>CM031239.1:1019709909-1021028659 GCA_018340775.1 Taxus wallichiana var. yunnanensis
TAATTTAATTAAATATTTATTTAATTAAATGGTTAGTTTCCCACTCACATCCCTTAACTAATTAAATTATTTATTTAAATATAAATAAATCTATTTATCTACTTAAAATCCACTTCATTGTCCTAGTCACTCTACTACACTCCATTTCTAGAATCATACAAAGGTAGAAGCAACAAAAATGCATGTACAACCACCTCATTGAATAAAAATAGAAATTTATCACCCCTAAATGGACATTCAATCCATTCAAATTGTTGTAACCTCCTTTAATCCTATTTTAAGAATATACATTCAAACCTCATTATGAATCTTCAACCACTCCATACACTCTCCTTCCACTATAAATAACAAGCTATATCCTTTGCAAACAATCTTTGGAAGCTTTGTGCAATTACAAAAAACTTCTGCTCATTTATCATTTGAATGCATCCTCATGTTCATCCTCACTCATAGCATTTCCTCCTCCATTCGGAAGAAATTTTATAGCATCCACAATCCAACCATTTCAAAAGATTCTACAAGTGTAACACTTTAGCAATCTCATCTTGAGGTTTGTAAGAGAATCTTGGAGAAAGGTTTGCACTTGTTTATTAGCTTGTCTTTCACTTTAGCTAAGTTTTTCATTGCTCACATTTTGGCATGCCCGATGGGACTATCACACGTCTTTCATTATTTTTAGCTTACATTTTTATGATCTAATCATTTCTTTGTTTTCTTTGTGTTGTTTTAACCTCACCGTTCAAGTTTCGTGCCTTTTCTTTACAACAGAGAAGGAGAAAATTAAAAAAACTAGGTCTTTGGCTATTTTTGTCACATTCTCGTCCACTTTTATGTTATGTGTGCTAGCATTGCACATAGATTGTCCTAGTGTGCAAGTACATGCATTAGTGTAGCTATGTGTGCATATGTGTAGCAAAGTTGAAATTGTTTCCATCTAACTATTTTTGTCTTCTATATTTAAACACGCTAGCATAGTAGTCTACACACTAGTGCTACACTAGATTTTTACTTGCATGTATTAGCATTCACGTATATGCATTTATGCTTCATTTCACGTGCTTTTTCCCCGTGTATGCACTAGCATTATCAGTTATGCTAGCACACTTAAGTACACATGCTATCGTGCTCGAGTGTTCTTTTTCTATTTTTTTATGTTTTTGTAGCAAGTTCAACTTCTTCTAACATCTGTTTTAGAGTTGTTTTATATCCATTTCTTACATGATTATTGTAGCTAATCACGTTAAGTGCTAATTTTGTTAGTATCTTTCATTTTAGCAAAATCATAACAAGATCACATGTATGATCTTTTCTTGCACTTCATAAGTGATCTTGAAAATCAGAAATGTGAGTTTGTCTTTGTTTTTTCTATTATATTTTCACCTCAAGAAAAACATTCACTTGTTTCTAAGCAGGACCATCTCTGTGAATATTATTGTTACATTAAAACTACTAACTTCAGTTGCCTAGTTCATGGGATTAAGAAAATTTAATTACATTATCTTTTGTTAAAATTTATAAAAATCTCTTAATTGAATTTTTAGAGACAAGTTTATTCCCCGATCTTCTTTAACTATGGGAAGTGCATGGCCAGGGGCCATAAACTCATTATGAGAAGTACCATAGAAACCCTAAAATAGTTGGCACCTTGAGTGAACTGGCCAACAAAATGAGATCCCCACCGAATTGACTAGTATACCTTAAAGCCAAAATTATCCTTAGTGGTGGCCCCAGTTTGATTCATTGAATGGAGTAAAATCTAGCTTATTGTATCAAGAGGAGTAAAGTAAAGACAAAAAATAGTAATAGTAAACTGTGCTTGCTCGAATATTTTTTGGTACTTAGGGAGCGAGCCATTTTTATAGGAATCCCCACTTAGCCAAGTCAACTTAATCCTAGAGGCCTTCCTAAAAAAATGTTACTCTCATCTGCCTTTCATGTTAACACTCTTATTAAACACAATCTTTCCACCTATCTTTCAAATTGCAATCAATATTCAATTCTTGAGTTTGGGATGCCCATGTCCTAACTTAAGTAAATTTATTCCGCATTTGGGTCTTGACCTTGGGTATTTATCAATAATCAAGTGCAATCATTTTCCTAAGCCTTTTAGTTTAACATTCACATTGTTAAACTCTAATCACTTACCCTCTTCCATCTTAGCATTCACTTTGCTAAGGGTCGAGTAAATCAAACATCATTTCTAACCTCTTCCATATTAGCATTCAATTTGCTAAGGGTCAAGTAATCAGATATTCACTTTCAAACCTCTTCCACCCTAGCATTCACTTTGATAAGGGTCAGGTATTTTGGATCTTCATTTTCAAAATATTCTATCTATCTTAGCTTTCGATTTTCTAAGGGTTGAGTAGCTCAAATTCCATTTTTATTCTCTTCCATCTCAACATTCACTTTACTAAGGGTTGAGTAATTAGATATTTAATTTCAAGCCTCTTCCATCTTAGCATTCACTTTGTTAAGGGTTGAGTAATCAAATCTTCACTTTCAAACCTCTTCCATCCTAACATTCAATTTTATAAGGGTCGATTATTTCGGATCTTCATTTTCAAAATCTTCTATCTTAAAATTCACTTTTTTAAGAGTCGAGTATCTCAACTTCCATATTAGCATTCACTTTGTTAAGGGTTGAGTAATCTTTCATCACTTTTAAACCTCTTCCATCTTACCATTCACTTTGCTACATGTGTCGAGTAAATCAACTTTAATTTTTATCTTCTTCCATATTAGCATTCAATTTGCTAAGGGTCTATTTTACAACCGTCATTTCAAAACTCCCCATCTTAGCATTTAATTTTCCAAGAGTCAAGTACTTTATCATCATTTTAAAAATATTCCATCTTAGCATTCACTTTGCTAAGGGTCGAGTAATCTATTTTCACATCCCTAAACCTCTCATTTTCAACATTCACTTTGTTGAAATTTGAGTAAATACTTTCATCTCTAAGTATTTTATTTTTGACATTCACTTTATCACAAATCTAAGAACATTATTTCATCACTATAACTTGATCAATTAATTCTATTTCCTAGTCTTATATTTTGGCATTCACTTTGCCAAACGTTAAGCACATTTATTTGATCACTACTTCCTATACTTTGACATTCACTTTGCCAAGTTTAGGTAAATCAACCTCAACACTTATGACTTATCCTTAGACATTCACTTTGTCAAGTATAAGTGTAATCATATTTCAATTCTAAGTCTTGGGTAATTGGACATTCACTTTGCCCAAAATCTAAGCATACTTTACACCACCCATTTTCATGTTTCCTACTCTTTCGAGAAAAAAATGGTAGGAACAAGGCATCAAAATTATGACCCTTTTGGAAGAAAGGATTGAAATAATTTTCATATTATTTCCAATGAAGAGGATGAATACCAACTAGAGGATCAAAACAATGATGTTTCCTTAGAAGAGAAAGTAAAAGTGGAAGGGCCTTTGCGAAAAATAAATATCAATTCCTACTTGCATCTCCTAGAAATGGGAGCAAAACTACCTTCCGACTTTGACGATGAAAATTTGAAAAATATACGTGGTCAACCCCAAACATCTAATAACATTCAACCCAAATCAAATAAACATGATGAAGCCGGACCAAGTAAAACAAATGATTACAATACATGAAAATATAGTGTTTCAACCCCGAGTCAAATAAAGGATTGATGGATCAAATGAATTCCATGACAAAACAATTGGCTCTAATAGTTTCTAAACTCATCAAGACAAAAAAACTAATTTAAAAGGTGATAATAAACCAAAAAAATACTAAAATAGAAAAAGAGAAAACTAATCCAAAAATTGATGATATTTCAAATATTCCTCAAAATGATTCACCATTCGCACAAGAATGGAAAATTATGAAGGATACAATCTTAGGAATGCAAAAACAAAGAAAGCAATTCAATTTTGAGGAACTATGTCCTTATCCATTTGATAAGGACATGTTGAGCATACCCTTCCCAAAATATTTTGAGACACCCAAATTTGACAAATATAAGGGAAAAAATGATCCATGAGAGCATATCAAAGAGTTCTTCATGGCATGTCAAGAAGTGACATACAATTATATCTTACTATTACACCACTTTTCTAAAAGTTTAGGATGGAAAAATCTAGATTGGTTCTACACCTTCCAAAAGGATCAATCAAAATTTTTGTGGAACTCTTAGAGAATTTCTTTAAACACTTCTCTTTTAACCTAGAATTTGAGATCACCCTGTTGGACTTGTGTAATGCAAAACAATGAACAAATGAAAATTTTCATAACTCTTACAGAGATGAGGAGGGATTACAAGTTGATTCCCATGTTTAATTCTTGATAAAAAAATAGTATCTAAGTGCCAAACCTTAAAAATGAGTTGTACTTTCACATGTAGATGTATTATCTCAATAGTTTTGAGGATGTTATAAAAAAGGGGACACAAATTGAAAAGTACCTCATTGTGAAAGGCTTAATAAAACCTCCTTCCAAGGAAAACACACATAACAATAACAACAATAACACCAAAATCACCTAGATAAACCAAAGTACATCAATCAGAATCACAATGTCATTAACGATGGTGTAACATATAATTACAATGTACATAACATTCAAAATAATCAAACAAAACAAATAAAATCAAACCAGGCCATCACTATTCCAAGTAAAGAAGCTCCTTCTCGTGATAAAAAATGACGATAATTTATAGTGTTGGGAGAGACCTTTTAAAGTGTCTTACGACAATTGGTAAGTGCCAATATGGTCATTTACCCTATCAAAAACCCTTTGTAGAAGGAGAACATAAACCATCTTGGTATATATACAATACATACTGTGATTTCATCGTATTGATGGTCATCAAACAAATAAATGTAGGTGAATTTGCCACTATATTCAAGATCTCATTGATAGTAAAGACATCGCGGTCAAAGACCCAAGACCCAATAAAACACCAAATGATAATTTAAAGGTGTTTTCAAATCCATTCCCCAACATGGTGTGAATGAAAAATCTCCTAAATGTGTCTAATCTTTGAAAAACATTGATTTCAATTCAATCATTTCATTTGTTGAAGAGATACCTCATACCATTTCCACGATAAATTTCAAGCTCCTACCTATGCAATGGCCATACAAAAATAAATTTTGGGTTTCTACTATGAATTAACCAACCACTTCTTCCGAGCCTCAAGTGTCACATCCTATGGCTCCAAATAACTTGAATCTAACCTCAAATGATAAATCTTTCACATCCAGTCCATATGACCTAGTTAAACAGTTGACAACAACAATCACACATATCTCCCCCATAGAGTTATTGAAAACATTGCCTAAATTTTAGGAAACTATCACTCATACTCTCAAAGAGGCAAGTGTTCCTAATAAGCTCAATGTTCAACAATTTCAAGCTTTAATTTCCAATATTTCCCTAAGTAGTCCTATATTTTCATTTGATCCCCAAGACATATTAAATCCATTCCTTCAAAACAACAAATCTTTGTATATAAAAGCCTACATTACCAACCACAAGGTTAAAAGAGTACTTATTGATAATAGAGAAACCTTAAATGTGTTGGCTACATGGATAAAACTTTGTGAGATAATGTTATAAATATTCATGGTTATGACATCAATGAATGGAAATCATTTAGACCAATCACCCTTTCTATATAAGTGGGTTTGTCACATTGTTGATGTGGAGACTTCCTATAATATCCTTTTAGGACAAACTTGGATACACGTGATGCAAGTTGTTCCTTCCATGTTTCATCAGTGCATAAAATTCCCCCATGATGGAAAATAGTTTACCTTGCTTTCCAATGTAAAAACCTTTGAATAATGTAAGATCTTAGAGGCCAGGTATAATAATGCTAATTATTGTCCTTCCATAGACATATATCCACCGAGCCTCGTGTCATTTCAATTATATATAATCACATCGACCTTGACACACTGTTTCAATCCCAAGAATCTACATCTTGTTTACAACCATCTACGTCTAATTCGCCATTGAACTCAATTTTTCCCATAAAGGTATTGGTGAATACAATCTTAAAAACACTTTCCATATTGGTAATATTTTTTTGTCCACACACAACTATGGATAACCCAATGCCCCCACTTGAAAGAAGCTCTAGTTTATCACCTTGGTAAAAATATTTGGAGGTGATATGGACTCTTGGAGGATGAACAATTCATGGTTCTAATGGCTCTTGGCTATACAAAGATTAGATGGCTAATCACATGAATCAAGAGACTATACTAAGGCCTAACAAATGATGAGAAATATGAACTCAAAAGGAAAAGGAATCGACACTCAAGAACAAGGTTGTCTTGAACCTATAATGTATGAAGAAAATCTATACATAACCTCTTATGAACTCTTATGATGAGACCGGTTCCACACATAACCTCTTCAAAGATCCTGGAAAACCTATCCTCTTCCTTCAAAATATATCCATTCACACCCTTAACATCATTTATCCATCTCTTATCCATCAGGATCAATAAAATCACATCTCTATGGAACTTTTTTAGAATGATGAGGCCATTAAAGAGTTTATCGGGCTCAAGATCATGTTTCCTTATCGGATCAAAAGAAGGGATTTGATATAAACCTTGATGCTTTTGATTAATTTGATGAGGAATTCAAGTGCTCCACTACCGAAATAAAGAAAAATAAAAAATCAGAAAAATAGAAACAAAATCTAAAAACAAAAACAAAATCTCTTAGTGAAAACCTCATCGAGAGGCTATTTAAGGAACAAAAATATTAGAAAGATAAAAACAAGCAAAAAGAAATGGATGTTTCTCTTCATGAAAACCTTTCTAAGGTACCAAAGAGAGAAGAATAAATGTTGAATCAAAAATATGGCCCCAAAAACCTACAACATCATTCCAAGATAATGATACATCCAAATTCACTGGTAGAAGAGACCATCACAATCAATATCGGAACAAGTGATAATCCTAAACTATTACAACTTCACACGAGATTATCGAATCGAGATCAAGGCATTCAAAAGACTTCTTATAGAATTTTAGGATGTATTTTCATGGTCTTATAAGGATACATTAGGATTGGATCATTCCCTAGTCATGCACAATATTTTGGTTCACCCAAATGTGAAACTCACAAATAGAAATTGAGGAAAATACATCCTAAGGTTGCATTTCTAGTAAAGACAAAACTTAAAAAATTGCTAGAATATGGATTTATAAGATCTAAAGACTACTCGAGTGGATTTATAACATGGTGCTTGTTGCTTGAAAGAAGATACCTGGTATCTAAATTTACACCAATTTTGAGATATCAACAAATATTATCTTAAGGAAAACTTTCCCTTACCCAACATTGACATGCTTTTTAACTCTAAAAAGGGCATGAAATGTTATCCCTAATGGATGGATTTTTAGGTTATAACCAAATTAAAATTTCTGAGGAATACCAATACGAGACAAAAATCACAACACCATGGGGTACATTTTGTTACAAGTTCATGCCTTTTGGCCTTAAGAACACATACACCACCTATCAAAGGATACCGACAATTATCTTTCATGACATGTTGCATGATATCATGGAGGATTATGTCAATGAATTCCTTTCTATATATAAGAATAAAATAGATCACCAACCATTTTGTGGTGTATATTTGAAAGATTGAGAGAATATAAGGTGCGCCTTAATCCAAAGAAGTGTGTCTTCAGTGTTACTTTAGGGAATCTCTTGGGATTTATAGTCTCATGGAGGGGAATTAAATTTGTCCCCAAAAAGGTAAAAGTAATCATGTAATTGCCTCCACCACATAACCTTCGTCAGCTACAAGGTCTCCAAGGCAAGATTTAGTCTATCCAATGCTTCATATCTCAAACTTATGAGACAAGTGCCACCATTTTAACTAGATTCTAAGAAAGGATGTCTAATTTAAATGGACCAAGAATGCTAAGATTATTTCACTAAGTTAAACAAATCTATCAACTATGTTGGTGTTAATGTTTTCTATTCAAGAAAATCCAATGCTATTATAAACATATACACCGATCATGTCATTGGGGTATTACTTTCAAAACACAATAATAAAGGACAAGAACAAGTAGTCTATTATTTGAGTAGAACCCTTATAGCCCAAGAACTCAAGTATTCTCAAGTTGATTTTTTTGTTTGGTAGTAGCATTCACATTTCACAAGTTGTGACACTACTTTCTCAATCATACCATAAAGCTTATTACCAAAGTGGATCCTTTAAGTTATCTATTATCTAGACCTATCCTAACATGCCAAATGTCTATCTCGGTCGTAATCCTAAATAATTTTGATATTGCATTCATCAATAAAAATCCATAAAAGGGAAAGCTTTGGTAGATTAATCGACACAATGCCACCGCCGGGATCTCAACCGCTTTGTTTTGAGTTCCATGATCAAGTACTTGTTATATATTGATGTAATTACCTTGTTGAATTTGTTTTTCAATGGATTTTTCAACATTTATGGATTAAGATCTAGCATTTTTCTACGCACACCAGATGGTGATGTTATTCTTAAATCTTACTACATTAGTTTCCCATGCACTAACAACATCACCGAGTACGAATCTCTAATATAAGGTATAGGATTTTCCATATCTTGGTGGATTCAAGAGATGATATTTGGTGACTTCCATTAAATCATAAAACAAGTAAATGGAAAATATCAAGTAAAGGATGATAAAATTGTTCCCTATAAATGCATGGTCAACAATATTAAGGGTTACTTTCAGCTTATAAAATTTGAACAGGTTCCTCATGTGTAGAATAAATCAATAGACGCCATGGAAAATATCACATCCCTTCTTGAATTTGATACAAATCAAACACATAATGAGTTTCTCATCAAACATATTTTGGTGCCCACATATGATCTATTGGATTCCACCATGGTGTGTGAAATTGTTGGTCCTAAAAACCCCTAGTACCATGACATCTATACATTTATCCAAGATAAAACCTATCCTGCTAACATGAACTCAGCCCATAAAAGAGCCTTAGCACAACATGCTTCATGATACACCATCCTTGCTGAAACCCTTTATAGAAGAGGATATGATGGTACTCTCTTAAGACGTCTCAATTAGAAAGAAGCAAATCGAACACTATTTGAAGTGTATTCAAGTATCTGTGGTGCACATATGAGCGACATGGTCTTAGCTAAGAAGATCATGCACATGGGTTATTATTGGCCCACCCTAGAGTCCGATACATGAAAATTTGTCAAAAGTGTCAAGAATGTTAATGGAATGGTAATCTAATTGATGCACCTTCACAAGCCCTCTAACCTATCACTTCACCCAACCCTTTTCCGGATGGATGCTCGAATTAGTTGAAAAAATAAATCCTACATTTTATAATGGTCACACCTTTATAATCACCACCACTGAATATTTCACCAAGTGAATAGAGGCCATGCCTCTCACCTACGACACTAGGTCAAATATTGCCAAATTTATCCTTAACCAGATCATCTCCTACTTTGGGATCCTCACATCTCTTATCACAGTAAAATGATACACCCTTAAAAAAAAATAATGTTAAGGAGTTAGCTAAAAAATTATATATCAACCTACAATGGGAAACTCCATGTTATCCATAGTGTAATAGTCAATATGAAGCATCTAATAAAATGACCAAATGAATATTAGAGAAGACAATTGATAAACATGGTCAAAATTGACACACATAATTTTATCCCATCCTCTGGGATTATCAAACTTCATTCCATAATCCAACAAGATCCCATCCCTTCTCCCTCGTATACGATTATGAAGCTATATTACCCATAGAAGTTGAGCTCCCTTCCTCTCGTGTGTCACTTCAAACCTTGGTGTATGAAGAAGATTACCACCAAACATGTCTTATAGAGCTAGAGATCTTAGATGAGATGTGTTTTTATGCCTTGGATCACTTAGAAGTATATCAAAATCGACTTCGATGGAGATAAAAAAGAGAATTAAAAAAGATAGTTCAAGATTAACAACCTAGTTCTTAAAGATAATTATAAGAATACTACAAAAGAACGTGTAAAATAAGGAAAATTTGAACCAAACTAGTTAGGACCCTACATTATAACTATTAAGTTTGGATCCGAATCATATAAACTATCCAAAGAATATGGAAAAGAGCTTAAGGATACCATGAATGTGGTTCATCTAAATTTTTCGACTCTTAAATCCTCTAAGAGTATCCCTAGTTTTGGGGATATGCCAATGCAAACCACTTGTTTCATCCCTCCATTTTGTTCTCTTTCACGCATCTTTCTAAAACACCTTGTGTTGCATGTTCCTGTTAGTGCAAATTCACAACACCCCTATAATGACCTATGGATATGCTTTTCTAAGGAAATGTCATTTGGTGTGAATGCACAACATTGAGCTTTCCCAAAGTGTGGGACCTTTGCAAATGGGGAAAGCTCTCTAGAGAAGGTTGGTTCCTCTTCCTAAACTACCTGCCACAAGCTATTCCAGTGCAGACAAGCTAAACTAATCCTAATCTAACTATGCCAAGGAGACAGAGAGAGATAAAAGAGGGAAAAACAAAGCCTACACTAAAACGGTGATACACCAGAGAAGGAAAATGTTGAACATCTATCAAAACTGCCATGGAAACAAAGAGAGGTGAGCAATGGAAAGGATGGACAAGTGCATCACAAAACCAAGGATGGATTTCACACAAAAAATGTTCCAAAACTCCATGAACACAGCTCCAAAACCTACAATGAACATCCAAACATGCACAAATACCTGCAATGAAGAGAGGCAAGAAGAAAACAAGCAAAATGAGCAAGGATGGACAAATGCATCACAAAACACGTTTTTATTGCTCCAAAAGTTTGCACAAAACATCATTTCACGGGTAAGAGGAAAAATGCCATTACAGAGTAGGAGAGGAGGTTTAAACTCCATTTTTGACCCTAGGGGAAGAAAATAAGGGAGAGGCAGAGAATAATGATGAACAACTTGTTACAAATGAGCCAAAATTGGCTTTTAGCACTTTCAGCGAGAAGAAAAAAGTAAAAACACGGAAAATTGATTTGGAAATTCAACCACCAACAAGATCCATCTAATTGGATTGAAAATGATGGGTTTCCATAAAAATCCAATACTTTGAAGTACATTGCTTTACAGAGCAAAACAAAGGCCCATACTTCATTAATTTTGGTGGTTGGAGTCATTTTCTGTGTTTTTGCATGCCAGAGACGTTTTCTCATTTTTCTCCCACAAATATCCATCAAAATTCAAAATTTAATAGTCCATCATCTAGAGGATTTCACAAGCTTTCCAATGATATAAAGAACGTGAAAATCTGAGCTTGGGATGAAAGTTATGCACCTCTGAAAATTTAGGGCAAAAATGACAATTTTAGGGCAAAATTCAGGTTGGTGGGCCGAAAAACTTGAAAATTTTCCTCTTTTTTGAATTTGGGAAAATTTCCCAAAAAATCCCCACGCCCCACCGCTTCACTACCACGTGTCACTTCCCAATTCGCTAATGGAATCACGGGCTCAAGCTTCACCTTTTCCTTTTGATTTTTCATTGGGAAACTTTCCCAAAATTTCCACACGCCCCACTCTCCCGGTGACACGTTTCACCTTCTGGTTCGACATGGGCTTCAAAACACATTTTTCCCTCTTCGCCCGCAGAGGGAAAATTTTCCAACAATCCCCACTTGCTCGAGCTCTGCGCTAATGTGGACACATGGCACTTTTTCATCACTTGGCAAGGGTGTGCCTCTATCACTTTAGAAAAAAACCAAAATTTCCTCTCGTGCCCCGATTCCCACCACTATCATGGACACATGGTGCATCCTCATTCAACGCAGGTCCTTTGCTGAACTTTTTATCCATCCTCCGCGTTCCTGCGGGCCATTTTTTTCTTTTGCACCTCCGCCAACCTTCTTGGAAAATTTTCCAACTTCGCTCCACTGGCCCGACCTCCTCTGCCACGTGGCACCATTTCATTGGATGCGGGCCTGTCTTGGGAAAATTTCCCAAAAACTCCATCAAGCCATAACTCAAAAATTACAAGGAGTTAGGAGGAAAATTTTACCTTTTTGGAAAGGGGAAAGAATTCTCTATTTGATGAAGCCATTTTAAGAATCCTTTGAGTGCTCTAAATGTGTGAAAATTGAAGTTGAAGCACAAGGAAGGAAAAATGAAGGCAAGTTAGCCAAAATAAGTAGGGGGCTCATTTTGGATAACAGCCTTCCTCCTAGTTAAGTTGTGAACCCTATGCTTTACCAATGGTGCTTGCCCACTTCCATTGTGTCCAGTCTCTTGGTTCTATTGGGATTATTCATTTGTACCTTGCTTGATACGGGTTAGGGACACCTTTCCTTCTTAGTTGGCACATGTATAAACATTTCAAAAAATCAAAAGAATAAAAAAATAAAAAAACAATATAAAACTATCAAAATACAACAAAAAAATAAAAATATGACAACAAATTCCAAAAATAGTATAAAAATTTCAAAAAACAAAAATGGGTCAAAACAATAAAAACATAAACATTCGGAAAATGATTTACAAATATTTAACAAATGTCAACACAACTTATAATATTTCCCGTTGACTACAATCCTATTAATCATTCTTGATCATCTTATAATAATCACTCTTCATACCCTCGACACACGTCCTTGCTCGGGGAAAGAAATCAATTAAGCCTTCATGCATAACTTCATTTGGGGCACACTTGGTTCTCAAAAATTCCTTGCATTTCAACATTATTTCCTAGAATACTAACTTAATCCAATTTCATATTGAACTTCAATGAGATCCAATAAGAGTGTCACGAGGAGTATTTACTTTTCTCTTTGGTTTGATCCAATCCCCTTTCATTTCAACATTATCGCTTGGGGTATTCATATATGCCTATTCTTCATTGTGGAACACATTAGGGATGTAAATAAAGGTCATTATTAATGGTTGTGTGGCATTATTATTGTGTGGTAATTTTTGTAGAATTATCATTTGTATATAACCTTGTGTGTGTTATTGTATGTGTATTCTCATACATGTCTTTGACCAATTGTAGGAGGTAAGATAACTAGGCTCATTATTCACTTTGTTGTGCTCATTTTTCTTTGCACATTGGGTTTGTGTTTAAAATTCCTTATGTTTGTGTTGATTAATTGTTTGAATTCTGTTGATTAATTGTTTGTATTCGCTTTTATCTTAGCCCCTTTTTCTTTGTCTCCTGAGCTTTTTCTACCTATTACACGTCTTTTGTAAGCATTTTAAATTCTTTGTAATTAGGTGTTTATCAAACTATCATGTCTATGGAGTTTTTTTACTTTGTTTACCTTTTTGTATACCAATTGTATGAAAAATGTTAGCATCCCAGTTCATGTATAACTTCGTGTAATCAATTTACTATTCATATTGGAGTATTTTTAATGTTTTAAACCAATTGTAAGTACTTGTATTATCATCCCGGTTTATTAAAATCCACGGTGTATTTTCCTTTAAGATGTCTAATTGGTTTTGTTTGTAGTTATTTGTATTTTTCCTTAGTGCAAGAACTTTGTTAACATCATCACACATATAACATCATATATCCATAATCATCATACATCAAGAATAAAAGCTAAGATGTAAACATGTAAGCTATGCTACAAACATATAATCATCATACATTCATAATAAATCACATTATCATCTACTCTAATTAATACCATCATATATGTGTATATCATAATTGCATCGATAAATAATAAACATCATATCAATCATGTCATAATGTCCATATCATCATAAAGTGTCCATGTACACTATATCAATTTTTTTCATATATATATATATATATATATATATATATATATCTCCATTATAAAGGGCATTGATCTACAAAAATGTTCCTTAATTTTGAGGCATATACAAACATATATAATACATCATCCAATAATAAGTCATCCATGAATCTCTCCTACATAAGGACTACTGGTCTATCTCTAAGAGGTGGCATCTACAACGATCTCACTGATCTCGATAGTTTATATGACTTGGTAGACCTATTGGTTTTCCTCTAACTATACCCTAGAGCTATCTCGGACATTAGGGATTATAGCCTCATATAAGGCTCTTAGTAACCTTCCTCTGTGATGCTGCAATAACATCCTACATCACATAACTCAAACTATCTTTCTCTCCATACACCAAGCAACATCTCTCTCCATAATCATCTACTACACCTTTCAAGCAACTTGATCCCTCTCTATATTCCTACAATGTATCTACCGCCTTGACCCATATTTCTCTCGTGGTCCTTTGATATAAGAGACTTTGTAGGGTCTTCATTCTATAACGAATGCTATATCTCTCTGCATTAAAACTAAATCTCTCTTTATAGTGATTCGTTGCACCCGTGCTATAAGCTCAATCGCCGATGAACGCCTTAGGGGCTAGTATTTGTTCCTATGGCTTCACCTTTGCAATCTACTTCCATCCATCATTTCCTCATATGACTCCCCATCCATCACCACATTCATCTCCCCTCAACTCGTCATTAGCATGTAGCTCCTCCTCATGGAATGGGTGGTCTAGATGGTGATAGTGGCATCCGTACTTGGTGTCTAAAATAACATCTATATATAAAAGGAATATGTGGAACCTATTCATTGCCTTTCACCTATAAATTTATCTACAATGGTACCTACATATGTATCACTAAAATGTGCACTACTCGCATATGTGGCTGTTATACAACATGTATTGACATCTGTAATGGAATCTGTTCATGGCACATGTACCTATACATGTGGCCCTTATACCACATATATCTATGGCCCTTGTGCCACCTGACCATATTCTTGTGCCTGCCCATTTCTATAAATATACCTTGGCTTCAACTTGGCCTATATGCCCCTATCTCCTCTTTGTGGCCTACCCATGGCTTGATGTTGCTATCCCAACCGCTTATAGCTTATTTATGGAATAGTGATCCATCTAGGCATAATCATTGCATACCATGCATCATAATAGGGAGTAATCCCTAGATAAAAATCTGGGCATGGGCATCCCATGCCTATGGAATGACTTCTAAAAATTGGCCCTCGCAGCCTCTCTCCCCCGATCCGCAGAACAAAGTCCACTATTTCTGCAACACTACTCATAACACCAATCACCACAACTCCAAAATATACCTCATACAACTCCAAATTATTTCTTGACCCTATCTACCCTGTACATATCTAAAGTGTGGTTGTGATTATCAATAATAAAGTGGTTCACCTTAGCTTAGACAACTCTATACCATCTCGTGGCCCATCTCGATATAATCTTTATGGTCTCAATGTCACCATAGGAAGCTAAATATCGTCAAACACCCACCTATAAAAGGATATATCTCCCATGTGGACTCTCTTGACCACACATAGTGTCTCCCATCCAAAGGATAATGGATCATCTCGACTTCTGTCTCACATAATCCCCATGGGCCATCCAATGGCTATGTGGACCCATGCCCATATCCACAACAATGTTACTAAGATAAAACTCCTCATACCTATGTAGATTATCAAATGTAAGTATCTTTACAAATGTACTAGGATATACTATCCCCATAAGAATACATCTCCTCCATAAACTTTATCACTACACCTATTATCCCAAACTAAAAATGAGAACCATTTTTATCAGTAACAAATAACTCAATGATAAGAGCCATCGATTAATGAGAAGTATCACTAATGAACTTTCATCCATGTACTCATATAGGTGCACCACCATGGCCTCTTTGGGTATATCCTCCATAAAAAATAGGTCCCATATGTGTCTTAGTATCTATGTGGGATTCCCATCCCATTTCACCAATTTACCTTGAATCTACACCCAAAGAATATGATGCACATCATCTAAGGCCACTTTCATCTCATCATTCAAGAACCTAAGGTCTAATTCTCATTATGTCATCACTTGGCCAACACAATCAATAAACAATGATCCAGTATAATGTGTACTTTAGCTATGCAATATATGTAAATTCATTGCTTATAATAGTGTGACCAACTGTTGCTGCTGACTGTAAGTGAATCTCCTCTAAATGACCGCAACCATTTGTGGTGCTCACACATGTATAACACTAATGGCATCTCCTAAAAATATTTCAAAAATATGATTAAATCATATTTCCTCTATTTTAACCCCCAACATTTCTTCTCAAAATTACCTAAAGATGTTAGCGCAACTATCAAAACATTAGCTAGCACATGCACTTGTACACTAGCGCGTACACTTTAATGTTAGCATATTCACGCTAGTGCATCTAGTAACACTCACACAATCACACTCGACACATCAACATTAATGCTCACACCCTCACTTTGTCGCTAGTGTGTGTAATACTAGAAAATTCCTCCTATCACACCCGTGCCCTTAGTTGAATGCTTACAGCACATACACTTTTACACTAGCACATTCCTTAGGATACATTATTGCACTCAAGTGCATGCACTAACATTTAATTCCATTTTTATCTTTCACCTAACTAGTAATAAATGCATCAAAAATTAATTTTTTTGAGCTAATTTTTCGAAAAACATCCGGCCTCTCGCCTAAACTTGTAAACATGGTTTGCACAATGTTTGCACTATGATCGACACGCCATTTCTACCAAATTTTAGAGCTAAATCTCACTCAAATAGCAAAAGGAGTCTATAAGTGCAAATGACATATGATATTTTCTAACCCTCCCACCCATCTATTTATACCCTTATAACCCTAATTCATCTATTTTTAGAAATTGTGACCAAATTACTCATTTTTCTTCTCCTTTCGTCTGTGGCCTCTTCTCTATCCTCTCAAGAGGTCGTCCTCCATTTATTCATGATACACACCCACTAAATATGGAACTCTAATTAAATCATTCGGACTCACCGAGGCATTTTTATACTTCACTGGGAAACTCGTGAAGTCCCTACCATGCATCTCTCATTTTGTTCATCCTGCGCCTTCTTTTCAAAGTCAAATATCACAAAATCAAACAAAAATCATATATTTCAAAAATTCAAAAAAATCACAAACATTATAAAAATGTAAAAACATTCAAATAATAAAAATCATAAAAATTACAAAATCATCAAAAAGTCAAATAATACAACACAAGTTGATAAAATCAAACTTTTAACTACTACCCCAATGATTTGTTCCATTTGTCTTATGACTATCATGATAAATCATCTTCCCCTTGCATGTTAATATCTCTTCTTGGGGAAAGTTAACTCAATAATTTCCCTCACTTTTATCCTCATTTGGGCAATCTCACTCTCATTCCTTCCCTTGCATTTCAGTGTTATTGCTTGGGGGTAATGATCCTTTTTAACTCTCAAATTAATTTTCAATGTGGATCCAACAAGAGTGTCATGATGAGTAGTTAGTCCACTCTTTGGTTTAATCCCATCCTTGGCATTTCAACGTTGTTGCTTGGGGCGTTTGAATTTTCTTACTTATCATTGTGGCATGCATTAGGGGCATAATAAATTGTCTTATTTTCAAATTGTGTTGCATTATTGATATTTTTTTAGACCAATTACACATATTTTGTTATCATCTTGGCTTCTTTATAGCCATGGTGCATACTTTTACGATGTATATTGGGTTTGTTTTAATTTTTCTCTTTTCTTTGTTGTGTGTGTTTGTTTACACACATAATGGGTTACACATCACGATTATTTAATAATCATGGTGAAAAATCTATTGTGTAACAACAAAATAAGGTTGCTCTAACTTTCACTCTCTAAATGGAATCTCATGCTATGAGCACAATCCCTCCCATCCTCCTTCAAATTCCTTTCCTTATTCTTATCAAGCGGTTGTCCACTACTTTGTTGCATCACCCATCCACTTGAGGGGGAATTCCTTACCATCCATATTTGTTGGGGAATCCAAATGCTTCACCAGGCATATCAAGAAAGTCTACCATGCTTTCCTATCTCTTGCTCACTAATATACATGCATCTACTATCATTAAAATATTATTATTTTGTAATAACACTTTAAAGAGGGGAAAATGTAGACACCCTAAAAATACATACCTATTTCTCGCATCTTCCTAATTATCTCTAATCTTCGCATAACATGCTAAAATTGGTTCTAGAATGCATCCCTTTAGAATTAATTAAATTAATTGTCCATTCAACTCATATCCCTTTAGAATTAATTAAATTAATTTTATCATGCCTAAGTCCATCCTTTAGAATTAATTAAATTAATTCTATCATACCTTTAGAATTAATTAAATTAATTTTAAACTATACTTCCAGACCTTTAACTAATTTAATTAAATATTTAATTTCCCACTCACATTCCTTAACTAATCAAATCAGTTATTTAAATAGAAATACATCTATTTATCTACTCATACTCCTCTTCACTATCATAGTCTCTCTACTACACTCCACTTCTAGAATCCTATAAAGGTGGAAGTAGAAAAAATGCATGTACAACCACGCCATTGAAAAAAATAGAAATTTACTACCCCTCAATGGATATTTAGTCGATTTGAACTATTGCAACCTCCTCCAATGTTATGTTAATAATATGCATTCAAACCTAATTATGAATCTTCAACCAATCCATAGCCTCTCCTTCCATTATAAATAACAGGCTATATCTTTTTCAAACAATCTTGGAAGCTTTGATCCTCAATCAAGTGTAATTATAGAAACCTCTACTCATTTTCCATTCGAATGCATCCTCGTGTTCATCCTTGCTCATAGAATTTACTCCTCTATTTTGAAGAAAATTTGGAGCACACACAATCTAACCATTTCAAAATATTCTACAAGTGTAACACTTCAATAATGTCATATTGAGGTTTGCAAAAGGAGCTTAGAGAAAGGTTTACACTATTTATTTGCTTGTCTTTCATGTTAGCTAAGTTTTTCATTGCTCACATTCAATTAAGTGACAACTTATGTTGTTAGGGAAGTTGCAAATGTTTTATTTACTAAAATATGGCTCATCTCCTCATGTTGAGTGACACTTGACACACTTTTGGAGTTTATGTGTACCTTTTCGCTTTTCCCTTGGTGTAAGGGCTCATGAGGGACAAGAAATTGTGCTCCCCTATTTTTGGAAACTTATTTTTCACTTAAAGTAAGAACTTTAGTGCTAGGGAAGTGGAAAACATGCCAACTTATCCCCAAGTCAAAATTGTCCCACTTATTCATGTTGGAATCAACCATGGTGCATTTTTAGCTATGTATGTCCCTTTTCATTGTACTAATAGAAAATGAAAAAAGAGGGAAAATAAAATATGTGTTGAGTAGATAAAAGATAGTTCAATTATGAAAGTGCATAAGGATTGGGTGCATGGACACATGACAAGTAGAAGGACATGAAACTATAGCAGAACAATGCACGTCTAGGATAAGTGTACACATGACATAGCCACTTTCGTAGATCTGGGCTATTTTGGAGATAGAGTGCTGAGCACATGATGATGTGGAAACTTGTAGTTCACGCAAGGATATTTTGGGTTTTGCATCGCACAAGTGCCATGCAAATTCTTAGTCTAATATATGATCTATTATTAGAGTTAACTATAGAAGATCTATTATTAGCAATTGTATGCTTTGCATTCCTCAGTAAAGGTGCATGACTATTATTAACATGTAACCTATTTTTGAAGGTGCATAAGAGGTGAAGGGAAATTCCCACCCCTATATATATGTATTGATTTGCATGGTTTAGAGAGTCTTGATTATTATAGAGTTATGTTGTTGGTTTTGTTCACGCGCATGACTCATGATGACATTACTATGATGTATGAAGCTTCTGTGTTTTACAATACTTAATATAATGGATCATATTGGCTGGATATTGGTGTTAGATGTGACTGAATATGGTTCTTGCATGGTAAATCTCATTATAATAATTGTTTAGTCAATATTTCATATGGTTTAGATCTAGATTTGGTTTATGTATTGTGGATTATTTACTATTTATTATAAATATGGATATATACATATGCAATCATGCTAACATTCTAGACAAGCAATTATAAAGAGGGACCTGATACCCTTGGGTGCTTTCAGTGAGCACTCGCATTGGCCGAGTGATGTGCTAGGGTGCCTTGGGTTATTTGCAATGAATTATAGGATACATCATTAATTTCGTTGCTGGACCTCTTTCTTAGCTGTTTTTCAGGATGTTGCATGATGAAGACATACCGATTGACCTTGGCTAGTATTGAGGAGTGGTTAGTAGATATGGAAGAAGAGTATGCTCATAGATTCAACACTGGACCTGATTTTAATGCATACACGTGGGTTGAGAAGAATCTATATGACACATTGTATGAGACGTTATTTGCTATTTTTCCTATAGAGCTATACGAGTGGCTGGTTTCCTATGTGTCTAAGAGAAATTAGAGGTTTCAAATGATTTTTTAGACGCAGGAAGAATTCTAGGCCTTGTATGATGTAGATCTGATTTGGTTCCATGGTGTTTTTAACAGCTATATCCTTAAGTACACAATTTTGACTTACTCTTTCCCAAAAGTTCTTTGAGTTTTAGTTTTTGCATGAACCTAGAGAGGATTGTATTTGTGCAAGATCCCAATGGCGGTCAATATCCCGATTGTAACCTTGGATTTAGAATAGAAGTTGATATCTAACTAAACCCCACCACACGCAGGGAAGGAACAGGTTTGCTAAGGATGAAAGACCTAGCGGTAGAAAGACAGAGGGAAGAAAGGTGGCTTGAGTTTAATAAGGCATGCGAGAGAGATTTAGAGAAGTAGCGAGATATCGTGGAAAGAATGATGTTGTAGAGAGAGATGGCTTGTGAAGAACTCAAAGCTCACACAAAATATGTGGAGTTAGAGCATTTGGATCTCCCCATTTGAGAAAGCATGGTAGGAAACCTCTTCACCTCGGATGAGAGTGTGCCGATAGAGACGACATGGGCCACAAACGTGCATCTAAATCTACCTAGTGACCTAGCCCTTGCATTTGGTTTTCTAGTTTCTATAATAGTTAGTAAAAAAACTAGTGTGAGCAAGAGAGTTACAATATATAGAGTTAAGTTTTAGTCAAGTTGAGGAGTTAATCAAGGATCTTATTCATTTATGCTGCAATCGTCATCTACTTTATTTGGAGGACCTATTGTAGGTATATTTTCTGGCTCATCATCGACATAGAATGTAGGTGCGCAGAACCTTGACATCACATCTAGAACTAGTGAAACTTCACGTAATGTGGGAATTTAATTTAGAAAAATTGTCGGGACACATGACAAAGGTGCAACTTCCACCCATTACCTACTAGAGGGTGTGGATCACGAGGGTCGTGTGGCTTTGGCGTTGGAGGATCTAGAGGTGGTGGAAATATAGGTTATGGTTCTAGTGGGTAAGGACCGCACCAACCTCAAAACATTTACATGGAGATGTCTCTTCATCTTCCAAAGTATAGAAGCATTGAAGATGCAATCGAGCACGCCCATATTTGTGACATACCATGGTGCACAAAGGGGGTTATAGCTCTAGAGTGCAAGACAAGTCATCTCTGCAACTATGTTGCAGGGGCATGCGCACAATTGGTAGAAAAGTTTGATCCTGATAAGACTTGTGTGGAATATACAATGCTATGGGATGATTTCTTAAAGGAGTTTTATATCCCTGAGTTCAAGAAGAAAAGCATAAGCATGCTCAAAGACATTAAGCAAGGAACTTCTGAAAGTGTTCAAGAATATGATTCTTGGTTCAAGACTCTCTTGTCTAAGTCATCTTATGACATCCACACAATACAACATGCACAATGGTTTGTTGTAGGAATGATCACACCTTTTAGGAGAGAATTTTCACACAAAACTTATACAGATCCATGCAAGGAACTTGAGGAAGCTCTATGCGCTGAGGTAGTAGGAAGTGTGGACACAAGAGTGAGCCCATTCTTGGAAGCTCAAATTGTAGCAATGGTGAAATAGTTGGAGAAATTATCTACTAATTCAACACATGAGACGTATAGTGGAATTTGGTGTATAGATTGCGAAGTAGAGGGGCATACTAAGGATATTTTCCCTTGAAATTGGTGTGATCCTTGTTGCTTTGGATTGTGAGATATGTCACTTAAACCATAGTTCAAGCTGATGCCCATTATTACAGTGTGCGATAAGAAAGAATGTGTCTAGTTACTGTAAGATTTGCAAGTCCTCGACTCATGATATTGAAGATTGATCGATTAGATCCATTATGTCATTGATATTGGCATTAGATAGAATGGTGTTGTAAATAATTCTAAGGAAAAGTGCGAGCATCACGAATGTGATCACGGTGAGGTGCGTTCGATGGCGGCCATGGTAGAGGTCATGGTTACAGAGGCGAGATTAAGAGGTTGAGGTCATGGGGGTAGAAGGACTGATTTACCTCATGGGACTTGTTTTACATGTGAATCTCCTCATCACTACAGGCACAAATTTCCATAGAATATTGTGTTTTATTTTTGTGGAAACAATCATAGTTATGAAGAGTGCCCCGACTTGTATGAACACTTAAGAAAGAAACACAAACATGAAAATAAGGGTGCAAGAATGGTTAGAGTACAATGCACCATGGAAGACCAATGGATGCCAAAGTTAGCACCATATCCTAAGTTGGTACCTATGAAGATTACTACACACGCTGAGGTAGTGCACACCAGGGAAGCTCTGCAATAGAAGCCTACCATTACTAAGGAGGAAGTCCTGCATGCCAAGTATCTAGAACCTATGCATCGAAGGAGGTTTATCAAGAAACCATGGAGCTAATTCAAAATTTATAGGGTGAAATACAATGTTTGAAGGAACAATTATGAAATTTGGAACAAAAGAAAGAAGTTGATCTCCATCAGATAGATGTTGATGATTTGAAAGAGGTTTACAAGATGTTGCACCAAGAGAACATTATTCCTTTTTTAGGAGATGGTTGAAGGGAAACACTGCACAATCGGGAATGATAATGAGAGACAACTTTTACATGCTAATCTTCCTCCGGACAGTTTGGATTATGATAAGGAGATTACTCTAAATGTTGTTGTTGATGGTTGGATTTTGAGTAACATATTGATTGACATAGGTGCGGAAGTAAATGTACTCACTTTAGATGCGTGGGTTCAGATGGGAAGACCTCCATTACAACCATCTTCCAATGTGCTTTTCATGGAAAATCAAATTAAGGCAACACCTATTGGAGTTTTAAAAGATGCATCTATTACTATATATGGGGCCAAGTTCACTGTGGAATTTGAGGTCTTAGCATTTGTTAAGCAAACAATTTTCCCACATTACTTAGGCACCCATGGTGCTATGCAAACAACATTGACCTATGATTTAATAAGGGGTATATTAACTTTGAGAACAAATAAGAACATGTCATCATACCTTTGACATATGGGAAATCTATGCCTTATGTAGAGCCCTTAAGTGAAGAGGACTTGAACAAAATTTACTTACGCATAATATGAGATCTAGATGTTATTGAGCCATCAAAAGTTCTCCAGTCGGTTGATGCACAAATAATGTGTGATAATACAAGTGTTGCATGTGATAATTGGGTGCACGACACTTATGAAATGGTTGGGTGTGAAGTACGAAGTGCATTTGCACATGTCAGTAAGCCATGCAAGATTAGGTGTTTGGGCAAAGAATAGGTGCTAAAGTACACGAGGAGAAGATAATCCGTAGTATTTATGATTTATATGGAATTTCAATGGGAATTCCAGGTGGAAAGAAGGAACATGTTAGTATATACTTTATGCGGATGGAAGCGCGTTGGTGGATGGTTCACAGGGATAATATTTTGGAGTGGAGAGAAGTAAGGATTGATTTATATGTCGGTTTTATAAGAAACAATGTGCCTACTCGTATCTATCATTTCATGGCAATGATACTATTTAGCACCATGTTCAGTAGTGTGAGAGACTCTAGATGGGGGCATGAAGCTTTACCACCTTCTTTGTGGGTGCAAAAGTTTTATTTCACCTTGCAAGGCTGCGTGCATGCATGATATGTCTACATAGAGTTGAATAGGGTGACTGGAAATTGGTAGGAACTCACTAAAGGTATGAATTAGACCTTTGATTACTTTTCTTCTAAACCTCCAGTGAATGAGGCATTGTAGGTTATGAAGTGCTTAACTATGGGAGACAATGCAAAGGCTAAAGAGTTACTTCAGAGTTGTTAGGAGAATTAGACCTGGTGGTGCACTTTGAAGAGAAAGAATCGATGATGAATAACTTAGATACGCCCGTTTAAAAAGAGAAAAGGGTAAGATGATCTACATGGTTGATGACGAAGAGGTAGAGAACCTATACATTGAGAAATGTAGATGAGAAGGAATGCACCTACTATGAGACTATGAAGACCAAGAAAGTGAACATTGGAATGGATGGTGAACCTAAGGAGGCCATTATTGGAGATTACTAGCCGGACTCTGAAGTTGCTGAAATAATTAAGTTGTTGCATGACTTTCAGGACATATTCCCTAGAGGATATCATGAGCTAAAAGGCATACATGAATCATTGGGAGAGATGAAGATAAATTTGAAGGAAGGTGTGCACGCAGTTTAAGAGGACTTATAGGATGAATCCAAACTTGCACGTCAAGGTAAAAGAAGAAATTGACAAAATGTTAAGTTCTAGAATTATTGTGCCAGGCTGAGGAGTCAAAATAGGTGATCCCTATGATCATCAACATCAAAAAATATGGTAGAATATGGATTTGTGTCGATTACAGGAGTTAAATGTTGCATGTGTGATTGATCCCTTTCCCACACCATTTACTAAGCAAATCTTGAAGGTGTTGCATGGTGCAAAATATACTCCTTAACTCGATGGATTCTATGGATATCATTAGGTAAGGATATATGTAGAAGATCAAGAGAAGACAACTTTCACCATTGAGTGGGGAAGTTTTTCTTACGCTTATACCCTTTGGATTAAAGTAGTGGTATAAATGTTCCGTGATTTTATTCACAAGTTCTTATAGGTGTATCTGGATGATTGGATAGTCTATGGGCTCATGAAAGATCACTGTGATAATATGAGGCTGATGTTTGAGAGGTGTTGGTAGTTGAGCATCTCCTTGAACATTAAGAAGTGTATATTTGCCACACCCTTTGGAATTTTCTTTGGGACATATCATCTGTAAAGAAGGCTTACTAGTGGATCCTACTAAGGTAGTTATTATTTTGGGCTTAGAAGAGCCTACTAGCTAGAGTGAGGTGCACAAATTCTTGGGGCACATAGGTTATTACAGAAAGTTTATAAAGGGATATGCCAAGATCACCACACCCTTAGAAGAATTACTTAGGGAAAAGGGAAGTTCTATTGGGGTGAGGCACAACAACGCACGTTTGACACACTGAAGGAAAGGCTTATTACAACACATATTTTGTGCTTTCCTTCACGGTCCAAGCCTTTTAACGTTCATGTAGATGCCTCTGACATGGTCATTTGTGCTGTATTATCTCAACTTGGAGAAGGTATTATTGATCATCATATTTGATTTACTAGTAGGAAGTTGACTCCAACAAAACAAAATTATACAATGACAGAGCATGAGACCTTGTCTATGATCTACACGCTGCATAAATTTCAACAATATTTTCTAGCTACACCATTCATATTTTATATAGATCACATGGCATTGAGTACTTAGTAAATAATTTCATTTTACAGGGGCACATATGTCCTTGGGTTCTATTGTTTCAATAATTCAATTACAAGGTGGTTAAACTAGGTATGAGCAATTCCGGTCCGCACCATTTGTCAAGGATTAATTCAGGAGAGGATGTGTAAAGCGTTGAGGACATCATTCCGGATGCACAACTATTTAGGTTAAACTACATGCCCTTAGACTTGGAGGATATTGCTATCTTTTTACGCACATGTTTAGCACCCAAGGGAATGAATGCCTTGTAAAAGAAACAACTTGCTATTCGTGCCATGCCTTACATGTTGATCAATGGAGACTTATATAAGTTAAGCCATGATGAAGTTTTACGCCAGTGTGTACTTGGGCATGAGCAAAACACAATTATGGCAGAGGCTCATAATGATATTGCATGTGGAAACTATGCAGGGGATGCCACTGCGCACAAGATTCTACTAGATGGTCTATGGTGGGAAATATTGTATAAGTATTGCAAAGCATATTGAAGGCCTACGATCATCATTAGCACCTCGAAAGCAAGGGCAATGAGATGAAATGCCTTTGAGGCCTATTACTAGTGCATAACTATTTGAGAAGCGAGTAATTGAATTTGTGGACCCTATTTCCCTTGCCATGCTTAGAAAGGATCACACTATATTATAGCTTGTATAAATAATATTACAAGGTGGGAAGAAGCGCCCTACAAAGGATTACACTACAACTACAACAACACAATTTATATGGGAAAATATTATTAGTGCTCGGTATGGTTTCCCTTTAAGTTTGAAAAGTGATAGGGGAACTCATTTCCTTAATGAGACTATCAAAATATTATTGGATGAATTGATGGTTGCACACAATAGGAAAACCCCTTATCACCCTCGGAAAATGGAACTACTGAGGCCTTAACAAAATATTGAGCTATACCTTGAATTTTTTTGTGATGTTGCAAGGAGAGATTGGGATGACAAGGTTTCGCAGACTTTGGGCGTACAGACAACCTACAAGAGGTTGAATAAAGTAACACCCTTTCAAAGGTGATTGGTGCATAGGTGGTCCTCCTCATGGAATTCAAGTTACCTTCTTTACACATTACACACGCAAGAGGTCCTGGTGATGAACAAGTATTAGAAGAACAGATTGAAAAGTTGATGCAACTAGATGAAAGGTGTGCCATAGTGATGGGTCGATGTATTCTTCCAATCATTTAACTAATAGATTAATCTACTAGTGTCACTATCAAACTCAAGGTTATGTCCTAGGATGTATGCAATGGAGTCCTATGTAGAAATTTATACTATTGGGTCTCTATCAACGGGTTTTTGTTAGATATTTCTAAATTCAATACTAATCTACGAAAACTCAATATAAATCTATAAAATTAAGTTACAGTGAAGTAAAACTATACTTCTAACTTAAATGGAAATGCACACACAAAATTGAAAGAACAAAATTAAAATTTCACACTCATAATCGAACTTGCATTAAAAGTAAAAGGAAATGCTAACTAGAATTTGCATAAGGGAAAACACACATTCTAAAAGGAAACTTCAATAAGAAAAATAAACACACTTGAATAGGAATTGCATGAAACACACTTTGAAATAGAAATTGCAGTAAAGAAAGGAACCGAGTGATTATGAATTATCGTAAAATCATATGCATATGTAAACGTAAACAACCTCCCCGTCTCCTTGGTCAAGTGGACCCTTGCTCTGCGTTGGATATAGGAAATCTTAAAAATCAAGATTCTCAAAATGATATCTCCTTATTAATTCAAATTATTCCATGACATATTTAATGTGGAAAGTAAAAGTGCTAAATGCAACAAACTATATCGTAGATTATAAATATTACCAACTACTACTACATTGTTCTTGAAGGAGTTTTCTTTATATAGACATAGGTGGTTACATAATACGCCAAAAATATAGGCACTAGTGTATTCCTTTAATAGTATTAATCAAGACTCATAAATTCCTATGGGATTGCTAAAAACAAGACCCATACGTATAGGCCGATAGATGGAAAAAGTCTTCCACTTATGCACTCCAACTCCAAACTTGGGGCTTCTTAATTGCATCAGCAATAAACATTCATTATTTTCCTACATACATCACCAAATTTATCTCAAGAAGGTAGTTAGTAGGAAGTTATATGGTTAATAAGGATGCATGAGAAAAGTAAGGAAAATGCATTAAACTCATTAAGATATACCTATACAAAGCATCCCCATGCATTATCAAATCATATTTAAATGAAAAATTATCAATCATATGAATGATATAAATAATCCAAATAATTTACTCATCATTTCCCCTACACTTTATGTGTTGCATGTCCCAATGCAACTCATCTACACCTTGCCCTTTGACCAAGCTGCGAAACTCTCATTGGATTGGGTAGCATTATTCTGCCAAGTTGTAGTTAGGATAAGGAGAAGAGGTGGCCTTACTTGCAGTCCCACCCATTCATCATTGTACTATTTATCATTCTTTTCTGATAATTGATGAATTATGGTAATGAGTGCATCTCCTCGTCTGATACTCCAACTCAAATTTTGAGGTGAAATAACCTCTCATCTCTTTAATGGTGAAATCAAGGTGTCCCACCTCCTATCACATGCCTGTCTTGCTACCCCAAAGTGTTGCTGACTATAAGTTTTAAATTCCTCCACACATTTCAGTAGTATTCTCGAAGTATTCTCTCCAATACCAGCTTGGTAGTAAAGAGATCTGAAGTTCTTTTGCATAGCCACATCATTGTGATGTGTAGGCCGAATATAGAATCCTATAGTGAGAGCTGTTTGATTGAATATATCCATCTTCTCACCCCACACAATCTGATTCCGAAGCAAGGAATGAAAATATTTTAATTGAAAATCCCCCACAAATAAGTTAATGAAGAAGTTAGGGACATTGGAGACTAACATGTTATGGAGGTAGAACTCACAAAGAAGATTCTAAATATCAGGGGTACTTGGTTTTGTAAATGGATAGAAAAGTATTACCATTAGGAGCTTTGTAAGGCTCCTGACAACACAACCTCAATAACTACCAAGAGTAAAATTGTTCCTAAACAAACATGATGTAGGTAGAAGATGGTTTTCAACAAGACAAGAGCTTATAGGCTAAAGGAAAAACATAGTCCAAAAGAGATTGTAATTTTTGTTTTTCATTTTTGCTGATTTCTATCTCTCCCTTTAATTTTTTATTTTCTTTTTTAATTCTAAATTCTGAAAAGATAATTAAGTGATATCATTTAAAATGCTAAGCCCTATATCTCTTTGTCACTTTAGGATGATAACTTATACTTGTGAAGTCGTGATTTCTCTAACCTTTTCTTTTGTTAATTTGGGTAAATTCAGGTTTGCAAAGAAATATTTGTTTCTTTCATACCTCTTAACTGTTCTTTAAGGAATGCAATCTAATCCAAATAACCTCGTGGCATATCATATTCATTATAATTTATTCTAGAGTAGGAATCATCCTTCGGTACATAAGACGTTTCGAGCTACCGAGTTAATATATGAGGATATCAAATATCCGAGCTCATGCGGGTAGGGATAGTTGTAGTGAATATAACATCCGATGATTTGTTAACAAGGACATCCAGGGTTTCTGCATCACCCTTATATTTTTGAATATGAGTAGAATTAACATCAAAACCGTTCACTCGAGAACTTCCGTGTTTATGTAATGTATAGACTGTCGTGGCGGTAGTGAAATAGAAGAATAGAGAGACAAGGTATTCTTACCCTTATAACTGGAAGGCGTAGAAGATGGGCTAACTTGACTACTGGATTTTTCCACATTCTCTTGAGTATCAAGACACGACTACCAGGTTCCTCCATATTCTTTGGTGGAAGGTGAGGGGCTAACTTGATAGTGGGTCGAGGTATGGAAGATGACCCCTTTTTGAGCTACTTTGGCTTGGAACCCTCCCACACTCATACGTTTGAGCATTATTTTTAGCATGTAAAAACTTGATACGATCGTAGTAATTGAATGATCTCGGGTGATTTAGTGCTTCCTTTCCTCCCCCATTCTTGTATTTTTGGCCTACTTTGATAACTACATCAACCAAATATTCCAGTAAATTCACCCTAAGTGTAGGGTTGGTGTAGCCTTTCTTTAAATAAATGATAATTTTAAGTGAATCTCCACCTAGCACAGATGGTTGGCCATCACATATAAAATACATGTTAACCCATTTGGCCACCTCTCTCCAAATGCCAGGTAGACTATCCCTCTTAACTCCTTTCTGAGAACCTTGGGAAGTAAGGATTACCTCAGGAAATGCTTCACCATCCACATGAAATAGAGAAAGAAAGTCCTTGAGGGGAGCATTTTTCATCACTTTCAGACCAAAATCTGGTAAACCAGATAGTTCAGAAACAACCTGGCTAGTAATTTCCACTCTCTTACCTCTAACGCGTGAGAAAGTAGCTTCAAAATTTACTATAAATTCATCCACTACAATTTCATCAAAACCTTCAAATTTTTGTATGAATTCAAGCCAACTAGAATCATAAAATACATGTGAAATAGTAGCGTTCCTGAGTAATGGGTCCAGAGAATCTGGCTCTGACTTTTTATTTTGTCCCATGGTGTTGGCGAATCCAAACAGTAGAGAAAAAAGAAAAAGGGTGTGCTTGAACCCACAATATAATGGTAGTGATAATGGTGTCTTTAAATTCACCAAGCAATGACAGGAAGTGGTTGATAATGATCAATTTGAAATACACCAAAATCCTCAAATTTCCTGGAGTCGGTGTAAATTTGGCGGCGTGAAAAGTTAATAGGATTGCGCATGCGTGGGAAGGTTTATTTTGTGGTACCACACATAACCCCTCATTTAAAATGGTATTGACACATGTCCCTTCTATAAAGTAGTGTGTCCTTTTCTTAGAATCCTGATACCAATGATACCCTTCGAAACTAAGACTTATTATATCCCACCTCATGTCATAAGATTTGGAATGATATTTACAATAAATGCATCAAAAATTGTGTAGGGATGTAATTATGATAAGTACATGCAATGGGGAATCGCTTCATAAGGAAATATACGTAGTGAATTAGAATGCACTTACTCGTGCCGCCACTTCCAATATCCATAGATTTCCATGTTCTCATAGCACTCTAAGATATAATGTGATTAGTGGCCCTTTAAATGATGAAGATTTATTCTTTTATTGAAAACAAGATAGCTAACTAAGGGAATAAGATCAAAGTCATGATCCTCCTCCTCTATTTAAATTAAAAAAACAAAAATTACTCCTAACAGGGAGGGCTAAGCGCCTCCTCTACAACCATTTCCTCACTCAACATGATGTCATTGGTGAAGGTTTCCTTGTCTAGAGGACACTGATACACCATGATTTTGTTTCCATTCATAATAAGAGTCCTTCTATCACCATCAATTGGTAATAGTATTACAAAGCTGTTATCAAACACTTTGTCGATTGATACGGCCCTAACCAACGTGTTCATAGCTTACCTTTAAAATATTAATATTTAGAATTGAAGAGTAAGACCCATTCTCCCTCGTTAAAATTCCTGAATTTGATATGAGAATCATGCCATCTCTTCCTTTGATGTTGGAGAATTTCTATTTTTTGTTGTGCTTCCATCCTCATCTCATTCAATTTGTTTAATTGCATCACTCATTCTTGTTGTGTTTCATCTAAATTGATGCCAATTTCCAGTGTTGTTCTCCATGTGCATAACTCAAACTCTACAAGTAACAATGGATTATTTCCATAGACCAAATCATAAGGGAAAAAATATGTAGTGGTTTTCCAAGTCATGTTATAGGCCCAAATTGCCTCGGGAGTTTTGGTACCTAGTTTTTTCTGTCTGAGTTGACCACTTTCGTCAAAATGTTCTCAAGTTCTCTATTGGTAACTTCCACCTACCCATTGGATTGGGGGTGGTATGGTGATGATTTCCGATGCTTGATTCAATAGATTTCTAGAAAAACCTCAATCATGTTAGACACAAATTGAGGTCCCTAATCAGATATAAGTGCTTGAGAGGCACCAAATCGTAACATTATGTGATTGTACAAAAAGTCAAGAACAACGTCCTCGGTGGCATTCCAAAGTTGCTTGAACCTCACCCATTTCATGATGTAGTCAGGTTTACACCAAAAGTATGCTTTCCCAAAAGACAGGGATCAAAGGTCCAATGAAATCAATTCCCCATTTCTCAAATGGTCCTAAGACCAACTAAGTATTGAGAGGAATTTTCATGGATAATGTAGGCTTCCCCATTCTTTGACATGCATCACACTTCCACACATACTTCTTTATAGATTTGTGGAGGGAAGGTGAATAGTACCCGCTCCAAGGTCCTTATGAATTTTCCGTTTCATTGAGTAATGTCATCCTCCAAGTTCATCATGAGAAGCTTGCAATATGTCGTACACTTCATCTTCTCGAACACACATGTGAAGAACCATATCAGGACAACATTTGAATAAAATTCCATTACACCACTTATATGTTGCACCATTTTTAACAAATCTTCGTCTCTCTTTATGAGTAAAACAGGTAGGAAACTTCCTTGTAGTCAAATAATTTGCAAGATTGGAAAAACATGGAGGTTGAGTAGATACAACAAATAGATGTTCATCTGGAAAATGATCCTGGACTGCTTCGTCATCACCTAAAACATTCAATCTAGAAATAAAATCAACAACAACATTAGATTTCCCTAGCTTATCAATAATGGTCAGATTGAATTTCTGTAACAAGAGTAACCATCTAATAATATGACCTCCGACTACTAGTTTATTCATCAAATATATTATGGCTGAGTGGTCAGTGTAAACAAAGATTTTGTACCCAGTAATGTAATGTCTAAATTTATTCAGGGAGTAAACAACAACTAAAAATTCCTTTTCCATAGTGGTGTAGTTTATCTTCGTAGGGTTCGATTCTTGATGATAAAGTAAATTATATACATCCGATCATATTCATCTTTCGTACAAGAACATATCCGATGGATGTATTAGAGGAATCATTGCGAATATGGAAAGGTTGCCCCCAATTGGGTCCTCTCAAGATTGGAGTGGTGGTTAGCTTCTCCTTGATAATATTGAATTCCTCGTTAATACCGAGGGACAATATTTTATTAGCAAAGAAAACATAGGTGTAACAATTTTACTAAAGTATTTGATGAATGACATATAATATCACGCATGACCAAGGAAAATCTTGATGTCGATCCGAGTTGTTGGTGTAGACAAATGAGTGATGACTATAATATTTTTGGGTCTACCTATAATCCTTTGGAAAAAACATGATGGCCTAGGAAAATTACGTGATCAACCATAATCAGACATTTTTCATAACTCTGGGAAAGTTGGTGCTTCTCACATATACTTAATAATTTTTCAAGGTTATTTAGAGATTCATCAAAAGTGGATCCATGGACAATGAAGTCATCCATGTAAACTTCAACACATTCGTTTGTGAGATCTACAAAAATTTCCAAGACTGCTCTCTAAAAATTAGCAGGTGCATTACAAATCCCAAATGGTAAAAAATGATATGTAAACATACCCCAATGGAAAGTGAAGGTGGTTTTATCCTGGTCAGTAGGTGCAATACGTATTTGGTTATACCCACTAAACCCATCCAAGAAGGAAAAATATTTCTTACCTGCGAGATTTTCCAGAACCTGATCAATAAAAGGTAGGGGAAAATAGTCTTTCTTGGTGAATTTATTAAGTTCCCTATAGTCTACATAGATCCTCCATTTACCATTTTTCTTGGGAACTATAACTAATGGTGATACCCAATGACTATCAGATATAGGATAGATAAATCCAACCTTCAACAATTTTTCTATCTCATCTTTGACTATGTCCCTAAGTCTTTGGATTAATTCTTCATTACGGTTGTCTTATGGGTTTGAAATCCTCAAAGTGTAGATATGGTGAGTGCAGATGCTATGATGGATTCCCTTCATATCAAAAGATAATCCCAATCAAAATCCTAGGAATGTTTCCTCAAAATTTTAAAAACCCTATTCTCTTGGTCAGCCTCTAAATTATTACCAATGGTCAGTTCTTTGCCTATGTTAACAATCAATTACTTGGTATATTTCAAAATTATGAGCTCTACATTAGTGATTAAAGAATTCAAGGAAAAACATGAGGTTGAAACATGTGAAAATAGTTACATTGTCAAGAGACATAATCTTGGTTAAAGGACAATAGAAATCAGTGATTGTGTAATTTGCATTATAAGCATAGATTTCCTTATCATCTTCATTAGAAATGTCACTTACAAAGGCAATAATATCGAGATGTGTTTAGGAAAATGTTTCGTAGCCTTAGTTCTAATTTCCATAGCCTCGGTTCCAAATTCTCAGTAGCCAAAATATCCGCTTCATCGATAGGGTATATGACTCAACAATTTATGTCATGTGATTTTTCACTACAATGGTGGCTAAATAAGAAGAACTCATAGAGTTAGTATCTGAAGAATCTACCCATACATGTTCACAATCATACACATAGGGATGGGCAGGAGGATATAATGAAATATGCTTGGATTTTTTTCCATTTAAAATGGTCATTTTTCCTGACCTACAATCAATATATGCAGCAATAGTAGCCAACCAGGGTCTTCCTAAGATGACTGGATATCCCAACTTCTAGGCTTTAGGTCAGTAAGACCATGAAATCCATAGGGTACTCCCAAGATTCAACGTGACCATTATATCCTCAATCAAACCATCTGGTACAACAATGGATTGATCTGCTAATTGCATAATGGTATTGGTAGGATGTAATCATGTTAAAGAGAATAGATTGAACATATATGTTGTTATAACATTCATGGAAACAATAAGATCCACAAAAATTTATAAATTTACTGATCATTTATACAAATAGTAATTCCTGGACTCCTAGGATCCCCATACTTTGGTGAAATAAGTTTGCCAATAAAAAGATCAGCTAAATTCCCTTCCACCTTGACTGTTTTTGGGTATTTCTTCTTCCTTCCTGGTGTCTTGATACATTCATTTCTAATGGTTTGGTTTAGTTTAGGAATATCCCTTATTTATCTCAGAAGTGGGACCTCAATGTTCACCTTTTTCAACTCTTGAACTAACGGTGTTTCCTTTGTAGTTCAAGTTTGTTGTAATCATTCAGGAAAAGGAGTTGTATGAACATTCGTATTCTTTCCTTAACCATTCCTAGTGTCTTGTGTTAGTTGAGCATGCACAATTTCTTCATTTTCTTCTAGTATCTCTTCTTTCTCATTGTCTTCGTGTATTTTTGTAATAACAAGTAAAAGGATTCAATGTTTTCCTAGACCTTAGTTCCAAATTACCGATAGTATTAACTCCGCATTATATCACTCCCGCTTCATCAAGTGAAGATGTCTACTATATTTTAGGGTTTGCTACAGTCAATTGGAAGTTGTGTTTGCGCTTCTTGTCCATGTTGTTGATAGTTTTACGGTGGGGACATTAAATCCTGTTGTGGTTTCTGGAACCTTCTATGTTGATTAGTATTCATTGTGGTGTCCATTGCTAGGTTTGGTTAGGATTCATTGAGGTACCCGCCGCTGGTTTTTCCATGGATTTGTAGGGGTTAGTGATGTACAACCCCGCTGATTGTAGGGACTCAACCATGGTGGTGGATGTGGGTAAGGCATCCAATTTAGTGGTGCCCATTCTACAAGTAGGCTAACTAGGGCATGACATCCTACAGGGGTTCTGAGAAGGTCAAGGAGCATAAATAGCCTGATTAGCTAGACTTTGAACAAAGTGTACATCTACCTCAGCTTGAGAGACAACACTCTATCCTCCTTTCAACTGAGGTAAGAAAGTGCAATGCTTAGTATCATGATCAACAACATCACAAATCAAACACACATCCGTAACCTCTAAAGGACATTCTCTCAGAGGATGTCTCTTCCTGAATTTAGGGAAATATATGTCCAATGGTTCTTTTGCAGCAATGGTTTTGGATTTTATCCCATCAATGGTTGATGTCAATTGTGACAAGATGTCTATTTTCATGTTGGCCATTTCCTCTAGAAGTTCAAAGGTTCCTAAGGAAAGCTTGGATGTTTTTATTTTTCGTATACCTCCTCATGTTCTAGAGTAACTTTGGAATATCTCAATAATTTGTTCCATACTTAGTTTGTAAACATCACCTCCTCCCATAAGATGGAGGGAATCCTTGGTTTCCTCATAAAGTCCTTGAAGGAAAATTGTCTTAGTAATTTCTGCATGAAACTCATAACCACTCATATGATGGAGAAATAGAAACCTATCCAGATAATCCTCTATATTTTCATCTTCTTTTTTCTTTATTTGAAAAAACTCTTCTTTCCTATCCCTTCCCTTGTAGTAGTCTTGATATTTATGAAAGAAGGCTGTTTCCATGGCCTCCCAAGAATGAATAGAGTTGGAGGACAATCCCATGAACCATCTCATAACAGAGTCTTTGAGAGTGGAAGGAAAGAGTTTGAGTTTTTGATTGTCTATTATGTAATCATATGTCTAGCAAAGAACTTTGAATTCAAACAAGAACTGATCGGGGTCTTTGACAAACATGCCTTGGAAGATAGGGAGGATGGATGGTGAGATATTTTTCATAGGTGCATCCTCATCTTCATCCAAGATAATGGGATAAGTAAAGGTTCTTCCCAAGGGTCGGTTCTCATTATTCCTGTTGTCTCCCATTTCGAATGTTGTTCTGGTTCCAAATAAGATGATGTAGAATGTTCAGAAGGGATTCTAGGTATTGGATTGGATTCAGTGTCACTCTTAGTGTTCCCTATGTGTAGTATGTTTGGAGATATTTTTGGATGTTACGTGGTATAAATCTCCCTTGATCATTCCATGGCCTATGCATCAAGGTTGATTCTATAAACAAGGCCGAGGACTTCTACTGGTTACATAGATGAACTCCATTAACACCCATAACATATAAAGTGAAGAAAATGGAGGGTTGTAATTATGGGGTCCTTTGTAATAGCGCTAAAAATGATGGGTCGTGATATTATTCCAATCATTTAACTAATAGATTAATTGACTAGTGTCATTATCAAACTAGGGTTGTGTCCTAGGTTATATACAATGGAGTCTTATGTAGCCGCTTATACTATTGGGTCTCTATCGAGGAATTTCTATTAGATATTTATGAATTCACTACTAATCTATAGAAAATCAATGGAAATCTATGGAATTAAGTTACGTGAGAAGTAAATTTGTACTTCTAACTCAAATGGAAATGCACACGCATAATTGAAAGAACAAAATTGAAATTAGACACTCATAATCATAACTTGCAAAGTAAAATTAAAAGGACTTGCTAACTAGAATTTGCATAAGGGAAAACACACATTCGAATGGAAATTTCAATAAGGAAAATAAACAAAATTGAACAGAATTGCATGAAACACACCGAAATAGAAGTTACAACAAAGGAACCGAGTGATTATGACTTATAAAAAAATCATATGCATACTTAAACATAAACAACCTCCAGTCTCCTTGGTCGAGTGGGCCCTTGCTCTTCCTTGGGATAGAGGAAATATTAACATCTCAATATTCTCAAAATGATATCTCCTTATATTAATTCAAATAAGTTCCATGATGATTCGGTGTGGAAAGTAAAAGTGCTAAATGCAACAAGTTATATCACATATTATAAATATTACCAAATACTACTACATTGTTCTACAAGGAGGTGTCTTTATATAGACATAGGTGGTTAGAAAATATGCTAAATTTACTAGACCTAATGTATTTCATTAACAGTATTGATCAAGACTCATAAATTCCTATGGGATTGCTAAAAAAAAGACCCATACTTATAGGTCGATAGATGGAAAAATTCTTCCACTTCTACACTCCAACTCCAAACTCGGGGATCCTTAATTGCATTGGCAATAAAAGTTCATTATTTTCCTACACACATCACCACATTTATCTCACAAAGGAAGTTAGTAGGAAGTTATACGGTTAATCAGGTTGCATGAGCAAAAGCAAGGAAAATGCATTAAACTCACTAAGATATACCTATATAAAGCATCCCCATGCATTATCAAATCATGTTTAAATGACAAATTATGAATCATATGAATGATATAAATAAGCAAAATAATGTACTCATCACATAGCATGATGGATTTAGAAGAAACAAAAATCATGACAAGGCATGACATGAAAGACACATTAAGGATAAGAAGCTTGAGATTGGGAAAATGGTACTTCACGTATGATTCAAAGCTTTTACGCCATCCTGAAAGATAAAGGTGGATTGGTTGGGACCGTATGTTATCACTTATATACTTTATTTAGGAACTTACTAGTTAGAGGCCTTTGGATGGAACATGGTTTCTGGTTACTTCAACAGAGTAGTCAAGCCCTACTATAAATAAGTCTTCTTGGTGTTTGTAATAAGGTAGTATTTCCACTTAGATTAGGTTTCCCTTAATGCATTTCCTTTATGTGTGTTTCCTTCATCATTTTTATGCTTTGTCAATTTAGTTCAATGTTTTGTGTAATAAGCGCACTTGCACACTAGAAGATGATTACAATTTAAGTGTTTTTATGCATAGAGGACCACACATACCCTTAGTGTGGGGTGGTTTATATACATGGTTCATTACCAAGTTGAATATAGTTGATTTTCATATGAAGATGGGTATGCATAAGGAAAATTTTGTGCAGGTGCTTTTTGGAAGGGTGCAGATAGAAAAAATTACTCCTAAATGAAGACCACAAATGGAAAAATGGATGCACAATATAACACAAGGTAGGTTGCAGTAGTGGAAAATACTTGGAAGAAGGTGCAATGGCGAAGTACTTTGGTGCATATGGGCATGCAGAAGGAGGTGTGGCCAAGAAGTAGAAGGCGTGCCAGAAGGTTATGACTATGGTATGGAAATGAGTATCACAGAAACATTGACAAATGATGCATTAATGCTGGGATTAGTGGTAGGTGAAGGAGTAATAAATGTGACAAATTTTAAAAATATATATAAGGGTTTTGAGGCCATTTTAACCTTTGCGATTACAAATTTTTTAGCGAGTTGTTGCGAGCAAGCTAAAAAAGATGGTGGTATAGTGCAAAGAGCTACAAACTAGGTGGTGATATCGTATTTATCTATGGGATTGAATTGTGCTCCTTTTGGAAAATATTTTGAGTGAAGTAGAGGTCCATGGGGAGGACAAATAAAGAGCTAGGGTTTGTGTTAGAGCTAGGGAAAAAGGAACCGAGTTGTAGAGTTTAAAGGAGGTAAGAGAACACATATTTTTTTATTGAAATGACATCCAAGAGAGCACCGAGAGTGGTCATGAGGGAGAAGAAACAAAAGGAAAAATTGAGATAGAGGACGCTCCTGAAAATAATTTTTAGAAACGCAATACCCAGAGGAAGTGATCATGGATCGTGATTGTCCATCGAAGAAAATTCAATGATTACATCCATAGGAAAGCTGATAACAAGGAGTTAGAAACTTTGTTGAATAAAAAGACAAACAAAAGGATAATGGATGACATTCCCATATACGAGAGATCTTTGGAGAGGAAATCCTAAGAAAGGTAGGGGTTTTACAGTTGTATGAACTTCCTTATTTCAGAAATCCAAAAAAGTTATACCAGTGGCTAATGAGTAGAGTCCATGAGGACTTTTTCTATTTTTTGGGTGATGAATGAGGATCACCGCGCCCTTGATCGACACTTTGACGGGTTTGAAAAGCACAAACATAAAGGTGAGTAGTGACCTAACTGATAAATAAAAAATTGTAAAAACTAGTAAGGAGTTGTGTTATACAAAATATGGGTGCGGTATAGATATTTACAAGCTAAGGAAGTATCTGGTCATACAGGAAGCCTCACACTTGTTGAAAAAATTGAATGACCAAGAGAGATGGTCATAGGTGAACATTTTGTGGCTACATGTTGCAAATAAAATATCATAAGGGGAGACCTACAACTTTTCTAGATACATTGTTGAGATGATCATTGAAGAGGCACGTACAGGTGAGAAAATTATCTTTGGCGTTATTCTACTGTCCCTTGTGTTTGTGGGTATTAGAGTACGCAATGGGCCGAAGAAAAAAATTTGGGAGTACCCTATAGAAAAGAAATATTTCGTAGAAAGATTCAAGAAGTATCATTATGAGGGGACAATGAGTGGCCCATTCATTTACCAAGGATAGAAATGCAAAGTATGCATGACTCCCTGCCACATTTGAGGAAGAGTGGAGGATACCTAAGGAGTTACTCGTAGTGGTAGGAAAGTTGGTACAATTTTTAGTCTATTAACACTTTTGCATCATGTGTTTTGTAATGAAGGATGGGACATGTAGTACTTGGTGTAAAATTCCCTATGATTTCACCATGTAGTTATTTCAAGAAGCTATCCACAGACTCTCAGATGCATGCATGTTAATCTACAATGTTGATAAGGTGGACTGTGACTATCACACTCTGCAAAAGACTTACATCTATCCTAGTAAGTCTTCTTATATTGAAAGGTACATTTTGGATGACATAGCTATGAAGCCCGTGAGATTGGAAATAGGTGACAATGGAGTAACATTGGTATACATTCAGCTTAAGCTTAGGCTGTAAAATGGAAAATATGTAGAGAATGAGTTCAAACTGCCAAGCCCGCCTAAAGGGAAGCACACAATTGGCACATTGACAACTTAAAATCCTACTTTACCCATTCAAGATGATGAAGAATAATAACTCCATGAATATAGTGGTGGGTTATATTATAAAGGCGAAGATAAACTACGAGATGGAGAAAAGAAAGAGTGCGAGGTGATGCCCCCATCACAGAGCAAGAAGTGTAAGTGTTTGAGACAAGAACAATGGAAATAAATGTGGAACAAAAACTGAAGAGCCATAGTTCAAGAGAGTGTTCAAGAGGACAAGGGTTCATGGCATAGGTTCATTATAGCCGTTAAGAAGGTAGCCTCGATTTCATTGCACACTTCTAAAATTGGTCATAGAGGAAGGGCATGTGCATATGCCCACACCAAAAGACCCTACCAAGGAAGCAGCAAGGGTAAAATCCACCATTGCTAGAAAAATTGCAAGTTATGAGTCATTTCTACAAGCCTTGAAAGATGAATTGAAGAAGGAAAATTAGACATTGAACATGTCCACGACACCGAGATACAATTATTAGCACGAGAAAAAATGTAGAAGATAATGAAGTCCTCAAAGCCATGAAGAATGAGACACTTGGGCGTGTGGAGAGACTTACTTTAGTGGAAGAGAAGCGCAAAGCACTTACAAGTGCCCAAGAACCATTTGAAAATAGGCTGAAGGAGATAGGCAACCAGATTTCTGAGAAGATGGACTATATGAATGACATGATATCTAGTATGGAAAATATTTTTAGAATCTTACAGAATGAAAAAGAGAACAAAACACAAGATGAGCTAGATGCCATAGTCACAGATATCCCAAACCAAATAGGTAAGGCCTTAAGCAATTGGCAAGCATTGGAGGCAGAAGTTAAGAATGAGTATCTGGAATTAATACTTTATTATGGAGGTGAGCGCTGAAAGATATCTCATTCTTTTGTTTGAACAAATCTTTATTATTTCATTCATTGTTCTTTACTTTAGAGAGATAAGTTAAGATTACCCATTGCTAGGGGTGGCAATGTATTTAGTGTGGGGTAATGTTGATAAGATAAAAGATAGTTTAAGTATTGGGCACATGGACACATGGCGCGTAGAAGGACACGAAACTATATCGTAACAATGCACGCCTAGGACAAGTGTACACAGGACATAACCACTTTCACAGATCTGGGCTATTTTTGGAGATAGAGTACTGAGCACGCGATGACATGGAAAATTGCAGTTCACACAAGGCTATTTTGGGTTTTACATCAGTTCAAGCACCATGTAAAGTTTTAGTCTAATAATAGGATCTATTCTTAGAGTTAACTATAGAAGATCTATTATTAGTAGTTGCATGCTTTTGTATTCCCTTGTAAAGGCACATGGCTATTATTAGCATGTAGCCTATTTTTGGAAGGTGTATGGGTGGTGAAGGGAAATTCCCCACCCCTATATATATGTATTGATTTTCATGGCTTAGAAAGTCCTGTTTATTGTAGAGTTATTCTGCTGGTTTTGTTCGCGCACATGATTCATGATGACATTACTATGATGTATGAAGCTTATGTGTTTTACAATATTTAATATAATTGATCATATTGGCTAGATATTGGTATTAGATGTGACTAAATATGGTTCTTTTATGGTAAATCTCATTATAATCATTGTTTAGTCAATCTTTCATATGGTTTAGATCTAGATATGGCTTATGCATTGTGGATTATTTACTATCTGTTATAAATATGGATATATAGATATGTAATCATGCTTTGACATTCTAGACAAACAAATCTAAAAAGGGACCTCGTACCCTTGCACGCTTTGGTTGAGTGCTTAGTCCTAGGCGAGTGATGTCTTTGGGACACCTTGGGTTATTACAATGAATTCTAGGCTACATCATTGTGCTCCCCCTCTCGGTTATCCCTTGGTCACATGAAGACCACTATTCTGACTCCAGGAGCATGCTTTTACACCCTATCATATCACTCTCATGCCATGACATGATGCTACATGTCAAGATCGAGTAAAAGTACACATTTGTGTTCCTCTTGTCCCTTCCCCCCTCTTATCCCCTATTTTTAATGGTATAACATCACTTGAACCTCCATCTGACCCCCATTGAGCTTGTTGGGTTAAAATTGAGTTAGAGTGTGCAAGTATAATGAAATAGATTTAAAACTAGAGAATTAAAATATTTTCATGTATGAATGCTAGGATTTTCCCCTTGAACTCCATTTTTCATAGGAATTCTATTAAATTTTTTCTATAACCTCAAGCTTGAAAATAATTTTTGCTCATAACTCCATAACCATGCACCCGATCTCCGTGAAACTTCACCAGTGCATTCCTCCTAAAAACACCTTCACATTGACTATAAACTTGCTACCATTGATTCTCTGTATAATTTACAACAATAAGAAGAATTTTTCACCACATACACTTTCCTTTTCGGATCTACGAGTTACGCGCAATTAAAAATATCTCAAAATTGGAGTAGTAGATCCCGAGACAAAATCTAAAATTTTGAGAGTAGTTTCATTCCATTCCAACAACAAGAGTCCCTATATCTAAAAATAGTAACGTTTGATCGGTCATCTTTTTCTAAAAATAGTAATTATCAGAAATGGAAAACCTTCAAGATATCCATTACTCCCTACAAGTTAGAAACATAAAAAGTGACAATTTTAGAAACTAAAAATAGCCATCCGAATAGGACCTACTAAAAATAGAAAGTGTTGGAATTTAGGTCAAAATTTTCACATCTATTCATTTCCCATCTATCTCATTGCTTCCCGTATCATGACGATTAAATATTTAGGCACGTAACCAATTTCCACTCGAGATCACCGAGTATCTCAATGTGGGGGGCCGATGTAACCCATATAGACCTAGAAGATTTAAAGGTAAGAATGTTAAATGAACCATGGGAACAAATGGAGGAAAAAATATTTTTGAGCAGGCTATTCTAAGAAGGTTTTCACCCTCCATAGATTAAAAACACTTTGAGTTAGTCCTAGCCTTTCTACACCACTACGATTCGATTCCAAAACAATCCCGACATATGATAAGATCCTCATGTTTGGATTTTGCAGACAATTATTCCATGTCCATACAAGGTGTAAGAATGCTAAGATGAAAGGTGTGTCTTTTCCTATTTATATAGGAATATACTCATGTAAGAATATCATTTCAAGAAGGGAAGTTAATGGAGAGGAATTCATTTCAAGAGCATTTCCTCATAGTTCTCCAAATATGAGTCTTCATCATAAGAAGCTTATTTTTCCTTAAATTTATCACCCTCTTATTATCTCTCTTCTTCACTCTCTCTATGTTCTAATTATTTATTGGGATTGTAGTTTTGAATTTTTCATCTTATTTTCTTAAGTGAGATTTTAATTTGACATTATAGAATTTCTCTTTCATTGATAAGAAAGTGGCTTATTTTAATTCTTATAGGAATATGAAAGGTCACAAGTCATAGGAATGTGAAAATCCATGTGTGGGGAGATGAAGAGATATATTGTAAAGCTATATATTTAGGTGGCTTCTCCATTCCAAAGGGTTGATATTGATTATGCTAAACATGTAAAATAATATACTAACCTAATGCTATGGTATCAATAAATAAATGCAATAATGAAATACATAAATATACCAAAGCAAGATAAGTAATAAAAATATGAAACCCTAATTACAAAGAGGGTTAGAAGAGCCTTAACTGATTCAAAGAGGTTCTTTGGGTTGTGTCACAAAGGAGAATGGCTGATTGGATATGGAGGACCATCACATAAAATCTTGGAAAAATGTAGATCCAACATATTTGACTAGAATGGGGCACTTGGAGAGGGATAGAGGCACTCGTGGGCACTTTAGTATATTTTCTGGGTGCCTTGGTTTGTGTAGATACTAAGAAAACCTCCTCTGAGGTGTCGTAAGAGGTTTAAAAATTTTCACCTTTTGTCACGTGTATGTCACCGTAAGATTTCCAAGGTCGCCAGTAAACTTGCAATCAAGAAAGCACCTACAAAACCCTCAAATAAACATCAAATCCTAAAAAGAAAGATGCAAAATGAGGGGTTAGATTGTCCTCATCCACTACAATGGTGGACTTACAATTGAGCATTGCACTACATCACGACCTAATGTAGTTCTCTATGTGTGTGTGTGTAGAATTGTGTCCTAGGTTTCTCTTGTGTGTGGCACACTTGAAGTGGTGAGAACATATCTAGATGTAGAATATTGATAATGTGTGCATGGAAACAATAGTCTCCCCTCATATGAAGTGTGATGTAGATGGACGAACCTCTCTCCCGTGTGATGGAGCTAGATGGACACAAATGGAGCTATAGATGCCTTTTATGGATGTAACCTTAGGTGGAGATAGTATATTCTTAGTGCTTGGTCCCTTATTATGATCACATAACTTTATATTTATATGAATTTGCTTGAATTTCATAATTAACCCCGAAAAGGATGACTACCAAAAAGATAAGATACTCAAACAGATAGAAAGGAACCAAAAAGTGTGAGTAAAGTATACAGAGGGACAAGAGCACCTAGAGGGTATAGGGGCACTGATGATGGTATCCTAGCTAGGCGCTAGTGTCTAGAGTGACAAATGCTGAAAGGTGAAAAGATAGACTGAGAAAGTAAGAGTGAAAGATGGAAAGTAGAAGCATAAAGCAAATAAAGGTGGCCAAAGACATGGGGTAATTAGTAATTTTGTTACTTAGGAACCATATGAATAGTAGTATGTAATTGAGACAAGATAATTACTCAAAGTGCGTGATTTTTGTCTACATTTACCTCCACTTTATGTTGGTGAGAAGAAATATCAGTAACATAAAGGAGATAGATATGCATACTTTATATCCATGTAGATTGATGTAGAAAGCGTGCTGAGGGAATAGACAAAGTGTGGAGTGATAAAAAATATGAAGCATGGAGATTAAAGATGAAAAAGTGTAAAAGGTGATGAAAACAAACCTAGGATATAAAAATGTGTGTGAATGTGGTGTTATATTTGTTGTTGGTTTCGATGTGCATGATGTTGTTGTTGATGTTGACTACGTGCTTCCCACATAGATGGACCTAAAAAGAGAATATGATCAAGTAGTCAAATATGCATGTATATGTATAAAACACATGTAAGGAAGTATGTAAAAGAAAATGCTGAAAATGTGAAAAAGGAACATGTACACCTGATATGTGATGAGAAAAGAGTGTAGAAAGGATTATGTAGATTTTTTTCAATGCACGCGAGCTTTTCGGGTGATCTCGGGACAATGTAATGGAAGACGTGTAGGGAGAAATTGTATGGTGTCATCCTCCAACCTTTAACTACTTCCTGCTGTATAAAACACCAATGCAAATGGTGTGGATTGTGCTAAGGATGCTCTGCCTTGTAAAATACGTTGTGTAATTTCTAAAGGAGTCTATTCCCTGTCAAAATACTCTGTGACATGTTGAAGAACTATGTAATTTTCCACAGTTCTGACACTCTAGGAAAGACTGCAGATACCCTTGTCACCGACACTCGGGGAAGGCTGGTGTGTAATAAGGACCCAAGTCTAATTCTGAGCCCCATCTGAAACTGAAAATCATTGTCACTGTCTTGTGTGTAACTTTGTATGGGGTGACTCATGATTCACCCATATGATGCCCCCTCATTTGGGGTACATTTGACATCACGAAAGAGTATGTGTCCCAAAAGAGGACCAACCGCTATACTTGAATTGTTCCATACAGGGGAAGGCAATGTGCTTGGTAGAAACCAAGGTACACGTAAACAAGTGGCTAGGAAAAACAAGTGTTAGTGCAATAAAAGACAAAAACTCATGTAAAATATGACATGTAAGCTAAGAAAATAATTAATATGTTGAGATGCAAGTAAACATGCAAGAGGACAATGTAGACCACAAAAAGTGGGTTGTAAATATGGGACATTACTCATGATGTTGCGAGATAATCAAGGCTGATGAGGCCAAGGAATACAAGTGTGCACACAAGACAAAGGGAAAATCCCGCAAAACAAGAGAAAATAATGACAAGCAATGGTAAATAATGTAACAGAAAGCATTGAAGCAAATAGCCTGCGTAACACATTTTGCACATGAAATACCCATTACCATGTAGAAAATATAAAAATTATGTCAAAGTGTGTATAATATGATAAATTAGTGTGTTATGAAATAATAACACATGTAGTGTACTGAAAGTGGATGACCCCAGGAACCTCTCGCGGACTTTGGTAATATGTATCTTGTGCCAAACATCCATGCTATGTGTAATCGACATGTATAAGTTGTGATCAAAACTAGAAAGTAAGTGAACACTCATGTGTGTATGATAAAGATAATTCCATATAAGATATCTATCTAGCATGCATAATAATATGTGAATGTAACAAGTAAATCTAAGCAAGAGTAAATGCAACCAAGATATGCGGTATGATGTGGGTGGTACGAGAATGGAATGTATTGTGAATGATAGTAGCAACATGCCCCTCGAGTGGATGTCTATGTATGTAATGGGGTTAATTTATTTATGCCCCTTCAATAGTTCGAGAATGAACCGTAAATAAGAGTGCGTTGTTGGGAAATGGTTTGCAAAGTGTGTAAAAGAAATACGGTGATTATATGTTGTCATGTGATGTGTATGATTGAGTGCGAAAAGTAAAAGTGACAAGGTGGTAGGATGCGTGATGATGTAGCCAAAGGCACATATCACAAAATGTGTAGATGAAATGATAGAAAGCATGATGATGTAGCAAAAGCGTATATCACTTCTCAGTATGCACGAGATGATAAAAAGTGTGATGATGTAGCATAAAGTGTATATCACAAAATGTATGAATGAGATGATAGAAAAACGTGATGATGTTCCACAAAGCATATATCACAAATTGTATGAATGAGATGAAAGAAAATGTGATGATGTAGCACAAAACATATATCATGGAATGTGTAGATGAAATGATAGAAAACATGATGATGTAGCACAAAGCATATAACATGAAATGTACATATAAGATGGTTGCATTGTGTGAAACAACATATTAAGTGATTGATTATGAAGATCAAAGTGTAGAATGATGTAGGTGTAATAATGTGAGGTTCAATTTTTGATTTAGACCCTTAGCAGTCGAGTATGAACCATGAAAATAGAGTGCATCATCAGCGGTGAGTGCATTACATAGAATAAGATGAGTAAAATGTGTATTATGTGTAGTAGATGTGGTCATGAGAAGATGTCGTAAGTATGTGACATGTAAAGCATGTAATGTGTGATGGAGAATGTACAATATGAAATGTAAGATGTGTAGATCGTAAAAATTTATAATAATGTAGTGTGTAGAATGTGTGCAATGTATGGGTGTACAAAGCACAAAGTGAGGAGGACGCATAATAGATGAGGATGATGTGTATGTACAAAAGTGCATAATGTGTGAAGATGTGTAATGTGTAGTGTCTATGTAGTGTGTGAGGTTCATGTGTATAATATGCCCTCAATAGTCAAGTGTGAACCATAACACAAGAGTGTGTCATAGGGTAATGATGATACAAATGTATCAAGAGGTTTGTAATAATGCTTAGAGAAGATTATTGATTAAGCACGAAGCATCAAGTGCATGAGATGATATCAAAATTTGATAGAAATGCAAGGGGAGGAGCTATGATGCCCCAAAGTATGTAAGCAATGGAGGTCTAGTCAAAAGACACTAAGTGGATCAATGTAAGGAGTATTTTCCTTAACAAAAGTGATGGGATACTGAGGTGGTAATGTCGTAGGATTCTTGAGTAGTGGAAGTTGAAAGAGGTTAACTAGATTTTGGTGGTCTTGCATAGCGAGTGGTTGCTTATTTACCATAGATGACTTGAGTGGAGGCTAGGTTGAATCTGAGCTTTAGAGGAGGTTTCTTAGATTGACTTGGAAATTTCAAAATAACTTGAGTGGAGGAGTAGGACCATCTGTAAGAGGAGGTTGAGTGGATTGAATAGGCGGCACTTGAGTGGCCAAAGAAGGAACCTTAGAAGTGATAGCATGATGCTCATTAGACATAGAAGGAGCAGATTTAGGAGCCCATTTGGATGTAGCATTTGTAGATGGGCATGCAACAAAATGTTGTGCAATGAATGAGATAAAGCCTTAAATATCAAGATGATTGATTCTTTGGTGTAAAGCATAGCAATCATTTTCATTATGTCCGTTGATTCAATGATAATTGCAATATGAGAGAACTTGATATTTAGCAAGTCAGTAAGGAGGATAGCCTTGATTCGGTGGTAAAGTGATCAATTGATGACTAAGGAGATCAGCAAGAATGTCATGTTTCTTAATATTATGACCACATGTGAGAGGCTCTGGTAATGTTATGTCTCGAGGATCATTAATATAAGCATATGTAGAAGACATAGGATGAGGATGAGATGTAGATGGAGAACAAACATGAGCATGAGAAGCCTCCTTAAGATGTTGGATTTCAGATTTGAGAGATGTAATTGTTGATTCCTTAGCCTTAAATTTGTATTAAAATAAAGAATACAAATCTTAAATTAAGTCCGACATGGATTTATTAGATGGGGATCTCGAAGACTAGGGTCATCGATAGACGATCTAGAATAACACTCACTTGATGTGGTGGTGTATCATTAGAGAGATACATGGTGTCTAGGGATTTTTTCAAAACATTTTGGAAATTAGGATGCATTTGAATTCAATTAGACAAAGGAATTTTATGATCCATGATAGAGGAAAAATGAGGATCCTAAGCGTGAAAGCGTTCGGGTTCACCAAAATGATTATGCTAAAAAATTGAAATAATAACATAATCTAATACTATGGTAACTTTGAATAAATGCAATAATGAAATACATAAATATACCAAAGCAAGATGAGCAATAAAAATATGAAAGCCTAATTACAAAGAGGGTTAGAAGATCCTTAGCTGATTCGAAGAGGTTACTTGACTATGTTGCGGTGGAGACTGACTTAACAGAGATGGAGGACCATTGCAAAAAAGCATGGAAAAATGTAGATCCAACAGATTTGATTGGGGGGCACTGGAGAGGGATATGGGCACTTGTGGGTGTCATGGTCTACGTAGATGCTCAAAACCTCCTCCTGCGAGGTGTCGTAAGAGGTTTAAAATTGTTCACCTTTTGTCACATGTATGTATGTCACTATATGATCACCGAGGTCACCGTAATATTGTAATGAAGAAAGCACATGTAAAACCCTCAAATAGACATCAAATTATGAAAAATAAAGATGTAAAATGAGAGGTTAGACTGTTCTTAGCCACTAAAATGGTGGAATTAGAACTGAGTACTACTCTACATATCGACCCAATGTAGTTCTATGTGTGCGTAAAATTATTCCCTAGGTTCCTCTTGTGCGTGTCACACTTGAAGTAACAAGAAAGTAGTTAAATGTAGAATGTAAATAATGTGTGCATGGAAACAATAGACCCCCTCATATGAATTGTGATGTAGATGGACCAACCTTTGTCCCTTATGATGGAGCTAGATGGATGCAAATGAAGCTATAGATTCCTTTGATGGATAAAACCTTAGGTTGAGGTAATAGATGCTTAATGCTTGGTACCTTATTATGATCACATAACTTTATATTTATATTATTCCTTCACTTGAATTTTGTAATCAACCCAAAAAGGCTGATTGCTAAAAAGATAAGATGCTAAATGGCTAGAAAGGACCCAAAAAGTGTAAGTAAAGTACAAAAGGGACAAGGGTTCTAAAAGGAGATGGGGGCATCGACACTTTGATGTCTGGATGGGTGCTAGTGTCTAGAATGAAAATTTTTAAAAGGTGAAAAGACAGACTGAGAAAGTAAGAGTGAAAGACAAAAAGTAGAACCATAAAGTAAAGAAAGGTGGCCAAAGACATGGGTTAAATATTAACTTTCTTACTTAGGAACCATATGAATAGTAATATGCAATTGAGACTAGATAATTACTCAAAGTGTGTGATTTTATGTCTATAGATATCCATTTCTCTCACTACAAGAAATAATCTATTTCTTATATTTTATTTTCTATGTTCCTCTTCTTTCTTCTTTTAAATTTTCAAGAATTGTAATCTTTAACAACCAAAAAGAGTTTTGTATCTTTGAGAAACAGATCAATTAAAATTTGTGTCTTTGATTTGTTAATATTGCTATTGTTTACATGGTTTTTTCTTCCTATTGGATGTGGAAATACTCTGTTAATGTCACTAAAATCAGAAATCCTATTCATTATAGTAACACTCCCTCTTTATATTCTTATCCCCCTTCACCTCCCTCCAATAAAATTCCTCCCTTGTATCCTATACAAGAACTTTGCCATAAATTTAGTGGAGTATTCCTGTGTGATCCTTGTACTAATGACCACCAAAATTTTTACATTTACCACATTCAATAAAAAGGAGCATCTCCAATCCCAAGAGGAGGGACCTAGTCCTTAAGCATTGATGAAAAATCAATAATTTTCCCTTATGAAAAATTATTTTTCCAAAAGTTTTTGGTGCCCAGCGTGGTGAAGAATCAACTATCATGCACCCTATAAGATCCAAAAAAATAAAAAAAAAATAAAAAAAAAAATTTAAAATTAAAATATGACTCTACTAAGGAACGAATCCTGGTCACATTCATTTCTCACAGCATGATGAAGTCTATAGAATGGTTTTCAACATCAATAAGTGACACTAACTATGAACAAGAAGAAAAATGTCAAGGCATCTAAGTTTCATAATAGTCACCATTCTTGGCAATATTTTACAAAGGTATGGATTCTAACATAATAAAGAGGTCTCTTGTATTGACTAAAAATATGTAATCAACAGAAGGAAAGAAGGTCATGAACACTTCTACAAAAATTATAGAAAGGAACATGAAACTATAGAAAATGATAGCCGATTGAATAAAATTGTTGCATATGATGATCCAACCATTAAACCCTCATGGCTTATGTTCGAATGAGTGCTTCAAAAGGTAAGAAAACAAGAAATGCATCACCGATGATCAAGAGTCCAAGCATCTAATGAAGAGAATGTAAACAAGGTATGAAATGTTGTAGGAACATGAGGATGAATCCTTAGATGAGATAAGAAAAGATAAATTTATTTTATAAGAGGAATCTCATGAAAGTAATGTTTTTAGACTCTATGCTTTAGTTGAAAAAAATCAAAACATTATCTTTTGTTTCTCTCCTTTGGATAATTTCCTACTTATGGAGACGAGGAGGTGAATTTTTTTAAAAATGAATATGTGTAATGGATTTTGAGAGTTGCATAAGGAACTTCAAACCCATAACTCAATCTTGAAATCATAACTTATGTTATGGCTATGCAAGATAAGTATGAGCAGCTTGAGACACTCCATAGTGAGGAGGAGAAGAGTCATCTTCCATAAGTAGACTCTGATGATTCTCATAATATGAAGTGTTTATTTTGAAAAAGACACTTTACTACCCCTCATAACTTTTCTCTTCTAGAACATTTTAATGAAAGTCAGCTTAACATCTTGGTAGATAATGAAGAAAGCATAAAAGTTGAGTTTCCATCCATAGTTGCATTTTATCCTGAAGTAGAGTCATTTGGAGAAGTAACATGCATAGGAAATAAAGACCTTTATCTTAAAATAAATAATTCAATGCTTGTTGACGTTTCTACAGATTATAAAAACATCCAAGAGATGAATCCCTCTTCTCCTTAGGGGCCTTCTAGAGAGTGATATTGAGGTAATTATTGATGATTTCCTTTCTAACTTTGACTCTTCATTTGATGCAAAAATTCCCAATAGTGAAATAGAGAAAATGAGAGAGCTCAATGTCCTTTTCGAGACATTTTTGACCTATTAAGATCACATGAAGTTTATAATAGATTGATCTCCATGTCATCACCAAGAGAGTATGCTAACAAGTATAGTTGTGAGTATGAAGCTTCCCCTTTTCGTTTGGAGAAAAAGAATTTCTAGGATATATTCACAAAGGAGGAAATATTTATCTCCATGTTGCATCCCAAACATTGTGTTCCTTATCTTTCCATGACGATAATACATCATGTGAGTCCTACCATGTCAAGAATGAGCTGGTATGTGTAGAAGATAGCCACTTGGAATGACAAGTAAATGAGAAGCTACAAGAAGACTATGAATGGAGTTAAAGACAACTTGTTCTTACCACTCCCAAGTTCTTTGTTAATTTTGGAGATGAATTAGTGCTGTAGATTTCATCCCGATATGTTTAATTACTTCAAGTTGAAAAAGAGAGGCTGATTTTGGAAACATAGAAGAATGGATTCTTACGGTCACAAGATATCATATAGAGGCTATATAGATATTTTTTTAAAGAAGTAATGGAGTGGTCATTGGATGAAAATGTGTTTTATGTGTAATATAAATATGAGAATGGAAATTTGGTTTCCCTTCTTCTTCTCAAACCATGTAGATCCATCATGAAATCATGGTATGATCAGCTGATTATTTTTGAGCTTATGAAGTTGTATGATTTCAGCCCTCTATTCCATGATGGTACACCTATTTCTCCCATCGTGTTGTTAGGTTTTTATAAATACTGTATATTATTCTTCCAACTTTGTAAATTTCCCTCCCATGTTTCATAGTTTCTCTTTTATTTTGGTGTATTTCCTTTTCAATTATGTGTATGTTTTGTTTTCCCTTTCTTATATTGGTCGGTAAAGGAATGAATCTATTGCCCAATTGTCAAGGCACTGGTCTGATTATCCATGAGAATTATGAAGTAATCTATTATCCTTTATGGTCTATGTCTCTAAGCTAGAACCATATGTTGTCATGATAAATGTATAACATGCAAAATTTAAATTGTGGTCATGACAACCAAGTCCCAACTTGAAATTTTCCTTTCCCAGTCAATGTAAACCCTTCCTCTAGTGATCTTGTTTATAATGTCATCCTTATTATGGCTAATAGGAACATGATAACATTATTTTCAAGTGTTGTTCATATGTAGGGAAGTATACCTAGGTAGATTGAGGAAGTTACTAGAGTCCAAGATAGAACATCTCTCCTCATAGGCATAAAAGGCCTATTTTTAGTGATTTTATAGGTAAACAATATCATCTAGAAGGTGATATCAAGGAAAAACCCACCTAAGGTTGTACAAAAGAGTATTGAATGAATCCAATGAATTTTTAAGGGATTTTGTGGAGCCATATGATGTCGGGAATCAACCAAGAAAAATAAGGTCATTGCGGGTACAAGGAATGCCACACCTCGATAGAGAAAGTACACTTGTCCCGAATGTTATGGGAGTTTCGAGAGGAGTTTTAAGATAAAAAAATAGTAAATGGAAATATATTATAATACTTAATTTGGTAGATACATCAATTTTTCCCAAGACTTCAAAATATTTCGTGATTACCTACGTCACTACAACTACCCCTTTGAGCCAAAATAATAGATGGGAATATAATTAAAATCACATGAATATTTATATCTTGTAAATGGTTGGAATGGTATTCATTTTTTTTTGAATCAAAATCATACAAGGTTTGGCCCCTAAACTCCATGTCACACTCATGGGGTATTGGTGTTTTTACTTTTGAGTTGGGGTGACGACATCAATAAATGAAATAAGCTTGACTGAAATTTTGGAGGTTAAGTGTCCCTTTTCCCTTTTCCCTTAGTGTAATGGTACATGAGGTACAAAGAAGTGTGTTACCTCTACGGATTGACATGTTTCATCACTTAAGTAACAACTAATGTTTTTAGGAAAGTTACAAATGTTTACTTTACTAAAATCTAGCCCCTTTCCTCATGTTGATCCGACCCTTAGCACACTTTTGGAGCTTGTGTGTACCTTTACCCTTGTCCCTTAGTACAAGGGGAAATAAGGGATAGTAAATTAGGCTCCCCATTATTGAAACTTCTTCATCACTTAAAGTGACAACCTTAGTGCTAGGGAAGTGGAAAACATGCAAACTTGTCCCCAATTCAAAACTATCACCCCTCTTCATGTTACATGCACTGTGGAACATTTTTGAGCTATGGCTATCCCCTTGGATTTTAACGATATCCAAGGGAGAATAAAAAAGAAAATGTACCCCCTCTCGTGAGCCCCCTGGTCACATGCAAAATCCTTTCGCAACTCCCGAGAGCTTGTTTTTGAACCCTCTCATCTCACCCTCATGCCACCACATGCTTTCACATGTCAAGATATGGTAAAAATAAAAATTCCATGTCCCTCTTGTCCCTTTTCCCCTCTTTTCCAATATTGTTTAGGTGCAACCTCACTTCAACCTCCATCTGACCTTAGTTGAGCTTGTTGGGTTAAAATTGAGTTAGAGTGTGCAAGTACAATGAAATAGATTTTCTACTAAAAACTTAGAATATTTTCATGTTTGAATTCTCTAAATTTCCCCCAACTCCATCTTTTCATAGGCATGCTATTGATTTTTTCTAGAACCTCAAGCTTGAAAATAGTTTTTGCTCATAATTCCATAACTTCACACCCGATATTTATGAAATTTCACCAGGAATACCCACTCTGAAAACGAATTTACATTGACTCTAAAATTGCTACCATTGATGCTCTATATAATTTTCAGCAATAAGAAGAAATTTTTAGCACCTATACCTACCTTTTTAGATAAATGAATTTCTGGAAATTAAAAATATCTTAAAATTGGAGCAGAAGATCATGAGACAAAACCTAAAACTTTGAGACTCGTTTCATTCCATTATGACACCCAGAGCTCCTATTTCTAAAATAAGTGACTTTTGACATGTCCTCTTTTACTAAAAATATTAAGTCTCGTAAAAGAAAATCTTCAATATCTCTCGTCACTCATTGAAAGGAAGAAACATAAAAAGTGACCATTTTAGAAACTTACTAAAAATATCCATCCAAAGAAAACTTGTTAAAAATAGAAAGTGTTGGAATTGAGGTCATTATTTCCACATATATTCATTTCCCACATATCTCACTATTTCTCGTATCATGAATATCAAATACTCATGCATGGAACCAATTTCCACTCTAAAAACTAAGTATCCCAATGTGGGGGACATTGATATAACCCACATAGGCCTAGAATATTTTAAGGTAAGAGTGTTGAATTTACCGTGGGAACCAGTGGAAGAAAATATATTATTGATCATGTTATTCAGATTAGGTGGTCACCCTCTTCGCCTGTTAAAAGAATTGAGTTAGTCCTAGCCTACAAACAACACTATGGTATTTATTCCGAAATTATGGAATATGCTAACTCAATCCTTGTAGTCCTCACATTGAAAGGATTTATCAATTCCTAAAAATTCCCACTATTAATAACATAGTTATCATCACTAGGGATTATTATTCACGGAATGGGCAAGGACAGACGCATACTTGCTAGGCTTGGCAGTTGGATCATAACTTAAATAGGGAAGGAAGCCCTCACTTTGGTCCCTAAGTATTTTCTCGATTGAGTTTCACAAAGCATACTTTGATATTTTTTTATACTTGAATAGAGTGATGGGATAAGAGATAATGACGGAATTCCAATATTGGATGGCTTAGTTCATTTTGATGTTTTGTAAGGATACCTAATAGCAGACTGGGGGAAAATCATAAGTTACAACCTTCATCGACAACTGTTGCAGTTTCCACCTCTAAGGCATTCACAATGAATTGTTATCTCGGTGTACACCCTTTCTTTCAAAATACCCATCTCGAGACCTATCCATAACTCCTAATGTTCCATAGAAATCACCGCCTACGATAAATATCCGTAACTCACACATCGAAATAATAACTCTCATTATTCTATGGTGAATGATACATTCACCATCTACATCATAAGTTTACTTGAAGGATATCCCAAGTGGAGAATTTCATCCTAGGAATTTACATTGATCGATAAGTATGATAGTCACTTCATCCTATTTCCCACCTTCACCTACATAAGGGTTAAAGGATTTGATCCTACTCCTCATAGGCTACCGAGGTACCCGAGTGATAAGATAATCATGTTTGAATTATGTAGATAATTGTTCCATGTCTATAACAGTGCAAGAATGCTAAGAAAAATGTACGTCCTTTCGTATCACTCTAGGAATCTACTTGTGCAAGAATATCACAAATGCAAAAAACATCGAAACATCCTTTGCTAATCTCAGTTTAGATTCCTACATATCTCGACCTAACTTTGATATTAGGAAGAATCTAGAGACTTTCATCTTTCCAGGATTGCATCATGTTCTAAATATTGAGGATTATTGGATCAACTAATCAAATGAATTTGAGGTTAGGAAATAATATTATATGCGAATGACATAGTGGATCATATGAGATACTTTTAGTTTGACTAGTTTGTGGATGGAATAAAAGATGATGTGTCATACCTTTTGATCTTGAATATCGTAGAGAAATCTTCCCTTCTTCATTACACTTTATTGAACATCTGAGAGTTAGGTGACATCAAAGAAAGAAATGTGTTAGTAATTAAAACGTTTAAGAATTGGTTCAAGTGGAAGAGGGAATATTTCATCAAATTTGGTGGTCTACCATCTTGATCGAGTCAAGTGTCTCTCACTTCCTCTCTCAAGGCACTTGAAATGGATACAAGGTTTACTCATCAATTTTAAACTGTTACATAATTGTTTGTTTAATCTTTTTTAATTTGCTACTTTCATTAACAATTTATTTAATTTTTTTATAAATAATTTATTTTTTGTTAATATTTAATTTTTGTTATTTTTATAATTTTAAACTTTTTACTTAATTGTTTGTTTAATTTTTTTAATTTTTTAATTAATTATTTTCATTAATTATTTGATTAATTTTAAATTTTTATTATTTAATTTACTACCTATTTGATTTTTTAATTTTTTATTATTTCTTTTATTTAATTTACTTTTAAACTTGTTACTTGTTTTTTTAATAACTTTTTATTTAATCATTGAATTTTAATTCATTTTTTTATTAGTATTTTGTAATCTTAAAAATCAATTTTATATTAATTTTTAATTTTAGTTATTTTTATAATTTTAAATTTTTTACTTAATTGTTTTTTTCGCATTTATCATTTCTTTTATTTCTTTACAGTGAATTTTAATGTCTTGGAATTTTAAACTTGTTACTTATTTATTTTATTTTTTATTTTTACCACTTTATTAAATTTTGGAGTATTATATATTTATATTTAATTTTAGTTATTTTTATAATTTTACAAATGTTACTTATTTATTTTTTTACTGCATTTGTCATTTTTAAATTATTTTTTTATTTTTATATCTTTATTTTCAATTTTCATTTTTGTACTAATGTGCAACTCTTTAACTAATTTTAATTTTAATAAATTTTTTAATTTTTATGTATTAACTAAATTTTCTTTTAATGCCAATTTATAAATTTTTATTATTATTTTATTTCTTTTTAAAATTTTTTTATATAATATTTTAAAACTTGTTACTTTTGTTTTTTTAATTATTTTATTTATTTTTAAATAATTACTTGTTATTCATTCTCATTTTCTTTTATTAAATTTTATTTTTTATAATTATTCTATTCATTTTCAATTTATATTAAACTAATTTATTTCTTTAAATATAATATTTTAATTTTGTTACATATTTGATTTTTTAATAATTCTTTTACCAATTTATTTAATTTTTGTAATTTTTATAATTTTAAATTTGTTACTTAATTGTTTGTTTAATCTTTTTAATTTGTTACTTTCATTAACAATTTATTTAATTTTTATAGATGATTTATTTTTTGTTATTTTTATAATTTTAAACTTATTACTTGATTGTTTATTTAATTTTTTAAATTAATTACTTTCATTAATTATTTGATTAATTTTAAATTTTTATTATTTAATTTTATTACCTATTTGATTTTTTATTAAATTTTTATTATTATTTTATTGCTTTTATTTAATTTACTTTTAAACTTGTTACTTATTTGTTTTTTTAATAACTTTTATTTAATCATTGAATTTTAATTCATTTTTTTAATTGTTATTTTATAATCTTAAAAATTAATTTTATATTAATTTTTAATTTTATTTAATTTTATAATTTAAATTTTTTTACTTAATTGTTTTTTTGCTGCATTTATCATTTCTTTTATTTATCTTTATTTTCAATTTTTATGTCTTGGAATTTTAAACTTGTTACTTATTTATTTTATTTTTATTTTTAATAAATTTGCACCATTTATCATTTCTTTTATTTCTTTATAGTCAATTTTAATGTTTTGGAATTTTAAACTTGTTACTTATTTATTTTATTTTTATTTTTACCGATTAATTAAATTTTGGAGTATTATATATTAATATTTAATTTTAGTTATTTTTATAATTTTACAAATGTTACTTATTTATTTATTTACTACATTTGTCATTTTTTTATATCTTTATTTTCAATTTTAATTTTTGTACTAATGTGTAACTCTTTAACTAATTTTAATTTTAATAAATTTTATTTTAATGCGAATTTATAAATTATTATTATTATTTTATTTCTTTTCTTTAATTTTTTTATATAATATTTTTAAACTTGTTACTTTTTTGTTTTTTAAATTATTTTTTTATTAATTCTCTTTTTCTTTTATTAAATTTTATTTTTATAATTATTCTATTTATGTTCAATTTATATTTAACTAATTTATTTCTTTAAATATAATATTTAATTTTGTTACATATTTGATTTTTTAATAATTCTTTTACCAATTTTTGTAATTTTTATAATTTTAAACTTGTTACATAATTGTTTGTTTAATCTTTTTAATTTGCTACTTTTATTAACAATTTATTATACTTTTAGTTTGACTAGTTTATGGATGGAATAAAAGATGATGTGTCATACCTTTTGATCCCGAATATCGTAGAGAAATCTTCCTTCTTCATCACACTTTATTGAACATCCGAGAGTTAGGTGACATCAAAGAAAGAAATGTGTTAGTAATAAAAGGTTTAAGAATTGGTTCAAGTGGAAGAGGGATTATTTCATCAAATTTGGTGGTCTACCATCTTGATCGAGTCAAGTGTCTCTCACTTCCTCTCTAAGGCACTTGAAATGGACACAAGGTTTACTCATCCAGATTTAATCTTCTAATATGAATCTTGTTGAAAATAATTGCACTAAATTTTATCCCCTTCAGAGGATTCATAATAATTTTAAAGTCAAATAATATCCCATTGAGCCACTTGAATTAGGGGAAATTGATCCATCATAATCTCCTAATCATCCCCACAATCCAAGTGTTTCCTTCTTAAAACAGAGTCACCTCATCTTGGGAGAGATATAGTTTCTTGCCAATCTCTTGAGAATTACCCTAATGCTTGAATTTGTGTCCACACCTGCTGATACCTTCCCATGGGTACATGATTTTCTTAGAGGAGAGTCAATAACGATGCAATAAGTTACAACACCTAACTTTGAGGCCATCTCAAAGTAAATCAAAACCAAGCATACTAAAGAGGCACAAACAACTTCTCTTTTCTTCATTGAGGCTTTTGGATCTTAGTATGTGGAAGTTTCATGTTTGAAATTTGTTAATCCCATGGGAGAAATGACACAAGATGATTATGAGATGATAAGGATTTCCTTGGGACAAGACACTCAAGAGGGAGATGTGCATCTATTCAAAGAGTCTCGTAACTCCGATTGCTTACAAGAAATGAAGTAAATAAATAGACTATGGAGTAACTAGAAGAGCATGTGAGAACCCTCACTTCATATGTGTAATCATTTCTATAATGTGACACAACACCACCTCCTCCAAAGAGAGACTATCTCTCCCATCAACAATTTTGATCCTTAAGTGATCAAGAGAGCTCAAGGGTACACCATACAAGGGATAACCAATGAAAAATGGGTGGAAAATATTCTATAAAAGGAAATATATTATTTCCTAGGTTTTATCTCTGTTCAAATTTCCCCTTCCTAATAATTTGAAGGTAAAGATAACCAAGGAAGGGATTGATAAAGAAAAGGCCCATTGGGATAATGTGTTCTCATTGGTGTCTGAGATGGGTTATTTTGATTCTCACTCCTTAGTGAGAAAAATGTATTCACTTCTATATCAAATAATTTGTCTCCTATGTGGTCTCACACAATGAGTGATAGATATGATATGATAAATGATGTTATCTCAAAACTTGAGTCTTGTGGAGAACATGCATTTGAGATCTTGGAAAGTGTCAAAGCAACAATGTACAAAAGCTCGGATCACCTCCACTCGAAAAAATATTCCTTAGAAGAACTCAAAATTTTCCAATATTTGGTCTAGAAAGAGGAATGGGATCCTTTCTCTTTCAATGAAGATAATTTGGAATCCTTGCAGAAATTAGAGGTTCAATCTCTAATACTACAAAAGATCATAAAGTCTAGTTGAATCAATGCAAGACCCTCAACGATGTTTCTGAGACTTGGATCAGTGATTTGGGTTGTGTTTGCATTCCACATGTGGAGAAGATGGTAATTAAAAGATCTCATTATAGTAAGGAGTTGAAGGGCGAGGATCTCATTCTAGGAACATTTCCTCGGAATTCTCCAAGAGATAGGTCTTCATCATTGTTGGGGTTGAAACTCACACCTTGCCAAAGCTTGGTTCAACAATATCAATGCAACATGGGATGATATTTAAATGTAGGACTTGAATAGATGAGATCATCCTTCGGAGAATGACAACTTCCTTAGATGAAAGGGTTGGTTGTTTTCATCCTAGTTCACCGCAAATACCTTTACCAACACTACTCTATCACTAAACTAAGAAACTCTAAGGAAGGTAAGAGAGTTGAAAGAGATAAAATAAAGGGAGGTGATGCACCGAAGTGAAAATAGATAGATTATGGCTCTAAAAGTCACAAATTTATATATGCAAATGAATATTTAAAATATGCACACAACTTAGAAGGAAATAAAATGGAAAAAAGTGAAGGTGCAAAAGAAGATAGAAGTGTTCACATTAAATTCACAACATTCAAATAAACGAGGTCACAATTGAATTAATATCAATATTAAACCATTTATAAACACAAGGTTGAGGCAAGAAAACCTCACATGTGAATTATAGAGGCCATGAGAAAGAGTTTCACAATCTCAAAGGGAGGAGCTTCCAATTCAATAGAAAAGAACTTGTATATTGTGCCATAACACTTACATATATAACATTTGAGAGAAAAGGAGGTATAAGAGGTCGATCACATATAGTGATTAATGAACTCAACCACACGCCACCAAAAGGACCAATTTTAGGACATGTAAGGGTTCTTGACATTTCCCCAAGTACACGCCATCAAAATTACATGATGAGGATGACAACACCTATACTTCATTAAATTCAGGGTTGTTGAGGTGGTTTGATGTTTGGTTTAGAAAAAGACATGGATTTCATGTACCTCATAGATTATCTCCGATCCATTGTTTCCCATGGCCTTATACATTCCTTGAATAATAAGTAGAGTCATTTTGACCTTCATAATGTATTGCACCATCCACAGTCTTCCCTTCCTTAATCCACGAAGCTTTTATATTTCACAGATTTTCCTTTTTCACAAATAAGCGTGTGAGATTTGTTGAACATTATACGTAGAAGAACCGTAAAACATTATGTGAGTGTTTCATGGATTTTAACCTTTTTCACTTGTAAAATTTCTAGCTTTTACTTCACAATTCCTTGTATCACTTTTCCTTATGTTATTGCTTTTCTTTGGCCAGACTACATGCTTTGTTGCACATAATTAACCAATTCCTTTAGATTTTAATATTTTCCAAGTCCGCATAACATTTTTTTCCAATATGTGAAGTATTACCATTTCACATATGTTCTCATTTTTCGGATCTTATGCTTAGCCAATTTTCCAACTTGATTTCATATTCTATGGCATCTCGTGGCGTGTAATTTCCATGGTGATCGACCTTGCCTCACTACTATAAAAGGGTTGATAGCTTTAAAATTCACTATAGTCTTAAACTTGAGATCCTTTGTCTGTGGGTTAGGAAAACCCACCAAACACTATATTTATGCATTTTATGAAATAATAACTTAGGGTTCCATGGATTATTAAGAAAAGGTGTCTAAGTCCCATCTTAGATGAGATGTTTGAAATTGTATGGGGTGTAATTTTATACAATAGTTTGGTGATGCACAGGGAACATTGGTCTCTTAGATGTTAAGATTAGTAGCCTTCAAGAATCCATGGGCATGGAGTGAATCCCAAAAATTGATTTTGATCCTTAAAACCTTATAATTGTCCCCAATCTGCATGAAATCAACATTTAATTAGAGCTTTCCTTCAAAGCTGATCTTTTAGAGCTTTAAATAAAGCTTGAGAACTACCCCAAAATCTTCGAAATGAGACCGGTTCCACACATAACCTCTTCAAAGATCTGGAAAAACCTATCCTCTTCCTTCAAAATATATCCATTCACACCCTTAACATCATTTATCCATCTCTTATCCATCAGGATCAATAAAATCACATCTCTATGGAACTTTTTTAGAATGATGAGGCCATTAAAGAGTTTATCGGGACTCGAGATCATGTTTCCTTATCGGATCACAAGAAGGGATTTGATATAAACCTTGATGCTTTTGATTAATTTGATGAGGAATTCAAGTGCTCCAGTCTACCGAAATAAAGAAAAATAAAAAATCGTAAAAAATAAAAACAAAATCTAAAAACAAAAACAAAATCTCTTAGTGAAAACCTCATCGAGAGGCTATTTAAGGAACAAAAAAATTAGAAAGATAAAAACAAGCAAAAAGAAATGGACGTTTCTCTTCGTGAAAACCTTTCTAAGGTACCAAAGAGAGAAGAATAAATGTTGAATCAAAAATATGGCCCCAAAACCTACAACATAATTCCAAGATAATGATACATCCTTTGGTAGAAAAGACCACCACAATCGATATTGGAACAAGTGATAACCCTAAACTATTACAACTTCACACGAGATTATCGAATCGAGATCAAGGCATTCAAAACACTTCTTATAGAATTTTAGGATGTATTTGCATGGTCTTATAAGGATACATTAGGATTGGATCATTCCCTAGTCATGTATAATATTTTGGTTCACCCAAATGTGAAACTGTCAAATAGAAATTGAGGAAAATACATCCTAAGGTTACATTTCTAGTAAAGACAAAAATAAAAATTGCTAGAATATGGATTTATAAGATCTAAAGACTACTCGAGTGGATTTATAACATGGTGCTTATTCTGAAAGAAGATACAGTATCTAAATTTACACCAATTTTGAGATATCAACAAATATTGTCCTAAGGACAACTTTCCCTTACCCAACATAGACATGCTTTTAACTCTAAAAAGGGCATGAAATGTTATCCCTAATGGATGGATTTTTAGGTTATAACCAAATTAAAATTTCTGAGGAATACCAATATGAGACAACAATCACAACACCTGTTGTACATTTTGTTACAAGTTCATGCCTTTTGGCCTTAAGAACACATACACCACCTATCAAAGGATACCGACAATTATCTTTCATGACATGTTGCATGATATCATGAAGGATTATGTCAATGAATTCCTTTCTATATATAAGAATAAAATAGATCAGCCAACCATTTTGTGGTGTATATTTGAAAGATTGAGAGAATGTAAGGTGCGCCTTAATCCAAAGAAGTGTGTCTTCACTTTGTTACTTTAGGGAAACTCTTGGGATTTATAGTATCATGGAGGGGAATTAAATTTGTCCCCAAAAGGTAAAAGTAATCATGTAAATGCCTCCACCACATAACCTTCGTCAGCCACAAGGTCTCCAAAGCAAGATTTAGTCTATCCAATGCTTCATATCTCACTTACAGAGACAAGTGCCACCATTTTAACTAGATTCTAAGAAAGGATGTCTAATTTAAATGGACCAATAATGCTAAGATTATTTCACTAAGTTAAACAAATCTATCAACTATGCTGGTGTTAATGTTTTCTATTCAAGAAAATCCAATGCTATTATAAACATATACACCGATCATGTCATTGGGGTATTACTTTCAAAACACAATAATAAAGGACAAGAACAAGTAGTCTATTATTTGAGTAGAACCTTTATAGCACAATAACTCAAGTATTCTCGGGTTGATTTTTTTTGTTTGGTAGTAGCATTCACATTTCACAATTTGCGACACTACTTTCTCAATCATACCATAAAGCTTATTACCAAAGTGGATCCTTTAAATTATCTATTATCTAAACCTATCCTAACATGCCAAATGTCTATCTGGGTCCTAATCCTAAATAATTTTGATATTGCATTCATCAATAAAAAATCCATAAAAGGGAAAGCTTTGGTAGATTAACTGGACACAATGCCACTTTGCCAGATCTCAACCGCTTCGTTTTGAGTTCCCTAATCAAGATACTTGTTATATATTGATGTAATTACCTTGTTGAATTTGTTTTTCAATGGATTTTTCAACATTTATGGATTAAGATCTAGCATTTTTCTCGCACACCAGATGGTGATGTTATTCTTAAATCTTACTACATTAGTTTCCCATGCACTAACAACATCACCGAGTACGAATCTCTAATATAAGGTATAGGATTTTCCATATCTTGGTGGATTCAAGAGATGATATTTGGTGACTTCCATTAAATCATAAAACAAGTAAATGGAAAATATCAAGTAAAGGATGATAAAATTGTTCCCTATAAATGCATGGTCAACAATATTAAGGGTTACTTTCAGCTTATAAAATTTGAATGGGTTCCTCACGCGTAGAATAAATCAATAGACGCCATGGAAAATATCACATCCCTTCTCAAATTTGATACAAATCAAACACATAATGAGTTTCTCATAAAACATCTTTTGGTGCCCACATATGATCTGCTTTGATTTCACCATGGTGTTTGAAATTGTCGTTCTTATAAACCCCTAGTACCATGACATCTATACATTTATCCAAGATAAAACCTATCATGCTAACATGAACTTAGCCCATAATAGAGCCTTAGCAAAACATGCTTCATGATACACCATCCTTGCTGGAACCCTTTATAGAAAAGGATATGATGGTACTCTCTTAAGACGTCTCAATTAGAAAGAAGCAAATCGAACACTATTTGAAGTGTATTCAAGTATCTGTGGTGCACATATGAGCGACATGGTCTTAGCTAAGAAGATCATGCACATGGGTTATTATTGGCCCAATCTAGAGTCCGATACATGAAAATTTGTCAAAAGTGTCAAGAATGTTAATGGAATGGTAATATAATTTATGCACCTTCACAAGCCCTCTAACCTATCACTTCACCCAACCCTTTTCCGTGATGGGTGCTCGAATTAGTTGAAAAAATAAATCCTACATTTTATAATGGTCACACCATTACAATCACCACCACCTGAATATTTCACCAAGTGGATAGAGGCCATGCCTCTCACCTACGTCACTGGGTCAAATATTGCCAAATTCATCCTTAACCACATCATCTGCTACTTTGGGATCCCCACATCTCTTATCATAGAAAATGATACATCCTTCAAAAACAATAATGTTAAGGAGTTAGCTAAAAATTATATAGTAACCTACAATGGGAAACTCCATGTTATCCATAGTGTAATAGTCAATATGAAGCATCTAATAAAATGACCAAATGAATATTAGAGAAGACAATTGATAAACATGGTCAAAATTGACACACATAATTTTATCCCATCCTCTGGGATTATCAAAATTCATTCCATAATCCAACAAGAGCCCATCCCTTCTCCCTCGTATATGGTTATGAAGCTATATTACCCATAGAATTTGAGCTCCCTTCCCTCCGTGTGTCACTTCAACACCTGGTGTATGAAGAATATTACCACCAAGCATGTCTTATAGAGCTAGAGATCCTAGATGAGAGGTGTGTTTGTGCCTTGGATCACTTAGAAGTATATCAAAATTGACTTCGATGGAGATAAAAAAGAGAATTAAAAAAGATAGTTCAAGATTAACAACCTAGTTCTTAAAGATAATTATAAGAATACTACAAAAGAACGTTCTTAAGGCCAAAAGGCATGAACTTGTAAGAAAATGTACAACAGGGTGTTGTGATTGTTGTCTTGTATTGGTATTCCTCGAAATTTAATTTGGTTATAACCTAAAAATCCATCCATTAGGGATAACATTTCATGCCCTTTTTTAGAGTTAAAAAGCATGTCAATGTTGGGTAAGGGAAAGTTGTCCTTAAGACAATATTTGTTGATATCTCAAAATTGGAGTAAATTTAGATACTGTATCTTCTTTGTAACAAGCACCATGTTATAAATCCACTCAGAGTAGTCTTTAGATCTTATAAATCCATATTCTAGCAATTTTTTAAGTTTTGTCTTTACTAGAAATGTAACCTTAGGATGTATTTTCCTCAATTTCTATTTGACAGGTTTCACATTTGGGTGAACCAAAATATTATACATGACTAGGGAATGATCCAATCCTAATGTATCCTTATAAGACCATGCAAATACATCCTAAAATTCTATAAGAAGTGTTTTGAATGCCTTGATCTCTGATTCTGATAATCTCGTGTGAAGTTGTAATAGTTTAGGGTTATCACTTGTTCCAATATTGATTGTGGTGGTCTTTTCTACCAGCAACTTGGATGTATCATTATCTTGGAATTATGTTGTAGGTTTTTGGGGGCCATGTTTTTGATTCAACATTTATTCTTCTCTCTTTGGTACCTTAGAAAGGTTTTCATGAAGAGAAACATCCATTTCTTTTTGCTTGTTTTTATATTTCTAATTTTTTTGTTCCTTAAATAGCCTCTCGATGAGGTTTTCACTAAGAGATTTTGTTTTTATTTTTCTGATTTTTTTATTTTCTTTATTTCTGGTAGACTGGAGCACTTGAATTCCTCATCAAAGTAATCAAAAGCATCAAGGTTTATATCAAATCCCTTCTTGTGATCCGATAAGGAAACATGATCTCGAGTCCCGATAAACTCTTTAATGGCCTCATCATTCTAAAAAGTTCCATAGAGATGTGATTTTATTGATCTTGATGGATAAGAGATGGATAAATGATGTTAAGGGTGTGAATGGATATATTTTGAAGGAAGAGGATAGGTTTTTCCAGATCTTTGAAGAGGTTATGTGTGGAACTGGTCTCATCTTGAAGAGGTTTGGTTAGAATGATTTCAACGAGTCAAAGGGTTCATCAACCATGTTTCAAGGAGGGTCATCATGGGAATCGTATGTGTTCATCTCAAGTTTGTAGTGGTAAACATCATAACAATGTTTCTAAACACTCATTCTATGGTCCAGATGTCCATGCATCATAGAGTTTGTGGTCATCACTAGATTGGGAAAATGATTCAAAGTTATTCAAGGGAGCAATCTTCATCAATGTAGAAGATCACTAGTGGAAGAAATCCTCACTCAAATTTCATGGTTGCATCAAGGCATTCAAAGCATTTCATCATGAGGAGTGTTTTCCCCTCCATCCCTTCCCTCTCCCTCTCTTTCCCTCTCTACTTTCTCTCCGTTCTAATTCTTCGTTATGCATCATCATTGTATTTCATCCTATTCACTTAAGTGACCCATTTTAATTGTAAAAAGTATCTTCTCAAAATTATAAGAGAAATACTTAATTCATGGAAAATGAAAGGTCACGAGTGGAATATGGAAATGAAGATTCATGTGAGGGAGGTGAAAGGTCAATTCAAATTGCTATAAATTGTAATGAGCTCTTCATTCCAAGGGGTTCTTCTAATTCTGAAATTCTTCTAGCTGGTTGTATTCTTGTAAGTTCATGAGAGATATTTTGCTCCCTTATGAGTGAAAAGAGTTAGCCACTTCTCCCCTATTCTCAATGTCTTCCATTCTCAAACTATGTATAATTTCTGCTTGAGCATCAATACAAGAAGGAGTTTTGAGCCTTTTTTGACTAAGGGGTTTACTGATACTTTATGTTCATTAAATTCTAATTGGTCTTGTTACTGTTTGTAGTATTGTTTCTTCCTAACTTTAGTGCATGTGATGAAACTTCTAACTAGTGTGTGCAGGAATCTAATTTTCTACCTACAACATTAGTTCCCCTACCTCTTTTCTCACTCCCCTTTCCCACTCTTCAGACAAATTCTCCCCTAGAAAGATATTTATAGCTTTGCCGCAGATCGGTGGAGTTCCCTTGTTGAATCCCCATCCACAAGGCCACTAGGAAAATCTACCTTTAATCACACATGCATATACGACATCTGCACCGGTTAAGTAGAGGGACTTATATTCCCAAAGCGTTGGCATGAAATCCACAATTTTGTCCACCTAACAAATTTTCTCACCAACACACTCTTAGGAAAATAACCAAAACATGTCTCAAAAAGAGTTTTACTGGTAGAAGTAGGAACTCCCTATCATAAGGCTACGGGATATATGCCAAATCCTCATCCCAAATCCTAGGATATCTCATAAAATGGACCAAGGTATGACTTACCACCTCTATTTTCTCATCTGGATCTAAATGACATGTGGTAGACCTCATAGTATCCATCTTCTCCCCCAATATAGACCAAAAATCACCAATGAATTGTGAGTCCCTATTTGTCATAATAGAATTAGGAAAACCAAAATGAACCCACACATCAACAACAAATAAATTTGTTGTATCACTTTGGTCTTCTTGCAAGGAATGTGAATACCCACTTTACAAAACTGATCTATTACCACAAAATTATCATCATACCATTTTCTATAAGTAGGAAAACTGACCATAAAATCCAAGGAGAAACTTACCCATGGCTGGGAAGAAATTGATAATGGCATACATAACCCCAAATTTCCTTCACTACATGAAACAAAACTCTGACAAAGTTAGCAACTTTATCTGTATGTTTGGCCAAAACTCATACCTATGTAAGTGCTCAATAATATCATCATACCAGAGTGACCAACCACCCTTGAAGTGTGTGCTTTCTAAAACAAAGACTGTAATTGTTGTTTCTTTTCGTAGGAATCTTGCATGGAGTTCCCGTGGAATCCCAAGTCTGGAAGCAAACCATCAGGTAACAACTGTATCCTATGCTCAATTGGCCTATGTAGGGGAAACCCCATAAGCTTTTCCTTGAAATGTTGAATACTCTCCCATCTGCTTCTTCTCTTTATTATTAACTATGTTAAGAGTGGTATCATATATAACTTCCCCAACTTGTCCATCCCTTAGAAGAAGTAAAGAAAATATCCCACTAACATTAAGTGTTTGGGCTTTGGTGGCACTTAGAAAAGAAATATTCGAATCTCATACAAAGGCTGAAATGAAGTATCCTTTACCATCCTTCACCAAACAATATTGGTTGGCTCTTCTCATGAAGATGACATCTCTGATATATAAATATGGATTGCCAAACACTATGCCACACACATCAAGAGGAACAACATCCAAAATAACTTCATCAATGAATTTTTTATTAATACCAAAAGTGATCTTACATTACTTAGTAACCTTGATGTCTACACCTTTATTTACAAAACCCAATGAGTACTGGAGACTTAGATGATTGTAAGTTTCCAACATTAGCCTATCAAATAGATATTTACTAACCAAATTAGCTTGCGAACAAGTATAAAAAAGAGCATCCAATTTCGTTTTCTTCATCTGAATTTTTATATGAAAGATCTTAGTAAGTTCATTTTCTTGAGCATTACTACTATTAACCAAACATACCTCTCTATGGATGGAGGCACAACACATAGTATCATCCACCTCTTCGCTGCAAAACACTTCCTCTCCCTGGAGGGCAGCCATGGCCTTCTTCTTATTTTTCTTATTTTTGAAGGGATGTAATTCCTGTGGAGCTTCCAACATTTTCCCTTAGAATGAGTGTTAACATCACAATGACCACAAGTGAACTTTAGTATCCTTAATAGAAGTAGCATTCTTCTTACCTTTCCATTTTTCCTTTCCCTTTGGCTTGATGTCGTCTTCTTTTTCTAAAGCATGCTTGAGAGGTGGATGAAATATTCTTCTTGTCCATCTCTAAGTAGTGGGCTTGAGAACAAGCCTTGTCTATATCTCAGTTGGCCAAGAGGGCTGGTATCCTTAAGTGGATATGAATTCCACCAATATACTTCATTATAATATCCCATCATGTTACATATTTTCCCATATGGACAACTTTCTTCCAGAATTCACTAGTGTACTCTTGCACATTTTGGCCTTGCTTCTACCTGAGATATTTCCAATATATGGACCTTTCTTCCTCATAAAAAATAAGATAAAACTAATTTTTGATTTTCTTCTTAAGAAAATCCCACTTAGTAATTGGAGGAATATTCTTAAAAACCAACGTATGAACATAAATCTCAAACCAAGTTAAAGCATGTTTGGTAAATTTAAACTGAGCAAAGGAAATCTGTTGACTTTCATTAATTTGATACAAACTAAAATATACCTTTAGTTGAGCTAGCCAATGGTCTAACTTCTCAACATACATGTCTCCATCACAAGGATGAATATCTATCTTTGCCTATGCTATGAATGGAGGAGGTGTGGGAATGGAACGAGATTTTTCTTATTCTCAAACTCTTCTTCATGATATTCCAGTGTCTCATTTGGTACACCAAGTTTCTCCATAAGTAGCTACCAAACAAGTGGTCTTACAACTGAGCGTTGCACTACATTTTAGACCCCATGTAGTTCTATGTGTGTGTGTGTGTAATTTTGTGCCTAGGATTCCCTAACACCAATGACATGGTAGTAGGGGAAATAACTAGATGTAAAAATGCAAATGGTGGATGGAATAGAAAGAATACAACCCTTTCCCCCTATGTTTGTGTGATGTAGATGTAAAAGATGCCCAAATGCAGTTCCTTTCCTTAGTAGACAGATTATAATAATAGTTAGATGTATGCCCATAATGTAGTGAGTATGCTATGTTTATATAGGGATATCTTGTTCAAATTTTGACACTAGTGACCCAAAACTACCAAATATGACCTAGGGGAATGCACAGGGTAACCGTTAAGACCAACCTCAAACAAATAAATTAAGACCACAAATTATGATGACATGGGTGCCTAAAATCACAGACGAGGTGCCCCGAGGTGCCCAGTGCAACCCTATGCGCCCAAGATATATACCTAAAGACAACAACCGAGCATATTACAACACTTAAAACTTCCTAAAAGATGTCCAAAATTGTAGAGACAATTGACAAATGAACTAGACAAACCAAAATGATGCCTCGACTAACGACAACAAGATTAAATAATGGGTCACTAGTGAATAATCTTATTACGCAAGATCCATATATAAAATAACATACCCGATGGTATTAATGTAATAGTAAGTGCGCGATTTTGTGACTATAGCCACATTTACCTCCAACTTGTATAAAATTTCTTCTCTACTATCATCTGCATATTCTCTACAAGCCATCTCTCGAATTCCTTTCTTCCACTTCCTTGTAGAAATATCTACTTCAAAAGGAATAAGGCTACCTTCACAAATTTATTTTCCCTTTCAGGTGAGTGGCATATAATTGAAATCTCAACATAAGTTAACCACACAAAAACTAAAATATTAACTACTCTAATACCAATTTGATCCGTAAACTGTTGATTTTTAACAATAAATAGATCACTATGCTCATGAAAAATGAATGAAATATGTGAGTTCTTTGTTAACCAAGTTAATGTGTAATAACAACACACAATTGTACTGAAAATTGAGAAAAGAGAGAAAAAAGGAGACAAGATTTATCTTGGAGAAACCCAATGTGGGAAAAACTCTAGTGGGTGAGAAAATTTACTCCCCTTCATTATGTAAATATCCGTAGAAATACAAGTTACTACTAATAATTGGCCTTCAAGAAGGATTCAACACTCCTTCTAATTGTATTTTCTTGCTCACAATCCTCAACAATGAATAAATCACTCTTAATGAACAAAACAAGAAATAAATACAACTCCTCTTTTCTCATACTTGTTCTTACTCAAAATCACTTGATAGAATGATTAACTGCACTCATATTTATAGTTATTACTCGCCCAAGGGTGGAAAAAATGTGAAACAAATAATTTGAGAAGCCTAAACATTTGTAACCATTGATTCTCCATTTTGGCGCTAAAGGGATAGAGTCAGTGGCGATTACCATAGCTAGACAATAGCCAAACTCCATTTCAACCGCACCAAACCATATCGATCTTTAGCAGATTCATAGTTAACACACAAAAATTAACCATAAATGGTATATTTTGTCGTTCGAAGGTTTTGGATCACTTTCAATCTAACTTAGCCATATTTCTATAATAATGAACATGTTGAGTGTATGTTTTACAATAATCAAATACAAAGATTACATAGAATTAAGTATTTCAGATCCATTTTTGGATCACTTAAATCCACGCATAAAATTATTTATCCATTTTTCTTCCTAACAGGGGACCACGTTGGCCATCTAAGAGGAGTAATTAATGGGGAATATAATTTTTTCCTCGATGAGATTGGTTAACTCCTTTATCATGAGATGATCAACTTTGGGATTGACAAGAATTTACTTATGTCCGGTTGGCTTGGCAATGGGATCAAGATGTATAGCATGCTGAGCAATGATAGGGTCAAAACCCTTAAGATATTCCTAATTCAATGAGAATACATCATTATATTTTGGACATAAGGAGATACAATCTTTCTTTTCAGCTTCATCACATACCTTTCCAAGTAATAAATCCTTTTCTTGTTTTATACTTGATTGGTTGCACAGTCCTCTTTTTTCTCATTGTATTCTTTTATTATCCTCTGAACTCATCATTAGGATTGAAAATGTGCTCAATATTGGATAAATGTTTGGGAAATTTGTTTGTCCTTAGCTAAATGACTTGATCACCATAGCCATCATGCAAATTAGATTACAATTTTGAGGAGAACTCAACTTCATTTTGGATAAATTGAAAAATTTATTCATCATCATCAAATACCTTCCAGGTTGAATTCATTATCTAGAATTGATGGTATTATAATCATCTTAACATGTTGTTCATTTCCTTAGATGAGATCTCCATCTGGAGAACTGCCAACATTTGGTCTACTTTTTTGTTCAACTTTTTTGGAACCACTTGAAGGTTGACAACATCAAAACCTTCTAAAAGATCTTAGACTTAATGTTTATAAGCTTTCTAAATATTATTTTTAGCATCACATTCCTTTTTGAATTTTTGGATGACTAATTGTGTATCCCCAAAAATCTATAAGGCCTTGATTTGTCTCTTTCTGCAATGAGCATACCATTAACTAATGACTCATATTTTGCTACATTGTTTAAACACGCGATATATAGCCTATGAGTAAAGGAAAATTTCTCACCCACTAGAGAAATAATAACTACACCCACCCCAGCTCCATTTATACTTCTAGAACCATCAAAGAACATTTTCCATAATCCATAAGTATGCTTTTCTTCTTTGTGTGGCATGGGGTTAGTGAAATCCTCTTCGTGAATGCAGTATTTGTGCCTAGACTATTTTCCATAGTTGTGTCATAAGGGTCAAACTCGTAATGTTTTTTTGGCCCATTCACCATTCATCTAACAGGAAGATCGAGGACCGAACTAGGAGTTATGGGCTACTTTGTATTGAAACCGACTCGTACTCTTCATTTGCATGTATCATGTAAATATATTGGGAAGGATTAGGGTCATAAGACTAAACATGATAGGAAAAGATTGGCTTGGATTTAATGGTAAATATAGTGCCATATGTAGTTCTCAGGAGTATGTGAGACCAATCTGAGGACAAATAACCACCCACCTTGGTGTAAAATCTCTTGATAGACAAATGGAAAACAAAGGAGGAAGATCAATAACTAAAACATATTGAATTATCCCTTGACCACCAACCGAGGCCTTGTATCTTTTCTTGCCTCCTTCCTCTTTCACTCTGAACACCCATTTCTTCTCGTAATTATCTCTTTCCTTCGTAGCTTTACCAAATCCCATGTCCGGTTCTCCATGAGAGCCCGATGCTCCTCATCCATGGCTTGCTCCCATTTCTTCCTAGCATCTACCTACATTGCTTCATCAAAGCTCTCTGGCTCTCCACTATCAGTGAGTAATAAATAATAAAGAGAAGGAGAAAACATTTAGGTTCTCTTCTTACCTTAGAAGACCTCTTCAATATAGGAGTTTGGGGTTCCTAAACTGGTTTGTGTGTCACTTTCCCATTCGGAAGTTCCTCTACCGTTGTATATTCTTTCTTGGATTCTTCCCTATTTTCCTACAACTGCTGCTTATACATGACTTTCTCATTAAAGATCACATCCATAGATCGAATGATTTTCTTTTCCTTAATACTCCAACATTTATATCCAAAGTCATCACCACCATAACAAATGAAGGAACATTTTTCTGATTTAGCCTCTAGCTTGGTCCTATCATCCTTGTCTATATGAACAAACACCTCACATCCAAAGACTCTAAGAAATGAATAATCAACTTTCTTACCATACCAAGCCTCCTCAGGTATGCCTCCATCCAAGGCACTTGAGGGTCCTCTGTTTATCAAGTACATAACTGTGCTCACCGTTTCTACCCAAAAAGAAAGAGGTAGTCCTGCATGTAACCTCATGCTCCTAGCACATTCCATTATTGTTCTGTTCATCCTTTCTAACACCCCATTCTCTGCGGAGTTCCTGGAACCGTCTTTTTCCTGTGGATTCCATTTTTAGAATAGTAATCATCAAATTCATTGCTGCAATACTCCCCTCCATTATTTGATCTGAGACATTTTAGCTTAAGACTTGTTTCATTCTCTACCAAGGCTTTCCATTTAACAAAAGTGTCAAATACATCAGATCTGTTTCTAATACGATAAACCCAAAATTTCATTGTTGTATCATTAATAAAAGTAAGATAATAACTTGAACCCCCAAGAGATGATACCTGAGTTGACCCCCACACATCAGAATGCACTAGCTCTAACTTACTCTCTTTCTTTGTAGGTCCAACCTTGAGAAACCTTACTCGCTTTTATTTCCCGGATATGCACAGTCCTCACGAACTCCAAACTTGTTTCTGTATATCTAGGAAAATCCTTCTTTATGATCTCCATGCCCTTGTGGCTCATATGACCTAGCCTATAGTGCCACAATGTTGTATCTAATTCTGAAGCCACAAGATTACAAACATTAGTGCTATAAGTGGTTAAATACAAGGTTCCAACCTTCTTACCTCTTGCCACCACAAAAGCACCCTTGGTAACCTTACAAGAGTCCACTTTGTAAATATCACAGTATAACCATCACTTCCCAACTACCCTGCCGATATCAAATTTTGTCTTAATGTAGGCACATGTCTGACATCCTTCAATAGCCAAGTATTCCCATTCTGCATCTTAACTTGAACATAACCTTTTCCAACTATCTTTGCTGAAGGCTCATTATCACCAAGAAAAACAAGCCCAAAATCTCCTTGAACATAATCAACGAAATAATGCCTATGTGGAGAAACATGGAAAGAAGCCCCAAATCTAAAACTCAAGATTTAGTAATATTGTGCAAAGAAAGAATCAAAACATCCCGACATACATTACCCATTGCCACATTTTCGTCCTTGTTTTCTTCCCGTTGTTTCTTCTTGTTCGAAGCTCCCAACAGTCCTTCTTTGCATGCCCGGACTTTCCAGTACTTGACATATTATCTTGCTTTTAGATTTTGACCTTGCCTAATCCTTTGATTTTCCACAGCTTCCTCTATTCTTTTGTCTCCCTCTAGTTTCCATTGTCAAAGAATTCCCTGAACTAGAAGATTCACCAGAGATTTTTCTTTACATTTCCTCACTTAGAATCACCCCTACAACATCCTCAAACTTCAACTTTGAGTTAGTTGGAACCGAGTTGCTTACCACCATTACCAAGCTATTCCAACTCTTAGGTAAATAGCATAGAACTAATAAAGCCATAACTTCTTCATAAAATTCTATTGTAACCGAAGCTAGCATATTTATAAACATATTAAAATCATTTAGATGATCTGCTACTAAACCATTCTTAGACATCTTCATATTAAACAAATTTTTCATTAAAAATATCTTATTAGAGGCAGAGGGTTTTTCATACAACTTCCCTAATGCATCCATCAATTCTTTTGTAGTCTTTTCCTTTGAAACATTAAATAATACCGAAGATGCAAGACACAACCAGATTGTCCCAAGTGCCTTCCTATCTAGCAAATCCCATTCCGAATGTCATGCTTGATGGGTTGTTTACCTTCTCGAGACAGTGGAGTATAAAGATCCTTCGATAAAGGTAATCTTCCATCTGCATCTTCCAAAGACTAAATTTTTCTCGTTGAATTTATCAACCCTAGATCTTCCATCATCTACCATAGCTCACACTCAAGATAAAACTTTCCCTATGATTCAACATTGAAAAACCAAAACCAGCTCCGATACCAATTGTTAGGAAATAAGGGATAAAATATGTGGAATAATCTGCTACGCCCTTAACCTATTGCTTGTATTAGGATATGAGTAGCCGACTTGTGGCTTACCATATCATTTTATTATATCATTTATACTTTCTCATTCTTAATAGGTTGTCCTTGGTGATGGCCATAACATATGAATAGTATATATAGGGGATTATAGGTAGTATTTCATTATCATTTGAGCATTTGAGTCTTATTATATGGTTTGGAGGTTGCCCCCTCGAAATGGCGAAGCTATTCTAATTACATATTGAGATCATTATTCTAAGATATTGTGTTATTTGGTGTTCTATTGTTGCTCTTAATCTGAATTATACAAGTAATTTCATTACAAGTGGTATCAAAGCTATGATCTAGGCCAAAATTAGGGCAAAAACCCTAATTTTTTGTTTCCACCACATATTGCGAACCAGAGCGAATTGGTGGGATATATTTTTACCAGAGTTGTGAAGAATTTCAAGTAAGATTCCCTAAAAATTTCAGACTTTTTGATTTATTTTGAAAAATTTATTACAAATTTAGGGTTTTCATAAAATCACTCCCTAGGGTGCAAATTGTGGAAAATTTTCAAGTTCTTTACATTTTCAGAAAGCTCTCAAAAAAATAGTATTAGTATCTTCTCTATGTTTTTTCTGTTCGGCCAAAATTGTATCAAAACCCTAAACCCTAAGATTTGACATCATGGCGAGGCCTTCCACAAGAGCAAAAAGAATCCGGTTACTCTGGGTAAAACCCTAGATAAAGATGGGGTAGTGATTGAAGAGATGGAGTCAGAAGGGGTAAATATAGATTCCTCAACACTAGGGTTTACCTCAGTTGATCATAAGGTGATCCAACTTGAGTATGAGTTGCGAAATGTACAATCTGAGATGGCCTCTAAAGGAGACAACCCAAATCAATCATCGGTTGGATGATATCATGCAACATGTAAAGGGTAACCAGTATGGCCCAAATCCAGCCCATATTAACCAAGGAGGACCTTCAGTTCAAAATCATGGACAAACTAACCATATTGGATCACTTTTCTAGTCCCATTAGAATCAAACTTATTCGCAACCATGGAACATGATGCCGAAAGTGGATATGTGCAAATTTGATGGTAAGGATCCCCTGAATTGGATAAATCAAATGGATAACTTCTTTGAGTTACATCAAACACCATCAGGACAAAAGGTGACATTGGCATCCCTATATCTTGAACCCGACCAATTTGTTTGCTATCGTTTTGTTATGTGCTCGAGGCGTAAGAATGGTCTAGGTGTCACTTGGGCGGTTTTACGAGGAGTTGCAATTTCACTATAGTTCCAGTGTTTCAGAGAAATACTTTAGTCAATTAGAAAATTTATGGCAAACAGGATCAGTCAAAGATTATGTGCATCAATTCCAAAACCTATCCTTAAGGGTGGAGAATATTCCAGAAGAGAATCTGAATGACTTGTTTCTTGGGGGTCTTAAGGACCACATCGAGCATGAGGTATGGATGTTTAATCCAATAAAGCTTTCTGATTCTATTATCATGGCACGTCATGCAGAGGAAAAAATTCTTTGTAGTAGGAGGCCACCTTTCATTAACACCAGAGACCGTAGTATCTCTTCCCCTTCATTTACTAGGCCAATTAGACTGAATCCTCAACAAATGGAAGAAAAGAGATCAAAAGGATTATGTTTTAACTGTGATAACAAATATGGACCAGGACATAAATGTGATGAGAAGAAGTTGTTCTATATTGACGGAGGTAATGAGGATGATGAGGAAGCTGAAATTATAGGAGAGGCTGAGGAACTAGTAGAAGATGAAGTAGAGGATCACCAACCTACAATTTATTTCCATGCATTGTCAGGTATTAGTACTCCTCAAACACTCAAGGTTATTGGCTATCTCAAAAATAGAAGGTGACGGTGTTGATTGACTCGGGAGTACTCATAACTTCATAAATAGTAAGTTAGTTACTGCCTCAATTGTTTTATTTACCCAGCTCCATAAATGCAAGTTATGATTGTGGATGGTGGGACAGTCAAGTGCACAGGAAAGTGCCATAGTATCAAGCTTTCCATGGGAGACTACATGTTAGACTCACCTATGTTTGCTATTTCTATGACGGGGTAGATATTGTTTTGGGGTCCATGGCTCACAACCTTAGGTACTATTGAGATGAATTTCCAAGAATTGTTCATGTGATTTCATTCAGATGGAAGGAAAATACAATTGAATGGGATGGTAGCTAAGTCTCCACAGATTATTAGCTCTCATCAAATGCAGAAGGTTCTCAGAAAAGGAGTGGATGGCTTTATAGCAAATCTATTTTCCATAGAAGTACAAAATACATAGTCTTTAATGCCACCCGATCTTCAGAAGATTGTGGATGCTCACTCATCTATTTTTGATGCAATTCCAAAGGGACTACCACCGAGTAGGGATCATGATCATGCCATTCGGTTGATTCCAAGGAGCTAAACACCTAACATCGACCATACGAGATACCCATATTCCCGAGAAAAGTGAGATCGAGAAAATGGTGGAGGAAATGTTGAAGGCGGGTATCATCGTGGGCATAACCGCAGTGCATATTCTTCACTAGTGGTCATGGTATGTAAGAAGGATGAAACATGGAGGATGTGTCCAAATTACAAGAACTCAACCATCAAAGATAAATTTCCTATTCCATTAATTGATGATTTACTTGATGAATTGCATGGTGTTGTTTATTTCACAAAATTAGATCTTTGTTCGGGGTACCATCAAATTAGGATAAAAGAGGAAGATGTTCATAAAATGGATTTTAGGACTCATGAGGGCCATTATGAGTTTTTGGTAACACCTTTTGGTCTTATAAATGCGCCCTCAACCTTTCAAAGCTTGATGAACACTATTTTTAGGCCTTTTAAAAGGAAATTTGTATTAGTTTTCTTTGATGACATATTGATTTATAGTAAGACATGGGAAGAACACTTACAACATGTAAATAACGTGTTGGAAGTTTTGGAGAAACATACTCTGTATGCAAAGCCATCCAAATGTTATTTTGGTGTACAAGAGGTAGAGTACTTGGGTCATATTGTATCCCATGAAGGCATCAAAGTTGATCCTCAGAAGATCAAAGCTATGGTGGAATGGCCAAGGCCCAAAAATCTCAAAAATCTTCGTGGGTTCCTAGGACTAACAGGGTACTACAAAAGATTTGTGTGGGGATATGGTAGAATAGCAACCCCACTCACTGCATTGCTAAAGAAGGATGCCTTCCATTGGATAGACATAGCCACTAAATCCTTTGAGCAATGAAGGAAGCCATGTGTAGCACCCCAGTTTTGGCTACTCCTAACTTCTCAAAAACCTTCATTATTGAATGTGATGCTTCAGGATCAGGATTGGGAGCAGTTCTAATGTAGGAAGGAAGACCAATTGCATTTGAGAGTCACCAATTCAAAGGAAAAGATCTGCTCAAACCTATCTATGAGAAAGAAATGATGGCTATTCTTCATGCGGTCAAGCAATGGAGGCCCTATCTCATGGGTAGACACTTCAAGGTAAAAACTGATCACGATAGTCTCAAATAATTTTTGGAGCAAAGGTTATCATCTAAGGAACAACAAAAGTGGGTAAAAAAATGTTGGGTTATGATTTTGAAATCATATACAAAAAGGGTAAAGAAAATGTAGTAGCTGATGCATTGTCTAGAAGGGATACATCCACAGATGCCTTACTATGTGGAATGTCCATGTTGACGGCCGATTGGGTGGATGAAGCAAGATTGGAATGGAATCAAGATAAGGATACACAATCTCTAATATAGAATATCAAGCAAGGATCTATGACATCTAACAAATTTGAGTGGAAAGGTAATGCCCTATGGTACAAGGATAGGTTATACTTGAGTAAAGATTCTGAGTTGAAGCATAATATTCTTGCAGAGCTACATGCCTCACCTATTGGAGGACACTCTGGGTTTTTGAAGACATATCATAGAATAAAAAGAGAATTATTTTGGGAAGGACTCAAGGGGATGTACAAAAGTTTGTATCAGAGTGTTTAGTGTGCCAACAAAACAAAGGGGAAACAATTAAGACACCAGGTCTGTTGCAACCCTTACCAATTCCTAGCCAGAGATGGGAGGAGGTCTCCATGGATTTCATCACCGGATTGCCTTGTTCAGAGGGTAAGAATGTTATTTTCGTGATTGTGGATAGGCTCACAAAATATGCCCATTTTTGTGCCCTATCACATCCATTTGCAGCCAGATAGCTGATCAACTTTTTTTTGAGACAGGTTCAAAGGCTACATGGAACCCCAAAGATAATTGTAAGTGATCGTGATCCTATTTTCACAAGTAATTTTTGGACAGAATTATTTTCATGTTTGGGTACTTAGCTAGCTCACAGTTCATCTTATCATCCTCAAACTGATGGGCAAACAAAAGTGGTCAAAAAATGCTTAGAGGGGTATTTACGTTGTTTTGTATCAGATAAGCAAGAAAGGTGGATTAAATGGCTACCACTAGCAGAATGGTGGTATAACACATATTTTCATACCTCTTCTCAAATGACCCCATTTTTAGCATTATATGGTTACCATCCACCTTCTATCACTTCCTCCTTGAGGGTGCAAACTAAGGTCAGAAATGTTGAGGAACACATTCAACATCAACAATAGGTTTTGGCTAGTTTGAAGGAGAATTTAGCATTAACACAAAACATGATGAAACAAGCGAGATCAACACCATAGTGAAAGACATTTTGAAATTGGTGAATGGGGTTTTTACGTCTGACCTTACAAACAGATGTCCCTAAAGCAATAGAAAAAGGAAAACAAACTTGCTCCTAAATATTATGGCCCTTATCAGGTTCTACAGAAAATTGGTAGTGTTGCTTATAAACTAGAGTTGCCTCTATCTTCACACATACACCTAGTATTCCATGTTTCATGCCTGAAGGAGGTTATTGGATAGAAAATTGAAGCCCAGACAGAGTTACCAGAACTTGACGAGGAAGAAAGAATCATTTTGGAGCCAGAGAAGATTCTGTAAACACGTACTAAGAGGCTGAGAACTAGAGACATTAAGGAATATCTGATCAAGTGGAAGAATTTGAGCATAGAAGATGCCACCTGGGAGGATGAAGGTTTTCTGTAGAAACATCTAGGATTATTCAACGTTGAGGACAACATTGGTTTGAAGGGGAAGGGAATGTTATGCCCTTAACCTATTGCTTGTATTAGGATATGAGTAGCCGACTTGTGGCTTACCATATCATTTTATTATATCATTTATACTTTCTCATGCTTAATAGGTCAGCCTTGGTGATGGCCATAGCATATGAATAGTATATATAGGGGATTATAGGTAGTATTTCATTATCATTTAAGCATTTGAGTCTTATTATATGGTTTGGAGGTTTCCCCCTCGAAGTGGTGAAGCTATTCTAATTGCATATTGAGATCATTATTATGAAATATTGTGTTATTTGGTGTTCTATTGTTGCTCTTAATCTGAATTATACAAGTAATTTCATTACATAATCCCTCATTAATTAATAATAATTATTGATGAAAATAATATGTAGAAAATTATTACATACCTCAAATAAAAGTGCAGAATAAAATAACACAACACAAAGAGACAATATTTAACGTGGTTCACCCAATTTGGGCTACGTCCACAAAGAATCACTTGCTCGATTTTATTACAAGCCACCACTCTCTCAATAAAATACTCTAGATCTGTTTGGAGCTATGCTCAACAAACTCTCTGACAAATTCACACACGAATTCAAAGCACATCTACAATGTTTTTCATACTTCTATCATATGCATAAAACCATATAAATAGACAATTTGCTTAAGTAGTTTTACAAAAGCTGTGGGTATCAAAACCATGGGAAAAACCGTCCCATAAACCTATGGGTCAAAATCCTGCCCATATGAGAAAATCATGTTTCTTGATATATTGGGCACATTTTAAGGCCCAAAGTTTTCATGTATTCGAACCCCGATGAGGATACATGAAAAGTGTATAATCTTGTTAGTGTCTGATCTTCAACACTTTCACACATGAAAACATGCTCCACAACCTAACACTTATTCGATTCTTGTGAGGAGGCCACCAACCTAGCTGAGCTCAATGTTCCTACTTCCACTACCACTTTTATTCCTATTGTTACCCAATCACCTAATTCTACAACTCCACCTATTTCCATTGTTCATGTTTCTATTCTTACTCCTACCAACCATTTTACTCCACCTATTACTTCCCACACATGTAAAGTCTCTTCTTCTGGAGCTCAATACCTAGCTTCTATCTATCAATATATTTGTGTTCAAATTATCTTACCTCCATTGCAAGAGAGTGCCATCTTTGAGACTTCTCCTTCATTTGATCAACTATGCCATACACTCAAGTTATGTGAAAGAAAAATCTTGTCTACAGAAAGCTCAAATATCTTGATCATGATTCATATTCATCTTCTTATCATTTCCAAGGAAAATCTACTTTCAAGCCATCTCTTAAGCCCACTTTGAAGAAAAGATATTTTCAACCTTGTTTCTAATATTGAAAAGCTTCAATGGAAACCATGTAATGCATATGATGCAGCCTAGAATTTACCAGATAACACCCTAGATGCGCTGACACATCACTCAGCCTAGACTGAGCACTCACCCAAAGTGCGCAAAGGTACTAGGTCCCTCTTTAGGGTTGTTGTAGCGGTACATTAGCATGATGAAGGAAGAAACATATAGATCCATAGTTAATCCATCATTTTACAATGCACGCCATATTGATTTATGAAAGAACAAGCTTAAACAATAATCATGATTAAATCAAGAACATGCACTACTCAATTACACAAAGGAATGCCACATAGATTCGGCCAATATCTTCCATATATTAATAAACACAAAAGATCCTTACAATCTGAAATCTATACCAATGCGTGCATAGATCTAATACAAGATAATCCACTCATATGTGCATATATCTATATCTCCACACATCCATCTCTTTGTATATATATTTTTCTATGTGATTCACATCATATATATAGGTGGGGACTTGCCCTTCACCGCTTATCTATTCCAAAAATAGGCTGCATGCTATTAATAACCACGCGCCGTTTACGAGACATAGCCACACATGTAAGTGTGCTATCTATAGACATATTGTAGTTAACTGAGCGACAATCCTATTATTAGCTTGTCTCCATGAAAAATGCTTAGATCTGATCCTCCAAAGATAAATAATGTGTGGCACGCACGTCTCTGCATCGTTGGTGTGTTCCACATGCCATCTTCTAAAAATAGGTTTTCATGCTCAAAATCAGATAATTCTTGAATGTGCCAACTTACTTTCCACGTGCGCGTTCTTCCTATCCATTCATGCCCTTGATCTTGGCCTTCTCTCCCACCCAGCATGGAATTCTTGTGTGATCTCTACCAAGTATTCTCTGATCAATATTACCCCACACTAATCTCATTGTCATCTAGATAGTGGGTATCTCCAAAAATTGAAGTAAATAATAAAAGAATGGAAAGAATAAGAATGAAAGAATGTAGATGAATAAAGAAGTTTTATGAGGTAGCCTCCTTTGTATCAGTTTGAAGTATCAACTTTGGATACTCCTTTATTTCAGCCTCCAAGGCTTGCCATTCAATGAGTGCTTGTTCTACTTTTTCTGGAATGTCCACAGAAATGGACTCCAATTCATCCCTCACAATCTCCCCTTTTTCATTTTGTAGAACCAACACAACACTAGACACTGAGCTCTTCCAACCGAGTCTTATGTGGTCATTTGTCTTCTTTCAGAGCCTCACGCTTCTGCTTAGCCATTGATAATCTTTCTATGCACTCCAATATCTCAGCCTTCATTGTTTTCTAGACCTCATTATTTTCTTCTAGGGTCTTTATGCTGATAAGCACCTCTGGAGCTGTGCATATGTTCAAAGCTTGGTCTAATTTCTTCAATACTTCTTGTAGAACTTGCAGCATCCCTTCATAGGATGTAATATTTTGCATCCTGAAAGCTTTCTCTTGTTACGCCTCTTGCTCTAAATTCCTTGGCAAAAGCATACGTAGAGGTTCATCTTCAAGTACCAAGTCCACCAACTTTCCTACATAATGTATTGCTAAGGGAAATGTCTTTGGTACCTTGGTCTCCAAGTGTGGCCTAGCTCTTATGACATTGTCTCCAATATCCTCTACGATGCTGATAAATACTTCATTCTTCTTGTGTTATCCCTCTCTTATGTTATGTACACTACCTTAGCATCCTTTTTCTTTAGCTCCTCACGCAATGATCTTATCATTGCATCTTTTTCCATATTTTTTCTAGCAACCTTAGTAGAAACCTTCACTAAGGCATTGCTGACCTACTCATCTGACATGACAATAGGCTTTACCATCATATGTCTAGCTTGGGGTGCCTTCTTCAACCGTCTCAAAATGTATGAATCTTCCTGAACAATAAAAGTCGGGCTCATCCATGTGGGTGTGCATTGACCATGATAGTTGCTTTCGAGTGTGCATAGTCACCATATCCTCATCCATTATCTCCCAGCTAAATAAATCCTTACTTCTATATCGTGCTCTGGAAGGCATGCACAGAGACAATTTTACTGCTTCCTCTGCATACCCCATGGCTGGTGGAATGTGCACTTCACTCATCCTCTTTGATCTAGGACCATTATGAATTGTAGCTTCAAGGTTAGGATCTTGTCCTGTTACATCTTGAGCAGTTGCATGCGCAGATCTGGAGATTTCCTTTTCTTTTTCTTCTTTGTCCTTCATCTCTTCATCTTTTTGCTCTTCCTCATTCTGTGGCTTTTCTTCTTGCTTAAGTGGGGTCGGAGATGCATTCTCGCTCTCCCCTAATTCCTCCACTTCTTTATCTAACTTCAATTTTCTTCTCTTCTTTGGTTCAGTAGTCTCCTTGTGTGGAGAGAGACGAGGTGATTTCCTTACCGTTTTTGGGGTTCCACTTTGATTCCTTGTGCGTCTGAATACTTTCTTAAATATTTTTCCCCCTTCTCAACCTATATATCTTCCTCTTTTTCCTATCCCTAAGGTGGAGTCGTCATGCATCATGTGACTCTTCTCTGTCACATGGTTGCTTTTTCTATGCTTGAAGCCTCCACTATCTTCACACTCCTCTTCCTCATCCTCTACTTCAACCTATTTTGTTGGCCTTTGCACCGGTATGTTTTCTATTGTGTGCTTACCCTTCGGTGGCCCAGGAGCATGAATTCATTCTCTACATACTTATTGTTATCCATCTTGGGCTTTAGCTAAAGATACACTAATGCTGCCCCTACATCTGCTACAACCAGACTTATTGGCTTAATGTTTAACACATCTGAAATGATCCTCTCGGTATAGGTGCTTCTTCTAGGATACACATACTTATTCCTCAACATATGGTATTCACATTCTACCTTATCTACATTGAATACCAGTTGGTGTGTGTCTGTGAATCTATGAACAGATGCTTGGAAATACCTTGCAGTGAATGCGTAAGGTAATTTACACCAAGGGCTCCAGACTCCATCTCTCATTAGGAAGCGTGTAATGTAGAAATGCTGATATACAATAAACTAGAATTGTTTCCCTACTACTTGATGGTAGGTCCTTCGGAATGCGCCACTCTTCTCCAAATGCCATGCGAGCACTGTCATACCATTTCTTCACCCCTTGCTTGATGTCATCTATCATGGCCCCTTTACATAGGTACTTACTGAACCTTTCAACTTTGGTGACTTATTCTCCATGGGGTATTCCCATACCTTTTCCTTCGTCCCATCTGGTACTCCAATTTCCATGAATACTAGTGATAATAGAATAACCCCAAAGCTGATCTTCCCTCATGTGTGTGCTTCCTTGACTATTTTTTTGCAATATAGCTGTAATATTTTAGACTACTCCTTCGACATCTTGCGTGCAACATGTAACCACATAGTATTTATCTCGAACCACGACTCCTAATCATTAAATTTTGTAATAAGGTGTCTTTTCGCATAACTTGCATAACTGACAGCTTCTTCAAATTGTCTATATCCATCCGCATGCACTGAGACCCTTCAATTACCCCAACTCATGTTTGGTATTTAAGATCACTGCTTTATTTATGAGATCATTCTTTATATCCTCTCCTATGGCCTTCAAACACATCACGATGAGATAAGTGTAGATGAGATTCTAACTTCGCATCATGAAAAGTAGAAGAAGTTGTCATGTACTCTTCTCATGAGCCACCGATACAAGGGATCATACTTCCTGAAATATGGAAGCTCATATAATTGGTAGACCCTAATTCTCGTCGGATGTTTCTCACTGTATCATCATAAAATGGCATGTCATATGTCATACATTTGCTCATCCTAGTAATGAGCAAGGAATCGAGCTCTTTCTTTTTCTCTCGAGGTCCTGCGATTGTATTCACTTACTTTGCTCTTTCTGATGGGTGAATCCCATTCATGGTCGATGATGATGCCTTTTGGATATTGCATTTATGAAATATCACTTTCAGGTGCCATCTCTCCTCCTTGATGAACACCTTCTTCTTTCCTTTTGCTCCTGTTATAGTTGCCTTCTTGGGTCTCATTTTTACCTTACTGCAATCATCTCCTTATTTTAACTCTATAATTTGCAAGTAAAACCCTAGCCCATTTTAATCGTGCCCTAGGTGGAAATTTCATTCCCTAACTCCTCTCTATCACCTTGCTTTTCTCAAACCCTTCACCACCGAGGACGCAAGCTTCTTTTCACATAGATCTATTTGTCATGCTTGGTTTCACACCCTTCACACCTTAACCTGATCACTTAACTCTTTGCACTTAGCTCTTTCCTCAAATACTCTTAGTTGCAATGGTAAAAATGAATTCACATCCCATCCTTATATAATTTTTCAAATTTTGATGCATTTATTACTCCTTCACCTACAAAATATCCTCTCATTCATTGACCAAATTCATTGTTCCACGTGGTACATCTTCGTGCCCCAACTATAACCTTCTAGCGTACCTTCCTACCCTCTTGGTCACAAACTTCTCTTCAGCGTGTGCCCTTGCACTCGAGTACCTCATCACTGTACCTTCTTGGTAGTTATCATGGCCTTTGATTACCTCGCATTATACTATATTTTCATTCATCTCCATTCTTGGTCACTTTTGAGAAGTAATCTTCTTTTGACTTAAAGCATACCCATAATGACTTATTCCTTTCACCTTTTAATTTCCATGGTATTTTAATTAGATAACTACAACCACCCCACACTAAAAGTATGTGCAGTCCTCTGCGCATAAACATTCTTCACATAGTAATTAGCTTCATGTGCACAAGCACACTTATTACACAAGAACAACAACTAAATTGACAAAGCATAATGACAATGAAGGAAATACATTAAGGAAATACAAAATTGAAAACCTAATCTAAATGGCAATATTGCCTTATTACAAACACCAAGAAGACTTGTTTATATTAGGGCTTGACCTATTCCCGTTAAAGTAACCGGGTAGTGGTGTACCATCAAGTGCTTCTAACTAGAAAGAACCTGATTCAAGTATGTATGTGATGACATAAGATCCCAACCAATGTACTTTGAGCTTGCCTGGATGGCGTAAGAACTTTGAGTCATAAAGAAGTACCATTTGTCCAATCTCAAATTTCTTATCCCTTATGTTTCTATCATGCCATGCCTTCTGCCTGGACTTTTCCTACTTTTGACTCCATCAGGCTATGGATCTTTGCTTACCGAAGTTGAATCATTTTATCAATACACTCTTCTAAAGCTTGCTCATCAGCTAGACCTCCATCATGCACAATGCACAAAGAAGGTAACATAAATTCTATAGGGAGAATGGATTTTGCGCCAAACACCAACTAAAATGGTGTGGATTTTTCAATCTATTATAAGTTGTTCTATATGCCCAAAGAATAGCTGACACTTTATCATCCCAATCCTTTCTTCCAACATCACATATTTTTGTAAATGTCTGGCTCAAAATTTTGTTGAAAGCCTTAGCAGTTCCATTTTCCTGAGGATGGTAGGGTGTAGTCTTATGGTGGGCAACCATAAACTCATCTAATAGGATCCTAATTGTCTCATTCAAAAAGTGTGTACCCCTATCACTTTTCAAGATTAAAGGACATCCATATTTTGTAATAACATTCTCCCATAGAAACCTAGTTGTTGTAGCTATTGTACAGTCCTTTGTAGGTGTTACTTCTACCCACCGTGTGAGATAATCTGTGTAAGTAATAATATAGTGCGATCCAGTCCTGCGTGTGGCTAGAAAAATAGGTCCTACAAAATCAATGGCCCATTTCTCAAATGGTTTGACACTATTAATAGGACTTAGTGGCATTTCATCTCTTTTCCTAGTTTTCCTAGGCACTAACAATGATCACACACCTTACAATATTCTTTACAGTCTTTATACAATGTCTCCCACCATAATCCAAAAAATAGGATCTTTTAGACAGGTTGCATCGCTCGCATAATGGCCTCCTGTAATACCACCATGGGATTCTTCCATAATATCCTTACTCTCATTCTCTAATACACAACGACATAATACTTCATCTCTTCCTAACTTGTAGAGGTCACCACTAATCAACATAAATAGTTCCATGCATATAGCGAGCTGTTTCTTTTCTAATGCCTTTAATCCTTCTCAGTGCTACACCTGGTCAGAAAAGACAACAATGTCTTCTAATTCTGATGGTGCATGTTGTAACCTATATAATTGTGCATCTGGGATGGTTTCTTCAATTGTTTGTGCTTCTTCTTCGAGTGAATTCTAGACAAGTGGTCTAGTCCAGAGTTACTTTTCCCTGGCTTCACCACAACTGTGAAGTCAAACTCTTGAAATAGGAGTACCCATCTAGCATATGTGCCCTTGTAAGATGGGTTTGTTCACCAAATACTTCAATGCCATGTGATCTATATAAAACAAAAATGGGGTTGCTAACAAGTATTGTCAAAACTTGTGTAATGCATAGATCATTGACAAAGCTTCGCGCTTTGTAGTTGTATAATTCTATTTAGCAAGAGTCAGCTTCCTATTAGCAAAATAAATTGGATGATTGACAATACCTTCACTAGGTTGAGCTAACACAACACCAATGGCCATGCCAGAGGCATCCACATGCACATGAAATGGTTTATCCCATGAGGGAAAGTGCAAAATGGGCGTGGTAGTAAGTTTCTCCTTTAATATCTCAAACACGTGCTACTTTGCAGTTCTCCCCAATAAAATGTACCTTTTCCCTTCAGTAACTATTCCAAGGGTGCAATGAATTTGGCATACCCTTTGATGAATTTTCTATAATATCCTATATGACCTAAAAATCCACGTACCTCACTTTGACTGGTAGGAGCTTCCAGGCCTAGAATGATTGCAACCTTAGTTGCATCAACCAACAAACCTTCCTTGTAGATTATATGTCCTAACAATATTCCAAATGGTGGAGCAAATATTCACTTCTTGATGTTCAAAGAGATACTCAATTGTCTAGCACCATTCAAAAATCAAGCACATATTGTCACAATGATATTTCACAAGCCCATACACTGTCTAATCATCTAGATAAACCTGTAAGAGCTTGTGAATAAAATACTTAAATGCCTAAACAACTATCCATGAGAATACAACAGGCACATTTTTTAGTCCAAAAGGCATCATAGTATATGCAAAACTACCCCATTCAGTAGTAAAAGTTGTCTTTTCTTGATCCTCTTGAGTAATCCTAACCTGATGATACCCTAAAAACCCATATGTGAAGGAATATATCTCACACCCTGCAACTCCTTCTAGTATTTCCTCAATAAATGGCGTAGGGAATGGATCTATTACACATGCAACATTCAGCTACCTATAGTCCACACATATTCTAATTCGTCCATCCTTCTTGATACTAATCACCATTAGACTAACCCATTTTGAATCATCAAGGGGCTTGATAATTCCATATTTCAACATGCTATAAATCTCTTCTTTGACCTTTTCACGCAAATTGGGGTTCATTCTATAAATTTGCTTCCTAATGGGGCATGCACTTTGTCCTTAAGCTTGATCTTCATTTCCCCAAGTGACTCATACACACCTTTAAGTTCATGATACCCTCGAGGAATAAGTCCTAATAATCCTCGAGTAACTCAATGATCTTTTCTACCTCCGAGTCGACCAAAGTAGTCTCCAATTAAGGCCTCCTTAGGCTTAACCTCCAAACCTATATTCACCTTCTTTGTCTTCATGGGTTCATGATAGGTGCACGTATCCTTGTCTCTGCACTTTGTCCAAGACCTTGCACACCCCTTGTGAATCATCAATATCTAGGTTCTCAACTTCCTCATCATCCATGATGTAAAGCATCTTTCCTTTCTCTTTCTCAAGACAAGCACATTCATGTAGTATGGAGTTCATTTCTTCTTCCTTTTCAAAACCCACTCTGGACTCTGTCTCACCAAATAATTCTTGAATATGCTCTTCTACTTTTACACTATCTCCCATAGTTAAGTGCTTGACAAATTTTAATGCTTCTTCTATTGGAGGTTTAGTCGAGAAGTAGTCAAAGGTCTGGAGCATTCCTATAGTCAAGTTCTACCAATTCCCAGTCTCTCGATGTAGTTCTATGTATACATACCAGGCATGTGCACATCCTTGTAGAGTAGAGTAAAATCTATGCACCCAAAGTGAAGGTGGTAATGCTTCCTATCCTACTGTCCAGAGTCTCTCACACTGCTAAATGTGATGTTGAATAGGTTGATCACCATGATAAGTGTAGATCTATGTAGGTGCATTGTTCCTTACAAACCTAGTAGATAAGGTGACTCTAATCTCTTCCCATTCTATAAGATTATCTCTGTGGACTACCCACTAGTGCGCTGTCATCTCGCACAACATATATACTAACATATCTCTTCTCTTAATTTGATATGTCCACTATGTTTCCATAGATTTCAAAAATACAGGAAGATCTTACGCCTTATATACCAAGGTGCTGTGCTACCTATCCGTCGAATAGAATGAAGTCCATTCTTATGCACAACCACATGTTTTACCTCGCACCTACTACTTCATATATACCATGAGTCCAATTATCACAAGAAATACTCATAGTATCACTAATAGAATGAGAATCTTCCCACTGTAGAATGCCTTCCTTTGATGGCTCATTGACCTCTGGGTCCTGAATAACATGTACATAGATTCTGTTTAAGTCCTCCTCACTTAGAGGCTCAACATATGGTGTAGACTTCCCATCTATCAAAGGTATGACAACCCTTTCCTCCTTATTCTCAAAGATAATATACCCCTTATTGATTCTCAAGTCAGCATTATTTACATAACACTAAGGGCATCCAAGCAAGGCTAGAAAACTATGCCTTCTACAAATGCTAATACTTCAAAATCCCCAGTGAACTTTGCCCCTTGTATGGTTATGGAAGCATCCTTAAAAATCCTATGGGAGTGGCCTTAGTCCCGTTTTCCATAAACAACACATTAAATGATGGTTGCAATGGATGCCTCCCCATTTATACCCATGCATCTAATGTAAGTACATTTACTTCCACACTTGTGTTAATCAAAATATTACTCAACAACCATCCATCTACAACAACATTTAGAGTAATTTATTTGTCATAGTCAATGCTATCGGGGGATTTGCATGTAGGATCTACCATCCGGTCTCAATACTTGAGCACGAAGTGTTCCCTTTTAACCAACTTCCTAATAGTGGAATGATGTTCTCCTAGCGAAACATTTTGCACACTTCTCTCAGATCATCGATATCACTTTGGACCATCTCTGATGCTTTCTTATACTCTTTTAAGTACTATATCGCACCCTAAAGATTAGTTAGCACTTTTATGGTGTCTGATAATTTTTTTATCCGATGAGTAGGATCTGGGTACCTTGCATGCAAAACCTCCTCTTTGGTAATCATAGGCTTCGTGCAATGCCTCTCTTATGTGTGCCACTTTAGCTCATGTAATAATCTTCACTGTTAATGCCTCAAGTCCTTCTACTATCTTGGGCATCCACTGATCTTCTACCACATGCTAGATTCTAACCATCTTGATGCCTTTGTTTTCTTGCTTATGCTACTTACTCAGATGCTCATATAAGTCCGGGAACTCTTCATAGCTATGGTTCTTTCCGTAGAAATAACATGTAATATTCTGAGGACATTCACACCTATAGTGGTCAAGAGATCCACATGTATAACATGTTCCACGAGGGAACTCACCTCTTCCTCCACCATGGCCTCGTCCTCCATATCCACCACGATATCCACGTCCCCTTCCATGACCTCCTTTAAAATGCCCCTCATTCCTGTCATAGCGTGTTTGATTATGATCCTGATCTTGGTGCTCATTCTTTCCCTTGGAATTATCTGTTACACTTGTTTGTCATACCCCAATGTCTATAGCATCCTGGATTTGACCAATCAACCAACAATCTTTAGTATCATGGGTCGTGGACTGGAAAATTTTGCAAAAGCAAGATACATTCTTCCTTATCGCATGTTATAACAAAGGACAATGACTAACATCATGATTCAAATGACAGATCTCACAATCCAACAGTAATGAGCGTATAGATCTGTGAGGGAAACTATCCTTGGTGTGACCTTCCACTTCACAATCTATACACCAAATTCCTAAGCGCGTTTCATGGGATGAATTTGCTGATAGATTCTCTAACTGCTTTGCCATAGCTACAATATGTGCCTCTAAGAATGGACTAATGCCAGTGTCAATGGTCCCAACTGCCTCAACACACAAAGTTGCTTCCAAAGTGCTTCACGCGGATTAGTGTATGTATTATATGATAGTGCTCTTCTAAAATGTGTAATTAATCTACCAACGAACCATTATGCATGTTGGATTACGTGAATATCATAAGATAGATTAGATAGAAGTGTGTTAAAATGAGCATCATACTCACGTACACTCTCAGTAGTGCCTTTCTTGATATCCTTGAGTGCACTTATACTCTTCTACTCAAACTCATGGATATGGAACTCTTTCAAGAAAGCATCCTTCAAAGTGTGTATAATCCATGCAAGTTTGATCAGTGGTGAAACTTCCTATACGAACCTGTGTGCACATCCCTACAAGGTAGTAGAGAATCGAATTGCCTTATGCTCAGCAACCATGATCCCTTTTGTGCGCCATAAAATTTCACACATGTGCACATGCTCAACAACATCCTCTATGCCTCTATACTCTAGAAGACGAAGAGAAATCTCCATATAAATATTCTATGGTTGCTGCGGGCCTTGACCACCTGATCGAAAACCTCATGTGTTTCCCCTGCCTCTAGAACCACTAGACCCACCAGAACTAGAACCACCTATACCTCCTGATCCTCCACCTATAGCTGGAATAGGACATGTAGATGTACTCCACTGTACTCTAATAATAGTACTATAATGAACCCCTACTATCTGTGAGGTAGTTCCACTTCCAGAGGTGAATCCAAAATTTGGCGCACTTACATTCTGTGTGGATGATGCACCTAAAATTGTTCCTCCAAAATAACATTGAAGCTGTTTTTCCTACCATTGATGTACTTGCTCCATGACTTACTCCTGCTCTCCTACTTCCCAAGTTAGCTTTATGGTTGATTGTCATACTAGATATTGGAAAACTAAGTGTAAGGGATAGGTCTCCGGTGGGTTAAGATGCGTGCCTATGGCCTAGGTAGTCTTTGTTGGTGCACGGTTTTTGTGTGAAGCCAAGGGGGGATCTCTATCATGCTTTCCAAGATGGGGGAGTTCTTGATGCTCTAGCTCCACATCTTCTATATGAGCTTCAAATCCTTCACGAGCCATATCTCTCCTCAATGCCATACTTTCTACAACAGAATGCTACTTCTCTATCTCCCTCTCATGTGCCTCATTATACTTAAGCTACCTTTCCTCTCTTTTCCTTTCTTCCGCTAGATCTGCCATATTTCAACGAACTGCATTTCGCCCTCGTGCATGGTGAAGTTTAGTTAGCCATCGTTTTACTCTCCGGTTCAAATTTACCATCAAGATTTTGATTGCCAGTGGAATACCTTGTAGATATACTCCTCTCGGATACCGTAAAAACTAGAATTTGGCTACCTCCGGGAAAGAATACATCAAAATTTAATATTCTAAAATATAGCTATTTAGAACACCATGAAACCACGTATCCACAAAGGTGCAAGTCCAGATCACATTAGCATCATAAAGGGCTTGAAATTCTTCCTGTGTCTAGGAAAGTGTGTGATACCTCCAATTCCACTTAGATGCATAAGCAATCAGCCACTCATATAATTCTACCGGAAAGATGGTGAAAAATCTCTCATATAAGTGTCATCATAGATTCTGCATCTACCTAAGTGTGTGATTTAAATTCAGATCCACCTTGAACCATTGTGCATATTCTTCCTCCAGATTGTGTATCCACTCCTCAATATTTTCTAGAGTTAACCAATACGTCTTCATCATGAACCATCCTAGAAACAATTGAAAAAGAGGTCCTAGCAATAGAACCAATGATGCAGCCTAGAATTTACCAGATAACACCCTAGACGCACTGACACATCACTCAGCCTAGAATGAGTGCTCACCCGAAGCGCACAAAGGTACCAGGTCCCTCTTTAGGGTTCTTTGTAGTAGGATGTTAGCATGATGAAGGAAGAAACATATAGATCCATAGTTAATCCATCATTTTATAATGCATGCCATATTCGATTTATGAAAGAACAAGCTTAAACAATAATATGATTGAATCAAGAACATGCACTACTTGAATTACACACGGGAATGACACTTAGATTTGGCCAATATCTTCCATCTATTAATAAACACGAAGTTCCTTACAATAATGGAAATCTATACCAATGCGCGCATGGATCTAATACAAGAATCCACTCATATGTGCATTAATCTATATCTCCATACATCCATCTCTCTATCTATATCTTTTTCTATATGCTTCACATCATATATATAGGGTGGGGACTTTCCCTTGACCACTTATCTATTCCAAAAATAAGATGCATGCTATTAATAGCCATGCACCATTTACAAGCATAACATCACATGCAAGTGTGCTATCTATAGACCTCTTGCAGTTAACTGAAGTGACAATCCTATTCTTAGCTTGTCTCCATGTAAAATGCTTCGATCCGATCCTCCAAAGATAGAAAATGTGTGGCACGCATGTCTCTACATCATTGGTGTGTTCGCACGCCATCTTCTAAAAATAGGTCTTCATGCTCAAAATCGGCTAAGTCCTGAATGCACCCTGATCCCGGCCTTCTCTCCTATGCGTGTTCTTCCTATCCATTCATGCCCTTGTTCCTGGCCTTCTTTCCCTCATGGACTTCTTGTGTGATCTCTAACAAGTATTATCGATTCATATTCATCTTCTTATCATTTCTAAGGAAAATATACTTTCAAGCCATCTCCTAAGCCCACCTCAAGAAAAAGATATTGTCAACGTTGTTTCTACTCTTGAAAATCTTCAATGCAAACCTGCAATGCATACATTTACAAAATTTCTAGATGTTCCTCACTTTCTATTCCCACAACTCATTGAAACTAATATTATTATTCTTCCACTTCCATTCAATATTGACCCATCTCACCCCAGTGGCCATAATTATGATGAAAAGGCTAAATGTGACTGTCATCAATGTGTTGGGAACTCAATTGATCATTATTTCAAACTTAAACATCTTATTCAAGATCTCATCAATAACAATGGAATTGAACTCCCTGATCCCTCTTCTTCTAAGTCAGTCAGTGAAAATTAAAAGCTGGAAATATTTAATGACCCATTACCTAAGCATGACAATCAAGTTGCTCATTCTTTGGCTAATCATACATATTGTATTGTGCCTCATTCATTAGGGCCTCTTGATGTTCTAGTTTCTAATGCCGACGCATCTCTACCACTCATTACATTCTAAGATCATGATTATAATGCTGCATTTAATTCTGATTCATTACACATCAATGCCTTTATTGGTTCATATACTATCAATAACACCATGATCTATTCATCGGCTCCTATCAATGTGTGCTCTATTGCACTCCTTGTAGCTATCAAATGTATACTATCTAATATTTCATATCTAGTTCCCAAATTTTATGGCTACATCAGGCTTCCATTTACATTTGGATGTCTCACCATGATTGTTCCATTCACTATGGAACCTTCTATCATAGGATGTGATATTCTCTTAGGTCTTCCTTGGCTACGTGTCACTCAGGAAATTCCCTCCATGAATAATTTGTGTCTCAAATTCATTCACAATAAGAAAGTTATCACTCTCAAAGGTGTTCCACCATCCACACCATTACCTTAGCCTCCTCTTGATGACATCCTTCCATTAGTTACAACATCTAGTCCCCAGAACCTTCAAATCTAAGGCACATTCTGCACCTAGATATCCTATTCACACACAACCTACATCATGACCTTGTTCTCCTAATTGGTCCACTAGTCCATCTCATCAGCCCAAGTCCCCTACTCAAGTAGTGTTAAATAGATATCATATTACTCTAAGTTGAAGGCACATAAAGGATACACTCACTAGAGCAAGGCATACTTGAGGGTGCGGAAGAATAGTAGAATAAGTGCGCACTAGAACACTTTGAATTCAGGACTTAGTTGTTTTATGGATAAGGGCTATTCTTGGAGATGACATGCTGAGTACACAAATAAATGAATACTTGCGGTCCATAAAATGGTATTTTGGGAAAAAACAACAATTGAGCGCCATGCATAGTTTAGGCTAATAATAGGATTTCTACTCAGAGTTAACTATAGGAAGTCTATTCTTAAGAGCACTTGCATGTTGTGCAACCTTTTGTAAAGGTGCATGGATATTATTAACATGTGACCTATTTTGAGAAGTGCATGGGTAGTGAAGGGAAAGTCCCCACCCCTATATATATGTATTTATTTTCATGGTTTAGTGTGTGTCAAATTGTAGAGTTATGTTGTTAGTTTTGTCACGCGCATGACTCATGGAGATAATTATGTAATGTAAGAAGCTTCTATGTTTTACAATATTTAATAAAATGGTTCATATTGGTTGGATAATGGTGTTGAACATGACTGAATATGGTTCTTGCATGGTAAATCTTGTTATAGTCATTTTTAGTTCATCTTACATATATTCTAAGATCTAGATCTGGTTTATGCATTGTGTGTTGTTTACTATTGGTAATGAATCTAAATACCTATATGCACCATCATGCTAACATTCTATAAAATAAAATCTAAAGAGGGACCTAGTGCCTTTGTGTGCTTCAAGTGAGCACTCAGCTCAAGATGAGTGATGTGTCAACTCACCCGGGTTATTCATAGTGAATTATAGGCTGCATCATTGGTTCCATTGTCGGGACCTCTTTTTCAGTTGTTTTCAGGATGTTGCATGATGAAGATGTACCAGTTGACCTTAACAAGTGTTGAGGAGTGGATAGTAGATCTAGAAGAAGAGTACACTCGAGATTCAACACTTGGATCTGAGTTTGACACACACGTGTGGGTTGAGTAGAATTTGTATGGCTGCTTATATGAAAGATTCTTTGCTATCTTCCCCATATAACTATACAAGTGGATGGTTACTTATGCATCTAAAAGGAATTAGAGGTTTTACACACTTTTCTAGATGCAAGAATAATTTCAGGCTCTCTATGATGCTAATCTAATTTGGACATGCGTTGTGGATACTTGGTTTTGTGGTGTTCTGAATAGATATATTTTGGAGTACTCAATTTCCACTTACTCTTGTCTAGAGGTATCTGAGTTTCAATTTTTACGTTATCCTAGGGGATCATATTTGCATGAAATTCCGCTAGCAATCAAGATCTTGATGGTAACCCTAAATTTGGAAGAGAAGCCGATGGCTAGCTAAACCCCACCATGTGTGGGGGCATGGGTAGGTGTGGTGAAGGATGGCGAATATAGTGGAAGAGATGAAAGAGAATAAAGGTGGATTAAGTTCAATGAGGAACATGAGAGGGATTTAGAGAAAAAGTGTGAGGTTGTAAAACAAATGGCGTTGTGGAGATAGATGGCTCGTGAAGGATTTGAATCTCATAAAGAGGACATGGAGCCAGAGCATTTGGAACTCCCCCATTTGAGAAATCATGTCGGAACCACTCATCACCTCTTATAAGAGAGTGCAACTAGAGACAACATGGGACGTAGGAACACATCTAAATATATTTGGATACCTAGCCCTTATGCTTGGTTTTCCAGTTTCTAGTACAGTTAGTAGTCAACAAGCTAGTTTGGGTAGTAGAAAAACAAGAGGTAAAGTTGACTCATCAGCAAGTTCATGAGTGAATCAAATAACAAGTACATTTATGGCCAGGAATAAGTCTTCCCTACTATTTGGAGGATCGGTTGGAGGAACATTTTCAGGCATGTCATCGGCCCAGAACATAGGTGCGTAGAACTTTAGACTCACATCGGGAAGTAGCACAACTTTGGAGACTGTAGGAGTTCAGTTTAGCACCATTATTGGGACAAAGGGAAGTGTAGCCTTTGGTTCAATTCCTATTAAAGGTGGAGGATCAGGAGGAATAGGTGGCTCGAGATGGTGATCGGTGGATTTGGGGGCCAAGGTAACACATGAGGTTTTGGATTTGATGGGCATGGTCTTCACCAGCCCCACAATATTTACATGGAGATTCCACTTCATCTCCATGAGTAAAGGGGAATAAAAGATGATGCTGAGCATGTCCATATGTGTGAGATACTATGGCATGTGAAAGAATTACAACTTTAGAGTGAAAGGATAGTTAATTTGTAACTATGTTGTAGGGAAACGTGCACAATCTTGGTACAGAAAAGTTTGACCACGATCAAACTTGTGTGGATTATATGGTGTTACGATATGCTTTCATTAAGAATTTCATATCCTTGATTCAAGTGGAGCATAAAAGTATAAGAACGCTCAAGGATATCAATTAGGGAACTACTGAGAGTGTCCGGGAATATGATGCTCATTTCAAAACACTCTTGTCTAAACTATCATATGATATCCATACAAGTTAGCATGCACAATGGTTCGTCGGAGGCTTGATCACACCTTTTAGGAGGGATATCTCACATAAGATTTATACGAGATCTACGCGATGCACTTGAAGCAAATTTTCATGCTTGAGGAAATGGTGAACATAGACATTGGAGTGAGCCCATTATTAGAAGCTCAGATTGTGGCAATGGAAAAATAGTTGGAGAAAATATCAGCCAATACAACACATGAGACACACAATGGAATTTGGTGCACATATTGTGAAGTAGAGGGGCATACTAAGGATATTTTCCTCGTAGATCGATGCACTCCTTATTACTTTGGAATGTGAGATATGTCATTTAGACCATGATGCAAACCGTTGTCCATTGTTGTAACATGCAATAAGAAAGAAAGAATGTGTCACGCTCTATCAAAATTTTTTGGTCCACGACTCACAATACTGAAGATTGTAGGTTGATTGATTAGATCATGATACCATTGATAATTATTTATGATAGATTGGAGTTTCAAATAACTCTAAGGATAAAAGTGAGAAACATGATCATGATCACACTCAAGGGAACTATGATAAAAATGAAGGGCGATTTGAGGGAGGCCATGGTAGAGGTCGAGGATACCGTGGTGGATTCAAAGGTTGAGGCCACGACGGTGGACAAAGTGAGTTCCCTCGTGGAACATGCTATACATGTGGATCCCCTAACCATTATAAGCATGAATTTCCTCAGAACATTACTTGTTATTTTTGCAGAAAGAATCATAACTATGAAGAGTGCCCAGATTTATATGAACATTTGAGCAAGAAGCACAAACAAGAGAACAAGGGCACAAGGATGGTTAGAATACAATGCACTTTATGGAAAACCAATGGATGCCGAAGTTAGCATTAGATCCTGAGGTAGTACCTATGAATATTACTACACGTGTTGAGGTTGCGCATGCCAGATAAATGTTGCAACAAAAGCCTACCATTACTAAGGAGGAGGTTTTACATGAAAATATATAGACCCTACACATCAAAAGGAGGTTTATCAGAAACCATGGAGGTACTTAGAAATCTACAGGTGAAATATAGTGTTTAAAGGAATAGTCATGGAAGTTGGAACAAAATAAGGCAACTGAGAATTTCCAGTCGGATGTTGATGATCTGAAGGAAGTATGCAAGATGTTGTGTCAGGAGAACATTATTCCATTACTAGGGAGTTGGTTGAAAGGAAACACTTCACACTGGTATTGAGAACAAATGACAAATTTTTGCATGCTAATATCCCTCCCCATAGCTTGGATTATGAAAAGGAGATCACTTTGAATAATTTTATGGATGGATGGCTTTTAAGCAATATCTTGATTATCACAGGCGTAGAAGTGAATGTGATTACTTTAGATGCATGGGTTCAGATGGGAAGACCTCCATTGCAGCATCTTCCAATGTGATGTATATGGAAAATTGGACTAAGGCCATGCCAATTGGAGTATTGAAGGATGCATCCATTACTATATAGGGGCCAAGTTCACTGGGGAATTTGAGGTCTTAGTGCTTATAGAAGCGGACAACTTCCTATATCTACTTGGGTACCCTTGGTGCTATACAAATAATGCTGATCTATGGTTTAATAAGGGATATATTAGTTTTGAGAACAAGGAAGAATGAATTATTATCCCTTTGACAGATGGGAAATATACACCTTATGTTGAGCCCTTAAGTGAAGAATACCTGAACAAAATTTATGTGCGCACCATTCAAGATCCGAAAGTTCTTGAACCATCTAAGGAAGGAATTATCTAGTGGGATGATGCATAGTCCATCAATGATACTATAAGTATTACTTGTGAAAATTGGGCACATGGAACTTATGAGATGGTTGGGCATGAGGTAAGAAGTGCAACTATGCTCATAAGTAGGCCACATTGTATTAGGCAATTAGGAAACAACACGGTACCCTAGTACACTGGAGAAGGAAACCCTGAGGTATTCCTACGAGCCATGGAAGTACAATGGAAGGATCAGGTGGAAAAAAGGAATATGTTAGTTTATACCTTGTTCAAGATAATAGTGCACTTTGATGGATGGTTCATAGGGATAATCTCATAGAATGGAGAGAAGTGAGAATTGCTCTATCAGCCCGGTTTCTCAGGAGTAATGCACCTACTCAAATATGTGAATATCATGGTAATAATCCTATTCAACACCACATTCAGTAGTGTGAGAGACTCTAGATAGAGGGGTAAGAAGATTTACCACCTTTTTGTGGGTGCACAAACTTTATTTCACCTTGCGAGGCTACGCGTGCTTGGTATGTTTATGCGAGTTGCATAGAGAGAATGGAAATTGGTAAGACTTGACTACATGAATGATCCAAACTTTTGACTACTTCTCCACTAAACCTCCAGTGAAAGAGGCATTACATGTTATGAAGCACTTGACTATGGGAGATAGTGCAAAGGCTGAAAACTCATTTAGAGAGTTATTTGGTGAGTTATGCCTAGAAGCGCATTTTGACGAACTAGATGAGGACAGATGCAGAACTTCTTGAGTGCACTTTCCTAGAGAAGGAGAAAGGAAAGATGGTCTACATGGTGGATGATGAAGAAGTGGAAAACATGTACATAGATCATTTAGAGGGTATGTGAACGTATTAGATAGTGTGGATGAGAAGGTTACGTGCCTACCATGAACCTATGAAGATGAAGAAAGTGAACATTGGCATGGATGTTGAACCTAAGGAGGCCATAATTGGAGATTATTGGTCTAAATCTGAAGTGGCTAAGATAATTGAGTTGCTACGTGACTTCTAGGACTTATTTCTTAGGGGCTACCATGAGTTAAAAGGAGTGCATGAATCCTTGGGCAAGATGAAAATTAAATTAAAGGAAGGTGTGCGCCTGTTAGGAAGAGACCTTATAGGATGAACCCTAACTTACGTGTAAAAGTTAAAGAAGAAATTGACAAGATGTTGGAATTTGGAATTATTGAGCCCATAGAGGAATCAAAGTGGGTTAGCCCTATGGTAATTAGCATAAAGAAATATGGAAGAATCAAGATTTGTGTGGACTATAGGAGTTGAATGTTGCATGTGTGATTGATCCTTTCCCTACACCATTCACTAAGGAAATATTGGAAGGCGTTGCATGGCACAAAATTTACTCTTTTATAGATGGATTCTCTGGGTATCATCAAGTAAGAATTGCTAAAGAGGATCAAGAGAAGAAAAATTTCACCACTGAATGGGGAATTTTTGCATACACAGTGATGCCCTTTGGATTGAAGAATGTGCCTACAATATTTTCATGCATTTTTTTCAAGCATTCTAGGATTTTATTCACAAATTCTTGCAGGTTTACTTGGATGATTGGACCATGTATGGGATTATCAAGGATCATTGTGACAATTTTCGGTTAATGTTTGAGAGGTGCAAAAAAAGTATCTCTTTAAATATCAGGAAGTGCATATTTTCTACACCTTTTGGAACTCTGCTAGGGCATATCATCTACAAGGAGGGTTTGTTAGTAGATCCAACTAAGGTTGCAATCATTTTAGGCTTAGAGGAACCCACTAGTCAGAGTGAGGTGTGTGGATTCTTGGGCCACATAGGGTATTAAAAGTTTATCAAAGGATATGTTAAGATTTACGCACCCTTGGAGGATTTATTAAAAGGTAAAGGAAAGTTATATTAGGGAGAACCACAACAGTGTGCATTCGAAGTGTTGAAGGAGAGGCTTACTACGACTATTTTACATTTTCCTTCATGGAATCTACCTTTCATGTACATGTGGATGCCTCTGGCATGTCCATTGGTGCATTTCTATCTCATCCTGGAGAAGGTATTATAGATCATCCTATCTACTTTGCTAGAAGAAATTTGACTCCTACAGGACAAAATTATACAACTACGGAGCACGAGGCTTTGTCAATGATCTACTCGCTACATAAGTTTTGACAGTACTTGCTAGCAACACCTTTTTTTTTATATAGATCACATGGCATTGAGATACTTGGTGAACAAGACCATTTTATAGGGGAGCATATGTTCGATGGGTTCTCTTATTCCAAGAGTTTGACTTTACAGTGGTGGTAAATCCAGGTAAAAGCAATTCTGGTCCAGATCATTTATCAAGGATTCAATCAGGAGAGGATGCATAGAGTATTGAAGATAAAATATTGGATGCACATAGTTATACAGGTTGAACCATGCACCCTTGGAGTTAGAGGATATTTCTATCTTTTTACGCACATGTATGACACCTAAAGGAATGAAGGCCTTGGAAAAGAAACAACTTGCAATTCATGCCGCACCTTTCATGTTGATTAGTGGTGACTTATACAAACTAGGCCAAGATGAAGTATTACACCGTGTGTACTTGGAGCATGAGTGCATGAAAATCATGGAGGAGGCTCATGGCGGTATTGCAGGTGGACACTATGCAGGTGACACCACCACACGTAAGATTCTACTAGCTGGTTTATGGTGGGAGACCTTGTATAAGGATTGCAAAGAGTATTGTAAGGTGTGTGATCATTGTCAAGCCTTAGAAAACTTGGTAGAGAGATGAAATTCCTTTGAGGCCTATTACTAGTGCGAAGAACCTTTTTAGAAATGGGAAATTGAATTTTTGGGTCCTATTTCCCTAGCCGTGTGTAGAACTAGATCACGCTATATCATCACTTGTATAGATTATCTTATAAGGTGGGCGAAAGTGAAACCTACACCTACAAAGGATTGTACAACAACAACAACAACAAGGTTCTTGTGGGAAAATATTCTTACCAAGTATGGATGTCCTTTAAGTTTGACAAGTGATAGAGGAACTCATTTCCTTAATGAGACCATCAAGGATATTATTGGATGAATTTATGGTTGCACACCATAAGAAAACACCTTATCACCCTTAGGAAAATGGGATCATCTGGGCTTTCAACAAGATATTGAGCCAGACTTTGACAAAAATTGTGATGTTGGAAGGAAAGATTGGGATGATAAAGTTTCTTTTGTGCTTTAGGCATATAGAACAACCTATAAATGGTTGAATAAGGCAACACCCTTTCAGTTGGTGTTTGGCACAAAGGTAGTTATTCCCATGGAATTCATGTTACCTTATTTGTGTATTGCACATGGAGGTCTAGCTGATGAGAAAGCATTGGAAGAGAGAATTGACAAGTTGATACAACTGGATGAGAGGCACGTGCCATAACACATGGAGTTAGAAGTAAGAAAAATATAGGTAAAGGCATGACATGATAGGCACATCAAGGAAAAGAAGCTTGAGGTTGGGCAGATGGTACTTATTTATGATTTGAAAGTTTTGCACCACCCATGAAAGCTTAAGGTGCATTGGTTGGGACCATATGTTATCACTCATATACTTGACTCAAGACACTTGCCAGCTAGAGGTGCTTGATGGAACACGGTTACCTAGTTACTTCAATGGGAGTAGGATGAAGCCCTACTATAAATAATCCTTCTTGGTGTTTGTAATAAGGTAGTATTTCCATTTATATTATATTTCCCTTCTTATTTCCCTTTATGTGTTTCCTTCTTCATCGTCGTTATGCTTTGTCAATTTAGTTCAGTGTTTTGTGTAATAAGCATGCTTGCGCGCCAGAAGCTGATTACAATTTGAAGTGTTTTTATGTGTAGAGGACTACACATACCCTTAGTGTGGGGTGGTTGTCATTCAAACATGGGTATGCATAAGGAAATACTTGTGTAGGTGGTTTCTCTTGTTAGAAAGTGTAGATAGTATGGAAAGGTGCTTTGCTAGAAAGAAAATTGCTCCTAAAGAAGACCATAGTTGGAAAAAATGAATGCATAGTGTAACGCGAGGTAAGTATGGCCATAGAAACTACTTAGAGGAAGGAATAATGGTGAGGTACTTTGGTGCATGGAAGCATGCAAAAGGAGGTCTGTAGCCAAAAGGTAGAAAGGCATGCTAGAAGGTTATAGTTGTGGCGCGTAGGTGTATCACAAGAAATTTGGTAAATGGTCAATTAATGAGAGGATCGGTGGTAGGTGGAGGAGCAATAAATGTGATAACTTTTTCCAAATCTATATAAGGACATGATGCGGGTTCACTTTTACCTTTGTGATCATGAGTATTTGAGTGAGCTAATTACAACCGAGCCAAGCAAGACGTGTTGAGGTGCAGAGAGCTGTGAAACCAGGAAAGGAGAGTAGATTTGTGCACAAAATTGGCTTGCATCCCCATTAGAGAAGGGTTTGAGTGAATCAGAGGCATGTGGAGAGGATAAATAGAGCACTATGGTTTGAGAAGAAGCTAGGGCATGTATTTCAAGTTAGGGCACAAGATTTTGAGCTTGGCATGGAGTAAAAAGGTGCAACCTTGTCTTACCATGGCACCAAGGAGAGCACTTGGAGTAGGAACAAAGGGGAAGAAGAAGGTAGAAACTAAGGTGGAGATTGAGGATGCCCCCAAAAGAAAGTTTTTGGAAATGTAGTACCCTAGAGGATGTAATCATGGGACATGATTGGGATTCTCACATGTCCGCAGGAGAAAGGTAAGAGACTATAATCATCACACAAATCAACAAGGAAGAGTTGGACACGTTGTTAAGCAGAAAGACAAACAAGCGCATAGTCGATGACATGCCTGTCTATGATGATGTTGGAGAGAAGTTGTTGAAGAAGGTAGGGGTCTTGTAGCTATATGAACTCCCTTACTTTGGAAAACATGAGAAACTATATCAATGGCTTATGAGAAGATTCCATGAGGACTTATTTTATTTTTCTAGGCGGTGGATGAGGATCACCGTGCCCTTAATTGACGAGCTTGACAGTTTGAAGGGAATAGGGACAAAGATTACCAGTGACTTATCTGACAAAGCAGCTATTTTGGCCACCCACAAGGAGTTGGGTTACTCAAAGGGTCCACGTGAATGGACATTTACAAGCTAAGGAAGTACCCTATTGTGCAAGTGGCTGCACACTTACTCACAAAGTTGAATGATCAGGAGAGGTGGTCACAAGTGAACACCATGTGGCTACACATTTCCAAGAAGATGTCACAGGGAGAAATTTACAACTTGGTAGGATACATAGTAGATACCATCATTGAAGAAGTGTGCAAAGGTGAGAAGATAAGCTTTAGCGCCATTTTGTTATCTCTTTTTTTTTGTTGAAATTGGAGTGCCCAATGGGCCAAAGAACAAGATTTGGGAGTATCTTGTAGAGAATAAGTATCTAAAAGATAGGTTTGAGAAGTATTTATGTGAGGGATCTATGAGTGGCCCATTCAAGCAAAGGCAGAGATGTGGTATGAAATAATTCATGCCTTTTAAAGAGGAATGGAGAATTCCTAAGGAGTTGCCATCAATAGTTGGGAAGTTGGTACAATTTTCTATGTACCAACACTTTTGCATTATGTAATTTGCAATGAAGGATGGGACATGGAGTCCCTGTGTAAAATCCCTTACACCTTTACAACGCGATTCTTTCTAGGTGGTAGTTCACAGGTTTTTGATGTGCAAAGGTTAATCTACAATGTAGACAAGGTAGACTGTGACTACCATACCTTGAGAAATACTTACACATACCCAGTAGGTCTTCTTATATTGAGAGGTTCATATCAGATGATATAACCATGAGGCCTATCAATTTGGCCATTGGCGATAGTGGGGCCATGCTGATTTATATCTAGCTTAAGCCTAGGCTAGAAAATGGTAAGTATGTTGAAAATGAATTTATGCTACCAAGCTCACCAAAGGGAAACATATACAATTGGGAGCTTGGTGGCTAAAAATCCCACTTCACCATTGAAGAAGAAGAAGATGAGTAGGAGGATAGTGGTGGTTTAGTGCGCAGGGGATGGAGGCAGCCCTCAGACACTAAGGAAAGTGAGCATGAGATTACTCCTCCCCAGCAACAAGAAGAGGAGGAAGACTTAGAAACAAATGCACCCAGACTTAGATGCAGACCCAATAAATGAGGAACACCAATTTAAAAGGGTGTTTAGAAGGAAAAGGACTTAGAGCGTGGGGCCATCACAACCTCCACACAGATCACCTTAGATATCCCCTCAGAAAGAAGTACCTAAGAAGAAGAGGAGGAGAAAGTTAAAGCTCAAGGAGGATGAAGAGGATGAGTCTGGTGAAAGCGTGCTAGGGACCCCAGTGCAGCCCAAAAATACAGAGGAGCCTCATGATGAGGAAATGAAAGATGATGAAGAGGGGGTCAAGGAGATAGAAGAGGAGATGGGAAAGCCATTTGGTGTGCCTCACTCCACATAGAAGGTGAAGGACCCACTGCAGATTCTAGCACCCGGGTTCCCAAGGGCAAGAAAACAAAGAAAGGAAAGGCAGGTGAGGACTATGTGACTCTAGCTATGGGGTACATAGAGGAATCCAACAAGATCATTCACGCTAGGTTCCAGAGCATAGTAGGGCCAAATGATTTATATGGTTGGAGTTAATGGACCTAGAAAAGGCCAATGCGCATGGACTAGAAAGTAGTTGTCTGGTCCATGTAGACACACATGGATGAACCAAATTTTGATGTGTGTGAGAAGTCATGTGTCTCACGCTAGGTAAAGAAGAAACCATAGATTAGGCACATGACTATCAAACCTCTTGTAATGTCTAATGAGCAAGTAAGCAATGCCTTGGTCAAGGTATCTACTGAAGTGGTGTGGAGGAACATTGATAAGGCAGCCACCATTTGAGTACTACTTGAAGATAACAAGGATAAGACTATAGAGATAAAGCACTTGAAAGTAGAGAAGGAATGAGAAGAGGAAAAGAATGAGGCCTTTGTTAGCATGGTTGAGGAACTTGGTGATCATATCCTTAAGGTAAGGCCTCATTTGGAGTCTAAATTTCCTCAGAAGTTTCCCTCTGTAATGCATTATTTGCACTCTGGTGGATCTGGTTTTGAATAAAGAGCCCATTGTTATGGCCACACCAAAATATCCTACAAAAGAAACAACAAGAGAAAGGGCTACCATTGTTAGGAAAATTTCAAGTTTTGAGGCCTTGCTCCAAACATTGAAAGATGAGTTGAAGAAAGTGGATCAAGATTTAAACATGTGTGCAATGCTCGACGCCATAATAAGAATCAGAACTATAGTAGAGGATAATGAAGTGCTTGAAGGCAATGAAGGACGAAACACTTGGGCACGCAGAGAGGTTAGCCCTAGTAAAAAAAAATTGTGAGGCCCTTACACAATAACCCAAGATCCACACAAAGATAGGATCAATGAACTTGGGAAACTTATAACGTAAAAATGGACTCCATGGAGGGAATGGTCTCAAGTATGGAAAATGTTGTCCAAGTGTTACAGAATGAAAAGGAAAATATCACTTAGGATGAAATGGATGCCATAGTGATAGACATTCTGAAAAATATAGGAGCGTGCTAAGTGATTGGAAGACCTTGGAGGCTAAACTCAAAAATGAATATCTAGAGTTAGTCCTACCTGAGGAAGAGGGTACTGCAGAGTAAACTTCATTCTTTTGTATAGTTCTTCATTCATTCTTTCATTCCTTATTCTTTATTGTTGGAGACATAAGAAGGAATTACCCATTTCGGGGAAGGAAATGTACTTTAGTGTGGGGTAATGTTGAGCAGATAACATATTTCTCTAAGGTGAAGGCACATAAAGGATGCACACACTAGAGAAAGTGCATTTGAGGGTGTGGAAGAATAGCAAAATAAGCATGCTCCAGAACACTTTGAATTCAAGACTTAGCCATTTTTGTGGATAAGGGCTATTCTTGGAGATAGCATGTTGAGCACATAAAGACATGAAGACTTGTGGTCCATGCAATGGTATTTTGGGAACAAGCAACAACTAAGCGCCATGCATAGTTTAGGCTAATAATAGGATTTCTACTTAGAGTTAACTATAAGAAGTATATTCTTAAGAGCACTTGCATGTTGTGCATCCTTTTGTAAAGGTGCATGGCTATTATTAGCATGTGACCTATTTTGAGAAGTGCATGGGTAGTGAAGGGAAAGTCCCCACCCCTATATATGTATTAATTTTCACGGTTTAGGGTGTGTGTGTGTTGTAGAGAGTTATGCTACTAGTTTTTCACGTGCATGACTCATGGAGATACTTATGTAATGTAAGAAGCTTCTATGTTTTACAATATTTAATACAATGGTTCATATTGGCTGGATAATGGTGTTGAACATGACTGAATCTAGTTCTTGTATGGTAAATCTTGTTATAGTCATTTTTAGTTCATCTTACATATATTCTAAGATCTAGATCTAGTTTATGCATTGTGTGTTGTTTACTATTGGTAATGAATATGAATACCTATATGCACCATCATGCTAACATTCTGTACAAAAAAATCTAAATAGGGACCTAGTGCCTTTACATGCTTCGGGTGAGCGTTCACTCAGGGATGAGTGATGTGTCACTCGCCTGGGTTATTCACAGTGAATTTTAGGCTGCATCAAGTAGCCCCTTCACATAGGTGATCACCACCTCCTTTACCACCTAGGTATTCCTCACATAGGTGATCATCACCTCATTCACCTCCTAGGTCTCCTTCAAATAGGTGTTCAAAATCTCCTTCATCACATAGGTTTCCTTCATCAGTACATCGTCACTCTCATACACCACCAATCTTAGAGCATTGTCACACACCTTTATCTCCTCGGACATCACATGGAGGACCCTTTCCCTTCACTCTCATCGGATAGATTACTTTTCATCATACACTTGGGGGCATCATACTTACTCCCCCTCCTAATATCATCAATTTTCTATCATTTCTACTATTATGCTCTGTGCTTCATACTTCCTATTTCTAAGCACTCTTACACACATTGTGTCATCATTCCTAGTTCATACTGACGCTAAGGGTATAAATATAAAGTGAACCTCACATTACCTACACACTTCATGCTCCGCACTTCATGATACATATTTCTAGCATCTCTTTTTCAAACCATTTCCCGATGATGCACTCTTGTTCTATAGTTCAAGATATTGACTATTGAGGGGTCTCTTATAAATGAACCTCATCTTAGTCACATCCATTGGGGGCATGCTTCCCCGCCATATTCACACATTGCATACCATCTCATCACACTCATACATCATTTTCATTTATTGGTTACATCTATTCTTGGTAGCTAATACTACTTAAATGTTGCACTTTTCTTACTATATTATCCAGATAGTCGGTATGCCATTATATTTATCATACACATGTACGCATTCACTTGGTCTCCAATTATGAATGTAGATCTCATACAAACTTATTATATGATGAATGATGCTTGACAATGTATCCTTTTCCAATCCCAATGAGGTTCTTGGGGTATCTACATTTATTAATCTCACACACTACATGTTCTATTGTTTCATCATTTACTACTTATACTTATTAAAATTTATTTTCCATTGATCTTTAAACGCTTTGATATACTTTCTATATTTTAAAATTTTAATGGGTGCTTCATGTGTAGCATTTTCCTTGTTGGACTATCTGCCACCATGGTTTTATAATACATTTAATTTTCCATTACTTTTCATTACATGCTATTGTTTGGGAGCTATTCCCTATGTATTATATGATCACTATATGATTTTGGCCACTTCGGCCTTGATTGTCTTGTGACATTGTGAGCGATGTACCATGTTTGAAACCTAATTTTTGTGGTCCATATTTCCTACACACTTACTTGATTACATTATCTTCTGTGTATGATTTCTACTTTGTCTACTAATATAGGTTACTAGCCACTTTGTTTCCATGTGCCTTGGTTTCTACCATACACATCCCCTCCCTTACAGGGATCTATTTTAGCACAACATTAGGTCCTCTCTTTTGGGTTGCACACTCGTACACACGTCACATGTAACCCAAATAAGGGGGCATACATTGGGTGAAAAAATCACCCTCACAACAACTCAAAGCTATAATACGATCTGCACACTACGAGAGATATCACAAAAAAAGTCACAAAAGCGGCCCAAAATCGACTTGGGTTCTCAACACAAAGACAAAACCCAAAGTGCTGACTAAGATAGAAGCACTGAGAACCTGTGTCCTCCCAGGTGATAATTTCTTGGGGAACACAAAATTATCTTCTCGAGATTAGCACAATATATATAATCCTTAAGAGTAGTTTCATAGAACAGTCCTTGATTCTGATATGCATGCAATCTCGTATAATCCATACAATCGAAATAATTTGGGCCAATAGGAAAAAATAAGGGATGAACCATATGTAGTGGTTATTATTGGGTAGAGTAATGGAGGTAGAGTAATAATAGACCTCTCCCCAACACTCTCTCTTGGTGTGAGATCTCAAAAACTTGCACTTGGAGTGAGATCACCCAAAAACTTGCACTTGGCATGAGATTCCCAAAAGCTCACCCTTGACATGATATTGCCCAAAAAAATCACTCTTCACAACATTTTTAGGACATATTTATATCCTTTTACATTCTTTTACATCAGGTGCACACTTTCCTTAATTACTACTTTAACACACTTTTGCATACTTTTACATACTTGGCTCAAATTTTCATATACACGACTTTGACTACTCTTTTTCTCTTCTTTTGCAAGTTAATCCTTAATACACAATAAGAAAAAACCTACAAAAACAAATACAAACAAAAAAATAGGTACAATACATCACATACACTTCACCCCTAGGGTTACTTTCCTTTCCTAGTTTCCATGATTCACTTCGCATCATTCCCCACTTCAATTGTCCACTTGGCACACATTTTTATGCATGCTCTATGTGGTCATCAGGTACACATCTTGTATCTAGTTTATGTTATTGAGCATTTACTCAAAAACATAAAGTGGGGGAAAATTTAGACACAAAATCACACACTTGGGTACATTTATAGGTCTTAAAAGCATACTAGCATTTACATGATTACTAAGCAAGAAAACTAGTTGTTGACAACTATTTTTGGCCTCTTTTCTTTGTTTCTTTCTTCTTTTTTGGTCTTACACACCCTACATCTTGGTCAGTATTTTACTTATTTATTGTTTATGGCCTCAAAAACAGACACCCGGCTAGGACAACAATGCTCACATGCTTGTCCCCTCTCGGGTGCCCCCGCCCCTTTTCTATCTTACTTGCTCATTTTGGGTATCTTTTAACTTTTGGGAATATTTTTCACTTATGGGTTGGCCTTCTAGCTATCAATTATGAAATTTAAACAAGGGAATCATATAAATATGTAGTTATGTCTTCAAAATAAAGCACCAAGCTCTAAGCATTAATACTATCACATAAGTTTGCATTCAAAAGAGACCTAAAGCACCCAAATGCATTTATCTAGCATCCATTTAAGGGACAAGGGAGTGTATATTATGCATACACTTTGCATAGGAAGGGGAAGTTCATTCTTTTCCATAAAAACATTTACATATTCTAGAAAATCTAACCTATTATCTAGTGCATCTTACACAAGGGATTCCTAGGGCACCATTCTTACACACATGCACAAGAACTACACGAAGTATGAGATGTAGTACAATGCTTGGTTGTAAGTTCACTTTATCGGTGACTTCGGGTCGGTATGAATCACCATATTACAAATTTATTTTTGTATTTGATGTGGTTTTGTGGATTTTATAGGTGAACTTCTATTTTACTGAGTTCACAGCACCTTCAACAATCAAGGAACGACATATAGGAGATCAAAAGGGATATTTGTGACACTTGTGCAACACAAGAAAATTAGATTCCAACCATTTATACATCACGAGTGCGCAGAGCAATCTCTGGTGCCCAGGCACCCTTACCCTAGCCTGTGTGCCCATGTATGGCTCTATTCCTGAGTTACAAAATTCATCTTGAGCATTTACAAAACTATTCACTTCTTGTTCAAAAGTTTTCCCAATCTAGAGCCCTTCCGATCAAGCGTAAATAAGCTAAGCCATTCTTTCTATATCTCTTGATTAGGTTTATATACATATTTGATTATTTTCTTGCATCATATTGTACTTAGTAATCGTATATCATAGTTTATATCATTTATTCTGTAATAGGGTTTCATTAATCTATTTTTGTTAAATCAAACTGGTTCGATTGAGGAAGCTACTTGAGATTCATGTATGAGATTCCTATAAAACAGATAGATAAAGCATCCCACAATGTCACATTCAAATTTTTCTATTTCATCTTTTTGATAATGTCCACATGTGTAGATCAAGAATTTCGCGCTTGTTACCTGTCCAAGTTAATGTACCAAACTAAACACAAAAACCTTGAAAAACTCAAATGAAATCGATACCTGATAGATAAGACAAGATCTGAAGATGTAGATGGAGAAGAAAGCTGATGTAGACAAGATGGGCGCACACGAGTGATCCTGCAAAGTAGATCCAAGAAACTTGTGAGACACAGATGCTTGACAAAAAAATACCACGTTAAAAGATATTTGGGTGGACTGCCCAAAAGTGGGTCCGGAAGCGATAAGCTCCCTCGGCGGATGTCAGTCCACATTTTCAATTAAGGAAAGAAGCATACATGATAAAATATATAAGTAAATGTCTATATTTTGATTAAAAATGACAGACAGAAAAGTAAACAGTAGACAGAAACCAATAAAAATAGGAAAGTGTGAAAACAATGCTTTGGATTTGTGTTCCCTGAATTATTTTACCTGTCCGCAGGTAGATCAACGCCGATTAGGAAAATCGACGTCGACTGAGAAGAATCGACGTCAACTAAGATAGGTCGGTGTCGACTAGATAGAATCGGTGTCGACTGGGTACAATCGGTGTCAACTTGGGGAAAATTACAGGAAGATTGAGAAATAGACAATGGAAGCTAGATCGTCGATCTTCGCTAGATCTGCAAGAGCCGTAGGGATACTGATAAGGCTCCACCTGTGCTGGATGCAGGAACAGAGTCACCAAGAGATTGATGGAGACTCACGATGTCAATGTGGTAGGAGTAGAGTAATGGTACTCCTCTCAGGGATTGGTTTGGATAGGATTCACTCTCACTTGATAGATAATGCTCAGACTTAATGCTCAAAACTCTCTCGTTCTTTCTGTCTCTCTCTCTCTCTCTCTGTCTCACTGTCTAACCAGAACTGAATTCTAGCCTTCTATTTGTAATCAGCGCCGACCGAGATGAAATCAGTGCCGCTCAAAAATTGGCGTCGACCGAGTATCGGTCGGCGCCGATCGGAAACGATCTCCCAAAATGGCCAAAAGGGACGATTTTTGGGAAGATGAAGTGATCCTTCCACCTCAAATACGGGAAATATCCCACTGCTCAGTTTGGGAGGAGAAGAAATAGGGGGGATAGATGGATAGAATAGATACGGGAGGTTAGGAATTGATATGGGGTAGATAAGTGGTTAGGATATATGTAGAAAATATAATTAAATAGTTAATATTTAATTATCTATGGGTAAAACATAATGGGGTGACATAAACTTAGGATAGATGTTTAAATCAAATATTAAGTAATACCCTAAGGGAGAGGTGGTGATGTAAACGTGCCCCATGTTACCCGAGAAGACAAATGCGCACGGGGACACCAAATTGGATAACCAATTTTAGGTGTCTACATTTTGCCCCTTTTTGTCAAGTAACTTGCAATAAGCAAAGTTGCGAGACAAAAACAAGGAGTTGGAAGAAAGGAAGAAAAAGTGATGATGTGATCCCCCTCAAACTAGGGATGGGATGGGCCCCAAAAGAGCAAATGATCCCAAGTTTGAAAAAGGTAGATGAAAATGCAGGATGCCCCAGCTAGATGCCTGGAGTAGATTTGATCATTATTGACGCACAAAAATAAACATGAAGGTAGCAACCTAAGGAACTCACATTGGTAGGGCAGACTAGACAGTCTCCACATGAGACGACGTTAGTACCTATAGACCCATGAGTGTAAGGAGGGCTGCAAAATAGTCAGCACCTAAAAGAGACACATTGGTAGGGACAACCAGACGGTTTGCAAAGCAGACGACATTAGTGCCTATAGAGCCTTTTAACTCTAAGGTGCCAAAAAAGGTGAGTGCCCCATGGACAAGGAGCAGGCTCAAAATGGATGATAATATCGAAAGTATGTGCCAAAAGGCAACACTCAGGGCACAATAATGACCAGATAAATAAGCCAAGCATCAACACTATGGCAAGAAGATCAGGAGATGGAAGAAGGCGATGTGGAGAAGCCAAATTGCAACCCATCGGCAAGAATGGGCCAAAATTGGTGTCAATCAAACAAATCGGCACGACCATGAAAATTGGCGCCGATCGTACTAAATCGGCGCCGACCATAACAATCGGTGCCAACCGTTCTGAGCACATATAAATATGTGAACGGAAAACGTGAACGATTTATTTTCACCGTGACGATTGATTTAGAGAGAGTTAAAAACTGATTTTGAACAACATGGAAGCTTCTGGGAGCAGTCAGAAGTGGAAGAGGACACGACCTGGGGTAAGTGGTTCTATAGTATAATAATTTTATTATTATTTTACTTTTTTCCTTTTTTTTTGAAAAAATGGGAGGCCGAGTGTTTTTGACCGGTTGCCCCAATCGAAGTCGATTGAAAAAAATCGACACCGATTAGATTAAATCGGTGCCGATTCATTTCAATTGATGTCGACTATATATGGATCGACGCCGACTGAAGTGAATTGACGCCGATTGGACCAAATGAACTGATGAGATTATAAAATGTGTTTTGGATGTTTCGATTTGGATGAATAGGAAGCTAACATTGCTCTTGATGTTATGGATGTAGGCATGAGAGGCATTACACATGCGGGATGCTATTCCCGAGCTACTAGAGACCATTCTCCCTGATGTCATTGATGTAGATTGGTGCCACTTAGAGCTAGTCGGGCTCGGGGGCTTCCAAAGTACTATCGACGAGTGCCTCAAGATGTGGAGCTGATGTAAGCACTAGTGCGACGATGGGATAGCCAGACCTACACTTTTTGGTTCAGGACGAGTGAGATGACCATCACCCACGAGGATATATACAGGATCTTGAGGCTACCGATCACCGAGGACCCGATAGAGATTACTCCATGAGAGCAGCAGCAGAGGGCCCTAGGACGATTGTATGGAGACAGGCGGATGATTCAGAGATAGTGTCCAGGGTGGTGAGGATAGCCTCTCAGTATAGACAGGATGATGCCAGGAGTAGACAGATAGTGTTGATTCAGATGGCTATCTCCTATTTTTCTCTACTAAATTTAGGAGGTGGGAGATTCCCATTACTATTACTAGATTGTGTTTGTGACATCCTGTAGTTTAGACAGGTGTTCACATTTTTGATGCCCTGATAGCTCAGATATATTATGAGCTATGGATGTATACCACCGGTAGGAGGACAGGGATTGATGTTAGTTTTGTGCTTCATTCATTGGGCATATGAGCACATAGCAGTGATTAAGCCATCCGGGCTTCCATGGATGCCAGCAGCAGTGGGGGCCATTGATTATGGATTCTGGCGATGGTGGGCCGACATGGCCCCAGGGAGATACAGGGAGATCCATAGATTGGTATGCCGAGCGCTTCAGGATGCTGACACCAGAGCAGGTCATCTGGAGACCATATCGGGTCTACCCGACATGGGCCGGTCAGGAGGCTCACCTGGTGGGGTTGAGACAGAGCAGGGTGGTTAGGGGCCGTAGGCCTGATATGTGGGAGCATGTCCCATTTATACGGGTATTGAGATAGTTTGGCCTAGTGCAGATAGTGCTGACCACCTACAGGCCATACAGGCAAGACAACAGAGAGACTGATCTACCAATTTTGATCCCGACAGATCCATTGAGGGAGGCCCCACCCTCCGCAGACAGTGATGATGATGCCAGAGTGGATGACGGCTATGCGGCATGGTATTCAATAGAGCTACCACTACACCTGCCAGCATCTATAGATGTCGATGAGGATGATATAGCCACAAAGGTCTTGGAGAGGCTGGAAGGAGAGCATTTTACCTGCTTGCGCAGACACACGAGTGGTCCTCGAGGAGATCTGTAACTCGACGAGAGGAGAGGATGCCCGATATTAGAGAGAGACACAGCTTCATTAGGAGCGGGATATAGTGATCCAAAGAGGGGATCACTACCATCGGCATAGAGAGGCCCTCAGGGCCAAATATGGTGATACAGGTACTATGTCAGAGTTTGGGACACAGGGTATGACCGTAGGAGGGCCACCACCAGTAGCACCAGCAGCGACATTATGAGCACCTAGTACAGTGAGCCTGAGTACTTATCAGTCTCTCCTCACTGAGGTGAGATACTATGAGGACGCCCTAGCATAGCATGCCCCTGAGGTGCCTCATTACGGTGCGAGGAGGAGATCAGTGACAACCACAGCTAGTGGTGCATCAGAGGGAGGGAGTACCAGGAGAGAGTGAGGTGGGGTAGGCCCCTAGCAGCGTGGTGCTTCCAGCCGATTCGATAGCAAAGGGGCTAGGAGAGACAACCTAGTCTAGAGGAGGGTGGAGGAGATAGTGTCTTCCACTTATCAAACTTTACGATATAGAGATCGATGTATTTTGATATCGATATATTGATGTAGCCTCAATTTGAAGGTATTTTTTGATGTATGATATAGATGGCTTGATTAAAAGCCATCTATTCTTTATTGTACAGATACTCATGTATATATATAGATTCATCATTTTCTTTGCCATATGATTGTACTCATGCTTTTAATTTTGATATACATGGATAGATATAGCGTAATTGTGATGGATATAGACATATGTTGATAGATGATAAATAGATGTGATTGGATGGACATAGACATAGAGGATAGATAGACGTGATGTGATTTGATGTGATTGATATGTGGATTTAATTTTGATGAAAAATAGATATAGATAGATGTAGTGTAACTTAGATGTACATATTTTTAGATGTTTTGATGGATAGATGTGATTGATATATGGATTTAATTTTGATGAAAAATAGATATAGATAGATGTAGTGTAACTTGGATGTACAAGTTTTTAGATGGTTTGATGAATAGATGGATAGATGTGATTGATAGATTTGATATGTTTGAGATGTTAATTTAATTTTGATGAAAATAGATAGGTAGATCCACATGTGTTGACAATACATGCTTTGATATGTGTTTTGGACAAAGTAGATAAGATGAAATTAGATAGATGATAGATTTTGATTAAATTAACATGTTAAATGTCAATTTAACTGGATGAATAAGAAATAATAATGGGAAATACTCTCTGTGAGAGCCAAGGACGTAATGAAATGACCTTGATTAGAAATAAAGGAAATACACCTAGATAAGAAAAAGAATGATAAGCTAGGCCCCTAACCGACCATAAATAGAGACTTTGATAGGAAGCCAAAAGACCATGCATACAAGGCCATATATGAGGTTAAAATAAACCTGACACTAGCTAGTCACAAACCAGATCTAGAAGGTAAATGGAAGGAGAAGTAAGTATTTATCTTGTCAAAATTTACAAAGGACATAATACATGCTCCCATTGGGAAAATAGGGTTCTCTATATGATCGACAAAAAGGTCTTATGTCTCAGCTTTATGATTTTTATTTTGTGAGAAGAGCAAACTGATCAATGCGGGAAGTTTGCTAGATATAGAAAGACTGATTGATACGGGAAGTCTTTCAATGATGCTAAGAAACAAACAAACAACTGTCCTTCAAGGGAACAGTCTGTATTTCGAATGTAGCCATCCTTCAAGGGCATGGTCTATATTTCGAATGTAGCCATCCTTCAAGGGTATGGTCTATATCTTTTGATTCATTTTGAAAATGCATAGATAGCTGTCCTTCGAGGGATCAGTCTATCTTTTGTTTTTTTTTGAGCTTTTGGAGCTTGTTTTGAAAGAAGCTGAGTGTAGACCAGATAGATCAGATAGAGGGGAAGAAAATGTATAAAAAGCACGTACTCATGCCCCGAGTAGATTTGATTAAGATAGATACTTGGGATAGATGAAGAAGTGATTAAGGTGTCCCTACTAGGAGGAGGAACATATCCATAAGAAAAATGCTATGAGTAGAGCCGTGATACTCATATTTAAGGTGGAAAAGACATAACGTGGAGAACCACATAGTTCCGAATCACTATGAAAATATATGACTGGTTGTTAGATGGATGAAAGATCTATTTTGTGACTAAGATCGTGTAAGATAGATTTTAACAGTAGAAGGGCCTTAGATGCAAGGCATTAAGAGGTTCCATTTCAGGTACACCATCCATGGAGGATAGACGATAAGCCCCAGACCCATATTTATGAGTAACTACGTACGGACCCATCCAGTTAGGAGCAAACTTACCACGCTGACTCCGTTCTAGCGTAGTGACATTTTGGTTTTCTTTAAGAACAAGATCACCAATTTTGAAGTCACGGTGTTGCAAGTGCTTGTTATAAGCACGTTTGACACACTCAAGATAGATTTGATGATGTTCAAGAGCATTGAGATGCCACTCATCTAGCAACTCAAGCTGCACTAGATGATTTTGACGATAGTCCTCATCAGAGACAAATTCTCTGAGAGAAACACGAAGAGATGGGATCTGGACTTCCAAAGGAAGAATAGCCTCTGACCCATAGACTAGAGAGAAGGGAGTAGCACCCGTAGGAGTACAAATGCTAGTCCTGATAAGCCCAGAGAGCAAAAGGGATATGTAAATGCCAATCCCTACCAGCTCGACTAGTTACCTTTGCGAGGATATTACACAAAGTTTTATTGGAAGCCTCGGCCTGGCCGTTAGCTTGGGGATAGTATGGAGAAGAAAATATGAGTTTGATATTGAAAGCGTCATAGAGGTTCTGCAAATCGACGTTTTTGAAAGATTTACCATTGTCTGTGATGAGTTTTTGTGGAACACCAAAGCGACAAATGATGTGTTGATAGAAAAAATCAACAATCGGTTTAGCTTTGGTCGATGAAAGAGGAATAGCTTCCACCCACTTAGTAAAGTATTCTGTGGTAGTAATGATAGAATGATGACGCTATGAAGAGTGGGGGTTGATAAGACCGATGAGATCAAGACCCCATTGCGAAAAAGGCCACAAATCCACTGCAGGTTGCAAAGCCTGACTGGGGATATGTGTGAGATTGGAATGTTGTTGACACTTGACACATTTCTTAGTGTATTCACAACAATCTCGATTAAGAGAAGGCCAATAATAGCCTAAACGTAAGATGCATTTAGCTATGGCCAAGCCACTAAAATGTCCACCACAGATACCATCATGGACCTCCTGGATGGCTTTAGATGATTCAGGGGTTTTGAGGCACCGAAGCAAAATACCATCAAAACCACGTTTGTAGAGGATTCTCGCCTAGAATAGTATAGTGATTAGCGTGTAGGATAAAATATCTTCTACCATTGGAAGTCAGATCTGGAGGAAGCACTGAATGAGATAGATAATCAATGATCTGTTGATACCACTCATCTTGAGTATTGGTTGTGATGGCATTGATTGAAGTTAGTTGCCTGAGATGAGATGGTTGATCTAATCACTGCACAGCCACATAAAGTCGTGAGTCTTTGGTAAAAGGTGGAATAAGCGAGGCTAAAGAAGCCATTGTATCTGTGAATTGATTCACAGTGTGGGGGATAGCTTGGATAGTGAATTTATCAAAAGATTGAAGTTGAAAGAGAATGATATCACGATATTTTTGAAGGATATCATTCTTGCATTGATAGACACCCGTGACTTGATTAACGATGAGTTCAGAGTCACCAAAGATGTTGATATGGTGGGTGCCAAGATTAATAGCGTTTTGAAGACCTAAAACAAGAGCTTCATATTCAGCCATATTATTGGTACACTCAAAGTTAAGTTTGTGTGTGACTGGGATAGGTGCACCCCAAGGAGGAATCATAATGAAACCTGCACCTCCCCCTTGTTGGCATTTAGATCCATCAAAGAAGAGTTTTACTTTAAATGGAGAAAGACTGAAATCAATTTGTTGGATATATTCATCGGGAATTGAGCAAGGGGGACTTGAGTGTCTCGGAAGAGGAGCATCAGCTAATTGATCTGCAATGACCTGACCCTTGATAGATTTTTGTGGAATAAACTCGAGATCAAATTTTGTCATTAGCATGAGCCAATGAGTGATACGATCATTGTGATAAGGCTTCGCATGCATTGTCTTGAGTGGATTGACACTTGTGACAATGTAAGTTTTGTGATTGAGGAGGTAGTGACGAAGCTTAGAAGTTGCAAAGAAGAGAGCACAACACAGCTTTTCAACTTTGGAATAACATGTTTCATACTCATGGAGAGTGCAATTGATGTAATAGATGGCCTATTCTTTACCGTTAGCATCCCGATGCGAGATCATGGCTCCCAAAGCATGGTCAGTCATAGAAATATAAAGATAGAATGGCTCCCCCTCGCGTGGAGGTGTAAGCATAGGTGGGGAAAGAAGATAAGCTTTGAGATCATCAAAGGCCTTTTGGAAATGCTCATCCCATTCAAAATGAACATTCTTATGGAGGAGATGATGAAAAGGTTGACAACGGTCCGAAAGTTGTGAGATAAAACGACGTATTGATTGAAGGCGTCCTTGAAGACCGTGGAGTTGCTTTAAGTTAGAAGGGGGAGGCATCTCAAGGATAGCTTTTATTTTCGTGGGGTCTACTTCAATACCCCTAATAGAAATGATAAAGCCTAAGAGCTTACCAGTGAGAACGCCAAACACGCACTTGGATGGATTTAGGCAAAGAAAAAAGTGAATGAGCCTCTCAAAGAGAGGTGCAAGAGTGAAAAGATGATCCTGACGACATTTGGATTTACCGAGGAGATCATCGACGTAATCTTCCACAGTTTTGTGTAAGAGATCATGGAAGATGTAGGTCATGGCTCTTTGATAGGTTGCTCCTGCGTTCTTAAGACCGAAAGGCATGACACGATAACAAAAAGTCCCCCAAGGAGTTATAAAGGAAGTCTTATGTTGGTCCTCAGTGCGATGAGAATTTTATTATACCCAGAGAAACCATCCATAAGAGAAAGCATCTCGTGACCTGCCATTAAATCCACGAGTTGGTCGATATTAGGTAGAGGAAAATCATCTTTTGGACAAGAAAGATTAAGATCCCGGAAGTTAGTACAAATTCAAATCTTCCTAGTAGCTTTGGTTACTGGTACTACGTTTGAAACCCATTGTGGATAATCGATGGGTTGGATAAAGTTAGCAGAAAGCAAACGTTGCAACTCTTCTTTAACAAGAAGGGCTACTCGAGGGTGCATTTTACGTAATTTTTGTTTAACTGGTTTGATGTCGGGAAGAGTAACGATATTGTGGACCATGATATCAGGATCGAGTCCTAGCATATCCTCATATGACCAAGCGAAGGCTTGATGATGGTTGGAAAGAAAAGTGGTAAAGTCTCCTAACTCCTGTGGATTAAGAGATTGGCCAACCTTAATGATGCGAGGGTCTTTAGAAGTCCCTATATTAAGGTCGACAATGGCTTTGTTGAGAAGTGTAGATGTGTCAGATGGAATGGTTTTAGGAAGATAAGAATCCTCTTCCCCCATATAGGTGAGGACAGAATCATCATCCACACAGTGTATAGTATTGATAGTAGGAGAATCATCTCCAACTATTTCAAGGAAGACTAATGGTATGGAATTGGATTTGTTATTATTTTTATAGGTCAGTTTCCCTAAGGAAATGGTATTGAATAAAAAAATTTAGATGGGATGGAAATGGCGTCATCCACATCAAATGATGCTTCTGACCTAGCGGGAGAAGATGGTTCCTCAATGGGGAGAGGCTCATCGAGAATAGTGATGGTGGCTTTTGAAAGAGGTTTAAATCCTAAACCAAATTTTTGATGTGGTTTGAGAGTTGGAATGGACGCGAGGTCATGCACACCCTGTTCATACTTTCCCAGGCCAAAACCCTTCCACGCGCATCGATATAAATAATTTTTTACAAACGTGGGATTTTGTAGACAATCAAACCCTTGAATAGGGTTTGGCCCTAGGAGGAGAATCCGGGTGATAGTGAGGTGTATCAAGACCACCGTAAATGAAGTTAGTCTATTGATTGGGTAGACCAATGGTGATGACATGACCAAGACCTGGCTGATATTCAGGTTGTTTGTCTAGTCTACCATACTCATTAGGTTTGAGATGGGCATCAAAAGAAAGAAGAGGAAGCTCTCCTAGTGAGAAACGCTGCAATGTCTCTTCCAGATTTTGTAAATCTGGTAGTTTTGTTGCAGGTATGGAAGAGGATGAAGCCTTGTTAGGAGAACAAGCATTCTCCTTTAGAGGGGCAGACCCTGTGGTCATGTCGCATTGTGCAGAAGGAAAAGGATCTCCTGGATGAGTATAGATTTTGCCCTCATACTGATATTTTAAGCATCGATGGAGGGTTGATGGGACACAATGCATTACACGAATCCAGGAGTGTCTCGAGGATCATATTGTAGTGGAATTTCCCTTCAACAATGTAAAAGAGTTCGTGAAGTAGCTTCTTACCTACTCGAATGGGCAGGACCATAGTTCCTAAAGTAACTACCAACTGATCATTAAATGATCGAAGGGCTGAAAGGTGGGGGTGACACTACGTTCTTTGGTAACTTAAGTTTCTCGAATGTGTGCGAGGAAATGACGTTAAGTGCAGCACCACTGTCAATCATAGTGCGTTTTAACATAGTGTTGTTGATTTGAACTATGATAAAGAGGGGAGCCTCCAAATCCTCGGAAGAAAGGGAAGGAATTTCTGAATCTTCAAAAGAAATGGTGGTTGATGGTTTATTCAATCCAACAATCATCTTGAAAGGTTGGGGCTCATCTGAATTCACTGCGATATGGTGTAGATTATCAATCAAAGCTTGCGATGCTGTGGGGATGATTGAATGAGGTCAAAAAGAGACATTTTGACTGGAGCATGAGTAAGTTGTTTCATAACACTCTCCTCTACTGACACAGGAATTTGAGCCTAAGGTGAAGCATGAATAGAGACCCTAGGTCTCGAGGCTGATGTGGAAGGAGGAATGCCTTTAGGGGCTGCAGAAATGACAACCCTGTGGCCGAGATGATGATAGATTATCATATTGTTGTGTTCTAGTGGTGATATGAATCATGTCGATTTGGGAAGGTGGAAGACCATCCAGGTGGAATTAGTAGAACTAGAGGCCTGAGTAGATCGTTGAGGCTCAGATGTGGTTGAGATGATAGGAGATACTTGTTCCTCCTCTTCTTCTAGCAGAAGATCACTTTCTTCCAAAAGACTGTTAATGACAGATTGAAGGGCTTTACATCCCTCGGTGTCATGTCCTAGAGTGTGATGGTAAGCACAAATCAAATCAGAGTTGAACCAGGAAGGTTTTACTCCTTTAGGATTATAGGGTTTGATCAGAGGAAGGGATATGGATGAAGACTGGATAAGTTGGCGAAGAATCTCGGTATAGAATCTGGTAGACAAAGATGAGGATAGAGATGACGGAGGTGCCTCTCTTACCTCCATGGACTGCCGAGGTAAAAGAACCTGCATATCTGGTTTGATAGTCTTTTTAGGGATCATTTTACTTTTTCGAACATCGGGAGAAGCAGCCTTGGACACTTGAGATGGAAGCAAGTGAGGCATGATTGATTTCTGTGGAGGAGGAGCTCCTAAGATAGACTTTGAAGAAGATGAAGATGTGACAAGTGTTGTGGTCTTTAGAGATAGGGAAGGCTGCTTGATCGAAACAGATGACGATTCAGATAATATTGATTTAGATGAGGGAGGAGTTCCCAAAGTAGGTCTGATCAGAGGAATAGAGGGTACCTTGATTTTGGGTGAAGAAGGTGATGGTCTTGATAAAAGAAGTGATGCCTTCCTAGTTTGTGAATTCACTTTACAAGGCATCATCGAAGAAGGTGTTGTAGAAGAAGATGATGGTTCGATGGCATTATAGAAGAAGATGCCTTGCTAGTTGGCAAATCCAATCTTTTATGAGGCGCAGAAAGAGATTTTTGAGGGAAGGCACCAAGAATCTTAATAGTCTGAAATATCGGTCTTCCTTTTTCAGAGATGGTGACAACTTCAACTGCATAAGGTGATTGTAGCCTTTTAGGGGGAAGGAGATGAGGAGGCGATGATGTAACGTTAGACTTTAGCTGTCTTGGTTTATGTCTAGGAACCGAGAGTGTAGGTTCCAAAAGCTTATTTCTTTAGATTTTCCCTTAATAGGCAAAATAGTATTGGTGATGGAAGGAGTGGATGATGAAGAAGTAGTTCCTTGTGAGGGAGGTACTTCACAGTACGAGTGAATTGTGGTGTAACTACTATGGGAAAGGAAACGGAAGGGTCAAAATCGAAGATGCTTCATTGAAGTTGGTACAACTATAGGTATGCTTACTAATGGTATAGTCGCAAAAAAATGGGAGAAATAGAAGTAGATGTATTTGTGGTGGAAACTCGAAGAGATGTAATTGCCTCAAGCATCGAAAGAATATCTGATGATGAGACAGATGAGGATGATGGAATCCCAACGATTAGCGAGTGGCGGGGAGGTTCTGATTTAGTTGATGTGTTCGTAGATGGCTTAGAAGAAGATTCTTCAGTAGAAATGAAGCTGATAGTATGAGTGTTTGGTTTTTGAGACTCTGAAGCATCATGGTTTGGGGAATGATTAGGAAAAGGTTGTTTAAAAACATCAAGCGCCTGATTTGGGGGAGCATTTGGGTTATCCAGAATGAGCTCACCTTTATCAATGAATTTCTGGACAAGATTTTTGAAGGTTTGACATCACTCAATGTCATGGCCTTTGGTTCTATGATAATGACAGAAGTCATTTTCCCTATACCAGAATGGACGTTCTTGGCTTTCATCAAAATTTCTAATGGGGGGAAGTTCAATCATGTGAACTTCCAACATTTTTTCTAAGATAGAAGCATATGATTCCCCCAATGAAGTAAAAGATCAAGATGACGAGGGTCATTTTCGAGAAGATGAGGAGTCTCTTCGTGGTGTTTGATTAGAACTATTATCAGCACATGGTGTTTTTAATACGATAGCGTTAGTGGATCCCTGATTTTTGTCTTTAGAAGTGGAAGCGTTTGATTTTGTAAACCGAGAAAAATTTGGTTTAGATTTAGAGTGAAGTTTTAACTTCCCTTGTTCAATGGCACGGGACTTAAGTTTACGTGCCATCGTAAAGGCTTCTTCAAATGTATGAAAAGTTTGGATCCTTAAAGTGGAAGAAATATTATTAGCACAAGATCGAGTAAAAACTCGATCTGTTGAGATTGAGGAAGAGAGAAAGACAATTGGTTTATTATCCCTCTCCAATGAGTGACAAAGTCTGCAATAGACTCATCATCGAATTGTGACGATGTTCTAAAGATCTGTAATCGAGATCTAATGTGCGATGTTTATTGAAATTTTTCAACAAACATCTGGGCCAATTGAGAGAAAGAAAACAAGGAATGTTGAGGAATGTCATTGTACCAATCTAAAGTAGGCCCTGCTAGAGACATAGGAAAAGTACGGAGCATCATCTCCTGATCTTGGACTATTAGGTAGCAAGCGTGTTTGAATGCTCGCATGTGCTGTTGAGGATCCTCCCGACTATGAAATTTTGAGAACTTAGGAAGTTCCCATTGGGGGGATAAGGCTTAAAAGCCATTGATGGATGAATGGGTTCATTACACACTTCTTCAAAAGAGTATGAAGGCCAAGCCCCTTTGGTGGAAGCTTCTAAGTCTGTGATTTTCTTGAAAAGAATTTGGACCACGTCAGATTGAGGAGGAGGCATACTGGTATGTCCTACATAAGAAGCGAATGGTGGATTTTGTTGAGGCGTCAATGGGGGATTCATTTGTTGATTAATAGGATGGTAAGAGGAATAACCAGGTGTTCTGGGTGATGCCTAGTGAGGTATTTGTTGTGAAGGATCCTGTGTATAAATAGGCTGTGAGATGACAAGTGGTTGAGAAAAAGGTGGTTGAATGAAAGCCGAGCCTGTGATTGGTGGGCTCCTACACTTGTCGACTGAATCGGAATGGATTGAGGAACATGGGTATTGATTTGATTAGACATGGTGGGGAACAAGGTCTGAATGAGGCTTTTGACTGCCGAGATTGGTTATTAAGGGTGCCGATGCTAGAGGATGGGTGAAGGTCACTCGCATGTTTTGGAACATTGGAAGAAGGAGCAAGCGGAGGATGAGAAGTAGGAACCAATTGACTCGTTGAAGGGGTTGACTCATAAAGAGGTACACTGGGGCCCCGGGACGAATGGATGGCATAGAAGAATTAACAACAATCAGGGGTGCGCGGCAGTGTGCCCATTATAGCTAGAGAAGAGGACTTCTCAGAAGTAGGTTGTGGAATAGTCGAGGTAACGTGGCGTTACGAATAAGCAAGAATATTTGAGAACTAGTCGACATGGTGGGTGGAAGAGAAAGAAGAGGCACGGATGCACCACCCTCTTCTATGGTTCGAGGCAAGAAAAAGGATGCTAACTGTTCTACAAAAGCCTGGGATGGTTCACGGGGATAATCGTAAACTTGCTGAATTGGTGGTCCCTGATCAGATATTTGAATGGACTTATGTACTAGGTAGTCCATAAGGGCTACCGGATTGCAATCAAGGAGCACCTGAAATTCAGGATCCCCGCGAGGAACATATTCTATATTAGAAGCAGATGATATTTCGAAGGACCTGGGAGGCTAGATGTGATGGGATTGCTTTAGGCTGATAGAAAGATCATATGACCAAGATGGGGAACCCACTAATAGTGGTCTTGAGGAAGACCCGAGGGGTGCCGAAACATCCACACTAGTGGTGATCTCGGAGGAAGAAGGGGCCAGTTGAGCCATTCTTCTAGATTGTAACCGAGTGATGACCGTCATAAACAAACAGAAATATAGAAAAAGAAGATTGACCTAACTAATGCACAGACAATTCAAGTAGCGTAGGTGATTATCTCTTTTAAATTTTCCTGCTTTTAAGAAAGAAAATATTAGGGAAGGCTTTTTAGAATAGGAACTACTCAGATAGCCAAACTAAGGATGGTTTGGGGAATGTTTTGGTGAGGAGTCCCGAAGGCACTTCAGTAAAAGACCGGTACGTGGCTTGATATAGGGGCCTACCCCCACACTTCACACACCGTTGTGATAAGGGAGTTGGGTGCTTTGCCAATATATACCAGAACTTCCGTGAATTTATAGCGCGGCTTGAGTACCGCGTAGGCTCTTCCTCTTGGATGTCACTTCCAAGTAGGCGAGGCCAGGGGAGGAATTTTTGTTTTGATGCTTTATACCTAGTGATTTTGGCTTTGTGTGCAAGGGTGAAAAATAAAAATCAAATAGTGTCACTACCAATTTTGATTAATTTTTCCAGCCTATTTAGAAAACTAGATGAATAGCATACAATAGAAATGACAAAGGAAAAGTTCTTTTTAAGCACTAAGAACGAAGTGTTGGATTTCGATGAAGACAAGTCAAACAAATTCTTTCCCAGATGCGATTAAATTCTTTTAAGCACCAAAATCGAAATGTTTGAATGTGATAGAAAACAAACAAACAAGTTCTTTTTAAGTTCTTAAAAAAGGAGAAAACACCGTAAAAGAGGAATACCTGTAGATTTAGCTCTCCAAGGTGTGTGGACTTCAAAAGCACGTTGTTGAGCTCTTCCCCTCAAACAATCCCATGAATAAGCAATGTGCTCCGCAAGAAAAGGTTAAGCAAACACCCAACAAATCCAGAAAGATATATCTAGATGATAGTAGAATGAAAATTTCTATTTAAAGAACTAGAAAACTTTCAATAAAATAACAATTTTGCAAAAAAGACGGATCAAGAATGCAATTTTGAAATCAAATGAAAGATTTATTGATCTTTGGAATAGGAATTGGAATTTAGTTTTGCAAGAAAGAAGAAACTTTAACTTTGTGAATTATAAGTGAAAGAAGCAAGACCAAAATGAAAGAAGGAAATGCTACGGAGAACTGATGAAAAGCAACGAAGAAATAGAACAGAAGCTCAAAACTAGAAAAGAAATGAACTTACCAATAAGGGACTTTGGTTGGGTCCCATCGGGCGTGCCAGAATGTAGATCAAGAATTTCGCACTTGTTACCTGTCCAAGTTAATGTACCAAACTAAACAAAAAAACCTTGAAAAACTCAAATGAAATCGATACCTGATAGATAATACAAGATCTGAAGATGTAGATGTAGACAAGACATGTGCACATGAGTGATCCTGTAAAGTAGATCCAAGAAACCTACAAGACACCGATGCTTGACAGAAAAAGACCATGTTAAAAGATATTTGGGTGGACTACGCCTAAAGCGGGTCCGAGAAGCGATAAGCTCCCTCGGCGGATGTCATTCCATGTTTTCAATTAAGGAAAGAAGCATACATGATAAAAGATGTAAGTAAATGTCTATATTTTGATTAAAAATGACAGATGAAAAGTAAACAGTAGACAAAAACCAATAAAAATAGGAAAGTGTGAAAATAATGCTGGATTTGTGTTCCCTGAATTATTTTACCTGTCCACAGGTAGATTGGTGCTGATTAGGAAAATCGACGTCGAATGAGAAGAATCGGCATCGACTGAGATAGGTCGGCATCGACTAGATAGAATCGGTGTCGACTGGGTACAGTTGGCGTCAACTTGGGGAAAATTACAGGAAGATTGAGAAACAGACAGTGGAAGCTAGATCGTCGATCTCCGCTGGATCTGCAAGAGCCATAGGGATACTGACAAGGCTCCACCTATGCTGGATGCAAGAACAGAGTCACCAAGAGATCGATGGAGACTCACGATGTCGATGTGGTAGGAGCAGAGTAACGGTACTCCTCTCAGGGATTGGTTTGGACAGGATTTGCTCTCACTTGATAGATAATGCTCAAACTTAATGCTCAAAACTCTCTTGTTCTCTCTAGGATCTCTCTCTCTGTCTCATTGTCTAACCAGAACTGAATTCTGGCCTTCTATTTGTAATCAGCGCCGCTCCAAAAAATTGGCGTCGACCAAGTATCGGTCGGCGCCGATCGAAAAACATCTCTCCCGAAATGGCCAAAATGGACAATTTCGGGAAGATGAAGTGATCATTCCACCTCAAATACGGGAAATATCCCGCTGCTCAGTTTGGGAGGAGAAGAAATAAGGGGGGATGGATAGAATAGATATGGGAGGTTAGGAATTGATATGGGGTAGATAAGTGGTTAGGATATATGTAGAAAATATAATTAAATAGGTAATATTTAATTATCTATGGGTAAAACATAATGGGGTGACATAAACTTAGGATAGATGTTTAAATAAAATATTAAGTAATACCCTAAGGGAGAGGTGGTGATGTAAACGTGCCCTAGGTTACCTGAGAAGACAAATGCGCATGGGGGACACTAAATTGGATAACCAATTTTAAGTGTCTACAACATGCTTGTGCATTAGAGGCATGACATTCTCCTTTATTTTCTACTCCATCCATGGAGGCTCTTTGATTAGAAGAATTCACATGTTCCATGGACCTATAGTGTTATGTGAACTTATTTTATTCCATGGATAATGTTTTTCTATGGTTGTTGAGTATTCCACGAATGAATAGATGTTGCCAAATTTACACTTAAGTCCACATTTTGATTTTCTCTAAGATGTAGACTTTACAAAGGGAGGGGGTGGAGTATCCATATCAATATGTCTTCACTTTGACCTTGTGTGGTCCGCCACATGGATTTTCAACCTTATTAAGTTATCTATGACTTAGTTAACTACATAGAAGTCATCAGACCTTAAAATCATAAAGTTAGGATCGGGGGTGGACTCAATGCGTTTATTCAACATTATAACTTGGTGTTTCCATTAATGGTTCATTCTAATTGGAAGAATTTTGAACCATAAAGGATTGAACTTATAAACCATTTACATAATGTTTCTACTTATGTGGTTGATTTATGGAAAAAACCTTTATACTTTTTATACTACATTATTTTGCACTAGAACAAGTGTTTTTATTAAGTTGGTGATAGGAAGCAATTGTACATGAACAACTATTTGAAGGGTTAAATGTGGGTTTTTTCCTTGTATTCTATCCATCTAATTATTTTTTCCATATCTCTGATTTGGATATTGGGTTTTATGTGACCGATGATTTTGATTAAAATTTTGGCCCGAGGACTAGCCTTGGTTAGAACTCGGGTAACTTCTATAGGATTGAGTTTGTTCTCTTAAAAGGGACACTTTCATTAGACAAGTTCCTAACCAGGTTATAAGGTCATCATCATCATTCTATTTTTGGGAAGGATAAGAAGTCAAGGCAGTGGATGGGGCATTTCACATAGGAATGGAAACAAAAGCAAGCTAAGGAACTTGAGGAATTCACAAAATAAGGGCATGGGAAATCTAGGGCTTGTTTTCCAAGCTTGTATCAAATAATTTTCATCCCTAATGGAAATTGGGTATACATCGGTAATTATATATCACCCATAGATTGTATCATTACAACTATATCATAATTCAAATATCTTAAGAAATAAAGGAAAACACATTGAGGATTTGGTCTCAAAATAACTAGAATTCTATTCCACGTCTTTTGAAATTAGAAGTTAAAATATGTCATAAGTTCATCGGGGACCCATTTGATAGTTGTTAGCTATTCTAACAGAGATATGTTGTCTTCTTTCTCATCAAAATATTGAAAGAGAACCATGAAAAACTCATCCCATGTGTGAAATGAATAATGTCTCAAAATCATATACCATTGAAGTTCCTTTCCTTTAAGTGAAGAAGTAAGAAGCCTAACTGCAACATCATCTGTAGTAATCAGATGAACTGGACACACATTAGTAACATCATGTATATGATTTTCAGGGGTAGTAAGGTTTTCATCAATGACAAAAGGAATACTCTTCGGGGATGACACTGTATATCATTTTGGGAATTTAGAGCTAAGGGACTACCACCACTAAAGTTGACAAAGGGTAAATTTATTTGATGTGCCATGAAGGGAATATACCTTAAGTTCTTGATGGGAAAAGAGAAGGGTCCACTGTGGAGGAGTGGAAAAAATTATATTTACAGATGTTCGAGATCTTTGAAATGAAATATCTTTTACTCTTCTTGGTGAGAGTTACAGATACTCAAAAGGTTCACCTCTAGATACACTTTGCCTTATTTGTATCCTTCTCATGAAAGTGTGAACTAGACGTCTTAATTAATAGATTTATTATTTGGAGTTAGCAGATGTGTTCAAAGATGCATCTAAATATAGGATTACACTAAGAAACACACCAATATTAGTAAAGATGTTGTAAAGCTCATAGAATTGGTCCCACAAGCATGCCAAAACTATTGGGGCTGAAATTCACACCTGTTGAAACCGAGTTCAACAATTTTAGTGCAACGTGGGATGATCTCTCAATGTGGGACTTAACTGGATGAGATTAAGGATAAATTCCTCGGATGAAAGGGTTGGTTCCTTTCATCTTAGTTCACTACAACTATCCTAAGCCACTTCTCTATCACTAAACTAAGAAACTCCAAGGAGACATGGTAAGAGAGGGAAAGAGCTTAAACAAAGGGAGGTGATGCAACAAAATGAAAATTGATTGATTCTTTCTCTAAAATAAATAGATGTAAACATGTAAATGAAAATTTAAATGATGCAAACAGTTTGAAAGGAAATAAAATGGAAAAGAGTGAGTGCACGCAAGAAGACAAAAGTGTTCACATTAAACGTGGAACATTCAAAGGAATTAGGTTACATTTGCACTAATATCAACACTCAACCATTTACAGACACATGGCTAAGGTAAGAAAACTTCACAAGAAAATTATAGAGGCCATGAACAAGAGTTTCATAAGCTCATAAGGGGAAACTTCTGCTTCAATAGAAAAGAACCCGTATATCGTGCTAGAGAACTTACATATATAGGATTTGAGAGAAAGGGAGGGAGAAGAGGTCAATAACATCTAGTGATTAATGAAATCAACCACCCACCACAACCAAGGACCACTCATAGGACATGTATGGGTGCCTAAAATTTCCCAAGCACATGCCATCGTACTTATAGGATGAGGACTATGACACCCATACTTCATTAAATTCTAGTTGTTAAGGTGGTTGGTTGTCTAGTTTAGAAACAAACATGACTTTCATGTACCTTGCATACTCTCTCCGATACATTATTTCCCACAACCTTCTAGATTACTTGAATGATGAGAAGATTCATTCGATCTTGAATATACATTGACCATCCTGGTCTTCCCTTCCTTCATCTCTGAAGCTTTTTATATTTCATAGCATTTTCCTTTTGTTGTGGCTTGTGAGATATGTGGAACATTATACTTATAAGACCCATAGAACATTATGTGAGTGTTTCACGGCTTCCAACATTTTTTTCTTTTAAAACTACTTTATTTTATCGCGCGAATTCTTGTCACAATTTTCCTTGTGTTGCTAATTTTCCCGATCGTGTTACATGATTTATTGCGCCTAATTAACCAATTATATTGGATTTTCATATTTTCCAAGTTTGCATAACATTTTTTTCTAAGACGCAAAACACTAACATCTCACATATTTTCTCGCTCCAAAGATCTTGTCTTTAGCCTATTTTCCAACTTGATTTCATACTATGTGGCCTCTCGCAACATGTAAATTCCATGGCACTCTAACCTTGCCTCAATGCTACAAAGGGATGATAGTGTTAAAATCAGCCATAGTATTGAGTTAGAGCTCCTTTGTCCGTGGGTTAGGAAAACTTGAAAAATAATATGTTTACACACTCCACAAAATAATAACTTAGTGTTCTCGGCTTCCTAAGAAAAAGGTGTCTAAGTGCCATCTTATATGAGTTGTTCGAAATTTTATGGGGTGTAATTTTGGACAAACTTCATCAAAATATTCTTCATCCGCAGATTGATCACTCTCCTCTTCTCTCTCTTCTTCCCTCTATCTCTCTCTATGTTCTAATTATTCATTGGGAATGTACTTTCTGACTTTTTTGTCTTATTCACTTAAGTGAAATTTTAATTTGGCATTGTAAAAGTTTTCTTTTATTGATAATAAAGGGTGTTATTTTTATTTCTATAGGATTATGAAAGGTCACAAGTGATAGGGATGTGAAAAGTCACGTGGAAGGAGATGAAGAGACTTATTGTAAAGATATATATTGGGGTGGCTTCTCCATTCCAAAGGGTTGATAATTATTTTTATCTCACTAAAAGTAAGAAGTTATTTCTTCTATTTTCTTGTATATGTTCCTCTACTTAATTCTTTCAACTTTGCAAACATTTTAATATTTAATAATCAAGAAATATTTTTTTAATCTTTGAGGAATAAATCAATTGAACTTTGTGTCAAGTTGATTTGTTAATCGATTGATATTACTTACATGGTTGTTGTCTTCCTATTAGATGTAGACATACTACGGTTAATGTCATTGAAATATGTAAGTTCCTATTCATTATATCAACTGCCTCCCTTTATTATTATCTCCCCTTCACCTATCTCCAAGAAAATTGCTCCCTTGTATCCTATACAAACAATTTTCCACATATTTGGTGATTATTCCCATGCGATCCTAGTCCTAACAACTACAAAATTTTTTACATTTCTACATTCAATAAATGGGAGCCTCCCCATTCTCAAGAGGAGGGACCTAGTCCCAAAGCGTTGGTGAGGAAAATGAATAATTTGTGCTTGCGAAAAATTATTTATCCAACACTTGGTAAATGAGATAATCGTTCATTTTGATCATACACCACTTCAATTTCTATAGAAAAATAGAAATATGAGAATATGTAATACATGAAGTGGATAACATACATGCAATAGTTATATTTCATGATAAAGTAAAATAATGGAAAGAATAATAATATAATTTCCATCTCATAATAAATTAAAATAATGAAAAATATTATAAGGCCAAAAATTACCTTAGTAAGTAATTTTTACTTACACTCATCAAGTGTTGGATATGTGTGGCCATAACTTCATAGACTAAGTATCCAAGTTATTAGCTAACAATGACTCGCACATGCCTCCAAGCTAAAAAAGGGAAAAAGGATCATTTATTCTACATAGAAAAAATTATTATTTTAAATTTAGGGTATAATTTGTGTTCTTGATGGAACACCTCCTTAGACTCTATCGAAAGCACACTATGCTAAGACATCATGCAAATTAAACATTACAAGAATCTAGCTACATTATAGTCACATTTCTACTAGCTTTGAACATGAAAAATATGTTGAGTAATCCATCAAGTCTTTTATTCCTTATTGTACCTCAAAGATCATGAGTAGAAAGCATGGGGATTGTAGTCCTTTATCATTTTCATCCAGCGTTAGGAATCCATCAACATGGCTTATATAATTAGACCGCCTTTGAAAAAATACCGAATGATGAGACATTTGTTTTAATTGATATGTTTTCAAAAATATTTGTTTTGATTCCTTGGTAGAAAAGGATTTAGTGTAATTAACATTGCTTAAAATCCCCCATGTTTGGATTCATTTTGGAATCCCAACACCGATCAGATCTAACCAAAATCATTGCTTCATGGTCCATTTCTAATAAATATTTTGGGAATGAATAAGTATGCGCTTGGAATGGATGATGACATTTCATCCTAAAAATAGACAAGTAAAATTTATTAATAATACCCTTGTTTATATTCTATTTATGTACAACCATGTGCGTTCTATGCTTGGGATGATAACTCGCTTAAATTTAACATGCCTATAATAAATCTATTCCTAAATATATAAGGAATTGTCTATTCCAATCATATTTTGAGTTCAATCCAGTGGTACTTCTAGACATCTTGTACTCCCACACTTATCAACACTAAGTCACACACATGAAAATGGAAACAAACAAAGTGATAAAAAACTCCATATTTGATGATAAAATTTAGCAACAACAATTTAAGATTAGCACATGAAAATAGGAAAAATCCAGAGACAAATAAAATATAGAAAATAATTGATGGATTAACACTTGAGCAATTACATGAAGAGAGAGCTTACAATATATAGGAGAATGAACTCCTTAAAACAAGGATTCAACTCCAATCTTTAATCCCATAATATCCTCACATATCTCTCCTATAATCACTCCCAAACCCAACAATCTCTCACACAACTCCCAAATAGATACATGAGTTGTTTATTCAACAAACTCACAACTAATACACATTATCCTATATTATTAATAATGAATTGATTAATAACTCATATTAATAATATTACAAACTTTTATTTTTCTCACACAAATATGATATTAATATATCAATATTAATATCATACTAACACACTAACTTACTAATGTAATATATGAATATTACATTTAACTATTACAAACAATAATGTGAGCACTAATTTCCTAACATTCACCCCCTTAGTGTGAACATGGGTGAGTTCTTTCTAGTACCTGCTCATGTTCTACAATACGATGGTTTTCAAAGAGTACCATCAACTCCAACAAGTTTTCTAGTGGAACCATTAACCACTCTGTATGTGATTTTCTAAGAGATTCACAAACTCTCAAATTGGTTTTCTAGTGGACCACCAACCACTTTCATAGTAGCGTACATGTTTCCCCACTCCCATTTTTACATTCAAGGGAAAATATAAGAAATATCGCTCACACAGGAGCTCACTTATTACAAGAGTGAACATGAATAAATCATTTGTTCTTATTACAATACACAATCAAAATTAAACACAAAAAACAATGCCACAAATTCATTGTGTGGCCCCTTCGCTTACGGCTGGCGAGAGGTCACTGATTAACCTCCTTCCTCTGTTGCCTCCTTCCTCCATCGTGATGCTACTTAGTTAGAAAATGTAGCTTTTAGGCTCATTACACAATTTTTCTGAGTGTTGGATTCAACCGATAATTCACCCCCTGACTATGGACATCGCGTGCAAGCGAAAATGTGTCTAATTAAAAAATTACATAAATGTATTACGCACCACTTTTTTTTTTTATTCATATCCCTATTTTTTATTTCCATGTTTCTCTTAAAATATAAACTGGGTTTTTGTAAAATTTTAACCAAAATTTTCTAGATATTAATTAAAAAAATCCAATAAATTTCGTAATATTTTGAATTTGGGTTTTTTAGATACATTCAATCTATCAAACATTTGTTTAAAAAAAAACAATAAATTTCACTCAACTTACACTGAATTTTACGCATAGCTACTAGACGAAACTGAAGCTGATGTAAACTACAATATTGTGTGTCTTGTTCTTATCTTTCCAAAAAAACAAGACATCAATCTGATGTCATATGAGTAAAATACGTTCTTTTTACTATGATGTCTCTAGCTGGAAATTTTTTTATGAGATTCCTTCAACCATCTTCTTCTTCTTCTTCTTCTTCTTCACTTGTAGAAGGAAACCTACTCTGATACCAGATGATTAAAAAAATCCATATTTGATGATAAAATTTAGCAACAACAATTTGAGATTAGCACATGAAAATAGGAAAAATCCAGAGACAAATAAAATATAGAAAATAATTGGTAGATTAAAATTTGAGCAATTACATGAAGAGAGAGCTTACAATATATAGGAAAATGATCCTCAAAACAAGGATTCAACTCCAATCTTTAATCCCATAATATCGTCACATATCTCTCCTATAATCACTCCCAAACCCAACAATCTCTCACACAACTCCCAATTAGCTACATGAGTTGTTTATTCAACAAACTCACAACTAATACACATTATCCTATATTATTAATAATGAATTGATTAATAATTCATATTAATGATATTACAAAATTTTATTTTTCTCACACAAATATGATATCAATATATCAATATTAATATCATACTAACACACTAAATTACTAATGTAATATATGAATATTACATTTAACTATTACAAACAATAATGTAAGCACTAATTTCCTAACACAAAGTACATAAATTTATGTAGCACATACAATCTATTCATTGTGTTAGGTTCAATAGATCCTCTTGTGCTCACAAATATTTACAAATAGTTCCACTATACACATCAAAATCCTTGTTAGTTCAAGATAGATGATAACATCTATTTTTACCTTCATAATAAATGCTTCAAGGGTATTCATTCCAAGATGAAGATTTTATACTATGGTCCATACACCATCCTACATGTCATTAGAGAGAATACTTTTTATTGACTTTCCATAGGACTTGGGTTTTCACCTAGTCTTCAATTTAGGTGATAAACTATATTTTCTTCTCTAGAACAATTGTTTCAAGTGTCCAAATTGTAAGATAAATATTTTGCACTATGGTACATATATCATCCTACTACAAGTAGCTGGAGAGAATGATTTTTTCTTGACTTGTCGTAGTACTTGGGTTTGTACCTAATTTTCAATGTATAACTTCTTAAGCCTTACTTTCCATATTTTCTTCTATCACAAACTATGTATCAACCTTAAGAGTTGGATCTAGAGCATCAATGTCTAGTAGATAAGGATAAAATTACCAAATTCACATTAATGTGCACCTGCTAAGGCACACATCAATTTTTTAGAGTGCTCAAGACAAGGAAATACACTTATCAAAATAAGTGGTGTACACATTTTAAAAACTTCAAATACAATTCCCATAGCTACATAGTGGTGCAATCAAGACTATTTATCTTCAAGAAAGGGTGAATGATCCATGTGCAACTACATAGACTTTTCCTTTGTGCACATATGTAACCTAATCTCTTCTCAACATAAATTTAAAGGTCATTTAAAATAGAACACATCACAATACACACAAAAGTCTCATGGTATCTTTGTGCACCATCACATCATGCCACACAACACTCTTCTTCTATAATGAGCCTCTTAATCCTTTCATAATATTGTGACATCTCATGCATCATGTAGATATTTCCTCACTCAAAACCATGCACCAGTCTCATGGTATATATCTACATAGGAATCACATTGCATGCATAAAGCTTTTATAGTAAACATTTATAACCCTCCTACTGTGACATGGCTAGCTAGGTGGCACTATTATAATTTACAACATGTTAGGGTATCACTAAAAATAGTTGCACAATAAAAAAATTTAACCATTAATCAAACCTAAATAGAAAAGGAATTATCACCGTTCATCTTTATAACCATTTCCAAAGTAGCTACTTTCTTGTAATTTTTCTATACACATATGTAACACTAAAAAATAAAGGGTAGATGACATACAAATTTGAAAACCAAATAGTAGTGATTATTAACATGTCTTGAGTATCTAATATTTCTCAAATGAATTTACATTTGCACATTTATTCTAGGAAAATTATAAGAAGTGTTTCCCCTAATGATTACAAAACTTCTATTCCTAGTCTTTCAAAGAACATTTTACACATATGTACTTTCTCTTATTCTTAATAGAAGATGCATTTCCTTAAAGTAAGACTATCACTTATTGATTGTGTGTTTTGGTTTTCTTCTATAAGTTAGCTAGCATGTGCTTAGTATAACCTTTGTGGTTTATCTAGTAATGCAAGATTTTCCCTTACACAAAGGTCATAGGCCTAGTGATGCAGATCAATAGTACTACTACTATTAGAATATGGATAAAATAAAGAAATAAATCCATCATTTAATTTAATATAAAAATTATTATATATTTAAGGATATCAATATATATTTTATATAATTCTATATGAAAATGGTGATCATATTTTTAATCTACAAGTTAAAATAGATGGTGATGTGAACATTTTACAAATACTTTATGACTAACAATATGAAAAATGTGTAAACAAGTGTTAAATTTAAACATATACTTGATATACTTTAAATTACTTTAATCAATATTTATATATGAATGAAAAGGAGATTAAAAATTTGTGTACTTAATTGAAGATTCTCTCACATTTAGCATTTAAGTTTTAATATGAAGATACAAAATACATGGAAGTGTATTCTCTTCACATATAAAGAACAAAATATTTCATTATTCTAGTTTCCTCTTTGCTATTCTCTTCCTCTCTAAAACCAAGGTCTTTGTACGTTGAAAATGTGGACCACAAAATATAATTAAAATATAGAATTTATTGATTTAAAAATTTAATACATGGGTATGTGCACGGATCTGGGGGGCCAAAAAGTGGAAAAAATGCGGGAGAAACAAAAATTGGAGATAGGATGGGGAAATTTTTGGTTTGGTAAATACCAAACCATAACACGTACATGTTTTGTAAAATGCATACTCGTTACCATATATTATAAATAAAAAAGAAAATGCATTCCTCATTTTCATTTTCCCCAAACGTGAATTCACTAGCAAACCCTGCACTCACATTTTGTCTTCAACCATTTAGCTCCCAAAATCATCTGCAGATCACCGCAAAGGTTGGATTGAGGTGGAATCAACAATGCCACCACATAGAAGAGGTAGGGAAAATTATTTTCTCTAAATTGCAATGAAATTTGGTAATTATATTGTATATTTTAATTAAATACATGTTTTTTTATTGTTACATAATTCTACCACAACCACAAAAAAACCTTGCAAATCCTCACAACCCTCCTAGGCCTCCTACAATTGCTTGAACATCCTCCAAGTAGTCGGGAGGATTTAGCAGCCCATATAGTGGAGAATAAGATTGAAATTGAGGAATTGATTAAAACAATGAGGGATCCCCATTCCACAAACCCCCACCATGCCTCACTTGCAAACACATTGGAGGCATTATAGGCTTAGGTTGACATGGCAATGAGTAAAATTGATTAGTGGACATCCTATAGAGATACTTATAGGGAATATTACGCTAATAAATTATCATATGCAGATGTAAAAAAATTTACAAAATACCTCATATGTGCATTATTCACGGACCCTAGAACCAATTTTCTTGTTCCGTTGTCATGCAAACGGTTTCCAATCCACTGGTGCAATAATGATCTGATAAAAAATAATTTTTAGGACCGATGGTGGATGGTATTTGATGTACCACCTTACAATAACAATGAGGTTCCACTATACTTTTGAGGAAACTCTATTGTGAGTTTATCCTCAACGAGATCCCAAACTATTTTTACTACTGCGAGTTTCAAGGCCGAGGAAAAGGATCTACACAAGATAGACTAGGTGCATAACATGCTCGTATTCAACATGGTAGATTCCCACACAAAATCCCCCTCATCTTGAAATTTTCCCTGCAACAGTTGAAGGAGATAGTAGAGATTGATACACTACACATGCTTTATGTGCTCTCTGATACCCTTGTCCAACATATGAGGGAGGTTTCTAATACCGATGTTGGTGGAGGTAGACAAAGGATTCCTCTAGGTAGTAGTAGCATGAGGCCACATCTTTGCACATCTTATGGTAGCATATGCATGGGACCCAATGAGGATGATAGTTTCATGCAGAATGGTGTTGGTGGAGTTTTTCCGGTGGTACAAATGATAATGCAGCTATGTATGACACTTTTTAGTGACACATTTGGATGTCGATACATTGACGACACCTTCACAAGTATTTTTTATTTTTTTATTACATGTTACAAAACTATCTCGAGTACTTGATTTACTTATATATGTTAAAGTTTTAAAATAAATTTATTTGAACTTGGTCAAATTTACTAATTTACACATGCATATGTACATGTATGCATTAATATTACAATGCATGGGAGGGACGTCATCATCCCAACCACATGTTACGAGCACCATGCCTATGTATACATTCACATAGGTCATCTAGAATCTTAATTGTGTTAAATTTTCACGTATGTAAATATATATAACTCTCACTCAAATATATGTCAATATATGTATGTTCTTATATATATATATATATATATATATATATATATTATATGCTCAACTAACTTGATGTGATATATTTTTTATAAAGTTGATGACCACACAAGACACACCACCATCTCTGCAAGGAGTAGAGAAAGGTGTTGTTGTTGCATTTTATTTGCACAAAATTCATTGAGGTATACAACTATTTATTTTCGTTAACTAGCTCATGTAATTCATATTATGTTCAATTATTTTAATAATTTCCTTCATTGTAGAATCATGCAGATAATAGATGTGACTGCATTGTGTATATGCATGAGTTACCTATGATAGGTAGCCCCTATACATATGATTCATAGGCGTGGCACGGTAAAACAATAGTTTTATATTGATAAAATTAGTTAAACTATTGCATTACACATGTACTTAGTTGGCATAAATGTTTAGCTATTTATTCAATTTTTTATTGTTAATATAGTTATATACGCTAATTTTGATGTTTGATTTTGTAATCTTATGTTCATGTATGGTTCAACCCCTTCCATTTTCACTTTGAGGGCACGAACTCCTTGAGCTCATCATTTTGACACCCCAGTTCATGATCCAGTAGCTCCCGCTGACTCTCTGCCGAGCTTGAGATGTAGATTCAATGTGACCGAGATATTACAAGTAAGTGCGTGTACATGTAAATAGTTTCATTACCATGGTCCTATACATGTTAAAAAATTACACATAAAGTTTTGAAAAAAATTGTATGTATTTACAGTTCAACTACAGTTGAGTTTTGAGCGTAAGAGGACTCATAGTCAGGCCATGGAGGATCCCAAGTCATCTCATAGATCTCCATCTATGTCTAAGGGAGAGCCTTCTTCGAGCAGGGGAAAATAGAGGGATAAATTTTGATGAATAAGATATATATATATATATATATATATATATATATATATGTATATATATATATATATATATATATATATATATATATATATATACATATATATATATATATATATATATATATATATATATATATATATACATATATACATATATATATATATATATATATGTATATATATATATACATATATACATATATATATATATATGTATATATGTATATATATATACATATATACATATGTATATATGTATATATGTATATATGTATATGTATATATGTATATATGTATATGTATATATATATGTATATCTATATATATATATATATATCTATCTATCTATCTATCTATCTATCTATCTATCTATCTATCTATATATATATGTTATGTTGTGTGTGTTTATGTGTGTGTGTGTGTGTGCTTATGACATTTATTTTGTATGCCTATTTGTAGGGTCATGTATGCACACTCGACAATGTATGTACGCCTATATGACATTGACCGATATTATATGACCTATTCACATATTTGTATTTATTGTGCACGTTAATACTATTTGGAACTCGATATGTTTTTATGAGACCTTACATTTATGAGATTATAATTATATCCAAACTAATATGATGTGCACTTGACAATATAATACATTATGGATATTTTTTCATTTATCGGTTGTTGTATACTATCATTTTCGATGTATAATATGCACGAAACTTCGAAATTAATATTTCTATAACATATATAAAGAGTTATCTAATCGAGTAATTATTTATTCAATTTATCAATGTGTATATGTTTAGAGAACCTTTTCTAGAGGAGGTTCAAAGTTTCAATTCAAATTATAAGATATATTATTAAATTTTTATAAATTATTTGTGGTTTCATTAGATTGGTTTCATAATAATAATGACTAAGTATCCATATTCATCATTTATGTGATTATGATGTAGAGAAAATAAAGAAATGGTCATTTACACAAGTTCAATATGATTTAACAACTACCCCACCAATCTATGCACGAGAGGATCATTCACTAGGCCAAAATGGCTAAAAACCTGCTCTATTTGTCTAAACCTTTACTAAACTTGTACAATATCACCTTGAAATGGTCTCCTTGCACTCTACTCTATCTCTATATAGTGATCCGAGGACATTTTGGACTTTTATACCTTCCCGTAGAGTTGTCTAGAACATAGTCAATATGGAAGAAATTTTTGATAGCTTTCTAACACATATTAGAACACGTAAATCGGACATCATATTCTCCACCCGATGGTCAAAGTTTGGGTCAAAGTGTGGTCAACATTTGGTCAATGGAAAGTTTTATGGTATTGAAAACATCTAGAGTTAGCGTCGTTGCGTAGAGATCATTGAGACCTTTCTGATGCATTTTAAATAGACCAAATCTGAGTTTGTATGCTAAAGATATGAGTAGTCAAAGTTCTGGTCAAACCTGACAAAAATGATGACGTGGCATTAATGTGGATACTCCCGGTGAGTGACATGTGGCACTTTGCTTGTTTATGGACACATGGATCTGTTGTTTTTGGACACTTGGCAGATTTAAAGTGGCATGGGTTTTCTTTTTAAAAAAAGAAAAAAAGAAAAAATATATAATAAACAAAAGCTATTTTGTTTTTTTATGTGGGAAACCCACGTGGGATTCTCCATCCCTATTAATGTGGGATATTCCCACATCCCATATAACCATGGATATGGTCCATGAATGCAATGGGGTCAACACCCACGTGGAGGGGCCATATAAATGAATAAGCCTATTTAAAGGCTAAGCTACATGGAAGCACATTAAAATGGCTATGCGATCAATATGGGATTTAATCCCTAGCAAATATAATGGGTGGAAAGCCTAATCATAGGATACTTGGAGCATTCAACACCAATCAAGTGCATATAATGGGATTCACCTATTCAAAGGCTAATGTGTGGCGTATGGTGGGGATTTTAACCCTTAAAAAATATATATGAAGAATTATAAAACACAAAGGATATGATGTAAATCCTAATATTTTGTGCCTAAGAATCCTATAAAAGGCCCCTTATACACATTCACTCCACACAACAAAGACAACTCAAAAATTTCAAGCTCAAAGGATTGGAGAAATTCTTAAAGCCTTTTAAAGGCATAGTTTTTGAAGGGTAAAGTCCTATTAATTATTTATAGGCATTTTTGTGAGAGTAAGTCATATTTATTATATATAGGCAAATATTTTGAGGGAGCCAAGTCCTATAATTTTTAATAGGAAAATTGTAATTGGGAGTTATTGCAAAAATACCCAATAGGCCCATAGCACCATACAAACTTACAGGTACTCCAGGAAGGTGGAGGAAGATTCCGACTGGTCATCAATGTTCTTCGAAGGAATGGAGAACTATTAGGCAAGTTGAAGTTCCATTAGGTTTTCTTGTAGGAAAATTTATTTTACTTACAAGTTTTGACTAGTGGAACGACTCTACAAAGAACCCAGAGATGTAGGCTATTACCAACTTCGTAATCAATTCCATTTTCGGTGTGATTTAAATTCTTGCATTATTTTGAGTTGATTTGTTTTAAATGGAATAATTTTATCAGAATATTAACAAGCCTACAGGGGTCCAAAGGTCATTAACAATTTTTGACCTGTACTTTTGGATCAAGTTGGTATCGTGAGTAGGTTTTGGCCCGCAAACTTGCTAATATATAAGAAAGTTTGGTATTAGAATCGAGTTAATTTGACCATGTGATTGCTTCAGTTTATGCAAAGTAGGTCGGTGTGATTGAACAGGTATAGGTGCACCATGGGAAAGATGTCCAAACAGGAAAAACTTGATGAGATTGAAGCTTATAATCCCCAAATCCAGGAAGAGAACTATCTCCTGCGATCAATGTATTACTACTTGGAATAGGAGAATACTCACTTGAAATCAGAATTGCATGCCAAGGATGAGCTCTTGGAAAGGTCATAGCAGTGGTGATCGAGAATAAGGAGATGCCTTCAACTTCAGATGTAGATACCATGACAGATGATTGCAATGTAAGTTATTCACCACGTGAATCTTCTTCCTCCCATTCACTTTTAGGATTGATGGTATTGATATCTTTGGTTCCAAATTGTTATTTAAAATGGGATTTGATGGAAGAGTCCTTGGTAAAATGGCCAAGGAATTGCTAACCCAATATAGGTCGAGGATCATCCTTGTTTTACAGGTTTGGGTTTTCTAGCACGGGAATGGATATTGGAGATTTCTCCAAGAACGCTAATGGGAGACAAGCTTCCAAAAGCAAAGAGAATGCCCCACTAGTCCTACAAGAAGATTCTAAGAAGGAAAATTGTGCTTCATTATCACATGATGAATGTGATAAGAAGAATCAATGAAGAGGTAATGAGATTCTGCCTCCAGTTTCTTACCATAATCATAAGCACAACAAAACTTCTAATGTACTTTTTCAACTTAAGAATTATGGTTATGATTTTCAAAAATGTAGAATGCCTTTCTATGTACTTTTTTGGATTACATAATCATTCTGTGGGCTAGATGATAGAAGAGAAGGAAATTGATGAATAAGTTGATGTCGTTCTCAAAAACACAAAATCATAAAGACCAATCTTGTCATGCAGAGTCAAGAAATGGCAGTAAAGAGTTCCTCATCCCATAAGGAGGAGATAAAGAGGAAGTTTTGTGCTCATTTCCAGAGGAATGGGCACCGGTGGACAATTGTTGGAAACTTTATCCATCTCACCATCAGAGTAATGGCAAGCCAAAGATGGAATGGAAACTGTTGCAAAGGTAAAGGAAGTTACTAATCCACCACCAGTTGACAATTCAACCTAGGATCAAGTAATACCTTGAAAGTGAAAGTCCTTTAAATGGGTAAGTCAACAATTTTTCAATTATATATTGCATAACTCAGATTGATGAATAGTATGCAATATTTGTTTGGAGTTCAGATTTTGTGAGAAAATGTTGAGAGAAAGGTTTACCATACTCAATGGATTTTCTTACTTGGAAAATTTGATTAATACTCCATTTATATCTCCTAATCAGCTTTTGAGTGCCTGTTACAACTTGAATATAAGATTTAACTCATATTTATAAGCTTGGAGATTTGTCATCCATTTGTGCAGACATTTGAGCTCACTGTGTCAGCTCGGATCTTCATTATGTGTAGAGGCATTGTGACCATGTAGCAGAATGGTAGTTAATCACCATCAACATCTAACATTAGGTCAGATCTTCATTTTGTAAAGATGCCCATTATGACCATGCAATAGAGTGGTAACTATAATCGTCATCAATAAGAGGCTTCATACCATGTAGAGAGGAAATCAACTATACAACGAGGATGAAGTCACCATTATTGAGCTCATGAGAAATCAGCTCAGATCATCGTTTTGTGTAGAGTCGTTATGACTGTGCATCAAAATGGTAGTTGATCATCATGGATGTGACATCTTCTGAAGTGTAAGACCCTAGAGGGCATATGTGGTGATGTTTATTTTTGAAGTGTAAGACCTCCGAAAGGTAGATGTAGTAGTACATATTTCTAGGTGTTGTCAAAGTGTAAGACCCCTAGAGGGAAGATGTGGTCAATATCTACTTCCATGTAGACTATATGTTGTTGAAGTGTAAGACCCCTGAGGGCATATGTAGTAGTATATTCCTTTTGTGTTGCCGAAAAGTAAGACCTTAACAGGAAAATATGGTAGTACAAACGTTAGGAATTGTTGAAGTATAAGACCCCTAGAGGGCAGATGTGGAAACAAATAAAAAGGAAGAAGCATGGTGGGACCATAACCCATAGGGCTAGGATTGGGACCATAGTATTCAAATTCAGGATAGGGTGCCAAAATTTCCAGTAAGCTTTTGGTGGAACAAAATCCTTTCCCATTAGGGAGGTGTATTTCGAGAGGACATTTTGGACCTTTAGATCTTCCTAGAATTGTTTAGAACATAGTCAATATGAAATAAATTTTTGATAGCTTTCCAATGCATATTGGAACGCACAAATCGACATCGTATACTCCCAAAGCAAAGCTGGTCAAAGTTTGGGTCAAAGTGTGGTCAACATTGGTCAATAGGAAAATTGATGGTATTGAAAACATTTAGAGTTAGTTCCATTACATAGATATCTCATCAAGACCTTTCCGACGCATTTTAAATAGACCAAAATCCGAGTCCATATGCGAAAGATATGAGTAGTCAAAGTTCTGGTCAAACCCGACAAAATGATGACGTGGCATTAATGTGGATACTCCCGGTGAGTGACATGTGGTGCTGCTGTTTATGGACATGTGGATCTATTGTTTTTGGACACTTGGAAGATTTAAAGTGGCATGGGTTTTATTTTTAAAAAGAAAAAAAAAAAATCATATAATAAACAAAAGCTATTATGTTTTTTTAAATGGGAAACTCATGTGGAATTCTCTATTCCTATTAATGTGGGATATTCCCACATCCCATATAACCATGGGTATGGTCTGTGAATGAGGGGTCACCACCCACATGGAGGGACCATATAAATGAATAAGCCTATTTAAAGGCTAAGCTACGTGGAAGCACATTAAAATGGCTATGCGGTCAATATAGGATTTAATCCCTAGCAAATATAATGGGTGGAAAGCCTAATCATAGGCTACTTGGAGCATTCAAAACCAATCAATTGCATATAATGGGATTAAGCCTATTCAAAGGCTAATGCGTGGAGTATGGTGGGGATTTTAACCCCTTAAAAAATATATGAAGGATTATAAAACACAAAGGATATGATTTAAATCCTAATCTTTCGTGCCTAAGAAGCCTATAAAAGGCCCCTCATACACATTCACTCCACACAATGAAGACAACTCAAAAATCTCTCAAGCTTCAAGGATTGGAGAAATTATTAAAGCCTTTTAAAGGCATAGTTTTTGAAGAGTAAATTCCTATTAATTATTTATAGGCATTTTTGTGAGAGTAAGTCCTATTTATTATATATAGGAAAATATTTTGTGGGAGCTAAGTCCTATTATTTTTAATAGGAAAATTGTAATTGGGAGTTATTGCAAAACTACCCAATAGGCCCATAGCCACACAAACTTGCAGGTACGTCAGAAGGTGGAGGATGATTCTGACTGGTCATCGGTGTTCTTCAAAGGACTGGAGAACTATTAGGCAAGTTGAAGTTCCATTAGGTTTTCTTGTAGGAAACTTTATTGTACTTACAAGTTTTGACTAGTGGAATGATTCTACAAGAACCCATAGATGTAGGCTATTTCCAAACTCCGTAATCAATTCTCATGCATGTATAATATGATTTACATTCTTGCATTATTTTGAGTTGATTTGTTTTAAACGGAATAATTTTATCGGCAATATTAACAAGCCTATAGGGGTCCAAAGGTCATTAAATTCTTTTTATCTATATATTTGTATCAAAATTTTTACAATATCACCTTAAAATGGTCTCCTCGCACTCGCTCTATCTCTATATAGTTCTTCCAATGTTAAAGGACTCCTTAAACAAGTTCTACTTCATACAACTTCACTTACTCTTTTTTTTTTACCTTACGTTCCCTTCTTCTTGCTCTTGGTCTCTTTGTACTAGTTCTTGTCTTATCATGCACATACTTCCTTCTTTAATGCTTCTTAGTATTCTCCTTGTTTCAACACCTCATACAATCATTAGGACCATCGCTAACTTGATTCATAATGCTCCAAACACCACCGTTGTTCATCTTGCCAAAAATTTCAACTATACCCCTTAAGACACTCGTATCTTGCAACAATCTTGGATAAAAGGATTTAAGGATACCCAAAAAGTATTACAATCTTCATTAGTTCAATTTTTCCATCCCTAAGGTTCTCCCAAAATCTCGCAGACTCCAACTCCTTCTAAAACTCCTTAGAGATCACCTTTTCACTTTTTTCTCTTCAAGCACTAACCAACCATGTCCCAATGTATTGTGTAGCATATATCCACTTGTATGATGTTCCCAAGGAAAATTAAGCATATTCAAGAACCCTTTAATCCTATTATACTTCCCTATAAGTTTCAATTCTTAGCTCAAGATATAAATCTTGGGTTCTTTGTAAAATGGCTTCTCAAACTAGGTTTACAACTGTGCATACAAATTCTAAGGGGCTGGTAAGGAAATATCACTCTTCTACCAATGAAACCCAAAAATTATTCTTTTAACACTTGAGGTACCTCTTAAATATTTTCCCTTCCAAATCTTATGAAAGAATTCCTTGATTTCATGCTTCAAGACTATAAACCCTGACTGTGGTTCATTATGGATCCTGAGAGGCAACATTTGGCTATAAAATGGTGGTTTTTGGTTCCAAGACCTAAAAATAAATTCTTATGATATTCACCATTCCTGATTGACTCTTGTCTTGCTAGAAAATATTGATAACAAAAGTAATGACTTGAATCAACAATCCTCCGCTCGCTCATACATTGGTATAGGGTATCTAGAAACGCTTGGTTCTATAGTGAGAGATAGTGTTCAATTCTTAATTTGTAAATCCTTCACTTAAGTTGGAATCACCTTACCTCCAAATCTTCCTCAATACATGCACACACTCCACTTGCCACAATGATCTTAACTATTCAACCGAGAACACACAAGACATTCATGCATACCATTTGCATTTTTCACTTGATCATTAAACCATGCAACAGCTTATCCAAAAGATTAATAAATTAACATTCCGTAAGTGTATCACTTAATTTCACTCAAATGCAATAAGATTAAAAGAAAACATAGTTCTGGTCTTACACACACATTCTATTCATTCTTATGCATGCTAAAACAAAGTACAATCTAACTTACACACACAATCTATTCATCTCTTTCAATCAAAAGTAATAAAGAGCATATTTACCAAAAGTAAACATTTATCACCAATAGTGAGAGATAAATTAAGAGAGAGAGAGAGGGAGAGAGACATGGAGAGAGAGAAAAAATAAGAGAGAAAGAGAGGGTGAGAGAAAGATAGAGTGAGCTTGGTAAGGAGAAAGAGAGAGCACGAGAGAATATAATGTAGGATGTACAATTTCACTTAAAGATTCTTATACCATATTCTTTTCACACCATGAAAAATTTCCAAGTGATGATAATTAAAGTAAACATTAGATCTTACTCAAACTCCTAGGCATAGTCCCTTAAGATCCCTGAGAGAAAAAAAGCTATAAGTTCACTACGAGATTTCTTGATTTATGAGGCACCTCAAAGGTATCGCTTGATCCTACACCTTCACATTAGGACCATATACAAAATACTATCTCGGTTTTCTACATCTTGATTTGGTATTATCATCTCCTAATGTTTGTAATCATGTTGAATAGTCTTGTGTGAGTCAAGTGTAAGGATTTGCAATGCAATATTTTACAAACAGAAGCTTGTGGCACCAAATGGACTATACACATGCATCAAGGTGGCTTGGTAAATTATTGGGGAGGCTTCATTTTAGTGCCCAACGATCCTAGTGCTTCAAAGCTATGTCGGTTGGGCATAGTCCCTTAAGATCCTTGAGAGAAAAAAGACTATAAGTTCTCCAGGTGATTTCTTAGTCTTCAAAGCATGTTGAAAAGTCTCGTCTCGATCCTACACCTCCATGTTGGGACCCTATATGAGATCTTGTCTCAGTTTTCCCATCTCAATTCAGTCCTCTTAGTGTCATATTTTTACAACCACACGTAATACCACACTTTATGTCGTGTAATGCTTCCTAATGTAATATTTTGTAAACAAAAACTCGTGACACCGAATGGACTACACACACGTGTCAGGGTGGCCTAATAAATTCTTGGGGAGGCTTCGCTTAGGTGTAAAATGATCCTAGTGCTTCCAGGATACGTATTTCGGGCGTAGTCCTTTAAGATCCCTCAGAGCAAAAAAGGCTATAAGTTCCCCGGGTGATTTATCGGTCTTCGAGGCACCTTGAAAGGTCTCATATGATCCTACACCTCCACATTGGGACCCTCTACAATATCATGTCTCGGTTTTCCCAATCTCAATTCGGTCCTCTCACTTTCCTATTGTTTACAACTATGTGGAACATTGTAGTGTGAAATAATGTAAGGCTACCTAATGTAATATTTTACAAATGGAAGCTCATGGCACCAAATGGATTGGAAACACAAATCGGGTGGCTTGGTTCACACCAAGGAGGCTTCGCTTTGGTGCCCAAAATCTTGGTGCTTCACAGGCTATGTCGGTTAGTGATTAACTAAAATAGGATTTATTCTAGTGTAATCTAATGCTATAAGAGTAGTAAAATAACTGAATAAATGAAGTAATAAAATACTAAAATACACCCAAGCAAACTAAGCTAGAAAATATGAAACCCTAATGTGCAAGAAAGGCCTCTTAAGAGGTTAGTATTAATTTGGAATTTACATTACCATGTTAAGAGAATTAAGAGTCTTGAAGGATAGTGAAGAAGCCTTATTAGAAGAAACATGTGGATTATCCAAGCAATAGCCAAATCGATAAAGGCTCAAGTTTTAAGAGGACAATTCAGCTTACAATGAAGTAAATAACATCAATAGCTGATTCACATATGTTGCAAAATTGTGTCGTAGTGTAGACCAGGTGAATAGGAGGAGGAAATGACCACACAAAAGCCTGAGAAAGCACATATCTAAGCTATTTGATTAGACTAGGGTACCTGGAAAGGGATAGGGGAACTCGTGGGTGCCCTAGTCTAAGATTTGGGCACCTTGGTATGTGGAAATGGCTAGAAAAACTCCTCCGGAGTGTCGCCGATGTTTTCCCGTGTTTGCTTCTCATTTCACTAATGTCACTGTACTACGCCAGATGTCATTGTGAATAGGAGATGGAAGAATCACCTACAAAACCCCAGACAAAGCATCAAAACCATAAAAATAAAGATGCATATGAAGGGGTCAAACTATCCTTAATGACCATAATGGTGGACTTACTAACTAAGCACTGCACTACATCTCAGACCCAATGTAGTTCTAGGTGTGTGTGTGTAAATCATGCCCTAGGTTTCTCTTGTTCTAGTCGCACTTTATGAAGTAGCGAGAAAATAACTAGATGTAGAATGTAGTAAATGTGTGCATGGAAACACTAGACGTGCCTCTTATTAAGTGTGATGCAGATGATCCAACCTTGTGTTCCTTTTGATGGAGATAGATGGATGAAAATGTATCTTTAGATGCCTTTTAATGGATGCAACTCTAGATGGTGATAGTAGATGCTTAGTGCTTGGTCCATCATTATGGTCACATAAATTTATATTTATATGGTTCTCTTGTTCTAATTTCATCATTAACCCTAAAAGGTTGACTGCCAAAAAGATAGAAATCTCAAATGGCTAGAAAGTGCCTAAAAGGTGAGAGTAAAGTACAAAGAGGATAAAGACACACTAGAGGGGACTATGGCACCTAGGGTGCCCTGGGCCTGGTTGGGTGCCCCACTTAAATAGGAAGAATGTAGAATGACAATACAAACTGGGAAAGTGTGGGTGAAAGACCAAAAGTAACGATAGAAAGAAAAGTAAAAAGGCCAAAGACATGGGTTAGTTATTAATATTTTCACTCAAGAACCATATGAATAGTAGTATGAGACTGAGACTAAATAATGACTCAAAGTGCATTATTTAGTGACTACATTTTCCCCCACTTTATGTTGGTGAGCCAAAATCTCAAAGAATACATAAATTAGATAGAGATGTGTACCTAATAATCCATGTAGAGTGATGTAGAATGCGTGTCGAAGGACTAGACAAAGTGTGGAATGACAAAAAGATGGAGTGTGGAGACTAAATATGCAAAAGTGTAAAAAAGTGATGAGAGTGAACCTAGGGCGGAAGTGTGTGTGTATATTCCAATGTGTGTAGTGTACCTACATGGTTAGTACTACGTGTGTGATACACACTCCATGTGTGTGTTGTTGTTGACTACTTGTTTCCCATACGAATAGACCTACAAAAGAGAATACAATCAAGTAGTAAAATACACATGTATATGTGTAAAAATGCCCGTATATATGTAAATAAACATGTAAAAATAGTACGAAAAATACAATTAAAAAGGATCTTGTGCACCCGATTCGTGATGAGACAAAAGTATGTAGAAAGGATATCCTCAGAATCGTTGGTGGAGTGTGAGTTTTTGGGTGATCTCATGCCACTATGGCCGAAGAAGTGTAGGGAGAAAGATGTGTTATTCTCCAACTTGTAACTACTTCCCGAGATTAGTGAAGAGATCTCTCATACTATCTCGGGTTTTTTTGGGCGATCCGACACCACTGGTCGAAGAAGTGTAGGGAGGAAAGTCTGATGTTCCTCCAACCTGTAACTTCTCCCCAAAATTCTAAGGATAACCTACCTTGTAAAATCCATTGTGTATGGGGTTTGTAGACTGGTCTCAAACCAACTTACTATAAAATGAACTATGTCATGGGCGAAAAGTGTAGATCGAACAATACCGATATTGTCTTTGTGTAGTGTGTAAACCCAAATGATGCCCCCTCTTTGGGGGTGCATGTGACATCACATATAGGAGAATGTGGCCCCAAAAGAGGACTGACCATGTAATCGTGCCCCGTAGGGGAAAGGGAATGCACTTGGTAGAAACTAGAACAAGTGGCTAGAAATAAGTGTTAGTACGAACAAGCATGCATGTAGAAGACACGTGTAAACTACGTAGAAAATGTTTAAGCTAGAATGCAAGTAAACATGAAAGAAGCCAATCATAGAATGCATAAAATGGGTTACAAACATGGGACATCACTCATGATGTCATGAGACAATCAAGGCCATAATGTTCATATACAACAAATAAATGTGCACACCAAACAAAGGGAAAGACCCGCATACAATAGTAAACAAAAGAAATCAAATACAAACAACAAATAGCCATGGAAGAAAGTAATCCTACAAAACAAATACTTCACATGAAAAACTCATTAACATGTTATAAAGATAGCCCATATGTCAAAAGGGTGTATAAGCAAGTAATGTAAAGTGCTAAGTTCAAAATGAAACAATATCACCCGTGGTATATAAATGTGGATGCCCCCAGTAGCCATTGTGGGAGTAGTAGTAACCAATCATCCATACTGTGTGTAAGAGACATGTATATGTGAGAAAAAATAGAAAGGGGTGTGAACGTGCATGTGTGTATGTTAAATATAATGACATACAAGAGATCTATCTAGCATGTGTAATAAGATGAACATGTACAAGAAAATATATGCAAAAGTAAAAGTAACCAAGATATGCAACATGTTGTGGATGGATGGAATGGAATATAAGATGGGTAATAGGATTCACGTGCCCCTTGAGTGAATGGAATTGTATGCGTGGGGTTCATTTAGTATGTTCCCTCAAAGAATCAAGAATGAACCATAACGAGAGTGCATCATTGGGAAATGATGAATGATGTGATGTGCACTTGTGATGAGTTTGTATTGACAATATATGACATAGAGATGAAGTATGTGTGATTATTTAACCTAAGCGTATATTAGGAAAAGATGAATATAAAGGAGTGGTGATTTATCCTAAAGCGTATACCACTAAACAATGTAAGCGAAAGTGACGATGTATTCAATCACGAGATGATGCTAGAAGAAGTGACCCTATAGCCTAAAGCGTATATCACTAATCCTAGGAATGTCACATGAATGATGAATGTGTGAGTGTGATGTGGTCCATTTGTGTTGTATACCCTCAACAATCTAGTATGGACCATGAGACTAGAGTGCATCATTGGGTAGTGAGTGCAATGCATAGAAGTGAATATGCAAAATGCATACTATGTGCGGTAACATGTAATGGAGTATGTGTAGATGACCTAAGATGTGTAGCATAGTAGATATAAGACACAATATTAGAGGACATAATGTAAGATGTAGAATTCAATCATGTAATATCATCTAAGAGGTCATCATTGTCATGGTCAAAACCGAATGAACAAGCATCCGAGACTTGGTAAGCGATAATGTCGGGTTGGTCACATAATGAGCCATTAAGGCACAATTTATACATACCCATAACATATTATTCATTAGTGAAGGGTGGTAAGGGACATTTGTGTGCATACCAATGAGTAAGATTCTATGTATAGCCAAGAAAAGAACTGTTGCAAATGAATACACGACCAAAGGGCATGGGAAATGATATATCAGTATGATCAGGGTCGAGTGTGCCCCCAATGTAATTGAGCCAAGATTTTCCTAATGTAAGTGGCGAAGGGAGAGAATTTTGTGCAAGGAAGACTTGGAGATGAAATACATGTAGACCATATGTGGCAATAATGTAAACAAATCCATGATAAAGATGAGAAGAATGTGGCGGAGGAGAAAGGTCCTCAAAAGAAAAACCTAGATGAGTCAAACCCTCATGTGTACATATAGTGTCATCGCAAGTAGGATCAAATGGAATATGCTCCCAATAATAATTATTCATGAAAAGAGTACATGTGAATAGTGGTCGGCCAATGGAGGAAGTGCATGTGAAGGTGTAGGGGATAGAGAAATCACTAGCGATTTACCCTAATCACCAAAGGATTGGCCTAACGTTCATATGATGGGAAGACCCCCGATAAAGAATCATAGCAGCAGTAGTAGTAGGTGGAGGATGTGGAGAGGAATAAACTACATCTATCGCACAAATGAAACCTTCAAGTGGTGGAAAATGAGGTAGTTCATCTATTGGTTGAGGATCATTTATAGTATCAGTGCATGGAATAGGAAGAGTAGTATTAGGATCTCGGTCACAATATTTGTATGCATCATGGTCGTGAAGTACAATATATTCAACACCTTCATGTATGAATTTGACACAATGATGTACAATAGAAGCAACAGCTTTACATAACATGTAGCCATGGTCTACCAAGTAAGAAATTATATGAGACCGGAAAGTCAATGACAAAGAAGATTGTATTGATATTTTTTGGCCCTACAATGATAGGAAGAACAATGTGACCTACACATGGGTAAACTGAACCATCATATGCATGAAGTGAAAGAGATGATGGACTAACATTGGTAGCAGAAAGACCAAGATTTTCAAGGAATGACATAGGACAAATATTAAGTTCATATCCATTATCAATTAAAGTGCACTTGATACCCACATTATAAATTCGAATCACAATATGCAAGGGTGGGTCATTGTCAAAATTATTAAGATCAGAGAGAAGATTAGATTTGAATGTTATGTGTTGAGAAAATGCATCTATGAAAGTTTGATATATTGAGTCAAGATGCATATCAACACGAATGCGAGTAGTAGCAAGAAGATGTTGGACTCTATGCCTTAAATCAGGATTTACAAGCAAGTAATCATTGATTGAAATACTCATGATGGCTATACTCTAGGATGACAAGAAAAGAATGAGGATCCTAAAAGCATGAATATCAAGTACGGGTTCACCAAAATGATTAACTAAAATAATATTTATTCTAGTGTAATCTAATGCTATAGGAGTAGTAAAATAACTGAATAAATGAAGTAATAAAATACTAAAATACACCCAAGAAAACTAAGATAGAAAATATGAAACCATAATGTGCAAGAAGGGTTAAGAAAGGCCTTAGCTAATTCACGATGTCACGGACTATGTCACAAAGTGTAGACCACATGAACATGACGAGGAAATGACTAAACATAATAATGAGAAAGCATTGATCCGAGCTATTTGACCGGACCGAGGTGCTTGGAAAGGGATAGGGGTTCTCGTGGGCACCCCGGTATGAAATATGGGCGCCTGGTATGTAGAAATGGATAGAAAACCTCATGTGGAGTGTCATTGGATGTTCTCATGTGTTTGGTTCTTGTCACACTAATATCACTAAACCGTGTTTGGATTTCGCCGTGAATAGGATATTAAAGAATCACCTGTAAAACCCTAGACAAAGCATCAAAACCATAAAGAAATAAAGATGCATATGAAGGGGTCAGACTGTCCTTAGTGGCCACAATGGTGGAATTACTAACTGAGCACTGTACTACATCTTAGAACCAATGTAGTTCTAGGTGTTTGTGTGTGTAAATCATTCCCTAGGTTGTTGTTGTGCCAGTCACACTTTGTGAAGTAACGAGCAAATAACTAGATGTAGAATGTAGTAAATGTGTGCATGGAAACAATTGACTCCCCTCTTATGAAGTTTGATGCAAATGAGCCAACATTGTGTTCGTTGTGATGAAGCTAGATGGATGAAAATGTATAGTTATATGCATTTGATAAATGCAACTCTAGATGGTGATAATAGATGCTTAGTGCTTGGTCCCTCATTATGGTCATATAACTTTATATTTATATGGTTCTCTTGTTTTAATTTCGTAATTAACCCCAAAAAGGCCGACCACCAAAAAGATAGAAAGCTCAAACGACTAGAAAGTGCCCAAAAGGTGAGAGTAAAGTGTAAAGAGGATCGGGGCATGCCGAGGAGACCAGGGTGCACAGGGTGCCTCAATCGAAATATGAAGAATGTAGATTGGCAATACATATTGGGAAAGTGTGGGTGAATGACCAAAAGTAACGACATAAAGTAAATTAAAAAGGCCAAAGACATGGGTTAATTATTATACTTTTCACTCAAGAACCATATGAATAGTAGTATGAGACCGAGACTAAATAATTCCTCAAAGTGCATGATTTAATGACTATAATTGGATGTAGTCCCTTAAGATCCCTGAGAGAAAAAAAGGCTACAAATTCCTTGGATGATTTTTCAGACTTTAAGGCACCTTGAAACGTCTTGTATGATCCTATACCTCCATGTTGGGACTCTCTATGAAATTCTGTCTCGGTTTTCCTCATCTCAAGTCGGTCCTCTCGTAGTCATGTTGTTTGCAACTATGTCGAATACTATAGTGTGAGTCAGTGTAAGGCTGTCCAATGCAATATTTTGCAAACGGAAGCTCTGGTACCAAACCGACCATAAAAATGCATCGAGTTGTCCTAGTAAACAATAGGTGAGGCTTCATTTTGGTGCCCAATAATGTCGATTCTTCTGGGCTACTTTGTCTGAGCGTAGTCCCTTAAGAGCTTTGAGAGAAAAAAAGACTATAAGTTATCCGAGTCATTGTCGGTCTTTGTGGCACCCCGAGTCATCTCGTATGATCCTACACCTCCACATTGGGACCCTCTCGTGAAATCATGTATCATGTTTCTTCATCTCAATTTGGTCCTCTTGCTATCCTATTGTTTGCAAAAGTGTTGAATAGTCCAGTTTGAGTTAGTGTAAGGCTTTCCAATGGAACATTTTACAAATGGAAGGTTATGGAACCAAAATTATTACACAAATGCATCAGATATCCTGTAAATAGTGCGCGAGGCTTCATTTCAATGCCCAAAAATGCTGGTGCTTCTAGGCTACTTCGTCTGAGCGTAGTCCCTTAAGATCTTTGAGAGCAAAAAATGTTATAAGTTTGTCGGGTGATTTATCGGTCTCCATGGCACCTTAAAAGGTCTCGTTTAATCCTAAACCTCTATGTTGGGACCCTATATGAAATCCTGTCTCGGTTTTCTCCATTTCAATTAGTTCCTCTCATTATGCTATTATTTGCAAATGTCTTTGAATAGTCCAGTTTGATTCAAAGATAAGGTTGTCTAATGATATATTTTGAAAACAAAGCTCATGGCACCAAAAACACCGCACACACATGTCGTGGTTTCCTCATAAATTTTGGGTGAGTCTTCATTTCGGTGCCCAACTATGCCGATGCTTCGGGAAACTTCATTCAAAGCGTAGTCACTTAAGATCCTTGAGAGAAAAAAGGCTATAAGTTCTGGGGTGATTTATCGATCTCCATGACACCTTGAAATATCTCATCTTATCTTACACCTCCGCATTAGGAGCCTCTATGATATTCTATCTTGGTTTTCTCCATCTCATTTTAGTCCTCTCACTGTCCTATTGTTTACAAAAGCGCCAAATAGTCTAGTTCGAGTCAGTGTAAGGATGTCTAATACAATATTTTGCAAAAAAATCTTATGACACTCGAACCAAATATGAACACGAGATCAGGGGTGACATGGTAAATGATAAGTGAGGCTTAATTTTGGTGCCCAATAATGTCGGTGCTTCGGGCTACTTCATCCGGTGTTCCCTTAACATCCTTAAGAGCAAAAAAGGTGATAAGTTCTCTAGGTCATTTATTGGTCTCTGTCGCACCTTGAAAGGTCACATATGATCCTACACCTCCATATTGGAACCCTATACAAAAGTATGTCTCAGTTTTCCCCATCTCAATTCAGTCCTCTCATTGTCCTATTATTTGCAACCATGCCAAATAATGTAGTGTGAGTCACCATAAGGTCAGTTTCTAATGCAATATTCTGAAAACGAAAGCTCTTGGTATCTAACCGACCGCACACACACACATTGGGGTGGTCTGTAAATGATGGGTAAGTCTTCATTTCAGTGCCAAAATTATTCAATGTGAAAAAAGTACTAGGAAACATGTTAAGAGGAGATTGTTCATACAATATAGGTGGTAAAATGAGAATTGTAAGAAGATATTTTGCATATAGTATAGGTGGTGAAATGAGAATTTCTGCTTGTTATTGATTTCTAATATTAGATTTTCCTTAGCTTAAAAAATAATTAATTCTTTACTACCAATGCCAACCACATGAAGGTAGAAGCTTTTTTGGCACCACTAACCTACGTAGACATGTTAGCAAACAATTATATAGTATTTTAAAACCTACCAAATTCAAACAAAATCATTAAAGTAAATATTCAAATTAAATTCATGTAGATGTATATCTAATCTTAAGTGAATATACCTTTGGAAATTCAATCCAATGAACAACAAGGATCAAATCTACTCTTAATAGTAGCAAGAATTGCTTCATGATCTGATTCACAAACCTTCCACAGTTCTTTTTGATAGTCTACCTCGATATTTGATCAAATGAATATTTGTTGCAAAGAACCAAATGTGAATAGTGAAATATCTTTCTATGTATTTTATTATCTTCAAACAACCAAGTATTTGATTTTTTGATAGGATATCCTCGAAGCCAAGTTCTAGTGACTACCATTGATCTAGTGGGATACTTAAGGTTTTCACCATCAATGATTGTGGAAGTCAATTTTGTTTCCCCTCTACACAACGAGATAAGAAGTAGTCTGTTCCCTCTTTATTAAATTATGTCGTAATAACTACAAAAACATGCCCTACATCACAAAGTAAAACTCAAGTCAAATTTAAAATACATTAAGAGATTATCATTTAATAATTTATAAATTTATAACAAGACATGTATGTACCTTGTTGCACTAAATCAGAGACTTGGTCAAAGTCAGGTGATGTTTTCATATGATCTGAAGACACTGTAAGTTGTAATGCTCATGGAACTTGATATGTGTCAGTGGAATTAGAATTCTAAAAGTCCATTCATCTACCCACTGCTATGACTCACATTCATTCCACACAAAATAAATACATGATATACAAAAACATATCATGCACCTAATATGAATAGTGCAAGAACTTGCATTTGAACTACAGAATGAGTGCATATCACTTGATCCTGTAACTGTCATACAATCTTCATAGCTTGCCAAATGTTTTCCTTCTATCAACCATAAATATCTACGAACCTTTTAACTCTCTTGAGACTCATGGCCTGTGTTCTTGATACATCAATCAACAATGCTTTCTACACCTGTAAATTTAGCACCATCTTTGAACTTTAATTCTTCTTTTGCAAAGGATATTTTCACACATGCTCATGCACCATCATGCTCTCCTTTCACATGTCCTACCTCAATAGAACTCTAGATATGTTGTAGATCTATTTTTATGTGCATCGTGCTTATCCAATAAAACAGTCACACATTCTTGAACCGTGATGTGTAATTGTTCGACCAAATGTAATGTTGATTGAAAACATTGTTCCTCTCATCCAAGTTCACATAAAACAACTAGCAAAATTGTTGCACATGTTATGTAGAATGTTTCGATCTCACCGATGTAGAAATTATACTCTTTTAATATTTTTGATATTTCTCGGTGCTTTCCGAAGAGTGCATGAATGTTGCATGTAAGAAAATATTAACTTGCAGAGTTATAATATTGTGATTGAATCTCCATTTGTAATCGCAATGAGTAATTCTCTGCAGGGAAGTAAGCTACAAAAAATAATACCAAGTGAGAGTGTGTCATTTCTTAATTTGAATTGTTCATCCAACCATTAAGCTATATGTGTGTGCCTTGCATACTCATAAATAATTTCCTCTTTGAATTTGACCATATATTTTGGTGCAAGTAATTATTTTGTAACAAGCTCACACCTCTTAGATTCTTTTCCATATTTTAATTAATATGCCACAGATTTATATTTTCTAAAACCAACTACTTCATTTCCTATTGAATGTGTACTCTCTTCATGGATACCACTTCTCAATTTTGAAAATCCATGACATACGTTGCATTTTCCATCCAAACATGTTTTATTATAAAAATTGTCTAATTGATCTTTCAAAAATATCGTAGGAATAAATTCCCTTGCAGATTTTGGTGGGACATTTAATCCACACTCCTGTAACATGATGTCAGTATGCAAAACACAACGTACTTGACAAAAATATCATAATGCATTGAAAATTCAACATGATGCCTACAACAACAAGTGGTACATGAGTGATTGATTTTCACATAAAAGGGTTTGTTCATTTCAAAAAATATTTGGCTAATGTTAATTTTTAGATTTTCATTCTTAAACTTAGAGAAAAAATGTGTTTGAGTCATATCCAATAAATGTTTTGCACACACTTCACGATTATGAGAACCTATTTTTATTTTTACTGTATCTATTCTATTTGGTGACACCCTTGTGTTATCATTCCAAAAATTTACAAGTAATTATTTTAGAATATCATATGTATCCTTGTCTTTCCATGGTCCAATCTACTAGAGATGCCCAATAGTCAGTGTTATTGGATGATTCAAGACTTTTGTGTCTCCTATTGCTTTCATTAGTTTTTTTCTGTTTAGCTTCAAAGCTCTACTTGTTTTTTATAATCAAAAGTTTATTCACTGTTTGATCACTTATTATACAATTATTAAGTTCATATCATGTAACATTACTATCTTTAGTGCATTTGTTGACACCTACAATATGGTATGCTTTATGTATATTTTCAATAATTGCCACTTTTCAATCATCAACATAGATGTTCTTAACCCTAGGGTCTTCATTGTAGGTCTCATCTTAATTAATTTAATCAATGTGATAAATAATTGACATCTTTGTGTATCATTTAATTTCTCAAATTAATTATCCCAAATTCTCATAGTTCTTCTTCTCACATTTCTTTCAGACATTTTGTTAGGCATTGGTTTTATAATGTTTTCATAAATTTTAATTAAGTTAATGTGTTTTCTATGCAAAATGGAAGGAGGTGTTCATAGAGGTAAATATTCATTAGCAAGGTTAATTTATTCATTCAATGTTTCCATGCAAATTTTAGGATTAACATTTGTATTCTCAGGTAAATGTTCAACATTTGGATTCATACCAATTTCTTTATCCATAACAACAATATTATTCATTTCATTATCAATATTCATTGTAAAATCATTATTCTCCTCATTTTCATTATGTATTTCATCCTCATTTTCTAAAACATTAGGTACATTTGATATAGTAGATGTACCTTGCCCTTCACGAATTTTTGCATCTGCTTCACTTTCTTTATTCTAATCTCTTCCAATTGCTCTGGTGTCTTGTTCTTGACCTTCTTCATGTCCTTATGTCATTTTTTATCACCCATGATTACAAAATATAGATAGTGGGGTAGGGGACAAGCTCAACTACTCAAAATTCACGCAAGAATGTGTAGAGCAGATAGAAAGGGAACAAAAATCCCGTGAAAGAGGTGGAAAAGGACGTTGAAGGGAATGAAGTATATAAAAAACAAAAAGCGTACGCGTTTTTCTATTTCCTTTTTCCAAGGCAAACCTCTTGGCTTGGATCCGGTTTGATCCCCAAGCCTGAGGCATGGACCTACTAAAACACAACAAACAATGTGTTTTTGAAGAAAATGGTAAAATATGTCTTCCTCCATAATAAATCCAACTAAAACGATCAACAAATTTATTAAAAATATGACTACGAGGTTGAGTAAACTTTCTTCTTTCTAAATATATGATTTTTCAAATTTTTTGACTAATATAAGGTTTCCATACTAATTATTTTCTAACTATGTCTTTTTGTAGATATTTTTTTGAGTTTATACACATTTATATTTCATTGTGTATCTTTTTTTGAATCATCGAAATTGAATAAAAATTATATACTAGGAATAATTCTATACATATTAAAAACTTATTTCGATATTTTTTGAGGTAGTTAGGGGGACACGGTCATTATATCCCTTATTTTTCTAAATTTAAAATCTTTGTACTTGAAAAATCATTAAAAAAATACTCACTAAAAAAATTCTATCCCAAACTAGATGATCCTATCTATCTTTCTACCAAAGGATTTTCAAAAATATTAAATAGTGCTAAAAATGGGGCGAGAGGGGCATGACCGACTATCTACTATGTTTTTACAAAAATAGGAGCACCTATTGGCATTTTAGATCTTTAACCCACTTACACTTAACCATTTAAAAAAATAGTAGTTTAGAAACTAGACTTGAAATGCTACAATTCATGTTCTTATAACATTTTCAAATTTTGAGTGTAACTATCTCAAATAACTTGTACAAGTTGAAGATTTTTATTCTTCATAATTAAGACCCCCTTTTGGCCCCCATTTCCATGCACTTACCCACTTAGAAAACACCTCCAAAATAATTTTAGTATTTAATTATCTAACCACTCCATAGATGAACTCGTAATTAACACTACACACACAATGTAGTTTGTTTTTGTGAATTCCTACTTTTACAAATTAGGGTGGGTGTTTCAATCTACCTACTAGAGGTGGGTCACCACTCTGTGTGGTATAGTGTAGTGTGTTTTTGTGAATTCCTACTTTTATTAATTAGGTCGGGTGTTTCAATTACCTACTAGAGGTGGGTCACCACTCGTGCGAGATACAATTGGGTTTGAACACAGGTGGAGAGCTTTGAAAGTTTTCCTTATGAACTAGACTACCAACTCACCTAGGGGAATGACATGCATACTTGTTAAACAACTTACAAGTTAAGTTATGCATTAATACTTTGCATTGTTTGTTATCACATTGAATTTTCTCTTCCCAAAACATGTTTCGCATGATAAAAAATCTATGAATTGAATCTCGGAGTACAAAGAAAGCAAACACACTCATCCCACAACCAATCCATCATTATGTTAGTAAGAGAGTTATTTCCATTGTGTCCTCATCCTTATTGACATAAGGATCATGATATATATTTGAATTTATATGTTACAATGGACCAAACCTATCGCTTAATGTGGGAAATTAATGAATGAATGAGAATCTTTAGAGTCATAGAAACAATTCCAAGATGAACTAGCAAGGCATATTTTCCTTGCAATGGTTTTTGGTTTATACATCGAGAGAGGATGAGAGGGAATATCAACCAAGAAAAAATACATTAAACCTTTATTTAATATTATTTTATGAACTTTGGTGTATTTATCTATAGATATGTAATTTAATCCAAATAAGGGAATACTGTTTTTCTTATCAAATTTCAACTTTCCCAAATCCTCATCCATCATATCTTATCTTTAGTCCCTTTTAGGTAGAGTGCACTTATCTCCCAATTTTACTTTTATGTCTTAGTCGAAGTCGGACATAAATTTCAACATTGTTGATTGTAAATTCAAAGTTACTTATAAATAAATAGACAAGTGTGGTAGTCTATAAGCAATTATTAGAGCATTTATCATTATGTAAAGCTAGCATTCTATTCAATTTTCTTGACTACATCTTTGTTCCAAATTTAAAGACAAAGTAAATTTAACAAAATATTCTAGTACACGCCCAATAATTCATTATATAAAAATATGAGTCACAAAACATGATTAATTTAAGAAAGTGAAGACTTATTTAAGATCCTATAATATAAACTATATAAGATCCTTCCATTTCTAGATTTATCTTATACTTAAATATTTGATTGTAATGTAAATATTTGATTAAAATCACAAGGAATAGTAATAAGATAAAAAAGAATGAATACATATTTAAGATATAATATAAAAAATAAAATAATTTTTTTCCATATCAATCACTATATATTGTACTTCATTTATGATGGGCTACAATTATTTTATTCAATTGCAACCATCATTAACTATACCAACCGAAAGATGTAGTTATTTTCAACCTTCAATCAACGAAGAAAACAAAATCTCAATAATAATAATAGTTAAAAAGGTATAAATATACAATGTACAAATCAAAGCAACTTGCGAGGACGGTGATCTTCGTCATGTCGCTATATTTCTTGACTTTAAAAGAAATCCAAAAATTAAGTAAAGTGTTGGGAACAAAGTCAAAAGTTTCGGCCCAATGTGCTCAAGTTGCAATTGAAAATGAAATGTTTAAAAGAAAAAACACATGCACACAAAATATACCCACCATTCATGCCAAGAAAATACAAAATATTCAAAGTTCTTATATGACCCAAAAAAAAAAACTAATAGAAAAGATTCAATTGGGATGCTCAAAAGAGTGAGTTTTTTTCTTTTGGCATCCACAACATATGAATAATAGTTTAAATATTGTGGAATATAAAAAGACAGGGTTTATAATAATTTTTATTGTTATTTGGTATGAATGAGAGCATGGAAATTTGGAAAATATTTATTTGTTGAGAAAATTTAATAAAATTATTAATTAATGTAGTTTACATTGATTTTTTAGTTTTTATGTTTTAAAGGAGAAGTTAAAAAATTATTGTTATGTTGAGAGGCGTTCTTATATTGACAACTAAGGTTGTAATGGAGTGAGTTATTCACTTTTATTCCAACATTAAATTTGATATCTATTTGACCGTTATGTGCCAATTCATCCATAAATTTGAATTCCATTGGATTGCCATTTAATTTATTTTTTTTCTTTTTTAGAGAAGCCAAACAAAAAATAGTAATACTTTGGCCATATAATAATGTTCAGGCCTTATTTTCTTGAAAAGTTTTTTTCAAGAACGACGATAATGGCGTAGCTAAATTGAGTCCATTTAATACAAATAGTTGGGAAATCGATAGATAATTTAACGAAGTTATTGATTAATGTGGTATGCGAAAAATCTAAGCTAAGAACCTTGAAATTGATATGTATTGATGTATTTCATATAAATATATTTATTATATTATATTTATTTTTTTATTGTTTTTGGTATACTTATAAGATTTAATGATAAATTTATCTGCGCATATTAAATTTGACATCCATTTAATGGTCACTTATTTTTTAATTTTTTATAATTATTTAAGAAGTCAATTAGAAAATAATAATATTTTAAAAAAATTGTAATTCTTTTTCGTGGAAAGAATTTTGTCTCATAAATGAAAAATATGAAAAGAATATAATGATATTATTTACCAATATAATATATATAAACTCTAAAATATAAATTTTGATGTCTATCAACATTTTTCAAATATATATTTAAGAGAATAACTTTGATAAATATTACTTTATCACTTAATTAAACTTTCATAATATACACTCATATTTACCACTATAAATTAGTGGTAAACATTAATATACATTAAAATTACACTAATATCCATGAAACACAATATAAATTAAAATTACATTAATATCCATGAAACTATCACATAAGAAAAATAGTCTAGAATACCGTAAGATTTCCTCAAGAGTGATTGAAACTATCACATAAGAAAAGTAGTCTAGAATACCGTAAGATTTCCTCACTAGTGATAGATAGGTTGTCCACTCACTGAAATTATTGTAGCCAAGGGTGAGAAAGAAAGAAGTACTATCCTTCAAAATGTGAAACTAATTAAATTTTAGGAATTTTCCCATTTAATTTCAATTTCAATTACATTTATATTCATCTAACAGTTTGCTTTTTCAGATCTACTTTTCGTTCAATTTCTAGAATACACAAGACATGGGCAAGTGGGCTTTCTTTTCCCATGAAGACTACATGCATGCAAACATTTGAAGTTGAACCATTTCAAGACACTAAACATGAGTATAAGTATGAGTATGGATTTTTTAAAAAAGCAAATCAAATAAAACCAAAACAGTTTCACATAAACAATGAAGATTTATGGACATGTATGTATATGTTTTTAGTCAAGTATATAATTCTGAATAGGTTTATGGTTAATGTTTGTGTTGCATTATTAGATTTTTATAAGTTTTTATTCTTATTATTATGGAGATTTTCCTACATTTACATGTAGATTTATCTTCTTAATTTAAGTCTATTTCATTTAATTAGTTAGATTTTTACGTTGAAGGCATTCTTCTTATGGGAAAGGTCCTTCGGACATTTCTCTAACTATGTTAAATTTGATGGTTTGATGGCCGTCTAGATATTTTTCACGTTTTTTTGGCTATTTTTAACGATTTTGATCCCTATATGTTTGGCTTTATCGCACTTCTTTGTGCCCATGGTTTGAGCTCCTTTGCGTAGTTTTCATTGGTCGTCACGTTGGTTTAGTTATTATAATAGATAACATAACGTTGAACAATTATTATGGCAGGAACATATCCATGTTTGTCACCAACTATATTTTCATGGTGGCTGCATGACATTTATTTTATGGAGTACATCATGGGATTGAGCCCAGGAAAATATGGAGCAACTTCAATCCTTGAGAATGCATGGAAGTGCAGACGATAGATCCTAACATGCAGCTTTACAGGAGGAGGATGAGGAGAGAGCAGTCGAGATATCACTCACGTCGAGATATCACTCACTAAAGCCTTTTCAAAGTGGCCGACAAAGGCCTACATGTCCATATAAAATTGTTGGCTCCATTGGTTCTACCTTATTCGGTTCTATCATGTTTTTGTATGATTTTCGAAAACAATTCTTCCCTTCCTGAAGAGGGAATGATTAATTTGTTATCTTATGTGGATATTGTTTCCAAGATTTAAATATAAATATGGTATCTAATTACGCCGAACAAAACTCCTTAACCCCCAACCTGCTCACACTTAATTTGCAAAGGAAAAATGTTACAGATTTTATTTAGCTAACTCTTTGTTATGTTAGATTTTATTTAGCTAATATCAAAACAAGGGCAGGGCTAATGATTTAACATTAATAGACTATTGCTTACTACTGAAGGTTAGATCTGATACTGATTGAAAATTCCCCAAAAATAGCTGACCCAAATGTCACTGGAGGTAGCATGTTTCAAGATAAGATGACTATGTGTCTAATACCCCTGAAGAGAATACACAGATCCCTGATTCCCATTTCCATTCATCCTAAGCATCACCCATTTACATTTATTAACATCCTCTTAAGTGTTACCTATTTACATATCTTACATTTGTATTTTGTGGGAAATAAGTCCTTATTTGATCCATAAGCATCTGAGTGTATGTTACTTATGATTTGGGATATAAGGATATGAGTTTGAGAAAAACTATCTACCTAAAGAAATGAACATCATGATTGACCCAGATCCTTATAGCCAAGATGATTGATTATTTCAAAGATGAATAATTTTTAAGCGAGGAAATATACCTGCAATGTCCAAGACATCAGGGTGATCCCCTATTGCACTTTTGCTTTAGTATGTGTCACCATGGTGACCATCGTCCCTGTGAAATACCAGTTCGTACTTCAGTTCCAAAGTTGTGGCCATGAAGAAACCAAGTAGTGCTCGCAAGACCAAGAAACACTACTTTACTTTAAGGAAATAAGTTATAATTTTGATGAGTGTGGACATACTAAGGTTTTGAAGTGTTGGCGAGCTACTAAGAGAGAAGGATTGTTTTATATGCACACCTTCCTAAGGGAGCTAGAGTGTGGACATCCTTGTACCCTCAAATGCTATGAATTTTACTATGTTTATTGCTTAGATTTACTAATTATTTAATTTTGTATTGGTATGACTTCTCTTTTCCCTTCTTATTAAATATGTAGTAGACTTAGACCCTGATTTGTGAAACTTATACCCTCTTCAATCTCCTAATGACTTGACAACCTTAGTGCTTGTAGCACCATAGCCAAGTACTTCCCATCCTACCTCTTTCAAGTAGCATTGATAACATTCTCTATAGATAGCACACTTGCATGTGTGGTTATGCATGAAAACGGTGCGTGGCTATTAATAGCATGCACCTATTTTTGGGATAGATAAGTAGTGAAAGTTCCCACCTATATATATGTAGTGAATTACCCGTAGGAGATGATGGATATAGAGATAGATAACATAGTGTGTGTGTGTGTGTGTGTGTGTGGTGTGGGGGGATAAGTATACAGAGACATGTGCATGTTTCTAGATTACCATATCAGATCCATGCACGCATCGGCATAGATTGCTAGTATTGTAAGAAGCTTTTGTGTTATTGTGATAATTAAGAGATGGAAGATATTGACTGAACCTAAGTGTCATTCCTGTGTGTAATTGGGTAGTGCATGTTCTTATTTCTATCATGATTATTGTTTAAACCTATTCTTTCCTAGATCTAGATCTGTCATGCATTGTATAATGATGTATTAGTTATGGATCTATATGCTTTAAGTCTTCATCATGTTAACATTCTACTACAACAACCCTAAAGAGGGACTTGGTACCTTTGCGTGCTTTGGGTGAGCACTCAGTCTAGGATGAGTGATGTGCCAGTGCATCTAGGGTATTATCTAGTGAATTCTAGGTGCATCATTGGTTCCATTTCCGGGACCTCTTTTTCAGTTGTTTTCAGGATGGTTCACGATGAAGACATACTTGGTTAACTCTAGCAAGTATTGAAGAATGGATACGTGATCTAGGAGGAAGAATATGCACAGTGGTTCAACACGGATCTGAGTTTAACACACACATATGGGTGGAACAGAACTGTATGATAGTTTATATGAGATATTTTTCCATCTTTCTAGTAGAATTATACGAGTGGCTGATTGCTTATGCATCTAAGTGGAATTGGAGGTATCACGCACTTGTCTAGGACATAGGAAGAATTTCAGGCCCTTTATGATGCTGATCTGATCTGGACTCGCGTTGTGGATACGTGGTTTCGTGGTGTTCTAAATAGTTATATTCTAGAATATTCAATTTTGACATATTCTTTCCTAGAGGTAGCTGAATTCTAGTTTTTGTGGTATCCTAGAGGAACATATCTACAAAGTATTCCACTGGCGATCAAGATCTTGATGGTAACTTTGAACCTGGAGAGTAAACCGATGGCTAACTAAACCTCACCACACATGGGGGAAAGGTTTGGTGAAAGATGGCAGACCTAGCGAAAGGAAGAGAGAGGAGAGGCGAATTAAGTATAATGAGGCATGCGAGAGGGAGATAGAGAAGCAATGTACCATTGCAGAAAGTATGGCGTTGAGGAGAGAGATGGCTCATGAAGGATTTGAAGCTCACGTAGAAGATGTGGAGCCAGAGCATCAGGAACTCCCCCATCTTGGAAAGCATGATAGGGATCCCCCTTGGCCTCACACGAAGTGTGTGTGCAAGCAGAGACTACCTGGGCCATGGGTGCACATCTTAATCCACTTGGTGACCTAGCCCTTGCACTTGGTTTTCCAGTATCTAGTATGACAAGTAATCAGCAAGTGAATTTGGGAAATAGAGAACCGAGTAAGTCAGAGAGAAAGTACATCAATGGCAAGGATAGATGACTTCATGTTATTTGGAGGAACATTTTCAGGTGCATCATCTGCACAAAATGTAAGCACGCACAAAATGTTGGATTCACCTCTGGAAGTGGAACTACCACACAGACTATAGGGGTTCAGTATAGTACTACTATCGGAGCATAGGGGAGTACATCTACAAGTCCTATTCTCAGCTATAGGTGGAGGATCAGGAGGTATAGGTGGTTCTAGTTCTAGTGGATCTGTGGTTTTGGAGGCAGGGGAAACACAGAGGTTCTGGATCAGGTGGGCAAGGTCCACACCAACCCCAAAATATTTATATGGAGATGTCTCTTCATCTTCCAGTATAGAGGCATAGAGGATGTTGTTGAGCATGTGCACATGTGTGAAATATTGTGGCACGTGAAAGGGATCATGGCTTCTGAGCAAGGCAAGTCAATTTTCTACTACATTACAGGGATGTGCACACACAATTGGTATAGGAAGTTTGACCCTGATCAAACTTGTGTGGATTATGCAACGTTGAAGGATGATTTCTTGAAAGAGTTCTATATCCTAGAATTTGAGCAAAAGAGTATAAGCGCACTCAAGGATATCAAGCAAGGCACTACTGAGAGTGTACGTGAGTATGATGATTTTTTAAAACACTCCTATCTAAGCTTTCTTATGATATTCACGTAAGCCAACATGCATAATGGTTCATTGGTGGATTGATTACACCATTTAGAAGAGAATTGTCACATAAGACATACACTGATCCATGAAGCATTGGAAGTAGATTTTTGCATGTTGAGGTAGTTGGGAGCATTGACACTAGCGTTAGTCCATTCTTAGAGGCACAAATTACAGCTATGGAAAAATAGTTAGAGAAGCTATCAAAAATTCAGCCCATGAAACATGCTCTCGGGATTTGGTGTACAGATTGTGAAGTGGAAGGTCACACCAAGGATAGTTTCCCTCACAGATCTATACACTCATTACTGTTGGACTGTGAGATCTTTCATTTGAATCATGATGCTAGTCACTATCCTTTGTTTACATGTGCGCGATAAGGAAGAATGTATCTTGTTCTATGTAAAATTTTCCGGTCCACGACCCATGATACTAAAGATTTTCAATTGATTGGTCAGATCCAGGATGCTATAGACATTGGGGTATGATAGAAACAAGTGTAATGATAATTCTAAGGGTAAGAATGAGCACCAGATCGGGATCATAATCAAACACGCTATGATAGGAATGAGGGGCATTTTGAAGGAGGTCATGGAAGAGGATGTGGATATCATGGTGGATATGGAGGATGAGGCCATGGTGGAGGAAGAGGTGAGTTCCCTCATGGAACATGTTATACGTGTGGATCTCTTGACCACTATAGGCATGAATGTCCCTAGAATATTACATGTTCTTTCTGGAAAGAACCATAGCTATGAAGAGTGCCCAGACTTATATGAGCATCTGAGTAAGCAACATAAGCAAGAAAAAAAGGCATCGGGATGGTTAGAATCCAGCGCATGGTAGAAGATCAGTGGATGCCCAAGATAGCACTAGGACTTGAGGCATTAATAGTGAAGATTACTACACGAGCTGAAGCGGTGCACACAAGAGAGGCATTGCACTAAAAGCCTACGATCACCAAGGAGGAGGTTTTTGCATGCAAGGTACCTAGATCCTGCTCATCAAAAGGAAGTCTATCAAGAGACCATGGAGGTCCTCAGGAATCTTCAAGGTGAGATACAATGTTTAAAGGAGTAGTCAAGGAAGATGGAGTAGAAGAAAGAAGTAGAAAAAAGTCCCCTCTGATATTGATGACATCAGAGAGGTTTGTAAAATGTTGCGCCAGGAGAATATTATTCCATTGCTAGGAAATTGGTTGAAGGGGAATACCCCACACACAAGCACTGAGAATGAATGAAAAATCCTACATGCAAATCTTCCCCCTGATAGCATTGACTATGACAAGGAAATTACTCTGAATGTTGTTGTGGATGGATGGTTGTTGAAAACATATTGATTGATACAGTGTGCGAAGTGAATGTGCTTACATTAGATGCATGGGTACAAATGGGGAGGCCTCCATTGCAGCCATCATCTAATGTGTTGTTTATGGAAAACTGGACTAAGGCCACTCCCATAGGAGTTTTGAAGGATGCATCTATAACCATACAAGGGGCCAAGTTCACTTGGGGATTTTGAGGTATTAGCACTTGCGAAGCAGACAGTTTTCCAGCCTTGCTTGGATGCCCTTGGTGTTATGCGAATAATGTTGACTTGAGATTCAAAAGGGTATATCAGCTTTGAGAACAAGGAGGAAAGGGTTGTAATACCTTTGACAGATGGGAATTCTACACCATATGTTGAGCCTCTAAGTGAGGAGGACTTAAATAGAATCTATGTACACGTTATTCAGGACCCAGAGGTCAATGAGCCATCAAAGGAAGGCATCCTACAATGGGAAGATTCTCATTCTATTAGTGATACTATGAGTATTTCTTGTGACAATTGGGCTCATGGTACATATGAACTAGTAGGGTGCGAGGTAAAAAGTGTGGTTGCGCATGCAAAAATGGACTTCATTCTATTTGACGGATAGGTAGCGTAGTACCTTGGTATATTGGGGTAGAAGATCTTCTGTATATTTTTGAAATCCATGGAAGCACAGTGGATAGATCAAATTAAGAGAAGAGATATGTTAGTGTATACCTTGCAGCGGGACAACAACGTTTGGTGGGTAGTCCACAGAGATAATCTTATAGAATGGGAGGAGATTGGAATCACCCTATCTACTAGGTTTTTAAGGAGCAATGCACCTACGTAGATCTGCACTTATAATGGTGATCAACCTATTCAACATCACATTCAGCAGTGTGAGAGACTCTGGATAGTGGGACAGGAAGCATTACCACCTTCACTCTGGGTGCATAGATTGTATTCTACTCTACAAGGATGCACACATGCACAGTATGTATATGCAGAACTACATCGAGAGACTAGGAATTGGTAGAATTTGACTGGCAGAATGATCCAGACCTTTGACTACTTCTCAACTAAACCTCCAGTAGAAGAAGCATTAAAATTTGTCAAGCGCTTAACTATGGGAGATAGTGCAAAGGAAAAAGAGCTTATTCAGAAATATTTGGTGAGACAGAGTCCAGAGTGCATTTTGAAAAGGAAGAAGAAATGGACTCCATACTACTTGAACACGCTTTCCTTGAGAAAGAGAAAGGAAAGATGGTTTACATAGTGGATGATGAGGAAGTTGAGAACTTGGATATTGAACATTCACAAGGGGTGCACGAGGTCTTGGATAGTGCAGACAAGGATACACGTGCCTATCACGAACCCATGAAGACAAAGAAGGTGAATATAGGTTTGGAGGCTGAGCCAAAGGAGGTCATAATTGGAGACTATTGGTCAAAATCGGAAGTGGCAAAGATCATTGAGTTACTCAGGGATTATCAGGACTTATTCCCTCGAGGGTATCATGAACTTAAAGGTGCATGAATCACTTGGGAAATGAAGATAAAGCTTAAGGATGGTGCACGCCTAGTTAGAAAGTGACCTTATAGAATGAATCCCAATTTACGTGAAAAGGTGAAGGAAGAGATTGATAAGATGCTGAAATGGGATTATTCGACCCTTGGATGAGTCAAAATGGGTTAGTCCTATGGTGATAAGTATCAAGAAGGATGGTAGGATTTGAATCTGTGTAGATTACAGGAGTTGAATGTGCATGTGTCACAGACCCTTTTCCTACACCATTCACTGAGGAAATACTTGGAAGGAGTGGCAGGGCAAAAATATATTCATTCACAGATGGGTTTTCCAGGTATCATCAGGTTAGGATTGCTCAGGAGGATCAAGAAAAGACAACTTTTACTACTGAATGGGGTAGTTTTTCCTATATTGTGATGCCTTTTGGACTGAAAAATGTGCTTGTTGTATTCTCACATGGATAGTTGTTTAGGCATTCAAATATTTTATTCACAACTTCTTACAGGTTTATCTAGATGATTGGACAATATATGGGCTTGTGAAAGATCATTGTGACAATCTTGCGCTTAATGTTTGAATGATGTAGACAATTGAGTATCTCTTTGAACATCAAGAAGTGCATATTTGCTACACCTTTTGGAATACTGTTAGGACATATAATCTATAAGGAAGGTTTGTTGGTTGATCCAGCTAAGGTTGCAGTCATTCTAGGCCTAGGAAGTGCCTACCAGTCAAAGTGAGGTGCGTGATTTTTGGGTCACACAGGATATTATCGGAAGTTCATCAAAGGGTATGCCAAAGTTGTTACACCCTTGGAAGAGTTACTAAAAGGAAAAGGTACATTTTATTGGGAGAACCACATGTGCACGCATTTGAGATATTAAAGGAGAAACTTACTACCACACCCATTCTGCACTTTCCCTCATGGGATAAACCATTTCATGTGCATGTGGACACCTCTGGCATGGCCATTGGCATTGTGTTAGCTCAACTTGGTGAAGGTATTGTAGATCATCCAATTTTTTTGCTAGTAGGAAGTGACTCCTGTTGAATAAAATTATACAACTACAGAGCACGAAAGCTTTGTCAATGATCTATGCATTGCACAAGTTTTGATAGTACTTGTTAGCAACACCATTTGTGTTTTATACAGATCACATGGCATTGAAGTATTTGGTGAACAAACCCATCTTACAAGGGCACATATGCAGATGGGTACTCCTATTTCAAGAGTTTGACTTCATAGTTGTGGTGAAGCCAGGAAAAGTAACTCTGGACCAGACCACTTGTCTAGAATTCACTCAGGAGAAGAAGCACAAACAATTGAAGAAACCATGCCAGATGCATAATTATATAGGTTACAATGCACACCATCAAAATTAGAAGACATTGTTGTCTTTCTACGGACTGGTGTGGCACTAGAAGGAATGAAGGCATTAGAAAAGAAACAACTTGCTATACATGCGACACCATTTATGTTAATCAGTGGTGACCTCTACAAGTTAGGCAGATGAAGTATTACATGCCATTGTGTATTAGAGCATGAGCACAAGGATATAATGGAGGAGGCACATGGTGGTATTGTAGGAGGCCACTATGCAGGTGATGCAACTACCCAAAAGATCCTACTTGTTGGATTATGGTGGGAGACATTGTATAAAGATTGTAAAGCGTATTGCAAAGCATGTGACCATTTTCAGCATCTAGGTAAACTAGGGAAAGAGATGAGATGCCTTTGAGACCTATTACTAGTGCCGAAACCATTTGAGAAATGGGCCATCAATTTTGTAGGACCTATTTCTCTAGCCGCACGTAGGAATGGGTCACGCTATATCATTACTTATACAGATTATCTCACAAGGTGGGTAGAAGCAACACCTACGAAGGACTGTACAATGGCTACAACAGCTAGGTTTCTATGGGAGAATGTTCTTACAAGATATGGATGTCCTTTAAGCTTGAAAAGTGATAGGGGTACACACTTTTTGAATGAGACAATCAGGATCCTATTAGATGAGTTTATGGTTGCACACCATAAGACTACACCCTATCATCCTCGGAAAATGGAAATGCTTTGAGGCTTTTAACAAGATTTTGAGCCAGACATTGACAAAAAAATTTGATGTTGGAAGAAAGGATTGGGATGATAAAGTGTCATCTGTTCTTTGGGCATATAGAACAACTTATAAGAGATTGAACAAAGCCACACCATTTTAGTTGGTGTTTGGCGCAGAAGTATTCTCCCTATAGAATTTATGTTACCTTCTTTGCATTATTGCACGCTGGAGGTCTAGCTGATGAGAAGGATTTAGAAGAGCGTATTGAGAAGATGATTCAACTGGATGAGTGATGAGCCATAACACGATGGAGTCAGAAGCAGGAAAAGGCTAGGTAGAAAGCATGGCATGATAGAAACATAAGGGATAAGAAGTTTGAGATTGGACAAATGGTACTTCTCTATGACTCTAAGTTCTTGTGCCATCTAGGAAAACTTAAGGTACATTGGTTAGGGCCGTATGTTATTACTTACATCCTTGAAATAGGTGCACTTTCCAGTTAGAAGCACTAGATGGAACATGGCTACCCGGTTACTTTAATGGGAGTAGGTTGAAGCCCTACTATAAATAAGTCTTCTTGGTGTTTGTAATAAGGTAGTATTTCCATTTAGATTAGGTTTCCATTTTGTATTTCCTTAATGTATTTCCTTCATTGTTGCTATGCTTTGTCACTTTAGTTTTTTTCTTGTGTAATAAGCATGCTTGCATGCATGAAGCTAACTACGATATGGAGCATGTTGATGCATAGAAGACTACACATACTTTTAGTGTGGGGTGGTTATTGATATCAAGGTATAAGATTGTGGAACTGAAAGGTGGAAAGGAATAAGTTCTACTATGGGTGTTTGTCAAAGTAAAAATATTGCTTCTCAAAAGTGACCAAGGATGGAGATGAATGAAGGAATAGTATAACGTGAGGTAAGTAGAGGCCATGATAACTACCAGGATAAGGTACAATGATGAGGTACTTGGGCACATGGGCAGTGTGCTGAAGAGAAGTTTGTGACCAGAGGGTAGGAAGGCACACTAGAAGGTTATAGCTAGGTGAAATATGTACCACACAAAAAAAAAATTTGGTCAATAAATGAGAGGATATTTGGTAGGTGGAGAAGCAATAAATGCATCAAAATTTGAAAATCTATATAAGGATGGGATGCGAGTTCATTTTTACCATTGCGATTAAGAGTATTTGAGAAAGAGCTAAGTGTGAAGAGCCGAGTAATCGATTTGAGGTGCGAAGGGTGTGAAACCAGACGTGACAAGTAGATCTGTGCGTAGAAGAAGCTTACATCCCCAGTGGTGAAGGGTTTGAGTGAAGCAAGATGACAGAGAGGAGCTAGGGCACATGATTTCACCTAGGGCATGCTAACTCGAGCTAGGGTTTGAGTTGGGCATTACAGAGTTGAAGAGGCAAGTGTCTACAGAAGGATTGCAAGGTAAAAATGGCACCCAAGAAAGTAGCTACAAGTGGGAAAAAAGGGGAAGAAGAAGGTAGTTGTAGAGGAGAAGAGATGGCACATGAAAGTAATTTTTAAGAAATGCAATATCCAGAGGGCATCATAGTCATCCAGAGTGGGATTCACATATAAGAAAAAGAAAAGTGAGTGAATATAACCACAGGACCACGAGAAAAAAAAAAAGGAACTTGATGCCTACTCAACATGAAGACAAACAAATGCACGATAGATGACATGCCGGTTTATGATGATGTAGGTGAGAAACTTTTGAAAAGAATTGGAGTCTACCAATTATATGAGCTTCCATATTTTGGGAAGTATGAGCCTTTATACCAATGGCTCATGAGCAGAGTACATGAGGAATTTTTCTACTTTGCAGGATGCAGAGTCAGAATCTCATCCATGCTTGATCTCCACAGTGATAGGTTTGAAGGCCACAGAGAGGATATAAAGACTGACCTAACAGATAAGGCCATGATTCTAGAAACCAGGAAGGAGTTGGGATACTTGAAGGGTCCACGTGGTATGGACATTGATAAACTAAAGAATTGTCTAGTTGTACAAGCAAACACATCTTGTTACAAAGTTGAATGACCAGGAGAGGTGGTCACAGGTGAACACCATGTGGCTTGCATGTTGCGAAGTGGATGTCAGAAGGAGTAGTCTACAATATTGCAGGCTACATTATAGAACAAATAGTCGAGGAAGCACACACGGGAGGAAAAATCAGCTTTGGAGCTATTCTATTGTCACTGGTATTCATGGAGATTGGAGTACCAGATGGACCAAAGGAGAAGATATGGGAATACCCCATGGAGAATAAGTCACCAGCTGAAAGGTTCAACAAGTACCTATGTAAAGGGTCCATGATAGATGATGTCAAGAAAGAGCGGAGAAATGGTATGACAGGCTCTGCATGCGGCCTTTGAAGAAGAGTGGCGCATCCCGAAGGACCTACCTTCGGTAATAGGGAAACAAGTCTAGTTTGTTGTATATCAACATTTCTACATCACATGCTTCCCAATGAAAGATGGATCCTGGAGCCCTTGGTGTAAATTTCCTTATGCCTTCATAGTGAGGTACTTTCAAACATCATCCATAGATTCACAAGACACACCCACCACTGGCCTTCAATGCAGAGAAGGTAGACTATGACTACCACACCTTGAGAAAGAAATATGTGTATCCAGGGTGAAGTGCATGTATATCGAGAGGCTCATTTTAGAAGTATTGAGCATAAATCCCATGAGTCTAGTTGTCGAGATATTGGGGCAGCACTAGTATACCTTCAATTTGAAGCCCAAGATGGAAAATAATAAGTACGTGGAGAATGAGTTCACACTCTCAGGGCCACCGAAGGGTCAACATACAATGGAGAACATACTCAGCATGCCAAGCCCACAAAAAAACCATTGACGTAGAAGATGAAGAAGAAGAGCGTGAAGATAGTGGTGGCTTGGAGCATAGAAGGAGGCAACCTTCAGATAGGAAGGAATCACAACACACCACTACTCCACCATAGGGGCAGGATGAAGAAGATGATACGGGGGTAGAACAGGGAGAGAACAAGTTCAAGAAAGTATTTAGATGCACAAGGACTCAAGGTGGAACCCCACAAATGGTAAGGAGATCACCTCATCTCTCTCTCACAAAGGAGCCCACTGAGCCAAAAAGGAGAAGGAAGTTGAAGTTAGATGAAGAGGCGAAGGATCGGAGGAGAGTGCGCTAGGATCTCCTACTCCACTTGAGCAAGAAGAAGAGCCAAAAGATGAAGAGATGAAAGATGAAGAAGAAGGAGAGAAGGAAACATCTAAAACCACACATGAGACTACTCAGGATACTACACAGACTCCTAACCTTGAAGCTCAAGTTCCAAAAGGGCCAAGGACAAAGAGGATGAGTGGAGAACATAGTGCACCACTCATTGGATACATTGAGGACATAGGAAAGATTATGTCATGTCCGCACTGCTTCTAGAGCATGATAGCACAAAAGGATTTATTTGGCTGGGAGCTAATGGATGAGGATATGGTGACCATGTGCACACTCAAAAGCAACTATCATGGTCAATGCACACCCACATGGATGAGCTTGAATTTGATGTATGCGAGGAATCATATGTCGAGATGGATAAAGAAGGCACCTCAAGCCAGACATATGACAGTAAAGCCTACTATTATGTCAGATGAGTAGGTCAGTAATGCATTGGTGAAGGTTTCTACTAAAGTTGCAAGAAGAAACATGGACAAAGATGCAACAATAAGAGTGTTGCATGAGGAGCTAAAGACAAAGGATGAGATAATGTGCCTAACCTAGGAGAGGGACTTAGAGTAGAAAAAAATATACTATTCATTCAGCATCATGCGGAGGCCATTGGGATCATGTGATAAAAGTGCACCCATCCTAGTATCAAAGTACCAAATAGTTTCCTCGGCGATGCACTATGTTAGAACTTTGGTAGACTTGGTATTGGAAGATGACACCATCAGAATGCCACAACCAAAGAATCCTATGGAAGAGGTAGAAAGGGAAAAGGCTGCAGTAGTCAGAAAGGTTGCATCATATGATGGACTACTACAAGTGCTTCAAGAAGAATTGAAAAAAGTGGATCATGCCTTAAATATATGCACAACTCCAGAGGTTGATCAAGGTAAAGACTCTGGAGAAGATAATGAAGTCCAAAAGGCTATGAGGGATGATACCTTGGGCCATGCAGAGAGGTTAACTATTGTAAAACAAAAGCGTGAGGCCCTGATAACAACACAAGAGCCACACAAGGAAAGATTAAATGAGCTTGGGAAACTCATCACACAAAAAATGGATGTAATAGAGGGGAGAATGGCTGCAATGTCCAACATTATGTTGGTCTTGAAATGAAAAAGGTGAAGTAACGCAAGATGAACTTGAATCCATCATTGTGGACATTCCAGAGAAAGCAAGAGAAGGCTCTCACCGAGTGGTAGGCCTTAGAGGCTGAAATAAAGAGGAGTATCTAGAGTTGATCCTTCAAGATGAGACAGATGAGGCTGCCACATAAAAGCATTCTTTATTCATTCAAATTCTTTTTGATTCTTTCTATTCACATTTTTTTGAGATACCCATTGTCGGGGTGATAATGAGATTAGTGTGGGGTAATGTTGATCAGAGAACACTTGAAAAACTCACACAAGAAGTCCACGTGGGAAAAATAGGCCAGGTTCAAGGGCGCGAAGGGACAGGAAGAACCCACACATGCGAGGAAAAGTCAACATTTAGGACTTAGCCATTTTTGGCATGAAGATCTATTTTTAGAAGATGGCGTGCAAAACACACCAATGATGTAGAGAGACGTGCATGCATGCACATTTTCTATTTCTGAGGATCGGATTCAGAGTGATTTTTCATGGAGACAGTCTAAGAATAGGATTGTCACCTCAGTTAACTATCAGTAGTCTATAGATAGCACACTTGCATGTGTGGCTATGCATGAAAATGATGCGTGGGCTATTAATAGCATGCATGTGACCTATTTTTGGGATAGATAAGCGGTGAAGGGAAAGTCCCCACCCTATATATATGTAGTGAATTACCTAGTAGGGAGATGATGGATATAGAGAGATAGATAACATAGTGTGTGTGTGTGAGGGATAAGTATACAAAGACATGTATGTTTTTAGATTACCATATCAGATCCATGTGCGCATCGACATAGATTTCCAGTATTGTAAGAAGCTTCTGTGTTATTGTGATAATTAAGAGATGGAAGATATTGAATGAACCTAAGTGTCATTCCTGTGTGTAATTGGGTAGTGCATGTTCTTATTTCTATCATGATTATTGTTTAAACCTATTCTTTCCTAGATCTAGATCTTTGCATGCGTAGTGATGTATAATGATGTATATCAACTCAAGCAATTGTTTGGGTCCACCCAAGATTTGTGGATGTCCCAACTCAGGATTCAATGTCCTATGACCTTTTCTAGTTGGTCAGAACTCCTTTTATACAAGCCCTTTAGAAATATTGCCTCCGAATTTGGATCAACCCCACATGACATCAACGACACTTGGGACCTAGCACAAGCACAACTACAAACCGTGGCATGTTTTAAATGTAGAGATGGAACCTTTAAATGAAGTAATATCTACACTTACAAAATCAACCAAGCCCCTTATCAACATCAACTACAAAAGTAATAACTATCCCTCTAAATGAAATAACATATATCGTTCGGCATTCACATTGCATTGTACACATGCGATTGCTAATATTATCATTAGAATACAAATAAAGAAATGATCATAACGTCACTTTTATATATGTCAAATAAAATCCGATTTCAATTACAGAGGCCATATTCAACAAAATAATTTACTTTCTAATTAAAATTGATTCAAAAGCCATGTATAATAATTAAGTATACCTTTAACCCTACTTAGGTTTAAATCTCATTTAGGATATAATGTTTTGAATATATAAGTCCAATACATAATAATTAAGTTGATAAAAATATTTCAATCTAATTTATATATATGTTTATCTATTATATATTGTAATAATTATCTAAAAATTTGGTAAAATTCTTTATATCTCCTATTATTAAATCACGTGGCTATTGCACTTCCCAGTCAAATACTTCTAAAAATTAAATTTGAAGAACTAGAATTATCTAAAAATATAAACTTAATCCATCACACATAGGTATGTAAAATTATGTCAAAGTCATATACATTGAGAGCTAGGCCAATCTCATCTGCTGCCATAAGCCTTATATCAATCTCATCTTTGATATTATTTCTCCACATCTATATCAGGTCTAATTAATAATTTATTCATCAAAATAAATTGTAATGTTTAAAATTAATTCATCTCGAGGAGTGTAGATGAAAGTTACATCTTAAAAAAACCTTCCTCAAGTTTTTATATATAATCAAAAGAGTTGGAATGAGAATGATAGTTTATTTTACCATCCATTAGAATACAAAAATAGTGAGAGTTAAAAGAAAAAATATAAAAAATTCAGTATGCAAAATTATTGATGAAAATGTAATAAAAACATAAATACACGAAGAATTATTAATGATCATTTATAATTTTTTAAATATGAAGGTTAATACTTGACAGTTAGGTTGATAAAATTCTTTCAATCTAACTTTTAGATATATACTTAATATATATTATTGATAAAAATATATAATTTTAAAATAATGTAAGTAATATATAATAATTTGCTTGGTAACAGTTTTTCAATCTATTTGAAATATATGTTTACTTATTTTATTTTAATTAATCTTCTAAAAATTAGTTAAATATTCTCAATCTCTTCTTATTTAATCATATGGTATGGTGATTCCCACTCACCATAAGTTGGTGAAATTCTCTCAATCTACTAGACACTCACGACTAACCAATCTCATATATACTATGGACTAAGCCAATCTCATTTCTAAATATCATGAGGGTTAGGTCAATCTCATCTTTGATATCATCTCTTTGCATCATCAATATGAAGAACTATCAATGATCACATATAATTCTTTATAAATGCAAGGCTAATACTTGACAATTAGGCCGGTAAAGTTCTCTCAATCCAATTTCTAGATATACACCCATCATATTATTGATGATAACATACAATGTTTATAAAATGTAATACATAATAATGTAATTTAAATATATGCTTATTTATTAGATTTTAATTCATCCTTTAAAAATTGATAAATTCTCTCAATCTCTTCTTATTTAATCATTTGGTATGGTGATTCCCAATCACCATAAGTTCATGAAATTCTCCCAATCTTCTATAATTAAGGACTAGGCCAATGTGTTAGGAAACCACATATTTGGTAGTAATGAATGAGCGAGAAAGTTGAATAACAAACCAATTGTTTATAGAGATAGAGATAAAAGAAATATATAGAATACCAAACATGTAAGAGACGAACACTAGATTTACGTGGTAAAACCCCAACTGAGTGCTTAGGGAAACATCCATGGTGCAAGATATCAAGATTTTATTAACTCAAGATGAACAGATTACATGCAAACTTGTTATATGAGCTACTTTGGCTCTCCACAAAGATAAATACACCTAATTGGCAAAGTATAGTTAGGATTCCTCCTAAAAGAGTGGAAAATGCCATTAGGATTTTCCTTCCTAAAAATAGAATTCGGTTGAATTTGTCTTTCTAGAAACAAGGGATTGACTCCTTAATTTTTGTTTTGAGGGCTCCGCCCCCGAACCCTCGCTAGGGGGCTCCATAACATGTCGCCCCTCCCTCCTTGAACTCCTTGCAACAAGATTGGAGGGGCAAGCCCCCACCCCCCTTTGAGAAGTGAGCTACAAACTGTGCCGCAAAGGGATCCAACATTTAACTTTGTTGTCACATATCTAACACGATCTCATCTATGCACACCATGAGAGTTAGGTCAATTTCATGTAAAATTCTCTCCAATCCTTCAAATAATGACATATATCTAAACCAATCTCATATATACTTTGGGGCTAAGCCAATCTTGTTTTTGAATATCATAAGAGTTAAGTTAAACTCATCTTTAATATCATCCCTCCACATCTAAAAATTAAATTCAATCAATAGAAAATCAAATTTAAATGTATTTTTATTCATGTGAAAAATCCAATGTAATCATACTATTAAAATTTTAACATGAAGAACCAAATCATCTAGAACCAAATTATCTTTGGTGATGTCTAGGTGCGTGTATGACCATCCATGTTTAGGAAGAACTAAACAAATTCAATGGGAAGAATCGTTGAACAACCCCACAAAACACAAGAAAAAACAAAACTCCTTGTAAGGATTCCATATCCAATGAGGAATGCCTGCCCATACACATGAAAGAGATTTATTAGTCAATCAAAAAAATCTCTGCAAGGAAAAAATACCGGGGGCATAGCCAATCTTGTTTTTGAATATCATAAGAGTTAAGTTAAACTCATCTTTAGTATCATCCCTCCACATCTAAAAGTTAAATTCAATCAATAGAAAATCAAATTTAAATGTATTTTTATTCATGTGAAAAATCCAATGTAATCATACTATTAAAATTTTAACATGAAGAACCAAATCATCTAGAACCAAATTATCTTTGGTGATGTCTAGGGTGCGTGTATGACCATCCATGTTTAGGAAGAACTAAACAAATTCAATGGGAAGAATCGTTGACCAACCCCACAAAACACAAGAAAAAACAAAACTCCTTGTAAGGATTCCATATCCAGTGAGTAATGCCTGCCCATACACATGAAAGAGATTTATTAGTCAATCAAAAAAATCTCTGCAAGGAAAAAATACGGAGGCCAGAGAGATTATGAAGCACCACGTGGTATACCACCTGCACACGTCCGGATCACATATCCTCACTTGTAAACATTCTTGTAGGCATTATCATCCACGGCTTTTACAAAAGTCTTTGTGCCTAATATGGACAAATTTTCAGGATTTTCCTCTCGTGCAAATCGTCTCCTTGTCAATTTCAAACTTATTCACAATCCGTAGTATGAAAAGAAAGAGGATCTAAATTTTCTGGCCTTTGAGATTTCCCACCCATTTGCTTTTGTCCATAGTTCCATATAATTATGTTTGACAATATTGTTTTTTTATGACAAAGTGTAATAAATGTTTTCAATCTCAAGTTTGCCTATAAATAGGAAACATTTGGATCAATATTGATAAGGGCTCTCTTTGTTGTTGTGATGAGATTTATAGATTTACGTCTGTGTAATCTTTCAGAGCCGTAGTTTGGCACGATCCATTGGGCTGGAAGGAAAGGAGGAGAATAATAATATTTGATAGCTTAAGTAGCTGTTATTATTATTGTTTTTGTTCTTGTTTCAAGGAGAAGAATAATATTTTATAGCTTATATGGCTGTTATTATTGTTTTTGTTCTTGCTCCAAGTCTCACTGTACCGTGCCAAGCTGCGTGCACCTGAAAGATTAAATGCAGATTCAAAATTTAGTTAGATTGATTTGAGAAATGAACTTGTGAAAAAAATAGTGTAGCATATTTTTAATTCATGTTTGAGATCACAATCTCAGATTTATTATCAAATTATTGTAAACTATATTTAAAAAATACTTTTGGATAAAATTGTGTAAGAGATTTTTTTACATCGTCCATGATCTATCATTAAAATGATAATATACTGATGATGGATCACAGAATACAATTCTTTTAAGTAAAAAAATCTTTTGTACAACATTTTTCTAGATACTATGGACTATCCAAATATTATACCTCCCATTAAAAAATATACTGAACTTTCTTAAAAAATAATGTCAATAAAAACACTACTTTCATCAAATATTTTTAATAGAGAACATAGTGTTTTTTTGGGATTAAAGTTAATATCAACAAGATTAGTACTTCTAGTCTTTAATGTTTATAATTTGAGCTATGAGTGCTTCTGTGTAATAAATGAATTTTAAAAAGAAGTGTAACAATTTTTTAATCTACGTTTTCATCTCACAGTCCATAATCCATCATTCGAGAAATAAACAATAGTGCATAATATAAATCTTATTTATCCTTGTAAACGGGTGACATTTATTTTCCTTCTTAAAATATAAATAAGGTTAGTTTTTTTATTTCCCTGAAAATGGTGCAGCACTTCTTTATAATATTGTGTTGTGTATTCTCAGGCACTTTCACTTTTAAGAAAATTATACTCCTAGTACTGTCACAGATTCTGTTGTTTGCAGGGGAAAATGGAGCAGTCTGAAACATATTGATCAACTAAGAGTTGATACTTACAGTTAGAACTGTGCAGTGAATGCTATGGAGTTTAATATGTGAGAATAATTGACAAGTTTAATATAATGTATATAAGGAGACCAGGGCTTATGCAAAAAAAAAAAATTCTGTTTTTGATATACTTTTTGGATCATTTATTTTTCTCCTCCTTAATGATGGATCGTGAAATATTGATTAAAAAAGAGAAAGAATTGTACATAGATTTTCTAGAAACTTCTTTATCTTATGGACTATTTTTTATTGATTTAATTTGGAATTTTTAAAGTGGTTTCACAACCAGCTGGGAGACAAATGTTCCCAGTCTTTCATGTATAACCTAAGCCACGTCCACAACTGGCCATACTGTAACAACCACAACTTGCCTTAAAATGAGATTTAAACTTAAGTAAGACTATATACGATAACCTGTATATAACCTTTAAACCAATGGTTAATTTGAGGGTAAATTATTTTGTTGATATAGAGATGATTGAAATTGGGTTTTATTAGGCACATATGGGAGTAAGATTGTGACGATTTTCCTTGTTTTTATCCTAGTGTTAAAGAGATCCAGCCCATCAGATGTTAAAGAAGATAAATCTACATGTGAATGTAAGATAATAGAGATAAAGAACTTAGAAAATTGTAATAAGTCAACACAAACATTAACCATAAACCCTGACTTAAAATCATATGCTTGACTATCATATATATTGTAATTGCTATGTCCACAAATGTTGATTATTTATGTGAAGATATTTTGGTTTTATTTGATTTGCTTTTTTAAAATTCTGATACTGATACTGATACTGATACTGATACTGATGCTGATACGATACCGATACTGATGTTTAAGGTCATGAAATGGTGCAACTTCAAATGTTTGCATGCATGTAGTTTTCATGGCAAAAATACCAAGTGGGAAATGATCAGATGGAAAGCCCAATTACCCATGTGTTGTGTGTAAGAGAGACTGAAAGAAAAGTAGATCTGAAATTAGTAGTTGTGGTAAAAACTCTTAAATGAATATGTTATGTATTGTAATCTGAAACTAAATGAACTAATTCCTAAAATTTAATTGTTACACATTTTGACTGATAGTATTTCTTGCCTACTCATCCTTGGCTGCAATAATTTTTGCTAAGTAGTTAGGATCAACAGTTTTGTACCAAAGTAGGAAAATTGGCGTAGATAAAGGCGGGACAAACTCTATCTTTCACTAGTTATAAAATTGGACATATTTCTTGTGTAATAATTTCATGGCTTATTTATTTGTCTTAATGGATAATGTAACTTTTAGTGGTAAACACAAATTTTATACTGTTAATTTTTAATTAATTGATAGAGTAATTTAAGGTGGGAGATATATAGTTTTATTTGGTTTATTATTGTTATTATTTATTTAAATTATTTTAAAATGATATTCATAGGTAATTAGTATTTTAATAATATCTTTTAAATACATATTTAATTTTATATGATTAAATTACTCGCAATTGCATGTGTACAATGCAATGTGAACGCTGAATGGTATATGTTATTAGATTTAGAAAGACAATTATTACTTTTGTAGTTGATGTTGATAAGGGGTGTGATTGACAATACTGATTTTCTATTAAAGCCGAACAAATGTTGCGAAATACATTAGAAGGGATGTTAGATAATAGTTAGTTGTGTAATAATTGAATACAAATGCAAGTGAGACATGTAAGTTTGCTAATACTCACTCTCAAGAATGTAGTGAATGTGAAGTGTTGTTGTCAAAGTAGATTGAAAGAATGACTAAGTGCTTTAACATATTATCTCTCCATGAAACTAAAATGAGACAGAATATGCAATTATGTATAAACAAATCTGAAATGGTTATGGTACATTCCAAATTTGTTTATTACCTTAACGAGTTTGAGAGCATCATTGTTAGAGCTATTTTGTGCATATCTTACCATCATAACATTTCATGAGATCACATTTCTTTGAGGCATTTTGCAAACAAAAAATGGCATATGTTATTTGTGTTATAGGGATAGTTTTTTTGTAGTTGTGTTTGTTTAAACTATGGGTGATTGATTTTGTATGTGTAGAAATATAGATGAGTCACTTCATTTAAAAAGTGCAAACATGAGGTCTTACCCTTAAAACTATTCAAAATGCAAAAAGTGATATAATGTACAAAGCTTTGGATGGAAACAACTATAATTTGCATGGTCCTTTCTTGACATTTTAATTTTCTAGGTATTTGTGTGCAAATGAAGACATTAAAAATGTGTTTTGTTGGTTAACATAAAGAAACGAGCAACAAAAAAGGAAAAATCAAACATGTATGTTGAAATGTGTAATTTTGTAATTGTAGATATATAGATGAACCACTTCATTTAAAGGTTTCATATCTTAATTTTAAACTTGTTACAAATTCATACATATACATTTACAAATCTCATATCATGAGTGGTATCATTTTGTGGACTGTTTTATTTGAACTTAACATGAGAAGAATTATATCATGAATGGTAGCCTTTTGAGGGTAATTTTATTTCTGGTAAACATGAGTACATTTGATACCCCTTGAACAAAAATGACATCTAGGATAGAAGAAGTGTTGAGTAAAGTAGTAACGGAGGTGTTATCAAAGCAGAGTGTAGTATTTACGAAAGGGATGAGTGATAGTAGTCTTGCTTCCTCCTTTCTTCTTCCTCCAAGTGTTGCTACATGCGCCATTTTTTAGTACCTTTCGAATGAAAAAGGAGGTGAAATGCACAGATTTGCAAGCGAGGTAACTCTGGAGAAAGTCTGTGAATGTCAGACCCTACCTTTCATTGGTTCCAATGTCGATAGTTGCTCTATGCATAGTAAGTCCCTAGGACTTGTGGATAGTTAATGCCCAAGCCATTTTAATTAGAAATTGTCTTCGATTCCCTCTCAAAATAGGGGTATCAGAATATGTAACGGGTTGGAGGGATCCCAACATGGGCCATTGTATCTATCAAATTTGACAATAACAAATAAAGGTAATGTTGGTGGTGGCATTGATGCATTGTAGACAATGTCGATGATTGTTCATGTAGCACCATTTACGAGGCCTACGTCAACCCATAAATTTGTAATAAGCATGATTTTTTGTTGTTTACATAGCATAACTTTGTGCTCCAACTAATCATCATCAAGATTTCTTGGTCCAACCCACATGTTACTTTCAGCAATGGATTGGGCGATCGGAATGTTCAATGCCTTCAACATTTGAAGGTTGTGGGAGTCCACAAGGTCATTTTTACAAATAAATGTGGTGTGTCCTTAAAATTTTTGAGCTCTTTTGAGTTATGTGTGTGTCTATGCGAGACATTAGGAGTTCCTAGTCCTCAATAAGAGGGGTTGAATCTCACATGTTGAGCAGTAAATTCCGAATGAAACTTGTGCATCGGTTGTTCCTTGTTGCCAAAATATAGTTTGCAATGTAATGGAAGAATGAAATCCCTTCCAAAAGGTGGCTCCATAGGATTTACTTGAATAAAGAGGATTTTCCATAACTGGTGGTAATTTCCCGAGGTCGCGAGGAGGATGACTGATCTGTTTCCAAATTCAGATGTTTTTGAGTGTGGGAAAGCCTCATTTAGATTACTGTCAATTTTTCCTAGAAAATTTGGGCCGATGAAACTCATTTCATCAATAAGAACATATTCTATATGTTTCAAATGACTCTTGAAAAGACGATAATGCTTGGCCTTGAGGGTTTTAATTATTTGATTGGAATATGGAGGGTTGAATGGATTATGGGTGCGAGAGATGTTGAATGCTGAAATAACGGTAGGGGTGAGAAGAAGGAAGGCAAAAGGAGATGTGGTTGATGGTCTTTGTAAATGAATTCTAGATTTTATTTAGCGAAATGATTTTCTGTGCCAATTGTTCCTAGAATTATCAATCTTAATGGATGTAGAAGTGTTTTGATTCTGAATGGTGCAAAGTATGGTATCAAGAGCTAGTCGTTCTTTTGAAGACAAAGGTAGTGTGGTAGATGGTGGTGTGGCTCGCATGCTTTGGTGTTATTTATGTCTACATTTTCTCTCTTGATGAATGATGAATTAATTATTTGTGAATCATGCGAAATTCCATGTATGTTCCAATTATTGTGTATGTCAAAATATCGTTTCCCCAACATTTCAAGATTGCCAAGACTGTGTTGTTTCCCGGATGAAGTTGTGTGAAGACCTACCATTCTTGCAATGGTTTGTGTTGAATCTTTTGCATTTAACCTCGAGTCGAACTAACATCTATTTCATGTCCTGTGTCTGTGGTAGTGCGTAAAACATGACATGGTCTATAGTTGTGTTTGAGTATGTCTTAAGTGTCGTTGATGTCATGTGGGCTTAAGCTAAACTTAGAGGCAATATTTATGAAAGGATTGTATAAAAGGAGTTTTGACCAATAGAAAAGGTCATATGATGTTGAATCTTGAGTTGGGACATCCACAAATCTCAGGTGGACCCGAACAATTGCTTTAGTCAACCGCAGTTTCCATTTATCTCCTTTACGGTTTTTGTTGTAGCCCCGATCTCAACAACTTTGAACAAGTGGTAGTTGTTCCATGGTTGCAGGGAAAAATCTATATGCATCCAAGAAAGTGGTTGTTTTTTGTACATCGGCAACACTTTTAATGACACATCTCAAGATTTGTTTGCCAACATTTAATGATACAAACGAACGGCTGCACATAACAAGTGGAAATTTTTGCAGCATGTGGCATGTTTCCTATTGGCTTATGTCATATTCAACAATGCTATATGTGAGCCTTTTTCTAATCACAACGTGTCTTTGATGGTGAATCTATGTCAGCATCTCTTGAAAATATGGATAGCATTTGGTGATAGGTTTATGAACGTTTCTGCTTTTGAAGCATATTTTGCAATATACTTCAGCGCATGACGGAAAAGTACCAATTAGCGCAATCAACATTTTCTCTCTATATGGATATCATAGTTTGATTGTGTATGTTTAGTCTATCATCGTTTCTCAAAGGAAGGTACTTAATTTTCCCATCACTTTCAATGAGCAGGGATGAAGTAGGTTGCGTGGCCCATGGCGTGTTGTACCTGCACTGACCGTTTATGCTGTGGTTGCTTTCTATGTAGACATGGCTATTCTGAACATTTTGTGTGGTGTTGAACACGATTAAGTAGTTCTTCAAGGTCTGCATGTGGGGAGGAGGATATTATTTGTGTTGTATTTAACAAACAAGGGTTGTTTATTAGTGACTGCGAACAAAATCCAAGTAGTTGTAAGTCGACGGGGGGTTCTAGGAAGACACGAACTTATCAAAGTATTGTTTTGTTGCCTCAATAATTGTTGTATCCTTCTAGTCCATTGCATCAAATTTAGGTGCATTCTTGAGCCACAATAAATTGTGGACGTGTGCGAGCCTATATGTTTCCATTCATACCGTGAGATGAGAGAGCATAAATATTAGCTATGTAGTTTGGAAAAAATTATTAAATAGTAAATTTGATTACTTGTACCAATACTCTACTGCGATCCAAGTTTCTTTTATAAATTTCCTTACAAAATATTGTGAATATTTGATGCAGGTATGTTGATACTCGATGAGGGTTTGAGACAATGTCAAGTGTTCTCCAATGTTGTGCGGCTCTAGGATCGGTAGGGGCATTCACCATACATATCTTGTGGAGATTCGGCCATTTAGTGTCTGTAACACTTAGAGTGAAGAATAAGGTTGGTGTCCCCATTTGTTCCACCATATCTGAAAGCTCACTTTTGTTTTTTTCCCAGAATGAATGTGTCCCTTGAAGGCTTGATCCAAACTGCATTAAACTATCTGGGAGGTTATTTTTGGGGCATTCCAATAATTGTCTTCGCAGATCTCCAATTGTTGTAGGGATTCCAGATTCAATGTTTTGTTTCATGAAAATTGTAGCTATGGACCAGTGGCTTCTTAACATATTATGAGGTTTATAAGGAAGTAGCAAAATCCTAGGTGTGAACCGAAGTGGCCATCATGGTAGCGCATCAAATGAAGAGAATATTCATGCATTAGAACTTATTTTATGCAGGGTTGTTTCCACATTACTTTTCTAGTCAGAAACAAAGTTGGGAAGGCCATTGAGAATGGGCCATTTGTATTGTATTCATTTATAGGTGAGAGGCCAAGCTCGGCCATGACATGGTAAATGGAGTGTTATCATCATGGTTGAGCAAGAATTGTTTGATTTCCTCTTCTTAAGTTTCGAATTGTGCGGTGTTGGCACAAAAGATGATGAGTGTTCCTACGTTTTGTCGAGTCATTGGAAGCATCGATACCATAAGATGTAGAGGCAATTTGCATTTGGGGAGATTCCATTGTGGGCTATGTTAAGAGATGAGAAAAAATTTGATGACTCAGATGGTAGGGAGGAAAGGGCATCATGGTCGATTAAGACATCTTTGTAATAGGGATTGTGTTGGATTTTATATTGCAAGGTTGCCCAAACATGAGATCTATTGATGTAGAAATCATAATTTTGTAAATTATATCCTTCCCTTTATATGAGTACTATGTCCAAATCTCCAAGGTAGTGTGGTAGGTACTTTGCTATTGAAGTAATGTTTTGTGGGAAAATTATGGTGTGTCATGAGTATTTTTATTTTCCTCCACATACTTGGGTGACCTATAGTAATGGATTGACTCATGTGATAAGAATATCCTCTATTTGGGTTAAAGATGCAAGAACGGTAGGCTGCTTTTCAAGGTCCATGTTGTTCCACAAAGAGAAGTGATGGCCGTGTTTTTCAGATTTGCATCTACTACAGGAGGGAAATCCTTCAAAGGAAATTGTTTTAATTCTAGGGTAATTTTCCAAACAGATTGAGCAATTTTGGATGTTTTCCAAAAATCCATTCTTTTATGAAACCGTGTTGGGCTTGATAGTCTATGATGAGGGCAAAAATATGGGACGTCTCTATGTATGGGGAGGGGTGGGGTGTTCTGTTTGGGTCGATTGTGGATTTCAAGGTGGAAAACACATAGAAGGAGATGAGGAATTGGTTGTACATGTGTGAGGAACTGAAGAAAGTCGGTATTTGAGATAGTTTCTTGTGGCGGCACACTAAAATGATGATGCGTGGCAGTGGTTAGAAAATATGAGTTTGTATGAAAGGAATTCATATGTTTGTGCTAATTTGTTTCCATGGAAGTTACTTGTGGAATGTTGGCTAGAAATCCTTCAGTAGTTGTATTTATCGACAAGTTTGGAATGACAGGGAATGGTAGGATGTTGGTTGATGTAAGTTGACACATATTTGAGATTGTCGTTGTTTTATGCTCTAGGCGATGACGTTTCTGCTCAGAATTTATGTGAACTTTATTTTTTGTGTAGTTCTGTCTTCATCGTGCTCATTTTGCGGAGATGATATGATTGCGAAGTGACACACCTATGGAGTACCACCTATTGGGAAAAAATGTGTCACTCAGTAATGAACGATGCATTGTTTGTTGAAATAAAATATATAAATTGTAATGCATGTGGAGTTCCAATTGGAACTACTTATAAGAGGTATCATTTTGAGGATTAAAAATCTACATTTTTGTTTAAGGAAAATACTATTAGTTATATGGAAAGATATGAAGATGCTTCCAATAGTATACAATGATGCAAATACGTACATAATATAAGTGCACGTAATTATCATTTATTTTCTTAAAAATCTTTCAATCCACATAGTAGTATGAGTCAATAGTACGTCGAATCAATAAACTATAGACATTTGAAATGCATGTGGAGTTGTAATGGGAACTAATCATAAGAGGTAACAATTTGAGGATAAAAACTTTTATGTGTTGCCTAAGGAATTTTTTTTTGTTATATGGAAAGATACAATATGTTCTAATACTATACAAGGATGAAAAGGATGAAAATACGTACATAATAAAAATGCAAGTTAAATGCATTTATTTTCTTAAAATTACTTACAATCCACATAGTAGTAGGTGACAATAGTATGTCAGTTTATAAGGAACTACATAAGTTTTCTTTTGAAGCAAGGGAAAAGGGCGAAACATAGATATGAAATAAGCAACATAGCGGTGATAGTTCAAAGTATAGAATGGGATGGGTGAGGGTGTAAATTTTGAAGGGATGGATACATTAGAAGTATTTGTGTAAATAAGGTTATGAAGGAGTTGCATTGTTATCCACTTTCTTAGAACTGAGGATGACACATTTCAATATGTTGTTTCCACAGTATGTCTCTTTTTTCAGGGAAAGTGTGAAGTAGTATTAGTTGCCAATGACATTACATGTAATTTCATTGGTCCCATCTTCATCTATAGACAATAGGTGGAGATAGATAGCTTCAACACCCATGATTGACTTAGCTTCTCATCAAAATTGGTACTCACCGGAGCTATCATGTTGGGTTCTTTAGATTGATCCTGAATGCATATCTATAATCATAGTTCTGAATTTATGCGTTGCGGCTGAACTTGAGCATAACCATAACCATTACCATTCTCTCTCACCTTTTTCCTGTATTGTTTGTCACCTTTTTGAAGAGGACATGCCTTGTAAAAAAAGTTGTCCATGTTGATATTTATGATTTCTACAATAACCATGGCCCATTCATTTCTCTCTGTATTCCCCATATATAGTACCTCTGAAATCATTGTTATAGAGGTCAATATTTTTGGAGGGCCCATAAATTGGCTTGTGATAGAGGGTATCGGAAGGGAGTAGTCATCACAATCAATCCAACCATGAAGTGTATTTGTTTATAAAATTAGAGGGCTGACGTAACATTTGGTTCTTGAAACAGTTTCAAGTAAGCTTCCATTGAAACTGGAGACATGAGAAGCTTTCAAGGAAAGGACCAGAAGAGGAGGTATAGAAAGCATGTCTTCAAGTTTGTTGCTTATCTCATCTAAGTGTTGTCCCCACAATGTGACACTTACATTGAATCCCGACATGTCCTTTAATTGTAGTGTTTTTTTTTTTTTTTTTGTCATGCCGAGGAATTGTTTAGCATGGTGATATCATAAGAGCAATGCCATTCAAATCAAATGTAGAAACTTCAACGCTTGCAGGGTATGTCCTTGATTTTGGTGAAGTGAAAGTGATGGGAAGGTATTGTATCCTCATTTTCTATGAGTGGAGATATGATTAAGGAAGGTTGTAGGAAAATCTCCAAAGCATTGTTCAAATGGTTGTAACATAGTTTTTCATCAGCAATCCTCATAATTCTCCCATTGTAAATTGTATATAGCTTCCCATTTTCAATCTACTCATAGAATTCTTCCACAACCTTATTGAAATAGGTGATGTGGATTTCCCTCCTTCCTAATCCAAAAATCAAATCCAAACACCGAACCATCTCCCTTGCATTGTGATATTCGCGAAGGGTTGTTTTTGCTAGGGCACGACCCTCTACGGACCACATGCGCATAGATGTATTCAATCCACTTATTTTAGTTGGTGTTCTCGTAAAATATTTGTTAAATTGATTGGCACTTGCATCTGTTTGAGGCAACCGATGCTTTTGGAGAGAATTTGTTGGTAGTCGGGTTGGAGCACCTATTATCAAATGTTTTTCGATAAGAACATCCATTTCAACGATAAGAACAGCTTATTTAGTGGAAAAGAAAATCATGATAGAAGTATAATCAAGCCATAGATGAAAAAACAAACATAAAGAAATTATAATTAATATAGGAGTTTATATACATTGGTAATCAAGCGAGTGATGAAGCTTATAGTTCACTTTTGATCATTCTAATGCGGAATTTGTGTAAGCACACAATGGAGCCTTCTTGTATTGATTTTTGGTTACATGACTTGAAAATTTGGAGGGTAGAAGTGTAATTTGAAAATTTTCCCATCCGAAAGATCAACATGATAGTGGGTAACCATGTTGAGAATGGACCTTAGGGAGGACAAGTGTAGTATCCGAAATGTGGGGTCAACAATGGAACCTCCCTCAATCAATTAAGAAATTCCTTCTTGTCAAAGTTATTTCCATGGCAACTAAAAGATGCTCTAGATACCACATGTTCTACAAGATTCACTAAAAGAAAAAGAGGTTTAAAAGTGAGAAACCCAAATTAAACCCATTTAATTTCATATTAAAATTTCAAAAGTGTGAGCACGATTATAACAAACTCAAAGGTGTAAATAATAAAGAATGAAATATAGTATATTTTCATTACAACAAGAAGGTCCTCTATATACTTATCAATCAAATCCAAAACTAAATATTACAAGGACAATCTAATCAATCAAATTCAAAGCCAAAAATCTCATGAAAAATATCATTTCCAATCTAGTTTAAAAATACTAGTAATAATAATAATAATAATAATAATCATATCTAATATAAGAATTCTATAAATATGAAGCCAAAGATCCCATGAATAATATCCTTTTCTACCCCATTTAGTTATAACATATAATAAATATTGAAGAATTGTACAAAACTTACAAGTAATTGAATGGTTTTAAGGGTTGATTGGCTTGTTGAGCTTCTTTCATAGTATTTGTTTTTACTCATGGGCTCATTATTCCTAAAATTTCTCGAAACCTCTTAGTGAACATCAAGGGCTTATAATTGTGGGAGTGAAAATATGAAGACAAGTTGAGAAAGTTGCTAGTAATTATTATTCGAATTTGAGGGTACAGAAAAAAAAAAAGTGAATACGATACACATGAAAAGCTTACTAGAGAAAATGTTAGAATTGAGATGGAATATTGAAAAAAGAAATGCCTATTTGAAGCTAATAGATGTGTTGTAAAGTAAATCTATACTAGAAACATCATCCATAGGTGCTTTTCCGTATAGGAATATCTTAAATATGAAAGATACAAACTACCCTACATAGTTTTATATCCCATCTCTAATTATATGATTTCCTCTCTATATAAACTACAATGTTGAGAGCATTTCATGTGAGATAACAAGGCTACCATATGATTTGGAAAATATAATGTTCGAATCTCATAAATATTAGTTATAACTAGTTAGGTTTCCATTCATAATCCTAAATAACAAACTATAATTCACAAGATACACCATAGTAATACATTATGCTAGAAAACAAGACAAACAACTACCAAAAACTTATACATCAATATTTTGACATACAAAGTACAAGATCAAACCCCATTTTTTTGTGAACATTAAGATGTAAGTTGCCATAAGATTATTCAATAATGGCATAATTTCATAATAGTGTGTTCCACTTGGTGGAAACAAATATTTTAAATTATGGTTGGTAAACAAATCGTTAAAAATACTTTAAAACCTAATGATCCATAACTCCTTGTTACATTTAACCTCTTAAAATGCATGTTTGGTAATTTTATATGTATTGGGTCATGTTTTGATTGTTGGACATATTTTACTAAAGGTGTCAATAGTGAAAAATGGTACATAGTTATATGCTTTAAATAAACATATAAAAAGATATATATTTATACAACCATACACTAAAGATTTAACCTTCTTAGAGGCATTCACTACCACATGCAAATTCATAACTATAAAAATTAATATAGATTGCTACTAAATTGTTACATGTAAATAATTTTCCTTAGAAATTGAATCAGATCCATAATGCACATTTGATTATTATTATTAAGGACATGATACTACACAAGAGTTTAAGTAGTATTTCCATCACGATGACCCCTTTTGTCTACCTTTATTTCTTTTCATTAGGCACACATAACTTCATCATTTCATATAAAATATTCTAATAACAAATAATTTTGAACCCTATCTTACCTCATTCCACAAAGGAATTCCACCATTTACAAGTTAATTTTATAGTAGACCATCCATATGTATGATTTTATTCACCACTCTAAAACAATATTGTTATTATTAATAATCATCAATCTTTAAGAATTTTAGAAAACTTACAAGTAACTAAATGTTTGTTTGAATTAATGATCGGATTGTTGAAATTCTTTCATAATATTTGTCTTTAATCATGGGCTCATTATTTCCAAAATTCAAAAACTTCTTATTGAAAATCAAGGACATGGAATTATAGGAGTACAAATCCAAAGACAAGTTGAGAAAGTTGCTAGTTAATATTATTCTAATTTAAACTATAGAAGAAAAGATACACGTGAAAAGCTTTGTAGTACCCACTCCTTTTACACACTTATCATATGTTGATTTTTATTACTGTTGACTATAAACATGGATGTTATTGCATCATTTTGGTTTAGCATGATGTTAGATGATAGATATATTCTAATTATTGACGGATTGTGATTCATAGTATAATCATATGGATTCTTAGATACATAGAGAGACATGTTATATTTGATGATGACGATTTCTTGTTGATATATATTACCGACATTCGTAATTCTCTTCGTATTGAGTAGGATTTAGCTTTTGAACTAGTCTTGTGATCTTGTTGATATTGATAAAAATGTAGAATGGAGATGTTTAAATTTTAGACAAACAATAACATTATTAGTATAGATGATGATTTAGTTATATGCGAATGATTATTGAATTATGTGTGTATATTTTATCTTTGATGTTTTGATGTGGCCATGAGGCCAAAGGAGGTATTGTGTGATTTTGCAGGTAATTATATCACAACAATCAAAAGGGGATTGAGACCAACCATAGTGGAATACTAGATGGATAAAACAAAGGTCACCATGGCAACTTGTGTTATGTTTGTTGTTTGTGTTATTTTTTTAGGGGGTCCCCATGGGGGGGTATGACCTCCAATTATTACCATGGGCATGTGTGCGATTCTTCCCTTTTCCTCTTTAGTTAATTATAGAGTATGTGGTTTATTTGTGATATAATTTATTTTTATCATTGTTGATTAATGTGCCTTTATTAAGTAATTTAATCATGTTATTAAGCTATATGGGGATGTGACAAATGGAGTCATTTATTATAGTTGTTGGTCTTTTGGACTATGTGATTTTGATTGAGTGTAAGTAAATTTAAGTCTTGTACACTCTACCTTACCTTGGAATTTCGGATTTGGGCTTAAGGGCCATTTTTGGAGACTTGTGGGATAAGATAAGCTTGTCCCACACCTCTTAATTTCTTATACAAACCCTACTTATGGATTGGGGGTCAAAAATAGACCCCATTATGTGTTTTGTAAGACAAAAATGACATTAATTGCACTTTTCTTACATGGGTTTTAAAGTTTTTCCTTAGGGTGTGGGCTTGGATTGTGTGTGTAAGAGGTTTGTCATTCCTCTCAACCACCAATTTATTGTGCATTGGGGTTGAGGATTGACTTGTGATGTGGAGTTGAGGATAAGTGATGTGGCATCCTACATGGATCCACCTCACCCTCCTCTTTCCTTTTTCTATTTATGTAAGTTTAATTGTTTGTTTGGGGGTTACTTCATTTCATTTGGGCTCTTGTATTTTTGGAGTTGGAGGATTTTAGAGTTCTTGTGGATTTTTGTTGGAGCTTGTTGGTGTTGGATTGGGCTTGAAGGAGCTTGGTGTGTGACTCTTGGATCAATCTCTACCATGGAAAGGTAGGAGCTACACCCTTGTTTTAATTGTTTTCTCTTATATGTGTATATTTGTATGTTATTGAATGTTTTGGTATGCTTGTTGGGTTCTTGGGTAGATTTCCTAAGTATGGTGTAGGATAAGGCTATGGGGATCTTATATGTAGGGAGGCATAAGAGTTTATTTCATGTTTTGGGAGGGATTTGGGTTGGGTGCCCCACCTTGGATAAGAAAATGCTTGCATTTCTTACTTGGTTCTTATGAGGAGACATAAGAGATTTTAGGGAGGCATAAGAGAATGTGGGAGGCATAAGAGGATCTTGAGGAGGCATAAGATTTGTGTAGGGGTTTTGAGATGTACATTGGAGGATTTTTAAGGTGGGCACCTAATCCCATTAGGAGGCATAAGTGATCTCCCCATAGATCCTTGCTCCATTGGCTTTGCATTTTCAAGCCTTGTATATTTTGTTAGTTTCCTTCTTGTGATTGTATTTGGTGTTGATTGTGTTTTGAAATGGTTGTGAAATCTTTGTATTGTGATGTGGAAGATTTGTAATAGTTTCCATGAGTTGGATCCATCTTTTATTGCATTATGGTTGGGGCTCGGGGGCTCAATGAGGAGGATAGCTTCTTCTCCTCATTGGATTATTGGTTGGGTGGAGAGTGTTTCCTCTCCCCATTTTTGTTGTTGTGATCAAGTGAAGACATGGTGGAGCTCTTATGGGAGATTTGAAACTTGGAGATTTTGAAGTAAAAACATCCTACTTTGTGAGAAACCCTTTTTGTAATTCCCACTTAGGTGGAAAACTTGTAGTATTGTATTTGAAAGAAATGTTGCATTGTAAGTTTCATGTACCAAGTTATATTATTATATTTGAAGGAAGTTCATTAAATAATGTGTATTTTCCTTTCTCTTCAAATTGTTGTATGTAAAGGAATGAATTAGAATGGATATCACGTTTAAAAGTTTACTTGTAATGAAAAAGAAAAAAAGGTTCATTCTATTGTAAGTGTTTGTATTTTTGTAAACATGAAAAGAAGAGTATAGTTCTTGTAAAACATTAATAAGGTATTCTTGGAAAATCTGAATGTGGAATAAAGTTGTTGTAGTTATTTGAACAAATGCTTGTAGTAGAAATGAAAAGATGCAATAAGTTTTAAGTAAATTATTATGTTGAAATATTGCATTTTGTTGTAAGGAAAATAATAACTTTAGAAGTAGATTTAGCTTCATTTATACTTTTTTGAAAGAAAATGAAAATGATCTTGTAGTTGTTTTTTCTCGTTATTATGGAAATAGAAAATCTTTAAATTTAGTAATTTAAGCATGGAATGAATAAATGGATTGAAATCTTCAACTGGAGACTTTAGGAATATAAATTCAAGCTAAGGATGATCTTTAGAACACTCTAGTAAAAATTTATTTTTGGAAAAATTTCAAAATTAATTGTTCTATTTTCAAAGAACAGGACCACCTCCCTGTGCTAAGCGGCGGTCTTTGAACTGCCGCTCAGGCAAGGAGACGGTTTGTCAATCGTCACTTAGGTAGGGGCGGTGGTCCCCGACCGCCAGCCTTTTTGGGTGGTAGTTTCATCACTGACGAAGGAAAAGTACAAATCCACATCTTTGTAAATTTTAACTTGGTTTAATTAAAAATTTAAGCCTGTAAATTGAAGAGGAAACCTCGAACAAGCAATAAAGGAATAAATTCAATGTTTCAAACTTGTAAATATTTAAATGGGTATTTAAAAGCATTCAATCTCTTGGATTAAAAATGAAGTAGGTTTTTTCCCATGTAGGAAAACTAAAAATGGAATTAACTTTACAACTCCAGATTTGGAGAGGAAACCCCTTTCAATATTCAATGAGAGACATTATAAAAATAATTCCACAACCTAAACTAAACCAAGCTTAATTTTGTGAATTCCTCCATGGTTCCTTCCCTCCTAGCTTCCATGGCTTCCATTTCTCCAAATTACAAATTAAACAAAAGAAAAGTGACCAAATGAGGAGGCTAGGGCAAAGAAAAAGGTTTTAATAAAATCCCATAAGGATAGTTAGGGTTAGTATAAAACCCTAGGATCTAGTGGCCACAATTGATTTGATCCAAGGGTTGAGAATCAACCCTACAATTGTTAGGTAGGAATGAATATTATGGGTGTTTTAAGTAATTTTAAAGTTATGTGTAAATGAGTGAATGGTGCCATTTAATTACCCTTGTGTGCAAATTCATTTATTTAGTTCCTAGTATGTTCTAGAAATTAATTCAATGGACATTAAAGAAACTAATTTCAAAGCACTAAGGTAACTAATGATAAGGTTTATTAATTATGGGTTTGAATCTTAATCTAAGAAAGGGTAAAAATTTAACTAAGTAAATTAATTTAGGTACCTTCCTAGTAGATTGTAATTAATTTGACCTTAAGGCTTAGAGATAAATTAAGAATAATTGATTATTTAACTTAGACTGGTTCATCATTTATAATGTAGTAATTATTGGTGGAAACTAATTTAATGTACATTAGGGTTTGACACCCTTACAACCTTATAATGTAAAAAAATTGCCACAACCTTCGGGACAATTGTTAAAGGATTAATGTGGTTTTATAACGTCATAAATTGTGGGCGTTACACTTGGTATCAGAGCGATGGGTTCAACACTTGGACCTCGGGAACACTTTGAAACATAAGACATAACAAGAAAACTTAGTGCAACTCTAAACCTAGATCACATGACATTGCATGATGTTTTAAAAACGTAGAAAACCTAGAAAACTGAAACTAAATTCTAGAATAGTAAACTAATTCTTACCTTGGTCTGTGTAGGATGCGTGGGCCAGACAAGGGGTTTTTACACGTTGACCTAGACTTACCACCTCCGATCGAAGTAGCATTCATATTACCTTAGATACTTCAGACATTATAGGATGTTAATGCTGTTATATGCGGAGGGTCCTTGGGAGGGAGACATAACAGACAGAATGAGAAGCCATCAGTAGAGGCTCGTGCACCTTCCCGACATAGTGATGAGAATAGGGTAGATAAATCCCACGTGGAGTTAGTCAGATGAGATTCACCATAAAGAGGTCATGGAGATAGGGCTATAAGACACAAGGAAAATCTAGGAGCCCTAGACAACATGATGATTGTGTCGAGAGACTTAGAGGAAAATAGTCTACAAATGCGAAGATCACATCAGGGAGATCCTAAGACTCCATCCATCTCATTTTTCTAGGGACGCTAGAGGATTTTAGGTAGAGGCATGGTTGGTCAACTTGAGTGGATGCTTCAAGCTATGTCCGTGTACCAGCAACACAAAGGCTCGTGTTGCCATCCACTTTTTGAGAGACGAAGCTGGGGTTTGGTGGAGGATCGAGGAGTAGAAGGTCTATGTGGATTCGAGAGACAGCGAAATGGGAGATCTTTGAGGAGAAATCTAAGAGAAGATACTTGTCTAGGAGGTTCATTCAACAGAGGATAGATGAGTTCCATAACCTTCGTCAGACATCTATGACATGGCGGAGTATGAGAGTCGTTTTCTAGACTTGCTTCAATATGTGTACTATATGCGGGAAAATCAAGTGAGGATCCACAGTTCATCGGGGGCCTAAACCTAGACAATGGAGTGGTAGTGCACATTCATTTCTCACGATTCTAGAAGAGGTCGTTGAGAAGGCCTACATTACGGAGGAGACTAGGGGAAGATGTAATAGACCAAAGATGGAGTGCGAAGTCCGTATCCAGCAGATGCAGGATAAAAGGTCAAGGGGGTCAGATCCTCCTCCTCATGGTGGACATCGTTATGAATAATATTCATTCAGGACATGGTTATGACAGTGGCGGAGTATGAGAGTCACTTTCTGGACTTGCTTTAGTATGTGTACTATATGTAGGATGAACAAGTGAGGATCCACAGGGTTCATCGGGGCCTGAACCTGGACATTGGAGGGGTAGTGCACATTCATTACGTGCAAACTCTAGAAGAGTCCCTTGAGAAGGCCTACATTATGGAGGAGACTAGGGGAATATGTAACAGATCAAAGATAGAGTGCGAAGCCGTATCTAGCAGATGCAGGATAATAGGTCAAGGGGTTCAGATCCTCCTCCTCGTGGTGGACATGGTTATGCATAGTCTTCATTCAAGCCACCATATCAGCCACCTCATGCAGTAGATTCACCCTCCATTCAGGCCTCTATAGATATTTGATGCTCAGAGGGGACGCAATATGTGGCCTCCTCCTAGGGGGCCAATCAGGACTCAGGAACCACCTAGATCTTAGTCGGCAGGAGCTCATCAAAAGTGACCACATCATCCATACAAGCAAGATCATCGGATCCATGGCTCGACCACTAGAGTACCTACATGAGATGCTTCGATTGGAGGGGACCTGTATTTTCCATGGGTGTGGTGTATTTGGGCATCATATGGGAGAGTGCCCTCAGAACCCTAATAAAAATGGTAAGACATCATTTCAAAGCCTATCATAGGAGATATGGCTAGGAGCCACATGATCTATACAAAGCAATGAGAACCACTAGGAAGAGCACCGAGCATGGTGATTGAGATGAAATGTAGCATTGATGGAATTTATTTTCTTTTTTTATTTGATTCAGTTCTTTAGATTCATTTATTTCTCCATTTGTAGTAAAGCGATGTAGACTAGTGGTAGTTAGGCAGAGCCGTATTTGGGATTTAGAGATGGCTTCAAGCTAAGCTCACGGTGGACTACTTAGTCAAGGAGTGCATAGTTGACCTAAGACCCTTTTCCACGACCTTGGACCTTCGTATCCTTATGTTGGGTTTCTATGGAATTATTCTGGGTGTGAATTAGTTATATGCACACTTTGGGCTAGAGTCCAATGCTACAAGAAACTAATATCATGTGCAAATGATTTAGGATGGGAGTCGTGATACCCACCTCTATTCAAACCATATCTATTATGTAGTTTAAGCGAAGTGTGCGCGAAGAGGTTGCCAATTGTATGTTTTCACGGTTAGCAACATATTAGAGGATGAGTCTAGTGGGCCGTTACTTGATGATCATCATATATTGAGAGAGTTTTCATATGTTTTTCCGTAAGAGCTATCGGGTTACCTCCCCCACGTGAGATATATTTTCACATTGATTTAGTTCCAAGAGCAGAGCCTATCTCACGACTTCCTTATAGGATGACTACCCCCAAGCTCGTGAGCTCAAGTTGTGCTAGAGGGCCTTCTAGAGAAAGGCCTAATCCATCCTACTGTATCCCCTTGGGGTGCACCAGTGATTTTTTTAAATAAGAAGGATGGATCTCTGTGATTGTGTATTCGATTATCGTCATCTAAACAAAGTAATGATCAAGAATAGTTACCCCCTTCCACATATTGATGATTTGTTTGATCAGATGAAAGGGGTCCACAATATTTTCCAAGATATATATTAAGTCTAGATACCATTAATTGAGGATCACAGAGGTAGATATTCATAAGACAACCTTCCATACAATATATGGCCACTACGAGTTCACAGTAGTGCCTTTTGGTCTGACGAATGCCCATGTAGTATTCATGAGTTTGATGAATGGGGTATTTTGGAAATTTTGGATCACTTTATGCTCATTTTTCTTGATGAAATATTTATTTACTCATGTACGCATGAGGAACACGAGGAGCACCTTCGCCAGGTTCTGTAGTGTCTTCATGAGCAACAACTTTACGGGAACCTAGAGAAGTGTGCATTCTTTTAGTCAGAGGTGCAATACTTGGGTCACATCATTTCTGGGGAAGGTATCACCATCAATCCATCTAATATTTGATCTATTATGGATTTCCTTTGTTAACTAGTGTGATCGAGGTGCATAGTTTCATGGGGTTAGAAGGGTACTACAGGAGATTTGTTTAAGACTTTTTTCGGATTATGCACCCCATCACTTCCCTTCAGCAGAAAGGGAAGAATTTTGTTTGTCTGATGGATGTGAGAAGGCCTTTAGTACACTGAAGGGATGACTTATGACAACATATATTTTTGTAGTGCCGATCCACATTGAGAGTTCTTCATTTGTACAAATGCTTCCTTGGCAGGACTAGGAGGTGTATTGATGCAGGAGGGTCATGTGGTTGCCTTTGAGTCTCGCAAAATCAAAGATCATGAGCTCAATTATCCAATTCATGACCTGGAGCTTGTAATAGTTGTGCATGCTTTGGTTTGATGGAGTCATTTCCTTCTTGGCCAAAGATTTATACTCAGGACTAATCACTTGAGTCTTCATCACCTCTTCATGCAACCCAATCTCAACACTTGTCAGTGGCATTGGATGGAGTTGCTTTGCAAGTATGACATGGAGATAAAGCATGTGAAGGGGAAATAGAATGTTGTTTCTACACTACGAGTAGACAGAGACACTTGGTTTTGGTTACTTCAATTGGTATAGATTTTCGAGCATGATTTTGTAGCTTCTTCCTCACAACAGCTTCTACCATGCAATTAGATCGAGATTGAGTTTCGAGATACCCTTTGAGGGGAAGTTTGATGGATTTATGAGAGTCATATGGAATTCTTAGGAATAGAGGATGGATCTATGTACCTAGGGATGGAGGTTTGAGACAAGATATCTTGGTAGAGGCTCATCGTGCACCTTATTCACCCATTTAGGGGTGAAGAAGATGCATGCCACCTTGAGACAACTATACCATTGGAGAGGTCTTCGGAGATATGTATCTCAATTTGTGTCACATTGTTTAGAGTGTCGAAAGGGTGATGAAGGTCAAGCATCAACATCTAGCTATCCTTTTTACCCACATGCTATTTAGAGTGGAAATGGGACACCATTTCCATGGATTTCATAGTAGGGCTACTCATCAAGATACCACCACGATTCCATCATGGTCACGGTGGATAGATTGATGAAATTTGCTCATTTTTCTCTAGTGAAGACCACCTATACAACTAGTGTAGTAGCAAGAGTGTACCTAGATGATATTGTTAGACTGCATGGGATTCTACAGAAGATCATTTATGACTGCAATCCTTTATACACATCACACTTTTGGACTACCATGTAGTAGGCCCTTGGGATGAGTATCAACTTTAGCAAATTCTATCATCCAGATATATATAGACAGATGGAGTGGTGAATCATATTTTAGAGGACATGCTTCAAATGTATGTCATGGATCACCAGTCAAAGTGGGAGGAGTACTTGTATTTGGTAGAGTTTTCCTATAACAACAGATTCCGTAGTTTGATTGGCATGGTTCCTTTTCAGAAACTTTATGGCAGGAGTGCAGGACACCTTTGAGTTGGGATAGACTTGAGGAAAAAGTATCTATTGGCCTAGCTTTGTTACAAGACATGGAGTAGTAAGTTACTTTGGTTTGTCGAGGTTACGGGAGGCACAGACGGAGTAGAAGAAGTATGCAGATTAGAGGAGAGTCGATCGTAGTTATGAGGTGGGCATAAAGGTTTTCTTCGTGTTAGACCTCATAAGAGTCCTATCCATTATAGAAAAGGATATAAGTTGTCTCATAGATTTGTGGGTCCATTCAAGATCCTAGAGTGGATCGGTTCCTTAGCTTATCATCTAGCCTTGTCACCTAGCTTGTCTCACGTGCATGATGTGTTTCACATATCTATTCTTAGGAGATATATCCCATATCCATCTCATGTATTGGATTGGATTACATTACAAGTGCAGGAGCAGAGGCAGATGATGGTGGATCCCATGCATATTTTAGAGCATAGGACCCTGGCCTTCGAGGCCGAGAGATTGATCAGGTGTGAGTCTAGTGGGATAAGTATGATGAGACTACTACTACATTGGAGGATGTTACATTGTTGTTGTGAGTTTAGTTTCCATGGTACGCCCTTAACCTATTGCTTGTATTAGGATATGAGTAGCCGACTTGTGGCTTACCATATCATTTTATTATATCATTTATACTTTCTCATGCTTAATAGGTCAGCCTTGGTGATGGCCATAGCATATGAATAGTATATATAGGGGATTATAGGTAGTATTTCATTATCATTTGAGCATTTGAGTCTTATTATATGGTTTGGAGGTTTCCCCCTCGAAGTGGCGAAGCTATTCTAATTGCATATTGAGATCATTATTCTGAAATATTGTGTTATTTTGTGTTCTATTGTTTCTCTTAATCTTAATTATATAAGTAATTTCATTACAAGTGGTATCAGAGCTACGATCTGGGCCTAAAATTGGGTAAAAACCCTAATTTTTTGTTTCCACCATATTTTGCTAGCCTTGAGCGAATTAGTGGGAGATAGTTTTACCAGCATTGTGAAACATTGCAAGTAAGGTTCCCTGAAAATTTTAGACTTTTTTGATTTATTTTACAAAAATTATTACAAATTTAGGGTTTTTCATAAAATCGCTCCCTAGGATGCAAATTGTGAAATATTTTCAAGTTCTTTACATTTTCAGAAATATCTCAAAAAAATAGTATTAGTATATTCTCTATGTTTTTCCTGTTCGGTCCGAAATTGTATTGAAACCCTAAACCCTAAGGTTTGACATCATGGTGGGGCCTTCCACAAGAGCCAAAAAAATCTAGTTACTCTGGGTAAAACCCCAAATAAAGATGGGATAGTGCTTGAAGAGATGGAGTCATAAGGGGTAAATACATATCCCTCAAAGACTAGGGTTTACCTCGGTTGATCATAAGGTGAGCCAACTTGAGTATGAGCTGAAAATGTGCAATCTGAGATGGCCTCTAAAGGAGACATCCCAAGTCAATCATCGGTTGGATGATATCATGCAACATGTAAAGGGTAACAAGTATGGCCCAAATTCAGCCCATATCAACCAAGGAGGATCTTCAGTTCAAAATCATGGACAAAATAACTATGTTGGATCATTTTTCTATCCCAATCAGAATCCAACTTATTCGCAACCACGGAACATGATACCGAAAGTGGATATGTGAAAATTTGATGGTAAGGATCCCCTGAATTGGATAAATCAAATGGAGAACTTCTTTGAGTTACATCAAACACCATTAGGACAAAAGGTGACATTGGCATCCCTGTATCTTGAACCCAACCAATTTGTTTGGTATCGATGGTTATGTGCTCAGAGGCAGAAGAATGGTCTAGGTGTCACTTGGATAGTTTTTACCAAGGAGTTGCAATTGCACTATAGTTCCAATGTTTCAAAGAACTACTTTAGTCAATTAGCAAAGTTACGGAAAACATGATCAATCAAAGATTATGTGCATCAATTCCAAAACCTATCCTTAAGGGTGGAGAATATTCCAGAAGAGAATCTGAATGACCTATTTCTTGGGGGTCTTAAGGACCACATCGAGCATGAGGTACATATGTTTAATCCACTCAAGCTTTCTAATTCTATTATCATGGCACATCATGTAGAGGAAAAAGTTCTTTGTAGTAGGAGGCCACCTTTCATTAACACCAGAGACCGTAGTATCTCTTCCCCTTCATTTACTAGGCCAATTAGATTGACTCCTCAACAAATGGAAGAAAAGAGAGCAAAAGGATTATGTTTTAACAATGGATAGCAAATATGGACTCGACATAAATGTGCTTAGAAGAAGTTGTTCTATATTGACGGAGGTAATGAGGATGATGAGGAAGCTGAAATTATAGGAGAGGCCGAGGAACCAGTAGAAGATGAAGTAGAGGATCACCAACCTACAATTTCTTGCCATGCATTGTTAGGTATTAGTACTCCTCAAACACTCAAGGTTATTGGCTATCTCAAAAAAAGAAAGGTGACGGTTTTGATTGACTCGGGGAGTACTCATAACTTCATAAATAGTAAGTTAGTTGCCCGCCTCAATTGTTTTATTTACCCAGCTCTAGAAATGCAAGTTATGATTGCAGATGGTGGGACAATCAAGTGCACAAGAAAGTGCCATAGTATCAAGATTTCCATGGGAGACTACATGTTAGACTCACCTATGTTGTTATTTCTATGGGAGGGGAAGATATTGTTTTGGGTGTCCAATGGCTCACAACCTTAGGTACTATAGAGATGAATTTCCAAGAATTTTTCATGCGATTTAATTCAGATGGAAGGACAATATAATTGAATGGGATGGTAGCTAAGTCTCCACATATTATTATCTCTCATCAGATGCAAAAGGTTCTCGAAAAGGAGTAGATGGATTTATAGAAAATTATTTTCCATAGAAGTACAAAATATAGAGTCTTTAATGCCACCCGATCTTCAGAAGATTGTTGATGCTCACTCATCTATTTTTGATGCAATTCCAAAGGGACTACCACCAGTTAGGGATCATGATCATGTCATTCAGTTGATTCCAGGGAGCCAAACACCTAACATCAGACCATACAGATACCCATATTCCCAAAAAAGTGAGATCGAGAAAATGGTGGAGGAAATGTTGAAGGCAGGTATCATTAGGCATAGCCAAAGTGCATATTCTTCACTAGTGGTCATGGTACGTAAGAAGGATGAAACATGGAGGATGTGTCCAGATTACCAAGAACTCAAAAATTACACCATCAAAGATAAGTTTCCTATTCTAGTAATTGATGATTTACTTGATGAATTGCATGGTGTTGTTTATTTCACAAAATTAGATCTTTGTTCAGGTACCATCAAATTAGGATAAAAGAGGAAGATGTTCATAAAATGGCTTTCAAGACTCATGAGGGCCATTATGAGTTTTTGGTAATGCCTTTTGGTCTTACAAATGCACCCTCAACCTTTCAAAGCTTGATGAACAACACTTGTTTTAGGCCTTTTAAAGGAAATTTGTATTAGTTTTCTTTGATGACATATTGATTTATAGTAAGACATGGGAAGAACACTTACAACATGTAAATAAAGTGTTGGAAGTTTTGGAGAAACATACTCTCTATGCAAAGCCATCCAAATGTTCTTTTGGTGTACAAGAGGTAGAGTACTTGGGTCATATTGTATCCCATGAAGGCGTCAAAGTTGATCCTCAGAAGATCAAAGCTATGGTGGAATGGCCAAGGCCCAAAAATCTTAAAAATCTTCGTGGGTTCCTAGGACTAACAAGGTACTACAGTGAAGATTTGTGTGGGGATATGGTAGATTATCAATCCACTCACTGCTTTGCTAAAGAAGGATGCCTTCCATTGAACAAATGTAGCCACTAAATACTTTGAGTAGCTGAAGGAAGCCATGTGCAAGACCCCAGCTTTTGGCTACTCCCAACTTCTCAAAACCTTCATTGTTGAATGTGACACTTCAGGATCGGGATTGGGAGTCATTCTAATGTAGGAAGGAAGACCAATTGCATTTGAGAGTTGCAATTCAAAGGAAAAGATCTTCTCAAAATATCTATGAGAAAGAAACGATGGCTATTCTTCATGTGGTTAAGCAATGGAGGCCCTATCTCATGGGTAGACACTTCAAGTAAAAATCGATCATGATAGTATGAAATACTTTTTGGAGAAAAGGTTATCATCCGAGGAACAAAAAAAAGTGGGTAACGAAAATGTTGGGTTATGATTTTAAAATCATATAGAAAAAGGGTAAAGAAAATGTAGTAGTTGATGCATTGTCCAGAAGGGATACATCTGCATATGCATTACTATGTGGAATGTTCATGTTGATATGATTGGGTGGATGAAGCAAGATTGGAATGGAATCAAGAAAAGGATACACAATCTATAATACATAATATAAAGTAAGGATCTATGAAATCTAAAAAATTTGAGTGGAAAGGTAATGCCCTATGGTATAAGGACAAGTTATACTTGAGTAAAGATTATGAGTTGAAGCATAAGATTCTTGTAGAGCTACATGCCTCACCTATTGGAGGACACTGGGGTTTTGAAGACATATCATAGAATAAAATGAGAATTATTTTGGGAAGGACTCAAGGGGGATGTACAAAAGTTTGTATCGAGTGTTTAGTGTGCTAACAGAACAAAGGGGAAATAATTAAGACACCGGGTCTATTGTAACCCTTACCAATTCCTAGCCAGAGATGGGAGAAGGTCTCCATGGATTTCATCACCGGATTACCTTTTCAGAGGGTAAGAATGTTATTTTCGTGATTATGGATAGGCTCACAAAATATGCCCATTTTGTGTCCTATCACATCCATTTGCAACTAGTATAGTTGCAGCAATTTTTTTGGAGACAGTTCAAAGGCTACATGGAACCCCAAAGATAATTGTAAGTGATCGTGATCCTATTTTCACAAGTAATTTTTGGACGGAATTATTTTCATGTTTGGGTACTCAAATAGATCATAGTTCATCTTATCATCCTCAAACTAATGGGCAAATGGAAGTGGTCAAAAAATGCTTAGAGGGGTATCTATGTTGTTTTTATCGATAAGTAGGAAAGGTGGATTAAATGGCTACCACTTGGCGTAATGGTGGTCTAACACATATTTTCATACCTCTTCTCAAATGACCCCATTTTTAGCATTATATGGTTACCATCCACCTTCTATCACTTCCTCCTTGAGGGTGTAAACTAAGGTCAGAGATGTTGAGGAACACATTCAACATCAACAACAGGTTTTGGCTAGTTTGAAGGAGAATTTAGCATTAGCACAAAATAGGATGAAACAACAAGCGATCAACACCGTAGTGAAAGACATTTTGAAATTGGTGACTGGATTTTTGTATGCTACGTCTCTAGCCTTACAAATAGATGTCCCTAAAGCAACAGTAAAAGAAAAAAATTCTCCTAAATATTATGGCCCTTATAAGGTTCTACGAGAAAATTGGAAGTGTTGCTTATAAACTAGTGTTGCCTCCATCTTCACACATACACCCAATATTCCATGTTTCATGCTTGAAGAAGGTTATTGGATGGAAATTTGAACCCCAGAAAGAGTTACAAAACTTGACAAGGAAGGAAGGATCATTTTGGAGCTAGAGAAGATACTGCAAACATGTACTAAGAGGTGAGAACCAGAGACATTAAGGAATATCTCGATCAAGTGGAGGATGAAGGTTTTTGTTAAAGATAGCAACATCTAGGATTTTTCAACTTTGAGGAAAAAGTTGGTTTGAAGGGGAAGGGCATGGTATGCCCTTAACTTATTGATTGTATTAGGATATGAGTAGCTGATTTGTGGCTTACCACATCATTCTATTATATCATTCATACTTTCTCATGCTTAATAGGTCAGCCTTGGTTATGGCCATAGCATATGAATAGTATATATAGGGGATTATAGGTAGTATCTCATTATCATTTGAGAATTTGAGTCTTATTATATGGTTTGGAGGTTGCTCACTCAAAGTGGCGAAGCTATTCTAATTTCATATCGAGATCATTATTCTGAAATATTGTGTTATTTGGTGTTCTATTGTTGCTTTTAATATGAATTATACAAGTAATTTCATTACATTCCACACCTATTTCAGCGACTTCCATGAGGAATTCAAGTCTAAGGGGGGGATGTAGTGCCCACTCCTCTCACGCTTATCATATGTTGATTTTGATTACTGCACTATAGACATGGATGTTATTGCATCATTTTGGTTTAGAATGATGTTAGATGATAGAGATATTCTGATTATTAATGGATTTTGATTCATAGTATAATCATGTGGATTCTTAGATACATAGAGAGACATGTTATATTTGATGATGATGATGTGTTGTTGATGTATGTATTACCGACATTTTCCATTCTCATCATATTGAGTAGGATTTAGCTTTTTAACTAATCTCGTGATCTTGTTGATATTGATAAAAATGTAGAATGGAGATGTTGAAATTTTAGACAAATGATAGCGTTGTTAGTCTAGATGATGATTTAGGTATATGCAAATGATTATTGAATTATGTGTGTATATTTTATCTTTGATGTTTTGATGCGGCTACGAGGCCAAAGGATGTATTGTGTGATTTTGCAGGTAATTACATCACAACAATCAAAAGGGGGATTGAGACCAACCACAACGGAATACTAGATGGTTACAATGGGAAGTCAAGATGACAACTTGTGTTATGTTTGTTCTTTGTGTTATTTTGTAAGGGGTCCCCATGGGGGATTAACTCCAATTGTGACCATGGGCATGTGTGCAATTCTTCCCTTTTCCTCTTTATCTAATTGTAGAGTATGTGGTTTATTTGTGATGTAATTTATTTTTATCAATGTTGATTAATTTACCTTTATTAAGTAATTTAATCATGTTATTAAGCTATATGGGGATGTGACAAATGGGTTCATTTATTATAGTTGTTTTTCTTTTGGACTATCGATTTTGATTGAGTGTAAGTAAATTTCAGGAATTGTTGTACACTTTACCTTACCTTGGAATTTCAGGATTTGGGCTTAAGGGCCATTTTGGAGGTTTGTGGGACAAGATAAGATTTTCTCGCACCTCTTAATTTCTTATACCAACCATACCTATGGATCGGGGTCAAAAATAGATTTCATTATGTGTTTTGGTAAGACAAAAGTGACATTAATTACACTTTTCTTACATGGTTTTTAAAGTTTGTCCTTAGGGGTGTGGGCTTGGATTGTGTGTGTAAGAGGTTTTTCATTCCTCTCAACCACCAATTTATTGTGGATTAGGGTTGAGGATTGAATTACGATGTGGAGTTGAGGATAAGTGATGTGGCATCCTACATGGAGCCACCTCACCCTCCTCTTCCTTTTTCTATTTATGTAAGTTTAATTGTTTGTTTGGGGGTTACTTCATTTCATTTGGGCTCTTGTATTTTTGGAGTTGGAGGATTTTGAAGTGCGTATGGATTTTTGTTGAAGCTTTTGGTGTTGGATTTGGTTTGAAGGAGCTTGGTGTGTGACTCTTTGATCAAGATCTACCATGGAAAGGTAGGAGCTACACCCTTGTTTTAATTGTTTTCTTTTATATGTGTATGTTTGTATGTTATTGAATCTGGGTTCATTCTAAGAAGGTCACTCTGAAAAATTAGTATAGAAATTTTGGCGAATCTCAAAAATCAAATTTTGAATCATTGGCAAATTTCTAAAAAAATGTTTCGTGGCAAAGGTGATTTCACAGAGAGAAATTTTCCCTTGTTTCGCAAAGTAGGCCAGGAAGTTCAACATGGAGGTTGGATGGGAAGGTTGGTTAGGTGGGTTAGATGGTTGGAAATTTAGGGGTTAGGTGATTAAGGGTTGGATGGCTAAGGGTTGGATGGGTGGTTTGATGGTAATGGGTTATGACAAATGGGGGCCGGATGGGTTGGTTGAAAACGGTTAAGGGTTGGACGGGTGGGTAGAATGGGTTGATTAGACAAAAGGGTTAGATGGGTAAGGGGTTGGATGGGTAGGTTAGACAGACTAAGGTTTGGATGGAAAAATATTGGATGGGTAAGGGTTGGACATGATGGTTAGTCGGTCAAGGGTTGATGACTATTAGTTGGATGACCAAGGGTTAAACAGTGGGTAGGACAATTGGGAGTTGAAAGCTAAGGGTTGGATGTGTGGGATGGATAGTTAAAGGATTTGAATGGTAGAGGGGTTGGATGGCTATGGATAAGGCAGGTGGGTTGGACGGTTGATTAGTTAGGCGGTTAAGGAGTTGGACGGCAAAGGGTTGGACGATGTAGGTTGGTTAGTTGAGGGTTGGACGGCTAAGTTTTGGATGGGTTCATTAATTATGGGTTAGGTAGATGCCTTGGCTAGCCAATAATTTCAGCCATGTGTCCTTTGACCCATTCAGAACCCTATAAATACCCCTACAAGGTTCATTTATTCACTTTTCTACGAAAATTTTCAGTGCTCTGAGCTCTCCAATTTTCAAATTTCTTCCAAATTTCAACAATGGCAAGCACCACATCTACTCCTACACCAAAATTCCAATACAAAAACCTCATGTGCCCATAGATTGTAGCCCTTATGAAAGAAAAAGATGCACAAAAGGATTGGCTCGAAAAATTAGAATTTACTCGGGCTTGTGGACATGCCCCAATTTGATACTGATACTTCAGTGCTTGATTACCTTCTCACCTCTTACAACAAGAATGATGGAAAATTTTCTATTCTCTTGGTGCATCCGAGACGTCATCAAATTTCATTCACAATTGATCCCGCAGATGTACATTGGTTAATTGGGTTACCATTCGAAAATAAGCTACCTGTTACTACAAAGGCTGTCCTCACAGATGAAGACAAAAATTTTTTGGAGTCTCATTATAGTGTGCAGGTTGATGGTAAGTTTATTATTTTCAAATTCTTTTTCTCTTAACATTTTTCCACCACCCAATCCTCTAACATTTTTCTGTTATTGCATCTCCTCTTAATCATTCATCACGAGGCCTACTTCTTCAAGGTATTACAAACCAATTCTTTCTTGCAGTTGCATCACTTTTTCAGGCCAAGATTGTATTACAAGGAAGATCTGCAGACATTCTGTATTGGCAGTTCAATATTTATTGTGGACACTAGCAGGTCAACAATTCAATTGGTGCACATATTTGTCCAATCGAATAAAAATAGATGTCTCCCATGCCCGCAATGCCAATCAATCTGATAAATCCAAGACTGTATTCTCTTATTGCAATTTTATTATTTCTTTCTATCAGGAAGCATTCTACAAATTTTAGAAAGCTAAAATTCCAACTACAATCAATGATAAAATGATTGGTCTAACTCTTGAAGAACAACAAGTAATTTTTACTTTTACAGTTTTCTTGTTATAACAATTTCAAATTCAATATTTTTCAATAAAATAATAATTGTAATATTTTCTATTATAGAAGAATTATTGTTGCAAAAATCATGAGGAAATTTATATAAAGCAAAATCCCTTGCAGACAGGTATCTCATTGATTCGACATGGATTCAAAGCGAGAATCAACACCAGTAAGACCTCCTCATCAAAAGTGACCTAGGGGGTCCGCCAACACTAATCCGACACACTGATAATATTTCACCGGGAACTCCTCGTGCTATGATTATTTTAGTAATGCACAACTTTTGGTTTGGTGGTAGTAATCTGAAACACAATAACAGACATAACACAAGAATACCATAGACTATGACATAAAAGAATGATGACAAATCTGAAATACAAATGTAAAATATATTATTAACATGAAATTGTTACAATCTCACCCATGAATTACTCCAAGTGTTACCAACTCCACTTGTTTTCCAACAATAGTTATGGGAGAAACTTCACAATTACTCCTCTTGATGACTTCCTTAACACACCTTCATAATGAATCCTTTATTCATAAAATAATTATTACAACTTTGTTCTATGATAAATGAGAAGGGGTGGCCTCTCTATTTATAGAAATTCAAGCTTATCCACCCTATCTCTAAGATAGGATAGGAAATATCTTCCGACCAATCATATTCCATGCCTCAACTCTTTCTTTACATGTAGGCTTATCTTCTAAGATAAGATAAACCTTATCATCTCACATGGGTTCCACCTTTATAGATATTACACAAATTTAATATACAAAATATTTATGACATCACTCCTTGTCATTATTAAAAATATAATATTTGTAATTATAAATCATGTAGAACCTACTTATCCATTTACCCTAACTTTGACATTTTAACATTACCAAGACCACTTATGACAAATATTTACTTTTTACCACAACATTCCTATTGTACTTTGACTATTACCGTACTCTACTTTATTGGTGGCATCGTACTGGCAGTGCCATTATCTTCTATCAGACGCCACTACTAATTATACTTAACAACATTTTATTCCTAATACATACATTAATGAAATAGAAATTACGGAGGAAAATTTTAGTGTCGACATCTTCCCCCTCCCTAGCTTCTACTCCGTCCTTGGAGTAGACTATTTTGGTGCCTAGAAAATCTTTAACTTGTCATGGTTGACCCATTTCGTAATGGGAGTACCATCCAATTCCTCTAGTCGATATGTACCATTTTCATGCACAACTACTATTTTGTAGGGCCTCGTCCATTTGGGAATAAGTTTTCTATGCCTCCTCTTTTTGTATCGAGAATCATATACTAGGACCAAGTCATTCACCTGAAATGGAGACCAGAGGATATTTTGATCAAAGTACTCCTTTTGCTTCATTTTCTTCTTATAGCTTGTATCCTTCACTATTTCCCTCATTTCCTCTAGCAAATGAAGATGTACAAACCTTTCCTTTACCGAATCACTTTCATCCATCCTTTCATTTTTCATAATTCTCACAGTGGGAATATCAAACTCAATAGGAAGAATTGGATCAATGCCATAAGCCAACTAAAATGGGGAGTATCCTGTTGCTGACTTTGATGTTTCCCTATATGCCCACAATGATGCATGAATCCTTTTATCCCACTTATGTACTTGTAAAGCTACATCTTTTTCTATAATTTTACACAATACATAATTTTTCGCTCCACCTATCCATTTTTCTTTGGCTTGTAAGTTGTTTCCTTCCTATGCTTAATAGAAAACTTGTTTACTGGGCCTCTACCACTTCATTAATGAATTTTCTTCCTTGATATGTTACAATTTCTAATGGACAACCAAATCTAGTGACAATGTGTTCATACATGAACCTTGCCACTTCATCCATGGAAGCTATTTTTAAGGGCCTAGCTTCAACCCACTTGGTTAAATAATCATGGAAACTATATTCTACTTATTTTGGTGTGGGGTAGTTGGAAGTGGACCTACAATATATATTCCCCACTTCTCAAAGGGACCAAGTGGAAGAATAGGGCATAATGGAGCTGATGAAGTTTTATGGTTCCCATGTGTTTGACAAAAATCACATGTCTTACAATAATTATAACAATATCTAAAAAGAGTGGGCCAGTGATAACCTACATCCAAGATCCTTCTTCTATAAGTTTTCCAGAGAAGTGTCCTCCATATGTACCATTTTGGAATTCTTCCATTAGCTCCTTACCTTGATCACGTCCAACTTCCCTCTTGTACTATCCATCAGGCCCTATCCAAAATAATACTCCATGCATAATAGAATATGGACGAATGGCTTGAGTAATCTTCCTCTTAGTCTTTGCATTAGCACCATCAGGAAACTTGAAATCATTCAGATAATTCTAAATATATATGTATTCACTAGGGATTGTGTCAAGGGATAACAATGTTGCATCTAGGAAATCATTATCATCACAAGATGAACCTAAACCATCATAGGCTCTAGAGAGTGCATCTGCATTGACATGTTTCTTTCCTGGCCTATCTATAATATCAAATTCAAATTCTTGTAGCAAAATTATCCATCTTGTTATCCTTCCTGATGAGTTAGGCTTATTTACAATATATTTTAAATCCTGATGATTCGTCACAACTGTAAATTTCTGCCTTAGCAAATAATTTCTAAACTTCTTTACAACAAAAAAATAGCTAGAGCCTTTTTTTCAGTTACAATATAATTTACCTCAACACTACTCATTTGTCTACTCCCAAAGTAAACTGGATGATCATTCCCATTTTCATCCTTTTGGCTCAGAGTACTTCCTAGTGTTGCATCTGAAGCATCAGTATACACAATGAATGGCTTTCTCTAGTCTGGATTCTTTAAAACATGTGAAGACACCAAAGCTTCCTTTAGTTGTTCAAAAGCTTCATGCGCCTTCTTTCTTGGTTCATAAGTAACATCCTTCTTCAAGAATTGGGTTAGTGGTTGTGCAATCTTTGAGAAATTCTTGATGAACCTTCTATAGTAATCCACATGGCCTAAAAATGATCTCAACTTGCTTCTATTCATAAGAAATGGTAACTTTTTGATTTTTGAAACTTTATCAAGATCGGTACCAATACCATCTCTGGATACAACATGCCCTAACAAAACACCTTTAGAACATCTAAAGACACACTTTGTAGGGTTTAGTGAGGCTTGTGCTTCATCTAACCTTTGAAATGTTGTCTCCATCTGGTGTAGGTGGTCCATTTTTCTCCCATAGATGCAAAAATCATCCAAGAACAATCTAATGAATCTTCTAATGTAGGGTTCAAACACCCTATTCATCAAGCACTGGAATGTTGTTGGAGCATTACACAACCCAAATGACATAAATCTATAAGAAAACATTCCCAAGGAGTGGTGAACGTAGTATTCAGTTGATCTTTCTCATTATACGAACTTGGTTTTATCTCTGCTATAGCCATCTCGCAAAACTATAGAACTCTTGGCTAGCTACTTCATCCAAGATTTTATTTGAGAATGGAAGAGGGTAATGATCCTTCTTTTTCACCTTGTTGTGCTTCCTGTAATCAACAAAAATGCATAGCTTCCCATTATTTATTATTGAGATCACAATGGGAGAAACCCATTCTGAATTCTCCACAACAAATATGAATCTTACATCAAATAACTTATTTATTTCTAATTTTACAGTCTTAGAGAGATTAGGATTCATTCTATATGGCATTTTCTTTATGGGCTTAGCACCATCTACATGCACTTAGCCATCCTGGAAAGTGAATAAGTGCATGCCACCAATCTTTATTTGTTGGAGAATATCATCAATTTATTCTTTAGATAATTTTATGGGTTCATGTGTCGGTGTGAATGGAAGGATATCCATGACCAAACATCAACCTCACTTTTTCATCTTTTTGTGTCCACTTCACTTGGTACTAGAGTAATAAGAGGATGTCCAATCATCGGTTTCATCACTTGAATTCACGAGTTCTACCTTATGATGTTGAGGGATCATGTTTATATTCACCCTCTCTCTGCCCACATCCAAGCGTTATGAATCCTTCATTCCAATAGTTTCTTGCATGAACTCTCCTTAACCATGGCCTTCCCAACAACATTTGGCATGCAACAGTACCATTATTCATCACCTGGAAGTATACCACACATACAACACCCATGACAGATATTGCCACATTTTAAACAACACCTTCTGGTTTAGTTTTTCCCTTATTTAATGACCTTAACATAAGTGTTGAGGGGTGATCAATTTTTAAACCCAACATATTCATTACAGACTCGGTCATTACATTAATTACAGCACCTCCATCTACTAAGACATCATGAATTAAATACCATTACATAGTACCTCAACTTGTGGAGTGTAAGGATATGCCTATGCTTCCAAAAAAGTACCTCAACCTCCTTCCTTCACCAAGAGCATTGAGTCCACTTCGCATCTCTCGTCTTTTCTTAGAAGACATAGCAAGAAATCAAAAATATTGCACACCCAACTTTATTCTCCTATGTTTCTTAGTAGTCTCTCCTTTCATATTCTTAGGATCATTTCCATCTTGGTTATCTTTTTCTTTCTTTCTTTTTGTTATAAACACATTTGATTCATTATTTATGATCCTATCTACTACATCAAAAGAATTCACAGGAATTTTCCTTTATCATTATCTCTTGTACAAGATATAGAAGTTCTATCTGGATAATTATACTTATAATGACCCTTTTTATGATAACCATAACATACAACTTCAGATATATTTCTTTTTGGACCTCTATCTTCTCCCTGGGAACTAAATTCCTTTCCTTGAAGAAGATTAATAGTTAACTGACCCATCTTCTTGACCAGATCTTCATACTCAATAGATGTACTAGGGGAATATTTGTGCTCACCAAGAGTGGTTGTGGCTTCTAAACCAAAGGTGTTGGTGTAGGCTCCACCTTAGCAATAATTTCTTTGGGCTCCACTTCCATGCTTTCTTCTCACCTTCTTGCAATCTCCTTTGCTTGTTTGAGGGTCATTGGGCGGTCATACTTCACTCATCATCCGATCTCTGGATTCATCCCAAGAATAAAGTCTTTACAAAGAAGATTATCCACGCCATTCATCAACCCATCGGCTAATCCTTCCTTCGGATCTACGGGCATCGAGCTTCCTCCTTAGCTCTATAACATGGGCATGATAATCTATTATCTTCTCCTTCTCTCCTTGGGCTAGCTTTGTTATCTCGATCATGAGATCTAGATATTTCATTGTTCACCAAATTCTTCAAGAAAACTTTCAGCTTAATAAATCCCATGAGTTTTTAACATTATCACCTTGTGTTTCAAACCACCTAAGAGCTGAACCATTCAAAAAGGTAGGAAAAAATTTAGTCCATTATTCCCTTCTTGTGAGGCCATTACAAATGCAAGATCGCTTGAATTCTTGAATTAAAGAGGGAGCATCTTCATTGGATTGGGCTGAAAAAACTAGAATCTTTCCCATTTCCAAAAGTAACCACAGTGAAATACCAACCCACATGTACAATAAAAAAACTTAGGTGCACAAATAATTTGAATCACTATAATAGAAAGTGACTTTACACCTTTCTATAGTAAAATAGGAATGACCACGGTAAACTTATATTTACTATGGTAAAACTTGACTTACTGTGGTAAAAACTGACTTTACTATGGTAAACACTATTCACGGTAAAAAGTGAAGTTACTATGGTAAATACTATTCATGGTAAAAAGTGAAGCTATTGTGGTAAATACTATTCATGGTAAAAAGTGAAGTTATTGTGGTAAATACAATGCATGGTAAAAAGTGATTTTACCATGGTAACTACTATGCATAGTAAAAATGAGGTTACCCTCCAAATGATTTCTGACTAAGTGGGAATATCTCTCCAGAAAATCCACCAACGAGGAATGGTCCTGAAATAGAACCAAAATGTCAACACCAATCCAACACATTGATAATATTTCATCGAGAACTCCTCATGCTATGATTATTTTAGTAATGCACAAATTTTGGTTTGGTGGTAGTAATATGGAAACACAATAATAGACATAACAAAAGAATACCATAGACTATGACATAAAATAATGATGAAAAATCTGAAATACAACTATAAAATATATTATTAACATGAAATTGTTACAATCTCACCCATGAATTACTCCAAGTGTTACCAACTCCACTTGTTTTCCAACAATAGTTATGGGAGAAACTTCACAATTACTCCTCTTGATGACTTCCTTAACACACCTTCACAATGAATCCTTTATTCATAAAATAATTATTACAACTTTGTTATATGATAAATGAGAAGGGGTGGCCTCTCTATTTATAAAAATTTAAGCTTATCCACCCTATCTCTAAGATAGGATAAGAAATCTCTTCTGGCCAATCATATTCCATGCCTCAACTCTTGTCTTTACATGTAGGCTTATCTTCTAAGATAAGATAAACCTTATCATCTCACATGGGTTCCACCTTTATAGATATTACACAAATTTAATATACAAAATATTTATGACATCACTCCTTGTCATTATTAAAAATATAATATTTGTAATTATAAATCATGTAGACCCTACTTATCCATTTACCCTAACTTTGAGATTTTAACATTACCAAGACCACTTACAACAAATATTTACTTTTACCACAACATTCCTATTGTACTTTGACTATTACCATATTCTACTTTATTGGCAACGTTGTACCGAAGCACCGTTATCTTCTATTGGATGCCACTACTAATTATACTTAACATCTTATTCCTAATACATACATTAATAAAATAGAAATTATGGAGGAAAATTTTAGTGTCGACATGTCGCTATGTCCATCATGTCTACCATCACATTTAACTATAGGTATGAAGTTTTCTATTGATATAATTAACTAATTCAAACAACTAATATAGATTATGTAGGTAGTACTGTATTTTAATATTTCTATTCTTTTTTACATTTATTGTATTCAGAAACTACTTGAAAAGGTGATGATGATCAAACTCATTCTGACACAAAGATCGAAATGTTACGCTTGCATCTCCAAACATGCAAGGTAAATTGTAATATTTAATATTTAGCATGTTTTATTATGTTACTAATTTTTAGAATTTACAAGGCCTAACCGTATAATGGATTCTAACAATTTGTTGTTTGCATCTTGTAGGTAATATATCTTTTGAGCACATTCCACTTGCAAGGAGGCCACCAATACCACCAACACATTTAGTCCAAAAAAAAGAAGATCTATAGGCAAGAATATAAGGTTTCCTGTAGAATCAGCTGGAATAGTTCATCCTGCAACAACAAAATTTCTGGACTCTCGCTAGGAGGTGTTTTAAGTGTAATAGCCTCACAAATTTTCAACAACATCACCCTTGATGAGGAGTATTTGGGCTTCGATACTGGTGATGTTGACAAGGGAAACTATTTTGACACTCATGATATGATTCAATCTACTCGCATCAACCACAACAACAAAAAAATGTGCATGATGTACAGGACAATGACTCTCCTCCTCCTCCATCAAATGCTCCACAAACAGATGATGAAAAGACACATTTATATTAGAAAATATGATATCAAATAGTATGGGGGCAAACAATTCAAGAGGTTGTAATGTTTGATGTGGATTTGGTGTGGTCTTGGGAGAGGAGAGAATTTTTTTTTATAAAATAAATAAATACAAGATACCATAATCATGCTCAAAGGCATTCATTGTTCACTACCGTAGAGAGCCAACCAAAGGCAAGACATTTTGCTAAACAAAGCTCAGTCAGGGACAATTTCCTATACTAATAATTACAACGATGAAATTATAGACATAATGTTAAACATGTTGGAGAATTTGAATGCTGAAGCACATGCTTACTACAACAAATGGGCAAAAGACAAGACAAATGTTTTAATAGCAAAAATTCTGAAAAAGAAAAAGTTGTGGTGAGTGGGCTTTATGTTTTACATGCAAAATCCTAATATTATAAGCATTGTAATATATATTTTTAACTTATCTAATAAACTAAAAAAAATTATTTATGTTTTGCAGAAAAATATGAAATTTAAAGAAAGAAGCAGCTATTTTTGAAGCACATTTAAAGAATGCCCGCAAAATCCTGAATCGTTTGTACAGTTGAAGGAAAAACTGATAGTAATAAATAAACAAAATAATACATTGATAATAATAATCAAGAAGCATAAGATGGATCCGAAAAGTCTTATAAAGGAAAAGACAGTGATATGCTACACTTTTGATAACAAGAGACGAAAATGAGGGAGGAACTTGATATTCTTGAAAATCAATACCAATTACATGACTTTATGCATTAGGAGTTATAGCAGATAGATATTTATAGAAATTCAACAAATTCTTCCACCTCTAATGTAAGAAAAAGATCAAATGGTAAATTTGCTACATAAGAAATTCAATATGTTAGTGAATCACATATGAATGTGTGACATACACAGAGCATATCGAAAATAACTTGGAAAGGCAAAAATAATAAGGGCAAATGATATTGATTAAAAACTTCTTCAAAAGTTCTCTCAAAAATTCCTTGTGCTTTTGAGACACAATGATTACACATATATAGGAAATATTCCTTTATAAAATAATAGGAAGTAGTTTATAACAACTCACTGCTAGCCTACAGGTTACATAAAGAGTCTTAAGTGAGTTGTTTTAACACACTAAATAAATATAATTGCATTGTTGTTTTATATAACAACTAGGCAATCAATTTACTAACACATACTTACAACATAATAATTAGTTTCATGTAATTATTTTTAAGAAAGGAAAGGTGAATTAAATATTTCCTAAAAATCCCCCTTTGCGAACATAGGTAAAACTTCTCCTCCTTCAACGTGCAAATTTAGCATGCTCATGATCTAGATGGTTTCAAAGGACATACAACAAATATCTGGATGGTTTTCCAAGTTGTTAACCAACAACCACACAACAGATGGTTTTTGAATGGACAAGTGACAACAACCTCTAGATAGTTTTTTTGGATAACTAACAACCACGATATCATGATGATGCAAGAGTATTTGAACAACTCTCATCACTAACTCACCTAGGTCCGGGAATAACATAGGAAATTCTACAAATTTGTTGCTCATGATACATGGCATAAAAAAGCTTTCATCTTTCGGAAATGGAACATTGGATCATGTTCCCCCCTCAATGTGAAATTTCCACTTATTGAAAATAGGATCACTAAAAATGGCGGCACACCTTGGGCACATGGAAGCACTAAAATCAAATCATTGCACACACACAGTCACCATGATGATATCACCCTTGCCCTCCGTCATTGCTTAACCGAGAGGGTCAATTGAATGACCTCCCTTGACCTCCGATTCCTCCGCCTCACCATTTCATGCTCGTTACATCTTGAGCCACTTGGCATTTACTTGTTCTTCCTCATAATCGATTCATCATCTAACCCATATTTTCTTCTTCCATTTTGATTGCTCCATTTGGAAGATCACTTACTCGATTTTTACAAAATGGAGTTTCATGTCCCTTTCTCTTTTTAAAAACATTCAATTTCCTCCTTATTTTTGGATAAATTCTTGTACTTCTTTTTTAAGTACAATGCGATTTTCTTCTTCTACACCTTCTTTAGTCCTTTTTTCCAACTCGGTGTCGAGCTAAGAAGAGCTGATATCATATCTTCCAATGAGTTGGAAGGCATCTAACCAAGTGTGAAGAAAATATTATCGTAAATTTCCAAGGCAAACTATTTAACATAATAGCTTTTGCATCTTCATCGTCTACGGAGCTTTTACTTCTGCTAATAAATGAGAAGAGATCGTAAATCATTAATAAATGGTGGAAATTGTAGTTAATTCACCCATTTTTAACTCACGAACAACCAAGTACAATTTGAGAGAAAATTTTGATCACCATTTAGCACCAAAGGACATAATTCAAGTTTTCCCAATTTCATGAGACTATTTCTCGAGATCAAACATGGTTTCCCAAGGATGAAAATCAAGATTATTTAGAGAGCAAGACCAATAATGGCTTTGGCTTTATCATCTCTCGTTTCCCATTCCAAGGCCAATGGTCGATCTATAGGTTTTGGTTCTTTCCATCACTATCATTGAAGGGTGGATTTTTATTCAAATCACAGCATTTGGATCTTCACTTTCCAAGTATGAAAAATCAAAGCCCATTGAATTTTTCTAGAGGGACTTCCATGATGTCATGGATAAAGCGAAAGTGAAGTTGTGTCATGGGGTTTCCCAAAGAAAATCAAAACGACATTATTTATGTCATTCCAAAAGTTGGGGAAAAAAAAGTCTAATGACACTTTTGACGTTTGACAAGACAAAAATAATGAAAAATGATGACCAACTTTCCCCATTCTTTTGATTACTTTTGATAAAAATCCTAAATGGATCACCTTTGCTATGAAATACAACCTATTTTCATGCCTTCAAACATATTTTGACGATACAATGATGAAAAATATTTAATGTAAACTCCGGAAGAACATGCTCTATTTGACATATTAATTTTGACTTGACATTAATACTTTAATTTTATAGACAAATGAGAAGTCACTTTAAGACTAGACTTAAGGCTAATGATGACTATTTTTACAATATATTTGATAAGAGGACAATTTTCTCAAACATATAAAAGGACAAACCGTTCATACCAAGAACTAAACATAAACTATAACTTTTTAGATAGACTCACATTACGGGTATGCAAATGACTGAGGGAGGGGGATCCTTTGAGAAAATGGCGTGGAATGGAGTATAATTTGCATTCGTTGAAGGAAAGACAACGCATGAATAATAGCATACGCAAATTTGAGTGATAAACGTCAAAGAATTACGGATATGTCACAAATCTAGCGAGACCTCAATGATTCGTGGTTAAACATTTTCGAGTTTTCATGTTCCATCCACAACATCCAAATTTCATTCGTGCATGTTAGCTTACTAAGAGATTAGAATTTCATGCAAACCTGTCTCAAAGTGGTAAGAACTAATCAAAATATTCTCGCATAAAGTATTAATTGATTTGTGCATCCAAAGAATCCTTCACAATTCCATTAATTTCACATGCCCAATGCAAAATATGTATCAATCCTTACAAATTCACTTTTCACATCTTTCCCTTTAAACTCCCAAAATCAGTGATAGTGTACACAAACAAGATGATCCGACCTTTTAATATTCTCAAGGTTCACCAAAAAATAGGTATACCATTGACGAGGTGTCCCCATCAGATCTACAAGAGGAGAGAGAGATCTTATCAAACGGCCCGCTACCATCTCTTTAAGCTTGTTTGAATTCAGAGATAACATTATCACAAAAATTCAAGCCATAGAAAATCTTTCTAAATGGGAAAAATATGAAAATTTAAATTAAAGAAGCTTCATCACTATTTTTAAGATACATTTAAAGAATTCTCATAAAATCCTAAATTCATTTGTACAATTGAGTCAAAAAGATTATAGTAATAAATAACAAAAATAATACATTCAAAGATTCAATCAAGAGAATAAGATGGATCTAGAGTCTTAATATAATGAAAATATAGACACATAACACTTTTGAACTCAGAGACGTACGTGAGTTGTTTCTTCTACTCAATATTATTTAAAATATCAATTGTGCATGATTTACAGTTCGTTATAGAAGATAGCTCTTCTAATAACAATTTAGATTCCTCCACCTCTAACACAATAAAACTTCATCAATTCTTGTACTTACTAATGAAATGCAATATGTTAAAAGTTTACCATGTGACAGGTGTGTTGTCACAATTCTAAAACTCACGTAGGAATTAAAAGATAGTGGCCAACCAATTTATTTTGTTTTTATTCCTTGAGGTGATGTAAGGACAACAATGAATCAAAATCATAGGCAGAAAAGAGGATGACCTCGTAATGTGTCCTTATATGACATAACTTGTTCGGAAGCTTTGACAATATGTTAGTGAAGTTCACCATGTGACAGTGTGTTGTCACAATTTTGACACTGGCGTAGGAATTAAAAGATAGTGGCCAAAAAAATTTCTTTTTTTATTCCATGAGGCAGACGTAAGGACAACTATGATTCAGAATCATAGGCAGAAAAGAGGATGACCTCGTAATGTGTCCTTATATGACAAAACTTGTCTAGAAGCTTTGAAATGTATTGACAACCCCCTTTTTGTAATTGTATTGGCCAACAATGCTTTATGAATTTGTACTTTTCTTCATAAAGTAATCCGCCACATGAGAGAACCATTTCAACAGTACTTTGGGAATTGGAATTGTAACTATATATTGTTATTTGATTTCTACATAATACAAATGATGTTTTGTCTCTTTGTTTACGTAAATGTTTCTTAAATTTACTTGATTTTGTTTGTTTAAAATATTTATTTATGATTTCTTGCAGATGTAAAATAAATCAATTAACAAATATAAAAGACAAATATTTTCTTATTTTAGTTTAAAAACCAAATATAAAAAAAATATTTAATATTACATTTATTGAAAGTTCAATCTCTATATGAAATACATCAATAGTTATAATTTATTACATTAAATAATTGTAATGAAATCTATGTGAATTGAAATAGTCCTGGATCAACACTTTCATTCGTGTCTTGGAAATCAACTGTAGCATGATCTTTGGATGTGTCTCCATCCCCAGGTCGGAGAATATTAAAACTCCTCTTCTTTCTACTAGTGAATTCCATAATGTGAGTTCTCTATCATAAGGGAAAGACTCCACTGAGTAATGTGATACATACAACCTCAAACAACTTTCTAGATTCTGTCCAATTTGTTTCAAAATTTTGATTTTAAAAAGGATAGTGCATGAAAACCTCTCATCTTCCACAAAACCCAGAATCATAGTTTGATAGAGTTCATACAACTTAATATACTCACTCAAATCTTCACTTAGAATACTACTAGAACAAATATCCTTCCAAATCCTTTTGATGGCACCATAATCCTGTGGGTTTTGTAGAAGCTGAACTTGTCTTATCATAGTATTAGAAAATCCATTGACTAGGAACTAAGTATTTTTCTTTGTAAAATACCTTCTACAAAAACTCCATTTATCTCTTCAATCTTAGAGAAATGGTCAGTTAGAACACTCATGTTTTTGAAAAATAAAGGAATGATAGATGTATAAGGTTTTCCCAACAAATTCCAAAACTATGGATTTATAACTCCCATTGCTTCAAGAATTTTATCATTTTTGAATCTTTCCCGGATCTCTTTAGCTAATGATTCAGAGATCTTTCTCAACTTATTCTTGGTTTCCATTAATACTGCATCATATAAATTCCATGTCACTTTTACTTCTTCTATTTCCAAGACAACCATATCAACTCTTTTTTGGAATGTATGAAGTGGAATCTCCTTTCCATGTGTTGTAATACACATATGATCATGTATATTGTATTTTAAGAAGCACCTAGGATTTTTCAAATATGTCAATGCATTCCATTTTTCAAAAGCAATACCCTGAAAAATCCCATAAGAAATATATGAACTTTCAAGACTCCAACACACGTTTTCTAAGTCTTATGAAGTTTTTGTAGAAAGAATGATCTTGTGCATGCTTCATTAATATATTAAGCTCCCTCAACATGGGAAAAATACCGTAGAGTGTGATTAAAGTTTCTATGTCTATTAGACGACACAATATATCTTTATCTTTATCTACATCCCTGTGGTATTTATACATAAATCCTGTCAATGAAGGATATTCATCAAATATTCTATAGGAAGGTTCATACATAGATATCCATCTGGTATCTACATCTTTGAGAAGATTTTTTCCCTCTATTAGTCCAATTGCAAATTTTTGAAATTCCAAAAATCTCTTTGGACTGCTAGAATAATAAGCATGCAACTCACATATCAATTCCTCCACTCTAGCTACATTTTCAAATGTGCTCACAATTTTGTAAGCCAGATTCATTATGAGCCATACAATGGAAAACAACCATATACAGAGAAACAATTATTTGAAGTCTAATGCAAAGACCATTTCTGCTCCCTGCATTACAGCTGCACCATCGGTTCCGACACAAACTAATTTTTTTGCAATGGAAAATTCATCCATTCCGGAACATCCTTCAGATTTGAGACCACCAATTTATAAATATTTTTAGAATTGCAATTCTTAGTCATTTTATGAATTGCTAAGAGGTGTGGAGTTCTTATTTCATTAGAAAATGTATAAACATGAATACAAATCCATGAAGTATTATCAATTGTAGTAACCTCATCTATTGAAAGGGAAATATACTTAGCCTTTTGAACACATAGTTTCAGATCCTCCTTTTCTACTAGAGATAGAAATTTACAATTTCCCAGCCACTGGTATCTGACCAATGAGATTGAGGAATGTTCTGTAGACCAATAACCTGATACAAAATTTTATTTTCTCTCGAAATCTGACATCGGTCTTCCCCTTTTCAATATATGGAATACGGTAGCAAACTAAATACTTTTTGCATGCATTTCTGCCTCCATAGCTTTTCTCAATCTTTCTACTATGGTCCCACCTTTTTCATTCACATATTTCATACTTTTTTTCCTTTTCATATTCTTTTGTGTATTTGACATGTAGACAATCTTTTACATCTTTCCATTTATATGTTTTGACTATGCTTCCATCCTTTTACTTTTGGGAAATGTATATTTTCCCACAATGCTTTTCAATTATGTCCAGTTTGATTGCATCATGTGATTCTTCCCCTATTTCCAACCACATATTTTACATCGACATTGTTTTGGAACATCATTACCATTTTCAATGTACACAAGTTCAATAAATAGATATTTTATAGCCCATTCGAACTGGAATTTCCTTCCAATTATCCAATTTTTCCTCTTTCTTTTGACATTTTTTTTTTTTTCTTGGGGTTCAACTTTTGCATCTGGGATCTTAGCAGGAATATCTTGATTCTCATGTCTCCTTTTTCTCAAAATAGACCTTGGAGTAGAAGCTTCCTCTACTGGTGTATCATGAGAATTCGATGAATTTTCTTGTACTTCTATGTCATCAAGGGACATAATGTTTTCCTCAACATATAATGGATCATCATATCTTTAAATTGATTATTTTGTGAAGGAATTTCTAAAACGTCTGCATATAATTCTATAAAATTGTTACAAATATAGTATTAATTTTATCTATAGTTAAATTTTACACAAAGTATAAAGAGTTCCAAGAGCAGTATGAAAAACATAATTATTAAATACTTGTAAGATTAAATAACCTATAAATAGCACATGCCACATACCGATATTTTTAGCTGATGCAAAAACCCCTTCATTTTTGTGATTTTCCAAAATAACCAAGCAAAGTATTTCTAGTATCCATGGCTGAATTAGTAACCTTCTTACCCTGATTTCTAGTATCCATGACTGCTTAGGGATGGCTCTTATGTTCAAAGGCTCTGAGATTGGATGGTTTAGGGTTAGGGGTAAAGGGTTAGACAACTTTGTGGTTGGATGGAAAATGTTTGGACAACTAGGGGCTAGAATGCTCATGAATGAGGGGTTGGACAGATGAGGGGTTGGATGACTCAGGGTTGGATGACTCTGTGGTTGGATGGAAAAGGTTTGGATGAATGAGGGGTTGGAATGCTCATGACTGAGGGTTTTGATGGATGAGGGATTAAATGACTTAGGGTTGGACAACGAGGGTTTGGATGGCTCAACGGGTTGGACGGCTCGGGGTCGATGAGTAGGGGTTGGACGGCTCTGGGGTTTGGCACAACTCGGGTTAGAAGAATCGGGGTTTGACAACTCAAGGTTGGATGACTAAGGTTTAGATGGCTAAGGGTTTGGATGGCTCAGGGTTGGATAGATGAGGGTTTGGATGAGTTAGGCCCTAGGGGTTGGATGGTCAAGGGTTGGACGACTCAAGGTTGGACGGCTCAAGTGTTGGATGGCTTAGGGTTGGACGGCTCTGAGTTGGATGGCTGAGAGGTTTCTTATGTTTACTTTGGTGAATATGCACATGAAATGATTCGAAATGGTGGCGAATTACATTCATAAGATCTTATATATGTGTAAAATCTAGGTGAAATGAATAGTATAAGGGACATGTTAGTTAAATTTTTGGAAAATAATCGCTACGAATTAAAAATATTTGCCAATTCAAATTTTCATAATCCTCAATTTTCACGAGATTACAAAAATTCGCCACTAAAAATTTCCATGTATTGAATGTTTTGGTATGTTTGTTGGTGCTTGGGTAGTTTTCCTAAGTATTGTGTAGGAGAAGGCTATGGGGATCTTATATGTTGGGAGGCATAAGAGTTTATTTCATGTTTTGGGAGGGATTTGGGTTGGGTGCCACACTTGGATAAGAAAATGCTTGCATTTCTTACTTGGTTCTTATGAGGGAGACATAAGAGATTATAGGGAGGCATAAGAGAATGTGGGAGGCATAAGAGGATCTTGAGGGAGGCATAAGAGTTGTGTAGGGGTTTTGAGATATACATTGGAGTATTTTTATGGTGGGAACCTAATCCCATTGGGAGGCATAAGTGATCTCCCCATAGATCCTTGCTCAATTGGATTTGCATTTTCAAGCCTTGTATATTTTGTTAGTTTCCTTCTTGTGATTGTATTTTTGTTGGAAATGGTTGTAAAATCTTTTTATTGTGATGTGGAAGCTTTGTAATAGTTTCCATGAGTTGGATCCATATTTTATTGCATTGTGGTTGGGGCTCGGGGGCCAATGAGGAGGATAAATTCTTCTCCTCATTGGATTATTAGTTGGGTGGAGAGTGTTGCCTCTCCCCATTTTTGTTTTTGTGATCAAGTGAAGACATGGTGGAGATTTTGTGAAGTCAAGAAATCCTTCTTTGTGAGAAAACCCTTTTTAATTCCCACTTAGGTGGAAGACTTGTAGTATTGTATTTTAAAGAAATGTTACATTGTAAGTTTCATGTACCAAGTTGTATTATTATATTTGAAGGAAGTTCATTAAAGAATGTGTATTTTCCTTTCTCTTCAAATTGTTGTATGTAAAGGAATGGATTAGAATGGATATCATGTTTAAAATTTTACTTGTAATGAAAAAGAAAAAAGGTCCATTGCTATTGTAAGTGTTTGTATTTTTGTAAAAATGAAAAGAAGAGTATAGAAGTTGTAAAACATTAATAAGGTATTCTTGGAAAATTTGAATGTGGAATAAACTTGTTGTAGTTACTTGAACAAATGGTTGTAGTAGAAATGGAAAGATGCAATAAATTTTAAGTAAATTATTATGTTGAAATATTGCATTTTGTTGTAAGGAAAACAATAACATTGGAAGTAGATTTAGCTTCATTTCTACTTTTGAACTTGAAAGAAAATTTGTTGAAAGAAAATGAAAATGATCTTGTAGTTGTTTTTTTCTTGTTACTATGGAAATAGAAAATCTTTAAATTTAGTAATTTAAGCATGGAATGAATAAATGGATTAAACCCTTCAACTGAGACTTTAGGAATATAAATTCAAGCTAAGGATGATATTTTCAAAGAACATGACTATCGCCCTGTGAAGAGCAAAGGGTCTCGAACGCCGCTCGAGCAAGACAGTGCTTTGTGAATCATCACCCAGGTAGGGCGGTGGTTTCATCAATGACAACAAAAATACACAAATCCATATCTGTTAAAATTTTAACTTTGTTTAATTAAAAATTTAAGCTGTAAAATTGAAGAGGAAACATTTAGCAAAGCAATAAAGGAATAAATTCAATGTTTCAAACTTGTAAATCTTTAAATGGGTATTTAAAAGCATTTAATCTCTTGGATTAAAAATGAAGTAGGGTTTTTCCCATGTAGGAAAACTAAAAATGGAATTAAATTTAAAAAAAATCCATATTTGGAGAGGAAACCCCCTTCAATCTTCAATGAGAGACATTACAATAATAAATCCACAACCTAAACTACACCAAGCTTCATGTTGTTAATTCCTCCATGGTTCCTTCCCTTCTATCTTCCATGGCTTCCATTTCTCCAACCTATAAATTAAACAAAATAAAAGTGACCAAATGAGGAGGCTAGGGAAAGAAAAAGGTTTTAATAAAATCCCATAAGGATAGTTAGGGTTAGTTTAGAACCCTAGGATCTAGTGGCCACAATTGATTTGATCCAAGGGTTAAGAATCAACCCTACAATTGTTAGGTAGGAATGAATATTATGGGTTTTTAAAATAATTTTAAAGGTATGTGTAAATGGGTGAATGGGGCCATTTAATTACCCTTGTGTGTAAAGTCATTTATTTAGTTCCTAGTATGTTTTAGAAATTAATTAATGGACATTAAAGCAACTAATTTCAGTTCACTAAGGTAACTAAGGATAATGTTTATAAATTATGGGTTTGAATGTTAATCTAAGAAGGGGGAAACCATTTAATCAAGTAAAATAATTTATGGCACCTTCCTAGTAGATTGTAATTAATTTGACCTTAGAGATAAATTAAGAATATTTAATTATTTAACTTAGACCTGGTCCATCCTTTGTAATGTAGTAATTATTGGTGGAAATTAATTTAACGTACATTAGGGTTTGACACCCTTACAACCTTATAACTTAAAACAAAAAAAAAATTGCCACAACCTTCGGGACAATTGTTTGAGGATTAATTTAGTTTTAGAACGTCAAAAAATATAGGCGTATACAAGCTTACTTGTAGATAAAATGTTGGTAGTTAATATATTGTTATAATTTAGAACTACAAAAGAAAAGATATACATGCAAATATTAATTGATAAAATGTTAGGAATGAACTATTAAAACGAAAGAAATACCTATTTAAAAGTATAAGTGTTGGAAAATAAATCTATGTTAAAAGTGTAGGAATGTAAAACCATACACAGTAGAAATGAAACATCCTACATGTATGTTTTGTGATTCATTTGATTTCTATATATAAAATTTAAATTAAATTAACAAAAATAAGAAAAAACACCAATATATATTAATTTATATAATAAATCTAAATTGGATGCATTCTAAATTAAGTTTATTTAAATAATTGTCTTAATAATATCTAAATCGCTTAAAATTATACATCAAGTTAAAGTAAGATAATTTATAAAATGAAATATCCCACTTCAATAAACACATGTATGCTATGTGATTTGTTCATTTGTATAAATAAAACTTAAAAAAACTAAAATTAAAATAACAATAATATGAAAAAACACCTACCTAATCTTTTTATTTTATATTAATTTATATAACAGCTCTAAAATGGACACATTCTAAATTAAGTCTTTTATATAATCCTCTTAATAATATCTAAATCAAATTGTGTGTATATCTCACATATATGTATGTACACACATACATATATACACACACACACACACACACACACACACACACACACACACACACACATTCATATCCATATCCATATGTAGTTAAACTATTTATAAAGAAATTGTAGTTTAAGTATGCACATCTAGGCCAATGATGTCTCTTAAAAAGTAAGATGAAAAATTTTAGAGTCATAGAAGTAATTTTAGGATGTAATGAAGAGTCATATTTGATCTCGGATGGTAATATATGTATTTAAAAGAAATTTATAGGATTTTGAAGCCAAAAGGAGAAGAGTAAGGTAAAGTGTTTTGAAACAAACTATAGCTCAAGTATGCAAATCTAAGTTAGTAATATCTTTTAAAAAGTAAGATGAGGTTTTTTTAGAGTAGTAGAAGCAATTCCAAGATGCATTGAAGGAGATATATTTGACTTGGGTTAGTAAGACATGTATTTAGAAATAATTTTATATGATTTTGAAGCCACAAAAGAGAAGAGGAGAAGACAAACATACTTTTTTTTAATTATTATTATTATTGGTAAATAGTTTTGAAGGGACTATACCCTGATACAAAAAGGGCTCAACAACCAAGTAGATCTAAATAGGGACAACAAAAGAGGATCAAAATCTAGATAAAGCATTATGTCCAATAGTAACCAAAAGATAGTTACTAGTGGAAAGCTAAACAGAAAATAAACTACAACAAGACAACAAAAAGACAACAAAAAAAGACCTAAATAAAGCAAAGCGACTAGAACGATGCCCTCCATCCCGAGGGAGATTACTTCTTGGAAGCTCTTTCGATCCTGGATTTGATTTTTTTAGTGAAGTGAATAACACCAAAGTGGTGATGTGCATGGGGTTAGTTGCATTCAACTTTGATATGGTCTAGACTTCTCTCCTTTTTAGTCCCCCAATAGTGTCAGGGATCCCTACTAAGCATGGTAATGCTTTGAACATGCTATTCTAAGAAGTCACTAATGGCATTGAAGATAGCCATGTTATGATCATGCCGTTTTTGGCTCTCCCCAATCTATTGTCCAAAGAGTTCAATTTCTTGTAAATGTCAGCAATCTGATCCTTCCCATTATCAGTATCATCATCAATATTTCTTTTTCCTTTCTGCTTTTCCATGTGCTGCAGGTCCTTCTTTAACTGCATCATCTCTTTCTCCAGAGATTCCAACCTATGAGGTATATTATTCCCCTCCTATTGTAGGGCCGTATCCTGGCCAACATTACTAATATGCAGCAAATTATGTGCAACTTCTAGCTCTTTGGTGCTTCTAAGAACTCGGGCAGAGTGAGGGATGTCAATTTTGGGAAGTTTTGGGTTCTTAGTCTTGGGTTTGGAAGAGGTATTCAGAATGGAAGTGGGAGCAGTGGAGGTAGTGATGTGCGGATCGCTGGGAGAGGGCGGGAAGCCAGGGAACTTGGAGACACAAAGCTTATGAAGCAGGAAGATAAGGCCCTGGTGAAGAGGGATAGCATGAGAGTGCTTCTAGAATTCTAAAATGGAGCACTGAAGGGAATTTAGCAAGTAATTCGGAAGCAGATCACAAATTTTCTTCTAAAGTGGTTAAGAAAGACCAGGTGCTTAACAGGGATAGTTTTGTAGCGCCCTTCTAGAGAAATGTACCTAACCATCATTTTTGTAACTTCATCAAAAGGCTTGGGGATAGAACTTACCCTAACACCCACAGAAACAAATTTGAGCTCCTCTCCTTCTTCAGAGAATTTCTTAGCCTCGGTCCTGTCAATCCTTTTGTTGAAAAAATGATATCCCTCCAACTCAAGGCCTATTGCCTCAACTAATCAATTCTTCATTTATAATAACTTAGTGACCACCATACTCCACCTTTCTATCCTTCCAGTCCATTGCAAAATGAACTGAAATATTCTGGTCATGCCCCTGAATGCATTCTATAAAATTGGAAATGCCTCCCTTTTTAGGAGGTTCCATAGCTCCTCATTTTTCTTCCAAGCCAGATCATTATAGGGCTCCAGTTGGCATGGGGCACCTCCCATCTCCTTCTCCCTACTATTCCTACAATTTTTTTTCTCAAAACAAACTTATCCTACAACAAATCAATCATTATGTTGGTAAGAGGGTTGCTTCCATTATGAATTCATCTCTATTGGCATAAGAATCATAATATATTGGAGTTTATATGTTATTGTAGACCAAACCAATCAACAAACGTGGGATGAATATTTTGATTAAATGAATATTTCTAGAGTCATAAAAATAATTTCTAGATGCATTAAAGTCGAATATCTGATTTAGGGTAGTAAGACATGTACTTAAAAACAATTTTACATGATTGTTTAGATGTTGAAGTCATGAAGGATGGGGAAAAGATTAAATAAGTAAACATACTCATTCCGCAACTAATCAACCATTATATTAATATAGAAATAAATGATAATGGATGATATCTTATAATATTTATGAACATAAATAAAACAATCAAAGACATCATAACAACTTAAAATAAAAAATACGAGGATACAAAATACACTTAAAAAGTATCATGACAAAATGTTCGGCTATTAAAAACGTAAAATGAACTTGTAATAATGAATATGGTAAAGAAATGTGAAAACCAAATGTAAAATTTTCTTAAAGATAGTTGAAATCATTGAATTTTTTTAAATTTATTCTCACAAAGTGACCACAAATGTGATTCATGCTAGAAGGATGAAATAAGATAGTAATTATGAAGAATGAATTATAAGAATGAGCGGAACAATTGAGAATGAAAATTGAACAAGATAGATAGTATAAGCATCAAAAATTGTAAAACATTATCAAACTTATAATGAAACAAGTTTCAAAATTTATATTTTATGATCAATATCCTACGAGAGAGATAAAATTTTATGGAATTTAACTTTAGGGGGAAATAAATCTTAGAACAACAAAATGTATGTAGAATTAAATATTCAAGTAAAATGTATTGAAGGAATATAAGAAAGCAACTTTAAAAGGGTAAAATATAGTGCACTATGAGGTGCTTTAAGATTTCAAATCCCAAACCTATAATTTCTACGACACTTAAGAGCACTTGAACAATCAATGAATAGGATGAAATAGATTATAACAAAGAAATGCATAAGGTATAAATAGTTTTATGGGGAGGATTGTAGGTAATTTAGGGTTGAAGATATAAAGGCCTTCATCTTAACCCAAAATTTATAAAATATGAATTTTAGTTAGAAATATAGAGTATTCAAATTGAAAATAAATTAAATTAAGTAATGAAACTACTATTAAATAAATATAATGTCCATACATAAAAATGAAATGTCTAATAATAAAAATATGGGGTAATTCTTTAGCAAATCTTTAAGTAAAATAATTCATGTACACGTGTATTTGGAGACATTAAGAATATAAATGTATGCTCTATACTTAGCTATTTAAACCTATGAAACATAGTTTAAGCCATTGAAACAACATAGTTGATGTTGTATGTCTTATGATTTTATGTTCCTTTGAAACACCAAGAATATGCATATAAATATATTAGGGAAAGGGATTTGATATTTCCGAGAAAAATGAGAAAATTTGGAATGGAAACAAAGAACCAAAGGAAAGAAAAACCTCTCATGTTTTCTTTATAAGGCATTAGTTTACCCTACTAGAAAGCATCATGAAACCGTCACTTTTTTAGGTAACACTATCACTTTGTAAAGTTAGTGATCCATATTGATTCGACAAGGTTGTGTAGACATAAAATTTACAACAAGATAAGTTAGATGAACCCACTTAAGAAGAGTTGTAGATTATAGAACATGAAAAGGAAGCTAGTAAATAGATGCACAAACAACCATTATCACATTCAAAATATGATATTGGAAGAATAATGAAAAGTTTATTCCAAAAAAGAATATGGTAGAGTACATATATATGTAGTAAGGCTCATGTGATCAAATGGGGAATACATCCTTGTTTATTTATCTAGATTGCAAGTAACCAAAAATACAAGGCTGTAAAAAGCTCCCGTGATCACAAAGGTGAATGTATCCTAACTAGTTTGTTTAGGCTGGTAGATGACCATTCATATGTTATATACGTAGAGCATGAGCTAACATCTAGGAGAGATGGTCGAATGATACAAGATACATGAAGCACACATACATCATATGAGAAATTACTATTTGTTTCATCTTCCAAACTAGATGACAGTTAAACTTTATTTGTGAAAGATCTAAATAGGCAATAAGATAAGGTTTGATATTTGTAGCACCCACCTATGTGAGTCCCAAACATAACCGAATAATTTTTTTTTGAATTTCATATTACTTGATACAACTGTATGCGACACCAAAATACTCACAAGGGTTTTCATGACACCACATGAAACATTTACACCAGCTCTTAGAACACGCAAAATTCCATATGACACAATGTGTAACCAACGTCACACCTAGATAAATGAAGTATGAGACTATGACACAATCATGACATGAACAACACGAAATGACACCTTCCACACTATCACATTTTCAGGGTTCAATATTTGTCGCATTCAAAATATAATTTAATCCTTAAAGGTTTGAAGAGCACATAACATGACAAACATACATTTTCCTTTTTCTCTAGATTGCATTTCCCTTACTTTGTTTAATACTTAATTTAAGATTCCACTTCACTACCATTTACATTTCCTTATTTAACCTTAAAGGTCTTGAATCCATTAATTATGAGAGCATGTAGTTTCATTCACCATGATACCCATTATTATTATTTTTGGGTTTAATTTATACAATACACTTAATCACATGAAAGTGTTAACCTTGGTTTAAAGAGCATTAACATGCAAGGTAAGAATCCCCTCTTCTCAAAACTTCATAACTATATTGCACATTGTGAATATCTTAAAATAAGTGTACACTAATTGGTTCACATTTCAATTTCCATTAATTTGCAAAACTCTATGTTAATTATAAACTTTTGAAACACCTATACGCCACCCCACACTTGTTCTTAGAATATGGGTTCATTTCTTAAAGAGCATGGTTATTCGTCATGGTTAAGCTAACCTTATGCTTGCAGTACACCTTGAAGATAGAGATGATTGGGAGCATTTAAAATATTTTGAAGAGTCACATGAGGTTAGTGTTCAAGTCAAAAGTTAATGCTTTAGAATGTCATATTCTCGAAGGAGATATCTCATAATATCCTTAATGTCAAAAAATAAGAATTAGCAAGGAGTGAATGAAAAAATCACAATTCTCACATTTCTAATGGATCAACATCCTACCGATAACAATCCCACCTATTAAGGTTTAGATACAAAAATATGTCCACATATTACCCTCCAATAAGGTCCTAAGATTAGTTTTAAAATTTATTCCCAAGTACCCCAAGGGAGCTACACCCTACTACGGGCCAAAGCTAGCGTTCAACAACTTAATCCCCCAAGACCTCCAAAAACTCGAAGGTGTCCCTATAATCAAGAGGCTAAGGAAAACACTTCCATTCCTAAGGTGTAGTGATGTCCCAAGAGGTGTTTGGTTACACTAAAGAAACAAGGCACGAGGTTAAGCTCAAGAGACCATTCCATACGAGGGTTGATAATTCAAACTATAAGTTGGTTGTTGCTTTTTGCCAAAAATTGAAATGCACACACATGTAAGTTATATTTTTCTTCAAGGCTAAGATATTTCCTAGGTAAATTCATCAATAAAAGATAAATGAATAACACCATTACCATAATACTACCATCAATTTTACTGGTACAATCACATCCAAAATGAGGATGGTACAAACAATTTTAAATAACAAGGTTTCAATTTCATTCTCTTGATGATGATTCAAATATAATAAAAGGGATCCTATTACATCATTTTCTAATGTAATATGACCCAATCAACTTCATTTACCTAACCAAATATAATGAAATATGACTAAGTGTGGAATTAGTCAAACATGCAAAGGTACACCTACGCAAGAAATTGTACATTTCATCAACATGCAACAATATGGTGTACATCATGGAAACATTGTAATAATGTATTTCATTCATAATAATATTGCTAATATATTCTATAAAAATACATTGTTGTCATATATCATGCTAATAAAAGACACATGTTTCATTGTACTTCTCCTATTGTCTGGTACTGTAACCACCATAGGGTCGATTCTAGAACTGTATGGAAATCCCCTACACTCAAGCATAAATCCACACATTCATCATTTCGAACAATTTCAAATAAAGAGTAGAGAGAGGTAGAGATAGGGGAGGAAGAAGAGAGACTTTGTTTCTCACGCATTCACACTTTCACATTCATTTGCACTTTACGTTTTTGGTTCTAGAGAGAGTAAGGATGAGAGAGAAGGTTAAGAGACACTTTATCTTCCATTCACAATGTCGTAACCATTTGCATTTCATGTCCATTTTCATTTCATTTCAAACCAATTTACATTTTCCAATTCATTTACATTTTCAAATCAACCAAAGTATCATAGTCATTTCTAGAGAGAGAAGAGTGAGGAGAGAGAAAAACACCATAAATTTCAAAATCGATTTATATAAAGTAAAAGATCGAATAATGATCTACATATCATTGTACAATATTACAAAGGTCACACGTGTGGTTAGAAGTCAAACAGGACTCTTAGAAGGAGTTTCTAGCTAAAGTAATACTTTGATAAAACTGACCAAAACAAAAAAAAAAAAAGTGCTTACAAAATGGATTCCAAAAACACATCTTGAGTTCAAGCAAAAATTTAGATGATTCCCAATTATTCCCCTATATATAGAGACTTCATCACATTCGATGTAATTTGAATGTGAAAACAATTCTCAAGTTACAAGGGTATCTCGAGGCTGATAATTGTAAACGCAACTAAAATTTCTTATCACACAATGGTCGGAGGGCCTCAAAACCCACTTGCAAAAATAATCCCTAATAGTGTTTTTGCATAATTGAGAGTGGGTTCCAATTCTCCTATTGGAAGTCTAGAGGTAGGTGGTAGTAGTTTTCAGTTTCACACAAACAAAGAGGCATCTGTAAGCTGGAACCAATCACATTTTATTAAAATGAGCACGTCACCACAAGTGGTTGATATACAAAAATGGGCTTCGAGACTCGACTTAGAAAGCACTAAAAGAGTTCAAACAACTAAATTAAGTTTCCCCATGGTGTCCTACGTTACCAAGGATCAAATTAGAAGTTCTGGATTCATGGTACATTTGGGTGTGGCGCTCCATGCGTGCGATTTCTAAGGTCAAATTTTTCTATGTTTTGAAGATTTCAGGCATGATAACAATTGTAACATTCATTATAGATTTAATATTTATGATAAAAATATTGATACGCAACCACATAGGGCATAAAAGAGTACATACTTTAAATGCACAAAGAAGGGGAAAACCATACCTATTCCGTGCAATTCACCATCACCACATTCTATGGTTGATGGTGTCTAAAATTGCTCCAAAGCTCCTCTTTGTAATTCAAAAAATAAAATCTCATATGATACATTCCTAAATCTTCCACGTTCTAGCATGTTAATCTAGATGCACCTTAATTATATCTAAAAACTCAAGTTAATCTTCATCCCATGCACTTTTAGGAAAACTTTAGTGGTGATTCTTCGCTAATTCATGAATATTTAGATTTTTAAAATTTGGATTTAGCAAATTTTAAAAGTCATACAGAGTAGCATTTCACCTAAAATTTCTAGGAACTAGTTCATTTGGGGGGTCGACTCACTAGTGTTTATAATAAATTTCATATAAATACATATATTCACCACAAGAAAATCGGTTACAATGTACATACAGTATTAGGGATATAGTATACATCTCAAGCATATGCCATAGATATTTGTTCATTTGAATGAAGGGTTTAGGGTTCCATACGATGCCCGATAGAAGGGTTTAGGGTTCCGGATGCACAACTACATTTTGAACTTTGCAGTGCCCGCCCGCATTCTCGCAGCACACCCTCCTACATTTGACAACCGCACGCTTGCATTTTCTAGAGCCCACCCGCATTTTTAGTCGCCCACCTAAATTTTCTGCCCCACCTATATTTGTTGCTTCCCACTTGCATATGTAACAACCTTCCGACGCCCCTTCCCCACAAAGATTTTTCCATTTTCCGGCATTTTTCCTAATGCCCGATCAAGACTTTTTATAATTTCTGGATGCATTCCTTCCTCACCCGACACCTTGTTTTCCTCCACACGAAAATGCCTTGCTAGCGATCCTCTGGTATTCACAAAGTGGAAGGCCAATCCAAAAAAGGAATATTTTCACATATTTTAGCCAGCCACAAAAAGAGATCAGGCAGAATCAAATGCAAGTGCGACCACCATACACACCTAATGCAGGTATTGTACAAACTACAGAATTAAGCCTTATTTATTTTCAAATTAAAAATTCAATAATATAGTTAATAATAAAATTTTAAAAATCCACTTCCTTGCAGATGCACAATATCCCACTGATGATGACATGCCTCCTCTTGAGGAAATCCTCATTATGTGCCTCCACAAGAAGATATGCAACAACCTGAAGATGTGCCTCCACTTGAGGTCACCACATTACGAAATGGAACAAAGAGAGGAAATTTCTAGTCAACCACAAAAAAAACAATCCCATTGATGTTGATGAGATCCAAAAACTAAAGATATTCAGAAAAATGTGATCCTACTATTGTAGGTGATAATGCAACCCCAAAATCTGTGAGAAGAAAGAGAAATACATGGACCATTGGCAGGAATTTTAAGTTCGACTGGGATGCTAAGTTTCCATTCATTAAACCAGTACAACCAAAAAAGGTACTGATATTCCAACCGAATGTAAATGTACTATTTGTAGTTGGAAACTAGGAAAGGATAAAAAATGCAACTCAAACTTGACACAATAGAGAAACATTGTGGTAAAGTATATGAGTCAGTTAAACAAGTAGATGGTCAAATAAAATGAACACAGATGGAAAAATGAAAAAGAATGCATGCATGTCAGATATGCAGAAGAATATGAAAATGAAAATAAATGCCTAGAAAATCTTGTTGAGAAAGGAGGAACTATTACAACTCACCTAGGAAAAGTTGTTCAGATTAATCTGCGAGCTAAAAATATACAGTTCACAACTATCTACCATATTCTGAAAAAAGGTAGACCTATTTCCGATTTTTAGGATTATAAAGTTTTATTTCAACTTAATGGATTTCCTAATCTTCCACAATCCCATTGGTCAAACAACAATGCTTGGGAAATTTCCAAATGTCTAGCAATGATTGAGAAGGAGGATTTGAAAGAAAAAGTAAAAAATGCAAAGTTTTTGTCATTGTCTATTGATGAGGTCACAACTATTGACAACACAACGTGGATTTGCATTCATATTTATAATTTTGAGAACCATCAAAGGATACCTCATTTATTGATAGTACATAAAATGATAGAAAATTGTAATGCAAAGAACATTTACAAGCTGGTTATTTCAAGTTTGAGAAATATAGCGGGAATGGATGATTATAGTATTGCAACTAAATTGGTGTGTGTGGTACGGATGGTACATCAGTTACGCAAAGTAACACCAAATGGTCTGTGCATTCGAATACAAACCTCTGTTGCACCATACATGATTCCAATCCATTGTATGACACAAAAATGAATCTTTCATACAAAATAGTTAGCACATTTGACACTATTGCAAAAGTAGAAGAGCTGATCTATGACCTTCATGCATATATGTCTAGCAATCCCAAGAGATTCCTTGAGTTTTAGAAATTTTCAATTGGTGTGACTGATGGTAAAAAATTCTTAAAGATGTAGATACAAGGTGGATTTCTATGTATGAACCTGCATGCAAAATTTTTCAAGAATATCCATCGTTGGCTGGTTTTATGTACAAATATCGTAGAGAAGTTGACAAGGAAAAATATTTGTTGTACCATTTAACAGATTTGGAAACGTTACTGAATTTAAGTGGAATTCTCCCCATGTTAAGGGAAATAAACTATTTGAGTAAACATGCTCAAGAGAGGTCAATATATATTGTTGATTTCATACGGTTGAGGAAACATGTCTGTCAAACTCTTGATATGTTGTACCTGTCCCAAGAGGGCTTTAAAGGGTCTATATTTGAGAACTGGAAAATGTTAATAGACATCAAAGATCCTAATTTCTATATGAAATTCAATATTAAGGATTATCTTTGTATAGTTGTTAATGGGAAGGAAATTCCAATGCATACATTTTAACAGAGAGTTGATTTGGTTGGAGCAAAAATTGAAGAAGTTCTATTACACGCATCTTATATGAGAATGTTATTTCTGATACAAGGATGAAATTGAGAAATATTTCACAAAGTTTATCTTCAGAAATTCGTGATCATTTTAAAAGGGATGATCTTCTAGAGGCTATGGGAGTGGTGAATCCCATATTCGGAATGTCTTTGATGGTAACAATGAACAATTTGTAAGTGAATTATTTTAGAATCATATGTCTATTTTGGTAAAGCATTTCATTTAGAGATAAATGGTGTTGAGATTAAAGGTATTTTGTAAAAACATTTACTGACAGCTCAATCATCACATTTTGGAATTACAATGTTGGATCAATATCGACACCTAGACAATCCAACAAAAAATGGAGCTATAACAAGGCTATGGAAAAAATTGCATCCAAGTAGCGACTGCAAGAAAGTCTTAGTGAATATTTCCATCTATATGAGCTTTTCCAAACAATGATTTTGGGATCAGTAGAAGATGAACATGTTTTTAGTGCACTATATTTTGTGAAATCAAATCTTTGAAATAGGTTGGATAAAAATTTGGAGACTTGTTTGAGATTATATGTTTCACATTATCCAGTCGATGCATTTCCTTATGAAAGGGTGATTATGACTTGGACTTCACTTGTTGATAGAAGAGGAGTCACAAACACAACAAGAAACAATGATGATCTTAGTTCTGAACCAGAGGTGGATGCTCTGCTGAGTCTAACACTAGAGATGCAAATGTCTCGAGGAAAATGCTCGAACATTGTTTCAGTTTTACGCATTTTTTAGGCTCGACACTTGTACCTTGGTAAGACTCAAGACACATGTTTTATAAATATTTATATAATCCTATCTGTAAACTTCATTTGAAATTGCTACATATTTTTTGAATTAATGATTTCTATATTTTTATTGAATCCCTTTGATTTTTGTATACAATGCATTGATGCAATAATAAGATATGAAAACATTAATTACGAATAGAAAACATATATTATACTTTACACATTACATTGTAATTTGTTTCAATTTGTTATGTGAAAAACGAAACACCAAACATGCGAATTTAAATAGTCCTATATATAAACTTCAATGTTCATATCAAATTGATACAAATTTTTGGCATAAATGATTCCAATATCTTAATTCCTTTTAATTTTTGTATACAATCCAACAATAAGATACATTGTTTCAGTTTGCATTGTGAAAACAAAACACCAAAGATGCAAATTTATATACTCATATCTATAAACTTCATATGAAATTGGTACAAATTTCTTGAATAAATGATTTCAATATTTTTATTCATATTTCCTTTTAATTTTTGTATACAATGTAATAACCAGATACTAAAAAACAAATTTGAATAGAAAACATATAAATTATACTTTACAAATTACATTGTTTAGTTTGCGTTGTGAATTTGAAAAACAAAACACCAAAGATGCAAATTTATATGCTTGTAACTATAAACTTCATATGAAATTGGTACAAATTTCTTGAATAAATGATTTTAGTTTTTTATTCATATTTCCTTTTAATTTTTGTATACAATGCAATAACAAGATAATAAAAACAATAATTTTGAATAGAAAACATATAAATTATACTTTACAAATTACATGAAAAACAAAAAACAAAGTGAAAGATGCAATGAAAATATAAATATAATTAATAACAGTATTGATTCATATTTTTTCAAAAAACTTCATAAAACGTCTCAGTAGAAAGTATTACAGACTCATAGAGTCTTACAATATAACAAACTACAAAGTCATAACTTATAACAAAGTTCCATCTCAATCTATTAGCTATGATGTTCCCTCACTCTCGTAGCATTTTTTCATCATGAATTACTCCTGATTTCACTAGATCCATAGTTGTGGCATTGATACTAGCAAGATTTTCAATATCTTGTTTCACTGCATCACCTGCTGATAATAAACTGGGATCCGCATCAGATTTCTGCTTGAACAAAATCTCTAGATCCATGTTGTGCTCCTTGATAATTTTCTTCAATGTATTATTCTATTTATTTTGGAGCACAAGTTTTTCTTTCAGTGAAATAACAACAACTAATATTTTTCGCGTAGTCTTCAAATGAAGATCTAAGACTTGTGCTTCAGTCTTCAAATTTTCATATTTTTCCTGTGTTTGAAAAAAACGTTATTAGTTACAATTTACAAATCTAAATATGCAAAACTAAAATTTCAATGCAAAGAAAGAAAAGAAAAACTTACGATAGCTTTATCTTTTTCGCATTTGCAATCAAAACAAGGTTTTATCTCGATCCCATTGGTTGTAGTAAGCTTGGGCTTCACCATTTAAATTTTCTAACCTGTTCAACATAACATCCAAAACATTATCATTGTAGTCATTGTCTCTTTTATGGTTCCTGAAACAACCTTATTCACCAATATATCAATCTTTCCTGGCTCATTTTGAATGAAGCAAATAATGTATTTCTTTGGGAATGGTTGTGAAAACGAATATTTATTTCCTTCATCAAAATATTTTCCCACAATTCCCAAGTTTTCAATAATTGTATATCGGAAAATAACTTCAGTCACATTAGCATAACATCTTTCTACCAACAAATTATTCAAAGGAAAAGATGTTAATTGATCTGGAGTCTATGGTACTACAGGAGGAGGAGATGATGTGTCATGCAAAATAGGTGAATCAAGTTGTAAAATAGGAGCTTCTTTGGGCTGCCCCTAAATAAGATTATGGGGATTGAAGGTAGTTGGATCACTAGTACCACTCTCAATACCCAATAAATCATCATCAAGATCAATTTCATGCAAAATGGTGGTGCCCATTGCACTTGGGATACCACTCAAGGAGAAATTCGGAAACTGAGACCTTGTTAAATGAACTGTGCCACCACTAGTAGCTAGAAAAGATATTATTTTCCCTTGTTTGAACCTGTCTCTAGGGTGGTGGTGGTGGTGGCATATTTGTTGTCTTAGGAGAAGGAACTACAAAATGGCAATTTGAAAACACAAGAATTCAATATTTAGGAAATTTAGAAGAAAAGTTAAAATTGTAATTGATTAAAAATGTATTTTATATAGTTATACTTACCATGTTGGGTATGTCTAGGAGTAGGGGTAGAAGTTTCTTCCACTATCAGTGGCTGATTCATTGTGGCAGTGGAGTACATATGTTCAACATGGTGTCGGGAAGATTCATGAGAACTATCAGCGAAATCTGTAAATATGTTGTAAATTGTAATGTTAAAAATTACGCATAGCCGATAATATCCTAATTGATTAATAAAAAATTAAATAATATATGTTACATTATTTCATGAATCATAGCTTGAGTCTTGAATTTTGACTATACAATTACATACTTGGACCCTAGTATTAATACCTAGAATGATTGATGTAGTTACTTCTAGCACTTGCAATTGCACATGTGTAAGAGAATGCCTCGTGTGTTTTTGTTGTCTTGAACCCGCGATGAGATAGTTGTGCATCTTGGTAATAATCTGCACTATCCTTAGGTGCTTGATGACCTCTTAGTGTAGCTTGTCTTCTTGCATTCGATGCAAGTCTTCTCTTCTAAAGAAAATTGAAAATTAGCTCAAATTTACAAATAAATTAATGAAAAATTATTACAGAAATTGAAACTTTACACTTACATGTGTTGCTCATCAATAGAAAGGCATTTTACTTTCATTATTTCATCAAGTGCAGTAGGAATATTAGCATCAGAGTTCAAATTATGATACGCTTCATGATATAATGCAAGTACATAATTACAACATGATAATGTTGCACCGTCATTGCAAATAGTATGTGTCAAATCTTGTCGTATCCTATTGGATATATTTGTACACCAGTCAAAATTTTGGAAACCTAGGGAATGAAGCATGTAAACAAGAGCCCAGTATGGTATGTCTGATTGGCTGCCCTGCAAAACAATCCTAGTTTGAAAAAAATTAATAATAGCCTACAACAATCCTAGCCTTTGAAAAATTCGATCATAGCCTGCAAAAAATCATTTTGAATAACTTGCATAGTTAAACCCCATCTTGATTTAGAGGTGTTGGCAATACTTGCACATCATTGAGAAAAGGAAATTTTTTATTCATGTTATGAGCTTATTAATCTTTTGATAATAATAAAATACTACCAAAAAGAAGATTGTTACAACTTACCTTTGACCTATATGCCGAAGTGGGACTCCAGATATTTTTTCCTCATCTGAGAGCAATGCTTTTATTATCATAGGGTTGGCATTTGTGTAAGGAATCCCGATTAAGTGATGGATATCTTCTGGAGATGTCCCAAAAGAAAATTTTCAAGATGGAAGATTCATTTTAAAGACATAAGTCATCGTATCATAATTGGATGATAAAATTGTAATAAACAATTTCTGCTTTTGTATTGGGGCATGTAAATTATCCCTTGAAAGCAACACTACTCGACCTAGTCAATGAATGTGTCCTTTTGCGTGAGCAATGTGCAAATTTGGGGGCACATAAGGTTTTTGAATTGTGTTCTGGGTTTTTCATAGCCCTATGCTTGGGAACGAGCCTAGGAGGATGAATGAGAATGCACTTGGGAGGAGGAAACCATTTGGGAATTGGAATTTAGTCTTTGGAGATGCGGAGGTTGGAGTGAGGAGCTAAGATATTTAGTCTTCAGAGAATGAAATGAGCTCTAGGACTGAGGACCCAATATATATACCCTATGCAAGACATGTGGTGGTAGAAGGGTTGATGCTTAAAACGCCCGTATGCGAGGGCTAGCGAATCCAACGGATCAATTGCATATGCAACTCGATGGCTGCATAAGAAGTCACACGACTGAGACATGTGGCCTGTAGATGGGTGGTTATAATAACAAATTCCCAATCCACACATCGGAGTCGTGCGGCGCCTTATGCAATCGCTTTAGTGCATATGCAACTACACGAGTGCATATGTGCTGGTCATAGGCGGAACTTGTATATGTAACTAGGTGTCATCGTGATGCAACTGATGCCCGCAGATGCGTGGTCTGGCAGACAGAGATGGTCAGCATGGGGCGTTACAAATAATATACGCATATCAATATGCAACCGCTCATCCACATGTCACCCACCATCGTTAGCCATTTTTTTGCAACCATGTGCTGCATGCGGAATTTTTCCCGAGAAAATGTTTTTTTATTATTTTTGCCATTTTTGAAAGCCCTTTTGAGATTCGCCACCGGTTCTATAATATTTTTTTGGGGGTCTTAAAGTGAACCTTGTGCACTTTTTGAATCCTCTCGCAGTCCAACAAAAGAGGCTCTTAAGTGTTTTTAACAAATCCATTTTTTGTGCAACATCTAATAATCCTTGTTGTCTATACATTTTTGGCATTTTATCAAGTAATTCGCAACCATGCATAGGGGTCTAGTTATCATGACAGAGGCGTCCCAACTCTAGAAACATTCCAAATTTCCACCCTAGTCCTCCTCATAACAGACAAAACAAATTTAAAAAGACCAAAATCCACCTTTTTGCACAAACAATGCAAATAGTCTGAGAGGCCATATTTCTTTGTGGCAAAAAGAAAATTTCCCAGGTCCCCTCTTCAAGCTCACAATTTTTGACAAAGGTAGGGATAATGTTGGCAGGGGGTTGTGGAAATTGGCTTTACACCCGATATTCTTTTTAAAATTATTTTCTTGAAAATTTCCAAGTCGCTTAACGCAGACACATTTTATGTCTATCCAACAATCATCGCATTACATGAAACTAAATTTTTTGTTGTATTTTTTAAAGTAGTTCATGCCCCGTGTGTAAGCTTACACATTCTCGCATACGCATCCAACGAGGTGTCACAACCCGTAAAAGACAAAAATCCACTTTCGTCACTCTACTCGTTGATGGATGTCCATTTTTTCTAGGGAGGATGCTATGTATCAATCGCATTTATTTGAAAGCCTCAATTTTCAACAAAACCATTTGTGCATATCCCACAACCGTTTTTTTTTATTATTTTTGCCCATTTTTTCTCTAAGCCCTAAATTTCAAGAGGTATTTTGCATTCCAAAGCCATAAAACTAAGCTTATATAATAACCATACCATTATTGGGAGGGAGGTCTCTAGGTTCTAAATACGGTTCACCATTTGCAATAGAAATCAATCAGACCAGGCCCCAAAATGGTGAAGAGAAACTCAAAACAGAGTTTCATGACCTCACACAACATTAAGTACTAGATCCACATAACTTTCCTCCCCACCATGAAAGCCTCCATCTGAAATACATCCTCACGCATGCCCAAAAAATCCATTTTAAAAATTCTTCCAAAATTTTCCTCAATTCCTGCCCAAAATTTCATTAATTCCTTCTCGGAAAACCAAAATACAAGGCCCAAGGATTTTCATTAAATTCTTCTTGAGATGTGGTTTGGCTCAAGCTCCAAAATAAGTTTGGAGAGATTTAAGAATACTAAAGAAATATTTAAATTTAATGACAAGTCTTCTTTTATGTTAATTTCTTGATTTAATTTGATTATTTTATAATTTGTTATTACTTGAACCTCCACAATGCCCTGGTAAGTTACTAACATCTCGTAATTTATTTCCTTAAATTAATAAAGGTAATTATGATACAATTAATGTGGCCTCGCTATTTGCAGACATACCTCACGTCAAAGGTCGAAGAGTCCTCCTAACCACCTTGGAGGTGGTAATAACCCATAAATCCCAGAGACTAGCTCCCATCAAGGTAAAGTGTCTCGGAAGCTTGAAATTTTAGAGCTTTCAGTAATTAAGATAATCATGCTCTTGGCCTTAGGAAAGATGACCACCAACGATAAAGGATACACACAATTACTTTTATCTTTTAACAACTAATATTCTAATTTAGGGAGGTAGTATCATTTTTCTTACACTCTATTTAATCATTTCATTTTATGAATTATTCATATTGTGAGGACGCCACTAAAACAAAAAACTCGATCCTACCAAGGACCGCCTCAAGCCCACGCATCTACAATTGAGAGGTGGTAACGAGAGGGGCACTAAAATATTAAGAAGTGTTATGGTAGTTGTGAATGTACATAAGGTAGATATAAACATAGAAAAGATAAACTTATGATTGTGTTGAGTAACATTAAATAGGGTTTAACCTAACTTCTTAGTACTCAAAGAAAACATTGCTCATGATATTAATAGCCATCACTATGATTTTGCATAATTACATTGGTTGTGAATTATTTGTGAGGAAGTTTCAATGCAACCATTACATTGTTTTAAACTCGACTAGAAGAATATAGATAGATTCACTCTTCGATATCATATCTCTATTTGTATTCAAGGTTTAAGCGATAAAGAAGCTACTTTTTGTATCTCTTAAAAAAATCATTTATATGTTCTTAACATGGTATGATGATTTCAAAACCTTTAAGGACTCTGAAAAAGAGTGAAAAGGGATATGAGACTATATAGTTTAATCTTGAAAATTAATAATTTAGGGGACACAATTGGTATGTTTGCATCATTCTTTCCTAAGGAATTAATGTGCAAAAAGAATAATGGTAGGGAAGATGCTTGAATAAGTTGACCTTGATGTATGTTTGTTAGAAAACTTGAAAAATGAAATGGAACTTGGATATTTGCATTACGTTACACCTCGATTGTTGTACTCAAACATGTACATTAAGGTGGGTTAGGGTACAATCCTATCACTCTTGAAGGATAAGGTATTTCATATGGTTTGAATTGAGTTATATGTATAGCTTTAATGTTCATAGTACTCAATATTTTTAATTATCTACCATAGTAGGAAAGGACTATGTGAACTTTATTGGAATAAATCTAGTGGCATTTGCATGAAGTAGCTTAGCATGGAATGAATGTCAATCAATGAAGGGATTGTATGTATGTGAAGATAAATCTATTTATTATTAATTTTATTATGGCTATTTTATTTTGTTGATTGGTGCAACAAATGTGGCATGCTCTTAATTCAAAACCTAATTCCAAAACATCCAAGAATATAAGGGTTAAAACTCATTCCCCTCGACATTTAGACAACACTATCTTTTCTCGTAATTGAATAGTTCACCTTATGAACTATTAAGGACATAAATTTTCTCTGGATTATAAAGTGGTGAAACCGAGGAACATATAACTAAACTTGTAATAAGGATATGGATGTCAAGCTAGGTCGGAAGGGTGGAGTAGGGAACACCCGTACCTAACCTTCACCATGCTTGATAAGGTTGTAGACGTTATGGGCCACAATTATGTAAGCATGAAATAATTACTAACTAAAATGACCTAGTGGTGAAAACCACAATAAAATTAGGTTGTAATTTTGGGGATGTTACATTTAGTATCGGAGCTGCATTCAACTCGTTAAAAACTATAGGGAAAACTAAAACTATACCTAGATCGCATTTTATTTTCATTATTTTTAGAATTTGTCGAAAACAAGAAGTGACAAACATTATGCGACACGAGGAGGTAGGCACATACGGGGTTGAGGTATTGCACCTAACTTGGAAAGAGAGCCCACACCCAAATTTGTTTCCCATTTAATGTTGATTCAATTTTGGAAAAGGTGCTTAAAACTCTTGATTCTATTTAGACTAGTCTTGGTGTTGAAGAGTTTCTTTGGGCTGATTTAGTCCATGCCCAACAACAAGAAGAGGAACAACTTGTGGATTTTTTCTTTATACTCCATCAAGAACTAAAATTGACTAGTATTTAAGATAGGAGCGAGACCATTTCAAAAGGGAAACTAAGAATCTACTTTTGCCCAAGTATACGAGTAAGGAGGTTGGAGATGTAGTTGAAGCTTGGCTGGTCTCAAAGGTCTTATACGTTTAGAAGTTAGTCTTGTTTTCTTTGGAGGTCTACTCTCGGAGCATTAGGTCTAGGATACTCAAGAATATGAGCTACACAAACAAGGTATATCAAGTCTTTGGATTTTCCAATTGTGATCTCGCTTAGGTCTTCTTCCTATCCATCTTGTTGTCCCCCACATCAACTCTCTCATAAGGCACTATTAACCTAAAGGGAAATTAATACGCCAATGATGTCTATGAAGAGACAAAGTCAGTATGTTTGAAAGATAAGGTGTTTATAGATTGTGACGTGAGTGGAGAAACAATTAACACTATGATGAGTCTTAAAGTTACATAGATATTGCATATTTCTGCAATAAATTTAAAGACACATGAAGTATTTAGTTTATGATTAGGTGTTTTATGCCATTTGCAAACTCTAAAAAATGTTTATTTTTGTGCAAGGAGTTTGCGTTGTACATGGACCTTCAAACACTACAAAATACTACAATTGAATCAGACACATAATATATTCAAAGCTTAAGTTGAATCAGACACATATACATATATGAAAAAGGCAAATACTTACAGCAATACCCATTTGTCTTAAAGCATAGGAGTGGGAAGTTAAATACAGTTGTAGAGTAGAATATATGTCTGGTTGAGTGAGATGCATAAAGCAGAGTTTTTCAGAGAATCATTACTTTTCCCATAATGCTTACTAAAATTGCAATTATGTCACTGATTGGGCAATGAACGCATCTCTTTAAGCCGAAAGGTGTGGAGTAACAATTTCTATTAAAGTACGTTAAAAATGCGAAAATTCATGTATTGCAGAACACCGTGTCATCCATAAACTCAAAACTCAAAACTCGAAGTGGATAACGTTATTAACGTACATCGTCGAGAAATCAGGTCCTACCGGGAGTCGAACCCAGGTCGCTGGATTCAAAGTCCAGAGTGCTAACCACTACACCATAGAACCATATACGAATGTCACAATCGTAATTCCTTAATAGTTGTCGATATCATTCTATAACTTCGTGTAAAATAATTTTCGAAAAAAATTACAATAAGAATTGTTATCGTTGGAAATGCTTTATGTTGTCATTTGGCTAAAAGAATATTAGCAATATATATATATATATACAATCAAATTTAATTTACTCAGGATTACTATTAGTTTTTAGGTTTGAAAATACTTTTTTATATTTTAAATTATAAAATATTTGTTAATATCTGAAATTATCAGTATTTTTTAAGGTCACGTAATTTTTTTCTTCATAATTCTTTTAGACATTTGTGAATTTGAAGTATCTCTTATATGTTGATCACCAAGCGTCACTTTACACCGAAAGGACTGGTCATCTCTCCATTTGATTTCCATAAATAATTTTATAATGCTTAATTTGCATCCTACAATGTATCTCATGAATGAATCATGCCCATTTTTAAAAAAAAACTTGTGATTTCTATCCAATTTAATATTATAATAAAGATTAGTATGTCGGTTAACTAAGTTCTAAACATTAGATATGTTTACAATGAGATACATTTCTTAAATTAATTGAAAGTTGCTTCTCCTTTCTACTTTCAAAAGTGTTCTTTATCTACTTATATTTCAACTTTAGTGAGAAAGGAAATGATTTTTCCATGATCTATTTCGGTGTATGATGTACTTTGTATCCATGAGAAAAAGGTAATGGTGGTTGTTTCCTTCTCTAAAATGAGGGTCTTAATATTATTTTATAGGATTCAAGTACAGACTTGCTTTCGAGAAATTGGCTTCTAGTTGACGTTATTCTATATTAAAAATAATTGTAATTATCTTGTCCTATTAATTTTGACAATGTATATATAATTTATTTTGTACAAATTTTATATTTAAGGCTATCTATTTGATACTCTAGGTCTTGCTACCACTTTGTTTATTAAGATAGGTGTGGAAGGACATAATGTTTACGTGAACTTGCACTTGAAGTAGCATGTTGACCCACAATCGACCGATATGTTACATTATTATTTTTATTTTAATACCTATAAATTGTGGCTACTGTAAACTCATGTAATAATAATAATATAAATATATTGTTAAGCCCTAACCTTCATGCATAAAAATTATGTCAAGAGTGGATTCTCGATAAGCATCATTTCTTTCATATTAACATGGTTTAAAGTTCTTTCTAAAACCCTTACTATATCTTGTCATTTTTATACCATATTGTGAGATAAACAATATTTTATCTAGAAATTTGAAATTATACTCACCTAATTAAAATTCTATAACACTTTGCTAACAACGTTAAATGTAGAGCTTTACAAAGATCACACATGGTAAAGTAGGAGAGGAATCAACATGGCGAAACAAGTTTTGTTGTATCTAACTCCTTCCCGTAGTCTTTTTCCATACATATGAAGATAATTTATGAAAAGTGAAGGGTAAAGGGTAAAACATGATTTTTTAATGGGGCAAAAGTTAGAGATTGTGTTTGCAATCATAAAATATTTAACAAAGTTTTGACAAAATTCTCTCTTCCAATTTACATGTATATGAAATATGATTGTCATGTTGTATATAATTTTATATATAAATTATATAGATATACATAAATATATATTAAAATTTAATATATTTTGAAAAAGTTTTTTTCAAATTGATAATTCTAAGAAAAAGTGAATATCTAGAACTTCAAAGCTCTAATATAAAACAAGCACGAGTAATAAGGTCTCATTTGAAGTAATTTACATCAAGCCTTCAACTTATGGTGAGAATTATTAAAAATTACCCTCACTTTATCTCCCTACTAACAAATACTTACAAGACTTTGGGTCCCCTTATCTTATCATTATTACCTAAAAAGAAAATATCATTAAATTAATGATATTAGTAACCACTCTAATATTTTTTAAGAAGATAAGATAATTATATACAAACTAAATTCTTAGAAAATTTAATAAACTAACCAAAATATATTAATTAAATAAATGATAAAATATTTTTTATATTGAAAAAGTAATTTTAAAAAATTTATTTATTTGTATTTGTAAAAGAGAAGCTTTCATTTTAAAACCAAAAATGGAAGAAAAAAATGGTATTTATTAACTATTTTTTCCTTACTAAAAAGGTAAGTTCTTTAAAAATATAAGTTCGCCTTTGTTTTAAATAGTAATTAGGATTAATGAAATTTCAAAGTTCAGCGTTCACCTTTGTTTTGAATAATAATTAGTGTTAATGTAATTCGGGTAGTAGAGAATGGGCTTTAACACTTAAATTAAATGAATGAATAAATAAAGAAATAAAATGTTAAATTGTTGATAAGTTAACAGCAATCAACAACTCTTCATTAGCTGTTTGGCTCTTTCCAAAATCTATAATATGATTATGAAATATTTAATACATAAAAATTATTAGAATTTATTCATATTATCAAATCTCTTAATTGGTTTAGTTTGGTGTTTTAATGCGGATTTACATTTACAAGTTAATTCTACCGAGATTATAATAGTTGCAACAAAAAAAAATAGATATACACTATTCAAAAATAAAAACTATCTGGAAAAAAACACAAAGACAAAAACAAATAAAAGAATTTTTGAGATTTGCTTCTTACAAAAACACATAATTATCTTTATAACTGTTTTTAATAATAAAAAAATATTGTCCATATATTCTTTGTATACGAAATTGATCAAACAAAATCAGTAAAACAATCTATTATCATAACCCACACTCATAAATTGGCAGTGTCCACTCTCTTCCCAATCACAAAATGCATAACAATTAAATAAACTTATTTATCACCAATCAATTGCTGGACCCTCAGAAGGGAGCCATCTACAAAAACTTTCAGGTGCACGCAGCTTGGCACGGTGCAATGCAGAGACCAGGGATTATTTACATTAATAAATCTCAAACTATCACATTGGATCGTGCCAAACTGCGGCTCTGAAAGATTCTACAGTCAATCTAAAATCACCCACTTCATCCATTAGGAAAAACATACAACATTCACATGAGGGTTCCAGTTTTACAAGCAATCCATCCGGGGCCTTTTTATATCCAAACACAAATCTCCACCTTTAGATTTCCAGTACAAAAGGAATAATTTTTTCGCATAAAAACAATATAATCGATGTGGCATATTCTTGCATGTCTGCAAACATTGTGCAATTATTCCATGGATGTTTTAATGGTCCACACAAAGTACTGCATATATTGCAATATCTTTCAGTTTCTTTTTCTTGGCTAAACTCCACATCAAGTACTGTGCATATATTACAAATATATTTTGGCAAGATAAGGCATTTTGGATATATTACATATATTTGTAATATATGTAGGGAGTGTCTTATCTTGCTGGTATGTTGGAAATTTTATCTGGGTCAATTTAATTATGTTTAAAGATCGTTTAACAATTATGTGTATGTGTTTTAAGGGTTAATAGGGTATTTGGTTGTTGATTTTTGGATTGTCTATTTTACAATTGGTTGGTATTGAGTTATGTTAAAAAGTTAAAATAAAGTAGATATTTCATAAAATGATTGCAAAAATACATGTAGCAGAGTGGTTGGTTGGTTGCTTTGTAGCTGGCATATTGCAGATTTAAATTTACACAAGTGTAGGTTGAACCTGCATGATAGATAAGGTCATCTTAAAATTGAACCTGCGTGATAGATAGGGTCATCTTAAAATTGATATATAGAACATTTGATTGTCGTAAATTTGATCGATTTTACGACGAAATGTCGTGGATTCGACTTCCCAAAAGTGGGTAGTCAATTTTACGACGAATTGGATTTTTTCCATGCTAAACAAGAACAACAATAGATTGAATTGAGATATTTTCTATGCTAATCAAGAACAATATTGGATTGAATTGAGATATTTTCCATGCTAAACAAGAACAATATTGGATTGAATTGAGATATTTTCCATGCTAAACAAGAACAATATTGGATTGAATTGAGATCTTTATATTATGCGGTCTAGAATTGGTCGGTTAAAACGGGACTGAGTTTTTCAATTCTGACAGAAAAGAATCTCCCTCCCTCTCTCTGTCTGTGAAAAGAGAGATTTGAACGGACACAAATCAAATCCATTGAAATTCTGTAAAAAATCTGAATAATTCCAGATGGAATAAAGCCGAAGGGCCTGCCCTAACTTTCACGTACGTTTGATGCCCGGACACTCATTCCTGCAGTCGAAAATGTTTGCAAATCACGCGCACAGGCACGTCGGTGGGGTCGATTGGCTGGTTTCGACTGGATTTTTTTGGTGCCGCGGCGAGGTTGGCAGGTGAACCAGGCGAATAAAGCTATTCCATGGGACCAATTATATTTGACGATGTATTGCATCTGCATTGTTAACATTTTAAAATGACGTACAATAATACTCCAAAAATTTTAATCTATTTATAAAGGAAATTATGTTTTTAAATTAGGTTTCAGGTGAGTTTGTAATCTAACAAACTTATATATAGTTTTCAAAGTTCATGAATTATTAATTCACTACTGGGTTCTCATTTTCTAGCGTCTTTTTCTATTACAAACTTTTTTGGTATGTGTAGTGTCTAATAAATCTCATCAGTGTGAATTAACTCAAAGACAATGTAATAATGTATTTTAGGGTTAATTTAACTACATTAATATGTAAGGCTCAAAACAATATTTTTGGAGGAAAAAGAATGGTCTCCAAAATCTATGTATTGTCAAGATATTACCATTTTCTGATTAAATTTCCTAAGGAAAAAGAAATATCTATAAGTAATAGGCAAATAGACTACCTAAACTTTAAGATAGAGTGAAAAGTGTACACACACATTATTCCATCACCCCCCTCCCCTCTTTGATAGCAATTATAAAACATCTCTCAATGTAATTAAACTAAACTAACAAGAATAAAAAAATCTTGAAACCAATACATCACAGTTATTTTTATATACCTTGGTATTCGATGCAAAAAGATCATCATTCTTTGGCTTTTTCCTCGAGTTCAAACAATATCTGTTGCACCAAATTCATTCCAAACTCAAACTCAAGCCGATATAAAATTGATCCCTAGTGAGTGTTGAAATTTAACACACATCATACAAATTTTCAGTCATTATCCCTAATGAGTTTTTTTAATCTAATGGTCTCAACCTATGGAGAGGCTAAACTACAACTTTTTGTGCACATACTCTAACTAGGCTCTAGATTTTAGGATCCTTTTGAATGAAAGATGTTTCTGGTTTGTAAAATTTATGCTTTGTTGTCATATTTTAGGAATTTATATGGGTAAATATTATTAGATATTTCAAACAAAGTAAATAAATTAGCTTCCAATCTAATGTTCACAACATTCAACCTCATACAACTTGTTGGAACTAAAATTACTCTTTCAAAATAGTCATCGCTCCACAATTTCAAAAAAATATTCATTCTTTTGGTATAGTTTATGATGTAATAATTTTCATGGGACTAACTGACGAGAAGAGAATCCCTTCCATTATACCACTTTGCCTAAATCTTATATATTATTATTATTGAAATGTACATACTATATGCAAACTAAGATTACGCAACCTTAGAATTCTGAAAGGATATATTGATAAGAATATCAAGAAAGTTGTTTTTATATATCATGATGATTGTGGGAAAATTACTATCAATTATGGATGTAAGGAGAATATCTCATGAAAATTTCCTACATTTGGGCCACAAGATCATCAATTTGTTTACACCATTATTTAGATTTCTAATGAGAAATGTGTAATGATTAGAAATATGTAGACTATATTTTGATCTAATTAACTTCCAACATCAATTATGCATAACCAAAATAATGCATTCCAACTTGAAATACACTAAGCAATTGATATATGCTAATTAACTTGTTCAAAATATAAGAGGAGAGAGAGAGAGAGAGAGAGAGAGAGAGAGAGAGAGAGAGAGAGAGAGACTTAAATTGCTTGAGAAGAATTTAGAATGATCTAGATGTTCCGATAGTTGAATAGGAGAATCTAAGACTTTGTATTCTACATAGAAGATTCTAGAACTAAAAAAATCATAGGTTCAAGACCATACAAGATCCGTACAATCTAGGAAATATTTTTATGGTCCAAGAAAAGGACTATATGGTCTTGGATCGAAAGAATGTTTGGATCTAAAACTTCTAGGTGCTTTACTTGTCCGTAAATGGTGCTCGATGTGTTTCTCTCTTCTTTGCACAACCTTGAGTTGACTCCGTAATTATTTATAACAAAATAGAAACCCTAATAACTTGTAAAACCATTTGGAAATACATTAGTAAACTAATGGAGAAAACCATGTGTGTGTGTGTGTGTGTGTGTGTGTGTGTGTGTGTTTGAGGTTGGAAAACCATGGGAAGTCAAACTCCTAGCTACTAAAGCAATCCTAGTGCTACACTACATATCCTCGATGCAAAATCAAGCCTCATGTAGTTCTCCTAAGTGTTTGTGTAAGTGTGTAAATATAACCACCCCCTAAGGGTGCCCTTGTGTCTCTTGACACCAATATATAACATCTAACTATGTAGTATAATATGTACCTAACGCAGTAGTGGTGAGATGTGGTGCAATGTAGTTATGTGAATTAACCCTCGTGTTGATTGAAACCCTTATATAATGCTTGGAGTGACTTTGCTCTTTCTTAGGACATGGTTCTATGATCTTTGCATTCTTGTAGATGGGTGAAGCTAGACTCCTTAACTAGGTTGAGTGCTTCAAATTCATAGTAGGGAATGCCCTCGATGATATTAAGTTGATTTGAGCATATTTATGAACCCTTTAAGTGTTTTTGGAATTTTTTTGCAATAAGATCTTGTAATAAAGTCAGGTGAGTTATAATGTGATAATAACTTGCTTATATAGTCTTCCATAGGTGATATATTATGATAAGGATGACCCTATGAAGATGAAATGACCCAAAGAATGATTTAACATTGAAAGTAGAGTTGGTGATTGAGAAGGGATGGAACCATATAGGTCAACCAAGACAAGACCTCGTTCATATCTCGAGCCTTCCATATAGTTTTGAATAGGAGGAGAAAATCCTAAACTAAAAGTTGTGTAGTGAATATCAAATTTTTATTCCTCTTTGATTGAATAATATTTCTAGATTTATTAACAGAGTATGTTATAAGGATAATCAAGTTGTAGAATGGACAAAGAGATGATGAGATTGGATCCCGAATGTGACCATTTGTGTTGAAAATGATACATGGTCAAACCTAACATTGCATAAAGACAAGTTACTAGATTTGAATGTTTACATTTCTCCTCTCCTTAAGTTTTTAATTGAAAATTACATGCTTAAAGGAAAACATACCTGAGTGTGCACATACACATTTCCTTCACTTGAAAGGAATTCATGATTTCTTTGGGTTGGAATACTCTATGATGAAAACCATAATAGAGAATGTGTTAAATGGTTGTGATATAAACTAAAATTTAACTCAAAATATAGATATTACATTATAACTTTAAATCATTATAAAAAGTATGCAAAGGATATATAAAAAGAGTACACATGTTTATTTTGTGGAGGAGGAACTCACACTATTTCCATGCTTTGAAGAGTTGGAATGTACTTTGGAGATGCTAGAAGATTGGGGATGATCATTCCCCAATGTTGTGCCATACGAGATAGTAAAGGAAAATGGATTGGACTACAAAGGACCTATGTAGTTTGGTACTTTTTCCATTAGATATTGTGAGGGATGGAGGAAAAAGATCCGTATACAAAGCTTGTAGTTTTCTTGATGCTTTCTTTTTTTGAGATTCTAGTGAGAGAAGGGGAAAGATTAGTCGATGAAGCTCACAATATCAATTTGATTGTTTCCACTAAGACCACACCACCGAAAATGGATACAGGGCCAAATTTTCTCAAAAACCCTTAGATAAAATAATACATGCAATGCTCACATAAGGTGCTTGTTATCCATTTCACCCCAGGGGTTGAATTGATAACATACATCAGATTCTCAAGTCCTAGGAAAATTGATTAATCCAGGGGAAAAATCATGTTCTAGGGTTCCTTCTTAAATTTTTCTAACTTCCTGTCCGTGTTGAAAAGAACAAGCTCGAGAAAATGCGAGGAAGTTGCAGAAAATAAGCTTGGGCGAGAAAAAAAATTGTGAAAATCGGCTAAGTCCTTGTTACTAGAAGCAGTCGGGACATTTGGGATGCCAAGGCACGGATCAGGCGAAAAAGACTACAGCGGCCCAAATAGAAAGGGAAAAGTGGGACATCCGGGACAAAAAGATGCGGTGGATGCGAAAGAGCCGGCAGACCCGCGGACCAACCAGGAGATGACACGTGTCACAAGGGAAAAGTCCAAAAGTCAAAAGGTGAGTTTTGAAGGGGCAGCCCGAGCCAATAGGAATTGGACACATGTCCAATGGAGCAGGGAAGTGTGGAGCTCGGGGAGAAGTTAGAGAATTTGGCCGAGTTCAGCCAAAAGAGGTAAAAGTGAAGTAAGACCCCGCGCCCTGTCCTCCAACAAGATCATGCCACGTGTCGTCCAAGTGGCGGGAGCGCGGGAAAAAGTGGAAAAAGTCCCAAAATCATCAAAAAGGTCAAAATTCAAGGAAAACCCATGGGTAAGCAAAGGAGAGAGAATCACGTGACCAATCAATGCATGCCACGTGTCATCCAGGTGGCAGAGCGCGGGAAGAAATTTAAAAATCCGTTTTTGTCTGTTTTGTGCCCTAGATCTTCAGATCTCCATATCTTTTGATCCAGAGCTCGGATTGGCACGTTCTTTATATCAACGGAAAGCTTGTGAAATTCTCTACATGATTTTGGGGTTAATCTTGAGTTTTGGTGCAGTCTGGAGAGAGAAAATCAAGAAATGGATCTGACGCGTGTTCATGGCCAGAAGTGATATTTCAAATGACTGATTTAATGCAGAATGGGTCGCCTTCTCCTGTATTCCGGTCAAAATGACAGGGTATGGGTTTGTAAGGTCCCCCCATGCCATTTTAATGCATCTGCAGTCAAGGAGGGATGGGCTCCCATGTTTTGTACATTTTCTGTCCCCTGGGCTCGACCCATGCAATGTAAAAGCCAGATTTGGCTCATTTCCAAGGGGGAACTTTTTTGACATAGCAACTTCTTCTTTCACTCAAAGCAAGTGATTGAAGCAAGGATCGACCTCTCAAAGGTTGTAATAGCAGTTTTCTTTTACCTCTCTTTGAAGGTGTAATGCGTGTTTTTTTTTTGACACTGGAAATAATAATGTAAACTCTGTGAATGGTTTTCACCCTCTGTTTGTATTATTTGCTTCATTTCAAATTTTGAATTATATCTTATCATTGTGTATGTTTTATGTTGTAAACTTTGATCTCGTGTCTATTTACTTGGCAGAAAATGTTTCACCACTCCTCCTTTGGTGTATAACCCGTTAGTTTAGTTTCATTTCTACACTTTCTATCTCTCGTCTCCTTGGATTTTAGAGTAGGATTAGGTTTCAAACCTCTATAGTTTTGCAAATATAGATCTAAATCGTAGGAGTTTGAGGAACCACCTCTAATCTGGAGATTCCTCTCTCGGTTTAACAAGTCCCCACACTTGGAGAGAGGTTTCCATGTTGTGTAATCACACCGGATGCTAGAGTGATCAACCTAGAAGCCCGATCTCGCATCCGGGGGTCTTGAGCCTCAAACAACAGTTTTGGCATGCACTGTGGGACCTAGAGGTCTCATTTTTATTGCAACAAAGTTGATATGCATCTCGCTATAGTTTTCTTGCTTATAAGAGCTATTATTTGCATATCCGGCGACTCCAAGGGAAGAATCAACTGGTTTCAGAGCAGCCTGAAAACTCATGAGAAGAATCACCACAAGGTCAAGAGTTGGAGAAGAAGAAGTGCTTGTTTGAATACCCGCAGTTATCTCCAAGAAGAAGGCAAAGAGGAAGAAGGATTCAAAGGTCTCCATCTCCACCAAATAGAACTCTCTCAACTCCTCCACCGATGTGCCTTTCTTTCAATATACAAGGGTTTTAAGACCAATTAAATGGCTCGTAACAATCCCTACGTCAACTTCACAGAAGCAGCCCACTTGCTCTCAATGCACAACATCCAGCCTCCTATTGCAGCCTTGAAGAACATTCCCTACTTCACCGGAGAAAATCGACTACTCCAGTGACCATGTTAAAGATATTGCTAACCTTTGTGCAATCCATGAAATCAATGAAATGCAAGTGGTGTCAAGTTACCGCATCTTCCTTCAAGGGTAAAGCATTACAATGGTTTAGGAGCCTTGCAGAGGGTTCTATCACAAACTAGAATCAGCCGTATTGCACTTCATGAGCAATTTGGAGAGAAGGGAGACAACTTGTCTCTTTTGGAGCAGCCGACAACCATCAAGAGGGCTCCCAATGAGCAAACAGTTGGTGACTTCAACTTCAGATTTCAAAGATCTGGGATAGAATTCCAATGGCGCAATGTGCCAATAGCAAAGAAAAGGTGCTTTTCTATATTACCTTAAAGCTTTGAATTATGATATTTCTATGTTAATTCAATCTATGGGAGGCACAACCCTACCTGCTGCTTATAACATCACCATTAGAGCCGAAAACTGTCTTATTCAAGCTAGTAAACCGGCTCCTAGGCCTCCCATGCCCAGTATCCAAACTTAGAAAATCCAAGCACTAGTCAAGCACCCACTTTGGCTCCTATGCCCTACGCCTAGAAATCAAAGTTCAAATGAAACCTCTACTTCATCCTCTAGTGCTTCAAATGAACTCCAAGAGGTCATGAAACAAATAAAACCTAGGCAACGAGCTGGTTACTCTCAAGAGACAGCAAGCCCAAGGTTTCAGACCTTCTTATCAACCCCAAGCTCAGCCTAAAAGGCAGCCATACCAACAAAATAGGTCACCAACTCAAGCCGCAAATCAAAATCAAAGCCAAGTAAGGCCTCCCGCTAATAGGCCATTTCAGCCCTATAACCCCAATGTTGTATCTACTTCAAAAGCATTAGTGCCAGTCCAAAATAACATGGCCCAAGAATATGATTGGTGTTTCCCATGTAGTCAGCCACACAACCAATCAATGTGCTTTAACGGTGCATTAAATCAAGCCCTGATGGTGCAAACCGTCAGTGGGTCGCAAGAGTCCAAACCACGAAGGAGATCAACAGGCGAGAAGCATCTCAAAGAAGGACATCTCCGAATGAAACTACTCTTGTCAATCGGCAGGCAAGGATTTTTGTGGTATGAATCAAATACCCTCTCAAGTGTCAGCACCAACACAAGGTCAAAGAGAAGAAATTTGGGTGAAGAATGCAACATTAGCCCCCAAGTAGTTCACGATCCATCCTTCCACTCCACAAATGATCGGCAAACAAAATGCAGCCAGCTTCAAATACACAAGGAGCAACCAAACCAGCCCCTAGGCCAACTCAAATGCCAATTGCCATGCCCACGTGTAAAGAGTAAACGCAAACCAAAGGACAACAGAGGATCCTTCATCACCGTTCAATCATCATCACAAATGAAGAAGACTAAATGTCAATATATCAATGTGGGAATTCTATCCATCCTGTGCCAAAGAGATTTGCTACAAGCTGCCATGAAGGATTGGTCAACTTCAAATCAACAGTCCAAATGCAAGAAAAGGTACTCACAAATGCTACCCACCAAGGAAATCATGGAGGTCAAAGCAAGGTAAAATGTTGAAGCCCCCTCCATTTTATGTTTCATTGATCATAGGAGATAAGTTGGTACATAATTACATGATTGACTCGAGGGCAAGTAGTTCAAGAATGCCCAAGCAAATAGCCGATCACTAGGGCTCCAATATGAAGTCATCTCTAAGGGTGTAGTGCAATTAGATGGGACAGCAAAGGACAACGGTTGGAGTAATCGAGGTTTGAGCCTCACACTGCACGCATGTCCCAACGTAATAGTGTTACAAGATGTGTCAGTCATAGACCTGCCACCACTCTTTGCATTGTGTTTGTCAAGGGACTTCACGGCCAAGATTGGAGGGTATTTGTCTCTTGATTGGTCACACATGCTATTCAAAACAAGGTATGGAACCAAGGCCACAATCAGGTCTAAACCTATTGCGAACTTTCACATTGAGCCTTACACTACCAGCCAAATTAATGCCAATTGCTCAAGGCATTTGATCAAGAAGATCACCCTAGCACTGATGAAACCGACACCAAGGTCGAAGCATCCCAGATTTGACTCTTGATGAATGGGCAAGCAAGGTGCATGCTTTTGATCCCTATCAAGAAATAGAAGAATCTGAGCTAGGAGTTTATTGTTTACATGAAGAGGATCAACCTCTCCCCAGCATCACCAAGTCAGATCATAAGGACAAGAATGAAGTATGGCAATTGTTCTTTGATGGATCAAGGAGTAGACAAGGTGCAGTGGAGGAGGAGCTATGCTCATTTCACCGCAAGGTATAAGGTATTACTCACCTTTCGCTTCCAGCTTTCCTGCTCAAACAACACGGTGAGTATGAAGCCTTAATTCATGGACTACACACTGGGTAATGAAGAAAGGCATCAGAATTTACAAGTATTTGGTGATAGTGAGCTGGTCATAAACCAAGTCAAAGGAAAAATTGCTGCCAAAATGATCTCGCTTAAGTGCTACAAAAATCGGGTATGGGATCTTATTGAAGATTTTGAAGCTTTTAGCATCAATTCCATCCCAAGAAAAAGAATGAAGCCGTTGATAGACTTGCAGCAATTGGGGCTGCGTTTGATGTTGTAGAAAATATCAAAAGTGAGAAATCTCAGCCTCATATCAAAGTGGTTGTGAGACCAGCTTGTTCCGGATAACAACACAAGTTGGCAAGTTTTCGAGAATGATCAGCAAATTATTAATTTCCTACAAGAAGAAGCTGAGTTCTCCGCCAGAAATCAAAACAAGCTGGAGCAGCAATATGGTGATCAGGTAGTACAGCTGAGAACTAACAAATTACCAAAAGGCCTCATAACCTTGGAGTCAATCTTCAACCCGAATGATCAGTTCCGGAAGGAGAAAGTGAACATTCAAGTGAAGGGAGAAGATTCAGAGCCTATTTTAGTGGGAGAAAGCAAAACATTGCAGATTGGCAAAGTAAGTACCTCACAAGAGAAATCTGATTTTGTTCAGCTTTGTCAAGAATTCCCAGATGTTTTTGCTTGGACTTACAAAGATCTGAGAGGTTTCAACCCAGAGTTGGCACAACATACTATTGAGCTGGATCCGAAATCCAAGCCTCGTCGAGCAAAAGCAAAGGCCAAAGTGAATCCCCATATTGAACCTCTCATGAGAAAAGAGTTAAGCAAGCTTATTGAGGCCAAGATCATCTTCCCCATCAAACACTCAAGCCGGGTCGCCAACTTAGTCCCAAATGTCGTAAAGAAAAATGGAGAGATCAGGCCAGTGTCGACTTCGAGATTTGAATAGAGCCTCTCTCAAGGATCATTATCCACTCCCTTCCATGGAGCAAATATTGCAGGTGGTGGCTGGTTCAAAAAGGTTTTCACTACTCGATGGCTACTCAGGTTATAATCAGATTATGGTGAAGGGAGAAGACCAATTCAAGACAACTTTCACAACTAAATGGGGCACATATGCCTACAAGAAGATGCCATTTGGCCTATCAAATGCCGGAGCAACATTTCAGCTGAGCTATGGATATGGCATTCAAAGGCTTAATCAACAATATAGTGCTGGTATACCTAGATGATATCACTGTCTTCTCAAAGAATGCAGCAGACCATCTCTTTCACCTCGCAAGTGTTTCAGAGGTGTAGAAGGTTCGAGTGTCGTTGAATCCAAAGAAGTGTATATTCTTGGCACACGAGGGCAAATTGTTGGGCCACATTGTCTCTAGGGAAGGGCTAACAATTGATCCTGAAAGGGTTGAAGCCATCCGAACGCTCCCATTGCCACACCACAAGAAATCTCTTCAAAGCTTCTTAGGAAGGATAAACTTTGTCCGCATATTTGTGCCTAATTTTGCCACTCTTGTGAAGCCTCTAACAATGATGTTGAAGAAGAGTCTAGCATTCAAATGGACAGCAGAAGGCAAAGAGAGTTTTGAAAGCATCAAGCATGCAATATCACAGCTCCAACTTTATCAACCCGCACTTTTCAAAGGACTTCATGTTGTATGCGTTTGGAGGATCAGACACAATCTCAGCTATCTTAACACAACTGAATAGAGAAGGTTCAAAACAGCCCATAGCATTCTTCAGCCAAACCTTGGAAGATTACGAAATAAAGTATTCTTTCATCAAAAAGCATGTCCTCGTTGCCATCATCGAGCTTGAAGAAGTTCGGACATTTGGTCTCAAACAATAAGATTCAACTGCTTGTCTCACATGCTGGGGTTAAGGACTTCCTCCTCAACAAGGATTTGAATGAGAAAAGGGCAGGTTGGATCACCCGTGTCATGGAGTATGACATTGATATCAAGATCACCAAGCTGGTAAAAGGGAAAGGACTGTGTGAGTAGCTGGTTTTGGGGAAGCAAAAGGAAGTATGCAACGAAGAAGAGGCTGTTTTGACAGTCCAGGACAGCCATGAGCCAAGTGGCAATCAAGAAGAAGACAATGCTTCCCCCACTCCTTGCTGGACCCAAGATATTATGCACTTCCTAAGCACAGGCCTATGCCCTCCTGGAGATGAACAAGACCCAAAGGAGACACTTCAGATTGCAGGTTGTCCCATATGCCATTGTTGATGGAGTTTTGTTCAAAAGGGATGTAAATGGAGTGCTGCTGAGATGCATTAGCACAGGTCAGATTCAAAAGGTGTTGGAAGAGTTTCATGGTGGACCAGCTGGTGGCCATTTCGCACCAAGAGTGACAGCTCTAAAAATCATGAAGGCTGGTTATTATTGGCCTAAAATCTTCAGTGATTGCTATGCATGGATCAAGAGGTGTAAGAATTGTGCATTCTTCACAGAAAAAGAAAGACTTGATGCCCTTCCATCGCATCCAATCTCAATTGACCAGCCATTCATGCAATGGGGTTTGGACTTCATTGAGTCATTAATCCCAATTCAAGCCAAGGGCACAAATGGATTTTGACACCACGACTACTTCACCAAATGGATGAAGCGTGTAGAGCACTCAAAGAGGCAAATGAGTCTAACATCTTAGACTTTTATGAGGGGATAACAACCAGATTCGGTGTACCTACCACAATAATCTCCGATAATGCATCGGCATTCATTGATCTAAGGTGACCGAGTGGGCATCAAGAACGGTATTTACCTAAGCACTTCATCGAACTATTACCCTCGGGTAATGGCCAGCCGAGTCTACAAACAGGAATTTGTTGAGGATCATTAGGAGGACTCTTGATGAGAATCAGAAGGTCTTGGCATACCAAGCTGAAATCAGCCTTATGGGCTGATAGGATCACTCCCAAAAGATCCACAGGTAACTCTCCCTTCAGGCTTGTCTATGGAAGAGAGGCAATCTTGCCCATGTCACTTGAGTTGCCAACATTGGAACTCATGAAGCAGCTGGAGTTACTTGAATTTGAGCCCATGGAAGTGAGGTATGCAGAGTTGATGGAGCTGCAAGAGATCAGAAATCAGGCATCCCAAGCAATGGAAAAGGATCAAGCTTTGATCAAGAAGACCTTTGATAGGAAGGCCAAAGATAGATCTTTTCAAGTTGAGATCTAGTGTTGAAATGGGATGTGGACAAAGCAAAACCGGAAGGCATTCAAAATTTGATGCCATTTGGAGTGGCCCATACATGGTCACAAAGTGCAAGAATAACAATGCTTTCCAATTGGCCTCATTGATGGTGAAGAACTGCGCATATTCCAAATCAATGGAATCTATCTCAAGCGTTGCTTCTAGAGGGAAGTTCACTACCTCTCAGTAAATATTAGATTAGATTTTATTTCCTCCAAGTGCTTGTGCACATTGTTTTGCTGTAGGTTAGCTTTGTTTTCCCTAAGTGCTTTGGCACAGCTTGTTGTCCATGGAGATGTTTTGCAGTCCTTGCTTTCATCAGGTAATATTCCATCTTCCTCCTTGCACATTCTGAGTCAGTTAGGGTCCTAAACATAATATTTGATGACTCCATGCCCAATGGACTACTTCTGTGCAATCGGTCTTTTCATCTAGCAGGCAGATGACCCCGCTGAGTCACCAAATTGTTATCCAATTTCACCCCCCCAGGGTTGAATTGATAACATACATCAGGATTCTCAAGTCCTAGGAAAATTGATTAATCTAGGGAAAAAATCATGTTTCTAGGGTCCCTTCAGAAATTTTTCTAACTTCCCCGTCTGTGTCGAAAAGAACAAGCTCGAGAAAATGCGAGGAAGTCATAGAAAATAAGTCTTGGGCCGAAAAAAATTGTGAAAATCGGCTAAGTCCTTGTTCTAGAATAGTTGGGACATTTGGGATTTTTGGGACGCCAAGGTGCGATCGGGACTTCGGAAAAAGACTATAGGCGGCCCAAAACAAAGGGAAAAGTGGGACATCCGGGACAAAAGGACGCGGTGGACGCGAAAGAGCCGGCAGACCCACGGACCAACCAGGAGATGACACGTGTCACAAGGGAAAAGTCCAAAAGTCAAAAGGCGAGTTTTGAAGGGGCAGCCCGAGCCAATAGGAATTGGACACATGTCCAATGGAGCAGGGAAGTGCGGAGCTCGGGAGAAGTTAGAGAATTTGGCCGAGTTTGCCAAAAGAGGTAAAAGTGAAGTAAGACCCCGCGCCCTGTCCTCCAACAAGATCATGCCACATGTCGTCCAAGTGGCGGAGCGCGAAAAAAGTGGAAAAAGTCCCAAAATCATCAAAAAGGTCAAAATTCAAGGAAAACCCGCGGGTAAGAAAAGGAGAGAGAATCACGTGACCAATCAATGCATGCCACGTGTCATCCAGGTGGCAGAGCGCGGGAAGAAATTTAAAAATCTGTTTTCATGTTTTGTGCCCTAGATCTTCAGATCTCCATATCTTTTGATCCAGAGCTCGGATTGGCACGTTCTTTATATCAACGGAAATCTTGTGAAATTATCTACATGATTCTAGGGTTAATCTTGAGTTTTGGTGTAGTCTAGAGAGAGAAAATAGAGAAACAGATCTGACGCGTGTTCATGGCCAGAAGTGATATTTCAGCGACCAGATTTAATGCAGAATGGGTCGCCTTCTCCTGTATTCCGGTCAAAATGATAGGGTATTGGTTTTTAAGGTCCCCCATGCCATTTTAATGCATCTGTAGTTAAGGAGGGATGGGCTCCCATGTTTTGTACATTTTCTATCCCCTCGGACTCGACCCATGCAATGTAAAAGCCGATTTGGCTCATTTCAAGGGGGAACTTTTTGACATACGCAAGCAACTTCTTCTTTCACTCCAGTAAGTGGTGATTTTTGCAAGCAAGATCGAGACCTCTCCAAAATTATAATAGCTTTTATTTACCTCTCGGAGGTGTAATGTGTGTTTTTTTTTTTGACATTGGAAATAATAATGCAAACTCGTGAATGGTTTTCAGTCCTCTGTTTGTATTATTTTCTTCATTTCAAATTCTGAATTATATCTTATCAGATTGTGTCTGTATGTTTTATGTTGTAAACTTTGATCTCGTGTCTATTTACTTGACAAAATGTTTCACCACTCCTCCTTTGGTGTATCACCTGTTAGTTTAGTTTCATTTCGCACTTTCTATCTCTCGTCTCCTTGGATTTTAGAGTAGGATTAGGTTTCAAACCTCTCGTAGTTTTGCAAATATAGATCTAAATCGAGAGATTTCAAGGAACCAGCCTCTAATCTGGAGATTCCTCTCTCGGTTTAACAAGTCCCCACACTTGGAGAGAGGTTTCCATGTTGTGCAATCACACTTTGGATGCTAGAGTGATCAACCTAGAAGCCCGATCTCGCATCCGCATCAGGGTACTATGAGCCTCGCAACAATAGTGCTTATTATGTGCAAATTGTTTATTTAGAATTCTAATTTTTTTAGGGAGATGGAGGCCTATGCCCGCAAAACCCATTGTGTAATCACATTTGAAATACCATTGTGAAAAATAAATGAATCAATCATGCCCTTATAACCTAATTTGAACTATATAATCAGTATTTGTACTTGTGTATAAATCATGTCAATGTTTGGTAAAAATTATAACTTGAATTTTGAGTAAAAATACCCTATGTCTAGAAATGTATGAAGAGGTGAAGACCGTATCATGGTCATGAATATTATGTTTGTATGCAAGAGAAAATATAGAAATGAGAAAATATATACAACAAAATAAAAGAAAACCTTTCAAAAAAAAATCCTTGCAACCTCAAATTGGACCAAATAAAGAATGGAGTCGAGTGACACTCTTGTTGGATCGTGATGATTGATATGTGGATTCTCCAAAAACACTCCAAATGGAAGAGAGAAACCAAGCTACAAACAACTATGGATTGATAGATGATGGATTGAATGATTGGATTAGTGAGTGATCAATTAGACAACATAAGGGTGTGCACAAGTGTTTTTAATAATATTTTGGCAAAGTAACACTGCAAATATTCCAAGCTTCCAATGATGAATTGAGAGGAATGGAGCTTCTTATTTATAGATGCAAAAGATGTTAGAGTAGGTATTTACCTTAGCTCATGTTCACCTAGGTACATTATTTACCTTTATTGTATTTATCCTCACCCACTTATGTGTGTGAATATTTATTTTATCTTATTTAGATATTAGAGATATTATCTAGTGGTATTGACTAGTTCTTTCCTTGATCTATGGTATTGACTAGATCCTTGATGTCTAGTTCTCTCCTAAATCTATTGTCTTGACTAGTTCTTTGATGATTAGTTATTTCCTTGATTTATGGCTTGATCTACAACCTTGATTGTTCTTAGATTATTATTCCTTTCTGTTTAAGCAAGGCCCATTCTTAATGTATTGCATTGAGTTCCATAATAATATATGATATTGTTGTTCATTTGTTTGCAAAGGTTTTATGTAAAGTTATTCTAGCGAATTGCTTTCATCTTATAGATCGTGGTGTTTGATTAGCATCTGTGTTCTTGGCTTGGTATGATCTGGTTATCGTTCCTTTCATGGTATCAGAGTAGGAGATTGTTGTTGACATCCATCTGTAAGTTTTATTTTGTAAATAAAATCTTTATTCATATATTTGGGATTTGGTCGTATTTTGTTGCTGCATGCATTTTTATGCAAAACAGAGGCTTCCATTGATCTGGAAGGTGTGAAAACCCTAAGATCGACTATAAACTCGGCCATTTCTAGGGGGCAGTCATTTTTTGTGGTTGTAGTGAAATACATAGGTTCACCTTGGGATTCATGCCACACGGTTAAGAAATACCCATTAAAATCCTTAGCCCTTGGTCATATGGTATGGTCATATGAGGGCTTAAAGCTTGTGATTCCTACTAGTAGGTGCTTAGCTTCAGCCCCTTTAATTTTATTTGTGTGGTGAAGGAAACAACAATTTATTTTGTTTTAGTGGCAACTAAAATAAATAACAGAGCAAAATATTAAAAAGCTTGTAACTTTTGATTGGTAACTCGTTTTGAGTGCCATTTTTGTAAAAGTGCTTGTTTTTTTGTGCTCTTTCCATTGAGTTATTTATTTTGAGACTTGCACTATAATTATAAAGTGCCAAATATGGAGGAGTGTTGTAATCAATTGTGGATGCAATTTTAGCTGAGCCCAACATCCTAAATTTTTGGGAGTTGCAGTTTGTACCTATCATGGATTCTAAGAATGATATGATTTTCTCTAAAGTATGTGGACTTCAAGAGGATATTGTAAAATTTGTGGAAGAAAATAGATCACTCAAGAAACAAAATTCTCTTCTACAATCACTCATTCACGATAAGGATACAATAATACACTCCCTACAAAAAAAACTTTCTAGCCTACAACATCACCATCATATTGTGGACAACCATATCCATGCTCCTAGTCCACTTGCAGTTGTTGCTCTTGTACCCACTAACATTGATCTGCCAGTCTTTGAGCCTGAACCTACTTTTGATGCTTCTAAACCTATGAGGCTTGTTACTGCATGCTCTTCCACATCTGTGCCTATTACAGTACCACATGTTGTGTATCCTATTTCTGCTCAACTACATGGCTTTTTTAAGAAGCATACCACTGCATTCAGTTCTCGCATGCTCTCGTTCTATGGGTCTCACTAGCGGAGTCATTGACAGACATTCACAGGGTATTGTTTCCTCTATTCCACATGTTAAGTGGAATTCTCATCATGACATTGGTTTTTGAGAAGATACTTCATTGGGATCACACATTGATAGAGCTCCTTTTTTTGTTCGCTTGACTCTTTCTGAGGATCATGAGCAACACATGAGTTCTGCACCTTCACTCAGCTTGAGAAACCTGAGATTTCAGCTATCAGACATGATCAACCTGACACACATTCTGATGTTCTTTTGCATGCACCCATTGTGCATTTTACACCAAGTCATATGCAGCATCTTCTTCATCCATCCGTGTTGATTTGGGGTGGATATCTGATCACTCGTGGCGGCGACATAGGCATTCATTGAGAGGACTCTATAGGCGTGGCTCCTCCACCATTAGGCCTCTTGCTCCACTTTCTATACCTTATGCATTGTGATGCTTCTTGTTTTGAGCATTTTTCTTTAGCAGGTGTAGTGTATCTCTCTTATTTGTTGAGAGATTTTGTATCTGTATTTTCGACACTTTTGACATGTTGATAATATCTCTTATGGGGGATCTATTCTGGTGCATTCCAGTGTTAGTTTTTCAGTGTTCGAGTAGTTGTTTTGACAACTCATATAGATTTGTAGCGTCACTCCACCCATTCAACAGTATGGGAGGGTGTGGTGTTGATCCTGCTTCTTCGGTTTTGTGTCCTTGCCTTGTTACCTTGGCTTTTCTTGGATCGTGACACTCTTGGATTTTGTGTCCTTGCCTTGTTGCTTTGGTTATTGTTCTTGGATCGTGGCACACCTATTTGCAGCAGTTGATCGAATTATGTTTGGTGTTTTTTTCTTGCACTTTCGACATCACTCCATTGACAGTCTCCTTGTATGGAGCTATTCAGTGAAACCTAGTGTCAGTTATTTTTGAGTTTTGTGATCGAGCAGTGGATTTAGACCACAGTGCACACCAAACTTCTTCAACATTGTACAAGTTTTTTTGAGCCGAGCTTCTTGGGATGCCTTGGAGCGGGTTTTTACTCTCTTTACTTTGTTGTTACTGGTTTTGGGTACCTTGTGGTGTCCCTTTTTCCCAGTTATTGTACATGAGTACCTCATTAGGCCTAGTTGTCGGGACTCATACTATGGACATGCCACTTCTATTTTGGCCCCTAGCTTCACTTGAGGGGGGGTGTTAGAGTAGGTATTTACCTTAGCTCATGTTCACCTAGGTACTTTATTTACCTTTATTGTATTTATCCTCACCCACTTATGTGTGTGGATATTTCTTTTATCTTATTTAGATATTAGGAGATATTATCTAGTTGTTAGGTATAGTTCTTTCCTTGATCTTTGGACTATTCTTTCCTTGATCTATGGTAGATCCTCTTTCTCTCCTAAATCTATGGTCTTGACTAGTTCTTTGATGATTAGTTATTTCCTTGATTTATGGCTTGATCTATGACCTTGACTGTTCTTATATTGTTATCCCTTTCCTATTTAAGCAAGGCACATTCTCAATGTATTGCATTGAGTTCCATAATAATATATGATATTGTTGTTCATTTGTTTGCAAAGGTTTTATATAAAGTTATTCTCGTGAATTTCTTTCATCTTATTGATCATGGTGTTTGATTAGCATCTCGTGTTCTTGGCTTGGTATGATCTCGGTTATTGTTCCTTTCAAAAGAAACCATGAATTTAGGATGGTTAAATTGATTGAGGTGGAGGCTATTGATTTCAATTTCCTTATTTAGCATGGTTGATTTGTTTTGTGTAGTTGGCTCTTTGAATGAGAAATTAAGAGGCTTTATTTCTTGATTTTTTTGGTTATACGTGAATATTTTCTTCCATGTTTGTAGAATTCTAGAACTTGAGTGGAGTGACAAGTTCAACTTGAGTGAGTTGGATAGTGAAGTGGAGATGAGTGGAAGGTGAGTAGATAATTGATTTTTATTTATTTAAATAGCTAATTAAATTATCCAAAGGGGTGTATAGTGTATAGTGTATAGTGTATAGTGTGTATAGTGAGTTAAATAGAACTAATTAAATTAATTCTAGAAGTGGGATATGGGTTAGTAATGAACCAAATATTATTGTTGGACACTATAATGTGTAATGGGTATTTTTGGGGTGTCTACATTTTCCCTCTTTAAAGTGTTATTACGAAGTAATAGAATTTTAAAGATAGTAGATGTGTGTAGATCAATGACAGGATGATAGAAAAGTGTTCTAGACTACCTAATTTTCCCCAATGAAGGATTTGAATGCCCCATTGGATCTAGATTAAGGTAAGGAGTGCCCTTCGAGCGGATGGGTGACATAAAAAGTGGTGAAAACCACTTGATATGAGTGACAAAATACATTTGCGTGAGAGATGGTAAAAATGGGTATTGAAAATAATAAAATGGAGGGTCGAAAGATAAAATTTTGGTTTTGGGTCGTGAAGTAGAGTTTGGAAGAAGGGTTGAATAGATGGGTGGGTGGGAGAAAAAATCATTGGTCATTTTTTTCTACTATAGTGTTTTGCTAACTAGAGACAATTTTGATCTCTGAGTTCCCGAGAGAGATGAAATAGTTTATGACACCTAGGAATCGCATGGATCAAGTGTAGTGATATAGACAAGGTCCCAACGACAAAGTTGACGGTTAGTAAATGAAAAATTTGATCATTTAAGTACATCTATGACACATTTTAGGTAGTTAAAAATATGAAAAGAACGCTAGCTCAGTGGAAGTAGTTGGGCTAGCATAACTCATAAAGTGCACTATTGTCAAAATCCTTGTGCTAGCATAAATTTACATACACTAACATGGTGATAAGTGTGAGAGCGTGCAAAATTTAATTAGCATGAAAGTAAGTGTATTCACACATGGTTGAATGTGCTAGCGTAAAATTAAGTGGACTAACATGATTGAGAGGAAAATGAGTTAAAGTATAATTTTAAAATGTTTAATGAAATTGGTTAGAAAGGACTAATGATTGTTTTGTACATTGTCCACAAGATATTTGTGTTATTAAAGTTTAGAGAGAAGATGTTCATGGATGAGAGAATTCAAGAGAAAAATGACTCATGTGAAGTAGAGAGCACTGTGGGTAGTGTTGAGGCTACAAAGTTGTCATATGTAACATAGATTCTAGAGATTAGATTAGATCATGCACTCGCTGAACTACTTTGGTTGAGTGATGACAAAAGGATTCACATTTGTTCGTAATTACACTCGAGAGAGATGATTGTGACATTGAGGATGTGTAATAGATACTAAGAGTACCTATGTAGGGTAGGTTGGTATAGTGTGATGGGATACCATCACACATCTGAGATCATATACAAACATTATTTGGGTTGGATGAGCTCCATGGAGAGGGGTTAGTAATACACCTTACAACGTGTATGGAGGATGGTGGGATAGAGTGGATATTGATATATTTTATAACACTTATCAATGACATTACACTTCGTGATAAGATCGTAGGTGATTTCAGTTGGGATTTCTCGACATATTGGTGGAGTTGATGGAGTCAAAAAAGTATGTTTATGGGGATTGTGCATACTAGCACATTTCTACAGGATTTTCACATGATATCATACCCGATTTAAAGGAGTTTGGGATGGACGATCTTATTACATATTTGGGAATGGGATCGTATAGCCGTGTGTCAACCTATTGGAGTGTTGAGTGACAGAAAGTCGAGGAGCTCAGTTAATTTTTGGATGACATGTGGTTAGAGGTGGCTAGAGAGCGCATCAAGGAGCTTGCATATTATTGGTGATCCTTGGATGATGTACGCTAAAACACATCACTTGGAGGCCGTACATGGCCTATGTTTGGGAGGTTGATGCATCATATTTGGGGACTATGGAGATAGCACATTATATCATTGGTAGTCGATAATACATTATTGAGTGTTATAAACTAGACAACATGATGCAACATTTAGAGGTGAGATAGGATATTCATCATGATGAGTAGTGATATACAAGAGTAGTACAAGAGACTACTATGTTTGGGCCTCGAGATAAAATGAAGTATAACTAGAGCTAGTTTTTAGGTGTGTGCTACATGTATGGGATGTACGAGAAATCATTACGAGATCCATGGGAATTAATGGGCTATGGTGCATGTTACATGATAGTTCCTATTTGTGTGATTGTTCCCCAAGGAGTGATGGTGGTAGGGATGAAAACAATAGTGAGGATAACACAATGAGGAAGAGGGAGGAGAGGGAGATGGAGAGGCCAACAAGGTACATAGGCATTGGTACATGTATAAAGTGTACAAGTAAATGCCATATAGGTAGAGGGGTAGGATAGACAGGGGACAAGTATAGGTACAAGTCAGGCATGCACGCTTACCAACCTCACTATAGAGGTCACCTAGCCAAAGAGGATCACGAGGAGGAGGGATTAATGGAGATGACGAATGGGGAGAGGTAGAGGGAGATAGAGATGTCGGACGGGGATACATGGCATAGCCAAAATTATTTGATGTATATAGATATATTTCCATCTCTAGAACCCTCTCGAGTAGAGTTGCAGGTAGTGCAAGAGAAGAGAGATATATCGTAGTGCGGAAGAGATGCGTGTTTATGATCCTAGCTCAAACATTACAGACATTACTAGATTCAACGAGGAATTAGATACATCAGAGGTTAGTGGAGAGGGACTTGTTGATCAAACCAATTATCCCGTAAAATTGACAAGGGAAATTTTGCGGGTAAACATACCAAAATTTCCATTTTGGTCCCCCATTGAGGTCTCTTAACGTTTGGAATGGCATAAAATCCCTTTCGAAAATCTAGTTTTTAGAACTTGGTCATTTTCAATATTTTTAGGTTGGGCACAGTTTTCATTCATGTTACATCAACCAAAACTGCGCCCTCTATTCCTTTGGTGCATTCTAGGAGTTTCGGCACTCCAAATGTTTACATCTCCAAACGTTGCGCCTCTCAAAGCTGCGCTTTAGGCGTAAACACCACCTTGTTATCACTCTCTAAAGTGCGCAGTGGGCGCTGAAAACATAGTGTCGACACTCCCAAAGTTGTGCCATGGCGCAAATCCCTTCATGTTGACATCCTCTTAAGTGCGCCATAGGAAAATTTGGTGGCGCATTTATTGCACCTTTGCTATATATAGGCGCGTCTCGACCTATCATTTTCACAATTGAAAAAATGTGAAAAGTTATTCCTCTGTACTTGTCGCCGCTGTTCTTGTTGGCCCCACGTGTTGCCATTTATTGCGTTCGTGGACCCCACTTCATCTCCTTTATCGTTATATATTCCTGGTAAGTGGCCCTTGCCCTTCTTGTGGATTTGTTGTGGTTTTTATGTTGGTTTAGGTGGTTAGGATTGATAATAAACAATGAACCTAAGAAGATAACACAATCCCAACACATATTACAAAACCCACCTTCAAACCATTTTTCACTCTCCTTCCAGATCTGCTAATCTTGATAGCTCGCCTCGAAATGGATCCGCCCCTTTTCTCATCCTGTCCCTGCTTTGCCAAGGTTAACCCCTTGCTATCAAAATCTGAGCCAAAAGAGTGAAAATCATAAATTTTTTGCAAATAACCCACTATTTTTCCTTCGGTGCAAGCTTCATTCTTGTTACATCAAACACAGTCGCACCACAGGCACATTGTCCCTACATGCAGCATAATCCTTCTTCGCACCTTATAAACATTACAAAATTCCCTAGGTGCAAGTGCTGGTGCCAAAGCAACTACAACAACATCTAAATGTTGTGCAAACCTTTCTCGCGCCGCGTAAACTAAATCACTTGGCGCACCTCACTCTCATGTAGCATCTACCACATCTTTACCAATGGCGCATACCATCACATATCTACACCCCACTTAAAGACTCCCAATGGCGTGAGCGCACATCCCTTGACACCAACATCTAAATGTTGTGTGTATTCTTTCCACGCCCCGCGCCCCTTTTGGAGTTGTTTCTCCCATGCAACACTTTCGCAAAGTGTGCCTTGCTTTTCTAAGTCCCTGCAGCCTACAATAAAGCCGCCTTGCACCCAGGCTCATAAATTGCTAACTTTTCATTTTGTAAGATTTTATGGATGACTTAACGGCTAACATGGCTCTTCTACGATGGACTTCCTTGATTCTTCTTACAGATCAACAACTGAACTCAGATCCACACATGTCTTCATCGAGTAAGAAGCCAACTAAGTCCAAGGGTAAAGCCAAGCTAACAGAAGAAGAAATGAAATATAAATACCAAAGGGTTAGGATGCTTGAATCTCTTACAGAGTGTGATCTTGATATCAGAGATTTAGAACTCGGGCACATTGACATGGAAGACTTCTGGGCTAGAACCAAGAAGGTCATAGGCAGCCCATGGATGGATAAATTGGTTGGCAGTGGTCTGCACTTTACTACAGGGATCCCAATAAGCACAATCAACAATGAATTTATGATGTTGGTGGGCCATTGTTATAATAAGGACACAAGATGTGTTGAAAATGAGAAGGGCGAGGTGATAATCAACCTCACGACCCGACATTTTGAGATCATGTTGGGTATCCCTCACCACCAATATTTTGTAGCGGTAAGCCAGAGGACTGCATGAAGACATGGAATGAAAACGAAGACAAATGTATGCAATTGATGAATGAGGTGTACCTCAAAAATAAGAAGGTGATAAGCAGGTGGCCACAAGTCATTCATCACAGTGACTTTTCAGAGGAGTTGAGTGACACAATCACCTTCCTACAGTAGGATATTTGGGATCTCCGATGCCCATTAATTTCACAAGTGGATGCTCAGGTATTTAGAAACCATGAATAAAAATGTTCCTGATCAAGCGTTTTGAATGGGGAGATATTATCAGTAGCACAATCTCATAACAACTTCAATAACTTTCAACAACTAGGAGGTTCTATATGAACTCCTATGTGGTATATGTTGTTACCTCAGAGAGGGACTACCCAACATTGAATCAGTATGGGGTATGGCCCCAAGTCAAAATATATGAGTACTATCCAGAGTTAAGACTGGAAAACAACATAGCCCAATTCAATAAAGTCAATGATGTCTTCTTCTATGGCGTCATCTACCTCTTGAGGCCCAACATGACTTACGTTCGGATGACCAAAAGTGTGGTCACCACCACAGAGAAGTGGGGAGTGTTATTCATGTAATTCCCCACTTTCACCTATCTCGAGTCTTTAACTTCTTGGGAGAGCCCACCAAATTGCCAAGGTATGCGAGACCCAAATTGATCCTGTAGGAGCTGTCCAAACAGGGCATCACATACCATGAGAAGTGTTTGAAAAGGAATAAGAGTGGAACTCCATTCCCTCTCACAGTGGGTAGGTACACCTGCACTTCACAGAGAAAAGCCCAGGAGATGTTTGCAGAGCTTGAATTGCTCAATTTGAAACATAATTTCCTAACGAGGCCAACCTTTGATCCTCGTGATTGCCTTCCAAGGGAAAAGATCGATCTAATTCACGTCCCTCAGATCGAAGATATCTACATCGATCTATATCACAAAGTTGAGCTCAAACAAAAGGATCACTCCTGACTGGCCCTGGCAGAGATCATTCAATATGGTGTGGCTATCATCCCAAAGGATTTCTAAGCAACTGATCAAGAAGTTGATCAGGTTTATCTAGACACGGATGGGGACAATTGGCCGTTTGCCAAAATTGATAGAAACAAGGCCCCTCAGACTATTGAGGAAAGGGTCAAGGGCACTCTGCAATGCACCGAGCATTGGTGCAAGAAAAATGGTATCATCTACCTTGGGGTAGACTTTACCACGTCTCCCTTGGGTGATGCACCCACCAGGCTGAAACACTTGCCTAAAGGAAAAGGAAAATATATAGAAGGAGAGGTAAGCACTGCTTAGAAAGAAGTTCCTGAGAGCCCTCCTTCCACCGCCAAAGAGCAAGTTGTGGACTTAGTGTCCCCAAGAAGAGAAGAAGTGGCCAGTGCTCCAATGGACACATCCACTCAGGATGTTGTCACATCTACAACTGGAGAAGTACCAACCATTCCCTCTCTCACTCCTCCTTCCCCTCCTCATGTCACTCAACCAACCACTCCTTTGGTTGTGTCTTCTCCCCGTCTTCTACCATTCCCTCTCCCTCTTCCTCCATCTTCTCTTCCCTCGTGAACTTGTCCCCCAAATTTCTTCCTTCATCTCACATCCCTTCCACCCCCACGGTTTCCTCTCCTGCAGTCACTCCTAACCTCGTGAGCATTGGAGTTTTGGCTTATTTCTTAATGCTACCACCAAGTGTCTCGACACATTTCCCCATGTCCACTGCAATTACTCCTTCTTCCACCCCCGTTTAATCCTCTTCCTCTGGTCCCACTCCCTTAAGTCTAGAATGGATCTCTGAACACCTGAGCCAGCACAAGAGGAAAGTCCCTATTGCACCTATGGACTTCTCCGTTATTCTAGCTAAAGGGCCTAAGAAGCAAAAGGCTATAACCTGCTTCTCTCAAAGTGCTTTAGGTGAAAGGGTTATGGAGATCGCATACCCTGATCTCACAAAGAAGAAAGAAGATCTATCTCCTATAGATTTTACAATGACTCAGGTCACCATGGGAACATCATTAGAGAGCCTACAAGGAGAGGCCTTATCCATAGTGGATGCCCTTTTCAAGAAGCAAAGGAAGAGAAGAGAATATTAAAAGAGCAAAACAAACATCTTCTCCAAGCCCTACAAAAGATGGGCAATGCCCCTCCTATAATTCTTTGATCCTCCCAAAGTTCTTAGTCAAGAGAAGATAAATGAGTATGCGCCAAGATCGGCGAGCAAGGTACAACAACAAGTGTCTCGCTTGAGAGAGCAGATCCTCAAAGATAGTGAGGAAGTGATTACAATGTTAACAGAGCTCTATCAAAATATAGATCAAGTGAACAAGGAACTCTAGGTAATAGTAGGACCTATCCTCCGAAGAGTTAGACCATGCCAGGTTACAATACGAGAGATTCTAAAGATGCTTGACTACCCAGTCAATGACTTAGTGAAATTTGGCATCTTTGATCACCCGCAAGCACCCAACAAAGTCCTTGCTGCTTTAGACTATCGGGTTGACCAAATGGAGTTTGTCTTGGAAAAGATAGACAAAATCAAGGAGGAATCCCTAGGATGTAATGCATCAAATGGAGTAGATCGTCTTAAGAATGTCTCCAGGGTTGCTCGGTGCAGCGTACGCCTTGAGGAAGGTAGATGATACTATTCAGCTTTTTCAAGGAAATCACATCATAGGGTTTAGCGTCAGAGGCCACTTTTGATATAGAATCTATCAACAACCTTCTGGCCTACCGCGACTTTGTTGGATACCTGATGGAGGTAGGAAATGAATACTTCAAACTCCCGAAAGACTCAGAGATGAATGAGAAACTTGTGAAGTCATCGGGGATCACACCAAGGGTCCCGCTCAGGATCAACTTCAAGTGATGGTCAGCAAGTTCATGGAGTATCGAGCTCAGTTTCACATTACCTCTCCCGAGCGAAGCGAGGGAACTCCTTTCAAGCCAAGGGATGATGATGAATAGGCTCCTTCCTCTTGGGATAAATCCCATTTTTGTAAAAGTATTTAAAATTATGTTGGCACAAATGATGACATCATCCATGTTGCACCATGAGATGTTGTCATCCACAAAATTTCCTAAAGTCAACATTTGACTTTTAGATATTTTGTAAATAGTTGTTGGCTCCTTTTTGTCTTCTTTCTCCTTCTCCTTCTATAAATACTTGGATACTTGTAGTATTCAAGGGTGAGAAAATTTGTATGAAAAATAGAAGTGAGGAGAGAAAGACTTTGAGCTTTCTTGTAACAAAACAAATATTAATACAAAAATTGAGACTTTGTGCTGAATTCTTGTGTTATGTGTTAGATCTTTCTTAAGTTAGATCTGCATGCTTATTTTGTTAGATTCAACTATAATCTTGTCATTTGTTTATCAGTATTGTTTTGTTTGTTTATGTGAGTAAGTTTGGCTCTGTTTACTACGGCCCAAAACATAAACCCTCTGACCTTTCTACTTTGGAATTCATTTCTTTTCTCCCTTCAGATCCATCTTTCTTCTATTCCTTCCTTCATTCCTTTATGTTCTTCGTCGAACTAACTCTACTAGGGATGAGATCCCAAACCCCCTAAAGGTAGAATACTATAAGACTTGCATAGATTCCTACTAGTAGAATAGCAATAAACCAGTTTCGCTTTACTTGTCTCAAAGAGGGGCTATGCCCTACACACTGTTGGCCTATTTATCCATAGATCTGCCCACCCGATAGATTTTGGACCAACAATTTTTGGCGACTCTACTGGGGAAAGAACCAGATCTATGTGAGTGTTATGTCAGCTAAAAGACACCAACAATTTTTGAAGCTGTTGAAGAGACTAAGAAAATAGATAAAGCTATGAAAATCACTACCTGTTTGCAAATCTTAACTCTTTGTTTAAAATCTAATTTTTTTGCAAAAGTGACCCAAACTGAAAATTTTCTTAAGAGATCCATAGATTTAGACCAGTTGGAAACCTTTAGTTTGCTGATTTTTTATGAAAACCCGTATATTTCCGTAGATCTGAGATCTTGATATTTTTATAAATATTTTCAAACCCTTGCAAAAAATCAAATCTAAGATCCAAAATCAGCTTACTAAGTTAACCATCATTTTATCCTCACTAATCTTTGTCATTAAACCGTAATCGGTTTTCAAAAGAGGGATAAAATTAAATATTTAGAAAAGTACATGCTGATGATTTTTGTTAGAAAAATCAAAAAATCAGCAAGTACAAACAAAAAGAGTTTTTATAAGTTTGCTCTAAAAATCACTGTAGACCTGAAAAGATACACTGGCGGGTGAGCCATTTACCCATAACAAGAGAGCTCGTGGAGAAGTTGATCCTATTTTTGATCTACTTCAAAGGCACAACTTCAGTATTACACCAACACGCTTCTCATCACTGAGTTCAATTGATTGGTCAGCCAGAAGTGCCTCACCTCCACGAAAGAACCGGTTTTCACAAGGAGCCTCCACATCAATTTACAGTGCCCCATTATTAAGCGGAACTACACTCTTGGCTCGTGTCCTCTTTCTAGCTTTTCAAATGGTAGTACCATGGGGAAACGCTATGGGCCCTCTTACATTACCACATCCAGTTCATGCACTCCCTCATGGAAATCACAAGAATTTCCCAAGATTTGATGGGAGTGGAAATCAAAGCACGGATTCACATATATCTGCATTCATCATGTCATGTAGCATCCTAGATGTGACCCATGAAGATGTGTCGTATGCCTCTTTCTAGAGACCTTGCAAGGACTCCAGTAGAGTGGTTCTAACATTTGCCCGGATCTATCACCAGTTGGGCCACATTACGAAATGTGTTTGAAGACAGGTATAAGCCTTCAGAAGATGCATTTGCGTTACTATCAAAAATTACTCACTTGAAGAAGGAGGCCAATGAAACCATGCATGATTTTATCACCTGCTTTAATTTTTTGATTAACCATGTACCACCGGCCATGTTGCCCACACCACAAAACTAAAAGTATTTCTTTGTGAATGCCATGATCTCAAGAGCGAGTTTCTTACTCTTGCAAGAGAAAATCACGACCTTGGTCCTCGCTCAAGATGTGGCCATTCGAATAGAAGACAACTTGATCATATCTAGCAAATTAAAATGAGAGCCATCTAAACCTAAGGCTTCAACTCCTTCTCAAGCCACTTCATCACATCCGGCATTCCAAAAGATGGCAAATGACTTGCTCGCATTAAAGAAGAAATTTTCTCAAGCTTCGCCTACCACTCCGCACGGGATATCCCACAGAGGAACTTCACTCCTAACAACACCCCACAAAGGTCATGTTTTCCTACTGCTGCTCTAAGGTTAACACTTGAGGCCCCTCCTAAGTTAATGCCTTGGTCGAAATCGAAGAAGAGGAAAATTTTTATGAAGAACCTTCATCGCAAGGTGAAGATGATCAATATGTCGTGAACCGACCGACGACTCTACAATCGGGTATATGGAATTTGAAGATGAAGATTCTGATGAAGAAGAAGGTACCCAAGGGTATGCTAAGCGGACAACATATGTTGTTTTCACCCACTCATAAGGAAAAGAAGCGTGGTTGCTACCAGGATACAAAAGGAGAATGTTGTGTCGAACACACCTCCAACAATTGCTAAAAGAGGTAATCCTCTTCCTGCTTAACCTCTTATTAAACCTTTTACGAAGAAATATTTTCCTCCCATCTCTCCTCCAAATCAGCCTTCTTCTATTTCCATAAAGACCAGTAACCCTACCCTACCATCGCAAAACGAGGACTCATTCCTTCATCAACGCAACCCTTGGTCACATTTGACATAGTTGATCATGCTAAAAAGACCAAGATTCAAATGTCTGAGGTTGAATATCTTTAGTCTAACCCTGAGTAGCTTGTAAGATTGACCGAATATATCCAAAGCCAAGTTGTCATCCCCTCTCATGTCTCCTCAAAAGGAATCCTTTCCACTCCTCCTGCATCTCGCATAAATGTTGCCTCGACTTCCGCATTAGGCAAAATTGAACCTTTTTATCTCTCCCTCCTAATCAATGGTCATAAACTAAGCAACTGCATAATTGATTCTGGGCTTCCGATAATGTCATGCCGGAAAGGTCACTCATGCTTTAGGCCTCACCCTTACCAAGCCTTTCGGTAGATGTTACTCCATGGAAACCAAATAGGTTCCATTGATTGGTCAGATCAAAGACGCATAGTTCGCATTTGCAGCGTTCCCAGAGAAAAGGGTAAAAATGACCATCCTCATTGCTGATATCCTAGTAGCATATGGAATTCTACTAGGGAGAAGATTTTTACAGAGAATTTGGTGGAGAGATTCACATGGACTAGTCCAAAGTCAGAATCCCCATCAAAGGAGTAATGCAGACTTTGGATCTTGAATCATAAAAGAAGTACCTGGTCACCAACTCTGACAACCCCAAAGCCCAAATTCTCTTCAAATCATCAGGATGGGGAACTACTTCTTATCCACTGAGTCTGATAAAATGGATGTTCTCGTTCAGGAGGAGGACCTTAACAAGATTTGGACACTGCAGTTTGATGGCATTTGTGCAACAAGTGGATGTGGCACTAGAGCTGTCCTGATATCTCCTGAAGAGGAGATTTTTCCTCTTTCTTTCAAATTGTAGTTTTTCAATACAAACAATACTGCTGAGTATGAATCTTTGTTACTCGGTATGCAAGCTACAAAGGAAAGAGGAATCAAGAATCTAAAAGTATAGGGTGACGCTAAACTGATCGTCAACTAGATAAAAGGGGTGTACCAAGTGAAAAATGATAGACTCAGGCACTACCGCAATGCAGTATGGGACAACATTGAGGAATTTGATGCTTTCTCAATAAAATCTGTTCCAAGAGCTCAAAATGACATGGCTGATTCATTGGCCATCTCAACATCTCTTATGCTCCTCACCTAGGGCTGAAAATAGACACATATACCATTGAGGTAGTCTTTCGCCCAAGTGTGCCAGATAATTCTCAGCACTGGCAGGTATTCAACGATGACAATCAGCTTGTTTCTTTTCTATAAAAATATGATAATTTCAATGAGCTTCATTTTGAGGGATCTACTTCTACATGCCATGAATCTGTCACTGGTCAAGAAAATGAATCAAAAGAAGGTGATGGCATATGTTAGCTCAAGGGAAATAAAATTCCGAAGGGTTTAGTCTCTCTGGAATGATTGTTTGACAAACATGATCATTTTTTCAAGAATAAGTGATAAGATGATCCTAACTCCTCTCCAGAGACCGAATATGTCAACCTCAGTGCCGTAGAACATCCGTAGTTTGTGAATATCGGGAAATGTTGTACATTCGAAGAAAAGCGGAAGTTTGTCAAATTGTTGAAGAAATATATGGACATATTGGCATGGTCTTATGCCAATCTAAAGTCTTTCAAGCCTAAGGATGTTTAGCATGACATCCCGTTAAAGGATGATGTCAAACCCTTTCACTAGAAACAGAGGCATTACAATCCCAAAATCTCGGGTACCATCTAGGTGGAAATACAAAAATGCTTGGATGTGAGAATCATTTTCCTATCCATCACAAGACTGGGTTACAAACATCGTGTCCGTACAAAAGAAGAATGGCAAGATACGCATATGCATAGATTTTTACAATCTAAATCAGGCATCCTTAAAGGACAATTACCCGTTGCCGATAATGGATCAAGTTCTACATGCAGGAACCAGTTCGTAGATGTTGTCCATGCTTGATGGTTTTTGGGCTATAATTAGATTGAAGTCTCGCCTACGAGACACTCAATTCAAAACACCATTCACTACTCCATGGGGCACATTCACCTACAGCAAGATGCCTTTCGGCTTGACCAATGCCGGTGCCACCTTTCAGTGAGCTATGGACTTCGCATTCAAAGGTATGATGGGAAAGGTCATCATAGTTTATTTGGATGACTTAACCGTGTTCTCAAAAAAGTGACGTGATCATTATGATCATCTGGAGCAACTATTGATTAGATGCCGAGAACATGGATTTCCTAAATCCAAAAATTATGTTTTCGAGTCACCGAAGGAAATTTTTCCGGGGACACGTTGTCGCTAAGGAAGGAAAAAGATATATTTCGAAAGGGTTAAGGCTATTCGTAGAGCCTTACCTTACCCACAAGCAAGACCGATGTTCACTCCTTCTTTGGAAAGGTGAATTTTCTCAGACGCTTTGTTCCCAACTTTGCTGAAAAAGACTCGTCACATATCAAATATGATGAAAGGTTCACAAACATTACAGTGGAGTGAAGAAGGAAAGACATCATTCGAGGATATAAAATCCTCTCGTTGCTCATGCACCCATCCTGGTATGTCCCGACTTCTCCAAGGATTTTATCATGTACAGCTTATGCATCTCGCATACCGTATCGCCATCTTAATGTAGAATAACTCTAAAGATGTTGAATCCCCAATCACTTTCATGAGATCCCCTCTCAAGCCTCATAAATTGAAGATGTCTCAGTTAGAAAAACATGCCTTTGCAGTAGTCAAAGCAGTCAAGAACTTCTCCGGTACTACATCCTAAACTCTCATACAGTAGTGTCGGTTCTGCCTCACACAACAGTTAAGTCTATCCTAACTCAACAGAGTTAGGAATATTACGAGGAATTAGATCACAAAGGTCCAAGAGTATGATCTGGACATCAAACCAAGAAAGCTGGTAAGAGGAAAGGGCCTATGTCACCTTATGGCTGAAAACAAAGATTCGAGGTCCCTAAAGAGAAAGTTTATCAGCATCGACAGGGAGCAGGGTGAACTTAAGAAAGTTAATTCTCTACCTATGGTTCTATTTGTCGCGACTTGAAGACGAGTGGTATTCGACATCACTTTCTTTCTCACTTACGATGAATGTCCATCCCATCTAACTTCAAAGGAAAAGCAGTGTAAAGCTCGGGAAGCTATATATGTCATATGGGATGATGGTTTATACAAGTGTGGATTGATGGGATCTTCTTGCGATGCGTTGACAAACCGCAAGATCAAATTGCTTGAAAGTTTTCATGACTTGGCATGTGGCGGTCACTTTTCCTCATCCGTAATGAAAGACATAAGATCATTCAAAGCCAGTACTGCGGCCAATGCTATTTCAAGATATAGCCACCGGTAGCAAATGTGAGCTCGCCAACGCCGGTTTATTGGCAAACCAAAATTGGCTACTTTTCCCCTCCTGCCCGTCATTATTGTGAACCATTCAGAAATGGGGAATTGACTTTATCGAATCACTACATCCCCAATCAAGTGCCGGACATATTTATGCCCTAACAACAAAAATTACTTCACCAAATGGGTGGAGGCCATAGCTATCAAGAATGTCACCTCCGGAAGTTGTTTACAGAACTTCATCAAAGAAAATATCATCGTGAGATTTGGCATCCCATACAAGATCGTTACTAATAATGCTTCCAACTTCTCCTCATGGGGAAGTTATCGGTTTGCATGGATACTGGAATAACCTTGGCCCATGCATTGATTATTACCCCCAAGGAAATGGTCAGCAAAATCTAGTAATAAGAACCTAGTGACTATCATACGGAAGTCGGTCAATGAGAATCGTGGTCCCGACACAAGTCATCAGATGATGCTTTGTGGGTAGATCAGACATTACTCCAAAGAGGTCTCTTGGTATGTCACCTTTTCAAGTGTTATATGGAATCGGCGCTGAGCTCCCCATTTCCATAGAACTCCCCGATCTACGCTTAGCACAAGCGATCAAAGATGAAACTTTCCAAATTCTCTTGAAAAGAGGATCATGTATCTAACGAACTTGAAGAAAAGAGAGTAAGAGTGGTTGACAGATCACCAAACATCGAATCAAGTCAAGAGACCATTCGATAAAAAAGCTAAGTACAGGATTTCGAGGTGGGAGATCTCATCCTTTTATGGGACAAGCGAAGAGAGCCAAAGGGCATGCATGGGAAATTCGACTCTCTTTGGAGAGGGCCTTTCAAGATCAAGCAACTCAATGGAGAGAATAACTTCTATCTCTCATATCCGGATGGAACTAAGCGCGCTTCCCATAGTGGGCAACATTTCAAAATATTCAGAAGTAGAGCTTGCTCTCTTCTTTATATAGTTTTCTTTAGTTGTGTGTTTGTTTTTGTTGTGTGTTTGCTTTATATGGTTATGTGTTTTCCTTTCTTTTTCATCACCCTTGTTTTTGACTATGTAGCCCAATGGATAGGCACATGTAGATCTGGATTCTATACCATTAAGCTTTGCTCAAAGTTAGTCCCCGAGAAGAGCCAAATTTGTTATCTTATAAAATTGACAAGTGCAATTTTGTGGGTAACCATACAAAAATTTCTGTTTTGGTCCCCCGTTGAGGTCTCTTAACGTTCAGAATGACATAAAATCCCTTTCCAAAAAATCTAGTTTTTAGAACTTGGTCATTTTCAACCTTTTTGGGTTGGGCGTAGTTTTCATTCATGTTACATCAACCAAAAATGCACTCATATATTCCTTTGGCGCATTCTAGGAGTGTCATGACTCCAAATGTTGCACCTCCAAATGTTGAGCCTCTCAAAAGTCAGTGCATAGGCTCAAATGCCACCTTGTTATCACTCTCTAAAGTGTGCAAAGTGGGTGCTGAAAACATAGTGTCGACACTCCCAAAGTTGCACCATGGCGCAAATCCCTTCGTGTCGACATCCACTTAAGTGCACCATAGGAAAAGTTGGTGGCACATTTATTACACCTTTTGCTATATATAGGCGCGTCTGACCTGTCATTTTCACAATTGAAAAAACATGAAAAGTTATTCCTCTCAGTCTTACGGCATTCCTATCGGCCCCGTGTTAACATTTGTTGCGTTCTGTGGACCCCACTTCATCTCCTTTATCATTATATATTCCTGGTAAGTGGCCCTTTCCCTTCTTGTGGATTTGTTGTGATTTTTATGTTGGTTTAGGTGGTTAGGATTGATAATAAACAATGAACCTAAGAAGATAACACAATCCCAACACATATTGCAAAACCCACCTTCAAACCATTTTTCACTCTCCTTCCAGATCTGCTAATCTGGAAGGCTCTGCCTCAGAATGGACCCCTGCCCTTTTCTCCTCTGTCTCCTGCTTTGCCAAGGTTAACCCCTTGCTATCAAAATCTGAGCCAAAAGAGTGAAAATCATAAAATTTTGCAAATAACCCACTATTTTTCCTTCGGCGCAAGCTTCATTCTTGTTACATCAAACACAGTCATGCCATAGGTGCACTATCCCTGCATGTGGCATAAGCCTTCTCCGCGCCTTATAAACATTACAAAATTCCCTAGGCGCAAGCTGCTGGTGCCAAAGCAACTACAACAACATCTGAATGTTGTGTAAACCTTCCGTGCCATGCAAACTAAATCACTTGGTGCACCTCACTCTCATGCAACATCTACCACATCTGCGCCAATGGCGCATCCTGGGACTTGTTACACCAATCATATATGTGCCCCACTTAAAGACTTCCAATGGTGTGAGCACACATCCCTTGACACCAACATCTGAATGTTGTGTGTAGTCTTTTCATGCCCCTCACCCCTTTTGGCATTGTTTTCTCCCATGCAACACTTTCCCAAAGTGTGCCTTGCTTTTCTAAGTCCTTGCACTTATAAAGTAAAGCTACGCCTTGTGCCCGAGAGGCTCATAATTTGCTAAATTTTCATTCCACATGTTTTTATGGATGAATTAATGGCTAACCAAGAAGAAATGAAATATAAATACCAAAGGGTCGGGATGCCTAAAACTCTTACAAAGTGTGATCTTGATATCGAGATTCGAGAACTCGAGCACATTGACATGGAGGACTTCCGGGCCGAACCTAAGAAGGTCACGAGCAGCCCATGGATGGATAAATTGGTTGGCAAGTGGTCTCGCACTTTTGTAGGGATCCTGAGAAGCACAATCAACAATGAATTTATGATTTTGGTGGGCCGTTGTTACAATAAGGACACAAGATGTGTCGAAAATGAGAAGGGCGAGGTGATAATCAACCTCACGACCTGACATTTTGAGATCATGTTGGGTATCCCTCACCACCGACATTTTGTAGCAGTAAGCTAGGAGGATTGCATGAAGACATGGACTGAAAATGAAGACAAATGTATGCAATTGATGAATGAGGTGTACCTCAAAAATAAGAAGGTAATAAGGAGGTGGCCACAAGTCATTCATCGTAGTGACTTTTCGTAGAGGAGCTGAGTGACACAATAACTTTCCTAAGCCAGGGGGTATTTGGGATCTCCGATGCCCATTAATTTCACAAGTGGATGCTCAGGTATTTAGAAACGATGAATAAAAATGTTCCCGATCAATATTTTGAATTGGGAGAGATTATCAGCATCACAATCTTAGAGCAACTTCAAAACTTTTAACAACCGGGAGGTTCTATATGAACTCCTATGTGGTATATGTCTTACCTCAAAGAGGGACTACTCAAGCATTGAATCATATGGGGTATGGCCCTCGTGTCAAAATATATGAGTACTATCTAGAGTTAAGACTGGAAAACAAAGATAGCCCAATTTAGTAAAGTCAACGATGTCTTCTTCAATGGCATCATCTCGCCTCTTGAGGCCCAACATGACTTACTGTCTGACGACTAAAAGCGTGGTCACCACCACAGAGAGTGGGGAGCGTTATTCACGCAATTCCTCACCTTCACCTATCTCAGAGACGTTAACTTTTTGGGAGAGCCCACCAAATTGCCAAGGTATGCGGGACCCAAACCCGATCCTATTGGAGCTGTCCGTAAAACTCATTACATACCATGAGAAGTGTTTGAAAAGGAAGAAGGGTGGAACTTCATTCCCCTCACAAGGTGTGAGTACACCCGCACTTCATAGAGAAAAGCCTCGGGAGATGTTTTGAGCTTGAATTGCTCAATTTGAAGCATAATTTCCTGGCAAGGTTGACCTTTGATCCTCGTGATTACCTTCCAAGGAAAAGTTCAATCCAATTCATGTCCCTCGATCGAAGATATCTACATCAATCTATATCACGAAGTTGAGCTGCACGAAAGGATCACTCCCAACTAGCCCTCGTAGAGATAATTCAATATGGTGTGGCTATCATCCCAAAGGATTTCCAAGCAACTGATCAAGAAGTTGATCAGGTTTATCTAGACATGGATGGGGAAAATTGGTTGTTTTCCGAAATTGATAGAAACAAGGCCCCTCAAACTATTGAGGAAAGGGTCAAGGGCACTCTACAACACACTCAAAGATTGGTGCAAGAAAAATGGTATCATCTACCTTGGGGTAGACTTTACCATGTCTCCCTTGGGTGATGCACCCACTAAGCCGAAACACTTTCCTAAAGGAAAAGGAAAAGATATAGAAGGAGAGGCAAGCACTAGCTCAGAAAGAAGTTCCTGAGAGCCCTCCTTCCACCACCGAAGAGAAAGTTGTGGACTTAGTGTCCCCAAGAAGAGAAGAAGTGGCCAATGTTCTAGCAGACACATCCACTCAGGATGTTGTCACATCTACAACCCGGTGAAGTACCAACCATTCCCTCTCTTGCTCCTCCTTCCTCCTCCTATGTCGCTCAACCAACCGCTCCTTTGGTTATGTCTTCTCCCCATCTTTTACCGCTCCCTCCCTCTTCCTCCATCTTCTCTTCCCTCATAGATCTTTCCCCAGTGATTTCTTCCCTCATCTCACAGGATCCCTTCGCCCCCACGGTTTCCTCTCCTACAATCACTCATAGCCCCATGAGCATTGAAGTGTTGGCTTCTTTCTCAATGCCACCACCAAGTGTCTCAACACATTTCCCGTGTCCACTACAATTTATCCTTCTTCCACCCCCGTTTTCTCCTCTTCCCGTGGTCCCACTCCCTTAAGTCCGAATGGATCTCCGAACACCGAGCTAGCAAAGAGGAAATTCCTATTGCACCTATAGACTTCTTAGTTATTCCAGCTAAAGGGCCTAAGAAAAAAAGGTTATAACCCACTTCTCTCAAAGCACTTCAGGTGAAAGGGTTATGGAGATCACGTACCCTTATCTCAAAAAGAAGAAAGAAGATATTTCTCCTACAGATTTTACAGTGACTCAGTGTCACCAGGGGAACATCATCAAAGAGTTTGCAAGGAGATTCCTTATCCGCATTGGATGCCCTTTGCGAGAAGCTTCAAGAAAAAAGGAAGAGAAGAGAATATTAAAAGAGAAAACAAGCATCTTCTCCAAGCCTTGCAAAAGATGGGAAATGCCCCTCCTATGACTGTCGCCGATCCTCTCGAAGCTCTTAGTTAGGAGAAGATAAATGAGTACGCCAAGATTGGCGAGCAAGGTACATTAATTTCCTTCTGGAGAGAGCAGATCCTTAAAGATAGTGAGGAAGTGATTACAAAGTTCACAGAGCTCTATCAAAATATAGATCAAGCTAACAAGGAACTCCAGGAAATAGAAGGACCTATCTCCGAAGAGTTGGACCATGCTAGGTTGCAACATGAGACATTCCAGAAGATTCTTGACTACCCAGTCCAATGACTTAGTGAAATTCGGCATCTTTGATCACCCGTGAGCACCCAACAAATTCCTTGCTACTTTAGACTATCGGGTTGATCAAATGGAGTTTGTCTTGGAAAAGATAGACAAAATCAAGGAGGAAGCCCTGGATGCAATGCATCAAATGGAGCAAATTGTCTTAAGAATGTCTCCTGTGGTTGTTCGACGCAGCGTATGCCTTGAGGAAGGTAGATGATACTATTTGGCTTTTCAAGGAAATCATGTCACAGGGTTTAGCATTAGAGGCCACTTTTGATATAGAATCTATCAACAACCTTCCCGACTCACTGCGCGACTTTGTTGGATACCGATGGAGGAGGCAATGAATACTTAAAACTCCCGTAAAGACTCGAAACGAATGAGAAACTTACAAAGTCATCAGGGGATCACACCAAGGGTCTCGCTCAAGATCAACTTCAAGTGATGGTCAGCAAGTTCATGGAGTATCGAGCTCAATTTCACATTACCTCTCCTAAGTAGAAGCAGGACACTCCTTTCAAGCCAAGGGATGACGACGAATAGGCTCCTTCCTCCTAGGATAAATCCCATTTTTGTAAAAGTATTTAAAAGTATGTTGGCACAAATGATGACATCATCCATGTTGCACCATGAGATGTTTTCATCCACAAAATTGCCCTAAAGTCAACATTTGACTTTTAGATATTTTGTAAATATTTGTTGGCTCCTTTTTGTCTTCTTTCTCCTTCTCCTTCTATAAATACTTGGATACTTGTAGTATTAAAGGGTGAGCAAATTTTTATGAAAAATAGAAGTGAGGAGAGAAAGACTTTGAGATTTCTTGTAACAGGAAAATATTAATACAAAAAATTGAGACTTTGTGCTGAATTCCTGTGTTATATGTTAGATCTTTCTTAAGTTAGATCTGCATGCTTATTCTATTAGATTCAACTATACTCTTGTCATTTGTTTATCAGTATTGTTTTGTTTGTTTATGTGAGTAAGTTTGGCTCTTTTTACTACTCGGCCCAAAACATAAACCCTCTGACCTTTCTACTTTGGAATTCATTTCTTTTCTCCTTCGTATCCATCTTTCTTCTAGTCCTTCCTTTATTCCTTTCTGTTCTTCGTCGGAACTAACTCTACCGGGATGAGATCCCAAACCCCTAAAGGTAGAATACTATAAGACTTGCATAGATTCCTACTAGTAGAATAGCAATAAACCAGTTTCGCTTTGTTGTCTCAAAGAGGGCTATGCCCTGCACATATGTTGGCTGGTCTGTCATCAATAGATCTCGCCTTTGACCCGATTTTTGGACCAACAAAACCACTACATAAAGTCACCACAGAGAGGGATACAACATGTCGAGTAGCCGAGACCAAAGGTGGGATGGGTGATTTATTATAGGAGTTGCTAACATCGACACATGATGTGGGATATTATAGAGGGTTATATGAGGTTGTTTTCCTATAGATCCAAAGAGAACCAAGATATAGCCAAAGGAAAAGGATGAGGTCAAGGAGATCGGTTAGATCTCATTGATCATCTAGATAGATGAGATCATCCATATGACATCATCGAGGTGAGATGGTGGACCAAGAAGTCCAGAGGTGAGTGAGAGTCATGGATGATGTTGTATGGTACACAACTATTATTTGGTATATGCCTCATGATGAAGGAACACTTATTTGTATAGATGCCCATTGTGTACAAATGATGTGCATATGTATTAGAAATTTTGAGACATTTGGACATTGTATATGATGATGTATATAGATGGTGATTTAGATTGTATTTATTTGCATATCATTATAAACATATGTTAGTGTGGTTGTGAGTAGATATTATGTTTTTGTTGATTGTTTTGAATGAGATGTATGAATGAACATAATGATGATATGACTAAAATTACTTTTAACTTGGGGTTCTATCCAAAGTTTTATAATTTAGAGAATCAATTTTATGTTACACAATAGAGTTAGCACCATGATTATTAAAAAGCCATGATGATTAACCCATTATGTGCTTAAACAAACAAACAAACACACACACACACACACACACACACACACACACACACACACACACACACACACACACACACAATAAAAAAGAGTAACAAACCCCAATATAAAAGTAAATGTATGTATTGGATGGCTATAAATGAACCAAGATTATAAACAATAAACTTGTAATTGGTAAAAACGTTAACTAAAAAAAAAAAAAAAGTAACAATACAACACAAATTTACATAAATACATTTAACTCTATCTCTAATGTGCTCCATAATGATAGTTGATTGATTTTTTTTCCCCAAGAAAGGATGCATGCAAGGGGTAAGATGATTCAAGATTCATTGGGTCATTTCCCCCAAGCAAGGATACATACAAGGGAGAAAATGAGAGCCAAGATTTCCCTAAGTGAGGATACACGCAAGGGATTTGGATTTTGATGTTTTGATTGATTTATTTGTAGGATATTTGGAATAGATGCCGGGATAGAATCAATGTTTTAATTTTTGGGATTTTTGCTTTTTGCAAATGTTTAGGATTTTAGGATTGTTTTTTCAATTTTTGGTAGATTTATTTTTCGCTAGTTTTATATGTTTTTGGTAGTTTTGGAATATCAAGATTATTTTAGGATTTTGAAAATATGTTGAAGTGTGTTTATAGATTTTTTATCTTTTTTATTTTTAGGGATTTTTGACTATGTATCAATGGTAGGGACCTAGTTATGATAGTGATCACGGACCCACTCCAAACTCACGGAAGAACTAAGAGTCTCAAATAGGTTCGAGATGGATAGAGAGAAAATTGATGATACTGATAGATAATAAACTTCCTAATTGATTGAAGCAAAGGATAATAAAAGATATGAGAGGTGATAGGATATGATGTAGACAAGAAGAGAGGTATTTGAATGTACATGTGTAAATTTTACATGTTGGGAACTCTTTTTCAAACAATATTAAATATTTCATTATATTGGAAAAATGCATTATAGATGATATAGCAATAAAAATTATTACTCCACCCTTAACTCCACACACCTAAGAAGATGTGACCACTCAACACTAAGATCCAAGAATGACGTGACACACACGAGATAGTGAATGGATGTGAATACACAAGGGTTAACAATGGTCCATGTGGGAAATTATGACTCATCTACAATTATGATTACTCGATTGACTCCAAGATGATTTTATTATAGGTCTTTGACTAGAATTAGACTCGTAGGTGGCCTCCCGATTGGTAAGATCTGGTATAAGGGATGGTTGTCTCCCTAACATGGGAATCTAAATTTATTATTTGGAACTTTTAGGATTAAGCACTTGTGATTTTAAAGGCTTTATTTTTCTTATTTTTATTTTTGTGTGTTTTTGAAATGACCCCCTACATTTTGTCTCATGCCACTAGTAAGAGGCAAGGGCTCAACACCAAAGACAAAATGTAGGTGAGTAAGGGCACCTTTATATGTTCCCATCCTCACACCATAAATAAGAAGCATGGGCTCAACACCAAATCACATGAAGGATGAGAGGAGTAATTATTTGTAATAAATATATGCATATAAATGTATTTTGTTTTTTACTTATTTTTCCTTGAAGTTGAATTGTGCTTGATGGGAAGGAATGTTTTCCTCTCAAATCACTGACCCACACAACTAGTAAGACACGAGGTTCAATATCGAAGATTGAGATAGGTGGTCAAAATATCTAGGTAAAGAATTTTTAGAGCTTTCCTATTAGAGAGAGAGCTTTTGTGAAAGGAGGATTTTCCATCAGTAAGCTTCTAAATAGGACCATAGGTGAAAATAAATGAAAGGGAGAAATCATAAGAGGAATGATATATGTAAAACCTAAATAGTGGCTAGTATTAACTCATGTCTTATAATGACATGAAATAAATAGAGTGATGCTTGCGAAGATTGAGTTTTACGATGGGAATATTTGTCCATGGAGTGAAAAGTTGAATATTATTTGAAAAAGGAATGAGCGAAGATAAAGGAATGTATAAGTGGCATCTCCCAATGGAAAGAGTACTCACATACATGTGGTTATTAGAATAGAACCTCTTTAGGTGGATAGCATTCATGGGTTCATCAAGTGTTTGGCTAGTTGTCGTGGCCAACTTATATGCTCTAGACCCAAACTCAACAACGATGAAATATGACCATAACCAATTGGGCTCAAATTTACCTTGCTTTTCTCTTTCCTTGGTTGTGTTTTTCTGATTTTCTTTGAGAACCAAATCACCAATCTCAAACTCTCTAGGTTTTATATTTTTGTTATAGCTACATCATAGCTGGTTTTGATAGACTTGGAGATGGTTTAGAGAGTTGAGCCTTTTTTTGTTAAGAATTGCTAGTTCATTATGTAAGTGATTGTCTATATTCATCTTCATTAATTAAGTCATGAAGGGATATTATCAAGGATGGGAGTTTGATCTCAATGGGTAGAAAAACTTCATAACTATAAATGAGAGAGAATGGAGTGGCTCCTATAGGAGTGCAATATGATGTGCGATAAGCCCAAAGGGTAGGGTAGATTTGGGTATGTCAGTTTCATCCATGTGCATTGACTATATTTTCCATGATACTCTTTAACATTTTATTAGTCGCTTCAGCTTGGCCATTACCTTGAGGGTAATATGGAGTGGACCAATTAAGATGGATGTGGAAACGTTTAGCAAGATCTTTGACAATTTGATTTTTGAAGGACTTGTCATTGTCAGTGATAATGGAAGATGGGATACCAAAGCAGAATATGAGGTTATTGAATATGAATTTGGAGATATGAATGTTGGTGACGTAAGTGAGAGGCATAGCCTCTACCCATTTAGTGAAGTACTCAGTGGTTGTGATGATGAATTTATGTCCATAAGATGATGTAGGTTTAATTTTCCAAATAATATCGAGCCCCCATTAAAAAAGAGGACAAGGTGTCATGGTTTTTATAATGCTTGGAAGGTACATTAATTATATTACCATGTTTTGATAAGCTATAAACCTTTTGAAAAAATTGGCATGCATCATATTTCATGGTGGGCCAATGTTGATCAAAGAATACTTGTCAAAGATCACACAAGGAGTCCATGCGGGATAGAAGGCTAGGACCAAGGGCATGGAAGGATAGGAAGGACCCACGCATGGAAGGCAAGTTCAGATTTTAGGACTTAGCCAATTTTGAGCATGGAGACCTATTTTTAGAAGATGGCATGTGAAACACACCAACGATATAGAGACATGCGAGGCCATGCATTGTCTATCTCTAGAGGAGCGGTCAAAGCGTTTTACATGGAGATGAGATAAGAATAGGATTGACACTTGATTAAGCGCAAGAGGTCTATAGATAACATACTTGCATGTGTGGCTATGCCTATAAACGACGTGTGGCTATCAATAACATGTGGCCTATTTCTCGGAATAGGTAAGTGATAAAGGAAAGTCCCCCCATATATATGATGTTAGGTACATAGTAGGTGTGTGTGTATGTATGTGTGATGGATGTATGGGGGTATAGAGATATATGCATATGACTGAATTATTGTATCAGATCCATACGCACATTGGTATAGATTGAAAATATTGTAAGGAGATTCTATATTTATTAATAGATGGAAGATATTGGCTGAATCTAAGTGTCATTCTGTGTAATTGAGTAGTGCATGTTATTGATTCAATCATGATTATTGTTTAAACTTTTTCTTTCATAGATCTGAGGGTAGCATGCATTGTAGAATGATGGATTAGTTATGAATCTATATGTTTATTCCTTCATCATGCTAACATCCTGTTATAGCAACCCTAAAGAGGGACCTGGTACCTTTGCGTGCTTGGTGAGTGCTTAGTCAAGGCTGAGTGATGTGCCAATGTGACTAGGGTGTTATCTGGTAAATTCTAGGCTACATCATTGGTTCCGTTTTTGGGACCTCTTTTTCAATTTTTTTTTCAGGATGGTTCACGATGAAGACGTACTAGTTAAATCTAGCAAGTATTGAGGAATGAATACACAATCTGGAGGAAGAATATGCATGATGGTTCAGCAGTGGATATGATTTTAACGCACGCACTTGGGTAGAGTAGAATCTGTATGACAACTTATATGAGATATTTTTCACTATCTTTCCAGTAGAACTATATGAGTGGCTTCTTTGCTTATACATCTCAATGGGCTCAGAAGGTATCGCGCACTTGTCTGGACACATGAAAATTTCAGGCCCTTTATGATGCTGATCTAATCGAGACTCGTCTATGGATACATGGTTTCGTGGTGTTCTAAATAGTTATATTTTGGAATATTTAATTTCGACATACTCTTTCCGGCAGGTAGTTGGATTCTAGTCTTTACGGTATCCAAGAGGAGCATATTTGCAATGTATTCCATTGACGATCAAGATCTTGATGGTAACTTTGAACCTGGAGAGTAAACTGATGGCTAACTAAACTTCACCACACGTGAGGGCAGGAATAGGTTTGGTGAAAGATGGAAAACCTAGTGGAAGAGAGGAAGAGAGAGGAAAGGTGGCTTAAGTATAATGAGGCGCGTGAGAGGGAGATAGAGAAGCAACATTTCGTTGTAGAAAGTATGGCGTTGAGGAGAGAGATGGATCGTGAAGGATTTATAGCTCACGTAGAAGACGTGGAGCCAGAGCATCAGGAAATCCCCCATCTTGGAAAGCATGATAGAGATCCCCCTCATCCTCACACAGAAGTGTGCCAGTAGAGACTACCTGGACCGCAGGCATGCATCTTAATCCACCTGGTGACCTAGCCCTTGTGCTTTGTTTTTCAGTATCTAGTACAACAAGTAACCAACAAGCTAACTTGGGAAGTAGGAGAGCGAAGTAAGTCAAGGATCAAGTACATAAATGGTAGGACAGACAACTTCAATGTTATTTAGAGGAACATTCTTAGGTGCATCATCCACATAGAATGTGAGTGCACGAATGTTGGATTCACCTCTGGAAGTGGAACTACCTCATAGACTATAGGGGTTCAGTATAGTACTACTATCGGAGCACAAGGATTACATGTACAAGTCATGTTCTAACTACGGATGGAGGATCGGGAGGTAGAGGTGGTTCTAGTTACGGTGGTTACTGGAGGTAGAGGCAACACAGGGAGTCTCTAGATCGGGTGGTCAAGGTCCAGTAGTAACCACAAAATATCTATATGGAGATGTCTCTTCGTCTCTGGAATATAGAGGTATAGAGGATTCTGCTAAACATGTGCATATGTGTGAGATATTGTGGCGTGCTAAAGGGATCATAACTATTGAGCATAAGGCAAGTAAATTCACTACTACATTACAGGGGCGTGCACATAGCTGGTATAGGAAGTTTGACCTTGATCAAACTTGCATGGATTATGTAGCATTAAGGGATGTTTTCTTGAAAGAGTTCCATATCCTGAGTTTGAGTAGAAGAGTATAAGTGCACTCAAGGATATCAAGAAAGGCACTACTGAGAGTGTACATGAGTATGATGCTCATTTTAAGACACTTCTATCTAAGCTATCTTATGATATTCACGCTATCTAGCATGCACAATGGTTCATTGGAGGATTGATTACACCTTTTAAAAGGGCATTGTCACATAAGACATATACTGATCCACGTGAAGCACTTGGAAGTAACTTTGTGTCTTGAGGCGGTTGGAAGCATTGACACTGGCATTAGTCCATTCCTTGAGGCATAAATTGCAGCTATGGAAAAATAATTAGATAAGTTATCAACAAATTCAACCCATAAAACATGCTTAGGAATTTGGTGTACAAATTGTGAAGTGGAAGGTCACACCAAGGATAGTTTCCCTCGTAGATCTGTATGCTCATTACTATTGGACTGTGAGATCTGCCATTTGAATCATGATGTTATTCACTAACCCTTGTTGCAATGCGTGATAAGGAAGAATGTATCTTGATTTTGTAAGATTTACAGGTCCACGACCCATGATACTAAGGGTGTCGGTTGATTGGTCGATCCAGGATGCTATAGACATTGGGGTATGATAGACAAGTATAACAGAGATAGTTCTAAGGGTAAGAATGAGCACTAGGATTGGGATCATAATCAAACACGCTATGACAGGAATGAGGGTATTTTGAAGGAGGTCATGGAAGGGGATGTGGATATCGTGGTGGATATGGAGGATGAGGCCGTGGTGGAGGAAGAGGTGAGTTCCCTCGTGGAACATGTTATATGTGCGGATCTCCTTACCACTATAGGTGCAAATGTCCTCCAGAATATTGCATGTTCTTTATGTGGAAAGAACCATAGCTATGAGGAGTGCCCAGACTTATATGAGCATCTAAGTAAGCAGCATAAGTAAGAAAAAAGGTGCCGAGATGGTTAGAATCTTGCGCATGGTAGAAGATCACTAGATTCCTAAGGTAGTAGAAGGACTCCGAGGAATTGATAGTGAATATTACTACACGCACCGAATTAATGCACGTAAGAGAGGCATTGCACCAGAATCCTACGATCACCAAGGAGGAGGTTTTGCATGCAAGGTATCCAGATCTTGCTCATCAGAAGGAAGTTTACCAGGATACCATGGAAGTGCTAAGGAATATTTAGGGTGAGATACAATACCTAAAGGAGAAAAAGAAAGCATAAGAGACAGTCCAAATTGATATCGATGATCTGCGAGAGGTGTGCAAGATGTTGTGCCAGGAGAACATTATTCCACTATTAGGAAGTTGGTTAAAAGGGAACACTCCACGTGCAAGTCTTGAGACTAGATGATAGATTCTGCATGCAAATATTCCCCCTGATAGCATTGACTATGACAAAGAAATTACTCTGAATGCTATTGTAGATGGGTTGTTATCAAGCAACATATTGATTGATACATGTGTAGAAGTAAATGTGCTTACATTAGATGCATGGGTAGAAATGGGGAGGCCTCCATTGTAGCCATCATCTAATATGTTATTTATGGAAAACCAGACTAAGGCCACTCCCATAGGAATTTTGAAAGATGAATCTATAACTATACAAGAGGGCCAAGTTCACTGGGGATTTTAGGTCTTAGCACTTACAAAAGAAAACAATTTTCCAGCCTGCTTGGGCGCCCTTGGTGTTATGCGAATAATGCTGACTTTAGATTTAATAAGGGTATATCAGCTTTGAAAGCAAGGAGGAAAGGGTTGTGATACCTTTGAAAGATGGGCGTCTACACCATATGTTGAGCCTCTAAGTGAGGAGAACTTAAACGGAATTTATGTACGTGCTATTCGGGACCCGAGAGGTCAATGAGCCATCAAAAGAAGGCATCCTATAGTGGGAGGATTCTCATTCTATTAGTGATAATACGATTATTTCTTGTGATAATTGGGCTCATGGTACATATGAATTAGTAGGGTGCAGAGGTAAAAATTACGGGTATGCGCAAGAATGGACTTTGTTCAATTCGACAAATAGAGCGACATATTACCTTAGTACATAAGGGGAAGATCTTCCTGCATTTTTTAAGGCCATGGAAACATAGTGGACAGATCAAATTCAGAGAAGAAATATGTTAGTATATACCTTATGTCGGATAACAATGCACTGGTGGGTAGTCCACAGAGATAATCTTATAAACTGGGAAGAAATTGGAGTTACTTTGTCTTCTAGGTTTATAAGGAATAATGAACCTACACAAATCTGCACTTATGATGGTGATCAACACTGTCAAAGATCACATTCAAAGATGTGAGAGACTCTGACAGAAAGACAGGAAGCATTACCACCTTCACTTTAGGTGCATAGATTGTATTCTATGCTACAAGGATGCACACGCACTTTGTTGGTATGTATATTTAGAACTACATCGAGAGACTGGAAACTAGCAAGATTTGACTGTAGGAATGATCCAAACCTTTGACTACTTCTCAACTAAACCTCCTGTAGAAGAGGCATTAAAATTTGTCAAGCGCTTAACTATGGGAGATAGTGCAAAAGTAGAAGAGCATATTTAGGAATTATTCGGTGAGGCAAAGTCTGGAGCACGTTTTGAAAAGGAATAAGAAATGGACTCCATACTACTTGAATGCGCTTGCCTTGGGAAAGAGAAAGGAAATATTGTTTTACATTGTGGATGATGAGGAAGTTGAGAACCTAGATATTGAACATTCACAAGGGTGTGCGAGGTCTTGGATAGTGTAGAAAATGATATGCATGCCTATCACAAACCCATGAAGACAAAGAAGGTGAATATAGGTTCAGAGGTGAGCCTAAGGAGGCCATAATTGGAGACTGCGATCGGACTCGGAGGTAGCAAAGATCATCGAGTTACTCGGGGATTATCGGACTTATTCCCTCGAGGGTATCATGAAATTAAAGGGGTGCATGAATCACTTAGGGAAATGAGGATAAAACTTAAGGATGGTGCATGGTAAGTTAGAAAGAGACCTTACGAATGAATCCTAATTTGTGCAAAAAGGTAAAAGAAAAATTGACAAAATGTTGAAATCTAGAATTATCAAGCCCCTTGACGAGTCGAATGGGTTAGACCAATGGTGATCAGATATCAAGAAGGATAGACAAATTAGAATATGTGTGGACTACGGGGAGCTTAATGGTGCATGTGTCATAGATCCATTCCTACGCCATTCATTGAAGAAATACTAGGAGTTGCAGGGCACGAAATATATTTCTTCACGATGGGTTTTCCGGTATCATCAGGTTAGGATTGCTCAAGAGGATCAGGAAAAGACAACATTTACTACTGAATGGGGTAGTTTTTCCTATACTATGATGCCTTTTGGATTGAAAAACACACCTGTTGTATTCTCGCGCATAGATTTTCAAGCATTCAAATATTTTATTCATGACTTCTTACAGGTCTACCTAGACGATTAGATAGTATATGGGATTGTGAAAGATCATTGTGACAATCTGTGCTTAATGTTTGAACAATGTAGATAGTTGAGTATCTCTTTGAACATCAAGAAATACATATTTTCTATGCCATTTGGGATATTTTTAGGACATATAATCTACAAGGAAGGTTTGTTGGTTGATCCAACCAAGGTTGTAGTCATTTTAGGCCTAGAAGCACCTACCAATCAAAGTGAGGTGCATAGAATTTTAGGTCATACAAGATATTATAGAAAATTCATCAAAGGGTATGCCAAAATTGTTGCACCCTTGGAAGAGTTACTGAAGGGGAAAGGTACATTTAATTGGGGAGAACATGCACGACGTGCATTTGAAATATTACAAGAGAAACTTATTACCGTACCCATTTTTGTTTTCCCTCATAGGATAAACCATTTCATGTGCATATGGATGCTTCTAGCATGGCCATTGGTGCTGTGTTAGCTTAACCTAGAGAAGGTATTATAGATCATCCAATCTGTTTTCGCTAGTAGCAAGTGACTCTTCTTTGAATGGAATTATACAACTACAGAGCATGAAGCTTTGTCAATGATCTATGTATTGCACAAGTTTTGACAATACTTGTTAGCAACACCATTTTTGTTTTATATAGATCACATGGAATTGAAGTACTTGGTAAACAAGCCCATCTTACAAGGAGCGCATATGTAGATGGGTGCTCCTATTACAAGAGTTTGACTTCACAAATATTGCGGTGAAGCCGGTGAAAATCAATTTTGGACCAGACCATTTATCTAGAATTAATTCAGGGAGAGGATGCACAAACAATTGAAGAAACCATTCCCAGATGCACTTGATTATATAGGTAACAACGCAGTGTGCCCATGGAATTAGAAGACATTGCTTATGTTTCTACACACAGGAGGCCATTATGCGGTGATGTGACTTCTGGAAGATCCTACTTATTGGATTATGGTGGGAGACATTGTATAAGGACTATAAAGAATATTGTAAGGCGTGTGATCATTGTTAGCACCTAGGAAAACTAGGGAAAAGAGATGAGATGCCTTTGAGACCAATTACTAGTGCCGAACCATTTGATAAATGGGCCATTGATTTTGTAGGACCTATTTCACCACCACGCGCAAGACTAGATCATGCTATATCATTACTTGCATAGATTATCTCACACGGTGGGTAGAAGCACCTTCACAAAGGACTCTGAAGGGTGTACACCGCCTAAAACAACTAGGTTTCTATGGGATAATTTTCTTACAATATATGGATGTCCCTTAAACTTGAAAGATGATAGGGGTACACACTTTTGAATGATACAATTAGGATCCTATTAGATGAGTTTATGGTTGCACACCATAAAACTACACCCTACCATCCTCGGAAAATGGAAGTCTTGAGGCATTCAACAAGATTTTGAGCTAGACTTTGACAAAAAAATTGATGTTGGAAGAAAGGATTAGGATGACAAAGTATCAATTGTTCTTTGGGAATATAGAACAACTTACAAGAGATTGAACAAATCCACACCATTTCAGTTGGTGTTTGGCATGGAATTTGTTCTCCCTATAGAATTTATGTTACCTTCTTTACGCATTGTGCGTGCTAGAGGTCTAGCTAATGAACAACTTTAGAAGAGCGTATTGAGAAGATGATTCAACTAGATGAGTGCCGAGCCATAGCATGATGGAGTTAGAAGCAGGAAAAGGCCAGGTAGAAGGCATGACATGATAGAAACATAAGGGATAAGAAGTTTGAGATTGGACAAATGGTACTTCTTTATGACTCAAAGTTCTTGCACCATCTAGGAAAGCTCAAAGTACATTGGTTGGGGCCGTATGTCATCACTTATATACTTGAATCAGGTGCTTTCTAGTTAGAAGCACTTGATGGAACATGGCTACCCATTACTTTAATCGGGAGTAGGTTGAAGCCCTACTATAAATAAGTCTTCTTGGTGTTTGTAATAAGGCAGTATTGCCATTTAGATTAGGTTTTCAATTCTATATTTCCTTAATTTATTTTCTTCATTGTCGCTATGCTTTGTCAATTTAGTTGTTGTTTTTGTTTAATAAGCGTGTTTGCGCGCATGAAGCTAATTACTATGTGAATAATGTCTATGCGCAGAGGATTGCACATACCTTTCATGTGGGGTGGTTGTATTTATCCAAGTAAAATACTATGTGAATTGAAAGGATGAAAGGAATAAGCTACTACGGGTGTGATTTAAGTCAAAAGAAGATTTCTTTTCAAAGTGACCAAGGATGGAGATGAATGAATGAATAGTATAACACGAGGTAAGCGGAGGCCATGATAACTACCAAGAGAAGGTATAGTGATGAGGTACTCAGGCATAAGGGCACACGCTAAAGAGAAGTCTGTGACCAGAGGGTAGGAAGGCGTGCCAAAAGGTTATAGCTAGGGCACGAAGATGTACCGCGCAAAACGAATGAATTTGGTCAATGAATGAGGGGATATTTGGTAGGTGAAGGAGTAATAAATGCATCAAAATTTGAAAAACATTATATAAGGATGGAATGTGGATTCATTTTTACCATTGTGACTAAGAGTATTTGAGGAAAGAGCCAAGTACGAAGAGCCAGTGATCGGGTTAAGGTGCGAAGGGTGTAAAACCAAGCATGATAACCGATTCTTTATGAAAAGAAGCTTGCATCCCCAGGTGGTGAAGGGTTTGAGTGAAGCAGGGAGACAGAAAAGAGTTAGGTTACAAAGTTTCCACCTAGGGCATGATTGAATCGAGCTAGGGTTTGATTCAAAAAGTTACAGAGTTAAAGAGGAGACATTTGCAAGGTAAAAATGACACCTAAGAAGGCATCTACAAAAGTAGCAGTAAAAGGAAAGAAGAAGGTGGTCATCGAGGAGGAAGAGATGGCACCCAAAGCCATTTTTCATAAATGCAATATCTAGAAGGAGTCATCATTGGCTAGGAGTGGGATTCACCCATCAAAAGAGAAAAGTAAGTGAATACAATCATAGGACTTCAGAGAACAAAAAGGAGCTCGATTCCTTGCTCACTTTGCTAGGACAAATAAGCACACGACAGGATGACATGCCAATTTATGACAATGCCGGTGAGAATATTCTAGAGAGAATTGGGGTCCTGGAAACTATATGAGATTCCATATTTCGAAAGTATGAGCCCTTGTATCAGTGGCTCATGAGTAGGGTGCATGAGGAATTCTTCTACTTTGCAGGATGTAGAGTTAGAATCTCATCTGTGCTTATCTCATCAGTTACAGGTTTGAAGGCCATAGGAGAGGACATAAAAGTGATCTCATAGATAAATCCATGATTTTAAAGACCAGACAGGAGTTGGGGTACTGAAGGGTCATGTGGTATGGATATAGACAAATTGAAGAATTATCTGGTTGTGCAAGCAACAACACACCTTGTTACAAAGTTGAATGATCAGGAGTGGTGGTCATAGGTAAATACTATGTGGTTACACATGGCGCGTAAGATTCCAGAAGGGTCAATCTACAACATTGCAGGCTATATTGCGAGAAAAATAGTTGAAGAAGCACGTACATGAGGGAAGATCAGCTTTGGGGCTTTTCTATTATCACCGTATTCATGGAGATTGGAGTACCAGGACGGGAAAGGAAAAAGTATGGGAATACCCCATGGAGAACAAGTCACTAAGCTCAAAAGATTCAAGCAAGTATCTATGTAAAGGGCCATGACAGATGATGTAAAACAAAGGGCGGAGAAATGGTATGACGAGGCTGCACTGTGCGACATTTGGGGACGAGTGATGCATCCCAAAGGACCTACCAATAGTGGTAGGGAAACAAGTCCATTTTTGTCATATATCATCATTTCTGCATTGCATGCTTCCTAATGAAAGATGGATTCTGGAGCCCTTGGTGTAAATTTCCTTATGCATTCACTGTAAGGTATTTCCAAGCATTTGTTCATAGATTTACAGACATGTGCCGAATGGTATTCAATGTAGATAAGGTAGACTATGACTACCATACATTGAGGAAGAAGTATGTGTATCCTAGTAGAAGTGCTTATACAGAGAGGATCATTTTAGAGGTGTTGAATATTAAGCCAATAATTTTGGATATAGCAGATGTGGGGGCAACATTGGTGTATCTCCAGTTAAAGCCAAAGATGGAGAATAAAAAATATGTGGAAGGTGAGTTCACACTTCCAACACCACCAAAGGGAAAGCATACAATGGAGAACATCCCAGCTGCCTAAGCCCACAGAGCCAATTGAAGTGTAGGATGAGGAGGAAGAGTGAAAGATAGTGGTGGTTTGGAGCATAAGGGTAGGAGACATCCTAAAAATAAGGGTGAAGCTGAGCACGCCATTACACCACCTCAACCATAAGAGGGGATAATGAGGAATTGAATGCACCCAAGGAGCACACATGTTTAGGAGGGTGTTTAGGAGAACAAGGACCCAAGGTGCTACTCCAACCATGGTGCACGAGATCACCCAGACTCTCTCCACAAAAGGAGGTAACCGTGCAAAGGAGGAAACTAAAGTTAAATGAGGAGGCGGAAGAGTTAGAGGAAAGCATGCCTAATTCTCCTACACTTCCAGAGAACACAGAAGAACAAGGTGAGGAATCAAAGGAAAAAGAAGAGGATGAGAAAATACCAGAGGAGATAGCTACAGAGAATGTTCAGGACATGGAGACACAAGTCCCAAATTTGGAAGCTAAAGTCCCTAAGTAGCAATCTAGAAGAACAAGTGGAGAGCACATTCCACCAGCCATGGGGTATGCAGAGGATGTAGGAAAAATTTTCCATGCCCGCTTCTAGAGCATGATAGCATAGAAGGATTTATTTGGCTGGGAGCTAATGGATGAGGATATGGTGACTGTGTGCACTCAAAAGCAACTATCGTGGTCAATGCACACCCACATGGATGAGCCTGAATTTTATGTGTACGAAGATTCATGCATTTCGAGATGACTGAAGAAGGCACCCCAAGCTAGACACATGATAGTAAAGCCTATTGTCATGTCAGATGAGTAGGTCAGCAATGCATTGGTGAAGGTTTCTGTTGAGGTGGCTAGAAGAAACATGGACAAAGCTACAACAATCAGAGCACTTTGTGTGAGGAGTTGAAGACAAAGGATGCAAAGATAGCACACATAACACAAGAGAGGGACTTCACGTAGAAGAAAAATGAGGTATTTATCAGCATCGTAGAGGATATTGGGGACAATGTCATCAGAGCAAGGCCACACTTGGAGGCCAAGGTACCACAAACATTTCCTTCAATGATACACTATGTAGGAAATTTGGTGGACTTGGTACTTGAAGATGAACCTCTGCACATGCTAGCGCCAGGAGCTCGAGTAAGATGTCGAACGAGAGAAAGCATCAGTGATGTGAAATATTGCATCTTATGAAGGGTTGTTGTAAGCATTACAGGAAGTATTGAAGAAAGCAAACCAAGATTTAAACATATGCACAGCTCCAGAGGCACTTATCAACATAAAGACCCTAGAAGAAAACAATGAGGTCCAGAAAGTGATGAAGGATGAGACATTAGGCCACGTAGAAAGATTTTCAATTGTTAAGAAAAAGTGCGAGGCCCTAAAAGCAGCACAAGAGCTGCACAAGACTCAAATTTGGAAGATCTTGGGAAGATAATTGCATAGAAGATGGATCTTTTAGAAGGGAGAATGACATCAATGTCTAGTGTTGTGTTGGTTTTGTAGAATAAGAAAGGAGAGATTAAGGGATGAGTTGGAATCCATTGTTGTGGACATCCCAAAAAAATTAGAACAAGCACTCACTGAATGGTAGGTTTTGGAGGCTGAAATAAAGGAGGAGTATCCAGAGTTGATACTTCAAACTGATACAGAGGAGGCTGCCTCATAACCTCATAGAAATTATTTATTTATCTACATTCTTTCATTCTTATTCTTTCCATTCTTCTATTCTTTACTTCAATTTTTGGAGATACCCATTGTTGGGATGACAATGAGATTAGTGTGGGGTAATGTTGATCAAAGAATACTTGTCAAAGATCACACAAGGAGTCCGCGCAGGATAGAAGGCCAGGACCAAGGGCGCGAGAAGGATAGGAAGGACCCGCGTGCGAAGGAAAGTTTATCTTTCAGGACTTAGCCAATTTTGAGCATGGAGATCTATTTTTAGAAGATGGCGTGCAAAACACACCAATGATGCAAAGACGTGCGTGTTATGCATTGTCTATCTCTGGAGGAGTAGATCGAAATTTTTGCATGGAGACAAGCTAAGAATAGGATTGACACTTGATTAATCGTAAGAGTTCTATAGATAGCACACTTGCATGTGTGGCTATGCCTGTTAATTATGTGTGGCTATTAATAGCATGTGGCCTATTTCTAGAATAGATAAGTGATGAAGGGAAAGTCCCCACCCTATATATATGATGTTAGGTACATAGTAGGTGTGTGTGTATGTATATGTGATGGATGTATGGAGGTATAAAAATATACGCATATGACTGAATTATTATATCAGATCCATACGTGCATTGGTATAGATTGACAATACTATAAGGAGCTTATGTATTTATTAATAGATGGAAGATATTGGTTGAATCTAAGTGTCATTTTGTGTGTAATTGAGTAGTGCATGTTATTGATTCAATCATGATTACTATTTAAACTTGTTCTTTCATAGATCTGAGGGTAGCATGCATTGTAGAATGATGGATTAGTTATGAATCTATATGTTTCTTCCTTCATCATGCTAACATCCTCATTATAAAGAACCCTAAAGAGGACACGATACCTTTGCGTGCTTTGGGTGAGCGCTCAGTCAAGGCTGAGTGATGTGCCAACGCGACTAGGGTGTTATCTGGTAAATTCTAGGCTGCATCACCAATATTAACCGATGCGTAATATTTAGTTGGCTAAGTTCATTACATTTGTGCATGTGCATCGTAAATTCATGTGTGCACTTTACCTAAGGTGTGAGATGAATTTGCTTGATTGAGACATCTAAGTAAAGTTCCATCATAACCTCTTTGATACAAGGTGTTTTGTTAATGTGTTTTTTTATGGGAGTTCATATTTGGGGGAAGGTTTTGTCATGAATGAAGGTATAAATATCATGGTACCAAGGGCTATCAGGACCAACTATTTCACATACCATGGTAGTCTCAGGAAATTCATAAGTAAGAGCTAGGAGATGTTCTACAAGGAAGTGTGTTTGTGTTTGATTTGTTGTGATCTCAAGAAGGGATCCGATAGTTTCCATACAGCATCTACATAGTTTTTGAGCTCTAAGGACTTGTTCAAAAGTGACCATCCAAAATATCCTTTAATGCTTATAACTATTTTCTCGTAGAGTATTATTTTTTTGTCTTTACTTGATACTCATCCCTATCTTATTTGATGATTAATTATGGGTCACCAATGAGTGCTAGTTATTTTATATTCCATTCAATGGATACCTTTAATCCATTTATAAGGGATTCATACTCCTCTATATTATTATTGAAAGGAAAATCCAAGTGAAATGCCTTAGGAATGATATCTCCATCTATTTAGTGATTAACATTAATCCATATTCGAACCACAAATGTTACAAAATCCATCAAAGTAGAGCGTCCATGAAGGAGTATCATCAAGAAACATGAGACTCATCGAAACACAAAATGTAGTGGTTCTATTACAATGTGGGGTGATGTAGGAAGGTGATTTGCAAGGGATTGTACCTTTATAGCCTTTTGATTAACAAACTCAATGTAAAATTCACTAAAGAGAACAATCCATCTAGACATTTGTCCTATGATAATTGGCTTGGAAAGAAGATGTTTGAAAGGGTCAATTTTTGTGATGAGTTTGGTGGTACAATTTAAAAAGTAGTGGCATAATTTATGGAAAGAAAATGCCATGGCCAAACATACTTTTTCGACATATGGATATTTGTGCTCGTGATCAATCAAACTTATACTAAGATAATGGACTACTTGTTCATTTTCTTAATCATTATGTTGTATGAGAAATGCTCTGTAGAATATTTTATGGCTAATGTATTGTTGGGCGATAATTGAATAAGTATTATTTATGCATGAAATTTGAAGAGTGCATGACAGATTGCACATGAAATTATGATGAAGCATGCATGAAGCTTTAGCATGCAAGTACATGATATAATTTGATTAGCAAATAAGCTACATATAAGAAAAATAGTGTTGACTTGATCATCAAGACAAGCCAATAATAGAATGAGCATTGAGCAAAGTTAGAATATGACATGATAAGGACATGTAGGGATAATTATAGGTATAGATAAAAAAATCTATTTACATCATGGGACAATAATAAAGTCTATCTTTTTATAGATCTTAGAAGAAAGACAACCACTAGTGGAGAACCATGGACTTGTGTCTAATTATAGGAAAGTGCTAGTCATAAAAACATGTAATATTTGTATAGGATTTGTTTATTCTTAGACTGTAGCTTAATTTAGTGGTGACAGAAAAATTTCCACCTTATATATTATTCAATATCCATGTAATGGGGGTGTGAGTGCTACAAGAGTCCCAGTTTGCAGATAATGATCAGTTTGTATCTAAATTTGTGTAACTTTTGGAACATATATGATCGCATGGATTTCCTAGCATTGTATGTTGTCGGTTGAATGTATTTTGGATATACATCATAACTATAAATGAATAATCGGTTATCTTTTGTTCATACACTATTATATTTTGTGTATGATATGATTTTGTGAGCATATATTCTCCACATGGTATGTTTGTATGTTGTGATAACCATGAGTACAATAACTACATATTAATAGCCAACACAAGAAGGGACTTGGTTGGTTTTTACATGCTTTAGGTGAACATCTAGAACTTTGTTTGGGTGAAGTTCTAGCATTCCAAACTATGTTGTGCTAAACCTAGACTATGGCACAACACTTTGGTTCTATTGTTAAGACCATTTTTAATTTAGACCCTTAAGATGTGGTGTGCACATGGTGTTTTGGTTATCCTTGGAGAATATTGAGTTTTAGATACATGAGGGAGAAAATAAATGTGTGCTAAGATATAGTATCAATGACACATTCAATCCGTATAAATGGGTTGAGACAATATTTATGATGCACCTTATGAGATGTTCTTCGATTTCTTTCCATGGGATTTATATGATTGGTCAAGTAGTGTATGGACATAATAGAGGGAGTAGGATATGATAGAGACAGATCTAAAATTAGGACAAGTATAAAGAATTAGCTGATTTGGATAAGCCATGTACGTGTAGTATATCATTAGTCGGATTTTGTTTTGAGGAACTATACTTTAGAGTACGTAATCTTGACTTATTCGTGTCCTGAGGAAGATGAGTTCCAATTTCTTCATGAACCCAAAGGATCGTATTTATGTGCACTTTTTCTTGTTATCAATATCTTGATTATTAAAATTGGACTTGAATATCTAATGATGGTTGGCTAAATAATTTTTGTGCATAAGGACAAGGAAAGGGGTTGGAAAGGATAATCTTGAGCCATATGGAAGTAGAAAGAGAATTAAGACTTTGATTAAATATTGATGCGTGAGACACGGTTGTTTAAGAGGCATTGAGATAGAGAGGAATAGGGCTAGATTGTAGTGATGAGAACCATGAGGAAAGCGAGGACCACAAGAATATGTCTCTTTGATATTGGGAAAGTGTAGAAGGACCCCTTGGCATCTATTGAAATTGATTCTAGTTAAGATTTGGGAACCATTGGAATGCATTTGGACCACCCTAGACCTTTAGCCATTGTGCATGGTACTCAAGATTCAAATATTCATATAGAATATTATAATTGTGATGGTGAATAACGTGAGTGTAATTGAGGATCACCATATTGGGAAGGTAACATAGGTAGAAGTGTTGTAGTATCCATTCAAGAGGAATGGTAGATACAAACATCATACATGACATCATCCTCTACTACTTAGTAGGGTTTGATAACTAGTCAACAAACTTTTTTTGGGAGTAGTACCACATGTGCAACACCAAGATAGTGGTAGAAGTAGTAATATAGGTGCAACTCTAGGACAAAGTGTGGGTGCACATACTAGTTCTACCACAGTGCACATATAAGAGTCCCAACAACAAGGGGCTCAAGAGACTTTGGTTCTCCCCAAGTGGAGGAAATCCTGGTGGAGGTTCGGGGTTAGGATCTGGTCCTAATCTAGGATAGGAAATATCTCTCCAAAACAACCTCATATTTTCTATGAAATGTCACTCCACTTTCCTGAGTACAAAGGAGTAGAGGATGTAGTTGAACATGTGCACAAATGTGATCTTCTACAAAGATCCAAGGGATCACCACTTTAGAAAGAGTGCCGTTAGTTTGTAACTACATTACAAGGCCACACACATAGTTGGTATTGAAAGTATGATCCACACTAGACAATAGTGGATTACGACACCTTATGTGCAACTTTCTTGGCATAATTTCATATCCCCAAGTTTGAACAAAAGAGTATCAAATGCATTGAAAGACATCAAGAAATGACTTTTTGAAAGTATCTAAGAATATGATGTGGTTCAAAACTCTTTTTTGAAGATTTTGTATGATATCCACCAATTCAGCATATGCAATGGCTTGTAGGTTGATTATTGACACATTTCAAGAGGGTGTTATCGCACAAGATGTTTCCAAATCTTCATGAGGCTCTAGAGGAATACCTATGTGCGAAAGTAGTTGGCAGTGTGGACACTAGGGTGAGCCCATTTTTATAAGCACAAATTGCAGATAATGACCACACATTTGGAGAAGTTATCTAATAGCTCAAAGACATGAAACTTAAAGAGGAATCTTGTGTGCAAACTTTGAAGTAGAGGGGCATACTAAAAATAGTTTCCCACACACGAATGTGCATGCTATACTATTATCCTATGAGATGTGTCATAACGAAAATGATTTCTCGGTAATTCCCACTCCTTCAAAGTGTGCTATAAAGAATAATGTATCAAGATATTGCAAGATTTTTTATTCCAAACACACACGATACAATTCAATGTTGGTTGATTGATCACATCCATGAAGCATATGAGACCGAGACCATGTCAAAATAGTATAGAGAGAAATTCTTAGGCATGTGAAGATCAAAATAATGGTGTCGGTTAGAATGGAAATGAAGTCTACAGAGGAGGATATCGAGGTAGATGTCATGGAGGAAATTTAAACCATCGAACTTGTTATTCATATGGATCACCATATCATTATCAACATGAGTACCCTAAGAACGTTTCTTGCACATATTCCAAAAGTGACATAAGGTGGAAGATTTTCCATATTTATATAAGCACATGTGTAAGAAAAAAAAGGGGAGGGTCGCGGTGATGATACAAGTTGAGCACACTAGATAAGGGAAGTGGAAGTCCAAGAAGTTGGTAGTAGCTAAGAAGGAACCATTTTTGGTCACCACATGCACATAGGCTTCACACGTGTGGGAATATGTGAGAACTAAATTACTCATTTGACAAGAAGAGATCACACAAACAAATAAGTACCTTGATGTCGGAGTCAATGAAGGATTTTTAAGAAACCATCATCCCGATTAGATATTTACATTGGAAGATATTGTTCTTAAAAGAACAAGTGAGGGATACAAAGCATGTGTGAAACATGAAAAATACCTCACAAAGACGTTGATGAAATCGGGAGGTATGTCGATGCTTAAACAAGAGAAAATCATACCCATGTTAGGTTAATTGTTACGTGAAATGGTTCTAGGCATGGAAAAGGACATGGATAAAAAAAAATACATGTGAATATGCCACCACAACACCATGAATATGATAAGGAGATCACCTTGGATGTAGTTATTAATGGTTGGTTGGTGAGCAACATCCTGATTGACACAAGCACAAAGGTAAATGTTCTTACTTTGGATGCATGGAATAGGATGGGTAGGCCACCACTACATCCTTCTTCTAATGTGCTTTATATGGCTAATAAGACAAGGTAATTTTCCATTTGGGTCCCAAAGATGCAAACATCACTATACATGGGGCCAATTTTAAGGGTGACTTTGAGGTGTTAGAATTAGCATAGGTAGATAATTTCCCTACTTGGATGACCTTGGTGTTATACAAACAATGTATATATGCACTTTAATAAGCTCTATATTAGTTTTGAGAATGAGGATGAGCACGTAGTAATTCGATGGATGGTACTTAAATCACACCATACATAGAGCCAGTAAGTGAGGAAGATCTAAATTAGATCTATGTGCAAATGGTGCATGATCTAGAATGGATTGAGCCTACAAAGGAAGGGGTGCTCAAATGGGAAGACACACACTCAATCAGTGACACTACTAGCGTTGCATGTGATAATTGGGCACATGGAACTTATGCTCGATGGTTGCCCACAAATGTCAAGGATGAGTAACCGAGTGATTAAATCACCGACAATTAGGAATTTAGAAATGAATTCACTTTTGAGGTATATTGGAGAGGAGAAGCCTAAAGCTTTCTTACACACCATGGAATAATACCTCCACAATGAAGGCAACGAAGAAATAGGTTAATGTTCTCTATGTACATAAAATTATGTGATAGTGTTATTATAAAACTCAATTGAACATGGTATTATTTGAGTAAAATTATTTTTGATGCTTGTTGTAGTGCCCACCCATGTGGGAGCCAAACACAAGACCAAATAGAACATGATAATTTTTTTTTACTTTCACTTACTTGATACAACTATTCAACACCACCTAGGTGCACAAGAAAGGATCCACATCACATAAGATGTCGCACAAACATAAACCCACTCATACAACATGAAGACCATGCAAATAATATGACAACACCATACGTTCATAAAATCCACACTATTAGAAATGATTAAGTACGAAACCACGAACCAACCACAACATGAACAAGACACAATAGGCACCTTCTACCATATCAAATTTTCTTGGTTACATCTTTAATGTAATCATATTAATTTATTAGCCTTAAATGTTTGCAGAGAGAAATTAACATGAAGACATACATTTTTGGTTACATCTTTATTGTAATCATATTAATTTATTAGCCTTAAATGTTTGAAGAGAACTTACCATGAAGACATACATTTTCCTTTTCTCTAGACTACATTTCATTTAATTCGTTTAACACTTAAATTAGTATGGTTCCATATTCACTACCATTTAAACTCCCTTATTTAACCTTATAGGTCTCAAAACCATTTATCATGTAAGAATATATTCTCATTCACAATGCTACATATTATTTATTTCATTTCAGATTTAACTTATAACAAGTACACTTGATTGAGCTTATTCCTCTAACACTATAATTTCCATATTAGATTGACACATTTTATGCACATGTGAGAGTCTCCTAGATCTTGGTCCCAACTAGAGTTTCTGTTCCAACTAAAATCATATTTTCTTGGCATTTTTATTTCACTTCTATTACAAAAATGGAGGAAATTCACAAGAAGTTAAGAAGGGGGAAAAATTAAGTCTAAGGGTGGATAGATTTCCCCATTTTGTAGTTACTATGATTCAATAATTAGTTAGAGTCCATTTAACATCTACATGACATGAGTTTCATCTTCCAAAATAAGAAATCATGTTCTCCCCAAAGCTTAAACTCGCATGGAGCAATTCATCCCATCATTAATCACACGAAAAGAGTTAACATTGGTTTAAAGGGAATGGATTCCATATTTTGTTTACTCAAAAAGTCAACATCTTAGGGACACCATTTTGATAGACAAAGTTGACAATAGGTTTTGAACACCAATAACATATAAAAAGGTCATAGGTTTTAATTTACTTTTATTTTCACATAAGAACTCTATGTCCAATTAAAAGTCAATTTTAGAGTGGTTTAAACACCTTTATTCTAAAATCTTCCAAGTTTTAATTTCTTTCAAAAATGGAACCTCATGAATATAATTTAAATTATAAATTTTATTAAAAATTTCATTCTCGTTTGAATCTTATTGTCACAATTGAGAACATAATTAGGACAATTGGATCTAAATGAAAATTTCCTATTTGAGTCACCCGAGAATCTAAAAACACTTATGTACAAGGATTAATTAGCCTTTATAATTAATTTGAGTCGAGATTCTTTTGAGGTAATAAAAAAAATGAGGGAACCACCGCACTTTGCAGTTTACCAAAGTTTGCTTGATCACATTACAAGGAATAATAATTACCTTCCTTATTTGCCCTTATGATCCCATACAAAAACATTGATTAGCCCTTCTAGAGAGACTTAGTATATAAGACATCCATCTAAAAATGTGTTAAAAACATTACATCATTCATGTCACAAAGTGACTTTGAACCCTTAACTAATAAAACATGCATACTCCCACATGCACAAGAAACTCTTTCAGGTGAATGACACACGAGTAACACAAGAATACATAAACATTACTTTCACATGGGAGCACATTATACAATGGTCATTTCATTTCTAGTTAAAATGTACATCTACACCATTTGCAAGATATATACCTATGATAAAAAACACTCCTAAAATAAAATGCCCATTTTCCCCAAGATACCCATATGCTACAATTTCTTACTCATCACAAAATAATACATAACTAACATTCATGTTTATAAACATAGTGATAATATACATCCATTAAATATTACATGTATTCCAAAGATAACCCGTTATTACAAAAGCACATATAACGCTACAATTTTCTTCATGTCACACGTACCGGCAGCCATTGCATAGCTAGCATAACTATTGGAATGACATCTACCTACAATATAACACAATTTATGAGTTCATAGTTTTCCAATAATAATGAAACAATACTTAACACACTTCTAGGGAGAGTAAGAAATACAAATGCCATTTCATTTCATTTTCAAAGCTAAAGAGAGAGATAGAGAGATGAGAGAGAAAACATCATTTTTCCACAATCAATTTCTTTTCAAGAAAGCATCAAAAGAAGGTTTCTTATAGTCATGTGTTAGTGTTTACAAGGTTTCTCGATTGTTATTTTTCTTGGATAAGGTCATATGATAGTTTTCTCCATTTAGTTACAAGTTTCCAAAAAGTGTCAAATTTAGACAAGTAGCTAGACAATCTATAATTAAAAAGCATCTTCGAGACTCAAACACACAAGGTAAAAAATCCTACCTACTCCCTAGATACAAGGAAACACTCGTATACGACATAATCTTAAACCGATGAACCGGGTTCGATTTGCATTCATCTTTCCGAGAGATATAGATCGCAAATGCACTGAACGACCTCGTCACCCAATGATGAGAGGCATATAAAACCCACCTAGAAAACTACCTTGGAAGGTGATTTTATCATATTTGGGATTTGGTAGTGATTGACATGGATAAATACTAGAGGTATGCGGAAGCCAAAAATAATTTCTACACCTGTGGCTGAAACTAAGGGTCAAAACTAATTTGCATTTTTTAAACTTTTAGCAATTGTTTAAAGCTATGAACAAGCCCACTAGGCTCTTAAACGCTTGATGAAAAAAATTCAAATGAACATCTAGGGAATAGCCTAGAGTTTGGTTGAACACTCCATGTGACAAGGTACATAGAAAATTCTAGATTTTTTCATTTCGGGGTTTATATGGATGTTTTGCACCTCATTGAAAACTTGTTTTATTAAGATCACACAAGGTCAATAAGAAGTGGGTTTCACTAAGTTTTTCATTTAACCTGCCAACCGCGTGGTTTCTATATTCAAAATAACATTGTAGTGTTTCTAACCATCTCACAAGGTAAATGAGTGTAGATTTTACATTCATGGTTATTTATCTAGTTACGTACATAATAGAGGAAATTTTTGCTAATAGATAACACGTCTAGTTCAATTCACCTAAACAAAATATTCTTATTTAGTTGATTAAAAAATCCATTAAAAATTACAAAAACGAGAATGTTAAAATCATGAAAGGATAGAGTAAGATGACCATGTCTATGTGAAAATCAAAGTGGTACAGGGACTCCAATTCAATTACATGTGCGCAAGATATGAGTCCACCTCCCAAGCATCTGTTAACTGGTTTACGTGTGTAGTATAGTTTTCCCCATTCTTGCATCTAACAAACACTACTTTCATTTATTGTTTGATGGATATTTCAGAACTATTCCAAATCTCTTATTCTCCACACAATACGAAAACATTGACAAAGGCTATAGAGGTTGGATTTATACTCATCGATTGTATTTGTTCAAAAATATTTCTCATAATCATTTTTTGCAACAAGCTCATTATGTGCATATCCCACAATCATGACATTCAATGTCATTATGTTCTCGATGAAGCATTTCAAAGGCCAAATCACATGCATTGTTTATGTCTACACATTTTGCATACAAATATACCAGTCACAATAAACTAATCAACAAAATCCACTACCCAATATGTTTTTTCAATGTTCTCCAGCATGCTCTAGGCTCTATATCTTTACACACAATGGGATTATGTTGGGATGGTGATCCATAGGGATCCAAAATAACTCTACTTAATCAAAAATCAGTCATCACAAAGAAAGAAAAACAATAAACGGAGGTTTTATCTTGTAAGTAGCATAACCGCCACTTGGTACAGGTGGAAGTTATAGAACCGCGCCTGCACGGGGTGGCGATCCTAGACCACCGGTCTGCATAGGGAAATGATCCTGACCATTATGGATAGAAAAAAAAATTCAAAACGAACAGCCTTTGAATTTGAAAGGATGTTCGTTTCTCTTCTCCTTCATGACCTTTCCCATTCTCCACTGCACGGGAGGACATGAGAAATCCTTTAAACACATGATTGTAGAAGTGTAGAAGATCATCAAAGCATGAGAGAAAGTGAGCAAGAAGTCTTAGTGCTGAAATTGTATTGTTGTAGAAGAAAGGAGTGTTGAGACAGAGAAAACAAGTAATTGAAAGGAAGTGTTGAGATATTATCTACTTCCCTTTCATACTTATTGTAAATTCTATACTTGTTGATTTGAATTGGCCAATAGAAGTGGGAAGAAAGAGCAATTGCCCTTCCCGACTAGTTTTCCTCCATTGGAGGTTTTCCAGATAAAATTGTTGGTGTTATGAGCTTATATTCTTTCCTTTACTACAATTGTTGATTCTAAGCACAATAATAATTCATTCACTAGCTATCTCTGTTATTTTCTAATAGAAAGTAAAAAACAACGATTAATTGTGATTTTGTGAATAATTCCAAAGTTGAAGATTTTACAGATCATTTTGGTATCAGAGCTAACAAGTATCCAGGACTATGGTATTTTTTCTTAAATTTGTATGACAGTGACAAGATCTAAAGGCAAAGAAAAATTACCTTGTGATCTAGAGATTTCTACAAATAAGTGGAAACAGAGAATTTTGGGAGAAATGGAGGAAGAGAACTTGGTCCGTAGAATCGAGATGCTGGAGACCATGATGGATAGGATGTTTAGAAGGCAAGAGGAACTTGCGGATTTGCAGAAGACAACTTCCATCAAGTAATACTCCATGGAGTCGGTGGTTCGAGGCTTAGCCGAAAATTTTGGTATAGGAAAGGGCCACCATGAGGAAGATTATGGAGAAGAGCATGAAGAAGAGACTTCTAACACAAGAGAAAAGGTAAAATCTGAACATGCTCCTTTTAAAGTTGAGACTAAAGTCAAAATCAAAAGCTTTGAAGGACAAGTAGATGCAGAGTTACTTGATAAATGGTTGAAATAGTTAGAAGTCTATTTTAGTGTCCATAATGTCACTGAGGCACAAATGATCACCTTTGCATGTCTCAAAATGGAGGGACATGCTCTAGTTTGGTGGGAAACTCATCTAACTACTTGTGAAAATATTAAGCGTCCTATTGTGAAGTCTTGGCAAGAATTTAAGGAATTAATTAGAGCTAACTTATATCCTATTGGCCATAAAACTAACCAAATGATTAAATGGCAGTATTTTAGACAAGGCAGTGGTCAAAGTGTGTAGGACTATACTACGAAAGTTTTGGAGGCAAGCCATGTTGCTAAACATGGATTTGGAGGATGAGGATATTCTAACCAAGTACTTGGGAGGACTTCACACTCACCTTTGAAGAAAATTCATCTCCACAAAGCCCAAGGATCTCAATGAAGCATGTGTACAGGCATACTACATAGATGATGAGAAAAAGCAAGGAAAAGCGAGCCGAGGGTCAAGTAGTCAACAAATCAGCGTAGAAAAGGATTATGGGAAAACAAGTAACAAGAGTAAGTGGAAAGGAAAAGGTAAAAAAGTTGCCACTACTTTAAATACTTGTAAAGATCCCAAGAATTTTTTCAAGAATTGTGATATCGATGGTCATACTAATGCTACATGTTGGAAGTTGTATCCGGAGTTATATACGAAGAACCAAACCAAGGACTCCAAGAAGTCCATGACAACTATAAAGATAGAAGGGGAGGTGTAAATCGAAGATGACTCGATATAGATGAAAGGCTCGGATGCACGGACACCAACATGGACAGCGAAGAGGAGATGAGTGGACTATTCGCAGATCAAAATCTAGATCAAGATAACTAAGGTAAATGATTTGGTTGATACCGGTTCTCAATCTAACTTGATTTTTGAGGTAGTTGTAAAGAAGATTTTTTTAGACTTACAAGAATCCACACCCTTATCCTTTGGGTTTGGTGAAGAAGGGTGTTGAAATTCAGGTAACAAGAAGATGTAAGGTCAAGTTTGGGATAAATTCCCAATATATAGATGTTTTTCAAGTTGATGTTATTCCACTTGATGTTTTTTATGTTGTATTCGGGAGTCCTTACTTGTATGTTAGGGATGCTATATTTATGAGAAGGGAAAACTGATACAGATGGGTCAAGGATGGGATCAGCTACAACATTCGGGCACACCAGCGTAAGACATGAGTTACTATGGTAAGTGCTAACCAAGCAAAACGACTTATTCAAGAAAATCATAATCAGTTTTATTTACTTTTGTTAAAGGATAAACAAGATGGGGTAGAAGTTTCAGAGATTTCTAACCAAGGAAAACAAGATTTGGATAGTATTATTCAATCTTTTCAGGAAGTATTTCAAGCTCCTAGTGGATTACCACCAAAACAAGAAGTAGAGCATGAGATTCAGCTATTGCTAGAGTCACCTCTACCGAACATCGGGTTGTATAGGAAATCCTTTCTTGAGAGTACTGAAGTAAAGAAACAACTACAGAAACTAATAGACCAAGGGTGATATGCCCGAGAACTTCACCATGTGGTTCTTTATTGTGTGGTGCCAAAGAAGGATGGTTCTTAGAGAATGTGCATCAACTACCGTGATTTGAACAAGATCACCATAAAGAACATATATCCACTTCCCCACATAGATGATCTCTTGGACCAACTTTAGCATGCCAAATTTTTCACAAAGTTGGATCTCAAGTCAGGTTATCACCAAGTCAGGATGAAGGAGGATGATATATGGAATATTGCCTTTAAAACAAAATAGGGTTTGTATGAATGGTTAGTACTTCCTTTTGGATTATGTAATGCACCCGCTACATTTATGAGATTGATGAATGATGTATTGCATGGATTTCATAGATTCATGTGTCATTGTATATCTAGATGATATCTTAATTTTTAGTGCCACATGGGAAGAACATCTAACACATTTGCAGAAAGTCTTACAAGTTCTTAGGGAGAAACAATTGCTTTGTTATATGAAGAAATGTGAATTTTCCAAATAGTCACTTGTCTATCTTGGGCATGTGGTTAGAGGAGGAGAGCTACGAGTGGATCCAAAGAAGGTGGAAGCCATCACAAATTGGCCAACACCAATAGAGCCACAGAGACTAGAAGTTTTGTGGGAGCAGTACAGTACATGCGGAAATTCATTTTAAGTTTCTCGGTAATTACAACACCTCTACACACAGTGGCCACAAAGAGTAAGGGTTTTGGTACTGGTAAAGGAACAAGAAAAATCCTTTGAGTTATTAAATACAAGATTAGGCATGGTCCAAGTACTTTCTCTTCCTAGTTTGCACGCAGCCTTTTGAAGTAGAGATAGGTGTCGTGATCTCGCTATGGGCGCAGTGTTGCTCCAAGGAGTTAAACCCGTATGTTATTGTAGTGCCCACATTTTTATAGCTCAGTTACTTGTTGTTTCCTTACTCATTGACATGTTTCAGCAGGGATTGTTATATTTTGGACATTATATTTAGAGATTTGATCTTATTAGACATGTATGGACATTTTGGCGTATGGCACCAATTTAGCTTAATTTCTATGTTGTCGCATTATCATATGATGTCATGGATACTAATGGATATGATGTTGTTTTTGGAACGTAATTATATTGATGGATACTTAGTTGTTGCATGTTGGGATTCTATGGTTATATGTCACTCTATCATTTTGTCTAACTTTTGGTGAATTGAGTATAATTGTGCACGTTGTCGCATTTTGATTTCAGTAGGATGTTAGGCTAGTTTAGAACTCATTGATATCTTACTGAGTCGTTGATTTATATTTTATCGGATAGGTATGGTTAATGTGTGCAATGAGTGTGTAGGTGACAGGTTACAGGAGAACGTGGGATTCAGGCCAGCTACACAACTTTGCACAAGCAGCCCACGGGCTGAGTCCTAGCCATGTTCATTGTGTGGAACCTTAGTATTGGAGTTATTGTTTTGGGCACCATGAGTGACCCCCTTTTTGTATAATGTAATATGTCTAGTATTATTAATTTTTCTTAGGGTGATTAGTTTATGTGGTAAACTTGTTTTTGGGAGTTAATAATCCCACTTTCATTAAAGTTTTGATTTTGTTTAATGATGCACTTAATCACAAGGGTTTAGGGTCACATGTGAACCCTTGGGTGGTCCCCACACCCTCTACCCTTGTGCCAAAAATGTAAAACCCGAAATTGGGTTATTTTTGGTAATTTTAGGGACCTCTTTTTAGTTTGGGGGTTCCCTTATCATGAAAATGGGCCCTTGGACCCTACCTAATAGGTAGGGGCTTATTTCCAAGGCTAGAGGGAGTTTTCCCTCCCTTTTGCCTCCCCTTTGGTCACATCCATGTAAGGGGTTTAGATAAGTGTGCTTTGTTAAAAGTTGCACTTGTTTGTTTTGTAACCAATTTAGGTAATTTGGGAGAAGAGGGCTAAAAGGTATTTTATCCTTTCTCCCTTTTGTTTTGGCATCTTTGACCTTGAAGGGAGAGAGGGGTGACACATGTCACCCCCTCATTGGTGAGGATTTTGGCTTTCTCCTCTTAAAATTCTCATCCATGGGAAAAGAAGAGAACTTTTTTTTGGAGCTTTTTGCTTGGATGCTTGTGGGATTTGGAGCTAGAGATTGCTTGAGTCAAGGAGTGGAGAAGTTTGAAGTTGGAAATATTTTTGGAGAGCTTTCTTTGAGGTAGGCTCTTAAGCTAAATTGTATGTGTTGTATTTTTGTTATTTGTAGATTTGTTTATATGGAAATGTGGTTGTTGTGTGCAGATTTTTATTTATGGTTAATTGTTTTTTGCTCCCTCCATCATATGGTATGATGGAGTTTTGGAGTTTTGGGGGAAGAGAGAGGGAATTCTTCCCTCTCAATCCTCTTGGCTTGATGGGAAAGCCTTGTAGGATTTTAGAGAATCCCCTCAAATGGTTGAGGTGGGGAAGTTGGTTCATTTGGCTTGAACCTCCTTCCCCATTCTTGGTAAGGAAACCCCTTTGGGGTTTGAAAATCCTTTCAAGAAGGAATTGGTGAAAGGGTGGAGAGATAAGGAGGGTTTTGAATGAATTAGGAGCAATAAGGAGGGTATGGAGATCTTGTTTTGTGCAAGTAATATTGAATATAACTTTTGGAGAACTCTTCTCCTCTCTTCCCCACTTTTGAGGTAGAACATGGGTTCTCCTCCTTGTAAAACTTGGAGTCTTGTTTCATACTTGTTTTTGTTTCCATGTGAATGTGTTTTTGGTTGTTTCACCTCATTCTTGTGCAAGTTGTGGATGGTAGTCCTCTTTCCCATGGGCTTGGGGAGGCTAGCATGCATCCCAACCTTGGGAAAGGCATGTCATGATGCCTATGGTTGGGTGGTAAACAAGCTTCTTCTCCTTGGTTGGATTTCTTAAAGGCATGGAAGTTGAATCTCAAAGTTTGGAGTTGGTGGCATCTTGGGCTCTCATTGTTCTCTCTTCCCTTATGAAACTTTCTTGCATTGTACACCTCTTGTGTGTAGTTAAGTGGAAGTTTCATCTCCTTGTAAACTCTCCATTTTGTATATTTTGCATTACTTGGAAACTTGTAATAGAAATTCTTGGTTAGTTGCACACTTGGAGATATTTCACTCATTTAGCCTAAGCTTGTAGAAAAGAAATATTGTATTAGTTGTTTTTCCTTAATATGAAAACTTGATTGTAATTCTCCCTTTTGAAAGGAAAATATACTAATTGTTGGAGATTCTTACTTATGTGTAAATCTGAAATAATCTTTTGAAATTGCATTTGAAAAGAAAGACTTCCCTCTTGTATTGTGTTGTTTGTAATATTAATGCTTGGAGTAAGAATAGTCTTGAATTCCTTCCATGAGAAGTTTGAATGTTTTGCTCTTATTAAACAATCATACTTGATTTAGTTATCTCCTTTGAAGATTTTCTTTTAGAAATAACTCTTATTTTCATTGAGAAATACTTGGTTACTTTGTACGTACCCAAAATTATAAGGTCTTCAGTACTACTTTGGAACAACGTAACAAGTGCCCCAATGATGATACAGGTCTCCTCGTAAGGTGTTCGGGATCTGGAAAATATCTCCAAGAATGTGTTAACATCCCGCATGCCCCGCTTAGCCCCTGCGTGCTTTGTTTCTCCCTTTTCCCCTCTTTTCTTGGCCTTTTGCTATTTAGTGATGAAACCGCCGCCTAAATAGGGCACCGGTCGCTGCCCAACCACCACCCCTGCTCGGGCCACTCCCGCCGCGTGTCAGCTTTACGGGTTTTCCAGAAAGTTCTTTTAATACGACTCACGTAATTTCAACATTTTACTAGCTTTCTTTCACTTCCATAAGCTTGCATTTATGATTATGGTTCCCTAGAATAGTGTTTTGCCATTGTTTATAGTTTAAGAGTTCTATTTGGTTTTTACCTTGGGTAAATCCAAATGCTATAAATAGATGGCTTGTGCTCAAGAAAATGGCCCCTCAAATTTGCCTCTGATTTCTCTTTGCAATAGATTTAGTTTTCATTTTGCTTAGAATTTGTAGTTTCATTCATTACATGCCTTGTTAGTATTGTTTTGCTATTAAGAAGCCACATATCCATCTTGTGCAAGTGTTGCTGTTATTTCATCCAATCCATTGGAATAGGATAGTCTATTTATCAGTAGGAAGCCATTAAAGTTGCAGGTTTTTCTCCTCAAACATGATAGTTTCAGGTTCTGGATGTTTTATGTTGCATGACTCGCAATAGATCCCGCTAGGAATTGCATAAGCCAAGCTCTGTACTCTTGCGCTATCCCTCTCCTACTCGCATTGTATTCAGTCTGTATTCTAAAGTTGTCCCTTGTTCCAACATCTACTTCTATTGATGCAAGCATTACATGCTTTTCTGGATCCACGTGAGCACGAAAGAACGAGGAGATCACACTGAGGGGACAAGATCACACACACCATCGGATTCACCACTATTCTGCGGAATCCAGGTTCTAGCTTTCAAAGTTCTAAATTAGAATCGTATCAAATAGAGTAGTTAATTGCTTTATTTCAGTTAATTTTACTTTCAATATTGCAGGGAAGTCAGTGTGGGGATTGATAGTTTCTGAGAAACTATGATTCATTCCTCACTTCTGAGGTAGGATCGACAGTCTTGCAAATAGATTAGATCAGTTATTTCATTGTTTAGAGTAGATCTACAAATTGCATAGACAAATAGCTATACTCGGTTATCTTGTTTGTTTTAAATTTTTATTGTAGCTGTCAATTCTAGATACGTTAAACAGTTACTCTTTTAGATTCATTCGAATAGTTCATCAGAAAATACAAAAATAGAGAAATCATATATGCTATAGATATATTTCACGTAGTTAAAATTCACTTTATTGCAGTTTGTTTACATTATTGCTTTTGTATGACAATCACGGGACCTAGGGAGCCCAGAGAATATGTATTCGAGCCAATCATGCCTCAACCCAATCTCGTCACAACAATAGTTGACATAGACCAGAATCTTAGAATCCAAGTCTTCCAAACAACAACAAACTTACAACAGATCAGCTCTCAGTTGAGGGGATTAAACATAGAAGACAATCAAGCACATACGTTTTGGTCAAATCAGCCAAATTACAGATTACCCTAGAAAAATATCCACATGACTGTAGAAAGGCTTGAAAGAGAGCAAACATTCGGTTGTGATCCTTTGGTCCCACAGCCAGACGCAGGAGACATTCTCACAGACATAGATACTAGCCTAAGAATTCAGGTTGCAAGAACACCTGTGAGGTACTCTGAGAAGATCACACAGCTATTAATTTTGAATATAGAGGCTGAGAAAGCATATGATTATTGGATACTAGGGATTAGGGACTGATTCCATACATGACCATAGTAGGACCGCAACAACCAAGAGTTTACGGTTGTGATCCACAAATCCCGCAACCCAACGAATCCATAAGTAAATCAGACATAGACACTGGCCTACGCACACTAGTATTCAGATCTACTCCACTTCCACCTATCATCATCACACAGTTATCCTTATTAGACATAGCAGCTAACAAAGCTAAGGAGTTCTGGACTAGGCCGAGAAATTGCCTATAAAGTCAACTATATTTACCATCTGCCCTATGACCTTATCTAGGGATATACACGAAACTATACCAGGACATTTTCCACGTATTCCACAACCTATAGAATGAAGCATGCCAGAGCTCGATATTGATTGGATCCTTCAAGCAGTCATCCTTACTGATCGATCTATCACACCAATTCAGGTTAGGAGGGCCTTCTTTGCCTTAGATTCACAATTTCCACTAGTGCACGTCGAAGACATTAGATTTCCTAACTAGTTTGTCTGCATCCCACACATATTTCATCCCCACCGGTTGTCTCGGCATGACCTCGAGAGGTCGGGTGCGAGGAAGAGTTACTTGTAGATTCCCAAGCTCGCTTGTCACTTTTCCATCGTAAAAAATTGGTGAACCTAACGTGAACCCTTCTACCTTCTGATTTGGAGTCAGATTTGTACTACCTCATCAGTTTTCACCATCACCTTCGCTCCTTCCCATTATTTCTGCAGGTATTCATATACCCCTCCAAATATGTTGGGATTCGATGCATATGGTAGACCCCTCTTGGGTCTTGAGGCATACTACACCCAACAGAATAGGCAATCATCACCCTCACTCTCAGTATGGGGTGATAACTACTCAACTAACCAGTTGTCAACACCAACTCCAAGGATCAAATATAACTCATCCTTTCAAACTGAGGAGTTAGATCAGCTCGCTCAAACACAACAAACAGAGCCTTCAGGCTCAAATAATATGACGTTCACCAGAGAATCTAGTTCATCTCCTCAGGTACTACTTAGACCACAAATTAGTAGACAATCAGATCCATACCTGGGTTTAGATGATGAACATTCGGTACGTTATGCCAGGAATGAAAAACATTCTCAAAGTATGTACCCACCTATAGGAGGTTTACAAACACAACCCGAGGTCTCTTTTCAAGGAAATACCTCCATGCCACTACAGATAAAAAAGCCCTGGGAAACTTGGCAGGGCAATGACTAGTTCATAACAGGATATCACATGCCTATACAACACCACGATATACAAAAATGCCACCAAGGCAAAAATATCGTGACTTCACCATATGAAGTCATTTCGACTTTAGTAGACAAAGTTAAGGGATTAGAACTTGCCCAAGCAAGTCAAAATTCTCAATTCATGCAAGCAGGAAGTTCCAATCCCCCACACCATCCTAGCCAAGTAGACCTCCTCACGGGAATAGGCACATTAGGCATGCCTCCTCAGTATTCACAACAAATGCCAACTAGACCCACCATCTCTAACACCATTCCTCCCGGTCTAGTGCAAAACAATCCATTCCTGGACAATACCCCGTCATACTTAAACATGTACTCCAAATCACCACAAGGGGATATGTTCTCCTCTCCCGGCATGTTTTCTCAAACACAAGTGTTTCCTTATGCCCCTACCAACGCATACACTACGCCGTATCAACAACCCATTCCATCGCCGCTCCCTCAACAGGCACCATCAATGGTCGAAACCTATGCGATAGGGACTTACTCAAAATATTTGAAAGAGCCCTTATATTTCACCATACGAAGCGTCATGCTTCTAAGACCCCTTCCTGATTTACCCAAGTACAAAGGTGAGGGAGATCCGAATGCACATATCAAGGCTTACGCTATAGCCATATGAGAACTACTCCCTTGGGATGGGGTTGTTGCTAAAATATTCCCCAAAACTTTGGAAGGCATCGCTCTCGATTGGTATTATAGAATACCTGAGGCTTCCATCCATTCATTTAAACAACTCGTTTCAGAGTTCATTAAGGCATTTGACATGAAAAAACTATTAAGAATAGGAATCAGGGAGTTCTTACACATTAAGCAGGAACATAATGAATCTGTTGCTCATTTCATCCAGAGATGGCGTACAGTTCTTTATTCTTCAGCCAGTGCTCCAAATATGGACCAAATGGAACTATGTGATTTATTCCTTCATTCTCTCAGTAGAGAAGTGAAGGAAGAAGTCCAAAAGTTCCCACTAAGGACTTACGATGAAGTACTTGAGAGCACTCTCCGAATAGATCAAGTGAATAGATAGTGGTCATACGACATATGGAACAAACGGAGGTTAATCACCTCCAGCCAGAACACTACAACTTATCCTACTACCACGAATGTCAATCAAGGACCTAAAATCCTTAACAAAAATCACGGGGTGACAACAGATGGAGTAACCGATCAGCCTAAAAAGGTAAATACTGTGAATACTTCACCACCAATGAATAATCAACGAAACAACAACTTTACCCCAACAATCAATACAGTGGATTTTAATCATCCTCATCAACAACAACAACAATGGTGAAGCCCTACATAGGGCCCAAGCCAAAATTCAACTAGGTACCAAAACCAGAATTCAAACCAAAGACAACAAACGCAAAATTTTAATCCTAATAGGCAACGGTTTGATCAAAATTTTGGGCCACAATATATGCCAAACCAACAAACCAGGAATTACAATCCCAATTCATATTGTGGTTTCCACAAAATTTGAGGTCATGACACTAGAACGTGCCGTGACTACAATAAATTCATGCAACGTTTTCCAGAGGAACAAAGACAATTCTTCACAGATATGTTCTTGGCAGATCCTGTGTCACCACCACCAAACACGCTCACAGGGGCAGTTTCCCCTCAGAATGCTCCCCTCAAAATCTTTAATGATCCACTCCCAAATCACGATAACAATAGGCTAAGTCTAAATGGGACAAACAAAAGCATAATGATGGGAAACAATGATCATGAAGCCTCGACTTCACTAAATCCATCAGTTGCGCCACAACTAGGGAGTCAGCCATGACCTAAGATAGTCGGTTTAGTAGAGTTAGACACCGAACTACCCATCGAAGCTGTAACAAGGACATGAGAGTATTTCTCTCAGCCAAGCCCAAGTCACCTGCCAGAACAGATAAGATCCAACAAATAGTAGAAAAACCCGTAGGTGCCTATGATTTAATTAGCGACCTAACAAAAACCTTCTCGCACATTTCATTTTTGGACTTACTGAAGAATTCTCCCGCCACAGGGCTGCTCTTCTAGAGGCATTAGGTTTAGGTCATCTAATTAACATCACTCCACCTCCCGAAACACAAGTGAACCATGTAGACTTTGATATCCACCCTCCGGGGCAGCCGGATAAGGATGTCGAATTCATATTTGAAATAAATAAAATTCCCGAGATGCTGAGATTGCACACCGAGGTGATCCATCCTTACACTTACAAGTATGGGTTTATAATAACTATGTGAAATGAGCAATGGTTGACGATGGGGCAGCAGTTAACATAGTCCCCTTCTCTTTCCTTCAAAAACTAGGATATGGGGAAACAAATTGTTCCATGACTCGAAATACATTGAGAGGCTATGATAGCCTTAAAGCCACTTCGATTGGGACTATAATACTACCAGTCACCTTAGGACCCAAAACCATCTTGACTGAGTTTTATATTATAGATCGGAAACTAACTATAATATGATCCTCGGCCGACCATGGATACACCGCATGAAGGCAATCCCTTCTACGCTATTTCAAGAAGTAAGGTTTTTACACTTAGGAAAGATATTTGTAGCCAAAGGTGATCCAAAACCATTCGATGTACACCTAGCTGACTTAAAGAAAAGACCAGGCATGCACTCGAGTTTGAACTCCCAACAAACCAACTTAATAAACCTACCGACGCAAAACCAGAGGAAAAATTGGTACCTACAACGGATCTTGAGACTATGAGTCTAGTCAAGACAATCCCAGCCTCAAAAGATGAGGCTAACACTATAGAAACAGTATCATTAGGAACTACTACAAAAATTGTTGAATTGATAGAACAAGATCTACCAATGTTCTTACCATTTGATTCTGTAGGCATGGGATGTTCCCTAGGTGTTGGTTCTCTTCCAACAGAGGATCTCTGTATGGTGGAAGTAGAATGCGCAAACACAATAGATATCCCAAATCCATATTCCCAGATAAATATTGGACGCTCCATTTTGATGGAGCTAGATGCCGTTACGGAGTGGGGGCAGGCATAATCCTTACTTCTCCCGAGGGGAAAGTCCTACCATTCGCCTTTAAACTAAATTTCAAATGCACAAACAACGGTGCTGAGTACGAAGCCCTCCTCCTTGGCCTCATTTTAGCCAAGAGGATCGGTGTTAATAACATCAGGGTGTTAGGAGACTCACAATTGGTAGAAAACCAAGTCTCTGAGATATATGAAACCAAAGCCGAGCACTTACAGCTTTACAAAACAACTGTGTTAGATTTAAGCAAGGAGTTTGACTTCATATCAATTGAAGCAATCCTACGAGAACACAATCTTCTCACCGATTCTATAGCAACCTCGGCATCATGCTTTACTCCAAACAGTAAGTTAGAGGATACCCATTTCATGGTATCCCTTCGTGATAAACCATTGATAAAAACAACGAAAAATTCTCTTTTAAACGGAAATGAAAACAAATCTACTATCCTAGACCACATTGATAGTGATATGGCCACTCTGAATTACTTAAACACCTATGTGGAATTACATCTCTCCTATCATATGGTAGATTTGTCCTTAATCCCACATTCATCTTCCTATTATGGGAATCCCATGATGGAGCTTCTCCCACAAAAGGAACTTAGCATATACTCAGTCGAGAATGGAGACGATTTAGATTTACCTCCAGCCCCACCTGAGTTTGAAGAAGGTAATGCCTCTTTAATCGAAGAAACAATTGATATTAACATCAGAACGGAAGATGAACCAAGGATATTAAAGTTAGGATCCTTGTTAACTCCATTAGAAGTAGAAATACACACTCGGATCCTTAAGGAACATTAGAAGGTGTTTGCATTTAATTATAAGGAAATGACATGAGTTACACTCCCACATTGCGGTGCACAACCTAGTTACTAAATCGATTCAAAACCAATTAAAAAAATTGAGACCAATGAAACCCAAAGTAGCTCTCATGGTAAAATAGGAGGTAATGAAACTCCTCCAAGTAGGATTCATCAAACCAGTCGATTACTCTTAATGGGTATCTAATATGATTCCCGTTCTTTAAAAAAATGGAAAGATACTCATCTGCATAGACTTCCGAGACATTAACAAAGCATGTCCTAAAGACGATTTCCCATTACCATCCATTGATGTCATTGTTGATGCAACAACCGGGATTTGAACTTTTGTCTCTCATGGATGGAATTCTCGGGATATAATCAAATCAAAATATCTAACCAAGATCAAGCTAAAACCACGTTTATAACTCCTTGGGGAACTTATTGCTATGTTGTTATGCCATTTGGTCTCAAGAACGCTGGTGCTACATACTAGCGAGCTATGACATATATATTTCACGATCTAATTCATAAAATCATGGAATCCTACGTAGATGACTTGTTGGCTAAGGCCAAGAAGCGTTGTGACCATCCAAAGTACTTCGCATCATTCTTTCACGTCTGATAGAATACGAGTCACACTAAATCCAAAGAAATGCGTCTTTGGTGTAATAGGAGGAAAGCTCTTAGGTTACATCATATCATCATGAGGGATAGATGTTGATCTAACCAAAATTCGGGCTGTCCTCGAAATGGTCCCACCTTCAAATGAATCTGGAATCAGGTCTTTTCTCGGAAAGCTTGGTGCAATCCGGAGATTCATCCCAGACTTAAGTTTCGCCATTCACCCAATTAACAATCTACTCAAGAAGGATTATAGCATTGATTGGACTGAAGATTGCAATGAAGCTTTCAATGCAGTTAAGCGTTTCTTGTTATCACCACCTACGCTAATGCCACCTAAGCTAGACCGCCCATTAATTTTATATTCACGAGCTACCGATGTCTCGCTAGCCTATATGTTGGCTCAAGAAGATGATGAAAAAGAGAACGAGTGATTTATTTCATTAGCCAAATGTTGCTCGACTATGAAACACGTTATACACAAGCAGAATGGGAATGCCTCGCCATAGTCTTTGCAACCAAACACTTCAGACATTATATGCTAAATCAAGAAACAAGGGTCATGGTAAAAATGGACCATTTACGAACTTTCCTCACACAAGGGTCCTTGTCTAAGAAGTTTGGACGTTTTATAACCTTAATGGGTGAATTCAAATTAACATTTGTAAATCAGAAGTCGGTTAAAGGACAAATCATCATAGATTGGTTAGCTGATAATCCATTAGACGGAGGCGATCTAGTAAATCTAGACTTTCCCGATGAGTGCGTATACTACATTGAAACCCAACCTTCTATCTCTGAGTGTCCTTGGTACACTGATATTATTAATTATATCATGGACCATACGTATCCAGAAGGTGCTACACCACAACAAAGAAGGCGGTTACGCATTATCGTAGCAAAATACGTCATTATAGAGCAAGTGCTCTATCGAAAAGCGTTCGATGGAATGCTCCTAAGATGTGTCGACACAGAAGAATCCAAGAAGATTCTCCATGAATCTCATAGTGGAATGTGTGGGGGTTACTTTGGTGGCCATGCCATCGCTCACAAAATACATCGAATGGGCTATTTCTGGCCCACTCTAGAACACGATGTAGTAGAGTTTGTACGCAGGTGTCATAAGTGCCAAGAGTTCTCCCATGAGATCCACATGCCAGCACAAGCTCTACAACCAATTACTACTCCATGGCCCTTTTCTACGTGGGGTCTTGATTTGATAGGGAAATTCTCTCCCTCATCTACAGATGGCCATAATTTTATAATCACGGCCACCGAATATTTCACCAAGTGGGTAGAGGCTATGCCTCTTACTACTGTACCGGGTTCTGTAATCGCCAAGTTCATTTTAAACCAAATCATTTGCAAATACGGTATCCCACAATTCATTATCTCAGATAATAGAACTTCTTTTAAAAATGACGAAGTTCGCGAACTATGTAATAAATTTAGAATAAGCCATCATACGGCTTCCTTGTATTACCCTCAAGCCAATGGACAGGCTGAAGCGACAAACAAAACACTAAAAGCCATTCTCCTTAAAACGGTGAAAGAAAACAAATGAGATTGGCACTTGAAGTTATATCCGGCCTTATGGGCCCATCGAACCTCAATAAGAACACCAACAGGAGTGACTCCTTTCTCGCTAGTATTCGGGCAGAAGCAGTTCTCCCGCTTGAGGTTGAAATACCCAGTCTCCACATTTCATTACAAGGGATCCTGGATGAAGACGCTTATAGAGAAGCATGTCTTTCCCAATTAGAAAGCCTAGATGAAGCTAGGTTAGATGCTGAATAGTGGCACAAAGTCTATGCTGACCGGATGTGCCGGTAGTATAACAAGAAAGTCTATGAACGCACATATATGAAGGTGATCTAGTTCTAAGGCTAGGCATGTAATGGGATCGACAAAAAGACCGGCGAAGGAAGAAAGTTCCGACCCAAATGGTTGGGCCCATACCGATTCATGAAGGACTATGGAAATGGTGCATACCTCTTATGTACGTTGGAAGGTGAGGAATTTGGTGAAATAGTCAACTCCCTACACCTCAAGCGGTTCTACACGTAAGTAACTAGCACTATTTATAATTACATTTACATTACATCTTCATATAGTTAGTTTCATTTTGTCCGCATGTTTCATACGAATCTTGTGATCAAGGAATTTATTCTTAAAATCAATTCATTACAAACTTCTAATGTTGTTGGCATAAACACTCTAATCATACTTCTCCATTTCCACGATAGCATCAAATTATCTTGGAATCATTTTATCAAATAAAACTAGATATGACAAAGTCTTAAACGGTAACCATACCAAGATCTGCAGGTTTATTCTCACTTTTGGTTTCTTCTTAGGATAGGTGTCTTGCCTATGGTCTGTTCTAGAAGCTTCATGGTGTCACATCTATCCCATATGTATATCTCTTTGGAAATAAGCACATACTGACATTTTACTCAAGTAAACAAGTCAAATATAGAATCAAACAGAAAATTTTAAATTTACACATTTCCTTGCCCCACCAACCTTCGGTGATGAGCTTGCGTCTCTTACTAGTGACGTAGGGTTGGGAAAGGATGGAAATGCCCTTACTCGCCTATATCTTGCCTATGGTGATAAGCCCATACTTCTTACTAGTAGCATGGGGCAAGGTGTGGGGGTCCTCTTGACAAACAAATGCAAAAGGTCATACACAAACAATTCAAATCTCAAAGTCTTTGAGTCAAAAACAAATGAATCAGATGTCCAAAATTCCAAAAGAGTTCAAAATCCTAAAAACCCATATTTTGTCTACCATGTGGCCATCTAAGGATCTAAGTCTGGATAAACCGCAAAGCGAGTTGCATCCAAAACTATGAAGTCACTCGAATGGAGTAAGCTTGTGGCATCCTAATTTGGTTCCGCCAAAGCTTTGTCTATCTTTCATCACTATCATTTCAACACATTTCATGACTTGTGCCCTTTCCAACTCTCGGTGATAAGCCCTCGCATCTTACTAGTTGCGTGGAGTTAGGAGAGGGGCAAGTCTATCTACTCATCATATCAGTTTATCTTCACCACTTTGCCAAAACAAATATGAAGTATCCAAAATTGCTTACAGAAACTAAGATTCAAAATCACATTGTATCTACATTATCATATATCAGCATCATGAAATACAAAAGGAAAATAAACACTTGCATCATTTGTTCTCCATTGCATACATTCTAAGGAGCATACATACATCATAATCTACATGAAGAAACTGGAAAGGAAACAAAGCCATAAATGCCAAAAGTCTGATCCAAAAGAATATATATATATATATATATATATATGATCAAAGTTTCTGTACAATGCCATCATGCACTAAGCATGGTCAAAACGCTCAAAGAGCCCGGGATATACAAAAGAATGTATCATACAAAATCTACGAGAGCCAAGTGGCTTCTCAATCCCTATGAGACCCCTCTGAAGGCACACGCCCATGCCTAGGACTCCGGCTACACCGGCACTCTGAGTGCATAGAGGGCTCAGGATCTCGAGGGCAGCCAGGTCTCGCCATGAGAATGACTCCTCATCATATGCTCAGCTGTCCTATACCCCACTAGCTCCGTGCGAAGAGTCGATACCATCCTGGCCACATGCCAGACTGGGGCAAAGATGTCAGTGTGTCTACCAGCTGCTGAGGGCTCCCCAACATCCACAGACAACTCTGCACGGGTCCTCTCCATGGGGATCATCAGGGTATCGGTGCATACCCTGTGAATCAAGTCTCGCCACTCATCGGCGGTCTCTGCAAACAAAGGAGAAAACAAATTAGAAATAAACAAGAGATAAAACACAAGAGTAAACAAGAGGAGAGATAGTAACTAAAGCAATCCTAAGTTAACAACAAACATTAAAAGGAGGGAGGGTAACTTACTCGGATCACCAGGCCTCCAGGATGGATCGCTAGGGACAGCACCTGCTATGGATGCCACCGCTGACTGAAGAGTTGCCCCTGTGACTAGAGCAATGTAATGTCCCACAACGGACTCATCCTCCCCATCATGGCCCTGGGAGAGTGGCTCCTCTGAGACCAGAGTAACTCTCTCTGCACTCTGCTCGGCCCTCACTGCCTACATAATATCCTGAGTGTCATGCCACTCAGGATCACTGTCCTCCTCTGTCTCTCCCCGTAAACTCCTCAGACTCGGAGTCTATGTCAATGGGGTCATCGCTGCTATGGGTAGGACCCACGAAATCTAAAGCAAGGGTGCTTGAGGTGCACCGCTCTCCCTCTGGCATGTACTACCCTCCTGGCCGCAATAGGAACGCCAGGAGTAACCACTATCCAACCCCGGCCTCTAGGACCCCCTCTGGCCTCTTTGACTAACCTGTATACTGGCGCTACTGGGGAAGCATGCCCATGTAAGGTAGGCCAAACTGCTGAGGAACTCGACCAAAGGGGTGTATCTCCACTTGCCCCACTCTATCAATAAGCTGCCCTGTGGTGGAGCAGGAGATCAAAGTAAGAGCCTCCTCGCCCCATATACCTGCCATAGTCTGATACGGTGTAGCCTCCATGTCGGCGAAGTGGTCGAGAAGCAATCGGGTGATGAGGTGCTCGAAGCACCAACATATTTCCCACTAGATGCCCTCACAGCCTCCTGGGATCTGTCACCTCTACACCTCTACCATAGGGGATGAAGTGCTCATAGACCCAACTCATGACCAGGGTCGGGTGGCTCAAGGACTGCCCCTGCAAACGAACTATCTTGTATAAATCATGGTAGGTGGTCCCAAGTATGTCTCTGCTCCCAGGCATATATCCGGCCATGTCCCTCTATCTGTGTAATAATGGGGGACCAGCAATATAACAATGTGTCTCCTCCCTTGTCCCCGATTAGTCTCAAGGCAAGGATCCCCATAATAGCCTAGCGAAGTAGGGGGATGGGAAAACTGGGAATAGATCAAACTCTGACCCCCTTCTTCAAACCCGTGGAGATGACTGCATCTCCCATATAAGTGGCCCATTGTGCTATCTGGGCCCGTGAACCTGTTGTCTCTAGGGTGAGTCGTCTCCCAATGATCGGGACCCCCAGGATACGGTAAACATCCTCTAAAGTGATGGTCCACTCACTGCGGACCCCTATAATCGGAAGGTATTCTCGATCAACATCCCAATATGAGAACAAGTCACAAAGAATGTGACTAGGAAGGAGCAACGTGGGGCACGCGTGAGATACGTAGTATCTCGGCCCTCTAAAGAGTGTCCTCCTCATCCTGAGAAAGTGCATCTAGCACTCCTAGGAGCCAATCACACTCTCTCTCTCGACTCCACCGAATGTACTCCTCTCTCACCTACATACACCCAAAAACACACAAAACAATCAAGTTAGCATCCGAGTGATATTAGAAAAATCATGAAAACACGTAGAAATGCTAAAAATGCAAAAACAACCTTAAACAGATATTCTTTTGGCATTCTGTGCAAAACCGCCGCCCTGAGTAGGGAGGTGGTTTTGTAACCATCACCTTAAAGGCGGTGGTCATGTAACCGCTGCCTTGAATAGGCGGGGGTCGTGTAACCGCCGCCAACAACAAGGCGGCGGTCGTGTAACCGCTTAAACAGGCGACGGCGTGTGTAACCGCGCCCTAGCAGGCGGCGGTCGGTGTCGAAAACCCACGTAGGTTTTGTAATCTAAAAAGCCTAAAAACACTAAAAAACAACCATTTTAGCTAAAAACAAAGCCTACCCAGTAGGCACCCCCCTTAGATGGACCTTTTCAACCTAACATTTTCAAAAATTACCCCCCCACGACAAAGATTTTAGCATTTTAAAATTTGAGGGGGAAAAATGATAAATTGAAGAAAACCAACCTGTGATCTCGCGGGTCGATGTTCTGCTCGTGGAGGCATGATCACTATCTCGTCATGGACTTTTTGACTCTATTCACGCAAGAAACCATCACCGTGGGTCCCAAAGCTCAGAATCAATCAAATCAACGCACGCAAATGAATAGGAAAATGGGCCCACTTTCATATATATAAAGAACTTGACCGGTTTAAATGTCTTTTTCGTAGGTATAGAAGCACCAATGGAGGTAAGTTTTATCCTCACACAAATGGTGTGTCCTCATTTCCCATTATTTTAGCATTTATTTTCTGATCTATCTTATCTATCTCGCACTTGAATTCTCTTTTCATTTTGTAGGTAGCGGGAATTTTGGATGGCGTCATTTCGACACATGGACGTATCAGGTATAACTTCTAATTTCCCATTTCGGGACCGCCATACTCAAACCCACCGTTTTACACCTCTTCATGGCTAAAACGCTTCTCTAGGGGGCAATATGTACGTACCCAAAATTGTAAGGTATTGTACTGCCGGAACAACGTAACAAGTGCCCCAATGATGATACAGGTCTCCTCGCAAGGTGTTCGGGATCCGGAAAAGATCTCCAAGTATGTGTTAACATCCTGCATGCCCCGCTTAGCCCCGCGTGCTTTGTTTCTCCCTTTTCCCCTTTTTCTTGGCCTTTTGCTCTTTAGTGATGAAACCACCGCCCGAGTGGCAAGTGGTCTGTGTCTTGTGATCGCCACCCTAAACAAGGCGGCGGTCCTATAACCGCCACCCTGCTCAGGGCGGCGGTCCTTTACGTGTTTTCCAAAAAGCTCTTTTAACACGACTCACGTAATTTCAACGTTTTACTAGCTTTCTTTCACCGCCATAAGCTTGCATTTATGATTCTGGTTCCCTAGAATAGTGTTTTGCCATTGTTTATAGTTTAAGAGTTCTATTTGGTTTTTACCTTGGGTAAATCCAAAGGCTATAAATAGATGTCTTGTGCTCAAGAAAATGACCCCTCAAATTTTCCTCTGATTTCTCTTTGTAATAGATTTAGTTTTCATTTTGCTTAGAATTCGTAGTTTCATTCATTACATGCCTTGTTAGTATTGTTTTTTGTTAAGAAGCCACATATCCATCTTGTGCAAGTGCTGTTGTTATTTCATCCAATCCATTGGAATAGGATAGTCTATTTATCAATAGGAAGCCATTAAAGTTGCAGGTTTTGCTCCTCAAACAGGATAGTTTCAGGCTCTGGATGTTTTATGTTGCATGACTCGCAATAGATCCCGCTAGGAATTGCATAAGCCAAGCTTTGTACTCTTATGTTATCCCTCTCCTACTCGCATTGTATTCAGTCTGTATTCTAAAGTTGTCCCTTGTTCCAACATCTACTTCTATTGATGCAAGCATTACATGCTTTTCTAGATCCACGTGAGCACGAAAGAATGAGGAGATCACACTGAGGGGACAAGATCACACACACCATCGGATTCACCACTGTTCTGCGGAATCCAGGTTCTAGCTTTCAAAGTTCTAAATTAGAATCGTATCAAATAGAGTAGTTAATTGCTTTATTTCAATTAATTTTACTTTCGATATTGCCGGAAGTTGTGGGGATTGATAGTTTCTGAGAAACTATGATTCATTCCTCACTTCTGAGGTAGGATCGACAGTCTTGCAAATAGATTAGATCAGTTATTTCATTGTTTAGAGTAGATCTACAAATTGCACAGACAAATAGCTATACTCGGTTATCTTGTTTGTTTTAAATTGTTATTGTAGCTGTCAATTCTAGATACGTTAAACAGTTACTCTTTTAGATTCATTCGAATAGTTCATCAAAAAATACAAAAATAGAGAAATCATATATGCTATAGATATATTTCACGTAGTTAAAATTCACTTTATTGCAGTTTGTTTACATTATTGCTTTTGTATGACAATCACGGGACCTAGGGAGCCCAGAGAATATGTATTCGAGCCAATCATGCCTCAACCCAATCTCATCATAGCAATAGTTGACATAGACCAGAATCTTAGAATCCAAGTCTTCCAAACAACAACAGACTTACAACAGATTAGCTCTCAGTTGAGGGGATTAAACATAGAAGACAATCAAGCACATACATTTTGGTCAAATCAGCCAAATTACAGATTACCCTAGAAAAATATCCACATGATCAGAAAGGCTTGAAAGAGAGTAAACGTTTGGTTGTGATCCTTTGGTCCCACAACCAGACACAGGAGACATTCTCACAGACATAGATACTAGCCTAAGAATTCAGGTTGCAAGAACACCTGTGAGGTACTCTGAGAAAGATCACACAACTATTAATTTTGAATATAGAGGTTGAGAAAGCATATGATTATTGGATACTAGGGATTAGGGACTCGATTCCATACATGACCATAAAGCTTGAGACTGCAATAACCAAGAGTTTACGGTTGCGATCCACAAATCCTGCAACCCAATGAATCCGTAAGTAAATCAGACATAGACACTGGCCTACGCACACTAGTATTCAGATCTACTCCACTTCCACCTATCATCATCACATAGTTATCCTTATTAGACATAAAGAATTAACAAAGCTAAGGAGTTCTAGACTAGGCCGAGAAATCACCTATAAAGTCAACTATATTTACCATCTAGCCTATATGACCTTATCTGGGAGATATACACAAAACTATCCCAGACATTTTCCATGTATTCCACAACCTATAGACCGAATCACGCCAGAGCTCGATATTGATTGGAGCCTTCGAGTAGTCATCCTTGTTGATCGATCTATCACACTAGTTCAGAGTTAGGAGGGCCTTCTTTGCCTTAGATTCACAATTTCCACTAGTGCGCGTCGAAGACATTAGATTGCCTAACTAGTTTGTCTACATCCCACACATATTTCATCCCCACCGGCTGTCTCGGCACGACCTCGAGAGGTTGGGTGTGAGGAAGAGTTACTTGTAGATTCCCAAGCTCGCTTGTCACTTTTGCGTCATATAGTTACTTTCCTTTTTACATAAAATATAAAGTAATTTACATTAATTATTTTATCTTGGTAAATTTAGGAAAATGAGTATTGCTAGTTTTTATATTTAAAACTATATTTTTTTGTGCATGATCCTTAGATGTAATCTTACTTTTATTATATATATGTATACATGTGCATTTATGTGTGTGTGTGTGTGTGTGTGTGTGTGTGTGTGTGTATGATTTAATATCATATCTTATATATTATACATATTATATTATTTATCATATATTATCATATAATATATATAATGATGATTGTTTTATTTATTTAAATAAACAATAAATAAATAAATAAACACTACGTTTTTTTTTATAAAAAAAAGTGTTTAAAAAAAAACAAACAAAAAAAAAAATGTGGGGAGGCCAAACCCTCCCCCACTCGTCTGTTGTCCACCACCCGATGCCACTTCCCCACCGTCCTCCCCGCCCCGCACCGCCCCTTCCCACGCCCTCGCTACTGCTTTCCCTTCCCCTCACCTCTGCAGCTAAACTCCCCACCACCGCCACCACACAAAGGTCGCTGCCCCCTCTCCCCTCCGTGCAATCCTTTCCCCCCCCGTCATTGCCCCAACAATGTGTAGCACCACCTCTGCTCCACTACCTCTTCACACAACCCTCTTTCAAATTTTCCCCCTCTCCAAATAACCATAATATATATATATATATATATATATATATATATATATATATATATTCCTAACAAAAATACAAGTCTTGGGAGGTGAAGCTATTATCAAGAGAGGAATACAAAATAATTATCAAGCCTCCTTAGCTCTTCTACCTACACATGAAAAAGAAAAGGAGACAAAATGAACACCAAATGAAAAGAAAAGAAAGAGATAAAGAAGTTTAGGGCACAAAATTTTTGGATCTAGGGTTGAGATTTGTTTAATCCTAGGGCCCAAATAAAACCCTGCTCACTTTAAGTCTTGGGTTCTTTGTGGGAATGTGTGTTTATTCAATAAGGGGTGTGGGTAAATATTCTAATGGGGGATGATTTTATTTAAGGATGAGTATTTATTTCCCTTTGGGGGTGAATTCTAATTAAATGAGATATAGATTTAAAAATGTGTAAATTTTATAGAGGCTAGATAATTAAAATTAATTAGAATTAATGTCTTAGGCAACCTCGGGAAATAAATAATTAATATGACTTAAATATTAATGAAAAGGGGTAAAGTAGAACTTTAGTTACCTTAAAATAATAATAATAATAATCCCAAATGGTTAGTAATATCTGGTTGAATTCCATTCTCGAGGCGGGCTTTACAGTATCATTTTGAAACTTTCACTTCAGCAGTTAAAGGATATTCAGTATATGATAAAGAAATGTATGCACTAGTTCAGGAAATTAAAAAATGGAAACATTATTTGTTGGGTAAAGAAACTATTGTGCAGATTGACCATAAACCTCTCTAGTATGTGTAAGCATAGTCTAAATTACAAACATGCAAGGCACTTACAAATGGATGGGGTTTCTTTAGCCCACCTAGTGATCAAATACAAGTAGGGTAGTATAAAATTTGGTGGCGCATACATGTTGTCTAGGCCACCCACACAGAAAATTTCTCCTATTTGGAAACTATCTCTCGATCAAGCCCTTCGAAGGAAGCTTACAAAGAGGCATATTCCCAAGACAAAGACTTTGGGGTAATATTTCATAAGTTGCGGTCCCAAGGGCTGAAAATATGGGGATTGAAGATTGGTAGCTCAAGGATAGGCTACTCTACCGATGGGGAAACTTTGTGTGCCTAAAGAAGAAAGACTTCTATTGATGAGGGAAGCACATACCTCAAAAGTAGCAGGACATTTTGGTGTTGGTAAGACCATAACCCACTTGCAAAGGTATGTATATTGGCCCAATATGCAAGAAGAAATATCAAAATTTATTCGTGGATGTAAACTTTGTTGTACTAGCAAGCCTAAAACTAGGAAGGAAGGTTTGTATATGCCTTTACCAATACCTACTCATCCGTGGGAGGACATTTCTATGGATTTTGTAGGAGGATTACCTATGTCTAAACATGGCCATGACTATCTTTATGTTGTTGTTGATAGATTCAATAAAATGTGTATTCTTATGGCATGTAAAAGACAATAAAAGCACATGAGGTGACAAATATTTTCTTTTCTAATGTATGGGTGCATTTTGGTTTGCCAAAGTCTATTGTCTCTTATAGGGATTCTAGGTTCTTGTGGAAGTTTTGGACTACTTTGTGGGACAAGATGGATACCAGTTATTAGAGGATCACAACTTTCCATCTATAGACAGATGGACAAATAGAGGTGGTAAATAGGAATTTGGTACAATTGATCAGAGGGTATAACAACAAATACCCAAGGACTTGGGATGAGTCCTTAGCCTACATTCAACATTCCTATAACTAAGCAATACACACATCCACTATGAAGTCACCATTTGAAGCATGCTTGGGATATCTACCTACAAATCCACTGGACATAGTAGTTGGACAACAGGATGAAAAGGAGACATGAGACATAGAGGTGACTAGGGATAACAAATTCATTGAGAGGATCCGTAAATCCATCTCAAAGTCAAAGAATAACTAGAGAAATCTCAAGCCAAGTACAAAGCTAGGCATAATCAACATAAGAGGGAGCATAAGCTTCATGTTGGAGATAAAGTTTGGCTTTACTTGAGCAAGGAAAGATTACAAGTTCAAGCACGGAAGGTCAAGCCACTACGATATGGACCCTTCACCATATTGGAGCAAGTTGGAGAAAATGCTTTTCGACTTGATTTTCCATCATTCATGAGGATGTACTCTGTAGTAAACTGTGAAAAATTATACCTATATGAGCCATCCATGCTAGATGAAGATGAAGAACTACATTTTCTACCTTCCATTGAGGATTGCATCTTAGACTCGTGAGGTGAATTGAAGGAGGATGTAGTGCTACAGTAGAAGGTCAGAGAGACTAGAAGAGGTCCCGAGGAGTCTTGGTAGATCATACTGAAAGGAAAGACACCAAGGCAGGATCGGTGGTACTCGAAGGAGCAAGTGAGGGAATTATTTCCTCATCTACTCCCCCACTAAGATTTTTTGGGACCAAAAGCCTCCTAAGCGAGGAGGTGTGATCCACAGGATCCAAAATAACTATACTTCATCAAAAATCAGTCAAGCACAAAGAAAGAGAAACAATAAATGGAGTTTATATCTTGTAAGTAACAGGACCAACACCTAGTGTAGGGCAGAATTTATAGAACTACCACCCCGAGATAGGGTGGTGGTCCCACCATACGGATAGAAAATAAAATTTGAAATGAACAATTCTCTCGAATTTGAAAGGATGTTCATTTCTCTTCTCCTTCATGACCTTTCCCATTTTCTAGTGCATGAGAGGACATGAGAAAGGTTTTAAATACATGATTTTAGAAGTGTAGAAGATCATCGAAGCATGAAATCAAGTGAGCAAGAAGTCTTAGTACTAGAAATTGTATTGTTGTAGAAGAAAGGCGTGTTGAGACAAAGGAAACAAGTAATTAAAAGGAAGTGTTGAGATACTATCTACTTCCCTTTCATAATTATTGTAAATTTTGTACTTGTTGATTTGAATTGGCTAATAGAAGTGGGAAGAAAGAGTAACTTCTTGTAGTTCCCGACTTTAAACAACCACTTGAGACCCAAGATAAAACCTGGGTTAGGCTAGAAAAGTTAGGGGATTTTTCTTTGCTTTGAAGTGTCTACAATTATTGGGTTATTCTGAAGACATTAGTTTTCACTAACGAGGTTCCAAAACAAGATGAAAATACTATAACCTATGTTTCTCTTTATTAACAATTTCAAGTTCACAAGGTTCAAAATTTAGGGCTATATGTTTTAGTTAGGTTCAGGAGTAATTTACCTCCATACTGCTCTCTAACAGGTCATAGATTCAACAATATTTTTCTCATATTTAACTCATCCAAAATTTCCTAAACCATTCCCAATGGATAGGAAATTTTCTCACCTTTTCGATGATATAAAGAAGTCCTCCTAACTCCTTGTAGAACTCAAGATATGGCCGGGCGGAGTTCTAGGGTCAAATTTTCCCCTAGGGGAACACGTGTCAAGAGGTGGGGAAAATGCCTAGAATGGCTTGGTGGGTCACCGAGAAGCTTAGGGAAATTTCCCATTATGTGGGCTCAAAATAAAAAATTCTTTTACACCTCCGTGGGTCCCTGGAGGACATGTGTCGAGTCCATGTTTGAGCGGAAAATGGGGCCGAGGGGTTGGCGACGGCTGGTGGGGACGATTGGCGGATTACGCCGAAAGGAGGCAAAATGGGAAAAGGGGATGCGCAGTTTCTATGCACCAAGATGGAAGAAGGAAATATGAGAGGAAAGCAGAGTCATGGGCCACTGGGAGAATTTTTGAAATTTTCCCAAAGGCCAAAAACTAAAATAACAAGGGGTTCCGCCCATTTTACCCACTGCCACCCCCAAAGTGCCACGTGGCACCTTCTCATTGGCTGCGGGCCGTGGGGCCAAAATGGAAATTTTTCCCAAGAGTTTCAAAAGGGAAAAAGGACAAGGAAAATCCACACCTCTACTGCTACCCTGTGAGGACACGTGGCAGCCTCTGATTGGCTATGGGCCGATGGAGAAAAAGGAGAATTGTGCCAAAAGAAGAATTAAAAGTTAACTTCCAAAATTCTCTCGCGCATCCGTCGAGCCACATGTCAACACGTGATTGGCTACGGGTTAGTGGGAATGTAGGAAAAAATTGGGAATTTTTTTCCAAAGTCCAAAACTTAAAAATTTTAAGTTCAAAAAGGGTCTTCCCTTCCACCGTGCCACGTGTCAGCACGTGATTGGCTGTGGGTTGGCAAAATACGGGGTTGCGGGAAAAATGGGAAAATTTTCCCAAGGAAATTTTTTCAAAAAGGATAAGTTTAAATTTGGTCTGCCCCTCCAAGGTGCCACATGGTAGGTCCCGATTGGTTGCGGGATGGCGGGGGCCATGGACTTTTTAGGGAAATTTTTCCAAAGTTAAAATTTAAATTTTTCTAATAGTTAGATTTATTTTAATTTTTGAATGCAAAATTGAAGTAAAACTTCATATGGCCATAACTTGAGCTAGAAAGTTCGGTTTCAAGAAAATGAGAACTTTTCCTAAATATCGATACCCTCTTTACATAGTGTCCATAAAATTTACTTATTGATCAAATTTAGAGGGAAAATTCTAGAAAATTGATCTGTAGATCTTAATTGTCAAACTAGGCAATTTTTAACTTTTCAATTTGATTAAATCGGTTCCCCCTTCACTCAACATGTCAAAACATGGAGAATTGATCTAGGAGGATTTAGAGTTCTTTTGGGAAGTTAATTTATTCAATTGATTTAAAAATATTATTTTTCCATCAAATGACGAAAAATGACTGTTAAAGGAATTATATTCGAATTAGCTATGGTGAAGTTGTTTTCTTGAGCTTTCTTTGATAAATTGAGTTCCTTAGTGTCTTAGCATGCTAATCCATGAAATTTGTAATTTTATTATTAAGTGTAGGTCTGAATCAGTACATTTTTATGAAAAATATTTGTCGAGTAAATTTTATAAAGCATGATCTTTTTCTTCTAAATTTGCATATCGATTTTATCATTTGAATGTGTGTATAGTTTATAAACTAGTATAATAAATTTGCTAAATTAAATTAACCATTCATTTCAAGTTAAATTACAATTCTAATTTCATTTCAAATTTATATTTCAAGGAGAACAATTACAGTATAGTTTCCATTCACATGTTTCTTCTTCTTGCATTTAAACAAAGGTTACATTCACAATAGGAATTAAATTTCAATACACACTACAATTTTGAGAACTAATGTCATCCTTTATTCATTTATAATACAAATTTACAATATTTATCTTTTCTATTTGATTTCCAAATGTAAAATACAATGCATGTAACATATTTTACATTTCTTTCAAAATAGAGAGCAAAATAGAATTCCTTTACATTTCACATTCCAATCTTCAATATTACATTACCAAAACAAATGTCTTCACATTGCAATTATTTATACAACTCATCCACTTCAAGTGGGAAGGGTTACAATGCACTTGCACAAAAGAAGGGAATGTCTCTATATTCCTCTTGCTCCAAAATAGCAGCATGCTAGTTTCTCCATATTTTCATCTTGATCACAACAAGGAAGGGGGAAAGAAAACACTCTCCACCCAATAAGACATCCATGAGAAGGGAGAATCCATCATTCCTCATTAGCCCCGAGCCCCAACCATATTGAAATAGGAGATGATAATCAACTCATGGAAACAAGGCTTCCACAACACATACGAGTATTCTTTCACATACATAATACAATAAGAAACACAGTCCAACAAAACAATAGTTCACAACTGCATTTGAAATCATTCAAACAAAACTTAGGCTTGATCAAGCAATCCAAGAAGAGAAAGGAACAATGGGAAACTACTTATGCCTCCCGGTTTGGAATTGGGCATCCAACAATAATCATGCTTACAAAATAACATACCATATCCCATAAACCTTATGCCTCCCAACCCCTCCTTATGCCCCCCCAAAGTTTCTCCCTTATGCCCCCCAAGAGTAAGAAATGCAAGCTATTTCTTTTCCAAGGTGGATCCCAATCCCAAACTCCCTCCACAATAAAACTGATGCCATTGGCATTCCCTTATGCCCCCATATGAAATCCCCATAGCCTTCTCCTACACCAAATCCTAAGCAGTCTACCCAACCAGCCAACACACACATAACAACATTCACCATTTCATACAAGCATGCAAGAGAAAGAAACATTTTCAAAAGGCACAAGTTCCTACCTCTCCATAATGGAGTTTGTTCCAAGATCCACAAGCTTTCCAAAATGCCAAAATGCAGTCCAAAATCAGCAATGCTCAAGCATGCAAAATGACTCCAAACTCCTTCCACAACAAGCTCCCAAAACAGCAAGAAAAATTTTCCCAAGAGGAATAAACAAAGTTTCAACAACCACAATAAGCAAGAAATTCAAATTTTTAAAGGAGAGGGAAGAGAAGAGGATGATGTGGATCCATGTGGGATGCCACATCATTCTTCCTCAACCCTAAGAGGAAATTCAACATCATTCACCTAAACACAATAAATAAAAATGACAAATTTACTTACACACTCCAAAATAACCCATACCCCAAAAGGACTGAATTAAAACATGTAAGAGAAGTGCAATAAAACTTACAAATAGTCATTTCAAAATGCATTTAAAAGGCCTAAATTTAACCTCCAAACCATAGGTATGGTTGGTGAATAATTTTAAGAGGTGTGGGACAAGTTTAACTTGTCCCACAAGCCTCCAAATATAGCCTCTAAGGAAAAATTCGAATTCCTTAAGAGGATGAAGTGTCTTTCACTCCAAAATCTATCTTACATTCTCTTACATATCTCTTACACCTTCTTACACATTTCTTACAACATTTCTTACACACTCTTACAACATTACATTTAAGATCAACAACTTCATTAATTACATTCTTATGACATATTGATTTATTTATTTTAACACATGATTATTCACAACATTAATACAACATATATAATAACTAATGAAAAGAGGTAACACATCACAAAATAAACACATGCAACATTAATAAAGAAACCACATTAATCAAAACATAAAACCCCATGGTCACATTCAAAGGTGTTTCCCCATGGGAATCCTTAACATAAAACAACACACACACACACACACAAAACAGTTTCCATGGTGACCTTGTTGAATTCACCCAGAATTTCAATATGGTTAGTCTCTAGTCCCCCAACATTGTTGTGATATTTAACCTACAAAATGTAAATACCTCCTTCGATCCTTGTGGCCATATCAGAACATCCAAAATGATATAAACAACATCTCAAGATCATCTAAACACATGAATCACAACAACATCAAGAATTCAACATTATTATTTTCAATTAATTAATCAACTATATCATCATCAATAATCTTCCATACTAGGTCTACTCAAAATATCCAATGTCACATGTCCAAATCAACATCTATAATATGTCCATGTCAAACAATATATCATCATCCACATATAAAAATGTCTCTAGTAACCATCATGCATAATAATTGAATCCAGATCAATAATAATCCATGATCTAACATCTAACCATCATACTAAAACAAAACATAATAGTGTCCATAATAAGATCAATAGTATCAAGATTAGTATCTAAAAGTGTCAAAGGGAAGTGGGCACTACATTACCTTTCCCGACTAGTTTTCCTCCATTGGAGGTTTTCCAAGATAAAATTGTTGGTGTTATGATCTTATATTCTTTCCTTTACTACAATTATTGATTCTAAGCACAATAACAATTCATTCACTAGCTATCTCTGTTATTTTGTAATAAAAAGTAAACAACAATTAATTGTGATTTTGTGAATAATTCTAAAGTTGAAGAGTTTACATATCGTGGTTGTGGATACTTGGTTTTACACCCGATCAATTACGTATTTTCTATAGTCAAATACACTTAATTTACCACACTATACCCACGTTCCAACATACTTTGGCCTCATGACACCCACATAATCCTAAGTGCTCTACACATGCTCAATGCACTACACACATGCTCATAGTGTCCCCGAGGCCTTTTAAACGATTTCATTTTGTGGATACAATAATCATTGTTGTCCTTAAGATTGCATTTCTCTCATGAATTTTAGTAAACAGTTCACTAAAAAAGGGTGTGATGTTAGGATTTACACCTACCAATTTTGCATTTTTTGGAAGTTTCCAAAGCCTTTCAACATTTCACTTTTTATAGGTAAGAAATTATTGTTGTCCATGAAATAATATCACTTAGGTGCATTCCTTTTGAGCCATTATGTCAAATAGTCTACATGCCTTGCGTAAGGGCCAAGATAATATCCTCTATGGCATCTCCGTTTATTTAAAATAGTCCACACAACCAGCGCGTGCTTCCCAACAATAATAAAAACTTAAACAATACCAATGCCATCCACTACCAATCTCAATATCATGACATAAGACAATAAGTCACTTCCTATTGTGTGCTTGATGGATGTCCAAGATTTTTTCAAAGCTCCAAATTAAGCACATGCAGGTTGCTAGAAAAATGGTGTGAAAGTTTAGTTTAACACCTATCCAATGCATACGGTTGAACACATTTCCCCATATGTGCCCAAACACATAGTCAACACACTCTAGAAAACAACTATATTTCCTCAAGGTTCAGTTCTACTACATGGAAAGCACAACGAGAACAACACAAAGATTCATAAAAATAACAACTACAAGTTGGAATGTCCACCCTCCAATTTTTTCATGGTGGGGAATATGAAAGAAGGTGTCCAAGACATGTTCTAAAAACCCATCCAAGTTTTTTTCCATGGCCACTTCAACAGAACATTTTTTGTAACACTTGCAATCAAACAACCCTCACACCATGAAATCTCTCCTCACAAAGCCAAGCACAATGTAAGAACATCCTCTGGCAAAATACAAATTTTCAAAAACAAAATTTTCCAAAATCCTCTCACATATGTCAAAAAAATTCATTAAAACCATTCTCAAAAACACCAAAAAATCCATTATTTCATTTCTTGAAATAGGGTTGTGTTGTCATGCAAACGTGACAAGGAAATTAACAATTTCTAAGCATGATAGCTATACCCCTATGCTTTAATGTTTTCAATTCTTGCCATTCCAAGGAACCCCTGGTCTATCCAGTTAGTCCAAGTGACCTCCCGATTCACATTATCTCATCCCCTAGTGATTTACGAAATTCCATTCATTCACCTTAGGTAATTTTAGGAGTTCATTAAAAGTTGCAAGCTTTGGCGGTTGTGGGAAGTGTTATCACCGGCCTTCCTAGATGGAGCAACCCCATGGAGTAGAGAAAAAATCCAAAACTGATGTGGATGTGATTCAAGGCCTTAGGACATCATGGAAGTGATTCAAGAATATTTTGGAAGGACTCGGTGAAGTTTGGAGTAGTTTGATCAAAATCAGGGTTCACAGGCCAAAATAATTGTTGAGCTTCCAAAGGTGATTCTAGGAGCTCCAGATGGAGTTAGGATAAAAACAAAACATTTTCAGAAAGGGAATTCAAATATCTAAAATATGGTGAAATTAATTTTTCACAACACTTTGGTGCAATGGTTTTATAAGCAGTTTTTCTCATGTATAGGTGGAGTACTAGATCAAAAACAACGTTTTCAGGAATCAAATGGATGAATCAAGACTTGATACCCCCACCATTGGATTAATAAGGAAATTTAAATTCAATATCATATACAATTTCATAAAAAAATTCCATTGGGAGCTCAAGATATTTCCGTCACAAGTTGTCCTCAAGGTTCGGGAGTTAGTCAAATTTTTAGCTCTAGGAGCATGGTGGGATTTTGTGTCCCTAACGTCCCTCAAGGTTAGGGAAATAAAGTTTGGGAAAATTCTCCCATCCCCCTTGAAGCCCTCTAAACCCACATATGACCTCTAAGATCACCAGTTTAGCCCCTAGGTGCTTGCGGGAGCTCAAAGCCTCAACCGCCCGATCGCTACCATGTGTCATCACCAAGAGCGTCGTGGAATTTGATGTCTCTCATATCCCTCACAGGTCAAGGACATTAAACATTTAAAAATTCACCCAAACCCTGTGGGAGACTTTTGGTCACTCATATGACCATCTTCTAGCCCCTTAGTGCTTTAAAGCTGATTTTTAGCCTTTATTCCCTACTGTCAAATCTCCGCCATATGTCATCATCTTACTCACCATGGAAATTGATGTCCCTCACATCCCTTTGAGGTAGGGACATAAGGGACACAATAATGTGCTTAGCCCTCTCAGGCATAATTTTTGATTTTTTTAAATCCCCACCTTTTATTTTCTTCTCACTTCTAACATCTAACTCTCCCATGCACATGCTTTATAACTCCCTCTGCAACTTCTCACCACCACTCTGCCATTGCAAAATATCAAACCAACTTCTCTACAGAAAGGAACTCCTATAATCCATGATAATATGTAGGTATCAGAATAAATATTGACTAAACCAAGAAGAAAAATGAAGAACGAAGAAGAAGAACAATTGGAAATCCCATTGCCATGAAATCAAATTTTGAAGAAATATTGCAAATGGATGCATGGATTGATGAACCATATTTTTTTATTCATTCCTCTATCAAAAACCATCAAAAAAATGCCTTCAAACCCTCCTCTCATGCCATTAAACATTCACAATAAAGAAATCTTCTTTCTGGCCCAACGGAGAAAGAAGCTGGATTTTCCGTCAAACAGTAATTAGATTGAAACGAGATTTCACCAGAAGCACAAGTAGAAAAAAACCATGTCAAAAATGTAAATTTCATCCTAAATGGAGGAGAAAACCGGACTTGCAATTTTGAGGTCCATTAATGGCTACCATGTCCAAAAGCACTGTCTAGGTCAAAAAATGAAAACTTTAAAATCTCCCAAACTATTGAGCGAGATAGGTCCAAGATTTCAGAGGGGCGATATTGGGAAATACCCCATATCAAAAAAATTCATTTCGTAGTGATCTCAAAAACCGGAGGTTCAATTTCCAAAAATAACAGGTCTTCTACATGGAGGACTGCCATTTCGGGAAAGTCATCAATTAAAGAAACTACGAAAGAGGCATTAAACATGGAAGATGTATTACAAGGAGAGATCACTTAAAATGGTCATCTTGGTCCAAAATTTACACTTACTAAAAATAGTAAGTGGTCCCATGAACACCTGCCAAAAATAGAAATTGATCTAGAAGGTGAGAGGAATGTAGGGAGATAGGGAAATCTAAGTTGTAACATCTAGTTGAGGTTTGAGGTAGCTAATTTTTCATACTTACTAAAAATAAGAAAGTTGTTTTTTCTAAAAAATCATGAAGCATAAATGGATAGGGAAGAATCCGACACAACCTTTCACTTCTAAGTAAGAGATAGAAAAAGTGTAGTCTCTATCATCATACTATGCAGAGTAGGTGATAGTGAGGATGTCAACAATGTCTTTCAACACTCATTTCATGCTTCAATTGGTATGCGGGAGGTGGAATTCACAATCGAAACCGTCAGATCATTCATAAGATGCTTCATCAGGATCATGTCCGAATTAGCCAAGCAGTGTGACAACATTGAAGGGAGTTAGGACAATATTTGTTTAGAGTGGATCTCCATGAGTGATGCCCATGGTCACCGAATGAGTCATGCAACAATGTATTTAAACACGGTGTTCACACATCATCCAAAGGAAGTTCTTCAGCATGCACAAGAGTTTAGAGATTCAGAGTTCATCACATTGGAGCATTTCATTGAGTCATCTGGAAGGATCAATGGGCTTTATCAGAGGTAGAATCTATCATCATTAACATCATCCTTCTTCTTTTCTCTCTCTCTCCCTCTCTCTCTCTTCTCTCCCCCAACTTCCTTTCTCCCCAATGTTCTAATTTGACATTGGGGGTTGCACTTTTTCAATGATATAAGTCACCCTTAATTTATAAAAGGGGACTTAATGTTCTCCTAAGAATGTGAAAAGTCTCATGACATATGAAGGGTCAATGGAGGGTAGGTGAAGAGAATTCCAAAGCACTATAAATTGTAATGAGCTCCTCATTCCAAAGGGTTCTAATTCTGAAATTCTTCTAGCTGGTTGTATTCTTGTAAGTTCATGAGAGAGATTTTTCTCACTTATGAGTGAAAAGAGTTAGCCACTTTTCCCCTATTCTCAATGTATTCCATTCTCATACTAGGTACAATTTCTGCTTCATCATGAATACAAGAAGAATTAGTTTCTAGCCTTTTTACTAAGGGGTTTACTGATACTTTGTGTTCATTAAATTCTAATTGGTCTTGTTGTTGTTTGTAGTATTATTTCTTCCTAATTTTAGTGCATGTGATGAAATTTCTAACTAGTGTGTGTAGGAATCTGATTTTCTACCTGCAACATTAGTTCTCCTACCTCTTTTCTCACTCCCCTTTCCCACTCTTTAGAAAAATTCTTCCCTAGCAAGAGATTGCTAGCTTTGTCGCAGGGTCAGTGGAGTGCCCTTATTGGATCCTCGCCATAAGGCCACTAGGAAAATACACCTTTACTCGTGCATGCATAAATGGCAACTACACTAGTTAAGTAAAGGGACTTAGATTCCCAAAGTGTTGGTAAGAAATCCACAAGTTTTTCCACCTCGACAAATTTTCTCACCAAAATTTTTGGCACCCATCATGGGGCAGATTTAGTAGTGTTTGCACACAAAATATGACTACAAAATGTCTGAAAATCAAAACAAAAATCATATTTCAAAGGAAAATCATTTTTTGAAGGTGACTATATGTACTAGACATTGTAGAGGGCTACCGCATCACTGGAATGACATTACACATACCCCAATGATGATACAGTCTCCTTGCAAGGTGTTCGAATCTAGAAAATCTCATCAAGTATATGTTTGTATCCCGCATGCCTCACTCGGTCTCTGCATGCTTTGTTTTGCCCTCTCCCCCCTTTTTTTTACATTTTGGTCTTCAGTGATGAGACCGCCGCCTACGCCTCAGGTGGTGCTCTGTGACCGCCACCCCGAACATGGCGGCGATCCTATACACATTTTCTAGATTCTTCCGATGATCACGTCAAGTGTAAATCTTCAATTTCACCTACTTTCTTCAGCTACTTTGCTTTGCATTTATGTTTTGGCCACCCTGTGAATAGTGTTTTTCCTTTGTTTATAGTAAAAGAGTTCAATTGGGAGTTACCCTTTGGTAATTGCATTTGCTATAAATAGCCAGCTTGTTTTCAAACAAATGGCCCCTCACCTTCTCAATTCTCTTATTCAATCTTTGAATTTCTTGCTTAGAATTCTATTAGTTTCATGTTTTTCCTCCATTGTTGGTCTTTTAGAGGTCATTCGATCTTCTTGTTTCAGTCTTGCTTCATTGTTGTGCCATGCAAGTCAGCTTAGCATAGAATAGTTTCATTTCTAGATTAGAATCCATTAAAGTTGCAGGTTTTTCATCACAAAGGATAGTTTCGAAGCTCTCGGTGTATTTTGTGTTGTATTCCCGTAAAAATCCTGCTAGGAATTACATAGTTAAGCTCTATTTACTTGTGCTATCCCTCTCCTACTCTTATTATATTCGGTCTATAGCCAAAGCTGCCATTGTTCAAGTTCCTTATTCTCTGATACTATCATATACACACTTTTCTAGATTCATGAGAACACGAAGGAATGAGGAGATCACACTAAGGGGATGAAGTCACACACAAATGGATTTACCATTGTTTTGTAAATGTCAGGTTTGAGCTATCAAAGTTCTAGTTACAACGTATCAAATAGAGTAGCAAATTATTTTATTTCAGTGAAATCTCACTTTCAATATTGCCATGGAAGCAGTGGGGAATGATAGTTTCTGAGAAGCTATGATTTATTCCTCACTTCTGAGGTAAGATTGAAGGTTTTCAATTAAGTTAATTAGCTATCTTTTATCTAGATTCACACATTTACATAGGTGAATAACCACATCGGGTTATCTCACTTGTTTAGTTTTAGTATAAAGGTAGTTTAATTTTTGTTTGTAATTATAATGTTTCAATCGTATATTTTGTTTAGATTAGTTTCCCTTTCAACAGTAGTATAAATTGTTATTTTCAGTTTAAGTTAATTCGGAGACTTCAAAACTAGATTAACACTTAGATCTTAGTTAGGAGGATAAACCACTAGGGAATTTATGCTACCCATTCATAGCCTCTAAATCTCCCCTTTGTCATTTAGCTATCAGGAGATCACACTACCAGATCTTAGTCACTGATCCTCCTACAGTTAGCTATAGGAAAGTTACTTGCCGATTCTCATCCTTGCCTGTAGCTTTTCTATCATTGAAAACTGGCCATAATCTCAGCTATGACTTCATCTAAGTCACCTGCATTTCAAACCACCGGCTGTCTTGGCAACGACCTTGGGAGGTCGGGTACGGGAAGGTCACTTGCCAATTATCATCCTCGCATGTCACTTTTCTATCGTACAAAATTGGTGAACCCGACGTGAAACAAACAATTCTTCCTCTTTTATTTTTCATTTCTTTCATCCACCTTCACTCTTTCCCATTATTCTGCGGGTATTCATATACCCCTGAATATGTCGAGATACGATGCATATGGCAGACCTCTCTCAGGTCTCGAAGTAAACTATAGTCAAACAAATAGACAACCATCACCCTCACTTTCTACATGGGCTGATAACTATTCAAGTAATTACTTGTCATCTCAAACTCCCCCTCACAGAACTAGTTCTAGTTCTTTGTTTCAAATTGAGGAGTTTGATTATCTTACAAACAAATGCAACATCTAGAGCCATCGTGCTCTAACAATATGATGTTTTGGAGAGTCCACTTCATCTCCTCGGTCTTGGTCGACCACGAGATCAGTAGACAATGAGATCCACTCCCCTTTTTAGATGAGGAGTACTTAGCACACTATGCTAAAAGTGAACAACATTTCCAAAACATGTATCCACCTATAGGGAGTTTACAAACACAATCTGATACCCTATTCCAAGAAAACACCCCCATTCCTCCACCTATGGGAAATACCCTCGGTGAAGCTTGGCAGGGTAACGATCAATTCATATCGGGTATCATACCCCTTTATAACCTCAAGGTATACAACAAATGCCATTAAGGAAAAGCACTGTGTCTTCACCAATAGAGGTCATTTCAGCCTTAGTTGAAAAGGTTAGAGGGTTGGAACTTGCTCAAGCAAACCAAAATTCATATTTTGGGCAAGTAGGAATACCCAACCCTCCACATCATCCCAGTCAAGTTGACCTCCTTATAGGAATAGGCATGTTAGGCATGCCTCCTCAAAATCCTTATAGTTACCCACAACAAACACCAACTAGGACCACGTTTTCAAATGCCACTCTAGTTGAAAACATGACACCTCCCGGCTTGGCACCAAACAACCCATACCGAACAACACTCCTTACTTAAACATTTATTCAAATTCACCACAAGGGGACATGTTCTCTTCCCCGGATGTTCGTTCAACCACAGGATTCCCTTATGTCCCTATAAATGCATATGCTATGTCATATCAACAACCCATGCCACCCTCACCCCATCAGCAAACACCATCGATGGTCGAGGCTTACGCAGTAGGGATTTATTCAGAATATTTAAAAGAGCCCCTAGACTTCACCAAACAAAGTGTTATGCTTCTAAGACCTCTTCCCGATTTACCCAAATATAAAGGGGAAGGTGATCCAAATGCACACATTAAGGCCTATGCCACAGACATACGGGAATTACTCCCTTGGGATGGGGTTGTTGCTAAGATATTCCCTAAAACCTTAGAGGGTATTGCCCTTGATTGGTATTATAGAATATCTGAAGCCTCGATACACTCATTTAAACAACTCATGTCTGAGTTCATCAAAGCTTTTGATATGAACAAATTGTTAAGAACGGGAATCAGGGAGTTCTTGCATATTAAACAAGAACATAATGAATCCGCTGCTCATTTTATTTAAAGATGGTGTACGGTTCTCTACTCATCAGCAAGTGTTCCAAACATGGATCAAATGGAACTATGTGATTTTTTCCTTAATTCTCTCAACAGAGAGATAAAGGAAGAAGTCTAGAAGTTCCCACTAAGAAATTATGATGAAGTACTTAAGAGTGCTCTTCGAATCGACCAAGCAATGATAGATAGTGGTCGTAAGACATATGGAATGAATGGGAAATTAACCACTCCCAATCAAAACACCGCGGCCTATCCTAATACCGGGAATGCTAATCAAGGACCTAAGATCCTTAACAAGAACCACGAGTTACAACAGATGGAGTAATTGACCAAGTTAAAAGGGCAAATGTTGTAAACATTTCGCCTCCTGTTAATAAGTAGCGAAATAACAATTTTACTATAACAATCAATGCAGTGGATTTTAATCGTCCACCACGACAACAACAACAAAAAAACGACAAATCCAAACACAAATTCCAAATTAAAACCCAATTGGATATCGAGTCAAAACAAAAGGCAACAGCCTTCAAAATTTTAACTCTAACAACTAGAACCTTATCGAATTTTGGGTCACAAAAAGTTTTAAATCAATAACCTTGAAATTATAATCCCAATTTGTATTGTGGCTTCCACAAGATTCAAGGCCACGATACTAGGACTTATCATGACTACAATAAATTCATGCAACATTTTCCAGAAGATCAAAATAAACTCTTTATAGATATGTTCTTAGCAAATTTTGTAGTACCAGTGCTAAACACTTACACAGGGGCAATTTCCCCTCAAAATGCACCCCTCAAGATCTTTAATGATCTGCTCCCAAGCCATTCTAATAATAACAGGTTAGATCCTAATGGAACAAACAAGGGTGTTGTAACAAGAAACAATGATCATGAAGCTTCAACTTTGTTAAATCCACTGGTCACACCCCAACTAGGAACTCGACCCCAAACTAAGATAGTTGGTTTGGTAGAGTTAGACAAAGAGTTACCGTAGAAACCATAACAAGAACATGGGATTATTCTTCTCAACCAACTCCAAGTTATCCATTGGAGCTAGACAACATTCAACAAACGTTGGTAAAACCCATAGGCACCTATGATTTAATTAATGACTTAACTAAAACCTTCTCTCACATCTCCTTTTAGATTTACTAAAGAACTCTCCTACCCACATGGCTGCCTTCCTAGAAGCATTAGGCCTTGGTCATTTAATCAACATCACTCCTCCGGAAATGCAAGTAAACCATGTAGACTTTGACATTTATCCTCCAGGGCAGCCAGATAGGGATACTGAATTTATATTTGATATAAGAAAAATGCCAACAGATACTGAGATTGCACGAAGAGGCGACCCAACTTTACATTTGCAAGTATGGATTTACAATAATTATGTTAAACATGTAATGGTTGACAATGGGGCAGCAGTTAACATAGTCCCCTTCACTTTTCTTCAAAAGTTAGGATATGGAGAGACAAACTATTCCACAACATGAAATATGCTAAGAGGTTATGATAGCCTCAAGGCCACTTCAATTGGAACCATAGTTTTACCAGTCACTTTAGGACCCAAAATGGTCCTCACTGAATTTTATATTATAGATCGGGAAACCAACTATAATATGATCCTCATTGGTCGTGGATACACCGTATGAAGGCAATCCCTTCCACGTTATTCCAAGAAATAAGATTTCTACACTTAGGGAAAATATTTGTGGCACAAGGTGACCCAAAACCCTTTGATATACACCTAGCTGATTTGAAGAAAAGACCAGGCGTTCACTCCGAGTTTGAACTCCCAACAAATCAACTCATCAAACCAATTAATTCAAAACCAAAAGAAGAGTTGATACCCACCACAAAATTAGAAATTACAAATCCAGCCAAGGACATTCCAACGCACTCAAAAATGAGACCAATGTTATAAAAACAGTGTCACTAGGGACTACCACAAAAATTGTTGAGTTGTTAGAGAAGGACTTACCTATTCTCCTACCATTTGATTCTATGGGTATGGGACACACCCTAGGAATTGCTTCTCTTCCATCAGATGAAATTTTTATGGTAGAAGTAACCGAAGCAAAGGAAATAGATATGACAGATATCCCAACATCCATTTTTCCAAGCAAGTATTGGACGCTCCACTTCGATGGAGCTAGATGTTGCTTTGGAGCTGGGGTAGGAGTGATCTTTACTTCACCCAAGGGAAATATCCTACCTTTCACCTTTAAATTAAACTTTGAATGTACAAACAATGGGGCTGAGTACGAAGCTCTCCTCCTTGGCCTCATCCTAGCCAAAAGAATGGGTGTCAATAACATTAGAGTGCTAGGAGACTCGCAACTAGTTGCAAACCAAGTCTCTAAAGTATATGAAACTAGGGCTGAACATTTACAACTATACAAAATAGTGGTGTTAGATCTAAGCAAGGGATTTAACTTCATATCAATTGAAGCAATCCCACGAGAGTAGAACCTTCTCGTAGACTCGATAGCAACCTCAGCTTCCTCGTTTCACTCCAAACAGCGAGTTAGAGATACAAATTTCACAGTATCACTTCGTACCAAACCATTAGTGCATAAAATATCAACAAACTCACTCCTGACTCATGGAGAAGCTGAGGATGATTTTTCTATCATGGATCACTTTGACGATGATAGAGTCACTCTCGAATATCTAAACGCCTATGCAGAGCTACACCTTGCTCACTATATAGTTGATCTTTCCCTAATACCACATTCCTCTTCCTATTTTGGAAATCCCATGGTAGAGTCTCCTCCACAAAAGGATCTTGATATATACGAGATAGAAAATGGACAAAGCTTGGAACTACCTCCAACAACACCTGAATTTGAAGAAGGTAATGCTTCTTTAATAGAAGAAACCATTGACATAAACATTGGAATGGAGGAAGAACCAAAAAAATTGAAGTTGGGATCCTCGTTAACTCCGGAGGAGATAGAAATACACACCCAAATCCTCAAAGAACATCAAAAGGCTTTCACATTTAACTATAAAGAAATGACGGGCATTGCACCACATATCATGGTACATAATCTTGTCACTAAACTAGATGCAAAACCAATTAAATAGAAATCAAGACCAATGAAGCCAAAAGTGGCTCTCATGGTAAAAGAGGAAGTAATAAAACTTCTCCAAGTGGGATTCATCAAGCCCATTGACTATTCAAAATGGGTATCTAATATTGTCCCTGTCCTAAAAAAGAATGGGAAAATGGGCATTTGCATATATTTTGGGATATTAACAAAGCTTGTCCCAAGGATGACTTCCCATTACCATCCATTGACGTTATCATTGATGCAACAACTAGATTTGAACTATTGTCCCTCATGGATGGGTTCTCAGGGTATAATCAGATTAAAATATATGAACAAGATCAAGCCAAAACTACATTCATAACTCCTTGGGGAACTTATTGCTACGCTTATCATGCCATTTGGTCTTAAAATGCCAGCGCTACGTATCAGTGGGAAATGACATATATATTCCATGATCTTATCCATAAAATTGTGGAATCCTATGTGGATGACTTGTTGGCCAAGGCCAAGAAACATTGTGATCATCCGAAGTGCTCTGTATCATCCTCTCACGATTAATTGAATATGGCATCACATTAAACCCAGAGAAGTGCGTGTTTGGTGTGACAGGAGGCAAACTTCTAGGCTACATTATATCTTCACGAGGGATTGATGTTGATCTAGCCAAAATATAGGCTATTCTCAAAATGATTCCACCATTGGACAAGTCTAGAATCAGGTCATTTCTTGGGAAACTTGGTGCAATCCGAAGGTTCATCCCAGATTTAAGTTTTGCCATTCATCCAATCAACAATCTATTAAAGAAAGATTATAACATTGATTGGACTAAAGAATGCAATGAGGCCTTCAAAGTAGTTAAACACTTCTTGTTGTCTCCACCCACACTAATGCCTCCCAAACTAGACTACCCTTTGATCCTATACTCACGAGCCACTCATGTCTCGCTAGCCTGCATGCTAGCTTAAGAAGACAATGATAAACGGGAATGTGTGGTCTATTTCATTAGCTTGAACGTTGCTCAATTATGAAACATGTTATACATAGGTAGAGAGAGAATGCCTTGCCATAGTCTTTACAACAAAACATTTAAGACATTACATGTTAAACCAAGAAACAAGGGTCATTGTAAAGACAGATCATTTACGAACGTTTCTCACACAAGGGTCTTTATCTAAAAAGGTTGGGTGTTTCATAACCTTAATGGGCAAATTTGAATTAACATTCATAAACCAAAAATTCGTTAAGGACAAATCATTGCGGTGGTTAGGTGACAATCCATTAGATGGAGGCAACTGCAAATCTGGACTTTCCCGATGAGTGTGTGTACTTCATCGAAACCAAGCCCCCATCTCTACATGCCCCGGTACATTGATATCATCAATTTTATCATAGATCACACATACCGGAAGGTGCCACATCACATCAAAGAAGGCGGTTACAAATTTTTACCACTAAATATGTTGTTTTAGAACAATTACTCTATCGTAAAGCCTTCGATAGCATGCTTCTAAGATGCTTTGACACGAAGAATCCAAGAAGATTCTTCATGAATCTCACAGTGGGATATGTGGAGGCCACTTCGGTGGTCACGCCACCGCTCACAAAATACATCGGATGGGATATTTTTGGCCCACTCTCGAACATGACGTAATGGAATTTATACGTAAGTGCCACAAATGCCAATAATTCTCTCACGAGATTCACATGCCAGCACAATCCCTACAGCCAATAACGACCCCGTGGCCCTTCTCCATGTGGGGTCTAGACTTGATAGGGAAGTTCTCTCCCTCATCAACCGATGGCCATAATTTTATAATTACAGCCATGGAATATTTTACCAAATGGGTGGAGGCCATGCCTCTCACCACAATACTAGGTTCGGTAATTGCCAAATTCATTTTGAACCAAATTATCTGTAGGTATGGTGTCCCACAAGTCATTATCTCAGATAATGGCACGTCCTTTAAAAATGACAAAGTCTGTGAGTTATGTAGCAAATTCAAGATAAACCATCACACGGCCTCTCTTTACTACCCTCAAGCCAATGGGCAGCCGAAGCGACAAACAAAATGCTAAAAGCTATTATCCTCAAAATGGTTAAGGAGAACAAGTGAGATTGACATCTAAAACTATATCCGGCCTTATGGGCCCATCGAACCTTAATAAGAACACCAACAGAGCAACTCCTTTCTCGGTATTTGGGGGCAGAAGTAGTTCTCCCACTTGAGGTTGAAATACCTAGTCTCTGTATCTCTTTACAAGGGATTTTGGACGAAGAAGCTTACAAGGAGGCACACCTCTATCAACTAGAAAGCCTTGACGAGACCAAAGCAAATGTTGAACAATGGCACAAAGCCTATGCTTGACCAAATGTGTCAAGCGGATAACAAAAAGGTTTATGAGTGAGAAATATACAAGGAGATCTAGTTCTAAGGCTAGGCAAATTGGATCGATAAGAAAATCGGTGAAGGAAGTTCCGGCCCAAATGGTTGGGCCCATACCGAGTCATGAAGGACTACGGAAATGGAATGTATCTTTTGTGTACACTAGAAGGTGAGGAATTCGTGAAACTATCAATTCCTTGCATCTTAAACGGTTTGATGCATGAGACATCGAATGACCACTTGTACATTATAGCTACTTACATTGCATTAGTCATTTAGCTGTTTCATTATGTCCACTCATTTCGTAAAAATGGTAGTCCAAGAACTTACTCTTAAGCAACTTATTACAAATTTTTGAAAATATTAGAAAAAGCATTCAAAACACATCTCTTCAAATATCATCAAGTATTTTCAAATCTTCTCATCAAGTTCGATAGATAATTATTGATGAAAACCATAACAAGGCCTACATACTTAGTTTTGCTCTTTCTTTCTACTATGTGAAGTTGCCCTTACCTATGGTCTATTCTAGAAGCTTCTTGGTGTCATATCTATCCCTCTTAAATCTCTTTAAAGGGAAGGATATCCCAAAGTTATAGATCAGAAATTTCAAAATCAAATGGAATCAAAAGTACCACGCAAACAAAATATTTTATTTTACACACTTCTTTGCCCCACCAACCTTTGGTGATAAGCCCGTGTCTCTTACTAGTGGTGCGAGGTTGGGAAAGGAAAGAAGTGCCCTTACTCGCCTATATCTTTCCTTTGGTGACAAACCCATGCTTCTTACTAGTGGCATGAGGTAGGGTGTGGGGGTCCATTCACACAAATTAATAAAATCTTGGTATGTTGGAAGCACAAATCAAATTATATTAAGAGAAAACAAGTATCCAAATTCCAAAGAGATCAAATCCTCAAAACCAGATTTTGTCAACTGTGATTGTCATTTATGAATCTAAGTCTAGATAAACTAGAAAGTAAGTGGCCTTCTAAGCTTGGTGGTAGCTCTGAGTAGGGTAGGTGTGTAGGTCTATGTTTAGTTTCTATTACTGGTTTGTCTTGTCTCTCATCGTTCCATTCACTCAAACTCATACAACTTGTGCCCTTCCTAACTCTTGGTGTTGAGCCCTCACATCTTACTAGTTGCATGGAATTGGGAATGGGGAAAGTTCATCTCTTTATCACTATATATTCATCACGTTTTGCCAACATAAGAAGAAATTACAAACATTTCCCAAAGATATCAAAAGTTCAAAGCTACCATAAGTTAGTATCATCTCATATCAACATTAAAAAGCATAACAAAGAGAAACATTTTGTTTACTATCATTTGTTATCCATTGCATACGTATTGAAAAGCACAAAAACAAATACTCTAAAAACATCTAGTAGACTTGTAGAGACAAGTCACAAATATCTAGGCACCAAGAGTCTAGATCTAAAAAGATAATATATATATATATATATATATATATATATATATATATATATATATATATATATATATATATATATATATATATATATATATATCAAGTTTCATATACAATGCCATCATGCACTAGGCACGGTCAAAATGCTCAATGAGCCCGAAAAGTATAAAAACACTCATATAAATATCTAAAAAAAAATTACAAAAATGGCCTCTCAACCCCTATGGGCACCCCCTGAGACTCATTTAAAACTAGTATTTTCAAAATTCCCCCAAGAAAGATTTTATCATTTCTACATTTTAGGTTCAAAAACAATAAATTGGGAAGAACTAACCTAAGACTTCGTGGGTAGATGTTCCGCTCTCGGAGGCATGATCACTATCTCACCATGAACGTTTTGACTATACTCGTCAAAAACCGTCACCGTGGGTCCCAGAGCTCAAAAACTATCAAATCAATCCATGCAAATGAATAGTGAAATGAGCTCATTTTATATATATAGCCTTTTAAATTGATTCTGAATGTATTTTGCAAGGTCAGAGCATCGATGGAGGTAAGTTCTAAACCCTGCGTAGATGGTAAGTCCTCTTTTCATATCAATTTAGCCGTATTTCTCAATTTATTTTATCTATCTGCACTTGAGTCCCTTTTCTTTCGTTTTGTAAATAGCGGGATCTTGGATGGTGACTTTCCAACACACGGGCGTATCAGTTATAACTCCTAGATCCCCATTTCGGGACCGCCATACTCGGATCCATTGTTTTACGCCTCTTCATGGCTAAGATGCTTCTCCGAGGGGAAATATGTACATACCCGAAATTGTAGGGTACCGCACCACCGAACGACATTACATATACCCCAATGATGATATAGGTCTCCTTGCAAGGTGTTTGGAATCTAGAAAAGCTCACCGGTATATGTTTGTATCCTACATTCCTCGCTTAGCCTCTGCATGCTTTGTTTTTGCTCTACCCCCCTTTTTCCTTACATTTTGGTCTTCAATGACGAGACCGCCGCCCTTCCTAGGCGGCGTTCCCGTGACCGCCACCTTGCACAGGGCGCGATCCCGTACGTATTTTCTAGATTCTTCCAATGATCACATCAAGTGTAAATCTTCAATTTCACCCGCTTTCTTTAGCTACTTTGCTTTGCATTTATGTTTTGGCCACCCTGTGAATAGTGTTTTTCCTTTGTTTATAGTAAAAGAGTTCAATTGGGAGTTACCCTCTAGTAATTGCATTTGCTATAAATAGCCAGCTTGTTTTCAAACAAATGGCCCCTCACCTTCTCAATTCTCTTATTCAGTCTTTGAATTTCTTGCTTAGAATTCTATCAGTTTCATGTTTTGCCTCCATTGTTGGTCTTTTAGAGGTCATTCGATCTTCTTGTTTCAGTCTTGCTTCATTGTTGTGCCATGCAAGTCATCTTAGTATAGAATAGTTTCATTTGTAGATTGGAATCCATTAGAGTTGCAGGTTCTGTTCATCACAAAGGATAGTTTCAGAAGCTCTCGGCGTATTTGTGTTGTATTCCCGTAATAAATCCTGCTAGGAATTACATAGTCAAGCTCTGTTTACTTGCGCTATCCCTCTCCTACTCTCATTATATTCGGTCTATAGCCAAAGCTGCCATTGTTCAAGTTCCTTATTCTCGCTAATACTTGTCATATACATGCTTTTCTCGGATTCACAAGAACATGAAGGAACAAGGAGATCACACTAAGGGGATGAAATCACACACAACTAGATTTACCACTGTTGTGTAAATGCCAGGTTTGAGCTATCAAAGTTCTAGTTACAACGTATCAAATAGAGTAGTAAATTATTTTATTTCAGTCAAAGCTCGCTTTCAATATTGCTAGGGAAGCTATGGGGAATGATAGTTTCTGAGAAGCTATGATTTGTTCCTCACTTGTGAGGTAAGATTAAGGTTTTCAATTAAGTTAATTAGCTATATTTTATCTAGATTCACACATTTGCACAGGTGAATAACCACACTCGGGTTATCTCACTTGTTTAGTTTTAGTATAAAGGTAGTTTAATTGTTGCTTGTAAATTATAATGTTTTAATCGCATATTTTTTTTAGATTAGTTTCCCTTTCAACAGTATTATAAATTGTTATTTTTAGTTTAAGTTAATTCAGAGACTTCAAAACTAGATTAACTCTTAGATCTTAGTTAGGAGGATAAACCACTAGCGAATTTATGTTGCCCGTTCATAGCCTCTAAATACCCCCTTTGTCATTTAGCTATCAGGAGATCACACTACCAGATCTTAGTCATTGATCCTCCTATAGTTAGTTATAGGAAAGTTACTTGCGATTCTCATCCTCACCTGTAGCTTTTCTATCGTTGAAAACTGGCCATAATCTTGGCTGTGAATTCATCTAAGTCACCCGCATTTCAAACCACCGGTTGTCTCGACACGACCTCGGGAGGTCGGGTACGGGGAAGGTCACTTTCCGATTATCATCCTCACATGTCACTTTTTTGTCATACAAAATTGGTGAACCCGACGTGAAACAAACAATTCTTCCTCTTCTATTTTTCGTTTCTTTCATCCACCTTCACTCTTTCCCATTATTATGTGGGTATTCATATACCCCCAAATATGTCGGGATATGATGCATATGGCAAACCTCTCTCAGGTCTCAAAGTAAACTATAGTCAAACAAATAGACAACCATCTCGCTCACTTTCTGCATGAGCCGATAAATATTCAAGTAATTACTTGTCATCTCAAAATCCCCTCATAGAACTAGTTTTAGTTCTTTGTTTCGAACGGAGGAGTTTGATTAGCTTACACAAATGCAATAGCCAAAGCCATCAAGGCCCAATGGATAAGGCACTCGATCAATGGATCATATGGTCTAAAGTTGAGATCCTGGATTCCCCATGTCATCTTCACTTTCTCACCCATCTCATGTCCCCAAGCTAGAGCCAACTGTTGTCATGCAAATGTGCAACAAGGAAATTAACAATTTTTGAGCATGACAATTATACCCCTGTGTTATTTTTTTCAAGTCTTACCATTCCAAGGCACCTCAGGTCTATCAAGTTATTCCAAGTGACCTCCTGATTCACGTTATCTCATCCCCATAGGTGATTTAGGAAATTCGATTCATTCCTTTAGGTGATTGTAGGAGTTCATTAAAAGTTGCAAGCTTCGAGACGCTTGTGGAAGGTTTATCAATGGCCTTCCTAAGACTAGAGAAACCCCATGGAGTAGAGAAGAAAATAAAAATGGATGTGGAGGTGTTTCAAAGGCCTTGGGACATCATGGAAGTGATTCAGGAAGATTCTCAAAGGACTCTGAGAAGTTTGGAGTAGTTTGATCAAAATCAGGGTTCACAGGCCTAGGCAATGCACATGCCAAAACAACTACTAAGATTCCAAAGGTGATTCTAGGAGCTCTAGATGGAGTTAGGAGAAAAAAAAATTCATAAATGGAATTTAAATATCTATAATATGGTTAAATTATTTTTTTCACAACACTTTGGAGAAATGGTTTTGTAAGTAGTTTTTCTCATGCATAGGTGGAGTACCAGATCAAAAATCCATTTTTTCATGAATCCAATGGATGAATCAAGATATAATAACCCTACCTTTGGATTTATAAGTCTATTTCTAGTAAATATCATATAACATTTCATTAAAAAATTCCATCGGGAGCTCAAGATATTTCGGCATATGCAAGTTGTCCTCAAGGTTTAGGAATTAAGCAAATTTTCAGCTCCGGAGTATGATGGGATTTTATTTCCTTGACATCCCTCAAGGTCGGAATATGTACCCAGCCCCTTGAAGCCCTCTAAACCCACATACAACCTCCAGGATCACCAGTTCAGCCCCAGGTGCTTGCGGGAGCTCAAAGCCTCAACCGTCCGATCATTGCCACGTGTCATCACCAGAGCACCATGGAATTTGATGTCCCTCACAGTCAAGGACATCAAACATGGAAAAAAGTTCCCAGCCCCTAAGGGATACTTCTGGTCACCCATATGACCAGCTTCCAGCCCCTTAGTGCTTTAAAGTTGATTTTAGCCTTTATTCCTTATCGTCGGATCTCCGCCACATGTCACCATCTTGCTCACCATGGAAATTGATGTCCCTCATGTCCCTTTGAGGTTAGGGATGTCAGGGAAAAAAATGTTCCCAGCCCTCTATGTGCATAATTTTTGAATATTTTTAAATCCCCACCTTTCATTTTCTTCCCGCTTCTAACATTTAACTCTCATGTGCACATACTTTGTAACTCTCTATGCAACTTCTCACCACCACTCTGCCATTGTCAAAGCTCAAACCAGATTTTCTATAGAAAGGAACACATCTAATCCATGATAATATGTAGGTCTCAGAAGAAAGATTGACTAAACCAAGAAGAAAAAAAAAGAACAAAGAAGAAGAACAGTGGAAATCCCCATTGCCGTGAAATCAAATTTTGAAGAAATCTTACAAACGGATGCAAAATTTATGAGCCATCTTTTTCTTTTCGCTTCCTCTAACAAAAAAATAAAAATATTCCTTCAGAACCTCCTCTCATGCCATTAAACATTCACAGCGAAGAAATCTTCTTTCCTAGCCCAACGAAGAAAGAAGTTGGATTTCCCATCAAACCGACAGTCGATTGAAATGAGATTTCACCGAAAGCACAAGAAGAAAAAACCCATATCAAAAATGTAAATTTCATCATGAATGGAGGAGAAAACTAGACCTGCAATTTTTGAGGTCCATTAATGGCTACCATGTCTAGAAGCACTGCAAGGTCAAAAATTAAAACTTTAAAATCTCCCAAACTATTGAGCGAGATAGGTCCAAGATTTCATAGGGGAAATATTGGAAAAAAACCCATATAAAAAAATTCATTTCGTAGTGATCCGAAAACTAGAGGTTCACTTTCCAAAAATAACAAGTCTTCTACATGGAGGACTGCCATTTTGGGAAAGTCATCAATTAAAGAAATTGTGAAAGAGGCATTAAACACAGAAGATGTATTACAAGGAGAGATCTCCGAAATGGTCATCTTGGTCCAAAATTGACGCTTACTAAAAATAGTAACTGGTCCCATGAACACTTGCAAAAAATATAAATTGATCTAGAAGGTGAAAGGAACATAGGAAGATAGGGAAATATGAGTTGTATCATCTAGTTGAGGTTCAAGGTAGCTGATTTTTCGTACTTACTAAAAATAGTAATTTGTTTTTGAAGAAATCATGAAGCATAAATAGACAGGAAGAATCAGTGCAAACCATTCACTTCCAAGTAAGAGATAGAAAAAAGTGTAGCCTCTATCATCATACTATGCAAAGTTGGTGATAGTAAGGATATCAATAGTGTCTTTCGACACTCATTTCATGCTTCAATTGGTATGCGGAGGTGGAATTCACAATCGACACCATCAGATCATTCATAAGATGCTTCATCAAGATCATGTCCAAATCAGCTGAGTAGTGTGGCAACATTGAAGGGAGTTAGGAAAAGATTTGTTCAGAGTGGATCTCCATGAGTGATGCCCATGGTCATTGAATGAGTCATGCGACAGTGTATTTAAACACGGTGTTCACACATCATCCAAAGGAAGTTATTCAGCGTGCACAAGAGTTTAGAGATTCAGAGTTCATCACATTAGAGCATTTCATCGAGTCATATGGAAGGATCAACGAGGCTTTATCAGAGGCAAAATCTATCATCATTGACATCATCCTTCCTTCTTCTTCTTTCTTCTCTCTCTCCCTCTCTCTCTTCTCTCCCCCCAACTTCCTCTCTCCTCAATGTTCTAATTTGACATTGGGGGTTTGCAATTTTTCAATGTAATAAGTCACCCTTAAGTTATAAAATGGGACTTAATGTTCTCCTAAGAATGTGAAAAGTCTCATGACATATGAAGGGTCAATGGGGGTAGGCAAAGAGAATTCCAAAGCACTATAAATTGTAATGAGCTCCTCATTCCAAAGGGTTCTAATTCTGAAATTCTTCTAGTTGGTTGTATTCTTGTAAGTTCATGAGAGAGATTTTTCTCACTTGTGAGTGAAAAGAGTTAGCCACTTTTCCCCTATTCTCAATGTCTTCCATTCTCATACTATGTATAATTTCTTCTTGAGCATCAATACAAGAAGGAGTTTTGAGCCTTTTTTGACTAAGGGGTTTACTTGATACTTTGTGTTCATTAAATTCTAATTGGTCTTGTTGTTGTTTGCAGTATTGTTTCTTCCTAATTTTAGTGCATGTGATGAAATTTCTAACTAGTGTGTGTAGGAATATGATTTTCTACCTGCAACATTAGTTCTCCTACCTCTTTTCTCACTCCCCTTTCCCACTCTTCAAACAAAGTCTTCCCTAGAAAGAGATTGCTAGCTTTGCTGCAGGTCAGTGGAGTGCCCCTGTTAGATCCTCGGCCATAAGGCCACCAGAAAATCCACCTTTATTTGTGCATGCATATGATGAGAGGACATTCCCAAAGTGTTGGCTGAAATCCACAAGTTTGTCAACCAAAAAAATTTCTCGCTAAGTAGAGGGACTTAGATTCCCAAGTGTTGGCATAATTTATGAAAATCCACAAGTTTACTTTAAGACCCAAAAAAAAAAAATCACTAATAGGTCACTTTATCACAAGCCCCATTTGTGGTTAGAAGAATTTAGGGATAATTTATGTTTTATTTAAATTTATTTATACTCCCATCCTATTATGTTTACTTTAAGATTTATTTTACTATATTAAAAAAATATATATATATATACCTCATATATATGCTCCCTATCAAAGCACTCACTTTATCACATAACCATATATACATTATAATATATTATATTGGATTACTTTTATTATATACATATACCCATATATAAATATGTACATATACATATGTTTAGATCAATTAATGTTAAAATGTACATACATATGTATACATACACATATACATGTAAATATATACATATATATACATATACATATATATATATATATATATACATATATATGTATATATATATGTATATACATATATATATATATATAGATATATATATATACATATAGATATATATATAGATACATATATATATATATATATAGATATATATATAGATAGATATATATATATATATATATATATATATATATATATATATATATATATATATATATATATATATATATATATATATATATATATATATATACATATACATACATATATATATATATATATACATATACATATATATATATATATATATATATATATATATATATGTATATATATATATATATATACATACATGTACATACATACATACATATATATCAATACATACATACATACATACATACATACATACATACATACATACATACATACATACATACATACATACATACATATATATATATATATATATATATATATATATATATATATATAATATATATATATATAATCTTTCAAGTTAAAAGAATAGCAAGAATAATGACATGACCACACAATTATAGACATGAAGACACACCAAGGGTTCAAAAGGGTTAATCCGTGTAAGGAAAACTTAAAACTTATCTTTATTATTTTACTATCTCAAAGGTTTAATTTATTTTATTGTTATATTTAATTTCACAATCAGTTTGAACGAGGCCAAAATGATAACCCAAAGCATTAGTGTTTATCAACAATCCACGCAAACCGTCAAGGATGGAGAAAGGGAAATTTTCTACAAGCTTCTGAGGGGGCACTACATCCTCCCTCCCTTATAAAATCATCATCCATGATGCAACACATTATAGACATGAAGAGGGTGAGCAAGCACATAAAGTCAACAAAAAAATTTGATTATTGAAAAGGGATGGGTTTCTTAAAATGCAACTACCAATAGGTTTTATCCTATTATAAAATTTCCTCAAATTCTTAATATTCAGTGAAGATTGGCATTACTAATTACCGTATTAATCAAATTATTTTCTCCTTAATACATTTTCTTAGTTTCAAATCTCATAAGACCTCTTTAATCAAAATTTAAAATCCATAGTGGATTCAAATCTAAATTTTGATAGTCTTTTGAAACACATTCACATGTGTTTTCTCATAAGGGTATTCACCATTTATTAGTTGTATCGATTACACAATTTACTTGTTCAATGTTCATAATGTTATCACTTGTTAAGGATTTTAAATTTCAAAGTTCCAAAGAAGTTTCCATAAATCAGTTGATATCACAATGTCACACAAGGTACAAAGCACAATATGAACAACCCAAAAACACATTTTAAACACATTTTCATGAATGAATCACATTACAAGACCTCTAATCCCAATATGGAAAGACAAAAAGTAGTCCACATAACATAGAATTCTCAACACATATGCCCCAAGCATAGATCCAACACACCCACATGCCTAACATATAATGAGGCATCACACTAGTACATATACAACATGTATCACATGACTTAAAACTGCAATTGTACCCACACATTGTCAAGATAAGGTCTAATGGCACATGCCAACAAAGAGGAACATCAAGCCTCAAACATCACAATATATAATAGGACTCATAGGAGTAGCTCATGAATCATACATACCCACTCCATATGTCTCCCAAATCTCCATAAGCCTCCCAAATAACTCCATATGCCTCCCAATAGATAAAGAATCATAGTGCAAAACCAAGCCGGGTCACTCACCATAGAGCCACGTTACCTTATTTCTCCATGTTGGGTCACTCACCATAGAGCCTCGTCTCCTTATTTCTCCATATTGGGTCACTCACCAAAGAGTCTCGTCACCTTATCTCTCCATTTAATGAGGTTAGGTCACCCTATGGCCCTAGGCACATAGAGCCCCATCACCTCCACCCAAGTGGCATAGTAACTTGTAGCTCAATACTACACAACCCCATGACCCCCTTGGGGCGTACCCCCATACAAAGAAGTGGGTCCATAGGTCCATGGTGAATCTCATGAATTTATTCCATCACATCACAACATTAGAACCAGCAGTATCGAGAAAAATTTGAAATTCCAAGTGGTAACAATTCCCAAGTGATGTAGGGGCATCATCATAAGAATTATAAAAATGTGAAATTTCCATTCTTGTTATATCATGAGATCATGAAAGAGGTTCGGTTTATGTTCAAGTTTTAAGTCATTCAAAATTTCAAAATTCGGTTTTTCCTCCATTTTATAATTCAAAATTCAAAGTATGAAAAAGATGAAAGTGACTTGAAAATGGTAAAAGGATAAAACTTAGAAGGTTTGAGGGAATATGTGAGGTTTATAGAGGTAATTCATGAGTCTTAGAAGTGTTTAACCTAGTGAAGTGTTAAAAATGATGTAATGAAGATATTTTGGCTATATTAGAGAGATTAGGACTTGTGATTTAGTTAGTTTTAAGAAGAAGAGTTTCATAAAGGATCAAGGAATATATGTTATTAACCTCCTTGAGGAAAGTGTGAGAGAGAGAACACCTTGATAATTAGAGGTGAAGGGGGTTTTGTAGTTTTGTATTAAAATATAGTGTTATATATATATAAAAACTCTATTTTTAGACATTGTAAGATGGATTCTTTCCTTGAAAATGGTGGAGTTATGATATTTTGTTTATGATTTATAGGTGGATTCCATTTTTTCATACATGAATAGTTGGTTTGGCCGTTATGAGGGTATTTGGGAGGTTTGAATGGTGTATACCATTTTTTTAGCATGAATTGTGACATATAGAATGTGTGTGACTGTATATTCTATGTTTTCTTCAAATTCATGAGTAGATCCTTTTGAGAAATTGATGAATAAGATAACATCACATTATAATTTTCTTTTTGTATCATTTTAAGGTTGAAAGTGAGTATCATGGTGATTTTAATTGTATGCATGCACGATTCTGGATTGTGCAAAATAGTAAGTATGTGTCTTGTAAAGGCTCTTGAGGTTTTTAAGCTATGGATTTAATTATAAGGTCTCATTCAAGGATGAACACCTGAAGAAGAACATACAAAATGAAAATATATGATTTTGAATGGCTTAGAGGTTACATCGTTCATCATTTTCTTCTTACATATTGCGAATCTCATAGAATAGGATTTTGGTTGTGCATGGCTTATTCAGGTGATATTTAGATTCTTGTTGATTGCATGAGATGAATGATACCATCAGAAGAATTGTTTTGGTGTGTATTCAATTCAATGATAATATTTTTGTTGCTAAGGAATTACATTATTGGTTATTGATGAGTGAGGGTTTCAAGACCACTCTGCTCCAACGTGATTGAAAGGAATTTTTTCATATTAGTTTAAAATTCTTCATCTTTCCATTTTGTTGGTATGCAATACTCTTGAGAAGAATTAGAAAGTCCTTGGTGTCAATTTTCGGACCTTGAAAACAAATACAACCCATTTTATAGGAAAAATTGTTCTTCTCGGGCTATCAACTTTGCTCCATAACTAAGGTTTGGATTTTGGAAACTTGAAACAAGGAATATACACCCCAAACTTGCAATAATTAACAAAGACAAAGTCTTTGACCAAATTAGGAAGGAATTTTTGTATTCCATTGGTTGCAATGTGAAACATTGTTAACTTGATCTAGAACCGAGACAAAGATCACACTCAAGACCTAATTGAGGAATTCAACTTATAAAGGAAGTAGGATTTGGAATCAGTTTTTAGTCTTAAAACTTTACACACATGAAGATGATGGAAATGGGTGTCTAAAAAGGTTTTGTTGGATCTTGAAGCTCATTGAGTGGAAATTTAGGCATGAAAAAACCTAGAACCAAGGCTAGTACAAGTTCATTGTCTTGAAAACAAAATATTTATTTGTGGGAAAAGGACAAAGAGTTGAGACTTGAAATTGAACACACACCTTGTCAAGCATAAAGGGTGTTTGTATATGTTTTCAATTTGATGTGAGTGTTTCTAATTCATTCCAACTATGAATTTTCCAAGCAGATTGGGTTTGAGATCTCTTTAAGGAATGTTTGGAAAAACTTAGACAACAGTGATGAATTCATTGATTCTAACCTATTTGATGGATGGTAATATATGGAGATGAGCATGTGAGACAAGGTATAGAGGAGTAAAGAAGCCATTAAAGGAGAAATTCAAAATTTTACCTATTTGGGGACCTAAAGCACTAAGAAGCTAGTGAAGGTAGTTAAGAATAAATTAATATTTTGCTTGAATTTTGGTCACTATAATAGGTGAATTCACATACTTAGAAGTGTGTGGAACAAAGTAAGGTATTATTGGAGTAGGGATTTATTCGTAAATTTTTGTTTTGCATGTTTTAACTATTCTAAGTTAGTGAAGAGACATCCAAAACAAGGTACTAATGAGAATGATATATATTTATTGTTATGAAGTGATGAATGGGTGAGATAGTCATGGAGTACTACAACATTTGGTATCAAAGCCTGAAAAGATCATATGAAGAATTTTGATTATTCTAACAAGGAATTTTGAAGATAGTTTGTGATTGTGAAGTGGAAGGTGAAGAGGAATGGATAAAGAAAAGTTGGTAGAAGCATTAGTGAAGATGAAAAGCAATAAGGAGAGGAAAAATGAGAGAGAAATAAAAAAGAAATAAGCTAAGAAGAAGAGAGAAGAGGAAAGAAGGAAAGAGGAATGGATGGAGAGAGAATTGAAAGAGTTAAGAGAGGATGCATAGAAAATTGGAGAAATGATGAAGAGAGAGGATAGAGAAGTTAGATATGTGATAAGAAGAAGGGCCAAATGGCCTATAATTAAAATTGTAAATTGGAAAAAAGGTTGCAGATGAGAGAGGAAATCGAAGAGAAGAGAAAAAGCTAAGGCAAATGAGGAAGCATGCAAGAAAAATAGAGAAAGAGATAGTCAAAGAAGTTGTGTATGAAGGAATTCAGAGGTTGAATAAAGAAAAAAAAAGTGCAACAACAACATATCAGTTTGATAATCAAGTATGTAACCAAATTCAAATAACAAATGAAGGTTCCTTGATTGTAGATCCCCAAGAAGATAAAGAAAAAAAAATTAATAGTATTATTTGTGATAAAGAATTGTGTGAACTACATGTTGAAAAGAAAGAGATTAGTTTAGGGAATATGATTATGATGATGGATATTAAGAGATTCTTGTTGAGAATCAAACAAGTAGGTATGCAGGGTGGAAGATGATGAACAAAGGAAAAGTGAAATGGTGAATCAAAGGTCTAGAGAAGGTAACAAAGAAGATGAAGAGGTCCTAGAAGAGGCCTTAGACATTGTTTTAGAAATTTAGGACAACAAACAAGGTATAGTTCAAAAGAAATTAGTTGAAAAGAAAAGTGAAGATAGTGAAGAAAGAGAAGAGAAAGATGAAAGTAAGAGTGAATAAGAACAAGAGAAGTTCTTGTGGACCTAGAAAAGGGTCTAATAGAGGAAGAATCGGTTGATGAAGAATACAAGGATGATGAAAAGAGGAAAAATGAAGAGTATGGGCAGACTTCAGCCCATTTAAGCAAATAAGATGATGAAATTATGTTGAGAAAATTCTATGAAGAGGTAGAAAACATCAATAATCATTAAGAACAATGTATTTTTTTTTGTGTTTTTCTTTGCAGGTTTAACTGATGAAAGCTTGAAAATGACAGATATGGAGAAGGAAATCAAGAATAAAATAAATAATATTAAATAAAATGCAAAAATAAAGAAACAAATATGGGATCTAGGAGGTAAGAAAGAAAGCAAGAAGAGTGTGAAAGCATAAGTTAGAACAAAATTACGCCAAGAAGATGAAGACTCAGAGTCAAGACATGGCAAAAAAACTAGGACATGGGTTTTTTTTTCTCCTCATTGAGAAATATGATGCAGGGCATCATCAAAAGAATGTCAAAAATGTGAAATTTCCATTCTTGTTATATCATGAGATCATGAAAGAGGGTTAGGTTCATTTTCAAGTGTTAATTCATTCAAAATTTGAAATTGAAGGTTTCCCTCCATTTTGTAATTCAAAATTGTAAGTTTGAAAAAGAGGAAAGTGACTTGCAAATGGAAAAAGGAGAGAAATTAGAAATTTTTAGGGAATGTGTGAGGTGTATAAAAATAAGTCACGAGTCTTAGAGAAGTGTATAAGCTAGTGAAGTGTTAAAAATGATGTAATGAAGATATTTTGGCTATATGAGAGACATGAGGAGTCATGAGTTAGTTAGGTTTAAGAAGAAGAGTTTCATAAAGGAAGAGGATTCGAAGGAATAGAGGCATTTAACCTCCTTGAGGAAGGTGGGAGAGGGAGAACACCTTGAGAATCGGAGGTGAAGGGAGATTTTGTGTTAAAATATAGTTTGATATATATATATATATATATATATATATATATATATATATATATATATATAACTCTATTTCTAGAAATTGTAAGATGGATTCTTTCCTTGAAAATGGTGGAGTTATGATATTTTGTTTATGAATTATAGGTGGATTCCATTTTTATACATGAATAGTTTGCTTGGCGTTTATGAGGGTATTTGGGAGGTTTGAATGGTGCATACCATGTTCTTAGCATGAATTCTAACATATAGACCGTGTATGACTTTATATTCTATTTTTTCCTTTAGAGTTATGAGTATATTCTTTTGATAACTTGATGATTAAGATAAAATCACATTATAATGTGTTTTTGTATCATTTCAAGGTTGAAAGTGAGTATTATGGTGGTTTTCATTGTATGTATAAAAGAGTTCTAGACCATGCAAAATAGTAAGTTTGTGTCTTATAAAGACTCTTCAAGTTTTTAAGTTGTGGATTTAATTATAAGGTATCCTGTAAGGATGAACACGTGAAAAAGAGTAGATGGGATGATAATATATGATTTTGAATGGCTTAGAGGTTAAATAATTCATCATTTTATTCTTACATGTTGGAGTAATCTCGTAGAGTAGGATTGTGGTTGTGCATGGCTTTTCGGGTGATCTTTAGATACTTGTTGATTACATGAGATGAATGAGACCATCGGGAGAATTGTGGTAGTGATTTTTCAATTCAATGATAATATTTTTGTTCTTAAGGAATTGCATTCTTGGTTATTGATGAGTGAGGGGTTCAAGACCACCTGCTCGATGTGATTGAAAGGAAGTTTCTTATTATTGGTTAAAAATTATTCATATTTTCCCTTTGCTGGTATAAAAGGACTCTTGAGAAGACTTAAATAGTCCTTGGTGTCAATTTTCAGACCCTAAAAAATACAACTCATTTTATAGTAAAAAAATTCTTCTCGGGCTATCATAGCCCCACACCTAGGGTTTAGATTTTGGAAACTTGAAACAGGGAATCTAGACCCCAAACTTACCTATATAAATAGGATGATCCCTCATGGGATTGGACTACTTGGTAATCTAGATTTTGCTAATGTTTTTCATAGACCGATTGATCTATACTTAGCTACTTATGTGAGTTATATAACAAGACAAAAGTTTGTTATTATTATTGTGAGACCGAGGAGCGAAGTGGAAGTGTTGGGTTAAACTGATAAATTCTTAATATAAGACAATGATTTTTAGTGGAGTTTTTTCCCTATGGGTTTCTCCACTTAAATTTGGTGTCTCTTGTCTCATTTACTTTCAGCTATTGATATTTTTTTCATTCATATGTTAACTGTTATATGCATTTGTAAAACATCTGGTTAAAATGTCTAGCACATTATAATCTATAATCCTCAATTGTTAATCTATGTGGATCTATAATTCTTCAATTATATCTTCCCACATTTGTTCTAACATGGTATCAGAGCTTGTGATTATGTGTGTGTAGAGCTAGATCTGGATGTTTTCTAGCTTGCAAGAGTGAAGAAGCTTGAAGATTGTTTGATCTGTGAAACCCTAAAAATTTAGCCACAACTTCAAGCTAAACCAGGTGCAAAGTTCTAATTTTCATCCCAAAATTACTTGGATATTGGTCGATTGACTATTTAAATCATGTTAGAGTTGTTTGTATGCTTGATATTTGCTTCTACATCTAGTTTCATTCATTTATGGTTTAAATCCATTATTTATGAGCTTATTTTAAGTTTTCATGCATTTATAGCCATTAGGGTTATTTTTTTATTGGACCCAAAAGATTTCCTTAGATCTAGTTAGTTCAGAGCATTTAAATCCACCCTGTCTTTATAAATATTTATTTTTCTAGATATACTTTTTGCAAAGCCCGATCCAATCTTTTTTTCACCATCTGGCTTCATTTTGTTAGTTTTGTGAAAGTTTGGACCAATAAAATTGCTCCAAATAGCTTCACTTGTCCTTTTTTCATGTTTGCAAAGTCATACCCACTCTTAGAGTGCCAAGTGGCTTCAATCTGACATCCTTATATCTTTGTGAAGCTTGGGCCAATCATTTTGTGCCATCTGGCTTTGCCCTGTTAGTCTTATTTGACTTCTTTTTGTTTCTATATTCTTTTGACTGTGAAGCTTGAGCCAATCATATTGCTCTCAGCTAGCTTCACATTGTCAGTTTTTGTAAAGCCTGAGCCAATCAAAGGCTCCATCTTGCTTCGTTGTGTCAATAATATTGTTTATCTGATTTTCAATCATGAAACATGAGCCAATAAGGGCTTTACACGTGTCTTCACGTTGTTAGACTTGGATTAGTTTCCTCTGTCATCTGTGAAATTTGAGCCAATAGGATTGCTCCAAGTAGCTTTATATTTCACATTTTCAGTCTTCTTTTTTAACTTGCTTCTGACATATGCAAAGGAAAAACCAATAAAATTTCTCCAAGTATCTTTTATTTTGCACTTGTCAGATTTACAAAATCCGAGCCAATAGAATTGCTCCACATTTTCACATTTTTCATTCTTTCATTTGTGGCAATTTGTTATCCAATTAAAATTTTCCATCTTTTTCACATTTTTCATTAGTGTTTTTCAGTCTTGTGAAAAAAGTGAGCCATTTAAAAGGCTCCACATGTCCTCAGTTTTCTTTAGTCATTTTGGTTGCACTACGAAGTGTGAACCAATAGTATTTGGACACATACATCTCTTTTTCACATTTTCAGTCTTTGTCATCATTTGTGAAGTGTGAGCCATTTAAAAGGCTCCACGTATCTTTTTTGACTTGTCTTTTTCATATTTGTGAAGCGTGAATCAATTTATTTTTTTAAACATATTTTAATTGTGTCAGCCTTCACAAGTGTCAGGGTGTCAATCTTTTCTTTGGCTTAGCCACTTAAATTGTGACACATGTCTTATACCTTTTTCGACCCAAACTTTATTTCAAGTTTGGTTTATTTTGGGACTTTAAGCCCACTCAAAGCTATCTATTTAAAGTTTGGTGAAAAGCCACCAAGTGTCTTTTCTTTAGCCATTAAACTTTTGAACAAGTGGCCTCATTTGACTAAGACTTTGATTTCACATTGTGTCGAGTGTGAAAAGTGATCCAATTAATTTAAGACACATGTATATGGTTCTATTTTTTTAATTAATTGTCTTTTGTTTTATTAGTTACATTGTGAAATGCAGCTAATTGAAAAGTGACACGTATATTTGTTTTTTTTTTTGTTGTCTTTGTCTTAGTTTTTTTACGTGTGTCTATTTTGTTTATTTCATGGACCCAAAAAATATTAACTTTATTTTTTTAAAGTTTTCACATCCGCCTTGAAGGATCTATTTTTTAACTTGTTTTTATTTATTAAGTAGCTCATTTTTTAGCTCACCCCTTCGAGTTGCTAAATAACTCATCGAGCTACTCTAGCCCTGACTTAGTTCCGAGCTCAGTTAGCTCACTATAAACTCGACCCCGACTAAGCTCTATCAAATTGATCTTAAATTCAACCAAATCAAGTTTTTTTTTACTAAATTCAAGTTGATTGCATTCATATAGCTAATAAAAATATTTGTAGCTAGTTTTTTGTCTCTTTTTGGCTTCCTTGACTCATTTTTAGCTAGAAATTTGTTTCCATTTCCATCTTGAGCATTAAAAATGGCTAGTTCTACCAGTTTTTCATTGGATAAGTCTCATCTTTTAAATGGAATGAACTATAGTATCTAGAGGGTAAGGTTAAAATCTTGTTTCATGGCTAGAAAGCTCTGGGATCTTGTGACTGGTATTGAAAAATCCCACAGGAGACAAGCTACCCCTGAAAACCTTAGCTCCTTCTCTCAGAGATCTCAGAAGCTCTGTCCATCCTATTGCAAAGCATTAGAGATGAATTCTTAATGCATATAGGTCATATGGACTCACTTGCAGATGCATGGAAGCAATTAGAGACCATGCATGAAAGGTATAGGTTGTCTAAAATTATTAAACTAGTTTTAGAGTTGTTTACAACACCCATGAAGGGGGATGAGAAAATTTCAACTATTTGGCTAAAATTAAGAACATCAAAGCTCAATTAGATGGCTGCAACTATGAATTATTTCAAGATAAGCTTTGTACTTCATAATTCAAATCAATATTCATGAAAATTTTAGAAACTACATCTCAATTCTCAATTCTAAGTATCAAAATGAGAATGATCTGCCTGATCTAGACACTTTGTCTTCTTTATTGATTCAAGAAGAGAGAGTCATGGAGAACTTTGATTCAAAAGAGACTTCTTCTCAAGCTTTGTTCTCACAGAGTCATAAGTCTTCTCATAATAGAAATAACAATAATCATAGTCAAAATCCTAATATCATATCTAGATTTAAATCAAATCCTAAGACTAACTCTAAGAACAATCAAAACTTTAAAGTCAAATTTAATGGTACTTGTAATAAGTGTGGAAAATTTGGGCATAAAGAGTCTGATTGTAGGGTGAAGACTAACAAATCAGCTAAGAATACTAAGAATAACAAGCCTAATAACCATAAGAAAAATCAAAAGCAAACCCAAGAAAATGTGGTTGAGCAGTCTATTGCTTTGTATACTGCCCTTTCAACTTCAAATGACAATGAATGGATTCTTGACAATGGTGCCTCTAGGCACATGACTTGTACTCTTGGTATCCTCTCAGATGTAGTTAAATGTGAAGAGAATATCTATCTAGGAGATAACTCAATCATTAGATCAAAGGTTGTGGCAATGTTAAGCTTTCAAATGGTGTAATTAGGAATGTCTTGTATGTTCCTCAATTGAAAAAGAATCTTTTTTCTTGCTCTCAGCTAACTAAAGAAAACTATAAAGTTGTTTTACTACAAGATAAGTGGTTTGTCAAAGATATGTTTAAAAATTTTATTGCTTCTGGCATTTAGAAAAATGGCTTGTATATCTTTGATGGTTTTGTGTCTGAATCTTGTTTTTCTTCCTCTTCTAGGAATGATATTCAACTTTGGCATGAAAGACTTGGTCATGTAAATTTCAAAATCCTATATGATATGTCTAGACTGAATCTTGTTGTTGGTCTTCCTAAGATAAAGATAGGTCATGAAACTTGTGAAATTTTCCTATGTGGTAAGCAACATGCTCAACCATTTCACAAACATCATGATCCAAATTCCTCTCAGTTATTAGAACTGATTCATAGTGATGTGAGAGGTCCACTTGAGGTTCCTTCTCTCAGTGGAGCCTTGTATGTTGTCTGTTTTATTGATGATTACTCTAGAATGACTTGGTCTTATTTCATTAAGAAGAAGTCTGATGTCTTAGTTAAGTTTCAGGAATTTAAAGCTCTAGTTGAGAATGCTTCTAATATGAAAAATTAAGAGAATTAGGACTGATAATGGAGGTGAATATGTCAATAAAAAAATTTTGATGAGTTTTGTGTGTCATGTGGGATTCAAAGAGAGTTGACTACTCCCTATTCCCCTAAGAAAATGGCATTATAGAAAGAAAGAATAGGACTGTCTTAGAAATGGATAGGACTATGATTCATGCTTCCAATGTGCCTAAATTCTTATGGGATGAAGCTATGAACATTTTTTCTATATTCTTAATAGAGTTCCTACTAAATCTCTTCATCAAGAAACTCCTCATGAAGTTTGGACAAAGCAAAAACCAAGATATTTCTCACTTAAGAATATTTGGTAGTCCTACTTCTATCTTCATTCCAAAATCCAAAAGGAAGAAGCTTGATCCAACCTCTTTTTCTTGTATTTTTGTTGGCTATGGCTGTAAAACTAAAGGATTGAGAGTTTATGATCCATTCAAGCATGACATTGTTGAAAACAGAAATGTTCAAGTCTTAGAAAGAACTTTCTCTGATGATCCTCATGAACCCTCCTTTGCTGCTCTAGAGATAGAGCCTGATAATTCTTCTCCCATGGAAACAAAAGTTCAAGAGGCTGATCATTTTGATCTAGATATGATGGAGATTGAGGGGAGTCATCTCAAAATGTCTTGCAACCTAAGATTCCTAAATGGGCTCAAAGTCTTGTTCAAAACTCTCAACCTGATAATCTTAGAAAGCTAACTAGAAGTCAACATACTTATCATGCCTTGATGACCCTCTATGAGGTAGAACCAATCCTTTGAAGAAGCATCTCAAGATGATAGATGGATTCAAGCTATGAAGGATGAATACAATGCTTTAATAAAAATGACACTTGGGAACTAGTCCCTCCTCCTTCTAAAAGAAGCATTGTAGGATCTAGGTGGTTGTTCAAAATCAAATATAACTCTCTAGGAGAGATTGAAAAGTTCAAGGAAAGGTTGGTAGCTCATGGTTTCACTTAAAACCTGGTATAGACTATGTTGAGACCTTTTCTCCTGTTGCTAAGATGAGCACTATGAGAGTTCTTCTTGCATTAGCTTCCCAATATGGTTGGGAGATTCACCAAATGGATGTTAAAAATGATTTCTTAAATGGTGACTTAAAAGAAGAAATCTATATGAGTCATCCTAAAGGTTTTGAAGAACCTGGTAAATAACTTTATGTCTATAAGCTTAAAAAGTCTTTGTATGGTCTTAAGCAAGCTCCTAGAGCTTGGTATGCTAAAATTAATAGGTTCTTTCAGAACTTGGTTTTTCTAATTGTTGTTTTGATAATGATTTATTTGTTAAGTTTGATAACAATCATATTATCATTATTGTTCTCTATGTTGATGATATTTTGATTACTAGTAGTGATAGAAATCTAATTGTTAGAATCAAAGAAAAGTTAAAACAACATTTTGAAATGACTGATTTAGGTTTATTAAATCATTTTCTTGGCATGATTATATTTCAAGATCATAAGTCTATTGTTGCATCTCAATCTCAGTATGCTATGAATTTTCTTAGAAGATTTAACATGATTGACTATAAGCATGTTTCCATTCCTATTGAAGTTGGTGTTAAGTTAGACCCTAAACCAACTTGTGCTAAATTTGATCCTACTTTGTATAGGCAACTAGTTGGTAGTCTAATTTATTTGACCATTACTAGACCTGATATTTCTTATGCAGTAGGAGTAGTTTCAATATTTATGCAAGAACCTTATGAGGTTCATTGGAAAATGGAAAAGAGAATTTTGAAATATATTAAAGGAACAATCAATTATGGTATTTTTATTCTTCTTGTAATGATGCACAATTATTTGGTTATTGTGATTCTGATCATGTTGGTGATGTTGTAGATAGAAAGTCTACTTTTAGATATATTTTCAAGTTGGGTGCAGGTGCCATCACTTGGAGTAAAAGAAGCAACCAACAATGTCTATATCTTCTACTGAGGTAAGAGTATAGAAGTGTTATGGAAGCTTCCAAAGAAGCTATGTGGCTGAAAAGACTGTTGGATGAGTTGCACATGGGCATCAAAGGGAGCACTACTCTTCTATGTGACAGCCAGAGTTGCATTTCTCTTGCAAAGAATCTAGTTCAACATCAAAGGACCAAGCATATTGAAGTTCATATGCATTTTATTCGAGAAAAATTCCTAAATGGTGATATTGATCTCAAGTTCTATTCTACTAAAGATCAAGTTGCAGATATCTTCACCAAGCCTTTGTGTGTTGTGAAGTTTTGCAAGTTTCATGCCTTGTTGGGCCTATCAAAGTTTCCATTGAGGGGAGTGTGCATGAAAATGCCACCTCTTAATGGCTGTTGTAAACTTCCAATACTTCCTCCACTTTGTAATAAGTAAATGTGTCACTCTATGTGAAGTTACTTGTAAATCCCAACAAAGCTTTAGTTGTGGGTATGCCTTAATTTATAAAAGGCTCCATAATCTGATGTAAGTCTTCATAAGTAAAGCACTTGTTCTTAAGAATTTTTGTATGGGAAGATCAGTTGATCTCCCTTGTTTGCATGCTATCCTGAATCATTGTTGTTGATTCAAGGATCTATAAATCCTTTTGTAGAAAAAGGTTAAATTGGCATGTCTATTTTTTTGTTTTCCCACTTAACATTAAGGGGAGTGTTGGGGTGTTAATGTCAAGTGGGGATAGCCACTTAGACAACCCCATCTTAAAGATTATTTTTAATAATCTTAGTTGGTCTTCACAACTTTGAAAAGAGTGAAGTGGTATAACCACTCACCCATCCTATATAAATAGGATGATCCCTCACGGGATTGGACTGGACTTGGTAATCTAGCTTTTGCTAATGTTTTTCATAGACCGATTGATCTATACTTAGCTACTTATGTGAGCTATTATACAACGTTAGATAGAAAATTTTATTTTATTTTGTGAGACCGAGGAGTGAGTGGAAGTGCTTGGGTTAAACTGATAAATTCTTAATATAAGATAGTGCTTTTCAATGGATTTTTTCCCTACGGGTTTCTCCACTTAAATTTGGTGTCTCTTGTCTCATTTACTTTCAGCTATTGATATTTGTTTTCATTCATATGTTAACTATTATATGCATTTGTAAAACATCTGGTTAAAATGTTCTACACATTATAATCTATAATCCTCGAGTGAAGGGTAATGAAGGTAGTTAAGAACAAATCGATATTTTCCTTGAATTTGGGTCACTATAATACGTGAATTGACATACTTAGAACTGTATGGAACAAAGTAAAGTATTAGTAGAGCAAGGATTTGTTTATAATGACTAGTTTTGCATGTTTTAGCTATTCTAAAGTAATGAAAAGACATCCAAAATAGGGTACTAATGAGAATGAAATAAAATGATTGTTATGAAGTGATGAATGAGTGAAATTTTCATAGAGCCCTACATCATTTGGTATTAGAGCCTAAAAAATCATATGAAGAAGTTTGATTAAGATAACAAGGATATTTGTGATTGTGAAGTTACGGGTGAAGAGGAATGGATAAATAATAAGCTGATAAGAAATAAGGAGAGGAAAAAGGAGAGGAAATGAAAGGATAAAGAATCCAATAAGAATAGAGAAGAGGAAGAATGCAAGAGGAATAGATGGTGAGAGAATTGAAAGAGTTAAGATAGGATGTTTAGAAACTTGGAGAGAGGATAGAGAAGTGGGATATATGATGAGAAGAAGGGTCAAATGGCCTATAACACAAATTGTAAAGTGGAAACAAAGGTTGTAGATGAGAGAGGAAATCATAAGAGAAGAGAAAATGATAAGGCAAATGAGGAAACATGCAATCAAAATAGAAAAAGAGATAGTCAAAGAAGTTATGTATGAAGGAATTTAGAGGTTAAATGAGGGAAAAGAAGGTGTAACATCAATAGATTAGTTTGATAATCAGGTATGTAACAAAATTCAAATGGAAAATGAATGCTCCTTTATTGTACATACCGAAGAAGATGAAGAAAACAAGTTTGATAGTCTTGTTTGTGATAAAGAATTGTGTGGACCACGTGTTGAAAATAAAAAGGTCAGTTTAGGGAATATGATTATGATGATGGATATTAAGATATTATTGTTGAGAATCAATCAAATAGGTATACAAGTGGAAGAGGATGAACAAAGGAAAGTGAAATGGTGAATCAACTCGAGAGGTCTAGAGAAGGTAACGAAGAAGATGAAGGTCTCTTATAAGAGGCCTTAAACATGTTTTTGGAAATTGAGGATGAACAACAAGGTATAGTGCACAAGAAAGAAATTAGAAACAAAAGTGAAGATAGTGAAGAAAGATAAGGGAGAGATAAAAGTGACAGTGAAGAAGTAAAATATGAAGTTCTTATAGACTTAGAAAAGGGCCCAATGGAGGAAGAATAATTTGATGAAGAATATGAGGATGATGAAAAGCTGAAAAATGAAGAGTATGCGCGGATTGCAGCCCATTTGAGAAAATAAGATGATGGAATTATGTTGAGAAAAGGATATGAATAGGTAGAAAACATCAAAATTCATGAATAACAATGTATATTTGTTGTTTTTGTGTTTGTCTTTGCAGTGTAGTTGATGAAAGATTGAAAATGACAGAGATGAGAAGTAACTCAAGAAGAAAATAAACAATATTAAAGAAAATGCAAAAATAAATAACCAAATATGGGACCCATGAGGTTAGAAAACAAGAAAGAAGAGTGGGAAAACACAAGTTAAAAAAATCATGTCAAGAAGATGAAGACTCAGTCCAAGACATGGTAATGCAAACAAGAACATGGGTTATTTTTATCCTCTTTACGAATATGATTCAAGGGCATCATCATAAGAATGTTAAAAATTTGAAATTTCCATTCTTCTTATATCATGAGATCGTGAAAGAGGGTTAGATTCATTTTCTAATGTTATGTCATTCAAAATTTCAAAATTCAAGGTTTCCCTCCTTTTTTAATTCAAAATTCTAAGCATGAAAAAGAGGAAAGTGACTTATAAATGGTTAAAAGAGAGAACTTAAAAGATTTGAGGGAATGTGTGAGGTGTATATAGATAAGTTATGAGTTTTAGAGAAGTGTATAAGCTAGTGAAGTGTTAAAAATGATGTAATGGAGCTATTTTGGATATGTGAGAGACATGAGGAGTCATGAGTTAGTTAGGTTTAATAAGAAGAGTTCCATAAAGGAAGAGGATTCAAAGGAATAGAGGTATTTAATCTCCTTATGGAAGGTGAGAGAGGATAACACCTCGAGAATCGGAGGTGAAGGGGAGTTTTGTATTAAAATATAATTTGATATATATAACTCTATTTTTTAGACATTTTAAGCTGGCTTATTTCCTTGAAAATGGTAGATTTTTGATATTTTGTTTATGAATTATAGGTGGATTCTATTTTTATACATCAATATTTGGCTTGGCCTTTATGAAGGTAGTTGGGAGGTTTGAATGGTGCATACCCTATTATTAGCATGAATTTTGACATATAGATTATGTATGCCTGTATATTTTGTGTTTTCCTTCATAATTCTGAGTAGATCCTTTTGAGAACTTGATGATTAATATTAAATCACATTATAATGTTCTTTTTATATCATTTCAAGGTTGAAAGTGAGTATCATGGTGGTTTTCATTGTATGCATGTAAGAGTTGTAGACTATGTAAAACCATAAGTCTATGTCTTATAAAGGAACTTGAGATTTCTAAACTTTGGATTTAATTATAAGGTATCCTTGAAGGATTAACATGTTAAGAAGAGTATATGGGATGATAATATATTATTTTGAATGGCTTAAAGGGTAAATCCTTCATCATTTTCTTCTTGCATGTTGGAGTAATCTCATAGAATAGGACTATGGTTGTGCATGGCTTAGTCGGGTGATATTTAGATACATTTTGATTGCATTAGATGAATGTGATCATTAGGATAATTGTGGTGGTAAGTATTCAATTTAATGATAATCTTTTTATTGCTAAGGAATTACATTGTTGGTTATTAATGAGTGAGGGTTTTAAGACCACCCCGCTCTAATGTGATTGAAAGGAAGTTTTTGATTATTGGTTTAAAAAAATTCATCTCTTCCCTTTTTGGTTTAACGAACTCTTGAAAAGACTTAGACATTCCTTGGTGTCAATTTTCAGACCACTGAAAAAAATACAACCCATTTTATAGGAAAAATGTTCTCTCTCGGGCTATCACCGCCCATAGCTAGGTTTTGTATTTTGTAATTTTGAAACAGGGAATCTAAACCAAAAACTTGAAACAATTAACAAAGAAAAATTATTTGAACAAATTAAGAAGGAATTTTTGGATTTCGTTGGTTGTAATGTGAAATATTGTTGACAATATAGAACGAGACAAAGATCAAAGTCAAGACCTAATTGAGGAAGTCAACTTAAAGAGGAAGTAGGATTTAGAATTATATTTTAGTCTTGAAACTTTACACACATAAAGATGATGGAATTGGGTGTCTAAAAAGGGTTGTTTTGGATCTTAAAGCTCCTTGAGTTGAAAGTTAGGCATGAAAAGACCTAAAACCAAGGTTAGTAGGAATTTATTATACTAGAAAACAAAATATTGGTTTTTGGGAAAATGACAAAGAGTTGAGAATTGAAATTGAACACACGCCTTGTCAATCCTAAAGGGTATTTGTATATGTTTTCAATTCTACGTGGTTATTTCTAATTCATTCCAACTATGAATGTTTAAAGCGCATTGGGTTTAAGATCTCTTTAAGGCGAGTTCTAGAAAAACATAGAGAACAATAATGAATTCATTGATTCTAACCTATTTGGTGGATGTTATTATGTGGAGATGATAATGTGAGACAAGGTACAAAGGAGTAAAGATGCCATTAAAGGAAAAATCCCAAATTTTACCTATTTGGGGACCTAAAACACTATGAAGGTAGTTAAGAACAAATTGAGATTTTCCTTGAATTTGGGTCACTATAATAGGTGAATTGCTATACTTATAAGTGTGTGGAACAAAGTAAGGTATTAGTGGAGCAAGTATTTGTTTGTAAAGACAGGTTTTGCATGTTTTAGCTATACTAAGGTAGTGAATAAACATCCAAAAAATGGTACTAATGATAATGAAATAAATTGATTGTTATGAAGTGATGAATGGTGAAATTGTCATAGAGCTTTGCATCACCAAGCTTTGGGCTAGGATAGAAAAAATTTAAACTAAAAAATAAGTTTCAAACTAAAAATAAATGGCTAAACATCTTTCATTATTCTAAAGGCCTCTTGTTAGCACAAAAAAGTAATAAATTCCCAAATATTTAAGGATCAATCAAGAAAATTATCAGTTTTTAAAAGGAAGGAGTAGGAAATCAATTTATGAATAAAATAGGAAATGGATAAGAACATTCCTATATAGACCCCCTTGGCTCTTGCTTTAATTTCTGGAATCAAATCTTCCACCACCAACATTCAATTTTCCTATGGAATCTTTCATTTTTGGGTAAGATCTCAATTTCTTGGCTATGATATTTATGATCACCTTTAATCCATCCAACTTGCACTCCTTTGGTTGGTGTTGATTTTCCAACCACATGGAGGTTGCGTGCTTGTTCTAAGGGCATTTCTTGGGGATTTTTCTCCAAACCTATGCCTAGGTGACATGTGGAGGTCTTGCACCTATTTGAGAATATTCCTTTTCTCTCTTTATTTGAAATTACACTCGGGTGACATGTGGAGACCTTGTGCATTTTTACTATATCTTTGACTTTTTAATCCACCGGGTAACTTTATCAAGCCTGAGACATGTGGGTGGTGCAACACAATTTTGAGAACATTCCTTTCTCTGCATTATGCCCCGAGTGTGCCAAAGGGACACATGGATATATTCCACATTCAGTTCCATACTTAGTCGAATTTGGGCTCAAAAAACAAAACAAAAATAACTAGGGCCGGGGTGACAAAATACAATAGCCTAGGTAAAGATTCTCACACAAAAATAACTCTACAGTTATTGGTGACTCACCAAGGAACTCTGTGCCATTCAAAGAAGGATCAAACAATCCTCTTTGCCTTAAAATTCAAAATTTGGCTTACGAAACACCACTCATATTTTTGTAAAATAGTCCAATATCTAAGCCATTCACCTCTCGTAGGGTAGGTTCTTCACTACAATGCCTATAAAGCTTGATCCATCTTGACTATCTCCTTGTGAGAAAAGGTTTGGAGACTCTACACTACTATGTGAAAATGGAACTCCAACTATATGATTGGGTTCAGGATGGATTCCACCTCGGTGACACTTTGGATCTCTCTTTTAAATAATGAAAGATAGTCTTATCTTGTCATTTGGTAATCATGAACTGCTGAATTTGGTCTCGTTGATAGGAATGTGGAGTGATTGGGGAAGGGGAGGGGAAGCCTAATTGAACCAATTTGTTAATACTCTTCTTCTTCTCTTTGATCCCCTGTTGAAGCTAGGTCAAGAGATTTTGGAATTTGATGGATGCTTTGTTACAGCTTAGAATCTCATTGATCTTCACAGAAATCATCCCCATGTCTCGTGATATCTACCCCTTATATGGCGGAGTCCGAAGAATTATAAAGCTTCGAATCAATAATAGTGATTCAGGACCTTGTGGATATGGCACTACACGATGGTGGAAGTCGTGGTCTCCACATTTGAGCATAACCACTCTGGATCATATATAAATCCAAGTGTGGGGGCTGGATTCATTTCCATGGTGGAAATTTGGTTAGAACAAGAGGTATATAGCTCCTACACTAATGTTACAATTCCCCCTTTCTAGGGTTGTCCCAATTTATGGGTCAAGTCCTTGACCGCATCCTTGGATGATTTCAACCTTTTCTATAGGTTTCCCTTTTCTGCTTCGACGATGCACAACTTTTCTTGGAACATAGCCACCTCCTCCTTTCTTGTATCAACCTCCTGTGTGAGGGATCCTTTCTCCTATGAGAGAGAATAGGCCAAGGCTTTAGATGTGGTGATTTTAGCTTCTAAATTCTTAGCTTCCACCTAAGAATCCATAAGGACTTCTCTTGATGGAGCTTCCTTCAACTCCTTGCAGAGATGTTTGATTTCCTTACCTTTTCCTTTAATCTCGGCTTGTTGGTTGGCCACATTGCCTTCTACCCTATGGATCCTAGATTGTGCCTTTTAGATCTGGTTGTTTATCTTGAAGTAGTCTGTGATGACTACAATAGCGTTTTGTTCATTATCTCAACCTTATCTTGAGGCCAAAACTCTGTGAGGTCAACCATGACAGTCTTTGATAGAATAATTGTCTCGGTGCATCTTCTCTATGGGTTTGGATACTTGGGGACTAAAGGAGATTTTTTTATGGTCATATAATGATTGCATCTACTTCGTCACTCATCTTGACATTTCCTTCTTGTTTTTCTTCTCCCTTCTACTTTCTCGGGTTGCCTTGGTTGTTTTAGCTTGACTCAAAAATTATGATGGAGAAGGGATGATCCCACCTATGAATGGGAACTCGGGTGGCAGACCATATGAGATTGTAACAGGTGGTCGAGCTTGTGAGGTTACTAGATCTCGAAGAAGGTCCTATCACCACACGGGGAGAAGGTTAGGATGGTGGAGGGCAGCTTGAGGCAAAAGGAGGTTCTGTGGAGGAGGGGAGTGTCTAGGATGGGGTCATTGATAAGGGGATACCCTCTAAAGGGGAAAATGGTGGTGGAGGAGGGGATTGAAAGGGATCCCCAAGAGGAGGGAGAGGGGGAGGAGATGCAGGGGTCATGACTGACTTTAAATTTTTGTGTTGGGGGCTCAACATGAATTCCTCCACTGGTTTCCTACCCTAGGGAACTAATGTGAGTTGTGGAGTGGGTGTTTGAACTAAAGGATCTTACTTGAAGTGGAGGGAGGGGGATGTACTATAAATTACTGTTGAGAGGGCCTAGAGGACTCTGTGGTATTTCTCATGGGAAGCTCCTTGGTTATTGTCAGTCTCCTCAGTCTCTGCATTGAACCCGTGATCCGCATCCAAAAACTCCTCTCATTATTCATCACTGGATACGCCCTCAAAATTGAGGGTGGTTGTATGATATCCTACCTATAATTCCAATAGGCTTCATTTTTTGTGCTCTAGTCCTTATTACAAAGGGCCTCTCTGAGTCCTCATGTCATTGTGTGGTTGGGATCAAACCTGTGATGGACAAGGTGGAATGACTCCCACTCTAGAATTGGAATGTCGCTGAGCTTGACAAACATGTCGGTGAATCTTCCCAAGGGGACCACCTATCTTCAAAAAAATTCCTCAACTTGTGATTGTAGGATTCTAACACCTTTTTCAAACTAAATTCAAGGCCATCGTCCCATCCGGGTCATACCTCCATGAGTCCTGAATCAGGGTAAAGCCATAGGAAGCCAACTTTTGTGTAAGCATATGCTCACCTTACATTTAATCACAATAATTCCTCCCTTTCTCAAGGGGAGGTCAAAGAGTTCCTTATTTTTTTGACGAGCTGAATTCAACATCCAAGAGTACCAATTGCTTGGTTATCTCTAGACCCACCACCCATGTTGTGAGGACCCTCGGGAGCATAAAGGATTCATCTTGGAAACCATGTACTAGAATAATAACATGTCCTGCCCCAAAAAAATAATCACAAGGGTGAAGGGGATATGTGAGGATGGAATGAACAGAGCTATTCATTATGTTATTGACCCCTTCTGGGTCAAATTCATGCAGGAGGGGCTCCACAAAAGAGTTTAAAAATTCATATCTACTTGGACTCATTGGAAAATTCGTAGCATTTGAAATGATTTTTTTGGATGCTCCCAAATTTCTTAAATAACCGCCTCAACTTATGTAGAGTAATGGTTCACGGGTAGATATAGTCACATCATATAATGACCCTTTTTTATTTAATGACCCTAAGCACCGAAATTTACATTTTCCAAGAGATTTTGTGTCAATTCTTCAATCTTTTTCCCCAAATATCTTAGAAATACATTGGATCATTAATTTTGGGGAAAATTAGGAAGATGCACTTCCTCCAAAAATTCAAAAAGAGGCAAGGGTGTCCTGCGAGGGACACGTGTCCGAGACACTTATTGAAAGGGACAAAAACCAAAGAAGGCAAAAAGAATGAGGAAAAGCAAAAACTATACATATGATACAATACTTCAAATGAAGAGACTCAATGGAAAGGATTTAAGTGAATCCTGTTTACTGGAATTGCCAAGGGGTTGCCTTCCATGGTCTCAAGTTTAAAAGCATTGTGTTGCTTGCATGCGCTAATTTTGAAGGGTCTTGTCCATAAGGGGTGGAACTTTTCTTGATTTACAATTTAAAACCCTTGTATCCCATTTCAAAACTATAGTACTAACTTAGAATTCTAGTTCCGATGTATTTTGATACAACCAAGTTTTCACCACCTACTAGCGGCTGATCATGGCTTCATGAGTGACCTCCCGCTTCTCTTAGAGCTCTACTAGCTCAATGAGTCTTACTTGCATTGCCTCATTTTCCTCTATCTCAATTTGTTTTAATAGTTGTAATGCAGGGATTTCTAGGGTAATCGGCATCACAATACTTTTCCCATAAACTATCTCATATGACAAGGCTTTCAGGATCTATTTAGGTGTGATTTGATTAGCCCATAAGGTTGTTTTGACATGTTCATGCCACAACCTCTTATGCTCATTTCCCATCCTTTTTATGAGCCTGATCATATTTTTGTTAGTGGATTCTTTCCTTATGGGTAATAATTAGAGGATGTTTTTAGATAGATCCCATACCTTATAGCAAAGTCGATACTTTTTCCCTCCAAAAGGCCTTAGAATTATCTGATATAATAGTGCGGGGGGTCTAAAGCAAGTAGTGATATCTTGTAGGAGGTCCAAGATCATGTTCTCGGTGGCATATTTTAGTGGAACTGCTTCCACCCATCGGGTGAAGTAATCTATTGTAGTGAGGATCCATTTGTGCCCAATGTTCGAAGTTGGGTTGACCATACCAATGAAGTCTAGACCCCATTGTGAAAATGGTTCCTCAATTAGGATGGGGTTAAGAGGTAATACCGCATTCCTCCGAAATCTCATATAAACTTGACAAACCCTGCATATTTTTTTTTCTACTTGACAATTAGTGAACATGCTTGGAAAAACGTATCCTACTTAGAGGATTTTTATATATATGATTTGGATATCCCAAGCTCCCATGGTGCAACTCATGTAAGACCCTTTCAGCTTCTTCATTCTCTAGGCACCTGAGTAGGATCCCGTTAAAGTTTCTTTTGAAAAGAAAATCGTCAATCATGGTGAACTTGATTCCTATTGCCTATAGTACCTTCTCTTTTTGAGAGGGAGATGGTTCGGGTATTTCCTGTCTGCATGAAGTGGATCCTATCTAAGACCCAACTACCAAAGTCACTTTTTTGGATATAGAGTATCTTCTCAGGCTCATCATTAGTCGGGGCATGGGGTCTTGTGTAAGATATTGACATAGGCCCCTTCCTTGTACTAGCTTTGTAGGCTTTATCTCAATGTCATATTCAAAGATCTTAGTGATCCAGTTAGCTCTTTTATCTATTATCTCACCCTCTGTTATATATTCCTTGACATTAGAGTGTGCCACCATAACCTTGATTTGACTATGGGTGACAACCTATTTTCATAGTCATGGATATTTTTTGAAAATTAGGCAACTAGATGTTCCTCTCCTTGAGACTCTCCTTTCTGTGTCAGCATGGATGCTACACTATGCTCACTCCCATATTTATACATAATGAAATCCTTTGAGAAATCAGGGTTGCACAGTACCAAGGTAGATGTGATATGCCCTTTAATTACCTCAAGGGCATGATGACCTTCAATGGTCCATTTGAAGTTAAGGTCCTTCTTCAGCATTAGCGTGATTGGGTGGATTGTCCCGACAAAGTCGAAATGAACTTGCTGACAAAATTGATCTTTCCTAAGAAATATTGGACCACTTTCTTATTGATTGACAAGGGTAGTCCTAGGATGGCTTCAAATATTTCTAGATCAATAGAGATTCCTTCCTTTGAAACAATGTGTCCCAAGATTTTTCCCTGGGGTACTCGAAAACACATTTCCTTGGGTTCAGGGAGATCCTAAATTCTTGGCACTTCTTGAATACGGATTCCAAGGTGTCAAAATGATCCTCTACCATCTTGGTAAATATTGTGAGATCATCTAGGTATATAAGAATTACCTTATTGATTAGTGCTCCAAATGTGGCATCCATGGCTCTTTGAAAGGTAGCTCTAATATTTGTGAGTCCAAATGGAATTTTTGTGTATGTGAAGGTTCCCCACTTTGTCATGAAAGTGGTCTTATGTTGGTCTCCTTCCACGAGCCATATTTGGTTATAGCCTGAAAAACCATCCAACAGAGAGAATCTCTCTAAGCCTATAACTATTTGTAATATCTGCTCCATGGAGGGTAAGGGATAGTGATCCTTAAGGGACACTCTATTTAGGTCTCTGAAATCTACACAAAGCCAAATTTCACCATTTTTCTTCCTTACCGAAACTAGGTTAGAGACCCATGTTGTGTGCTTGATAGGGAAGATTATTTTGGCCTCTAAGAGCTTTCTCACTTCCTCTATTATGAGGATTATATCTTTTGATTCATGGTTTGTTACTTACGTGTACGGGCTTAGTTCCTTCTTCGAGGTCAATGGTGTGTTGGATGATATCCTTGTTGTAACTGTGTAGGTCGTCGTACGTCCGTCAAGCCATCACTTTGTCATACTTATGACATAGAGCCACAAGTCTTTCCTTTTCACTTTGAGTGACTAATCTCCCAAATTTTAGCTTCCTCCCATTAGTCACTTCTAGCTCAACGTAATCCTCTTTAATCGTTGTGAACCTCCTTTGATCCAAATTAGCATCATTAGAATAAAAATTCTCTCTAGTGTTATTAACCCTTTTGGAATTTTGTTCGTCTTCAACTGAATAATCTGATCTCCATAAGCTTCTTCAATTTTGGGTTGGATTTGGTTTGCAAACTAGTCAGATTGCTAGAGGAAGTGTACAATCTATCGGTCATTGTTAAAAACCTACCAATGATCAATGTTATCGGGTATAGATGGGTGGATGATCAATTTTATTATAGTTTTGTTCGTTATCAAGTCCTGGATCAGGTTGAATTGTGACTGATTAAATCCATCCTATCAGCCTCCATATTTTGGTCTTGGGGAATAACCTTGATATTAAAGGCTTCAAAATCTTTGATGAGATCCCACACCCTATGTCGATAGGACCTCATTCTTATATTTTTCATGGCAACGGTGTTCCTTACTTGTGTCACCACCAAATCCGAGTTGCCAAATACTCTCAACTATTTGATGCCCTCCTTTTATACCATGGCAAAGCCATGAACTAAGGATTCATACTCTGCTTCATTACTGGTGCAGGTGAACTAGAGGTGAAATGCCTAAAGTATCTTCTTTCCACTTGGGGATGAAAAACATATCCCAGATCTTGAGCCATTTTTTCTTTTAGCTCCATCGAAATGCAGGGTCCATATCTAGGAATCCCTGATAAGACTCCCTTCTCTTCTATTCTCATTTTTGACCACCTTTGGAATTGTGGAGTCTTCATCGAAGATGACGTAAGTGATCAAACCAATTGAATCGAAGTTCTTGACAGGATCGCATGGGGGGAGGTTAGCTAAATAATTTATGATTTGAATGTTACCATCCTCTATATATGATTCCTATTCTTAGATGATCATGGCGTGGCAAGCCTTAAATCCTAAGACCACCTTGTCCATTATATGTTCCTTGCCAAGGGGTTTTGATAATACTAAGTCATCTTAGACCCATACTTTGTCCGTAGAATCAGATGGGACTAGTCAAGAGACATGTAGCCTCCTATCTTGGCCATGAAATCATGGGAGAGACATAGTTTGAAGACTGGTGGAATGTCAATCACCACTATATCCTATGGAACGGTTATGTTCGAGACAAGAATAAAGCTACAATGGGAGTCCCTTGATAGCTCCTATGGTTTGGAATGATTTTCCATCCAGTTGCATGAATCCTTTCTTTAAGGGCTCATATTTAATTCCCAAGGCATCTGTAATTGCTTTGGGCATGACCGTAGTGCTTGCGCCAGAGTCTATCATGGAGTTATGCAATAATTTCCTACCTATTATAAGAGTCATAAAAAAGGGGTTGGGCCTTGGTTTACTTACTTCTCCCTTTTGATTTAACAGCACTACCTCTATTAGGGCCCGAATCATTTTTACCTATTCCTTCTCTTTCTGGTGGAGGTTGGGTCGTCATTTGACTTCAATGCTTTTTGAAGAAACTCCTTTTGCTCTGGAATACCCAGAGATCCCATAAGGATGCGTTATCGAGTGCTTTCTTGAGTTGTTGAACCACGTTTATCATTCCAAGAGATGATTTATTGGGTAGTGAATGGTGTTTCATTTCTTTGATAGTGGGTGGAGGTCACCCCGATTTTGGAATCTGGATAGTTCTCGGGGATTCTTTTACAACCGTCGATGGTGAGACTGTAATGGTTGGAGGATCTTTTTACATCCCGCTAATTGTAGTTAGGATAGGAGTGGCCATCTCTATCATCCTTTTTTTGAAGTGAGTGTTGTAATTAAATTGAACTAGGTTGGAAGAAGCTACCTCGTTTGTAAATATGAATTCCTCTCCTTATACCCATGAGAAAAAATGTGCTCGGTGTGATCTACGCTTCTTGTTCTAGGGACATCCTTGAATCGTGCAAAAAAGACTGGTAAGTCTCCCGTTAACATCGTAGCCTTCCCTTTCTCTTTGTTTGGCTACCTTTTGCTGCAAATTTCCTTGGGGATAGTCTCTTGGCATGTGAGGAATATTACAAGGGAAACACCATGTGTTGGGGTCTTCTACCAAATTGTTTTTTCTAGGTACCATTTCCCTTCCACTATTGGGTGGGATGGTCTGAAGTGGTGTTGGCACCAAGACGAGTTGGTTAGATGACTATGCAGACATGGAAGCCTTTGGGTATTCTAATGTTGTGGGGAATAGGTAGGCCTGCCACCCTGATAAATTTGATAATTTTGTCTTGGGTAAGTGCTTTGATTCCTTTTAAGATTTACTATCTCGTTAGAGAAGTTTATGAGGATATTTTGACTTCCTCCATTTTGGGAGAAGAAGAGGACAATGTTGTAGTGGGGATAAGTTTTGGATGAGAGGATGGGTAATTATATATGGACACAAGGGCTTGAGTAGAGCTTGGGACCTGTGCTTGTGGAAGGGGAGCTATTTCGAGGTATATTGGCAAAGGGGCTCTCACGGGAAGCTTACCAACATCTATTAATTTTTTCTCGGCTTTGATACAATATCATATGCTTATGGTAAAGAGTCCCCTCCTAAAGATTGAATTATCACATAAATAGTTGAATTCAAATATTTTAAGTAAAAACAATAGCCATACTGCAGGTGGCCTTGATAGACTAGGAATCCTTTACCACATTTTATGAAATCTAGGTGTTAAAATAGGTCATAAGTTCTTGCGGACCCTTCTTTATGTTGATGATTTGTTTTAGGAGTGAAGATATATCTCCTTTCTTGCTAAATATTTCTACCAAGACATTTCTTAGTTGGTCCCAAGTGTCATAGAATTAAGGGTTAGGGACCTGTTGGATTTTTAAATGAAACTTTAACAAACCACAGTCATGGGATATCATGTCCCTCCTCTTTAATGGGAGAGGTTCCCTTATTGAAAGCAAGCAACAAAACTTATATACAAATGTACAAATTTCAAAGTGTGGATTCCTAATACTTTGAAACGTTTTATGCCCAAAGATCATCAATACGAAAGAATGGAAGAATTAAGGAGATGAGAGAGAAAGAACATAACAATACCTTCAGAAATATAGATGGCAGAGTATAACCTTATACGTATTGAAATAGGGAGTTATAGAGTAGAATCATTCACTTTCAAAACAGATATAATTTCATGGACACAAAGTTCTAGAAATCATAGAAACAAGAACACAAAGTTTCTTAGCATGCAAAGATGGATGATTCGTAAATTTTTAGACAAGGAAAGAAGGAGTAATAGAGGAAGAAATGGGAAAACTTTTGTATTGATTACTTTGAATCTATTACATCTATAGAGTACCAGGATCCAACCCTAACAACGACATGGAGAAGCCATTAAATAGCTTCTAAGAATGGTTACATTTAGTTACAAAAATGATGAAAATTGATTCAAGAAACCAATTTTGAGTCTCTCCAATGCCTCGGCCATTTCCATGCCTAGCAGAAAAACCAGACGCATTGAATCGCAGCCGTTCAATCTACCTTTGTAAACTTTGAATTTGAGCCATCCACGTGGGAGAGATTTAAATAGAAGCGGGCTTGGGATGCCTTTTGCATTTTGTGCCTTTTGTAGAAATGGCACTTCGGAACATTTTGGCCCACCCACCCACTTTTGATATAGGCTTGACACGTGGCTTTACGTGAGTGGTGATGGAGTCATGGCTCACTTTTTTCAATTTTACCCCTTTTCAACGCAGCTCAAAAAACTCAAATTGCTCCACCGACCCACCTCCCCACTTTGAATTTTGATGTGGGCTCAATATTTGACTTTATCCCTTTTGGAAACAAAGCCAAAATTCCCAAATCGCTCCGAGCCCACTTTCCCACTTTGAATTTTCAACGACATCAAAACACAAAAAGGGCCCACCTCCCCACTAATGCTTGAAACATGGCCACGTGTCCCTTTGCGGGCCAGTTCAATATTTTTTTCATTTTTGACTAAGTCCCTTCTATTTAACGGGGCCATATGTCGACCACTCGGACATGTGGAGGGCTAGCAAAAGTTTAGGGACCTGCCTCAAGATTTTTCCTTTTGAAGTTATGCCGAGCTGACACGTGGAGGCTTTCACAAACTCTTCTGTATTTAGCTGATTAATGGCCGCTCTGTCCACTTTTTGGACTGGGACATGCAGAGAGCTGGTACAAGTTTGGGGAACCACCTTTGGCTTCGACCCTTGAAAGCGCATCGAGCTAACACATGGCTCCTTCCTCCAGTCCTAGAATCTCGTTTGACTCGACCACATGGCGAGATGGCACTCATTTCAAGATCGCCCTTGGCTTCAACCCTTGAATTTACGCCGATGAGACACGTGTCATCATCCACTGAACCTTCCATACTTAGTCAATTTGGGATTTTTCTGGCTTCATTTTGGACCTGGGACACGTGGAAAGCCTGCACTTATTTAAGGATTGTCCCTTGGGCCCTGCCCTTAGAGTTGTGTCATTTAGACACGTGGAGGCTTCCGCTATCACTTGAAACATGGTCATGCCACATCCAATCTAAGATGTCCACATACTACCCATGGATGTTGGGGCACAAATTGACAGGGAAGATACACTCTGTCATGCTCGATTGTGAAAGAATAAAAATAAAGGGAAAACTCCACCTTTACACATGAATTTCAAATTGTTCTCCATGGAATGGAAAACTACAAACAATACTAGGCTCGATGCAATCCATTACTCCAAGGTACCGACTCAAAATTTTCAAAACTTGACTTCAAAAAGAGGGGAATTTTGAGGGCGACAACAACTGGCTCTTTCTGGGGATGAATTGACAGAGGAATGAGGCAAGATCAAGGACCATAAAAAAACTCAAGGAAGTAGACCCAGTTCCTCATCCATTGGGAAAAATAGAGTCAAAGGAAAAACCAATATAGAAGACAAAACACATGAAAAGGGAAACAAACCAAAAGGAAAAACAGAAACAAAACACAAAGGAACGACCCAAAACCAACAACATTGTACACAATATACAGAAGGACCTGCCTAGTCACCTAGGACTTGAACAACTTTAGATACTGCCCACTATAAGGAAGTGGGAGAGGAGAACCATCCATATAATCCAAATAGAATGAATTTTCTCCAACAAAGTGCCTGATTTTAAAAGGACCAAGCCAAAGGGAATCAAACTTACCATGACTTCCTCGAGGTTCATGCCTTTTTCCCACAGCAGAACAATGTCTCCCACTTGAAAATCTCTGGGTCTAGCTTTCTTATCAAACAAAGCTTTCACCCTCAGTTGATGAGCTAATATCCTATCAAAAACCTGTAACCTATCTTCATCTAGCTTCTAGAGATACATGATCCTCTTGTCTAAGGAACTGGTAAAACTTGAATCTTCAATAGCCTTCATTAAGTGCAAGGCTGGTAATTCCACTATTATAGGAAACTGAGCTTCAATGCCATACACCACTTGAAATGGAGAAATTCTAATTTCTCTTTTGGGTGTAAGTCTATCTTCCCAGAGAGCATCGAAAGTTTCTTGTGCCAAATCATCTCGAGATTCATTGACAAGCTTTCAAATGATGGTTACCAAATTATTATCTATTGATTCTACTTGTCCATTCCCTTGGGGGTAGTAGTTTTAAGAATGAGCAAGGGAAATTCCATAACCATAGCAAAAATCCATCATCTCCAAATAAAAAAATTGAAGCATTATCACATCCAATGTTGTTTGGTACCCCTAACCTTATCAAGATGTTCTCTTTAATGAAATTACACACCACCTCAAAAGTAGTGCTTTTGACTGGAATGGCCTCTACCCACTTTGTGAAATAGTTTGTAGCAGTTAGCACGTGAGTATGCCCAACATTGGAAGGTGGGTTAAGAGTCCCAATGAAATATAATCCCCACTATTCAAAAGGCTCATCAATCACTACTGGATTTAGTGGCAAAGTAGCCAACTTAGGTCTCCCAACAAAATTTTGACAGCTTCACACTTACCTACCCATTTTGATGCATCTTTGAACAATGTAGGCCAATAGTACCTAGCATGAAGGATTTTATGGGCAGTGACAGCAGAAGAGAAATGGCCTCCACAAGCCTGATCATGAAAAGATGAGAACAACTTCTTCTGTTGCTCTTTGTCTACACACTTCAAGAATCTTCCATCTATGCCTTGCTTGAACAAAGCATTCTCCCATAATACATATTGTGCAAACCTTAGCTTAATAGTCCTCTTCTCCTTAGCACTCAAGTGGGATGGACACTCTCCATAAGTAAGAAAATGTGCAATATCAGCATACCATTCATCTATTGAACTGAGGAAGAGGACAACAAGAACATCAATTGCTTCTTTTGAACAACATTGCATCAAATCCTTCAGCAATAAGCTCACACAAGCCTTTACCCTAGACTAGCTTAGATGGCTTGATATCAAGGTCATATTCAGAAATTTTTCTACCCAATTTCTTAGTTCCCGTGTAGACACTAAAATTAGGTCACACTCCCCTTTGTCCCTCGACATATAAGCCCCCCTTTATTACATCTACCTAGCCATGACCCCCTTCACCCTACTAATATTAATTTAATTAATTAAATTAAATTAATGTGTTATCCTCACTATATTTATTATTTAAATATATTATTTAAATAATATCTACACAAACAATTCACTTAGACACCTCACCAAGCTAACTCAACCTAAGACCTATTCTTAGCAAGTTACCATAACTAACTAAGACTTACCCAAACCCTAAAAATAAATGCCTACACTCCCTCTAACCACATTCCCACATGCTCACAAGAAGCTCCCAAGTCAAATCCATGGGATAACGACACAAGATCTGAGGAAATCGGAGGATCTCCCTAAGTTTAGTAAACCTAGAAAATCCCGCCTTGACCGACGTCGGTTTCCCCTAACCATCACCGGTTAAGCTAGACCATCTTGGTTACCCCTTTTAACCCCAAAACAACCTTATTCTCAAGGTTAGAAGCAAGTTGGAAAACATTGGAAAAAAAGGGAATGAGCAAGAAAAAAATCTCAAAGAGATAGCGCATCTTAAGAGAGCCAATTCCGCAAAGAACTAACATCTTGGAAGGAGATTGAGGATCTTCTCTGCACAGACCATCCCAGCCACATTTTGATCTATCCAAGAAAAGAGGAGTGTGCATGCAGCCCATGCAAAAGCTTTTCTTCAGTTGGTGATCACTTGCAACCTTCAAACCCATCATCAGCACCTCCATCCTTCACATATACTTTCAGAAATGAAATCCAAGTAAGTACAACATCATACTTTCCTGGTTATTTCATTTTATCATTATTTTATCATCCATTGTTCATCTTGCTCCCTATTGACCATCTCCAACATTTTTACCTCCATAGACCCATCAAAACCTCACAAAAACCTATTCTAGTCACCCAATACCTCGTCCCGACCAACCAAATCCTTTGTGTAATCACAAAGGAGACCAAAACCCCGTTCTGTGACATTTCCAGATCTCATAGTAATGCACCGGTTATACCTAACCGTGGTCGGTCACCCCTGACCGACGCTTGGTCTCTATGTTTCCCCACATATTCTTAAATAGAGACCTACCCACCTAATTTTACCTCACCCTCACTCACCTATGACCTACCCGAGACCTTTATTAGACCTGCAGAACCCATAACCAACCATTTGACCCATGTGGATTCTATTCTAGCTTAGCTTGTTAGATTAGATATATTTTCTTATTGTGTTTTTAAGTGAGATACCTAAATCATTTCAAAATAACAATAGGATTTACCTTGTTTTCAGCATTAATTTGTTTAAAACAGTGGACTGACAGCCATCTAGGAAGTACCATGCTTCCCGGATCTAGCTCACGCTAGGTAGTTCACTGCCCATATTGTTTAATTCTTTCTAGTGGTCTTGCTTTCATTACAGGTAGTTCCTCCTAGCCAAAAGGAAGCTCTCACGGTTAGTTGTGGATTCGAAAGTCATATGCGTGCAACAACCCATCAACCAACATTTGAACAGGTATTCCTCCTACACCCGTTACCCTATCTGTTTTGTCAACAATTCAAAGAAACAATCTAAGAAAAAGGTGAAACATTTTGGCACACCTGGTGGGACCCATCCGGGGTTCCTTGCATTTCATTCATTCCTAGGAAAAAAATTGTGTGTTTTTTCCCTTCTAAAAATGTACACACTAATTTTCTTCCTTGGTAATCCACTCCTTCTTTCTATTTGCTCTAAAGGAAACTTTTCTTTTGGTGTATTTAAAAAGAATCATTTCTTCATGTTTTCTACATTTTAGTGAAAGAGCATCCCTCTTCCTATTCATCTTATTGTGTCATCCAATTTCACATTTTTGATTTGGGTTTTAAAATCATTGCATTTCATTCTGATTTTCTACATTAGCTCACATTAATTGAGGGCAACCTATATGTTGGAAGTCATTACCAGTTGATGGTTGACAAACAAATCATAGAAAAGCACTTCTATCCTTTTCTCTTTCTCTGAGTCTTACCAAACCACACAAAAATTCAAATACATACATTCTTAAACAACATCTTACCTGGAAGAAGTTGTAGGTGATCACACAATCATGGCACAGTGGGCACCTAGCTCACTGCTCTGTCGAGTCATACTTCAGAGTGAAGCCCACCCCCACCATAACAAACTTGAAACCTCACCCTTTAGATCTCCTTCTTTGTAGGAAGCCATCCTCACCAAAAACTCTATTTCACAATTCATGTGTCAGTCCCTAAATAGCATAAGCTAAACAAACATAATAGAAAAGGGCACTCTTAGGATCGCATTTTCTTAGTGTTTTTGCTTGGTTTACGTTTTGAGGTGAAAGATCATGTTCATCACTTTTTTGTTCATCCTTGCACGCTCCTCATCATAGTTGGTGTATTTCAGCTTCACCTGAGTGTGCCTGGGCCATATCACCATCATTCCCATAATTCTAGGTCTGATTCCACATCAAATTCTAATTCACAACCACTTTTTCTCATCACTATTTCAATCTCACAGTAACCATCATCGGTTACCTCGACCATCGGTTAAACTCAACCAACGTTGGTTCCAGGTCCTTTTTCTAACCTACTCAAAAGGACATTCTCACTTCACTTTTCTCCACTTCCCATAGTCTCTGTCACTATCATTTTTTTCCCATTAACATTTTACACATCCCCAAATTTGGCATACTTGTCAGATTTTGCCTTCTGCCTCACTGATTACTCACTGCCTATTTTCTATAATGAGTAACGATTACCCACGACCGACGTCGATTTTCCCTCATCGAATTGGTTAGCCTATTTCACATTCCACCCACCATTTGTTACTTCATCCATTTTTTTATCCTACTTCATTCTTTCTACCATTTACTGAGAGAAGCAGCCCCACCTGATCAATATTGGTTCACATGGTACTAACCTAAAGACAAGTGAACACCCTCGTGTTCCATGCCAGTTGCCAACCACTCCCACCTAGTCCTTCACCACCTTCTATTTTATCACTAGCCATGGATCCTATCTAGCCTACTAATATCGCTACCAGAGATGAGGAGTTCACATGACTCCTTGACCAGAACCCTACTGCCTTGCAGTTTTACCTCTCCCATTCATCCACTTGAGACACCTCGGGTCAGTTGATATACGGCATGCCCATATCTATCCCCCCGACTCTCACACCCACTTCCGCATCAGCCCCATCTGGCTCCATGCTACTGCATCCACCTTACCCCCATTTGTTTCAGTTAGGTTTCATACCCCCCATGACTGCCATGTCTGTTACCTCTATGGCACCCATTACATCCACCATACCCTCGACGATTACCCCAAACACAACCTCATCCATCCCTCATGTCTCACACATACCTATAGCTACATTCCCACCTCCAGTTGGTGACCCCTACCCCATTTTAGAATGTAGTTCTTTCCATTCCACAATCATTAGCCCCTATTGCCACTAGGGTTACCATGACCCTTCCTCCCCCATATACATACTACCAACAACCACTGTTTCATCTATTATTCATTCTGGGTATGTACCCCCTATTTCATTACCTTCTTCTCCACCACCTTACATGGCAGCCCCATACACTGGAATGCCACACCCATTATATGTCCCAAAACCAACCTCCTCATGCTATAGGAGGCATCCAATCATCACAACCCACCAACGACCTAATTAAATTGATGATGGACAAGATGCAAACACTGGAGGCATCGGTTTCTCGGCTCCCATGAACACTCTCACTTATGATGAGATTTGCAATGAGCCTATTCACCCATCCATTCCCATCCGTTCATACCCTGTGCATTGGGAAATGCCTAAATTCAACCACTTCAATAGTAAGGAAGACCCACAACAACATTTGCACTCATTTAAACATGGATGTTATTTGATTGCTCATGATGATGCCTTACTTTTGAGAACTTTTCCCATGTCCCTCACTGGACCTGCATTAGACTGGTATAGTGGGTTACCCAAACACTCCATATTTTCATTTAATCAGGTAGCCCAAGATTTTTGGATCATTTTTCTATCAATATTGCCAAGAAAGTTACCATGACCGATCTATATTCCACATGTCAGTACAAGGATGAATCTATCGCAGATTTTATCGCTTGTTGGCATAGCTTGATCAATCAACTTACCTTTCAACTACCAAAAACTGAACTCATCAAGCTCTTTACCTAAGCTTGTGCCAGACATATCTCCCTGACCTTACAGGTCCAAAATTTCTAAACATTTTATGAGGCATTCACTATGGCATGAAAGTTAGAGATTCGGGCCATCAAAGAGAAGAAAATCCAATTACAAAATAAGAATTCAACATTCAAGTCGACTGAAACCTCTTCTTCTTCCAAACCACCAACCAATTATTCAAAGGCTAAAGGTACCACTAATGCAGTGGTACTCAAGGCCGGCCCAGCTCATCCATCTAATCAGCTACACCCTCATCTAATCTATCACCCATTCAGGAGCTTTTTGATTCAAACAAGAGCAGTGAAAATATACCCCAATTGGGAACCTTACTCTTCTATTTTAGAAAAGATTATCAAATTTGGCGCCATCACCCTTCCACCCATAAAACCACACACTAGGTTTTGACCCTGCTCACCCCATGCCCACATGGTATAAGGAACAAGATTTCTATAACTATCACCGAGTGAAGGGTCATAGTGATGGTAACTGCATCACTTTTAAGAATATTGTCCAAGAAATGCTCGAGAAAGGTGAGTTGACTTGTGGATAATCCCAACGCCACCCCCAACCAAAATCTACAAATATTTAAAAACCATTTCCCAATCATGCCCCTTCATCCAATCAAACCAGTGAGACATCCACTCACGATACCCATACTCATGTGAGGTTCATGCGATCTTTAACGAGGTACTTATCACCTCTCAATTACCTCACATCCCTTCCATAGAGGAAATCCTAGCCCAAAATCCTCCTTCCACATTGGAACCAACGTCACTGTTCCTTCACCAATAGAAGAACACCCTTCATCTCCTACATCACCTACGGAGGAGTCTTCTACTAACATTGAGACCATCTCACCCCTAGCTTCTCCACTTAGCGAACCTTTACCTACCGTACCTCCTCCACCCATAGAGGAGCACCCATTACCTCCTCCACCCACAGAGGAGCACCCATTACCTCCTCCACCCATAGAGGAGCACCTATCCATTCCTCCACTCATAGAGGAACTCCCATCATCCCTTCCACCCATCATAGACCCGGTGGGGATACCTTTGCCTCTTGGCGAGCATTCTCCATCTGCTACCCGACATCCAATAGACCTACTTTCAGCTCTCTTACCCATGGAAGCTGAAGTTGGCCGATCCCCATCTCTAAGATGCATTTTACGGGAATTCCCATTAGGTCTTCACCAACTCCACCCAAAAACATGCCATTCTCATGTTTGGCTGATCACTTGGATTATGTGGATAGGGCTTTATTATGGGGGCGCCTCTTACTCCCTGTCTCAACACAAATGCAGAAATCCTCGATGACACCTCCACTATCTACCCAAGCACATTTCCACCCATCAAACCACATACAACCACTGTTGTTGCAACCCCTTCCATGATATCTATTAACACTCACACCACACCCTTACCTATAACCCGACCTATGCCTAAACCCAAACCCATACCCACAATATTTACCTCCACTAAACCTATTACCACTTTAGGGGTCACCCCGACCACCAGCCTTACTCATCCACCTATTAAACTAGATTTAGCTACATCCTCCAACGTTAAAACCACACCTACTCTAACACCCAAACTAAAGAAACAAACTCATCAACCTCATACCCCTACCACACCAATCACACCCGCACTTGTCCCATCTACCTTAAGACCTCAGCTACCCAACATGGTCAAGCACCCCTCACCCATTCATAACCCAATAACACAACAACCCATTCCTTCCTCACAAATCTCTAACCTACCCAGGCACACAACACGACTCATACCCACACCTGCAGTCTCTTTACCACCAATACCTCTGATACCTTCAGCCATTGCTTCACTACCTACTACACTTCAGTCATTGTCCCTCACACCCCAAGCACGACCTACGTCATCTACCTTCATAGCACCCCATTATCCCCATGGGTAACTCACCCTCTTCCTCCATCTACTTTTCCTTCTAGACCCCATATACCCACATCACCTTTACCCAAGAAGGTGCAACCCAAAAACAAAACCCACTACCCCACAACAAGGTAGTCAAAACAACCCCACACCCTCCTACCCATCCATCTACTATACCCCTACCCAAACGAACCCGACTGATACCTCAAACCACACTGGTGCCGGTGCCTAAACCCATGGCTCGACCTGTTCCTACTCTTCCAAAAATAATTCCCAAACAACCAACCACACCTACACCCAAACCTACATTCACTTCCCATTGTGATCCACTAGCAGGGTCCTATGCCAAAATTTTAACCAACCTCCTTGAGACTTCTATTATCACATTACCACCACTCCGACATTATGACCCCCTCAAACCCAAGCCAAAGGGTTTGATGATACCAAAATTTGCATACCATCATGTGCCAGGGCATGATGTGGAGAACTACAAGGCCTTGAAAACTATCCTTATCCAATTATGTCCACTGAAACCAACTTTGATGATGATGACCTTCTTGATGAGGATCCTGCTTCACCTACACCCATTCCCACACTATGCACTCAACAACCACAACCTCCACCCTCACAGCTCCCAAAACCACACACAAAATTTGAAATTAACATGGTTCGCATCAAAGAACTTGCCACGCCACCACCCAAATGTCATTTGCCCAACTGACCTCACAGGGATTTTCTCCTCTAGTAGGTTTTTTCCCTTCATGTCATTATACCACTTACCCTACACCCTCTCCATTTGACAATTTCCCTCAAATCAACATGGTACACATCACTACACGTATGCAGAAAGGGTAAAGAAAAGGTAGCTGACCCACCAACCAATCCTATACCCAACATACCATCTGCACCCATACCTAAGATAACTATCCGCAGCCCCACATACCCCATTTCTAATGGCGTCACACATCACACCATGCTCAAAAAATTACACCAATCTCCACTCAAAATGTCCTTATATGACCTCATCCAAACCTCGAAATCCCATCGTCAAGCCCTCATGGAGGTTCTTCAATCTATCGAGGTTTTACCCAATGACCCTACACCCATAGCCTCCATTATCACACCCCATCATGTAGCCTCCCTCACCAAATTACCACCTTCATCCTCACCTCACCTTGTTCACCAAGTGGCCTCCCTCAGCTTCTCAGAGGCAGAGATCACGCCATACCAAAATGATGACCTAGACCTAGCCCTCTTCATCTCTATACACATTGATGACATACGGGTACGCTGTGTGATGATTGATGGAGGCACTAGCATTAACATCATTTCATCCCATGCATTTGCTCAAATGCACATACCTAAAAATTACATGCACAAACATCCGGTCATGTTGCATTCATTCAATGATGCTATCACCTCCACACTAGGCACTATCATCCTTCACGTTCGTGTGGGCCCCCACATTGTTCCAGAATTGTTTTATGTTTTGGAGGGGGAATTCCAATATAACTTGTTGCTTGGTAGACCTTGGATCCATGTCATGGGTTGTGTTCCCTCCACTTTGCATCGTTGTGTAAAGTTTGAACACGAAGGACACACTTATACCATTCCAACTGACCCATCACCTTTCAAAACATGCAACATGCTTTACCGACCCAACGATGTACTCATACCGGTCAAGCCATCTACTTCCGTAACCAATACTACTTCACCTACACCTACACCCACACCTACCAGTACATTCCATTACTTTCACCGCACATACCTCCTCCATGCCTACCACTGCTATAACCTCCACGGCTGACCCATTAACTTCCCAATCCATTAACACCACCTCCGCATCGACCTCCGACACATCATCCATACCAGCTACCCACATACCAACCACTGATCCCTTGGAAGGTGTTTTTCAATACCTCACTCTGGGGAGTACCACCTATATAGTGTCAACACATTCCTTACTCCGTGTGAGTATTGAATCCTTCACCAACACCCTCGCTATGATCACCGTATAGGAGAACACCTCCTTTATGGTCCTCCTCATCTTCGTACTAGTCTCACTTATGGGGGACTTGATACTACCACCTACACACCTAAACCACCATCACAACCCCGCCCATTTTCCATGGACTTCCAATCACTTACCAATCACCGTTTCACCCACACCTTCTTACACCATTATGCGTGGAAGGGTTTTGGTTTTGGATTTTACGAGCAAGGTTGCCATACCGTTATTCCATGTACCACCCACAAACATAATGACCAGAGTGGTATTGGCTTCCCCGACCCTTCTACCAAATAGGCCCACATTGAATTCATTGAGGACCCTAGCCCTTCTCCACCTTCATCACCACCCTCACCGACGGAGTCAATGGATCCTGAATCTATCCCCCTAACTTTTTTTTTTTCATAAACACCATTTCCTTGGGGACTTTGACTTATCAACGTGGAGGTGAGGCCCCTTCCACTCTCCCATTCCTGTATCCTGAGATGATTGATGATGACACACCGACCATTAACGTTGATTCAATGTCAGGATGATGAATCCATACTCACCTACCTTGGTGCAGAAGACTCATATATTCATCGGTCATTACCCTCTGAGACACAAACCATGTTGAATGAATCGACTATTGAGATCAACATTCATACTTAGGATGACCCACACATCCTAAAGATTGGACAATCTTTAGATGTTGTTGAATAGGAAGCCATCACTTCCTTTCTCTGAGATTATAACCACGCTTTCACTTGGTATTACATAGACATGCCCTGGTATTGACCCCACCATAGTGGTCCACAATATCATAACCATTCTCGATGCCAAACCTATCAAACAAAAGCTAAGGAAAATGCACCCTCGCATTGCTCTTCTTGTCAAAGAAGAAATTCAACGTCTTCTTTCCATTTCCTTCATCTTACCCATTGATTATCCTTATTAGATTTCTAACATTTTCCATGTTACTAAAGCAATAGGGGACTCTACATTTACATGGACTTCCGAGACCTCAACCTCGCCTACCCGAAAGATGACTTTCCCTTGCCCGGTATTGATCAACTGGTTGACCTTACCACGGGTCATGAGATGCTCTCACTCATGGATGGTTTCTCGGGTTATAACCAAATTTTTCTTGCCCTAGAAGATCAGCACAAGACCGCATTCATTACCCCTTAGGGAACCTTTTTCTATCGAGTCATGCCTTTTGGCCTTAAAAACATTGGTGCTACATATCAGCGTGCTATGACTTACATCTTCCATGATATCATGCATCACATATTGGAAGATTACGTGGATGATCTCTTAGCTAAATCTAAACCGCACTGAGAACCTTACTATCCTCGAAACCATCTTTGATCACCTCATTAAATATTGCATCCACCTTCAACATAAAAAGTGCGTCTTCATGGTTCTCTCAGGAAAACTCCTGGGATTTATTGTTTCCCTCCGTGGTATAGAATTTGACCCTGCTAAAGTCAAGGCCATTCTAGAAATGCCTCCGCCCACGAACCTTAAACAACTCTGTAGCCTGCAAGGTAAATTACAATCCATTCGCCATTTCATTTCATAACTATTGGATCGGTGTCAACCATTTCATCATCTACTTAGGAAGGATGTATCCTTTAAATGGGATGATGACTGTCACAAAGCTTTTGAGGCCCTAAAACAATACCTTCTCCAACCACCCGTACTCATTCCACCAAAAGAAGATCAACCTTTTTACCTATACATATCAGCTACCAATCATTCCTTGGGAGCCATGCTCGCTCATCGCATGAAAACATAGGGAGTAGGTAGTTTATTACCTAAGCCATACTCTTTTTGACTATGAAACCGGATACAACCACCCGTGTGAAAAGCTTTTCTTAGCCTTAGTTTTTTTCACCGCCAAACTCCGCCATTACCTACTCAACCACAAAACCTATGTTATGACCAACACCAATCCTTTACACTTCATGTACGCCAATCATTGCACCATGTGATGGCTTATGCTTTTAAGCTGATCTTGACCTCAAATTAATTCATCAAAAGTCCATTCTGGGCCTCATCGATATCGCTGACCAACCGATCGACACACCTATTGCTGGGGACCAACCTCTAATTTTGACTTTCCCGATGAATCCATTGCTACCCTTTCCACTGAATGAACCCCTTACCAAATGACACTATTCTTTGATGTTCCCAAGTGTCGGCGTGGGGGTGGAGCTAGTGTTATCCTCGCTCTCTCGATGGATAACCCATGCCTTTGTCTTTCAAACTAGACTTTGAATGCACCAACAATATTTCTAAGTATGAAGTTTGTACTAGGTCTCCGGACCACCTATGCCCTCAATGTCAAATCAATCCACATCTTTGGTGATTGACAATTGGTCATAAACCAAGTCAATGGTATGTACCAATTTCCTTAATGAGATACTTCAAAAGTATAAACATCATGTAGACATACTTTTGACCACCTTTGATCATTACACCCTTCAAACCATCCCATGGTCAACCAACAAATTTGTCCACCATGGCCTCGCTTAGCTTCCCAAATACCCGCTTCCTACCGATTCTAAAATATTTGTCATTGTCCTAATGCTTCCATTCACCTTCTTATTTACCTCATGATGTTTACTCAATCGGAACTCCAATACCCCCGACCCGAGTGACCTTGTGGTATAAACAATACTCCGACTACCTTTCCTCTCCATCTTACCTCCCGATCTCACCCATAATGGAAACGCTTTCATCTTCTTTTAGAAGGTATCCCGTTCATTATCCTTGGGACTCCTTTATAAGCGCATCTTTGATGGTATTCTCTTATGATGCCTCACAAGTTCTGAATCCCTCAAAAGGACATCTTCCAAAATAAGGGATCAACTCCTTGAGTCAAACTTCCAATATAAAAGATGAATCCCTCAAAAGGACATCTTCCGCCTTTAATTATTGCTATGAGTAGACTGCTCCCTCGAAGGACAGCTATAAAAGCTCACAACTCTCTACATAGTCTTTCCAAAAAGAGGACTATTTTCTCAAAAATCAAAATTTAGAATCTTCCCACATCGATCGGCTTCACGAAGACCTCAAGGAGACATACATTCCTCCCATATATACTTCCCACATCTATCAGTCTATCTAAAAATTCAAAAACAAAAGAAAAAGAAAAATAAGTTTTTTCATCATGGACTTGCCTATTGTGATCTTGGCTCTATTGCCCAAGGCATTCTACTTCCCATTTTATGACCCAATTACCTACACCTCCTTACCCATTGTCTTTTCATGTCATACCTCAAGGGACCTGCTGAACCTATGACATTTGGTGATCATGTGACTATTCGTCACTCTTAGAATTATCAATCATGTAATGTATTTAGGGTCTTACGTTCATTAGCCTATCTAAAGATGTGTTTCATACATTTTGATCCTTGCCAATCGGGTGGATTTCTTGCCCCCTCTTATATTTTCTCTTCTTCATTACCTTTTGATCTTCCTATATAGGACTAGACCCTCGACACCATCCTTTTGGGGTTTTCTTTTCACACCTCAATCAGCCTAAAATCACCTTTACCTATCTACCCAAACATTACCTAATCATACCCATGGCACGGAATCGCATTATCAATCAACCTAACATCACCTTTGCCTATCTACCTATTCTCAACCCCAACATCAATGCCCTCAACCTAATTATACCTATGACCTAAAATCACCCATACCTATCTACCTATATTCCACCTCACCTAATCGACCTTGACCTCATCATACTTATGACCTCGAATCCAACCTAACTATCAACCGCACTACCTATTCTTCTATCTTCTCATATTCTTCCCTAGATTATGGGAGAACTACATCGGTCTAAGGTCCCTTTTCATCAGGAATATGTAGGTAGCACTTCTAGGCATGGGGCCCTAGAATTTTAGCTCGGCCAATCTTTACCCTAACCATTTTCCCCCATTTTACAATTCTGTTCATATCAAAAACCTCGACATCTATACCATATACCACATGACTTTTACCACTTATATTATTTCACATTTTCATACATAACTAGTATTTTCCACATTTTACACCATCTCATGCATTTATATTGCCATTTGCTATCAAAATACCACCTGACTCAACCATGCCTAAACAACTTGACTCAACCATGCCTAAACAACCTCGACTCATCCATGCCTAACAACTTTGACTCCACCATGCCTAACAACTTGACTCCACCATGCCTAAACAACTTTGACTCGATCCATGCCTAATAACCCGACTCCACCATGCCTAAAAACTTGACTCCACCATGCCTAAATAACTTTGACTCAATCCATGCCTAACAACCCGACTCCACCATGCCTATCACCCGACTCCATCGATGCCTAAACCAACCTCGACTCCACCATGCCTAAACCAACCTTTGACTCAATCCATGCCTAACAACCTGACTCCACCATGCCTAAAAACCTAAGTCAATCCATGCCTAACAACCTTGACTCCACCATGCCTATCACCCGACTCAATCCATGCCTAAAATGACTGACTCGATCCATGCTTACACCAACTTGACTCGATATCATGCCTAAACCGACCTAACTCAATCAATGCCTAAATTAACCCGACTCGATCCATGCCTAAACCGACCTGACTCGATCCATGCCTATCACCTGACTCAATCCATGCCTATGACCTAACTCTATCATGCCTAGCTCATCTATTTTCCATCCATATCATAATAAAGTAAAACTCATACACATCACAATAGCATCACCTGAATATCATCTATCTCCTCATATATACATGTGTGTATCAATACAATGTACACCCATATCACATAAATGTGTATCTCCAAAATAATCATCATTAGCTCACAGGCCGCTATCTAATACAAAAATGTCTTTGGCTCACAGGCCGGTATCATGTAAAAAAAATAAATACAATATCTCTTCGGCTCACAGGCCGGTATACATCTGAAATCCAACAATACAAAAATAGGTGATATACTATCTCACATCTGCTATAACATATCTACCTCATCTCGTAGTATCGATAGCCCTCTCGACCTAGAGCGGGAAGGCTCGCTACTCTCAATATATCACTAGATGGCCCAACATCGATGTTGACCCACTGCAACGATAGATGTCCTTTGCTCTCTCATTTGGGCTTTTCACCACCTACACTCTTAGCACTATACGTGCAAGACTGTGTCTGCTCACTCGAGACTATCCATGGTGGTCTCATCACACCATCTACTAATATTTCACTCAGGCTCCTCCTCCTATACTGCACTGAGGCTCTCGCCTCTCTACCTCTATCTGCTGCTTGCCTCGCCTCTCGGCCACTTATGTGACCCCTTCCTCCTGTAGACCCCTAACCTTCCCATGTGATATGGCCAATTTTCCTGTAAATCCTGCACCTTCACCTATAGGGTGGTTATCTGCCCTCCATCTCTACCTACCTCCTCTCCATCTCCATCTCCCCCTACCTCCACCTGTGTAGGTACCTATCCCTACCCTGCTTGAGCCTGCAACGTCACTATCTGGGCCTGTAATGTGGCAACATGTGCCTCTAAACCTGTAAGCTGCCCCTGCATGATCCCCAGCTACATCACCAAAGTAGCCACCTGCCCCTATAGGGCATCTCTCTGAACTGTGATGGTGGCTAAGTCTGCTACCCTGGCCTCGGTGGTATGACTCTCAGCTATGCCACCCACCACTGCTTGTACCCATCTGCAACCCCAACATCATCAATATGTACATCTACTGCTACTCCTCCTGCCCAGTTGGCACTATGGGTCATGGTGGAGACATAGGTCTCTCCACATCATCTCTCCGGTACTGAGGGAACGGAGGCGGTACACCTTGGACCAATCCAAACTGATGTCTAACCTGCTGTATGGGTATTCAATCGTGCTCTCCCACTCTCCTCCCCTCTATCCACAGATGTATCTATAGTCCAGCTAGCTCCGTGGCCATCTATCTGTATGAAAGGAAGCCCACATATGGCCTCTAAATGATGTCCACCCTAGAAATCCCCTCTAAAAACCTCCTATAATAAGCTAAATCATGCGTAGCTCTGGCACCTCAGGCCTCTCCAACGGCCGGTACCCACCGCCTATACCCAACTCTCAAAACTCTCCATGGGAATGCATCTACCCGGGCATCCCCATTAGTCAAACACAAACAATGTTCTCGTACACCCAACAATGTAGTAGTACGATGCAGCAGATGTTGAACCTCTCGTAGTCGCCCATAGGCCCATAGCTCTCTATACACTTGTGTCAACAATGTAGGTGCCCATGTGAACCATGTCGATGTATCATCATGTCATGGAGGACTCCCATCAGTGACCTCGGGAATCTCCCCCTCTACATCTGGTAGTGCAAAGTAGCACATTGCCTCCATCAAGAGTACCACTAACCTCATCTCCTCTGGATGAGCTCTATACATCACTCCATAGCTTAGGCTAGCGCTATGGAACATCAAGTCCGCTACACCTCACCAAAAATGGGTGTCAGTAGCTCCTTAGATGCCTCTAAAGAGATGGAATAAACCTGGGCCCCTAATATGGGCAACCACAGGATCTTGTAGACATCCTCCAGGGTGATCGTCATCTCACCCATCGGTAAATGGAAGGTGTTGGTCACCGAGTCCCATCTATCGATGAGGGCAACCATAAGACTCACCTCCCGAACTACATGCTGGTAGTACCTCACGCCTATCAATCCCACCTCTGCAATATGCTACCACTTTACTCGCATTGCACTTTTCTATACTCTCTCAATAACAAGGGTGGCACCTGGGCTCTCATCCGCAGCTCATCTCTCACTTGCATCCCACAAAAGCAATGTATTAGTACACCTTCCCAACTTACCTTATTTTTACCCCACATCCCAACCTAATCATTGGCCTTGTCACTCACCCAAACCTACCCTAACCCTTACCCACACCCATCTACCCTAACCCTCACCCACACCTACCCAAACCCATCTACCCTACCTATCTACCCTAACCCTCACCCACACCTACCCACACCCATCCACCCAAAACTATCTACCCTACCCTCACTCAAACCACCCTCAACCCTTACCCACCTACCCTACTTTCTCACCCTAAACCCTTCCCCTCTCACCTAACTTCTTTCCCACCCTACCCTTACTCTCTTCCCTTTTTTATCCCAATTTACACTTAGGATTAACCAACCCCGATTATCCCCGGACTAACCACAGTCTCCCTTTTACCGACACCGGTCCTTTCTTGTCACCGTGTCTTGGTCACTGTCACTACCCACTAACATTAGTCATTGTTGTCCACCCACCCCGACTTCCCAACCCTAATTTTTCCCTTCTAGTCATTATACCCACCCAACTCCCTCCTTATACCCTTATTTGTTCTTACCTTACCCTTTTACCCTTCACCCTTCCTATCTCCTTTAACCTTTTTCCCTCTCACTTGATGACCCGGTTATCCCCTCCACGCCTCCCTTTGACCAGCACCGATCATGCTTGTGACCGTACTCACTACCCACCGACGTCAACCACAAGTCAACCGACGTCGGTCATTGTCATGTTTCTACACTTCCCAACCCTACTTTTTTCCCTTCCTAGTCATTCTACCCACCCAACTCCCTCCTTACACCCTTATTTGTTCCTACCTTACCCTTTTACCCTACCCCCTACCCTTCCCCATGCCCATTACCCTCCATGTTTCCCATTTTGAAATTCTTCCCCCAACCCCCATTTTTTCATATTTCCTATATTCTAGCCGATTTAACCAAACAATCAAAAACAAAGGTTCAACTCCTACTCTGATCCCACTGCCATCATCGTGGTGGAACCTCCGCCTCCGCCATCCTCAAATGACCTCCAATTCTCTCCACCAATCACCTCACTCGATCCGATCTCACGGCCCCACCTCTCACCCACTCAATCTCACCTATGTGGCTCACCAACCAATCTCTCTGCCATACTCTTTTGACTTCTTCCTCTTTGCTCTCTTTTTGTCCTCTTCTTCTCCTTAACAATGCCCAAATGAATTTTTAAAATTGGGGTTTTTTCCACTTTTTATACCCTACCCGACTCGACCGACATCGGTCAACCCTTGACCGAGGCCGGTCTGATGCCCTAGACTACCGCCGTCGGTTCCCCTACACCGTCATCAGTTCATACCGACCGATGTCAGTTACCCTACGTACTCATTGCCCTCACATTCACCTAATTTTCCTTACCTCCCTTTCTTTTTCCTTCCTTACACCTACCTGACCACTTTACCTTCACTTCTAGCCCTCCACCTTCTTCAACCTCACCGCGTCCATTGTTGAAGCCTCCTTATTTCACCCCTACCTCGGCCTTACCCATGCCGTGACATAAATATTTGAACCTGAACCATCGCTAGTGACCTTTGACCTCATGTGTTCGCTATACCTTGTGGCACTGTTACCTGTGTTGTTGACCTAATGACCTTACCTAGCCTATTTCCATGACCGTTTATCCTGACCCTACCTTTGGTGTACTGGAACATACCTAAACATTCCTGCACCTAACCTATGTTGTGTTTCCTAACCTTATCCTATACCTTGGATACCATATTCACTTCACCCTTGTTTGGATAAACCTATCGACCTTAGATGATGTAGAGTTTGCTTGCTCTTCAACCCAGGTAGCATCTTGTAGTTTATACATGTGTGTGCGTTTGACTGTTGCTACCTTTGACCCTGACCCATTACCTAAATCACCCAGTAGACCTTTCACCCTCTTCCCCTACACCCACTTACCTTTTCCTCACATTTACCTTTTATCAAACCACTCACCACTTCAGCCTACTGCCTCGTCAATTTCTGGTTTGAGGGGGATCACCTTCACCCTCACATGGGCCAACCACATCTTATTTTTGTTAGCATCACTTACCAATACAAGCTACGCAACAAAAAGGGGAAAAATGTAGACACTAAAATTAGGTCACACTCCCCTTTTGTCCCTCGACATATAAGCCCCCTTTATTACATCTACCTAGCCATGACCCCCTTCACCCTACTAATATTAATTTAATTAAATTAATGTGTTATCCTCACTATATTTATTATTTAAATATATTATTTAAATAATATCTACACAAATAATTCACTTAGACACCTCACCAAGCTAACTCAACCTAAGACCTATTCTTAGCAAGTTACCATAACTAACTAAGACTTACCCAAACCCTAAAAATCAATGCCTACACTCCCTCTAACCACATTCCCGCATGCTCACAAGAAGCTCCCAGTCTAATCCATAGGATAATGACACAAGATCCGAGGAAATCAGGAGGATCTCCCTAAGTTTAGTAAACCTAGAAAATCCTACCTTGACCGATGTTGGTTTCCCCTAACTGCCATTGGTTAAGTTGGACCACCATCGGTTACCCCTTTTAACCCTAAAACAACCTTATTCTCAAGGTTGGAAGCAAGTTGGAAAACATTATAAAAAAGAAAGGGGACAAGCAAGAACAAAATATCAAAGAGATAACACATCTTGAGAGCTAATTCCAGCATGAAGAACTCACACATTAGAAGGAGATTGAGGTTCTTCTCTGCCATGACCATCCCCATCCATGTTCGATCTATCCAAGCAAAGAGGAGTGTGCATGCAGCCCATGCAGAAGCTTTTCTTCAGTTGGTGATCACTTGCAACCTTCAAACCCATCATCAGCACCTCCATCCTTCACACATATACTTTCAGAAATGAAATCCAAGTAAGTGCAACATCATACTTTCCTGGTTATTTCATTTTATCATTATTTTATCATCCATTATTCATCTTGCTCCCTATTGACCATCTCCAACATTTTTTACCTCCATAGACCCATCAAAACCTTGCAAAAACCTATTCTAGTCACCCAATACCTCGTCCCGACCAACCAAATCCTTTGTGCAATCACAAAGGAGACCAAAACCCTATTCTGTGACGTTTCCAGATCTCACAATAACTGGCACCTAGTTATACCTAACCGTGGTCGGTCACCCCTGACCGACGCCGGTCTCTATGTTTTCCCACACAGCTTAAATAGAGACCTACCCACCTCATTTTACCTCACCCTCACTCACTTGTGACCTACCCGAGACCTTTATCAGACCTGTAGAACCCAAAACCAACCATTTGACCCGTGGATTCTATTCTAGCTTAGCTTGTTAGATTAGATCTATTTTCTTATTGTGTTTTTAAGTGAGATACCTAAATCATTTCAAAATAACAATAGGATTTACCTTGTTTTCAACATTAATTTGTTTAAAATAGTGGATTGATAACCATCTAGGAAGTACCATGCTTCCCGGATCTAGCTCGCTAGCTAGACAATTCACCGCCCATATTGTTTCATTCTTTCTGGTGGTCTTGCTTTCATTACAGGTAGTTCCTCCTAGCCAAAAGGAAGCTCTCATGGTCAGCTTGTGGATTTAGAAGTCATACACATGTAACAACCCATCAACCGACATTATCTTGGTTTATTTGATCAAGAAAATGAAAGTCAAAAACATTATCCTAGTTTATTTGATCTTGTGATTGGATACCACATGACTAGGCACTTTTGTTGGTATCGAGTGAAGGTTCATACTCTTAAACCTCTAGGACATTTTGGTGTTATGGTAGTTATTAATGATGGTGGAGAAGTTGGAAGAATAATGTGTTATTTTTTTGTGATGTGACAAACTTGTAATTGTTAACATGTGAATACACCTATTGTTATTACCACTTATGTTGGACTTCTTATGATGTTGAGGCATTTCTTAGTGGGATTTATTTCTCTCTCATGTGAATTCAATGGGAAATTCATGTGTATTACCACATTTTTGTGTAAAGGGAATGTTTTGTGCACCATGAAGGTGTTGTGGTGTTTCATTCTCTAGTAATATTGTATATGTGGAACAATGTGTTGCATGACAAAGTGCTTCATAGAAAAATAATTTATCATATTGATTCCCACTATGTTGCATTATATTATGGTGTTATGTCACCATATTTTTTGTATTGGAATGTATGTCATGATGTTAAAACTTTATGTTCGTTGTATATATGTATTCATACATTATGTGATAAATTCATATCATGAATTGGGGACATATGGTGATTTCATGACCCCTAATGTATTGTACTCACACTCTTGGTGCATTATGTGGAAATGTTACATGTTGTAAGCCATGGAATATTGTTATGTTTTACCTCTGTAATTTTTCCATGTGTAAGACGTTATGGTTTTTGTGCATAAATCATCATCATGTTAGTAATGTAGTTATGTGTTATGTTGTGCACCCTACATTACTGAGCCCTATGGGTAACACCTAGAAGTGTATGTGTGGAGAGAGAATTTGTAGACCAGGTGACCATAACCTTGAGCCAAGTACAGTTTGAAAGTGGAGTCTCATGTAGACTGAAAAACCCACTTCTATCCATTTGGTATACCTCGATCTTGCTTATTTTATTTTGTTGGGATAATAAGGTACTTATATTATGGGGTGAATCAGTCCATTAAAAATTTATTCCATTTCCATTCATCATTCATTATCATTCATACAACCATTCAATCAAACATTAACCATATGTGTGTTTACTTAAGCATTGAATCAACCATACACAAGAACAAGAGCAAGAGAGTACACAAGAACACCAAATTTAAGTGGGAAACCCTCAAGGGGAAGAAAACCCATTGAAAATATACTTATATTACACAAAGAAAAGAGATTTAGTGAAACACCAACTTCACAAGGATCACCAACCCCTAGTTTAGTAGAGCACCAACCCCTAATTTAGTAGAGCACCAACTCTATAAGGAGGCTCCAATCCCATAAGATGATGAAGAAAAAATTTAACCACCTTTGAATCAAGATCTATGAAGTAGTTTTTCTATCATAACTGCTATAGATCACTAATTCAGCTCACACACCTTTAAACCCTCTTCAAACTTCTCTCTCCTTCAACTTGCTCTATCTCACACACTCAAGGGATGATTTTGATTCAAATAATTGCACACATGATCTCTAACCTTATTTAAAAAAATTCACACATCATTAGGTCTATCTTTATTCCCTTGAATATATTTCAATCTTATACCTTTGTCACATTTTCCCCTCCATGCACACTCGTTCAAAATGAACTAAACAAGCACTTTTACATGCTTCTCAATTCTAAAACATAACATAGGTTGGTCTATAAAAAGTATATCAAAAATTAAACTTAAAAATATAAAAACACTCATACAAATTCATAAAATGGACCCATGTAGGTCGGCCAAGCACCAAGACACCCGAACAAGCCCAAAAGGCTCAAAACCCCATCACTAAGCTCCTCAAGGACCTCTAAACACATCACCATGATTTTTCAAGACTCCAAAGGACTCACACATGTCAAATATATCATAAAAACATCATACATGCTCACACATTAACTTTCACTAATCATTTTCTTCATAACTCTATCAAGAAGGACCATTTCCTTCACAAAATAGTTGCTTCCAGAACCAATCATCACCAAAAAGCTCAAGATCACACTATGACACCTCAATTATTCCTTGTAACCATTAATTGGAAATCCAATGACCTATGGAAAACATCCATTCAGGTTATATCTCATTAAACATCCATCAATGCAAACCAAACTTACTTTCTTCTTCGCCAAACTAAGTTGCCCAAAAGTAGTTTTACAAACTCAATTAGTTTGCACCCTTGTTATCATTTTCAAGACTTATAAATGCCTTTACTTGGGATAAAATCCATCTCTGTTCACTCTCAAATGGATAACAAACATCATAAAATACAAAACATGAGTCTTCACATCAAATTTCTCATCCAAAGCAATCTTGTCCCAAAATAGTCAAACTTGTTCTTCACAAAGTGATTTGGTTCACCTATAAAATCACCTCATCAAGATACAAACCATATAACATTGTAAATATCATTGAATATAATTTCCATAACATCTTACATTTCCTTCAAATTCTAATTGGAAGTCCTTTAACTAATTCAATCTCTATAATCGCTCAAATCGCCCTTTTAGGCCCAAAGACCAGTATTCATAAATAGGGCACACTTTTCCCTCTAGGACCTAAACCATGACCTGAAACCATCAAGGAGTTAGTGGAAGGATAATATAGGTAATTAAGAGTAAATAAATGTTTTCATGAAATGGGATCATCTTTATAATTGAATTGTCATTGCATGAGGTTGGTAAACATGGTATGAGTGATGGTGAAGAAATTTAAGGTGATTAAGGTCAGATGTAGCATGTTTAAAGTATTCTAAAACTAGTCAATAACACTTCCAAAATAGGGTACTAGTGTGAATGAATGGTATTGGATGTTTTAAACTTTTTAAATGCATTGAAAAATCATTGATCTCTGCATCACCTAATTATGTTCTCAATTGTGCTAGAGAGAATCAAATGAGATTGAAATTTTAATATAATTTAGAATTATAAATATATTTATGAGGTGCCATTTTTAAAAAGAAAGTAAAAAATGGAAGTTTGTGGGATAAAGGTGTTTGAACCACTCCAAAATTGACTTTTATTTGGACGTAGATTCCCTATGTGAAAATAGAAGTAAATTAAAACCTAAGACCTTTTTATATGCTATTGGTGTTCAAAACCTATTGTCAAATTTTATATCAAAAGGGTGTCCCTAAGATGTTTAATTTTGAGTAAAAAAATATGGAGTCCATTTCCTTCAAACCAATGTTAACTCCTTTCATGTGATTAATGGTTGGATTGATTGTTCCATGTGAGTTTATGCTTTGGGGAGAACATGTCTTCTAATTTTGGAATACGAAACGCATGTCGTGTAGATGTTAAATGGAATATAACCTATTATTTAATCTATCAACTACAAATTGGGGAAATCTATCCACCCTCAGACTTAATTTTCCCCTTCTTAACTTCTTTTGAATTTCCTTTGTTTTTTTAATAGAAGTGAAATAAAAATGCAAGAAAATATAATTTTAGCTAGAACCGAAGCCCTAGTTGGAAGTGAGAGTTAGGAGACTCTCACATGTGCATTAAAATGTTTCAATATAATATTGAGATATGGAAATTATAGTAGTAGAGAAAAGAAATAAATCAAGTGTACTTGTCATAAGTTAAATTTGTATTGAAATAAACAACATGTAGCGTTATGAATGAGAATATATGCTTACATGATAAACTATTTTGAGACCTATAAGGTTAAATAAGGGAGTTTAAATGATAGTGAAGATGGAACCATCTTAAGTTAAGTGTTAAACAAAATAAATGAAATGTAGTTTAGAGAAAAGGAAAATGTATGTCTTCATGTTAAGTGCTCTTGAAACATTTAAGGCTAATAAATTAAATTTGATTACATTAAAGATGTAACCATGAAAATGTGATATGGTGTAAGGTGCCTATTTGTTTTTTTTTCATGTTTTGGTTGGGTCATGGTTTCATACTTATTCATTTCTAATAGTGTGGCTTTGATGTGTATCTGGTGTCGTCATATTATTTGCATGGTCTTCATGTTGTATGAATGGGTTTATGTTTGTATTGGCCTCTTATGTGATATGGATCCTTTCTTGTGAACCTAGGTGGTGTCACATAGTTGTATCAACTAAATAAAAGTAAAAAAAAATATCCTGGTTTATTTGGTCTTGTGTTTGGGTCCCACATGGGTGGGGAATATAATTAGTATCAGAGTGAAGGTTCATACTCTCAAACCTCTAGGAAAGTTTAGTGTGGTGGTGGTTATTGATGATGGTGGAGAAGTTGGAAGAATAACATGCTATTTTTTGTGATGTGACAAACTTGTAATTGTGAACATGTGAATACACCTATTGTTCTTACAACTTGTTGTGGACTTCTTATGATGTTGAGATATTTCTTGGTTGGATTGATTTCTCTCTCTCTCTCTCATGCAAATTTAACATGAAATTCATGTGTAATAGCACCTTGTTTTTTAAAGGAATGTTTTGTGAACCACGAAGGTGTTGTGGTGTATCGTTATCTAGTAATATTATTTATGTGGAACAACATGTTCGATGGAAAAGTGCTTCGTAGTGAAATATTTTATATCATGTTGATTCCACTATGTTACATTGTACTATGGTGTTATTTCACCATGTTTCTTTGTATTGGAATGTATGTCATGATGTTAAAACACTATGTTCATTGTATATATGTATTCATGTGTGATGTGATAAATTCATATCATGAATTAGGGACATATGGTGATTTTATGACCCATAATGTATTGTACTCACACTCTTGACACAATATGTGGAAATGTTACGTGTTGTAAGTCATGGAATATTGTTATATTTTACCTCCAAAATTTTCCATGCATAATACGCTATGGTTGTTGTGTGTAAATAATCATCATGTTAGTAATGTAGTTATGTGTTATGTTGTGTACCCTACACTATTGATCCCTATGGGTAACACCTAGAAGTGTATGTGTGGAGAGAGAATTTTTAAACTAGGTGACCATAACCTTGAACCAAGTATAAGTTTGAAAGTAGAGTCTCATGTAGGCTGAAAATCCATTTATATCCATTTGGTATACCTCAAGATTTATCATTATATTGTGTTGGAATCATAAGGGACTAGGGGGTGAATCATTTTGTTAAAAATTTATTCCATTTCCATTCATCATTCATTATCATTCATACAAACATTTAATCAAAAATTAACCCTATGTGTGTTTACTTAAGCATTGAATCAACTTATAGACACTGAATCATGCACTTTACACAATATATAGTCCCATTATCATACTACTATTTAGAGGGTTTTGAGTGAAGAAAATACTATTTAACTTTCGTCTTTTGGCCATCTTACTTTATTTTATTTCATTATTCTTAACCTCCACCACACATATGCCCAGTCTGTTTTATCACTTTCACGTCATTTTATTCTTAAGCTCGGGGTGCTCGGGATTGTAGGGGGTGCCCATGGGTGCCCTAGTCCCACCATGGGCACCTCGATCCTTTTTAAACTTTCCCGCCACTTTTTGGGATCTTTCTATCCATTTCAGGTTCTTATTTTTTTGGTGGTCATCCATTTCGGGGTTAATTAAGAAATTAGATCAAGAGAACCCTATAAATATAAAGTTATGAGAACATAATGAGGGACCAAGCACTAAACATTACTACTCCACCTAAGGTTACATCCACTCTATAGGAATTTAGGAGATCACTTACATCCATCTAGCTCCATCATAATGAAAAATATAGTTCATCTTCATCACACAAGCATAGGGGAGGGATTATACTCTATTTCATGCACCATTCTATTACATTATGCATCTAGTTATTGTTCGCTACTTCACAAAGTGTGACTGGCACAAGAGAACCTAGGAAACATGATGCAAGCACACACCATAACTATATTTGGGTCTGAAATGTATTGCAACACTCAATTAGTAAGCTCATTGTTGTGGTAGATGAGGTTAGTCTAACCCATTCATTTGCATTCCTTTTTTAGGTTTTTATATTGTTTGGGTCTTTTGAAGGTCCTCTAATCACCTTGGATTACCCGCTACATCTATCATAATATAATGAATCGATACACACACAGTGAGGGTTTTAGACCACCTACCAGACCTCTAAAAATCATTTGGGATCTTTTACATAGACAAGGACACCCATTCTATAGACCGGGGTGCCCACAGCACCTCAATCCCTTTGTAGGCACTCCAATCTATTTAGGTATCCCGAGTCCATCCTTTTCGGGGTCTCTAGACAAGTGTTCCTCCTTCTAGATTCTCTAGTCACCTTTACAACACATCCATCGAGCTCATAAAATCAGCTAAGTCATTTCCATACTTCTCTTGCATATTAGGGTTTCTATTTTCTTTATGCTAGTTACTTAGGTCATCTTCCACACTTGTTTATTACAATCATTTACTTCATTTACATGTCATTATAGATTAGATTAACTATCCCCATATACCTAGTTTTAGTTAATCATTTTGATGAACCCAATCTTCAAATGTCATTCCTCCTTTGGCTTCTTCTTTGTATGCCCGTCACTCGTAGTGGTCATTTTACGACTTTTCAATATTGTGAGTTGTCATCATTCATTGAGAGGATTTCTAAACAATGGTTAATATCCCTACTTCTATTTCTCCTACTAATAATCCTTTATATAGTTCAAATAATATGCCTCTTCATGAAATAAAGGCATTTGATAGTGAGAATTCCTACGGTGAAGATACCAATATTGACCAAGATTTACTTAATTCTATTACTAACTTTCACCAAGAGTTGCATGGAAATCCCACTCATCTCCGTCATGTCTTGCATGCTCCAATTTCTTCATAGAGGGATTGTGATGTTTCAAATTCTATAGTTTCTTCTTCTACTCCTTTGCTTTCTACTCTACCCGACTATGTATCTGCTCCCATTTCCACAACTACCGATCTAACCATTCACCCTTGTACTCCCCTATTGCACCTTGGTTCTTCTTCAAATTCTCAAGATCTGACCTCCTTATATCAGGACTTGCAAACCCAAATTTACCAGCTTCAGCTCACTACCTCATGCACACCACTATCTTTAGACTCTACCACATTTTGCATACTCTTTTTGTGCCTACTATATCGGCCTATCTATTTCCTCCTAATTTTGTCTCTCCTAAGATACCTATATTTAAAGGCCATGGTGACCCATAAGAGAATATCCATGCATTTCATGTGGCATGCCTTGACTATGTAGACGATCATACTATCTTAATAAAACCCTTCCCTCGTAGTTTGTAAAACTATGCCATGTGTTGGTTTTATGCCCTACTTGTACATTTGGTAGTCTCTTTCACACATCGACCCATTCCTTTCTCATGCATTTCTCTATCAACATTGGATCTAAGATCTCCTATGCTAAAATTACACAGCTCAAACAAGGGTCTAGTGAACACTTATTTGATTATGTCTTGTAGTATAAAAACAATTTAGCCAAGATGTCTAATGTCCTTATGGATTCTCGAGCTTCAAGACTTATTTATTTAGATTCTCTTACCACCTCTACAAGAGAGTATTCTCTTTGAGACTTCTCCTTCATTTGATCACATTTTTCATACTCTCAAAATTTGTGAGAATAAACTCTTAACAATAGGAAAAATTAGATATCAAGAGCAAGCGTCGTCATCTAAACGCTTTCAAAGTAAGCCAACATTCAAGACTTCTACACCTAAACCCATAGAAGGAGAATACTATAAACACAGTTTCTAAGGAGCTTTAACCACAACCATACAAAATAAATTTTAAAAAGCTTAGCACACCTCTGAGCATTTTTCTACCAAAACTCATCCATAGTAATCTTATTACCTTATCATCACCTCTACATCTTGATCCATATAAAAAAATGACGTAATTTTGATGATTATTCTTATTGTGATTATCATCAATGCAAGGGACATTCGAATGATCATCATTTCCTGCTACGACATCTTATTAAGTATTTTCTTTACAATGCTTGAATTAAACTTCCCGAATCCACAACATCTCTGCCTATTAATGAAAATCATAAAATCAAGATATTTTAATAACCCTTTACCCAAACATAAAACCAAAACAACCGATTCATTATCTAATTATGTCTATCACACGGTGCCTTCTCCCGCATCGAGGATCTTGATTTTGTAGTTACAAATATTAATGCTCTGCCACCAATCATTTCTTTTTCCACACCTGATTATCATGTGAATTTTTCATCTAATCATTTGCATATCAATACATCTATTGGTCCATTAAAAACACTAAGGTTGACCCATCATGGCCCATTAGTGCATGCTTTATTTCACTTCTTAAGGCTATCGGTTATCCTCCATCGCAAATTGAGTACCCTTTTAAAAAACCCTTTGAGTTGTTAAGCTACATGTTATAGTTGGTCCTCTTACTTTTAATGTCTTTCCTCAAATGGAAACATAGTTGACAAATGTGACATGCTTCTTGGTCTCAATTAGATTTGTTGCTCTCAATCTATCATTTCTATGAATCATTTGCGACTTAAATTTATTCACAAAAATCAAGTTATCTCTATTGACGGTGTCCCTCCATCTACTCCATGGTCATCATCTCCTTGCACATCAGTTAGCACACCACCTACATCATCTAGTACATCACACTCTATGTTACTCAAATCACAATCTACTCCTAGTTTACCTACTTGCGCATTTTTACATAACAACGCCACTCCACTAATCCTCCACATAGGTATAGGCCCATTCCTAGGATAGTTACTTGATTAACAAAAATAATGAATTCCTTGATGGACTAAGGTGATATCTTGAGTATTAATGTTAACCTAGTTAAGAGGAAAAAATGTTATAAATGAACTAAAGCAATATGAAATAAATGTAAATAAACTATTCTAGATGAAATAAAACCCTAATGTGTAAGAGAAGAGTAAGGAAAATATTCAATTGATAATAGAAGATTGTCGCATAGTGTTGCATATATGGGAATACACTCTATAAGTGCAAATGAACCCTTTGGGACCTTACAAAGGGCAAATCTGGACTATCTGAGATGACACAGGTGCTTGTGAGTGTACTGGGGCACCCCAGGCGCCCGGTCTACAATATAGGTGCTCAAAACAACTTTAATGCTCATAACCTCAATCTGGTATGGTTGTTAAATATCTCTAAGTGCTTCCCACATATCACACTGGATTTGTTGGATGAACTGGAGAATGAACCATAATTCAAGGAGAAGTATCAAAACCCTAGAAAAAATAAAATATGTATATGAATGGTTCGACCGACCTCATCTTCAAACCTAGTGGACTTATCACTGAGCATTGCACTCCATTACTGACCTTGATTTAGTTCTAGTGTGTGTGTGTGTCATGCCCTAGGTTCTCTCGTGTTAGTCACACTTTGTGAAGTAGCGAGAAATAGTAGCTATAGAAATGTAAGTAATATGTGTGCATGAAATAAAATGGAATCCCTCCCCCTATGAAGTGTGTGATGCAGATCTCCTAGCTTGGATGTATGGAACTATGTGGATGCAAGTGATGCAATGGATGCAGCCCTAGATGAGGTGATAGTAGTGATAAGATGTAAATGACCTAGGACCCTTATTATGGTCTTATAACTTTATATTTATAGGGCTCTCAAGCTTAATTTCATAATTAATCTCAACAAGGATGACTGAGAAGAAGATAAGGATGACCAACAACTAGAAGTGACCCAAAAATAAGTGGAAGAGGTTGTGCATAGAATGGGGTGCCCGAAATGGGGCCAGGGTGCCTGTGGTGCCCCAATATAGGATGGGGTGCCCTAATTTTAGGCTAGAATGTCAGAAAGGTCATGAAATGGGCTGATAGGTATCGGAAATACGCGGGAAAGATGAAATAAAATATAAGAAAAAGGTGGCCAAAATGTGGGATTAATTAGTACTTTGTACACTTGAGAACCTTCTAAATAGTAGTATAAGACCGGGTTAAATATTGTCTAATGTGAAATATTTGTGTCTACATTTGCCCCCACTTTATGTTGGTGAGAAAAATCTCAGTAACATAAAGTAGATAGAGATGCGTACATGATAACCATGTAGAGTGTAGAAGAAGACGTCTTTGGTGGAATAGACTCAAGTGTGGAATGACTAAAAGAAAAATGTGGAGGAGCATGGATTATAAAGATGAAAATGTGAATAAAAGTGATGAGAGTGAACCTAGGGCGAAACGCATGTGTAGTTGTTGTTGTGTGTAGTGTACCTACATGGTTAGTATGGAAATTACCATCGTGGTGTGTTGTTGTTGTCTTTGTCACTTATTTTGTTGTTGTTTTTGCCCCAATTTGACTACTTGTTTCTCATACAACTGAACCTACAAGGAGAAAACAATCAAGTAGTCAAATATGTATGTATGTAAAAATACGCAAATGTGTAAAATACACTAGAATAGAAAGTGTAAATGGAAAAATGGAACATGTGCACCTGATCCATGTCGAGAAAAAGGGTGTAGAAGGATATCATGTAGTGTCACAGTTTTTTGGGTGATCTCACACCACCCTAGCTAAAGAAGTGTAGGGAGGAAATGCTCTATGTCCTCCAACTCTAACTTCTTCTACTGAAATTTTTGAAGAGATATTTGTACTCATGATTTTTTGGGTGATCCTATGCCACTAGATGGAGAAGTGTAGAGAGGCCACCCACTGTAACCCCGATCCTATAACCACTCCACAGAATTTCTAAAGGACACCATGTCTTGTTAAGGCCATTGTATGGAGTTTGTAGACTAGTCTGAACTCACTCGTGTGTGTGAACCGTGTAGATACGATGTGCTAGTAGAAAACCCTCAATGATGCCCCCTCTTTAGGAGCACATGTGATGACCTTGAAGGAGAATGTGGCCCCAAAATAGTAGATTTCACATTCACCCATTCTACTAAAGGCATTTAATGCCCACAATTGGATCAAGAGGTCGAGAAAAGTCGCCTTGAAATTTATGAATGACACAACCACCAAATTTATCTAGAAAATATTCTAACAACAATCAACTACAACTAGGAAAAACATGCGTAAGGGGAAACTATGGAAAGGGTTGCCCATAGAATGAGACCATATCCATATCAACATAAATTATGTGGGAAACTATGGAAAAGGGGATGTCTAGCCAATGCAAGTGTTAGCCCAAACACATGAATGTAAATAAGTGTAAAATACACAAACAATGTAAAAAATACCAAACAAATTAGTGTAAACACGCAAGAAAACAAGGAGACCACACAAAGTGGGTTTTAAACATGGGACATCACTCACGATGTCACAAGACATGCAAGGCCATCATGGACACAAACAACAGTCAAGTGTGCACACAAGAAAAGGGAAAATATCGCAGACATTGGCAAACAATGAAGACAAGTAAAAAATGAACAGGTAGTCACGGAAACATGTAATCCTACAAAACAAGTTCTACACATGGAACACCCATTAGCATGTTAGAGTGATAACCAATATGTCAAAGCATGTATGAGAAAGTAGTATAAGATGCTAAGTACAAAATGAAACAATAACACCTATAAAAGACGAATGTGGATGCCCCCAGTGACCAATATAGGAAGGGTAGAAGGTGAGCATCCATGCCACATGTAGAGTCATGTATATGTGATCACACTAAACAAATGCAGTGAATGTGCATGTGTGTATGATAATGACATATAGAAAGCAATGCTAGCATGTGTAATAGAATGAGCATGTAAAACACTAGTAAGCAAGAGTAAATGCTACCAAGACAATGTAGTATGTTGTGGATGGATGGAATGGAATGTAAGATGGAATGATAGGAGAAACGTGCCCCCCAGTGTATGAAAGTGTATGTAGTGAGGTTCATTTTGTTTTCCCCCTCAATAGTCAAGAATGAACCATAAACAAGAGTGTGTCATCGGGAAATGGTCGAGTAGTGTTGGTTGTATCTAACACATTATGATGAGTATGTGTATGGAATGGTGATGAAATGCGACATGGGAGAAGATGTGCACGGACCCTATAGTGTAAGTGTATATCATGAATTTGTTGATAAAGAGTGATGATTTATCCCTAAGCATATATCACTATAGAATGAGTGTATGGGAATGAGATATATGGAAATATGCACGTGGACCCTATAGCTTAAGTGTATACCATAACTTGTTGAATGTATGAGTGATGATTTATCCCTAAGCTTATATTACTATAAGATGAAAGGATGAATGTGCGATGACTTAGCCTAAATCATATGTCATTATGGGACAAATAATGAGGGTGCATGAAGCGATATGAGTACGCAGGTGGATAATGGAAGGTGGTGATTTAACACTACGCGTAGAACACTACATGATGAATAAGAATGAGGTGGTGATTTAGCCTAAAATGTATACCACTAAGTGATGAGTAGGATAGATGATGATGTAATATAATGACGTAGAATAGGATAATAGAATATGTGATGATAGGATGTAAGAGGATAATGAGAAATTGATGAAGAGAGTGGTGATTTAACCTAAGGTGTATACCACTACATGATGATTGAAGGCATGATAATGTAATGGAATAATTTTGGAATTGGAAAAAAAAGTATAACGTAAGAGGATGATATAAGAGGAGATGATAGAATGTAATAGGATGATGTAGAATTGATGAAAAGAGTGGTGATTTAACCTAAGGTGTATACCACTATGGTATGTGATGATGAGTGTGGGTGATGATATAGCCTAGAGTGTTGGTCACTAGTCGATGAATGTGGTATGATGACATGTCACATGTAGGTAAGGTCCATTTGATTGGTAAACCCTTGGTAATCAAGTATGGACTGAGGAACTAAAGTGTGTCATAGGGTGGTGAGTGTAACGCATGTCAGTTAAGTGTAATATTTCTTGAGATGCATGACATTTAATGGGTTTTTGAGTGGTTTCCCTAGAAGGGTGGTAAGGTGGTAAATGCCACCCCCAAGTTTATCTGTGATGATGTAAGGGCCAAGCTAGTTGGGCTTGAATTTCCCTTTGAGCGTGGCTTCAACTTTGGTATTTTTTTGGTTTTCTTTTAAGACAAGATCACCAATATTGAAGTCTCGAGGTCGGGTTTTATGGTTGTAAGCATGTGAAATGTGGGTTTGGTATGCGTGTAGGTTTTCCAATGCTTGGACATGACATGAGTCCAACATTTCTAACTCATGTAAATGATTTTCACATGGTAAGTGTCATCTTTAAGGATTCCTTTAAGAGAGATTCGAGAGTCGGTATTTCTAGTTCTAATGGAATAATGACCTCAACACCATAAACTAGGGAGAAAGGGGTAACATTTTGGGGGTTGAACACTAGTGCGGTAGGCCCATAATGCATATAGGATTTGATTATGCCAATCAGTGCCACTACAATTGATAGTTTTACGTAGGATTTTGACAATGGTTTTATTGGTAGCTTCTACTTGGCCATTTCCTTATGGGTAATAAGGTGTGGAAAATGATTGTTTGATCTTAAACTTAGCACAAAATTTCTTGACATATTTATTTTTGAAGGAGGATCCATTATCGGTGATAATGATATGATACACCAAAGCGGTGATAATGTGTGGTAAGAAAGTTACAAATGTCGGTACCAGTGGTTTGTACGTAAGGGTGCGATTCAACCCATTTGGTGAAGTATTCGGTGGCGGTAATTATGAATTTGTGGCCATCGGTGGATTCTAGGTTGATAAGGCCAATTAAATCAAATCCCAAAGGGAAAAAGGCCATGTGGGAGCGATAGGTTAAAGGTCATAAGCGGGTGCATGATGGAGATTACCATGCTTTTGACATTTTTCACAACACTGAGCATAATCCAGGTAATCATGTTCCATTGTTGGCCTAATACCCTTGACGTAAGAGTTTTTGTGCCATGGATTTACCAAGAAATGGCCACCACAGAGGCTATCATGAATGTGAGATACAGTTGTGGGAATATCCACAAGGGAAAGACAACAAATTAGGTGACTATTAAGAGCACGTTTGAACAATTCAGTGCTAGTGATAACATAATGAGTGGCTTCACAACATATCCTGTGGGGGCTTCATGGGGTTGTAAAGTATCAAGAATAGTTTGTTTGTATAAATAGTTATAGATAGGTGTGAACCATTCAGTGGTGTCATGACTACGGGTGAAACACAGGAGCTATAATAGGTATGGTGGAAATAGATGGTTGTCGTAAGTGGGTAATGATGAAAGTGGCATGATCATCATGAAGGTCCTGCGGATAAGGGAGGTGGCACTGGCCATGGCATCGGCATGGTGATTGTCTTTGTGAGGAATCACGGTGATGGAATAAGACTCAAAGGTAGCTAAGAGGTCTTTTACAAAGGAATTGTATGGAATAAGGTGTTCTTCCTTAGTGTGATAGGTGTCATTAACTTGGTTAATGACTAATTGAGAGTCCCATGGATGCACAAGTTATGAATGAGGAGATGTTTAGCAGTAAGAAAACCTAAAATTAGGGCTTCGTATTCAATGATATTATTTGTGTAGGAGAATCCTAACCAGTATGCAAAGGGAAGTGGATCACCATGTGGGGTAATGAAGACAATACCAACACCGACACCAGAGCGGCAGTGAGATCCATCAAAGTACATGGTCCATATGTGTGATTCAATGGTATAAGCAATGAAATCATCATGGAAGGAATCAAAAATAGGGGAAGCATCTAAAAGAGGGGTGGTGACCAACTGATCAATGATGACCTGCCCCTTAATTGCTTTCTAGTGGGATGAACTTAAGGTCAAATTCTATAAGGAGCATGACCCAACGAGCCAAATTCGCCTAAAAGATGAGTACGGGACAAGAGGTAGCGTAAAGGGTCAACTTTAGTGATAATGTGAACCTCATGGTTAAGGATGTAATGACACAACTTGTCAGCAATGAAGACAAGGTCGAGGCATAATTTTTCAATGTAACTATAATTACATTCATAAGAGAGAAGAGTATAAATAATATAGTAGATGGCTCATTCTCGATGGGTATCATCATGTTGGGCCAATAGTGTGCCTAAGGCATGGAAGGTAGCGGAAATATATAAGAGAAAGGGGCGGTCTTGTGGGTGGGACTAGGACATGAGGGTTTAATAGATAAGCTTTGATGTGATCGAATGCTTGCTGACATTGTTCATCCCAAGTGAATTGGGTATCTTTCTTCATAAGACGTGTAAAAGGGTTAGGTCTTGTCAGCCAGTTGTGAAATGAAACGTGAATAACTTGAATCTTACCTTACAAGGAGTGAAGTTGATGCAAATTTTTTTAGTGGAGGCATGTCGAGAATAGCCTTGATTTTAGTGGGGTCAATTTCAATGCCTCAATGTGAGATAATATATCCTAGCAAATTTCCTGTGGTGACACCAAAGACACATTTTTTGGATTGAGGTGAACACGATACTGACGTAATCATTCAAATAACACCCAAAGGTCACGTGCATGGGAAGAAATGGTGATGAGACTTAGCAAGAATATCATCGACGTAATCTTCATGATCTTATGGATGTAATCATGAAAAATATGTGTCATAACACGTTGATAGGTAGCCCTTGACATTCTTGAGGCCAAATGGCATGATAGTATAGCAAAATGTACCCCATGGCATAGTGAAAGAGGTTTTTTCTTGATCACCAAATTTATTTTAATTTGATTATAGCCGGAAAAACCATCCATAAAGGAGAGTATGTCGTATCTTGCAGTAGATTCTACTATAGTATCAATGTGTGGGAGGGGAAAACTATCCTTCGGGGAAGATTTATTTAAATCATGGAAATCAATGCAATAATGGACATGACCATCGGGCTTCATCACTAGAACAATGTTGGAAACCCATTTGGGATAGTCAACAACGTGATGAAGCCAACATCGAGCAATTTTTGGATTTCTTCTTTGACTAAAAGTGCAACCTTAGGATGCATCTTACGGATTTTTTTTGGAAGCTTAGCACTCGGGATTAAGGACAATGTTATGCATTGTGATAGAGGTATCGATACCTGACATGTCATTATAGTCCCAGTGAAAATATCAAAAAATTCATGAAGAACCTACTTGAGATCCTTTTGTTTGAAGGGGTAAGGGAAGCGACTAACAAGACAATACGAGGATTGTCAACCATTCCTAAATTATGTTGTATGGTTTCTTCATTGATAAGTGTGGAATGATCCTCGATATATGGTGTGGTATAGGAATAGTGTTAGGTAGGTTGGTAGTATCAGCGGAGTTAACAGAATCCCCCAAACAAATCATATTAACAAAGGAAGGGATTGGCGTCATTTATGATGATAGTAAGTAGGTAGATCCTCATAAGCACCCATATGATCCAATAACGCATCATCAATAGGGAAAGTATCGGTGTTGTCCCAAAAGGAAGGAGTGTCATTACTAATAAGTTATGGGTGCAACAAGGGAAGAGATGTAACATGACATATGGTTTGCACTTGACAGGAAATGGATCAAAAATATGATAGCCAAGGCCAAACTTATGTGAACATGTAGGGAGGTCCCAAAGTTTTAGTAACTTTGTGGTCTTGGTAGTGAGAAAACCAAACAATGAAGATAGTCATATCCTAACCCATACTTAGAGAGAGGTGGACCAATGTGTGGGGAAATGGGGGATTCCAAAGGTTGTTAAAAGTTACAATATGAAAGGGGAAGGATCAACAGGAACATCATAAATGGTGCCCTAATAACAAAACTTGAGTCAAGCATGGAGTGTGGAGGGAACTGCATATGCATGGCATGGATCTAGGGCCGACCAAGGATAATGTTATAATTAAGGTCATTGGGCATTACATGACAGGGGATAGTAAGTGTACATGGGCCAATGGTAATGGGTAATTGTATAATACCTAAAACTCATTTTGGGATGTTATCAAAGCCACGAATAGAAATGCTGGAAGGAGCAAGAGATGTCGGGGTCATGCCGATATGATGGAGAAAACTAATGTTACAAATGTTGAGGTCGATCCATTGTCTACTAGGGCATGCTTGATACCTACTTTGTTAACACACACCTAGATATATAATGGAGGGTCATGGGCTAAGAACTCGGGGGAGGTCATCAGATGTGAAGGTGATTTGATCTTCATTAAGGGTTAAGGAAGAAAAAATTTATGGTAGACATATTTGGGTGATAAGTGTGGAGAAACATAATGAGTAGCTAAGTAATTTTGGAGGTGAAGGAGGCAATCCAGTATTTTTGTAAGTATGTGTGAATAGAGATACTCATGGCACCATGAGTAGAGTAACAACTACAAGTAAGGAGAAGGTAACAAGGATGGAGAATAAATATCATATAAAGAAAAGGAGGAGAAAGGCATGATGGCAAAGATGGAACACCATAGAAGGTGATGAGAATGAATGGTCGGGTTCACCAAAATGATTAACAAAAATAATGAATTCCTAGATGGCCTAAGGGGATATCTAGGGTATTAATGTTAATCTAATTAGAGGACTAAAACATTGTAAATGAACTAAAGCATAGTATGAAATAAATGTAAATAAAATATTCTAGATGAAATAAAACCCTAATGTGTAAGAGAAGAGTAAGGAAAAGACTTAGATGGTAAGAGAAGACTATGCATATAGTGTCATAGATCTGAGAATAAAATCTAGAAGTGCGAGATGAAGCCCTCGGGGGCCCTGCAAAGGGCAGATCTGGGCTGTCTGAGATGACACAGGTGCCTAGGAGTGTACTGGGGTGCCTCGGGGTGCCTTGTTCTAGAATCTAGGCACTCATAACAATGTAAATTCTCAGAACCTCAATTTGGTATGGTCACTAAATGTCTCTAAGTACTTCTGTCTATCACATTGGATTCATTATGAACTAGAGAATGACCCGTAATGCAAGGAGAAGTATCAAACCATAGAAAAATAAAAGATGCATATGAATGGGTCAAAATTACCTCAACCACCAAACTAGTGGACTTATCACTAAGTGTTGCACTACATTACAGACCCTGATGTAGTTCTAGTGTGTGTGTGCATTTGTGCCCTAGGTGCTTTCGTGTTAGTCACACTTTACAAAGTAGTGAGCAATAGTAGCTATAGAAATGTAAGTAGCATGTGTCATGGAATAGAATGAATTCCCCCCATGAAGTGTGTGTGATGCAGATCTCCTAGCTTGAATGCATGGCACTATGTGGATGCAAGTGATGTAATGGATGCAACCCTAGATGGAGTGATAGTAGTGATAAGATGCAAATGACCTAGGACCCTTATTATGGTCTTATAACTTTATATTTATAGGGCTCTCAAGCTTAATTTTGTAATTAATCTCAACAAGGCTGACTGAGAAGAAGATAAGGATGACCAACAACTATAAGTGACCCAAAAGAAGTGAAAGAGGTTGTGCATAGATCGGGGCACTCGGAATGGGACCAAGGTGCCTCGGGACACCCCAGTACAAGTTGTGGCACCCTAATTTCAAGCTAGAATGTCAAAAAGTTCATGAAAATGGGTGGATTGATAGGTATACGGGAAAGATGAAATAAAAGATAAGAAAAAGGTAGCCAAAAGGTGGGATTAATTAGTACTTTATAAACTTGAGAACCTTCTAAATAGTAGTATAAGACTAGGCTAAATATTGTCAAATGTGCAATATTTGTGTCTATAGTTTACATGACCACACCACTCCATTAGTCCTACACATAGGTATAGGCCCATTCCTATGATAGTTACTACATTCGAAATAGATCACCACCTCGCCTTATTCCACGCAAGTTTCCATCACCTTCACAATCTACATCATATCGCCTCCATCATCGAAACATTTTTGACACCATGACCTTCATCATACATTCATCCATCACATGTGCAAATAATTCATTCACCAACATAGCATTTGTCTACTATTACACCACTTTTAGAGCATATTCATATGTTTTCATCATCACTAGCATCGGTGAAGGACTTCTTCCTTCAATTTAATCGGTTAGTTCATTTCATTCATGACTTGGGGGGAATAACAACTAACACCTCTCGCATATTGGTCTTAACATGTTTATCATCTTTGCATTCACATCCTTCGATCTCATTCCATATGCATACTCACCACACATCTAGAATCTTCATTACCCGATGACACACTCCCGTGTTTTTAGGTTATGGAGCTAAATAGCTTCACTGGAGCATGCATTACAAAGTGACTAGGTTACACAGTGACCAACATTGGTCGACTATGACCGACATCAATCGAGAAGTGACCGAAATTAATCATGTATCAACCAACATGGGTCAGAAAGTGACCAACATTGGTCGAAAATGACCGACATCAGTCATGCAATAACCGACATCGGTTACCTATACGGAGTGTTTTATTTATAAGTCATGGGATTTAATATAGATTTTGTTTTAAAGCAAATCTATTGGATGTAATTACATGGCTATTGTGCCCTAAGTTTTTCTAGGCTTATATAAGTTAGAAAACTAGGGTTAGAGGTGTAAGATGTGAAGAAGATCATAATCCTTGGTTAAAAGGATGAAGAAGAAGAAGAAGAAGAAAGAAAAAGTAGATTGCATGAAGACAAGAGATTTCATAGAGAGAAGTTGAACAGAAGGAAAGTGCAAGTACACTATTGGTGAGAAGATGGTATTATCTTCTACTGTATTTCCTTTGTATTATTTAGTCTCATGTAATGGCTTGCATAGTATGCAAAGCACTTAGTGCTTCTTATTATTAGATCCATAGGTTGTTGTGAGATCTTGTTATTGTTCATTCTTGTATATCAACATGTTGTGGGATATTGTATTACAGATCCATGAGATCATGATGTATTTTTGATCCATAGGAATCTAGTATTGTAGAGGAATTTGTTGTCATGTTTGGACATGTTGATGCAGTGATGATGGAGAGACTTATTTCTTGTTGCATGGTTATGGTAGCACATTGGTAGATCCTTCTAGAGGTCTTGTTTGTAAATTCACAATACAGTGAGAGCTTGGTTGCACAATGGTAGATGCAGGGTAGCTTCAGGTATGTGAGATCTAGTGGTGTTTTAGAGGCATGGTTTTAGTGCACTCAGGTAGATATGGTTAGAGATCTAGAGGAGACACATGTGGTGGTATGGAGGCACAATTTAATGTACTTAGGTAGATCCGATTAGAGATCTGGGAGGAAGAGATACTCTTGTAGAGATACATGCACTCGTATGCATAAGAGTTGGTTTATAATCTCTTGTTATAATATATATATATATATATATATATATATATATATATATATTAGATCTCTTTCTTTGGTGGACATAATGCACATTGGGTGAACCAAAGTACATGTTATGTTATATGTGTGTACTTTTGTGTGATTTGGATTATTCTTGTTTATACTTCCACTTTTGTAGATTTTGTGGGGATTGTTAGATCCGTATTTTCATGTTTTGGATTTGATATTCTATAGTTGCAAATGTTTCCACATCGACCCACCCCCAATAAGTGGTATCAGAGTGATGGATTTTAGTTTTTCAGAGAAAGGATTTTCTTAATGATTTTGTTAGTGGTTTACTTACAAGTGTATGAGAGAAGGGTTTGTTTTTTCCGGTGTGAAAATTACAAGAAGAGATTGAATCTCAAGTGGGATCTGGAAGAGTAAGGTTGCTAGAAATTATAGATACTAGCGTTGGTTAAGTGGCAAACAACGCCTCGGCGGGTGACTGTGGTTGGTTACAGGGGTGATCGTGGTCAGATTCTTGTAGGAAGCCTAGTTTTAAACAAAAATCACGCTTACAAGAAATCGAGAGATGCATGGAATGTATCTTATTTTCTGAGGTGTCCCTAGTTCTTAGAGGCACAAGCATGGTTCTTAGATAGCAGATCTAGTTATTGAGGTATGGTTTTATCTTGGTTTTGTAGCATATGGTTTAATTACACATACATGGTTTTGGATTACAGATCCAGACAGAGAAAAGGAGCATGTATGCATCCTTGGTTGATCCATAGGGATCCAAATGACTCTACTTCATCAAATCAATTAGAACGAAGAAGGAAAAATAATACACAGAGGTTCTGTCTTTATAGTAACATGATCATTGCTCAGTATGTAGAGCGGCGGTTCTGAAACCATTTCACCGCCCAACCAAGGAAGTGGTCCCGAGACCACTGTGGTGCCCGACTCTATCGTGTCTTGTCAAAAATCTTGTAAGAAGGCCCTCAAGTGGGTTATAACTCCTATTCAGACATTTTTGCAAGATTGTCTGATTAAATTGGTGTAATGGTTTCTTCTAACCTTATATGGAAAACTCAGAGCTACCTTACTTGTGTTGATCAAGGGCTCGAATCTTGTGCAAGTTCGCTCACCTTGTCCTAACTTGGTGTGTTGGGTGGTTCTCATACCAATGTGATGTAGTTATTATCCTAGAAGAGGTAAATTCATAAACCTTATTACATGGGTGGTCAGCTTGGTGGTGCGAGCTCACCTTGCCATGAGTTTTGTTTTCTACCATTACGAATGTATTGAAGAGAGAATTGGGGAAAATCCCTCTCAGTTGCTCGTTAGGCAAGAACAACGTTAGTAAATAAAGTAAAAAAGGGTAACAAGATTTCTCACAAAATGAGAAGAATGGTTTTAAAATAAAATTAAAAAATAAGAAATAGAAATATAATTAAATGGGAGGGGAGATGATTCGTTTTAGGGTTTTTAATGTTTTTTTGAGTTAAAACAAAAAGGGGATTAAAATTAAAAGCTGTGAATTAGGGCAGTGTATGGAAAAAAAGGGCGCTAGGGCTCCTTATCTGATTTTTCTTCCTTTTTTGTTGTATGGAGACAAAGCGTTCTTGACATGGAGGAAGGAGAGCTTTGAACCATATTTGCACACCCCTCCAAGGCATTGAGGAAGGTAGTTGTTTCTTGTTAATGGTCGCATGGATTCCTATTTTGTGCAAACATTAATGAATGGTGGGCATGAGTGTGTTGAAAGAAAATTTGGTTTTTGGTCTGTTATCTCCTGGTAGGCACATGGGGCAGTTATAGTAAATTTTTTTGATGCTTTTATGGTGTTTAACCAAATGAAAGAATGAGACAGATTCTCATGGATTATTTTTCCAGCAGTGTACGTGATACATGGGTTCCTCACGAACCAGTCACACTAGTCCACCTATGCAATGAATAGATCTTTGGCCTGATCGATTTATTTTTCTTGCATTCACCCTGCCTGTTCCAAAACGCGAGCTAGATCAGAGTATGGATGTCCATCTAAGCATAATGGAAATCTGAATATATTTTAGTTTTCTCCCCCCAGTCAGCGCCAAATGGGGATTCTACCAGATTATGTAGTTGTAAGTGCTCTGATAGATCTTCCTGTAACATGTGGAAGCATACGAAAGGCATGTAAACTATTAAACAAAAAAAAATTCTGAGAGAAATGTGGGTTCATGGTCTACAACAGTTGTAGGTTATCAACAAAATGGGTATGTTGAAAAATCTCAGAAACTTTCAAGCAACTACATTCACAGGTGTAGAGCCTCATGTCCTTTGCCAACATTCTCTCAGCCCGTGTTCAAGTATGGAGCCTTGTGTAGGCCCTAGAAAATTGTCAGAACATAATGGGAAACTTTTCTGTTTGAAAATTTCTTGTGATCTGGAAGTTTGTGTGTCATTGTGGAGATTAGATCCATGCTCGTGAACTGTTTGATGAAATGCCCAAGGGAGATGCTGAACCGAATCCTGGGGTTGACCAACTTTGTCTCTCTAGGCATGGTTCATCTCCCCTTATCTTTCATAACTCTCGTACTTTAGTTTTTCATTTGCAACTTAATATAATTTTTAAAATATTAGGATTATAATACTTTTAATTGTTTTATTTTAACTTGTTGCAAAACAATAAAATGTCGTATCGTAACTCACAAAAAAATCAAAATAACTCTTTTGTATTAAACCATGAACTTCAACCCTCATTCTGAGGTGATTTAAAAAAACTCCTACCCAACTAGATCACTACAATATTATTTTATCAACAAGACGAAATTGACTTCCCAGTAATAATGTTGACCATCTCCCTATTTAAATAGATAATTTTTACATTTTTCGAGACTCATTAAGTACCCTTCGTAACTCTGAAAATGAGATGTTAAGATTCATTCGTGTACCTTGTTATGTGAGGAGTCACCTTAACCTTTGGATTGACCCCAAATGAACATATGTGATCTTTTTGATGCTCTTATAGGAGTCTTGTTACATTGTTTTACAACAGTAGAAAGTTGTTAAATATAGAAAGTTGGGTTTCATTTTGAACAGCCATTTGAAACCTGGATAGAGAAATTATTATCCGTCTTCATAAACCTCTAGTGTTTTTACTAGACAATTACATAGAACCTTTTAGTTTAGGGAAAACACTTTTCTAGATAGTTTGACAATGGCATTTTGTAGGCCTCTGGTCGTAGTTTGACAAGGTCAAACTAGACCAATTAGGACCGGTGGCTTCAGAAAACTTGTTGCCGTTTGAAGACTATTTTCTAGTTTTGAGTTCCGTCGACTCATTGAATTCTCCTTATATAGGGAAATTTGTAGGAAGTTTCTCGTTGTGTGTTCATCCATCAAACATCAATTTTGGACGTGGTTTTCTGAGCCCTCGAGCTAACTTTTGTTCATTTGCACTAGGCCAACTACGACCAGTGGCCCTGGAAAACTAGCCGCCAAATGTAAACCGTTCGCTAGTTCCAAATTCAAATCGATTCTTTATGAACTCTTGGTATATAAGTGAACACATAGAAATTTAATCGTGGTGTGTGTTCTCACCGGAAGACAACATTTGGAAAGCGCTTAGTCTCCAAGTCCATTTTGAACGTTTTTGTAGCTAGTAAGAAAATGTAAAAATAGAAAGTTGTGGGACCCTCATCGGGTTGCCAAACCACCATGGAAACTTTTGACACATGTAAATAATCTGTTTAAAAACTCTATAGTGTAACTTGTGTGAAATAGAAATTTTGACAAAATGGTGTTTTCTCTCTCTTCCCTTCTCTTTCTCTCTCCTGGGTTACAAAATGAAGTGAAATGAAATGTAATGAATACATGTCTCTAAACCTTTTCTTTCGATTGCAAATTGTAATTATTATTATATGTAAATGGGAAACTGAAAAATGTTAATTATGTTAGATTAGGGTGGATGCCATGCCAGTGATTTATCACTGATTTCATGCTCATGTGGTTTTGCAGGATGAAAGAATGATGACGAAAAGGTGATGTGTAATTTATTAATTATCATTGTAATTTATATATTTCATTATAAAATGAATATATGTATAATGTAGTCTCATGTTACATAAAGTTTAAATTGATAATTTGCTAACCTGTATGAGATGCTAGCTTTTAGGGATATCTAGGAAATGTGTATTTAATTATAGGTTCAAATTGATTCATAGTACGTATGGTAAAAAAAAGAAAGGGGTTTGATATATATATATATATATATATATATATATATATAAGGTAAATGAAATTGAAGTAATATCTTGTAGTGCATATTCAATGTTCAATAAATGATTAATGAATCATCTTGTGCATTCTTACTTTGTAAATGTAATAAAGATATTTATTCAAACACTCTACCCTTGTATAATATCGGAGCATAACTTGTTTTCATGTGTGATACTCCTTACCGTAGAAGACATTGAAAATTGTAGAATGAAATTAAACTCGCACTCGATGGAACCTCCTAGTTTGAGTAAACAAGAGCCCAAGAATGGGTTTATCGTCTTAGTCAATATGTTTAGTGACATTGTCATAAACCTATCTGATAGGAGTGACACAGTCAAATTTCATTTGGAGTAAGTAGAGCTATCTCTTCCTTCGTATCCTAGTGGACTACCTTGTCTTCCAAAGATAGATTTAAAATTAAATTTCTTCATCGAATGAAATCCCTATTGGATTCAGATGACATAAATGGAGATCATGATATAGTTGTTCTATGTCTTGCATTCTTGTTAGTGAACTCTTTAGCCCCTCACAGATAAATGTCTTATCGTTGGCTAGTGAGAATATAGTGCCTTGACCCTTTTTCAGAGGGTCTATAGGGTGAATATGTTTTGAACCTTAATATAATCTATAATAGGGATTAAAGCCCTAGGTGAAAATTAGAATTTAGCTTAACCTTAGTTGTTTCGGTGGTTAACTTGTGGGTATAAAATTATAAGTAACTCTTGGCAAACGAAATTTATTTGAAAGATGTTGATTTTAGAAAACCCAAGCAACCAAAATCTTGTCCCACAATCCCTTGTTACGTCCTTTTATGACACTAAGAAATAAAGAATATTTCACATGTGGAATCGTGAGATGCAAAAACATGGTATCTTACCTTGAACATCAAATCACTTGTGGTTCATGTCTAGTTTATAATGCTTATAACCATGTACTTCTTTAAGATGTCAAACAAGTACTTTCGTAACTCTTTTGTTATAAAGCGATGGTAATAACGAGACCATAATGCGATGTAAAAGTAAAGCATAGAAGAGTAAAAATGAGTTTTGAGGTTAGGGATAATGCCACTCTTGGAGTCCTTATCACTCAATTAAATATCTTCATGTGTTACAAAGAATATGAGTTTTCCCTTGGCGAGATCAAACTTGGAGAAAAAAAAAATATATATATATATATATATATAATCTAAATACAATTTCTTGTTGTGAGAATGTTGAATCGGGAAATAAAGATACCATGATCGAAGAATGTTTAAGGGGAAAATGGATCTTGAATCTAAACCCCCCCTCCTTAATCAACTAATATTGCCTTCTGGACATCAAGTCAGATTATCTTGAGTTGCAAGGGTAAAATGTAGACATTGAATAAACGTTTGGGAAGCATATTCTTAACATAAGAACAAGATAATTAAGTACTTTATATGTGATTTGAATTATGCCAAGTAAGCATGTGAGTTATGGGAATTTCCGTGAAGTATAAAAAGACAACTTAAAATGGTCGAACTGTAAATTAAATGTGGAATGAACTGAGAAAGAAGTTCTTAGTGTTGGAATTGTGTTTTGTAGAAGAAAGGAGTGTTGAGACAGAGCAAGCAAGTAATTGGGAGGAAGTGTGAGATATTATCTACTTCTCTTTCATACTTATTGTAAATTTTGTACTTATTGTTTTGAATTGGCCAATAAAAGTGGGAAGAAAGAGCAATTTCCCTTCCCAACTGGTTTTTCCTCCTCTGAGGTTTCCAGGATAAAACTTGTTGGTGTTTATGAGTTTATATTCTTTCCTTTCCTACAATTGTGATTCTAAGCATAAGAAAAATTCATTCACTAGCTATCTCTTATCATTTTCTAATAGAAAGTAGAACAACAACGTTTAATTTGTGATTATGTGGATAATTCCAAAGTTGAAGAGTTTACAGATCATTTTGGTATCAGAGCTAACAAGTATCCAGGACTGTGGTATTCATTCTTGGATTTGTATGACAGTGATGAGATCTAAAGGCGAAGAGGCTTTACCTTGCGATCCAAAAATTTCTACAAAGAAGTGGAAATAGAGAATTTGGGGACAAATGGAGGAAGAGAACTTGGTCCGTAGAATCGAGATGTTGGAGACCATGATGGATAGGATGTTTAGAAGGCAAGAAGAACTTGCATATTTGTAGAAGACAACTTTTTTCAAGCAAGACTCCATGGACTCAGTGGTTCGAGGCTTAGCTGAAAATTTTGGCATAGGAGGAGCCACCATGAGGAAGATTATGGGGAAGAGCATGAAGAAGAGACTTCAAACACAAGAGAAAAGGTAAAATCTGATCATACTCCTTTTAAAGTTGAGACGAAAGTTGAGATTAAAATATTTGAAGGACAAGTAGATGCAGAGTTGCTTGATAAATGGTTAAAATAGTTAGAAGTCTACTTTAGCATCCATAATGTCACTGAGGCACAAGGATCACCTTTGCACATCTCAAAATGGAGGGACACACTCTAGGTTTGGTGGGAAACCCATCTAACCACTTGTGAAAAGAAGAAGCATCCTATTGTGAAATCTTGGCAAGAATTTAAAGAATTACTTAGAGCTAACTTCTATCCTATTGGCCACAAGACTGACCAAATGATTAAATGGCAATATTTTAGACAAGGCAAGTGGTCAAAGTGTGTAGGACTATACTACGGAGTTTTGAGAGGTAGGCCATGTTGCTAAACATGGACTTGGAGGATGAGGATATTCTGACTAAGTACTTGGGAGGACTTCACACTCACCTTCAAGAAAATTCATCTCCACAAAGCCCAAAGATCTCAACGAGGTGTGTGTGTAGGCAATACTACATAGATGATGAAAAGAAGCAAGGAGAAGCAGAGCCAAGGGAAAAGTAGTTGAAAAATCAGCAGAAAAAGAGTATGGGAAAACAAGTAACAAGGGTAAGTGGAAAGGGAAAGGTAAACAAGCTGCCACTACTTTAAATACTTGTAAAGATCCCAAGAATTTTTGCAAGAACTATGATATCAATGGTCATACTGACACTACATGTTGGAAGTTGCATCCGAGTTACATCCAAGAACCAAACCAAGGACTCAAAGAAGTCCATGACAATTGTAAAAATAGAAGGGGAGGTGGAAATCAAAGATGACTCTGATGTAGATGAAAGGCTTGGATGCATGGCCACCAACATGGACAACCAGAAGAGGAGATGAGTAGACTATTCCAGATCAAAATCCAGATCAAGAGAACTAAGGTAAATGCTTTGGTTGATACCGGTTCTCAGTCTAACTTGATTTCTGAAGCAGTTGTAAAGAAGCTTGGTCTTGAGACTTACGAGCATCCACACCCTTATCCTTTGGGTTGGGTGAAGAAGGGTGTTGAAATTCAGGTAACAAGAAGATGTAAGGTCAAGTTTGGGATAAATTCCCAATATATTGATGTTTTGGAAGTTGACATTATTCCACTTGATGCTTTTGATGTTGTATTCGGGAGTCCTTACTTGTATATTAGGGATGCTATATTTATGAGAAGGGAAAACCAAGTATAGATGGGTCAAGGATGGGATCAACTACAACATCCGGGCACACCAACATAAGACACGGTTACTATGGTGAGTGCTAACCAAGAAAATGACTTATTCAGGAAAATCATAATCAGTTTTGTTTACTTTTGTTAAAGGATAAACAAGATGGGGTAGAAGTTTTAGAGATTTCTAACTAGGGAAAGCATGATTTGGATAGTATTATTCAGTCTTTTTAGGAAGTATTTCAGGCTCCCAATGGGTTACCACCAAAATGGGAAGTAGAGCATGAGATTCAGCTATTTCCAAAGTCCCCTCTACCAACATCGGGTTGTATAGGAAATCCTTTCTTGAGAGTACTGAAGTAAAGAAACAACTCTAGAACTACTAGACCAAGGGGTGATATCCAGCACCTCACCATGTGGTTCACCTATTGTGATGGTGCCAAAGAAGGATGGTTCTTGGAGAATGTGCATCGACTACCACGCTTTTTGAACAAGATCACCATAAAGAATAGATATCCACTTCCCCATAGATGATCTCTTGGACCAGCTTCAACATGCCAAATTCTTCACGAAGTTGGATCTCAAGTCAGGTTATCACCAAGTCAGAATGAAGGAGGAGGATATATGGAAGACTTCCTTCAAGACAAAACAGGTTTGTATGAATGGTTAGTACTTCCTTTTGGGTTATGCAATGCACCCACTACATTTATGAGATTGATGAATGATGTATTGTGGGATTTCATAGATTCATGTGTCATTGTATATCTAGATGATATCTTGATTTTTAGTGCCACATGGGAAGAACATCTAACTCATTTACAACAAGTCTTGCAAGTTCTCAGGGAGAAACAACTTGCTTTGTAATATGAAGAAATGTGAATTTTCCAAACAATCACTTGTCTATCTTGGGCACGTGGTTGGAGGAGGAGAGCTACGAGTGGATCCAAAGAAGGTGGAAGCCATCACTAATTGGCCAACACCAACAGAGCCACAGAGACTAGGAGTTTTGTGGGAGCAGTACAGTACATGTGGAAGTTCATTCTGGCTTCTCATGATTTATAACACCTCTACACAGTGGCCACAAAAGAGTAAGGGTTTTGACTGGGGTAAGGAACAAGAAAAATCCTTTGAGTTATTGAAATACAAGATTAGTCATGCTCCAGTACTTTCTCTTCCTAATTTGTAACATCCTTTTGAAGTAGAGACAGATGCTAGTGATTACACTATGGGCACAATGTTGCTTCAAGGAGGTAAACCCGTATGCTATCATTCTGAAACTTTCACTTCAGTAGTTAAAGGATATTCAATATATGATAAGGAAATGTATGCACTAGTTCAGGAAATTAAAAAATGGAAGCATTATTTGTTGGGTAAAGAAACTATTGTGCACACTGACCACAAACCTCTCCAGTATTTGCAAGCAAGCAATATCTAAATTACAACAGAAAGGCACTACAAATGGATGGGGTTCCTTCAGTAGTTCCATCTAGTGATCAAATACAAGAAGGGTAGTACAAAATTGGTGGCAGACATGTTGTCTAGGCCACCCACACAGAGAAGTTTTCCTATTTGGCCACTATCTCTCAGATCGAGCCCTTCACGAAGGAAGCTTACAGAGAGGCATATGCCCAGATAGAGACTTTGGGGTGACATTTCAGTAGTTGCAGTCCCAAGGGACTGAAAGGACATGGATTGAAGATTGTTATCTCAAGGATGGGCTGCTCTACTCGATGGGGGAAGCTTTGCATGCCTAAAGAAGAAAGACTTCTATTGATGAGGGAAGCACATACCTCAAAGTAGTGGGACATTTCGGTGTTGGTAAGACCCTAGCCCACTTGCAAAGGTACGTGTATTGGCCCAATATGCAAGAAGAAGTATCAAAATTTATACGTGGATGTAAACTTTGTTGTACCAAAAAGCCTAAGACTAGGAAGGAGGGTTTGTATATGCCTTTTCCAAGTACCTACTCATCCATGGGAGGACATTTCTATGGATTTTGTAGGAGGATTACCTATGTCTAAACATGGCCATGACTATCTCTATGTTGTTGTTGATAGATTCAGTAAGATGTGTATTCTTATGGCATGTAAAAAGACAATAAAAGCACATGAGGTAGAAAATATTTTCTTTGCTAATGTATGGGTGCATTTTGGTTTTCCAAAGTCTATTGTTTCTGATAGGGATTCCAGGTTCTTGGGAAGTTTTGGACTACTTTGTGGGACAAGATGGATACCAGGTTATAGAGGAGCACAAATTTCCATCCACAGATAGATGGATAAATAGAGGTGGTGAACAAGACTTTGGTATAGTTGATCAAAGGGTATAACAAAAATACCCAAGGACTTGGGATGAGTCCTTAGCCTACATTCAACATTCCTATAACCGGGCAATACACACATCCACTATGAAGTCACCATTTGAAGCATGCTTGGGATATCTACCTACAAATCCACTGGACATAGTAGTTGGGAAGTAGGATGAGGAGGAGACACAAGACACAGAGGTGACTAGAGAAAACAAATTCATTGAGAGGATCTAGAAAATCCATCTCAAAGTCAAAGAACAACTAGAGAAATCTCAAGCCAAGTACAAAGCTAGGCACGATCAACATAGGAGGAACATAAGCTTCATGTTGGAGATAGAGTTTGGCTTTACTTGAGCAAGGAGAGACTACAAGGTCAAGCACGGAAGCTCAAGCCACTATGATATGGGCCCTTCACCATATTGGAGCAGGTTGGAGAAAATGCCTTTCGACTTGATTTACCATCATTTATGAGGATGTACTCTATAGTAAACTGATGAGAACTTGCACCTATATGAGCCATCCATGCTAGATGAAGATGAAGGACTACAATTTTTACCTTCCATTGAGGATTGTGTCTTGGACTCATGAGGTGAATTGGAGGAGGATGTAGTGTTGTAGTAGAAAGGTCGAGAGAGACTAGGAGAGGTCCATGAGTCTTGGTAGATTGGACTGAAAGGAAAGACACCAAGGCAGGCCCGGTGGTACTCGAAGGAGAAAGTGAGGGAATTATTTCCTCATCTACTCCCCCACTAAGATTTTGTGGGACCAAAATCCTCCTAAGTAGGGGAGGTGTGATCCATAGGGATCCAAAATGACTCTACTTCATCAGATCAGTCAACATGAAGAAGGAAAAATAATACATGGAGGTTTTGTCTTTATAGTAACAGGACCACCCTCTACTATGTAGAGCGGTGGTTATAGAACTACCACCCAACCAGGGTGGTGGTCCTGAGACCACCGATCTCTGCATTGGGTGGTGGTCCTGGCTCTTTCATAGAAATAAAAATATGAAACAAACAACCCCATAAATTTGAAAGGTTATTTGTGTCTCTTCTCCTCCATGACCTTTCCCATTCTCTAGTGCATGGGAGGACATGAGAAAGGCTATAAATACATGTTTGTAGAAGAGAATAAGATCATCAAAGCATGAAAGCAAGTGAGAAAGAAGTTCTTAGTGCTTTGGAATTGTGTTTTGTAGAAGAAAGGAGTGTTGAGACAGAGAAAACAAGTAATTGGGAGGAAGTGTGAGATATTATCTACTTCTCTTTCATACTTATTGTAAATTTTGTACTTATTGTTTTGAATTGGCCAATAAAAGTGGGAAGAAAGAGAAATTTCCCTTCCCAATTGGTTTTTCCTCCTCTGGAGGTTTCCAGATAGGTTTTCCTCCTCTATGAGGTTTCTCAGATAAAACTTTTGTGTTTGGATGAGTTTATATTCTTTCCTTTCCTTTGTAATTGTTGATTCTAAGCATAAGAAAAATTCATTCACTATATTTTTATTTGTGATTATGTGGATAATTCCAAATTCAAAGAGTTTACAGATCATGGTAATTTGTGATTATGTGGATAGAACTAAGGTTGGTCACAGGAACTGGGTATCGATTAACCGTGGTTGGTTAGGTGATGGTCATAGTCATTCTCTATGGAAAATTATTTGTATGGGGTTTTTTTCAATACGCGAGGGCATATGATTTTTTTTTGTCCTGGTTTGGAGGATTGAGTTTCTTACACAGAGTGTACATGGCAGAAACAATGTAGATCACTTCATGGTTTAGATCGAAAGAGGACGGAGTTGGCTCAGTTATTCCATTGAGATTTTGAGTCAGGTATCTCTATATGATTCATGTTTTATTTCTTTCGTTTGGAGAAACTGATATTATGTTTGGATAGTGTGCACAGATTTACACCATGGTTTTTGGTGTTGTTTGAATTTTATTTCCCAGTTGTGTGGAATCTTGAGGACAAGGGTTTCTAGTCTAAGGATGAGATCCTCAATGAAAATTCATGATTAGACATAGTTGTAGGTAATGAGAGATGTTGAGTACACATGGATGGAAAGAAAGTGATTCACCTAATTCACAATAATTTCAAACTTTTTTGATGTAGAAGTATTCTCAGAGAAGAAAGGGAATCAATTTTATAGTTCTTTCATCTAGTTTTATTTCTCACTGAAATATTAGCTTTTGAGATTGGTGTTAGAGGAAGTGCAGGAGATTTTGTGCTCAATGGGAGCAAGCCATGGTTTTTGGCATTACAGATTGGATGCATGGTGCACATTAGGAAGTGAGTGAAGATTGCTACTATTTAGAGTGGCAGGAGGCACAAGTTGGTTTTGGAGGGAAGTCATGGATTTATAGGTATTTTTATTTTATTGCTTTGTGATGTCACTTTTGGTTTATTTTTTGGTTCCTGGATATTCCTATGGGATTGTAGTTGATGGTTTATTCAGATGCATTTTAGATGATAGAGAAAAAATTTAGAGTTTGAAGGGTGTAGAAAAGAAAATATGACTATTACAGAGACCGATGTTAGTTAGGGGTAATCGTGGTTAGTCATATCGTAATCGTGGTTGGTTAGGATTTGACAGCGTGGTTAGTTGAAAAACCTTGGCTAGCTTAAGTCACGGTTTGACAACAATGTTTATTTATCATTTTTGATAGTTCCCTTATTTTGCTTTCATCTTGGTTGATTGTGTAGAGTATGTTGATGACATGTTTGCTAGTATTTGCACTTAGTAGTAGTGGCATGGTTTCACATGGATATTTTTTATTGAAATTGATGAGCACATGATTCATATTCAGCTTTGGAGTTATTCGGTGGCAAACTTGGATCTTTTGGAGAGCCTCGTGATATGGATAGATGTACGTGGTGAGTTTGTAAATGTGGTTTTGATGATGTAGATGTTTGATTTGTACATGAATTCCTTGAGCATAAGTATGGGATGTTTGTATTTCCTCTTGATTAATATGTTATTCCATGGGAGATGTTATCTACAGATGATTGTCTTGGACATGCTAGTTGTTTATGCAGGGTTAGATTTACAGATTGTAGTGTTTGGATTCTTTGAGTTATGCAGGTTTGTGGATTGATCACCCACTGTTGCAGGTAGAACTCATTTGGGTTGTCTTTACCCAGATCTTGTTTTGATTTCACATATTCTAGTTTGACTTGTCTTGGTTAGTTGCATTGGTGGTTACATGGAGACATGGATAGATGGATGGAGAACATGGTTGGTTTTACAAGTATGGCTATGGATGTGATAGAGGCTCAGTACTTCAGTTTGAGTGGGAGATCTTGCAGGTGTGTTAGTCATGATGGATTATTGCATGAGGATCTTGGTTGGATTGATTTCCTAATACCAACAATTGGTATGGTGTTATGATTCAGTGGGAGCTTTAGGCTTGGTGTCACGGATCAGTTGTATCTTCATGCAAGTTTGGTGAGTCATGGTTTATCTTCTTAGTTTTAGAAGATGGTTTGATCTTCTTGGTTTTTTAATTTTTTGAGAGAATTGTTGAAGGAAAGAATAGATGGTCTTCATGGTGTGTAGAGGATAGTGATGTATAGGTACAGTGCAGTACAGAGGTTCGAAATTTATCTCTAAGTGGGAGATTGTTAGGTTGTGAAGATAAATAACTTAACTTGAGCATGCATTACAAAGTGAATGGGTTACCAACCAAAATTAGTCGTGGAAGTGACCACCATCATTCATTTATCAACCAACATGGGTCAGAAAGTGTTCGGCATTAGTCAGAAGTAACTAACATTGGTTACCTATGTGTGAGAGTTTTATTTAAAAGTCACAGATTTAATATAGATTTTGTTTTAAAGAAAATCTATTGGATGTAATTTCATGGCTATTATGACCTAAATTTGTCTAGGCTTATATAAGTTATAAAACTAGTGTTAGGGGTGCAAGATGTGAAGAAGAACATAAGCCTTGGTTGAAAATATGAAGAAGAAGAAGAAGAAGAAAGAAAAAATAGATTGCATGCAGACAAGATATTTCATAGAGAGAAGCTAAACAAGGAAAGTGCATGTACACTATTGGTGAGAAGATGGTATTATCTATACTATATTTCCTTTGTATTATTTAGTCTCATGTAATGGCTTACATCATATGCAAATAACTTAGTGTTTCTTCCTATTAGATCCATATATTGTTGTGAGATATTGTTATTATTCATTCTTGTAGATCCACATGTTGTGAGATATTGTATTACATGATCCATGAGATCATGATGTATTGTTGATCCATAGGAATCTAGTATTGTAGAGGAAGTTGTCTTCATGTTTGCACATGTTGATGCAGTGATGATGGAGAGACTTATTTCTTGTTGCATGGTTACGGTCACACATTGGTAGATCCTTCTAAAGGTCTTGTTTCCAGATTCATAGTATAGTGAGAGCTTGGTTGCACAATGGTAGATCCAGGTAGCTTCTGTATGTGAGATGTGGTGGTGTTTCAGAGGCATGGTTATAGTGCACTCAGGTAGATCTGGTTAGAGATCTGGAGGAGACACAAGTGATGGTATAGAGGCACAATTTAGTGTACTCTCCTATTGGAGATCTCGGGAGGAAGAGATACTCTTGTAGAGATACATGTAATCTTGTGCAGAAGAGTTGGTTTGTAATATCTTATTATATTATATATATGAGATCTCTATCTTTGGTGGATGTAGCCCACATTAGGTGAACCATGGTACATGTTGTGTTATGTGTGTGTAATTTTTCTCGTGATTTGGATTATTTATTTTTACACTTCCACTCGCCAGTAGATTTTGTGGAGCTTGTTAGATCCGTATTTGCATGTTTTGGATTTGATATTATATAGTTACAAATGTTTCCGCATATACCCACCCCCAACAAGCAGTGCTTTGGTTCATAATTGAATGTTAAGGGCTTACTACACATGAACCCCACACACTTTGCACTATAAGGATTTCACACCGGATATATTCACACATTATGCGTCATACATTTAGTCTACAACATTTCAACATTTTCACATCTACACATCATATACATTTTACATATCACACATCATATTACTTCTTCATCATACAAATGTAATACGTGTCTATTATCATATACTTCTCATGTTAGTATATCTACATATATTATATTACACATTATACATTTCACTTTACACATTCTACATTTTGCATTGCATTTTACACCTCACGTATTTGCACATTCTCTACACCACATGGTCATCTATCATCATAGCATATACTACATTTTTTCTACATGCTCAACTCACTACCCTATGATGCACTTTAGTTCCTCGGTCCATACTGATCGCTAAGGATTTACAAATCAAATGGAGCTTACATTCATAACACGTTTATCTTTTGACCTTTCCTCATGTGACATTCATAGGTTAGTGACATAACCTTTAGGATAAATGGTCACCCACTCTATTGTAGTGGTATACACTTTCGGTTACATCGCCACTCCCTTATTCATCTTGTATTGATATACATGTTAGGATAAATCATCATTCATACATTCATTTTAGTGTGATATATGCTTAGGTTATAAGGTTCATGAACATCTCTTCTAAAGGTTACATATCATCATCGCTACATATACATACTCATCACAACGCGCTAGATACAACACACACTTTGACCACTTCCCAATGAAACACTCTCATTTAAGGTTCATTTTTTATAGTCGAGGGAGAAAAAAAGTGAATCTCATTGCATAAATTTCCATTCAATCAAGGGGCATGCGGTTCCTATTATTCCATCTTGCATTCCATTCCATCCATCGATAACATACTACATTTTATGGTTTCTTTTACTCTTTCTTACTTGTGCTTGTTCATGGTCACTTTCTTTACACATGCTAGTTTGATTACTTGTAAGTCACTTATCTATATCATCCACACATGTGCATTCACACCTGTCTAGTTATGATCATAGATATAGGTCTCTTACACACATCACGGATGCTCGCCTTCTACCCTTCCTACACTGGTCACTGAAGGAATCCACATTCATCTCTCACAAGTGATAATGTTTCATTTTGTACTTGGAACTTTACATTACTTGGTTATCCACACTTTTGAAATATTATTTATCTTTCTAATATGCTAATGGGTGCTTCATGTGATTTTTTATTTATGTAGGGATATTTGCTTCCATACTTTTTTGTTACATTGTTTGTCATTGCTTGTTTTTCTACACGGGACTTAGCCATTGTTTGGTGTGCACACTTGTTTCTTTGTATGCAGCCATGATGGATTTATGTGTCTTGTGACATCATGAGTGATGTTCCATGTTTCTAGCCTACTTTAGGTGGCTTACTTCTTCTTACGTATTTACTACATTTCATTGTTTACGTAGCTTATACATTGTTTTCTATATGCATGCTTGTTCTTACTAACACTTTTCTTTAGATAGCCTTATTGTTTATGTGTGCCTTGGTTTCTACCAAGCGTATTCCCTTCCTCTGGTAGGGAAGAGTTTCAGATTACATGTGGTTGGTTCTCCTTTGGGTCTGCATTCTCCTATCAACGACATCACATACACCCCCAAAGAGGGGGCATCATTTGGGTTTTCTACATACTACACAGAGATTCTACACCGGTTTGGTTCAGTTATATACAATGAGTGTGTTCAAACGGGTCTACAAACCCCATACACACTAGATTTTACATGACATGGTTATCCTTAGCATTCTGGGAAATAGTTAAAGGTTGGAGGATACAACATAATTCCTCCCTATACTTCTTCTGGCCAAAAGGGTGGCATCGGATCGCCCAAAAACTAGGACATATAGATATCTTTTCACACACATTCAAGGAATTAGTTACAGGAAGGAGAATAATATAACTTTCTCCCTACACTTCTTCGGCCAAGGTGGCGTGAGATCGCCCAAAAAATCGCAGACAGATATCCTTTTACACTCTCTTTTTGGACATGGATCATGTGCACATGTTCCATTTTCACTTTTCATTTGTGTATTTTACATTTACATACTTTTACATAAATACACATGCGTCTTTTACATAGCATTTTTACACACATATACATACATATTTGACTACTTGATCACTTTCTCCTTGCAAGTCCGGTCGTATGAGAAACAAGTAGTCAAATGGGGGTAAAGAACAAAAAATCAACAATGGCGTTAACAAAAACATCTTGTAGGCAGCATACACCATACTAACCACGCATGTACACTACACACATTAGCAGCTACACATGTGTTTCCACCCTAGGTTCACTCTCATCACTTTTTTAGCAATTTTTCATATTTAGTTGCCATGCTCCATTATATTTTACTACTCCACATTTTTTCTAGTCCTTTGACACGCCTTCTTCATCATTCTACATTGGCATCAAGTATGCATCTCTATCTACTTTATGTTATCGAGCTTTCTCGCTCACCAACATAAAGTGGGGGAAAATGTAGACACAAAATCATGCACTTTAGACAATATTTAGTCCCAGTCTCATACTACTATTTAGAGGGTTTTGAGTGAAGAAAGTACTAATTAACCCCCGTCTTTTGGCCATCTTTCTTTATTTTATTTCATCATTCCCGACCTCCACCACACATATGCCCAGTCTATTTTATCACTTTTACATCATTTTAGCCTCGAATGGGGTTCCCATGATAGTATTGGGTGCCCATGGCCACCTTGGTCCCACCATGGGTGCCCCAATCCTTTTTGAACTTTCTCACCACTTTTTGGGCTCTTTTTAGTAGTTTCAAGTTCTTATCTTTTCGTGGTCCATTTTGGGGTGAATTACTACATTAGATCAAGATAACCCTATAAATATAAGGTTATGAGACCATAATGAGGTACTAGCACTAAGTATTACTACTCTACCTAAGGTCAGCATCCACTCTATAGGCATTTAGGAGCTCACTTGCATCCATCTAGCTCCATCGAAAGGACAAAGTTGGTTTATTTACATCACACAAGCATAGGGGTAGGGATTTTATTATATTTCATGCACCATTCTATTTCATTCTATTACATTATACATCTAGTTATTACTCAATACTTCACAAAGTACAACTGGCACAAGAGCACCTAGGGCACATGATGCACAAAGACACCAGAACTACATTTGGGTCTGAAATGTAGTGTAGTCTTAGTTAGTAAGCCCACTGTTGTGGCAGATGAGGTCAATCTGACCCATTCATTTGCATTCCTTTTTTTGGGTTTTGATATTATTTTGGGTATTTTGTAATTCTTCTACTCACCTTCGATTACCAAAGAATATCTAGTGTAATGCAATGAATCTGTATGACATATAAGGAGGGTTTCATACCACCCGTCAGACCTCTAAAACCCGATTCTAGATCTTTAAGCACAGATCAAGGTGTTGATTCTACAGACTGGGCACCCATAGGTGCCCCTATCCCTTTCCATGCATTTTAGTCTAGCTAGATATACTATATTCATCCTTTTTGGGGTCTCTGCAAAGTCATTCATGCTTCTAGATTCTCTAGTCATCTTTATGACACATTTTCATACTTCTCTTGCATATTAGGGTTTCTATTTTCATTAGATTAGTTGTTTGGGTCATCTTCCACTCTTGTTTATTACATTCATTTATTATATTTACATGTTGTTCTAGATTAGATTAACTATCCCCATATACCTAATTTTAGTTAATTATTTTTGTGAACCTGATCTTCGAGCAACATTCCTCCTCGGGCTTCTTCTCCATATGCCTATCACTCGTAATGGTCGCTTTAAGACTTTTCAATATTGTGAGTTATCATCATTCACCCTTAGGGTTTCTAAACCAATGGTTGATATCCCTAATTCTATCACTCCTACTAGAAATCCTTTGGATAGTTTAAATAATGTGCCTCTTCACAAAATAGAGGCATCTAATAGTGATAAGTCCTATGATAAAGATACCAATGTTGACCAAGATCAACTTAATGCTATTACTGACTTTCACCAAGCATTGCATGAAAAACCTACTCATCTCCCTCATGTCTTGCATGCTCTAATTGCCACTCAAAGGGTTCCCAATGTTTCAACTTCTATAGTTGCTTCTTATGCTCCTATGTTTTCTACTCAACCCACATATGTATCTCGCTCCCATTTCCACAACTACCACTCCCACACAATTCACCTTGGTACCCCCCGTTGCACCTTGGTTCTTCTTCAAATTCTCCATATTTGACCTCTTTATATCAAGACTTGCAAACCCAAATTTTTCAAAGTGAACTCGTACCTCATGCACACCAATATCTTTAGACTCTACCACATTATTTCATACTTTGTTTGTTCCCGCTATATCGGCTTATTTTTTCCTCCTAATTTCATTTCTCTAAGCTATCTATATTTAAAGGCCATGGTGACCCACAAGAGCATCTCTGAGAATTTCATGTAGCATGCCTTGAATACATGGATGATCATACTATCTTAATAAAACCCTTCCCTCATATTTTACAAGACTATGCCATGCATTGGTTTTATGACCTACATGTACATTCGATAGTCTCTTTCACGCATCTGGTCCCATGCCTTTCTCATGCATTTCTCTATCAACATTGGCTCTAAGATCTCCTATGCTCAACTTTCACAACTCAAACAAGGGTCTAATGAACACTTATCTGATTATGTCTTGCATTACAAAAATAATTTATCTAATATGTCTAATGTATTTGTAGATCTCGAGCTTCAATACTTATTTATTTAGAGTCTCTTACCACCTCTACAGAGAGTGTTCTATTTGAGACTTATCCTTCATTTGATCAAATTTTTCGTACTCTCAAACTTCATGAGACTAAACTCTTAGAAATAGGAAAACTTATATATCAAGAGCAAGAGTCGTCATCCACACAATATCCAAGTAATCCAACATTCAAGTCTTCTACACCTAAACCATGGAAGGAAAATCTACAGAAAACATAGTTTCTAAGGAGATTTAATCACAACCATACATATGTACTTTTACTAAGCTTAGTACACCTCTGAGAATTTTCCTAACACAACTCATTGATAGTAATTTCATTACCTTAGCGTTGCCTCTACATATTGATCCATCTCAGCCAAAAGGACGTAATTTCGATGAAAATTATTATTGTGATTATCACCAATACAAGGAACATTTTATTGATCATTGTTTCTGCTACGACATCTTATTCTTTATTTTCTTGACAATGCTCAAGTTGAACTTATGGAATCTACAACATCTCTTCCTGTTAATGACAATCATAAACTCAAGATCTTTAATAACCCTTTACCCAAACATAACACCAAAACAACTAATTCATCACTAATTATGTATATCATGTAGTGCCTTCTCCTACATCAGGGGATCTTGATTTTTAGTTACAAATATTGACGCTTCACCACCAATCATTTATTTTTCAACCAACGATTATCATGTAAATTTATCATCTAATCATTTATATATCAATGCATCTATTGGCTCGACCTCCATTAAAAACTAAGGTTGACACATCATGACCTCGTTAGTGCATGCTATATTTCACTTCTCAAGTATATCGGTTATCCTCCATTGCAAATCAAGTACCCTTTAAACAAGTCCTTTAGCATTGTTAAGCTACATGTTACATCTAGTCCTCTTACTTTTCTAGTGCCTTTCCTCATTGGAAACATAGTTGACATATGTGATATGATCCTTGGTCTCAATGGATTCATCACTCACAATCTATCATTTATATAAATCATTTGTGACTTAAATTCATTCACAACAATCAAGTTATCTCTATTGACGGTGTCCCTCCATCTACCCCATGGTCCTCATCTCCTCACACATCAGTTAGCACACTACCTACATCATATAACACATCACACTCTATGTAACTCAAAACACATTCTACTCCTAGTTTACCTACTTGCTCATTGTTTACATGACTACACCGATCCACTAGTCCTACACATAGGTATAGGCCCATTCCTAGGACAGTTACTACATCCTGACATAGATGCACACCTCGCTTATTCCATGCAAGTTTCCATTACATTTGCAATCTACATCATGTCATTCATCACCGACACATTTTTTGATGCCACGACCTTCATCATAAATTCATCTATCACATGCAAAAAGACTTCATTCACCAATACAGCATTTTTTACTATTCCACCATTGTTAGAGCATAGTCATACATTTTCATCATCACCAACATTGGTTGAAGGACCTTTCTCCTTCATCACATCGCTTAGTTCATTTCATTCATGAATTAGGGGGAATATCATCTAACACACTCCCCTTATATTGGTCTTAGCACATTTATCATCTTTTCATTCACTTCCTTTGATCTCCTTGCATATGCATACTCACCACACATCTATTGTCATCATTACCCGATGACACACTCTTTTGCTTTGGTTCAAACTTGACTGTTGAGGGTTTACTACACATGAACCCCACAAACTACACTATAAGGCTTACACACCACATCTATTCACACATTACATGTCATACATCATACATACTACATTTAGTCAAAAAAAAATTAACATTTGCACATCTACACATCATATACATTTTAAACATCACACATCATATTACTTCTTCATCATAAAGGTTTCATACATGTCTAGCATAAATATACTTCTCCTCACTATTTTATCTACATATATTATATTACACATTATAAATTTAACTTTACACATTCTACACATCTTACATTACATTTTACACATCGCGTATTTGCACATTATCTACACGACATGGTTGTATTTCATCATAACATATAATGCATTATTTTTTTCATGCTTTGCACTCACTACCCTATGACGCACTTTAGTTCCTCGGTCTATACTTGACCACCTAGGGTTTACAAATCAAATGGACCTTACATTAATCACATTTTTATCATTTAACGTTTCCTCATGCAACATTCGTAAGTTAGTGACATACACTTTAGGCTAAATGGTCACCCACTATATTGTAGTGTATACACTTTAGGCTACATCACCACTCCCTTAGTAATATTGTAGTGATATACAAATTAGGCTAAATCATCACTCATACGTTCATTTTGTCATGATATAAACTTAGGCTATAAGGTTCATGCACATCTCTTATATATGTCACATATCACCATCACTACGTATACACACTCATCATAACACTCTAGATACAACACACACTTCGACCATTTCTCGATGATGCACTCTCATTTACAGTTCATTCTTGACTATTGTGGGACAAAAAAATGAACCTCATTGCAAAAATTTCCATTCACTCAGGGGGCACATGGATCCTATCATTCAATCTTACATTCCATTCCATCCATCCACAACATACTACATCTTATGATTACTTTTACTCTTCCTTACTTGTGCTTATTCATGGCCTCTTTATTACACATGCTAGTTAGATTTATCGTATGTCACTTATATATATCATATACACATGTGCTTTCATGCCTTTGTCTAGTTGTGATCACATATACAAGTCTCTTACATGTAACACGGATGCTCGCCTTATACCCTTCCTACACTGGTCATATGGAGCATCCACATTCGTCTCTCACAAGTGTTATTGCTTCATTTTGTACTTGGAACTTTACATTACTTAGTTATCCACGCTTTTGATATACCAGTTATCATTCTAACATGTTAACGGGTGCTTCATGTGCAACATTTTTATGTAGGGATATTTGCTTCCATACTTTTTTGTTACATTGTCTGCTATTACTTGTTTTTGTATGCGGGCCTTGCCCTTTGTTTGGTGTGCACACTTGTTTGTTTCTAAGTGGTCATGATGGACTTGCATGTCTTGTGACATCATGAGTGATCTCCCATGTTTACAACCCAATTTATGCTGCTTACTTTGTCTTCTTACATGTTTACTACATTACTTGGTAGTTTTTACATTGTTTGCCTAGCTTACACACTATTTTATATATGCATGATTATTCATACTAACACTTGTTTTTGCTATCCTTCTTGTTTATGCATGCCTTGGTTTCTACCAAGCAGATTCCCTTCCCCTACAGGGAAGAGTTTCGAGTACACCACATTATCCTATCGTGGATATCACATGCACCCCCAAATAGGGGGCATCATTTGGGGTTTCTACATACCACAAAGAGATTCTACACTGGTTCGGTTTATCTATATACAATGAGTGGGTTCAAACCAGTCTACAAACACCATACACAATGAATTTTATAGGACATGGTTTTCCTTAGTATTTTGGGAAGCTGTTAAAGGTTGGAGGATATAGCAGAATTCCTCCCTATACTTCTTCGTCTAGTGGTGTCGTATTGCCCAAAAACATGGACATACAAATATCTCTTCACACACATTCAGGGAAGCAGTTATAGGAAGGATAATAATAAAGCTTTCTCCCTACACTTCTTTAGCTAGGGTGGTGTGAGATCGCCCAAAAAACTCACAGTACATGATATCCTTCTACACCCTCTTTCTCGACATGGATCAAGTACACATGTTCCATTTTCAATTTTCATTTGTGTATTTTACATTTACATACTTTTAAATACACACACATGCATCTTTTACATAGAATCTTTACACACATATAAATACATATTTGACTACTTGATTGTTTTCTCCTTGCAGTCTGACCGTATGAGAAATACACATTCAAATGGGGGAAACAACAACAACAAAAATGGTGTGAACAAAAATATCTTGTGGAAGCATACACCATAATAACCATGCAAGTACACTACACACATTAGTAACTACACATGTATTTCCTCCCTAGATTCTCTCTCATCAATTTTTGCACATTTTTCATCTTTATTTTCCACACTTTGTCTAGTCCTTTTGCATGCCTTCTTCATCACTCTACATCGGCATCGTGTACACACATCTATATACTTTATGTTACCAATATTTCTTCTCACCAACATAAATTGGGGGAAAATGTAGACACAAAATCATGCACTTTAGACAATATTTAGTCCCAGGTCTCATACTACTATTTAGAGGGTTTTTGAGTGAAGAAATTACTAATTAACCCCCATCTTTTGGCCATCTTGCTTTATTTTATTTCATCATTCCTAAACTCCACCACACATATGCCCAATTTTGTTTATCACTTTCATGTCATTTTAGCCTTGACTGGGAACCTAGGATAGTATTAGGGCACCCATGGGTGCCCTTGTCCCACCATGAGCACCCCTATCCTTTTTTAACTTTTTCGCCACTTTGTGGGATCTTTCTAGTTGTTTCAAGTTCTTATCTTTTTGATGGTTAGCTATTTCAGGGGTTAATTATGAAATTAGATCAAGAGAAACCTATAAATATAAGATTATGAGACCATAATGAGGGATCAAATTTCAAACATTACTACTCTACCTAAAGTTGCATCCACTCTATAGGAATTTAGGAGCTCACTTGCATCCATCTACCTCCATCAAAAGGAAAAGTTGGTTCATATGCATCACACAAGCATAGGGGAGGGATTTTATTCTATTTCATACACCATTCTATTACATTTTACATCTAGTTATTACTTGCTACTTCACAAAGTAGATCTGGAAAAAGATTACCTAGGGCACATGATGCACACACACACCATAACTACATCTGGGTATGAAATGTAGTATAATGCTCGATTCACTAAGCTCATCACTGTTGTGGTAGTTATGGTCAGTCTAACCCATTTATTTACATTCCTTTTTTAGGGTTTTGATATTGTTTTGGGTGATTTACATGTATTCTACTCACCTTAAATTACCAAATGCACATTTGGCCTAATGTAGGGAATTTGATACAACACACGCCGAGGGTTTCACCACCCGTAAACCTATAAAATCAGTTCTAGAAATTTTACACGACCATGGTGCCCATTCGGGAGACCGGGTGTTTGTAGGTGCCCTAGTCCCTCTTAAGGTGCTCTATTCAAGTTAGATATCTTAGATCCATCCTTTTTGGCAGGGTTTTTTTAGTGGCAAATATTTGTAATATGGAAAATATTCCATTTTTGAAAAATTTGAAAAGGTGAATTTTCTAGTGTAGGTCACTGACCTGTTCACCTAAAAATCACAATTTAATTTTTTTAAGGGGTTGGCTTTACCTACCCTTGAAAATATCCCCTATATAATCCTAGATTATTCACTGGTAGAACACTACTAACTCACTCATACCACATAGGGCATATGTATTATCAAGTACAGTAAACGTGTTAAAAGAGGGAAGAGCCTACAAGTGCATGAAAAAGAGTTTGTTGACGCGACGACAAAGAGTTTGTTCATTGTTGACAAGGATAGTTTGTTGATGCGCAACAGGAGGAAGGAGGTTGCAGATGATGCACGACAAAGAGTTTGTTGATGCACAACAAGGAGAGTTTTTTCACACGTGACATGAGTGTAGAGGATTCGAGATGCATGATAGAGATTTTTTTTTGACACACGCCGAGAGTTTTTTTGACACACAATAGAGGATGAAGGCTGCGATGCATGACAAAGAGTTTGTTTACGTGTGGCAAGAGGGAGGAGGCTACATCGATACCACACTCGTTGATGTGTGATAGCAAGTTTGTTGTCATGCGACAATAACCTTATTGACATGTGATAGGAGGTTTGTTCTCACGTGACAACAAGATTGTTTTCGTATGAAAACAAATCTCCTGTCGTGCATCTGCAGCCATTCTGTCACACCACTTGAAAATCAGGTGAATAATTTTCATACAAACAGCAAAAAAATTTCCTTTCCAACGAAACCTGTTCCGGGATATTCACTAGGGATTTTCCACCTCCGATTTCCAAGAGGTCTCTTAAAATGAACCCTACTTTTTGGGGCCTCTATAAATTTTTTCCTACTTCAAGATTCTCCAATCACCTCTGCAACACGCTTTACCATTCTCATCAAATCACCTAAGTCATTTCCATACTTCTCTTACATGTTAGGGTTTATGATTTCATTAGGATAGTTTCTTGGGTCATCTTCCACACTTTTTTATTGCATTCATTTACTACATTTACATGTCATTCTAGATTAGATTAACTATTCCCATATACCTAATTTTAGTTAATCATAATCATACACAAGATCAAGAGCAAGAGAGTACACAATAATACCAAATTTAAGTGGGAAACCCTCAAGGGGAAGAAAATCCACTAAAACTCTACTTACATTACATAAATAAAAGAAATTTAGTGAAGCACCAACTTCATAAGGAACACCAACCCATAGTTTAGTAGAGAACCAAACCTACGAGGAGCACCAACCCCTAATTTAGTGAAGCACCAACTCCGCAAGGAGGCTCTAACCCTCTAATATGATCAAGAACCAAATCAACGACATTTGAATGAAGATATATGAAGTATTTTTTTTGCAAAAACTGATGGAGATCACTAATTTAGCTCACACACCTTCAAACCCTCTTCAAAATTTGCTCTCCTTCAACTAACTCTATCTCACACTTTAAAGGACTAATTTTTCTTCAAATCATGTTTAGACCAAGGATATCAACACACTCATACAAATTAATAAAATGGACCCATGTAGGTCATCTAAGCACCAAGACACTGAACAAGCCCAAAAAGGCTCAAAACCCCATTGCTAAGCTCCTTGAGGACCTCCAAACACATCACCATAATTTTTCAAGACCTCAAAGGCCTCACACATGTCAAATATATCATAACAACATACATTGTGCATTCTCACACATTAACTTTCACCAATAATTTTCTTCATAACTCTATCAAGAAGGATCATTTCCTTCACAAAACAACTACTTCCAGGAACCAATCTTCACCAAACATGATCAAGATCACACCATGACATCTAAGCTATGCCATGTAACAACTAATTAGAAATATATAGGCTCAGAGAACATGTGCATGCATTTTAGACCTCATTAAATCTCCATCAATGCAAACCACACTTACTTTCTTTTTCCCCAAACCGAGCCGCCCAAAAATTAGTTTTGTAAACTCAATTGGTTTCCACCCTTGGTGTTACTTTCAATAATTCTAAATTCCTTCAATAGGGAAAAAAGAATCCTTATTCACTCTCAAATCGATAGTAAGCATCTTAATAATCAAAACATGAATCTTCTACATAAAATTTTTGAGCCAAGGCAATCCTGTCTTAAAACAATCAAACTTTTTCTTCACAAACTCAATTGGTTCACCTATCAAAACAATTTTTCAAGAAACAAACCATATGCCATCGAAATCTATCTTAATATAATTTCCATAAAATCTTACATTTCCTTCTAAATCTAAGTGGAAGGCCTTTAACTAGGTCAATATCTAAGCAACTACTCAAAACTACCCTTTTAGGCCCAAAGACCAGTCTTCATAAATAGGGCACAATTTTCCATCTAGGACCTCAAACATGACTTGAAAGCATCATGGAAGTCTATTAAAACTACTAAAATCTAATCAATGTCAATTTATTCAATACCTTCAATCAGAAACTTTGCCACAAACTAAACATCTTTAAAAAAAATCATGTTTGAGTGGGGCCCACATACTTGACACAAAATGTATTATACCTATCTAGAAAAGTGGAGTCGTCCTACAAGCTCCATTAATCATACTAGAAAAATGAATCCATTATGGGCACTTACTATGAAGATCTTCTCCATCTCTTTTGACATAGGGTTTCAAAGCCATTAAAATTAGTTTGACTTCTTAACATTTGTTCATTTAAATATGATGATGAAACCACTCCTTTATTTTTTGAAATGCTCTTAGATCAATGGAAAAACATCCTTGAAAGCCAAAAGGTCATGTAGATTTCTTTTTGTGTGAGAACCTTTTATCGGCCCCTTTCTTTTATTGCCCACTAGTTCTTTTTGTTTTGTTTGTTTGAGCCCAAATTTGGCTAAGTATGGAGCTGAATGTGGAAGATATCCATGTGTCCCTTTGGTGCACTCGGGGCATAATGTAGAGAAAGGAATGTTCTCAAACTTCTGCTACACCTCCCACTTGTCTCAGGATTAATAAAGTTACCTAGGTGGATTAAAAAGTCAAAGATATAGTAAAACGCACATGGTCTCCACGTGTCACCCAAGCACAATTTCAAATAAAGAGAGAAAAGGAACGTTCTCAAAAAGTGTGAGACCTCCACACATCACCTAAACACAGGTTTGGAGATAAATCCCCAAGAAAGGCCCTTAGAACAAGTGTGTGACCTCCACATGGCAGGAAAAAATCAACACCAACCAAAGGAGCGCAAGTTGACTGATTAAAGGCAAGTCATAAATATTACAACCATGTAATTGAGATCTTACCAAAAATGAAAGATTCTCAGGGAAAATTGAATGCTTGGTGGTGGAAGATCTGATTCTAGACATTGAAGTGAGAGCCAAGGGGGTCTATATAGGAATGTTTTGATCTATAAGTAGAAAGAAAAGGAAGAGGAAAAAATGGGGAGAAAATAGAAAGGAGAAGTAGACTAGAATCGTGAAAAGGATTTTAGGCTTAGTTATTGTGTTTTCTAGCCTTAACAAGGCTTTGTTATAGGAGAAATTTGTAATATGTGTCATATCCGCCTTATGTATTATTTTCTCTATGAATAAAGGGCTCTTGTTCTGTGTATTTTATCTCTCAATAGTTTGTGTCCTTCATCCTTTATTGCTGGTAGTTTTAGATAAATGTTGAATATATATCATGTTATATGCCCTTGGGTTTTCTATATGCATCTATCATCTACATATTATTATGTTTTACACCTTTTTCAGCCTTTGATAATTCAAGATACTTCTAAAAATAGTAGACCATGCTAAACGCTCTTCGACTATTCTAAACAGTTTCTCAGAATCTATCTCTGTGCCTTTTAAAATAAGTTTTGGCATATCACCTTAGTTAGTTTTGCACTTTGTTTTATTTTTCCTCTAACCCTTACCTTGCACCATAGAGAAGAGCCAACTTCTATAAAACCTAGAGGTTATCTTAGGGGCACGTCCCACTTCCCTAAGGTATCCCATGACTTTGATGGTTCATCCGCAAAGATAATCATCAAAATTTTTCCTAACACACACCTGGTGGGACACAAACAACTACACATCTGAAGACTCCATCATCAAAAATCTACTGATTTCAGTAGTACTAAGTTTGGTCCTCTCTAGTTTACAAGATAGATGTGAACAAGATCAAGAACAAGAGAAGAAGGTGCATTTGAATATCTATAGTTATCCCTGCTGAGGAATAGAAGAGGTAGATAGATTCAGAGGTCTCCATCTCCTCTGAACTAGACTCTCTCTACACCTCCACTAGGTAGGCCCTTCTTACAATCAACTAGAATCCTCAGACCTATTTTAATGGCCCACCTCCAAGCTCAACCTCTGAGATAGTTTATTTCATGGAATCAAGGGAGTCTGCTCATCTTACCCACACCCCCGGTGGTGTGGAATCCTATTCTAGAAAATGCGCTAAAGGTGCTTCCCAAATTCAATGGAGAAGACTTAAAACTCTGTAGAAACCCCTCTAGGAAAGAAGCTTGCAAATTATCTCATTGCTATCAAGAAACAATTGGCTCAACATACCCCTTACCAAGATGTTCCAAGAAAAAAATTCAGCCGAGGAACCGTCTACCTTCTTCTCGACTAGATTTTCTATCAAGGTTCACCCATCGGGGTTCCAGTCAATGCAACTTGTGAAGTTGAAGAATCTGATGATGAGGAGTGTAATGAACTCTATAAAGAACCGAAGAAGAGGTTGATGAAGAATTGGAAGAGCTTGGTGGGTCTCAATTTCATTTCCTCACCACTAAAGGTATGGATGATGAAGATGAATATGATGAAAGAGTGGCAGATATGAATAGTGATTCATATGTTGTTATGACTCAGGAGCAAATGAACAGAAAAGAAAAAGTGGTGTAGCCTACTAAGAAGTCCAAGGAGTTTCCTATAACTATTCTAGTGGTTATAAGAAGAGGATATCCTATTACCACTACCCCACGCAAAAGGTGAGTAATGCTAGTTCCCCTTCTTCTCCTTCTGTTTCCAAAACTCCTTGTCCTTAAAATCCTAAAACTAATAGATCAAAAGTATCTCAAGTTCCTAGCAATGATTCCCCATCCACCTCTAGGTATTTTGATATCATTGATCACCTCAAAAGGACCAAAATCCAAATTTTAGAGGCAGATTTTTACCAAAACCATCCAAAAGCTTTTTCCAAAATGGTAAACTTTGTCAATTCTAAATCTAAAGCCTCATCCAATACTTCTAAAGTTATTTTTCCCACTCCCTCTTCCTCACCTCAATCAAGCCTTGTGGCTGCAATCACTTCCCTAATGAGAAAATTGAACCATTCTATGTGACTCTTCTCATAGCTAGCCATAAACTCGAATTGTGTTATAGACTCGTGAGCATCGAGAATGTAATGCCTACGAAAGTAGATCATTCTTTGGGCCTAAATCTAACACGTGCCTTTGGTTCCTGCTATTCCATGGAGAGTAAGAAAGTGCCTTTGGTTGGAAGAATTAAAGATGCACAAGTAGCTTTTGCTACTTTTCCAGAGAAAAGGGTCTTAGCCACCATTTTGGTAGCTGATATTCCTCCCTCATATGAGATGTTACTTTGAGTAGAAATTTTTGTAAGGAGGTAGGAGGTGAAATTCAAATGGACTGGTCGCATGCTTTGATCCTAGTTAATGGAAAAATGAAGAAGTTGCTACCTGAGAGACAAACTAAATACATTGTGTAAAAGACTGATGATCCAAAAGCACAGATACTCTATGAAGATACATGGCATGGTAACTACATGATCATGTCACAAGACGAGGAAAAACTTCCTAAGGGAGTGATTCTTGACCCCAATGGAATTTGGACTCGGATTTTGATGGAAGCTTCTCTTCAACTGGTTTTGGAGTTGGAGTGGTGTTGACATCTTCAGAAGGTAACATTCATCCTTTCTCCTTCAAGCTTTGTTTTGAAAATACAAACAATACAGTTGAATATGAGGCACTCATACTTGGATTGAACATGGAAAAGAAATGGGAGTGAAGAATCTTTGTGCTCGTGGTGATGCAGAGATGATTGTGAAACAGTCGAGATATTTTCCAAGTCAAGAATAGGAGGTTAAAACATTATAGAAATCTTGTCTAGGATTCCATTGAGTTTCTTGATGCTTTCTCCATTGAATTTGTTCCAAGAGAAAGTAACACTAGAGATGATTCTCTAGTTGTCTTAGGATCTTTGCTTATTCCTCACCCATATTTCTCTCAAGAGAAATTTACCATTGAAATGATTCATAGGACCAAAGTGTACCGGATAATACAAATAACTCGGTAGGTTTTCAATGATGATCTGTAGTTTCTCTCTTTCTTAGAGCTTAAAGATAATTTTGACCAGTTGTATTTTGAAGGAAGTGAGACTTTTCCTAGGGAATGTGTATCCTCTAATGAAGGAGATATTAAGGAAGAGATGGATCAAGATGGGTACATCAAACTGAAAGGTAACAAGATCCCTAAATGGCTAGTGAGTTTGGAAGATATGTTTGATAAGCATGATCGGTACATTAAGTCTAAAGCTTCCCAAGGAGATTGATAGTCCACTGAATGTGAAAAGATTAATATTGGGAGTCTTGATGAACCCAAGCTGGTGAAAATTGGAAAATGATGCACTCAAGAGGAGAATAAGAAGGCAGTAAATCTACTAAAAATATATGATGACATTCTTGCCTATTCGTATGATGATCTCAAGGCTTTCCAGCTAAAGGAAATGCAACACTTTATTCCTCTGAAACCTGGGATCAAACAATTCAAATAAAAAGAAGGAAATACAATCCCAAGGTTATTGGTACTATTTTTTAGGAGATCCAGAAGTTACTAAAGGCAAGGATAATCTTCCCTATACATCATTCAACATGGATTTCCAACATTGTGCATGTCAAGAAGAAGAATGGTGAGATTCGCATCTGTGTGGATTTCAAGAATTTGAATTAGGCCTCTCTGAAGGACAACTATCCTCTCCCCATGATGGATCAAGTTTTGCAAGTTGTCACAAGCTCTGAGATGTTGTCTATGCTTGATGGATTCTCTGGATATAATCAAGTGGAAGTCAATACCCCAGATCAACACAAAACTACTTTTACTACTCCTTGGGGCACCTTTTCTTACAAGAGAATACCTTTTGGTCTTATCAATGCTTGGTGCCACCTTTCAGAGGGAAATGGACTTGGCTTTTGGCAGTTTGAAGGTAAAGTGTGTGGTTTTGTAGCTTGATGATTTGATTGTTTTCTCTAAAACAAGGGAAGATCACTTTCAGCATCTTGAAGTAGTCCTCCAAAAATGCAGAGAACATGGAGTTTCTCTCAATCCAAATAATTTTTTCTTTTGTGTCATTGAAGGAAAGTTGTTGGGGCATATTGTCTCTAAAGAAGGAATCAAGATAGATCCAGAAAGAGTTCAAAAATTCAGCAGATTCCTCTTCCCACAAGTAAAAAGGGTGTTCACTCTTTCTTTGGTAAGATAAACTTCCTGAGGAGATTCATTCCTAATTTTACAGAATTGACTATGATCACTACTCAACATGATGAAAGGAAAGAAAAAAATTGGTTGGAATTCTGACAGTAAGGAAGCATTTGAAGGTATCAATAAATCCATTTCTAAAACTCCCATCTTAGCATTTCCTAATTTCAGCAAGGATTTTATCATCTATTGCTATGCTACAGAGAGTACCTTGGCTGCTGTGCTAACTCAAAAGGATTCTGAGGATCATGAAACTCTAATTCCATTCATGAAATATGTTCTGAAAGCTCATGAATTGAAATATACTATGATGGAGAAACATGCTTTTCCAAAGGTCAAAGTCACAAACAGCTTTCATTTTTGTATTCTTAATTCTCACTCTCTTGTGTTTGTACTGATACAACCATCAAGTCTATTCTTACACAATAGGAGTTTGGAAATATTTCACCTTTTTCTTAGATTGTTTCTTCAAATTGTTGACACCACCCAATTTCAATAGAAAGGTTCCATATCACATAAGACACCAATACAAAAATAAAACCATTCATACAACATGAAGACCATACAAACAATATGACAACACCAGATGTGCATCAAAGCCACACTATTATAAATGAACAAATATGAAACCATGACCCAATCATAACATTAAAAACAAAAATAGGCACCTTACACCATATCACATTTTCATGGTTACATCTTTACCGTAATCATATTAATTTATTATCCTTAAAGGTTTGAACATAACTTAACATTAAGACATACATTTACCTTTTCTCTAGACTAGATTTAATTTATTTCGTTTAACAATTAACTTAAGATGGTTCCATATTCACTACTATTTAAACTCCCTTATTTAACCTTATAAGTCTCAAAATCATTTATCATCTAAGCATATATTCTCATTCACAACACTACGTATTATTTATGTCATTATAAATTTCACTTATGACAAGTATAATTGATTGAGTTCTTTTTTATACTACTATAATTTCCATATCCCAATATTAGATTTAAAATGTTTACACACATGTGATAGTCTCCTAGATCTCGTCGCAACTAGGGTTTCAATTCCAAATAAAATAATATTTTCTTGGAATTTTTATTTCACTTCTATTACAAAAACAAAGTAAATTAAAAAGAAGCTAATAAGGGGGGAAATTAAGTCTAAGGGTGGATATATTTCTCCTTTTTGTATTTGATATGATTCAATAATAGGTTAGACTCCATTTAACATCTATGTGACATGTGTTTCATCTTCCAAAATTAGAAGACATGTTCTTTCCAAAGCATAAACTCACATGGATGAGTTCATCCCATCATTAATCACACAAAAAAAGTTAACATTGGTTTGAAGGGAATTGATTCCATATTTTTTTTACTCAAAAATTAAACATCTTAGGGACACCCTTTTTATAGAAAAATTTGACAATAGGTTTCGAGAACCAAATAACATATAAATTATTAAACTAAAATGGGATATTATAGTGTAATCTAATGCTATGCAAAGCAATAAATAACAACTAAATAAATAAAGGAAATGACCCAAACAACTAAGTAAATAGAAATTTGAAACCCTAATGTGCAAGAGAGGGTTAAGAAGTCCTTAGCTGATTTGACGAAGGTGCAGGATTGTGTCGCAGTGTAAACTAGGTGAACAGAGGAGGAAATGACCACACATAAAATTGAGAAAGTGTAGCTTTGAGATCTCTTACTGGACTGGGGTGCCTAGAAATGGATAGGGTGTCATGGTCTATGGAAATGGCCTAAAAATATCCTATGATCTATCACTAAGTGACTTCCTTCCTTCACTACCTATCACATTATTGTCACCGAGTTACACCCGATGTCATCATGTAAGAACCGCAATAAGGAATCACCTCCAAAACCCCAGACAAAGCATCAAAACTATAAACAAACCATGCATATGAGGGGGTCAGACTATCCTCAATGGACACAATGGTGGACTTAATAACTAAGTGTTGCACTACATCTCAGACTCAATATAGTTCTAGGTGTGTGTGTGTGTGAATCGTGCCCTAGGTTGTTCTTGTGTTAGTCATACTTTGTGAACCAATGAGAAAATAAATAGATGTAGATATAGTAAACATGTGCATGGAAACACTAGGCTCCCCTCTTATGAAGTGTGATACATGTATGAGCTAGCCTTGTGCCTTGTGATGGAACTAGATGGATACAAATGTAGCTTTAGATAGATGTAACTTTAGATGGTGATAGTAGATATTTAGTGCTTGGTCCCTCACTATGGTCTCATAACTCTATATTTGTATGGTTCTCTTATTATAATTTCATAATTAACCCTAAAAAGTCTGACCACTAAAAATATGGAAAGCTCAAATGGCTAGAAAGTGCCCAAAAGAAAAGAGTAAAGTCTAAAGAGGATCAGGGTGCCCAAGGGGACTAGGGTACTGGGTGCCCTAGTCCTGATTGGGCATCCCATTCAGAGATAGAATGAACAAAAAATGATAGTACATAATGGGCATGTGCGAGTGCAAGACCGAAAGTGATGCCATAAATCAAAGTAAAAATGGCCAAAGACATGGGTTTACTAGTACTCTTTTCACTCAAAAACCATAAGAATAGTAATATGAGACCAAGACTAAATAATGACTAAAAGTGTGTGATTTAGTGACCACATTTTCCCCACTTTATGTTGGTCGAGAGAAAGCTTAGTAAGATAAAGTAGATAGAGATGTGTACCCGATAACCCATATAGAGTGATGTAGAAACATGTCAAGGAATAGAAAAAGTGTGGGGTGAAAAAAATATGGACTGTGGAGACTAAAGATGTAAAGGTGTAAAAGGTTATGAAAGTGAACCTAGGGAAAAAGTGTATGTGTAGATGCACACATGTGTAGTGTACCTACATGGTTTGTATCGTGTGTGTGGTGTACTCACCATGTGTGTGTTGTTGTTAACTACTTGTTTCTCATACGATGGACATGTAAAAGGGAAGACAATCAAGTAGTCAAATATCCATGTGTATGTGTAAAAATGCATATATATAGTAAAAAGAATGTAAATGAAAGTACAAAAAAATGAAAAATAAACATGTGCACCTGATCCATGATGAGATAAAAGGGTGTAAAAAAGGATATCCTGTAACTATCAGGTGAAGTGCAAGTTTTTGGGCAATCTTATGCCACCGTGTCCAAAGACATGTAGGGTGAAAGTTGTGTTATTCTCCAACCTGTAACTACTTCCCTGAGATTGGTGAAGAGATATTTGTACTCTCTATTTTTTGGGCAATCCAACATCACTAGCCAAAGTAAATTAGTGAGAAAATTCTAATGTATCATCTAACCTCAGTAATCGCACTCCATAATGATAATGAAAATCTACCCTATAAAATCCATTATGTATAGGGTTCATAGACTCGGTTTAAACACACTCACTATAAAATGAAATGTTCCATGGAAAAATAATGTAGATTGAACTGCACATTACCGGTACCATGTGTAAACCCAAAATTATGTCCCCCTCTTTGGGGTTGCATATGACATTGCATGATAGGAGGATGTGGCCCCAAAAGAGGACCAATCGCATAAACTAAACTATGCCCTGCGCAGGGGAAGGGAATGTTCTTGGTAAAGATGAAGGCATACATGAACAAGTGGTAATAAAAAAGTGTTAGTAATAACAAGCATGCATGTAGAGAATAAGAAATGTGTAAGCTAGAACATAGGCAGATAATGTAGACACCCAAGAAGACAATGTACACCACACAAATCGAGTTGTAAACATGGGACACCACTCATGATGTTGTAAGACACTCAAGGCCATAGTGTTCACATATAAAAAAACAAGTGTGCACACCAAACAAAGGGAAAGGCCAACATATAATAGAAAATAATGACAAGAAAGAGAAAATAAACAAACAAATAACCATGGTAGCAAATAATCCTAAAAAAAAAATGTTACACATGAAGCACCCATTAGCATGTTAGAAAGATAACCTATATGTCAAGAGTGTGTAGAACCAAGTAATGTAGTGTGTTAAGTACAAAATCAAACAATAACACCTGTAGTGTATGAATGTGGATGCCACCAAGAACTATTGTGGACTGGTTGTAGCCAAACATCCATGTTGTGTGTAAGATACTTGTATCTATGAGCACAAATAACAAAGGACATGAATGTGCATGTGTGTATGGTAAATATAATGACATATAAGGGACTTATATAGCATGTGTAATAAAATTAACATGTAAGAGCAAGTGCAAACAAGAGTAAATGCAAGCATAAAATGTAGTATGTTGTCAATGGATAGAATGGAATGAAGTTATAGATGATAGGAGTTGCATGCCCTCTCGAGGAATGGAATTGTATACATTGAGGTTCATTTTGTATGCCCCCTCAGTAGTCAAGATTGAACCATAAACGAGAGTGCATCATCAGGAAATGGTTGAACTATGTGTTGTGTGTAGCGTGTTGTGGGGAATGTGTATATGTGGTGATTATATGCGACCTAGAGATGATGTATGAATATGCATGATGATGTATCCTAAAGCATATATCATGATGAGATGATGGAAGGATGTGGTGATTTAGTTTACGGCATATACCACTACAAGATAAGGGAATAGGTGATCATTTATCCTATAGTGTATGTCACTAACCTAGTAATGTCTCATGATAAAAGGGCGAATGGTTAATTTATGAATGTGATTATGTGTACCCTCAACATTCCATTATGGACCGTGAGACTAGAGTGTGTCATAGGGTAATGAGCGCAACACGTACTATTAAATGTGTATAATATATGTGATGATGAGATATGACCATGTGATGTGTAAAATGCATAGTATGTATGTAGTATGAGATGTGTAATACCTATTGTGCAGAGTGTGGGGTTCATGTGTGTAGGAAGCCCTCAACAATCAAGTGTGAACCAAAGAAAAGAGTGTGCCATCATGTAATGATGATGTCTATAGTGTAGATGACTATGCAGATGCTTGAATATAGACATCGTGATGGTAGGATGGGAGGGGTGTGTGTGGATGTTATGTCCCCCAAGTTCATGTGAGTGAATGAACTAGATAATGAAAATGAAGGACAGAGGTCCCTCATCTAGTGTTATTGGTGGCAAAAGTGTTTGAACATTCTCTAGTAGTGGTGGAATAATAGATAGTCCTTACATAGGTGAGTGAAGTATATATGCATGTGATGGATGAGTATATGAAAATGTGTAGGTGAAAAAAATGTGTGGGTGATGGAGATCTATGTGGAATAAAACAAGGTGGAGATCTATGTCGAGATGTTGTAATTGTGTACGGTATAGAGCTATATCGTTATGTAGGACTAGCAGAGTGGTGCAGCCATGTAGATGGTGTGCGAGTAGGTGAACTAGGAGTATATTTTTCTTTAATTAACATAGGTTGTGATGTGGTAGATGGAGTAGGGGATGTCCGAACTGGTTCTCGAAGATGATGAGCATGGAGTAGATGGGGTACACCGTCAATAGAAACAAATTTTTTTTTTTGAATGAACTTGAGTCGTAAATTATTCTTAGAAATGATATACTAAGACAAATTAATCCAATTGAAGCCTAGAAGAATGTTGTAACTGTCTATAGGTTTTCTAGAAAGGAAAGTTACAAGCATAGTAAGGGTTCCTACTTTTAACATGAAGTTTGACCACACCATAGGAATTGTTTATCGGATATGAGATGTACGAATGTGAATAACCGATAACATCAAGAAGTGGAAGAGAACATGCACTAATAGTTATTGATGGATCAATATTAGTATTATTTATGGGGAACACTCCAATAGATGTGATAATGTGTAAGTGAGTAGAAGAGAATGTCGCATGGTAATAATAATCGAGAAAGAAAGAACTAGGAGAAGCATCGTGGTTAAGCAACTAAGAAATAAAGGGCCCCCGATGTAAGAGGAGGTATTGTGTGATAAACATATTTAGCAAAAGATTCAGTGGTATTTGTGTCATGTTTGGGTAGAGGGTTATTAAATATTTTTATCTTATGATTTTTGTTTACATGTGAAAAATTGTAGGTTCCGTAAGCTCGATTTTACGACTATCGATCAAACCACTGAATGAGAAATCGAAGTCGTAGAAAGAACGATCGCTGGAGTTTTCAACGCACTGATGCTAGTCACAATGGGAATTTTCATTGAACCTACATTCTTTTGGTTGTGATAGATCTATTTTTAGTGGAGAAGGAAGTGTAATGAGGTTACTATCGACAAGTTACGGTAGTAAAATATGTGGAGGTACACTAAACTTGGTGAAGATACGCGGATGCGGTTACGATTGAAGCTCCTTGGTAGTAGATATTGCGTTGACAAAGAACTTTTACATCTAGTGGTTTAATTGTAGATGTCTTGAATGCTAACTTATTTTGAAAACACGTAGAGGATGGTGCTTGATTTTGGTACTCAAGCTTGTCTATAGCTAAGAGCTTGGTTTCATGAAGCTTAAGAGTATGATAAAGTTGATTGAATAAAGGAGAGGTCTCAAAGAGAAAACTCTCCGGAGAGGTGGTAAGAGATGCCGAATGAATAAATCCTAGAGCTCAAAGTCCACAAGGACATTTGAAATCTTAGCTATTTTTTTTTTGTAACGCAAGACAAAATATTCTAAATGATCGTTAGATCCTTGTTTAAGTTGTGTAAGTTGGGCATAAGAGATCTTAGAGCTAATATTTATAGAGAAGTGAGTGAGAAAATCATCAGCTATATACATTAAAGATATTACCAAATGGACAAGTAGGTCATAAAACCAATGGATCACATAATATTGTAAACTACGAGGGAAAATATTAGCAAGTATGGTATGATCATCCGCATAGTCCAAGCATGCTACATGAAAATCTCGAGATGCTCTTGTGGGTCACCATGGCCTTTAAAGATGGGGAAAATGGGAGAGATGAAATTAGGCATCAATGGATAGGAAGATATATGAGGTATAAAAGGATGCAATATGGAAGTAAAGTCTAAAGATGGTGAGGCATGATAAGTAGCCAACTATAGTTGACAAATTCGGGTTTGCAAGTCTTGGAATAAAGAGTTTAAATCAGGAGTATTCAAGAAGATCCAAGTTTCATATTAGGTGTGCTAGGGTGAATGACGGGAGTGGTAGTAGTAGGAATGGAATCTGAGACATAAATAGGTTGGGTGGAGACCATGGGAGATGAAGAAGGAGAAACTACGGAGTATGAAGCATCACGATAATTCCTAGCAACAATAAAAGCATGTAGGACATATGGAAGATGAGTGGGATGATCACGTAAATATTTTTTTCAAAGTCAGTAAGTGTATTTGATTGATCTTGGTCAACATTGGTATCTTCATCATAGGAATTTTCACTACCATAGGCTTATATTTTGTAAAGAGGAACTTGGTGAGATGTATCTAATGGATTCTTAGTTGTAGCTACAAAAGTAGGGATATCAGCCATTGGTTTGGAAATCCTATGGGTGAATAATGGAAGCTCACAATATTGAAAATGCCCAAAACGACCACTATGAGTGACGATCATATGAAGAAAAGGCCTAAAGAGAGAGTGTATTTGAGAATCGGGTTCCCAAAATGATTAAAATAAAATGGGATATTATAGTATAATCTAATGTTATGCAAAGCAATAAATAACAACTAAATAAATAAAGGAGATAACCCAAGAAACAAAGTAAATAGAAATGTGAAACCCTAATGTGCAAGAGAGAGTTAAGAAGTCCTTATCTTCTTCGACAAAGGTGTGGGACTGTGTCAACATGTAAACTAAGTAAACATGAGGAGTAAATGACCACACAAAAACCTAAGAAAGTTAAAATATGAGCTCTCTCGACCGACTAGGGCACTGGAAAGGGATAGATGCACCCATGGGTTCCCTGCTCGATATTTGGGTGCCTGGTCTACGGAAATGGCCTAAAACATCCTCTCGTGGCATTACTAAGTGACTTCTTTCCTTTTATACCTATCGCATTGATGTCATTGAGTTACATCGATGTCATTATAAGACCTACAATAAGGAATCACTGTAAAACCCCAAACAAAGCATCAAAACCCTAAAAAAATAAAGATTCATATGAAGGGGTTAGACTATCCTTAGCAGCCACAATGGTGGACTTACTAATTGAGCATTGCACTACATCTCAAACCCAATGTAGTTCTAGGTGTGTGTGTGAAAATTGTGCCCTAGGTTTCTCTTGTGCCAATCACACTTTATGAAGTAGCGAAAAATAACTAGATGTAGAATTTAGTAAATGTGTGCATGGAAACAATAGACTCCCCTCCTATGAAGTGTGATGCAAATGAACCAACCTTGTGTACCTTGTGATAGAACTAGAAGGATGCAAATGTATCTTTAGATGTCTTTAATGGATGCAAATCTAGATGGTGATAATATATGCTTAGTGCTTGGTCCCTCATTATGGTCTCATAACTTTATATTTATATGGTTCTCTTATTCTAATTTCATAATTAACCCCAAAAATTCTAAACACTTAAAATATGGAAATCTCAAATGGATAGAAAGTGTCCAAGAGACAAGAGTAAATCAGTAATAGGATCGAGGCACCCTGCAGGGGACCAAGGCACCCGGGAGCCCCAGCCTTAGTTGGGTGCCTCTAGTTAGAGATAAAATGAATGAAAAATGATAGTATAGATTGGGCATGTGTGGGTGTAAGACCGAAATGGTCAAAGACATGGATTAATTAGTACCCTTTTCACTCAAAACCATTAGTAGTATGAGATCGGGACTAAATAATGACTCAAAGTGAGTGATTTAGTGACTACAATAAAAAGGTATTAGGTTTTAATTTACTTCTATTTTCACATAAGGACTCTACGTCAAAATTAAATTAAATTTTAGAGTGGTTCTAAAACCTTTATCCCACAAACTTCCAAGTTTTTATTTCTTTCAAAAAAGACACCTCATGAATACAATTTAAAATATAAATTCTAATAAAAATTTCATTCTCCTTTTCGCAATCGATAACATAACTAGATGATGCAAATATTAATGAAATTTTAATGCACTTAAATTTTTAAAACATCCAATACCATTCATTCACACTAGTACCCTATTTTGGAAGTCTTCTTAATTGGTTTAAGAATAACTTTAAAATTCTATATCTCGAGCTTAATCACCTTATAGGTATTCACCGTCACCGATAACCTTTTTACTAACCTCATGCAATGATGATTCACCTATTAGGATGATCCCATTTCATGAAAACCTTTATTTACTCTTACTTACCTTTATTTTCCTTCCACTAACTTCTTGAGAACTTGACCCAATTTAGGAAAAATTTGGCTTTTGGCTTAACTAAAACTCCTTGAACCTATTACCCTATTTTACCACTTGAAACATTATTAGATCCACTAAAGACTTGATTCAAATTTTTTAAAAAGATCGCTTTTCACCCATCCGGCTTAGAATTGCCCTTTAGTGTTCTTTGAGAACAATGTGCACGAAACATTCCTGGTTGGGATGATTGGTAAGTACCTGAACAATGTGAAAACAATTTAAGCCACCCTTTATTTCCAATATGGTGTGGAATAAATTTCAAAAATAACTCTAAAACCTCTTCTTATAATCCCTCTTTCCTCCTTTTAAGCTTTTTTAATCCCGATAGCTCTACCTCTAGAAATTTTCAAGCATATCCTTCGACCCACCGAGTTACAAAACTAAATTATGGATTTTATAGACACCGATTTCCAATTTCTCTTATATTTCAAAGTTTCAATGGATTTCTCCTAGTGCGGGACCTCTTAACTTAACAAACTTAGCTTTCCAATTAGGCTTCGTACTATCACAAATCCTTCAAGAACAACACTATCACGAATATATGAGATTCTAGGCATGATCATGTAAAAATTATTTCTTAATCTATCTTAGGGGTTTTTGATATTTTTCTACCAAATTTCATGTATTTATTCAAAGTTAAAGGTCTCCAATTCATAATTTAGTCTAAACCCTAGTGAGGGTTTTCTTTAAGCTCCGAGAGCCCTTAAATTGTAATAAAACACAATGTGATTTCTTCCGATCTCTTAAATTTGGTCCATAAGGTTTCCTCAATGTTATGAGATGTCATGTTTTAACAATGAGGAAAAAATTTCTATGTATCCATTAATTGTCCACTCATTTCTACATGTTCTAGTCTATACCACGAGTTTACATGATAACAGTTTTAAGCTCTTTAGATAGAAAATGAACAAGTTTACCCTATAGTAACTTAAAATTTGTGAGATAAAATTATTCTCATAAATAGTCACAATTCATGGACCAATTCTAAGACCCCTCATTTAGTGCTTCCAACCATAAGAACATTCAAGAAGAAAGAGCAAGGTTTGATTACACTACTACTCGGTTTACCAAAAAGAACTTCGATCATAAAAATTATACCTTGTCTCCTTTCAAATATAGTGTCAAATGCCTATGAGGATGATCCATTTCCCTGCACTATAATAATTATGATTACACTTTTATCTTGTTCAAGAAAATTCAACCCCACAACACCGCAAAATCAATTTATTTTAGGTTTTTCAGGCATGCAATATAAGATACCATAGAAAAATTCTTCCAAGCCTTAAAATATCATTCCATTTACTCTTATCATGTGAAGGTTAACAAAATGAAGAGTTTCACCTTAAATTTTCAACTAACATATTCAAAATCCTTGTAAAATATAGTTATATAGTCACAAAGAAAGTGTATTTAAATTAACAACTCACAAAACATAGTACCAATCACATCAAAAAAATTCCTAACAGAATACCAATGAAATATCTCTCTCTAAAATGCTCCTAATAATGGAAATCCTCACACATGAAACCAATATTTTATTGAATATAAGTGTAAATAGTTTATAAATATAAACAACAACACACTCTCTCATATGCAAAAATAGAGCTTGATCTTATTAACTTTATCCTTTTTACAAAATTTCATGCTTCTCTCAACTTTTCCTACTCCCCTTGATTGATGGATCCATAACTAAATCTTGATCGAATTTATCTCCTCCTCTCTTGATTTCATTATCCTAACCAACTTTATATGACCCACATGACTCTTATTATGCTCACATATAAGCATAATAGGCACATCACATCCTTTTTGACACTTTATTAACTCATACACAACCTATGACCTATGACGACATGTGTTAACCCTCTATACACCTGTTAGAACCATCAAAAACCCTTACAACTCCTTAACAAACCACATTTAGCCCTTTTATAACCTTAGGCATTTGATTTGGAGGGAAAATTTCATATTTGAATATTCAAATTCTTGAACTCCACCTAACATTGTGATATGAACCAACACCTTCTCCATGATGATATGACTGATAATTTTACATTCTTGATTTTCTTTTGTGATGCCCCCGCATCATACTCCCATGGTGGAGAAAAGCAACCTTGTACCTTTGTGTCTAATACCTATGAATTTGTTCCTCCCGATGATTATTGAGTCTTCTTGAGTATTCTTGCTCTAACTTATGCTCTTCCACTATCCTTGCTTATTATTTGGCCACATGGATGCCATATTTTTCTCCTTATCATTGCATTTGATTTAATTTTGCGCTTTTCTTCTTGATTTTCTCCTTGCTATTTTTCATTTTCAAGCTCTCATCAGCTACACTTGCACAAACAAACACAATAAAAACAAAAATATACTTTCCGTCATGATACATAATGCTTTTCATCTCTTCATAGCTCCTACTTAACAAGGTTTCATCATCTTCTTTGCTCAAATGGAATGAAATATTCCCATGCTCTTGATTTTTCTTATTCTCTTCATCTTTATAGACCTCATCAACTATTTCTTCATCTGATAGACCTTTCTCTTGGTCCACAAGCACTTCATCATGTGCTTCTTCACTCTTACTTTCATCTCTCTCTTCTCTCTTTTCACTATCTTCATCTTTCTTGACCTCTTTTTTCCTTGAGGCCTTATCACTTTCTTCACAAACATACATCTCCACCTATATTTTTTATTTTTTCTCTTTTCTCTCATTTTTCTTTGAATCTCTCTTGATCTTCTTTCTCAAGTTCCTTATTTTGTAATATACCTCTCTTGTTGTCATCAAATTGTAAAAACATATCTAAGGCCTCTTCTAAGACCTCTTCATCTCTTTCTTCACCTTCTCTATACCTCTAACCTGTCATTTCACTTTTCTTTTTCTCATCCTCTTTCACTTTGTCATACCTATTTTTATAGTTCTCAACAAGAATCTCTTAACTGCTATCATCATAATCATCTCTCCTAAACTGATTTCCTTCTTTTCAACATGTGATTTACACAAATATTCATCATATACAAGACTATCATATTTTCTTTCTTCATCTTCTTGGGTATTTACAATCAAGAAACCTTCATTTTGTACATGATTTTGTTTACATACCTCATTGATAGGCTGATATTTTTTTCCTCTACCTGCTTTTATTTTATGCAATCTCGAGTGCCATCATACACAACCTATTTAACTACCTCTTTCTCTTTTTCCTTACATGTTTCCTCAATTTCCATAACTTCTTCTCTTCTTTTCTAATGTCCCCTCTCATTCGCAACCCCCTCTTTAAAAAAATTTCTATGGGCCACTTGACCTTTCTTCTCATCACAAATCCTACTTCATTACTTCCTTTCATAATCAATTTTCCTAGTTTCTCTACATCTTGTCTCAACTCTCTCAATTATCTCTCCATCCATTCATTTGTTCTTCTTACCTCTTCGTTCTTCTTCTTGGCTTATTTTTCTTTTCTTTCTCTTTATTTTTCCTTTCCTTATGGCCTATCAACTTCACTAACTCTGTCACTAGTTCTTCTTTGTCCATTATTCTTCTTTGTCTTCATAATATCCTGTTACACACTACTCAACAACTTCCACATATTGACATTTTACTATTAGACTAATAAAAACTTCTTCATATGGTCTATCTTAGCTCGATACCAAATGATGCAGAGATCAATGAATTTTCAATGCACTTAAAATTTTTAAAACATCCAATACCATTCATTCACACTAGTACCATGTTTTAGAAGTCTTCTTGATTAGTTTTACAATAGCTTAAACATGCTACATCTGACCATATTCACCTTAAAGGTATTCACCATAGCTCATAACCTATTTACCAACCTCATACAATGAAAATTCACCTATCAAGATGATCTCATATCATGAAAACCTTCATTTACTCTTACTTACATCTATTCTCCTTCCACTAACTCCTTGAAAACTTGACCCAATTCACGAAAAATTTGGATTTTGTCTTAACTAGAAATCCTTAAACCTCTTACCCTATTTCAACACTTCAAACAATGTTATATCCACTAAAAACACGATTCAAAAATTTCTAAAGATCAATTTTCACCCATTTGGCTTAAAACTACCCTTTAGTGTTCTTGAGAACAATGTGCATTGAACATTCATGGTTGGGATGATTGGTAAGTACTCAAAACAAAGTGAAAAACCTTTAGCAACCCTTTATCCCCAATATGGTGTGGTGTAAATTTCAAAACCTAACTTTGAAACCTTTTTGTAATCCCTCTTTCCTCCTTTCAAGCTTCTCTAAGCCTACTAGCCCTACCTCTAGACATTTTCAGGAATATATTTCAACCCAATCAGTTCCAAAACTAAATGAGGGATGTTCTAGAAACCCATTTACAATTTCTCCATATTTACAAAGTTTCAAGGATTTATCCTTGTGTAATACCTCTTTCCCGAACAACTTTAGCTTTCCAATTAGGCATGTTATTGTCACAAATCTTCAAGAACAACACTGTCATGAATATCTGAGATTCTAGACATGATCATGTAAAAGTATTTATCAATCTATCGTAGGGGTTGTCAAGATTTTTTCTACCAAATTTCATTAATTTGTTCAAAGTGAAAGGTCTCCAACTCACAATTTAGTATAAACCTTAGTGAGGGCTTTCTTTAAGCCCGAGAGTCCTTAATTTTTATAAAATGTAACGTGCTTTATTCCAAGATCTAAAATTTGGTCCACAAGGTTTCCTCAATGTTCTTGGATGTGTTTTTATAACTTTGAGGAAAAAAATTTCTCTCAGTATCTTTAATTGAACTCGTTTCTACCTGTTATGGTTTGTACTACATGGTTTACACTGCCGTCAGGTTTTAATCTCTTTAGACACAAAATGAACAATTTTCCCTATAATCACTAAAAATTTGTGAGATAACCTTCTTCTCATAAATATTCAAAGTCATGCATAAATTCTAAGACCCCTCATTTAGTGCTTCCAAACACGAGAACATTCATGAAGAAAGAGCAAGGTTTGATTACACTACTACTCGGTTTACCCAAAAGAACTAAGATCACAAGCGCTTATATCCTGTCTCCTTTCAAATACAATGTAAAATGCCTACGATAATGACCAATTTCCCTATACTACAAGAATTCTCATTACAATTTTATCTTGTTCAAGCAAATTTATCCCTCTCAACATTGCATGATCCAATTTATTTTAGGTTTTTCATGCATGCAATACAAGATACCATAGAAAAATTCTTCCTAGCCTTATAATATCATCCCATTTACTATCATCACATGAAGGTTAACAAAATGAAGAGTTTCACCTTGAAGTTTCAACTAACATATTCAAAATCCTTGTAAAATATAGTTATACAAATAAATAAAGTGTATTTAAATTAATCACTCACAAAACATAGTACCAATCACCTAAAAAAATCCTAACAGAATAGCAATGGAATATATCTCTCTAAAATGCTCATAATAATGGATATCCTCACACATGAAACCAATATTCTTCATATAAGTGTAAATAGTTTAGAAATATAAACAACAACACAATCTCTCATATGTAAAAACAGAGCTTGATCTTATTAACTTTATCCTTTTTACAAAATTTCATGCTTATCTCAACTTTTCCTACTCCCCTTCCTTGATGGATGGATACATAACTGAATCTTGATCAAATTTATCTCCTCCTCTCTTGATTTCATAATCCTAACCAAATTTATATGACCCACATGACTCTTATTATGCTCACATATAGCCATAATATGCACATTACATCCTTTTTGACACTTGTATTAACTCATACATAACCTATGACCTATGAAAACATGTGTTAACCCTCCATACACCCATTAGAACCATCAAAAACCCTTAAAAATCCTTTAAAACCACATTAATCCTGTTTTATAAGCTTAAAATTTTGATTTACAAAAAGGAGGGAAATTTTCATATTTGAATATTCAAATTCTTGAACTCCACCTAACATCATGTGAGATGAACCAACACCTTATCCATATTATATGACTAAGAATTTTACATTCTTGATGTTCTTTGTGATTCCCATGCATCAATAGGACAACAGGGTCTAAATGCAAATTGCATTCACAACTAAACCTTCTAAGAGATCTCTCAACAAACATCTCCTATTTGAGTCACCCTAGACTCTCCAAAACACCCATGTACAAGGATTAATTTACTTGTAATTAATTTGAGTTGAGATTATTTTGAGGTAATAAAACAAATAAGGGAACCACCACACTTTTTGGTTTACCAAATATTGCTTGATCACATTACAAGGGATAATAATTATCTTCCTTGTTTTCTCACATCTCATAAACAAACATTGATTAGACATTTTAGAGATTCTTAGTATATAAAACACCCATCTAAAAACGTGTTAAAATATTACATCATTCATATCACAAAGTGACTCTCAACCCTTAACTAAAATAATATGGATACTACCACAAACACAAAAATCCTTTTAAGGTGAACGACACACAAGTAATTCAAGAATACATAAAAATTATTTTCAAATGGGAGCACATTATACAATGGTCATTTAATTTCCATTTAAAATGTACTTCTACATCATTTTCAATATATATATACCAATAATAAAAACACTTATAAAAATTGCCCATTTTCCCCAAGATACCCATATGCTACAATTTATTACTCATCACAAAATAACCCATAACTAACATTCATTTTTATAAATATAGTGTTGATATACATCTAGTAAATATTACATGTATTCCAAAGAGAACCCATTATTACAAAAGAACGTATAACACTAAAATTTTCTTCATGTCTCACAGAATCGCAACCACCTCATGGTCAACACAACTACTCAAATTTACCTACAATCTAGCATAATTTACGAGTTATTTGTTTTACAATAATAATGAAAAAATAATCAACATAATTTTAGGGAGAGTAAGAAATATAAGTGCCATTTCATTTCATTACAAAGCTAAAGAGAGGGATAGGAGATGAAAGAGAAAACAACATTTTTCCACAATCAATTTATTTTCAAGAAAATATCAAAATAAGGTTTCATATAGTCATGTGTTAGTGTTTACAAGGTTTCTCAATAGTTATTTTGCTTGGATAAGGTCATATGACAATTTTCTCCATTTAGTTACAAGTTTCCAAAAGTGTCAAATTTAGACAAGTAGCTCAAAATCCACAATCAAAAACCATATTCAAGACTCAAACACACAAGGGAAATAAATTATACCTACTCCTCTATATACAGGGAACACTCGAACCGATTGTGAATTTAAAACCGAAAATTGGGTTTAATTTACATTTATCTTTTCGAGATACTTGATCGTAAATGCACCCAAGTGACTATCGCCATTATGTGGTTTTGTTGTAATTTATCGCAACCCCAATTGTTGAAAAAATATGTCATGGTGATTTATGAATATCCATGTTATGTTATTCAGGTGATCAAACCTAAAGGTTGATTGCTAGTTTCAAGATTTGGAGTTTTCAGAGATCTTGGTGCTAGGTTTGCCGTAGAATCATGGTATGATATTTCTTGATTTGGTTAGAACTTTCATGAGTCAAAACATGGTTATTATGATGTGTCATGGGTTTCCATGGGTCTTCATTGATTCAGCAAGGTCAAGTTATGCATTGTCAACATTGTGTCAAGTCATCAGTAGGCTTGTTTCTAGCCCTGGAACATACAGAATGAGGTGGTGATGTGATTTTTGGACAAAATAAGTCCTCTTCAAGCATGGTTTCAACATGGTGGTAGTTTACCTAAGGTTCATGGTGATTTTTAAGTCTGCATTCAGTTATTTGAAGCTTCTATGAGGTCCTTAAGAAGCAAGCAATTGAGAACATGTAGTTTAAGACAGTAAATGAGATTGGTTAGATAATTTTAGAGTTATTTGAAATATGTGGTGAATATTGAAAATTATATCAGGGTTTAATTATGATTCATGACAAATTTTAGGTCATTCTGAAGATTTTTTTGAAGATATGCAAGTTTTAGTGAAACCGGTAAGTTTCAGTGTGATTTTCAAGCAAAGTTGGACCTTCTGATGCTCATTGTGAACTATGTGATTTGCATGGGGACCTGAGATATTTGGAATATATTATTAGTTCAGTTATGAAGGTTTCAAAAAATAATGAGGTGGTTTGATCATATCATTTTTATGAATGATCGTTAAGAAGCTAAAGTGGTTTGAAACCCTACTAAACCCTAGCTAGGAGGAACTTGTAGAAAAGTGAGTGTACTAGCCCAATTTTGATTTCTAGTGAAAAATTAATGATTTTATGTTGTATAGGACTCTTCCATATTTCCATAAAGGTATGTTAGAGTATGTGGTGATATGTGGGCCCCACCTAAAAATGCAAGTTTATGAAGAGTTCTAATTTGAGGAAAAGTTATCCAAATAAGGTAATGTCTAAATTGGAATTTATAAAATCCCAAGATTTTTTATTGATGTTCATGAATGTTTAATATTATGTTGATGATGTAAAAGTGCAAAGTGTGCCATGTTTTTGTTGACTAGTCAAATGGCAATTTTGGGGCAATCAAAAGTAGTCTCTACTAAAATGGACATAACATGAGCTACATGAAGAGTTAGGAGGTTATTAAAGTTTTTTTTTTTTTTGAAAGAGGATTCAGATATATTTACATTGATATAATTTTTTTTTCATGATGATGAGTTTTTATATGGTTTCTAGGTCAGTTTGTGGACAAGAATATTTTTGGCTATCCAAGACATAACTTTATTTGCTGAAATATTGAGTTTGTTTGAGCATGAGATGGATGATTTGAAGACTTATAAGACCTGAATGTGAAGAGAGGTGAATTTTAAATTCACTTAATCCATTTTTATATATTGAAAGTGTCAGAAATATGTTTACCAGTTGCTTTTTGAAAATAATGTTTTTAGCATCACGATTTGGTGAAGACAAAATTTGATGTAGTTTGAACTAGTAGTTGTTTCAAGACTTGTAACTTTATTATAACTGTTATACAGGTCGTTTAATTTCCATATAGTTGTAACATGCCATAGTTGAGGTGTTCTTGGGTGGTATTGAGGCCCAAAGGTGAAATCAGGTTGTTGGAAACAATTGTTTTAAGAAGGTAAAGAGTCAGTGGGCCCATTAAATGAAATAATCTAATTGTTTAATGTAAACTCATGACCATGGTTGATTTTTAAATGATATATTACTCATGTTTTATGAATATGGGATCTTGAATAAGCATGGTTTTGGAATGAGGGGATTTTTCTCATTCAAATGGCAAGGTTTTGAGGATTGTTGGTGCATGAAAAGTGGTTTTTGGATAGGCCGACCTAATTGGGTCACTTATGACTATTGTGGGATATTTTTAGTGATGCTTTGGTAAAAAAAAGGTGTAATACTAACATATTTTGGGTTATAAGAAAGAAAATCATATAAAAGTGATGTTCTGGGTTCATTTTTGAACTAGTGCTCTGGAGGGAAGAAGTGTGACCTAGAGGAGAGTGATTTTGGGTATGTGTGCATGATTTTGAGGTTGAGAAATACCATTACAGGTTGAATACTGATTGAATAATAAGAGTAAGATATTAGATCCTAAGAAATATAAAGAAGAAGAAGATATAGCAATTTTATGCCCTAGGGTTTGAGTTAGGGTTTGTAAGCTAAATAAGTGATATCCATTAGATGTGACAGCAAAAATATCAAATATCAAACATCTTCAGGAGGATGAGTTGGTGCTTAGTCATCCTAGGGGGTTGTATCCTCCTTTTGGAGTTGGTGCTTCACTAAATTAGGGTTTTGTGCTCATTTTAGGGTTGGTACTCTACTAAACTAGGGGTTGGTGCTCCTTGTGAAGTTGGTGCTTCACTAAATTCCTTTATTGTTTATAATATCAGAATTTTTTTAGTGGGTTTTCATCCCCTTGAGGGTTTCCCACATACACATGGTGTTCATGAGTCTTCTTCTTTGTTTCATGTTGTTGTGAATGTTTAATACACATCTTATAAGGACATATGGTTAATGATGTTGAATGAATTAATTGAGTGATGAATGTATGATATGGTAAATTAATTGAGAAATTTGTAGGACTGATTCATCCCCCAACTCTCATTCTATTGTGCTTACAAAAATGACCTCATTTACCAACAACTAGATGCCTACAAAACCCACCCGGAAAACTAAATTGGAAGGTGGATTTATTTGCACTAAGGATCGGTAGTGATTGCAATGGAGAGAATACTAGAGGTATGTGGAAGCCAAAAAAATATACACCTGTGGCCAAAATTGTGGGTCAAAACCAAATTGTATTTTTAACTTTCAACAGTTGTTTAAAGTTGTGAACTAGCACACTAAGCTCCTAAACACGCGACAAAACAAAGTCAAATGAACATCCTGGGAATAAAAATGGTTTGGTTGAACACTCCATGTGACGAGGTAAACGGAAATAGATTGATTTTCTCATTTCGGGGTTTATAGAGATGTTTTGCACCTCATTGAAAAATGTTTTATTAAAATAAGACAAGGTTAACAAGTAGTAGTTTATTGGATAGAGTAAGATGACCATGCATGTGTAAAAATCAAAGCGATGTGAGGACTTTAATTCAATTGCATGTGCACAAGATACAATTCCACCACCTAAGAATATGTTAACAGTGTTTATGTGCATAGCGTAGTTTTCCACATTCTTACATCTAACAAACATTGCTTTCATTTATTATTTGATGGCTTTATGTAATTGTTCCAAAGCTCTTATTTTTCCACTTACAAAGGATGTGGAGGTTTTCTTCATACTCATCGATTGAATTTTTTTAAAAATCAAAAGTTTTATTTTTAGCAAGCCCATTATGCACATATCCCACAATCATGAAATTCCATGTCATTATGTTTTGATGAAGCATTTTAAAAAATTGTTCACGTGCATTGTGTATGTCCCCACATTTTGCATACGTGGCTACTTAGGTCACAAGTAAATAATCAACAAAATTCTCTAGCCACAATGATTTTCGGGCTATCTATGGCCTCGCTCTACGCTCCATATCTTTACACAAGTTGCAAGTATGTTGGCATGGTTATGGAGAATGGTTTTACACTACCAAAATTGCATTTGCTATAGTCAAATACACTTAAGCACCCACACAATACCTACATTCGAACACACTTTGGCCATGTGGAATCCACATAAGCCTAAGCACTCCACACATTCTCAACACACTACACACAATGCTCAACAAAATCTACCCTAAGGCCTTTTCAACGAATCCATTTTGTGTAGAAAACAATCATTGTTCTCCTTAAGACTACATTTCTCTCAAGAATTTTATCAAACAATTCACTAGAAAAAGGGGTGTAGTGTCAGGATTTACACCTACCAATCTTCCATTTATTTGGAAGTTTCCAAAGCCTTTCAACTATTCATTTTGTGTAGGTCAGCAATTATTGTTTTCCATAAAAGCACATCACTTAGGTGCATTCTCTTGTAGCTAATTTTTCAAATAGTCTACAATTCTTGCACATGGGCCAAGATAATCTCCTCTGTGACATCCCAATTTAATTAAAATAGTCTACACGACCAACACTTGCTTCCCCAACTGTAATAAAAAAACCTCAAACAATACTAATGACATCCATTACCAATCTCAATCTCACAACATAAGATAAGAATTCACTTCCTATTGTGCTTGATGGATGTCCAATACTTTTCTCAAAGCTCAAAATCTGGAATAAGTTGGGTGGTAGCTAGCAAAAGGGTGTGACCATTTGGTTTAACACTTGTCTAATGCATATGGTTCAACACAATTCCTTGGGTGCCCAAACACACAATCCATGCACTCTACAAAATAATTCTATTTCCCAAGGTTTAGATGCACTTCTACTACTTGAAACACATATCGAACATCATAAAACTTCACAAAATATAACAACTATAACTCAAAATTCCCACCCTCCAATTTTTGTATGGAAGGGAATATGCAGCCCTATAGAGTCTATATTGCCAACGGCATAACAGAAATGAGGGTTAGGCGGTAGGGGCCTTCAATGAGATGTATATATATATATATATATATATATATATATATATATATATATATAGAAATTCCAATCCATTCATGGACTTGGTCAAGATGGTTTTAATATGGCTCCAACCCAATCCAGTACATAGCCGATGCTAATGCCGTATATAGATCTAGATCGGGGGCCTATCTATAATAGATCTATATGGAGGGGATATATAGGCATATCTAGAAAATTTTCACCTCCCTTCTCCACCGACATATATCCTCCCGAGCATAACATATATCCTATTGAGTTTATGGGGAGATAGGGGCCTATACCTATAGAGACGAGGTGCATATTAGGAACATCTCCAATACATTTTCTACAAACCCATCCAAGTTATTTTCATGGACGCTTCAAAAACCATATTCTATAACACCTACTACCAAACAACCCTCACACGATGAAATATATCCTCACTAAGCCAAGAACAATGCGATAACATCTTATGGAAAAAAAAATCCCAAAAATGAATTTTCCAAAATTCTCTCTCACATGCCCAAAATTTTCATTAAAAAGATTCTCACAAACACCAAAAATTCCATTATTTCATTTCTTAAAATGTGGTTGGCACAAATCCCCAAGAAGTTACAAGAGTTTAGGAATAATTTAAGTTTTATTTAAATTTATTTACATTCCCTCCTATTATGTTTACTTTAAGATTTATTTTATTATTTTAAAATTATTTTTCCCCAAACATCAATAGCTCCCCAATCAAGGCACTCACTTTATCACTTAATGAAATTCATTTGAAAATTATACTGATTAATTTTATTTTTTACCCATATTACAATTTGTTTAGATAAAATTTAACGTTATAAATGAATATACATACATACATACATACATATATATATATATATATATATATATATATATATATATATATATATCAAACTTCAAGATTCACAAATGCTCTTGAGTTTAAAGAATTATAAGAATAATGGAATTACCACATAAATATAGACAAAAGACACACCAAGGGTTCAAAAGGGTTAGTCCGTGTAAGGACAACTTCAAACTTATCCTTATTATTTTATTATCTCAAATGTTTAATTTATTTTATTATTATCTTTAATTTTACGATCTCTCTAAATGAGGAAAACATAAAAATATGACACAAGCATTTTTCAACAATCCATGCAAACCATCAAGGCTGGAGCAAGGGAAATTTTCTATGAGTTGGAGGGGCACTACATCCTCCCTCCCTTATAAAAGCATCATCCATGATGTGACACACTCTAGGAACTAAGAAGGGTAAGAAAGCATGGAAAGTCAACAATGAAAAATTTTGATTAGAAAAAATATCTATGTTTCTTAAAACACAACCACTAGCGAGGTTTTAGCATATTTTAAAATTTCCTCAAATTCTTTATGTTCTATGAAGATTAGCATTACTTGTTATTTTATTACTCAAATTATCTTTTCCTTAATACCTTTTCTTAGTTTCAAATCTCATAAGACCTCTTTATTCAACAATTCAAATCCATAGTGGATTTAGATCCAAATTTTGATATTCATTTTAAAACACATTTGCATGTGTTTTCTTGTAAGGGTATTCACAATTTATTAGTTGTATCGATTACAAAATTTACTTGTTCAATGTCCACAATGTATCACTTGTTATGGATTTCAAATTTCAAAGTACCTATAGGTTGCCCCAAAGCAGTTGGCATCACAATGTCACACACGGTACAAAGCAAAATATGAACAATCCACGAACACATTTTTAGCACATTTTCACTAATGAATCACATTACAAGAACTCTAACCTCACCATGGAAAGACAACAAGTAGTCCATATAACATAGAATTCTCAACACATATGCCCCATGCATAGATCCAATACACCCATGTGAAAAACATACAATAAGGAATCACTCTAGTGAATATGCAACAAGTATCACATGACTCAAAAGCACAACTATACCCACACAGTTTCAAGATAAGGTCCAATGACACTTGCCAACAAAAAGAATCATCAAGCCTTAAAAATCATAATACATAATATGAATCACAATAGTAGCTCATGAATCATACATACCCACTCTATATGTCTCCCAAATCTCCATAACCCTCCCAAAGAACTCCATATGCCTCCCATTAGAGGAAGAATCATTATGTCAAAACCAAGCTGGGTTACACACCATAGAGCCCTATCACCTTATTTCTTCATGTTGGTTCACTCGCTATAGAGCCCCGTCTCCTTATTTCTCCATATCGGGTCACTCACAAAGAGTCTCATCACCTTATCTCTCCATTTAATGAGGTTGGGTCACCCTATGGCCCTAGGCACATAAAGCCCTATCACCTCCACCCAAGTGGCATAGTAACATGTAGCTCAATACTACACAGCCCCATGACCCCCTTGGGGCATACCCCATACAACGAAGTGGGTCTATAGGTCTAACCACTCCATGGTGAATCCCATGACCCTATTTCATCACTTCAAAACATTAGAACTAATGTATCAAACAATTTTAAATGCCAAGTGGAAATGAATCCCAAGCCTTGGGATAGGCTAGAAAAAATTTAAACTCAAAAGAAAATTTCAAACTAAGAAAATAAATGGCTAAACAACCGTCATAATACACGAGGCCTCTTGTTAGCACAAAAACATAATAAATTCCCAAGGATTTAAGGATACGTCAATCAATAAATTTTCTTTTTCTTAAAAAAAAGAGAGGAAATCGATTTACTTAATAAAATTTTGAACATAGAAAAAAATCACATTACGATTGTTTGCCTTTCCATGGCCACCAAATGGGTAATCATTGAGTTTTGGCACTTGGATATCGAGCCAAATCTCGTAAAATACGAGATAAAATAGAATAATCATATCTCCAAATCACACATATGAGGATCCACATAGTCAATATCACATAGGATTGTTTGATGGACAACCCAAATAGGAGAGAGTAGAGACTCTAGTTTGCATAAGCTGATCCTAAGGTGGTGTACATCCATAATATACTAAGCAAGCTCAAGGTATACCAAACAGATAGAAGTGGGTTTTCAGTCTACATGAGACTCCACTTTCAAACTCATACTTGGCTCAAGGTTATGGTCACCTGGTCTACAACTTCTCTCTCCACACATACACTTCTGGATGCTACCCGGGAGATTAGTAGTGTAGGGTACACAACATAACACATAACTACATTACTAACACAATGATGATTTATGCACAACAACCATAGCATCTTACACATGGAAAAAATTACAAAGGTAAAACACAACAATATGTTAGGGCTTAAAACACATAACATTTCCACATAACACATGAAGAGTGTGATTAAAATACATTATGGGTCATGAAATCACCATATGCCCCCACTTCACTGTATGAAATTATCACATAATGTATGAATACATATATACAATGAAAATTGTGTTTTAACATCATGACATACATTCCAATATAATGCAACAAGGTGAATTAGCACTATACTACAATGCAACACATTGGGAATCAACACAATATAACATATTTCACTACGAAGCATTTTTTCATGTAACATGTTCCACATATACACTATTACTAGAAAATGAAACATTATAACACTTTTGTGGTTCACAAAACATTCCCTTCACACAAAAAGGTGGTAATACACATGAATTTCATGTTGAATTCACAAGAGAGAGATAAATTACTCCCATTGAGAAACACATCAACATTATAATAAGTCCACACCAAGTGATAAGCACAATAGGTGCATTCACATGATCACAATTACAAGTTTTTCACATCACAACAAAATAACACATTACTCTTCCAACTTCTCCACCATCATGAATAACCACCACAACACAAAATTTTCCCAAAGGTTCGAGAGTATGAACCTTTACTTTGATACCAATTGTAGTGCCCACCCATGTGGGACCCAAATCCAAGACCAAATAAACTAGATAAAAAAATGACTTTATTTACTTGATACAACTATATGATACCACCTAGGCTCACAAGAAAGGCTCCAAATCACATAAGACACCCGTACAAACATAAAACCACTCATACAACATTATGACCATGCAAATGATAGGACAACACTAGATACACAACAAAGGAACACTATTATAAATGAACAAGTATGAAACCATGACCCAAACACAACATGAACAACACAAATCGCGATCATCCACCATATCACATTTTCATGGTTACATCTTTATGGTGATCATATTAATTTATTATCCTTAAATATTTGAAGATCACTTAACATGAATGTTTAAAAGTTTTCATTGATGTCAAGTAGGCTTGAGCATGGGCTTGAGTAGGTATGTCACTCTTCATGAGGTCTTGTATTATAGTGTCGTGTTTCCTGCATTGTAATGTATTAGGTGATTCAAGGTATTGTTATGGGTTCAAGGTCTTAACATGGAGTCATCATATTGTATGATGTCATTGAGTTATTCTTTTGTCTATATCAGCTCCTAATCATGTTCTTAAATTCTGAAATACATGTCTCATTTCTCTTTAAGTGTTTCAAAGGGTCAAGTAGTGCTTGGCTTTAAAGTGTGTTCATGCATTGCTTAGGTGTGTCTCAAAGTCCAAATGTAGAAGTGAACTTGTAAAACTTATTTTTGCTTTATATGAGGAAAAATGTGTCCAAATTATCCATAAAGGTGTGTTATAGGTGTGAGGTTTGTCTCTTAGTGCTCTCCAAGTCATATTTTTGTGTTCAAATTGAAAACAAGCCAAACTAGGTCCAATGTAAAGGTCTATTTCCAGTTGGCCATGGTATATGATGTTTTACAGGTATGAGATGGTTGTTCCAAGATTATGAAGGATGGGGAAGCTTGGTACAAGGCATATAAAGGTGTAAAAAAAAAAATCAAGGTTTTTGATGTTTGAAGGAGACCTAGTGTAAACGAAGGGTGAAAATATGCCTAGTACTCATAGGAAAATGAGATGGTCCAAGAAAATTAAAAACTCCTCATAAACAATAAACCATGGGATATGGTAGAGGAGTGATTCCTAATGGTGTGAGAAAACATTTAGGAGTAGAAAGTGAAAATTGAGGTTGTAGAGACAATTTTTCCAAGATAGGGTTTTTGAGAAGGCCAAAATAAGCACCTCAACTTCTTAGCAATTGTACTAAATTTAAAGGGATTCTTCAAATAAATCATAGAAGAATTTTTGTAGGGAATTTGGATAAAAATCAAATGCAAAAGGTCTAAGATCAATTGGTTATGTGTGTAAAAATTTCTAACCATTTTTCTCAGCTAGTTTGAAGACCTTCATGACTCCCTCCTTGAGCGATAGAAGAAATATGCAAATTTTGAACACAAAATGTATTGGAAAAGCTATTTTTATGTGTTATATATGTATAGGAATCCCTAGGACTTCATAAAAACCAATTTTAGGTATATGTAGGACTATACGAACTAAAAAATCACAATATTTGATAAAACTTGCAGTTATAAGGGTATGAAGGGTATTCCATGAAGACAATATTAGTGGTCTAGGTATCTTATAATTCTCTTAAAATGATCATGAAGTGTTTGGGTAAGGTGTGTGAAGAAAAATTGATTTGAAGGTGCATTTCTCTTGTCTATCGCTTGAGAACTATGCATTCTAGGACCAATCATGGTGTTTTAAGGAAGCATTCATGTGTATATCTGATATTGGAGTCAAAATTAGGCTTCTAGAAAAGTGTTGAGGTCTAAACCTTATCATTTTCCAATTATCACAATGGTATGCTCAAGAAGGTTGATAACTTGAGCTGAATTGACACCTCTATCTTGATAAATCATGCATTCAAGTGATTGATAATGCTTTGAAAACTTCTAGTGAGGTCATCATTTAATCATAGTTATATAAGAATGAATGGAAAGGTGTTTTGATCTTTCAAACCTCATGCTAGGGTTTGGTGTGATAAAACCCTCCTTTTGCATAATTTTGAGAAAAACAAGATTGTTTGATCTTGTAGACATGCTCCTTGACAAAGAAATGGTATGGGGAAAATTAAAAATGATCATGTAGCTCTAGAAGGATGTTACTATAGTTAGGATAGACCAAAATGATTCATAACTTCTTCAAATCTCTCATGATTGTAGTAGGAGTTGAGAAAAAAGTGTGCCTACTATCTTGGAGCTTATGATTTGAAGAAGTCTCTTGCTGACTTGATTTCTTAAGAATATTAAATTATCATGTGCCCCAAATAATCATCTTCATGTTATGAAAATAGTGAAGTGTGAGCGCTTCATTCTTTGGCAGGATTGTGTCAACTGTTACAAGTCTCACTATGACTGTCAATGTCCATTTTAGAGCTTGCACAAGGAAGTGTACTGTAATAGTTTGATCCCTTGAAGTATAGAAAATTGTGACATGTTCCTTTGAAATCATGTTCATGTTGTGAATATGATAATAGCATTTCCTTGGTGAAATGCCATGTACTTAGTTGACCGAGACAATGTGGCTCGTGAGTGTGAACTTGAAAACTATGAAGAAATAGTGACCTAGACTTCTTCCTTTTGATCTCCAAAGTTATTGAACGTTGGTGAGAACTTCTTATATTCTTTATGCTCTGATCACAAGCTTGAGTTGAAATCATATGCACGTTATTTCTTCATGATCGTAATCGCGGTGAACTATCTCTACATCTATCATGTTTATATGTCTCAAAATGGATAATATGAGATACATGGTGAAGCTTGAAGACTAAGTGAAGAATGTATAGGCTCTTGAGATGTTTTGCAAAGTATTTGTTCCCTTTGTAAGATGTTATTGAAGTTGTATCTAACTAAGAAAATTCACATATCGGTTAAAACCTTGAATATGCTCCTTGTATGAAATGAAGGGCATAATAATATCTGCGAAGTGTAAGAGTTTAAATGAGACTCAAAATTTTGTTATAAGTTTTATGTAATGTATAATAATTATGTAACTCCTCTACAGAAGTTATCAATACTAAAGGATAAGAGTTTTCTTGATGAAGGAACAAGACAAGAATCTATTAGGTGAATGAAGAGTCAAGAGGTGCATGGAAAATTACAAACTTTTTTAGAGGTATGAATGGATTGTTATAAGTTTCATTCGGATTTCAGAAACTTAAAAGACTCCCTCTCATATTCCAAAATCCTACAGATCAAGAGACAGGACTAGAAGATGTCAAGTGCTAAAAGACAAATAGAGGCAGTTTAGAAGAAAAAGCATCACCTTTTGTAAGTAGTAAGAGAGTGAAATGAAGATTTTTTTAATATGAAAATGAAAATTCATATGTATGAACATAGCAGTTGATAATAAAGTTGAGTTATCTAGTTTTTGAGGTTGCTTACTGCAAATATCAAGGTGTGTGTGTGTAAAAAATAGGTGAATAAGTGATGAAGAAGAACTGAAACTGATATCAAAATGTTGATGTAAGAAAATATGAAGAAGGTGGTCAAAATAAACTGATGAAATCCTAATTTGTAGCTCAACAAGTTGAAATTTGGTGCTTTCATTGCAAGTAGGTGCTTGCAAATTCAATCAAGTAGGTGCTTGGTTGGGAATTGAAGTGGGTGCTTCAAAATGAAGTAGGTGCTTCATGATCTTGTAATTGGTGTAAAACATTTTTCTCAATATTTCTTTATCCTTGTGGGTTTTTTCCCTTATTGGATTTCCCACCTAAATTCTGGTGTCTCTATGTGTTTTTATTTTCTCTCTCATGTTAGCATGTCTTTATTGGTCTATGATTAGATGGAATTTGTTGAATGTGATATTGATTGCTAAGTACAATTTTTTTATGTTTTTGAGGGTACTTGATTCACACCCTACCCTCTCAATGTTTGAATGTTCAACAATTGTATCATAACAAGTACCTTTAGGATAAAGTCTAATCACTTCAAGGAGATCCTTCTTCTAAAAGTATGGATAACAATCAAGGTCTATCCATGTCCAAGTCACCTCTCTTCAAAGGGAAAAAATTACACATTTTGGAGTGTTAGGATGAGTGTGTATCTTAAATCTCTTGGACATGATATATGGAAGTGGTTGAAAAGGGATACACCATTCCTAGTACACCTATCACTTCAACAACTGACAAGGAATCTCACAAGAACAAATCAAGAGCCATGAATGTTATTTTTTGGACTAGATGAGACTAAGTTTGTGAAGTTCATGCATTGCAAAAATGCTAAGGAAATGTGGGACAAATTAAAGACTATATATGAGGGAGATGAGAAGGTAAAACTTTCCAAATTGCAGACCTATAGAACATAGTTTGAAGGCCTAAAAATGAAATAGATGAGAGCATTGCTTCATATCTACAAAGAGTGAATGAAGTGACAAACATGATAAGAGGGCTAGGTGAAAAGAAAGAGGAATTTATAATTTTCCAAAAGGTACTAAGATCCCTAACTTCTAAATATGATGAAAAAGTCTCATTTGTTGAGGAAACTAAGGTGATTAACTAAAAATAGAGAAAAATAGATTTTTATTATTTTTATGAGTTAATCTAAATAGAAACAGAATGTAATACTAAACTGTTGGATCTAAATTTTTATATTATAATTTAAATATAGTGAAATAATGGAAATAAGATGGATATGGTACTAACCTCGAGTTGACTCACCTTGTTGTGTGCTAAACTAAAGTAGACTATTGTGCGTAATGGGTGGCCTCGGGAAGGGAAAAAAGTTAAGTATTTGACTAGATTGAGGTGCCTAGGAGGATATCGAGAGCCCCTAGGGTACCCTCGTATAGTATCCGGGCATTGTAGACTACGAAAAGATCAAGACCTAGGTTTGGTAAAGTGTCACTTTTTGTAATATCTTTGTCTTTGTCGCATGGATGTTACGATATTGTCTCTTGTGTTGTTGTGAATTTTGTGTGAAGATCCACCTACAAAAACCCTATTAAAAGCATCAATTCCTAAGAAATAAAAATGCATATGAATAGGTCGACTGACCTTAGCTGCCACAATGGTGGACTTATGACTAAGAACTACACTACATTCTAAACCCCATGTAGTTTTATATGCGTGTGTGTGCAATTTTGTGCCTAGGATTCCCTAACATCAATGACATAGAAGTAGGGGGAATAACTAGATGTAAAAATGCAAATGGTGGATGGAATAGAAAGAATACAACCTTTCCCCCTATGCTTGTGTGATGCATATGTAGAAGATTCCCAAATGTAGTTCATTACCTTAGTAAATAGCTACCCTTTGATAGTAATATGTCCACCCATAATGTAGTGAGTATATTATGTTTATATAGGGATATCTTGTTCAAATTTCGACACTAGTGACCCAAAATTTCTGACTACAACCTAGGGGAATGCATGGGGTAACAAAAAGAATAAACTCAAACAAATAAATTAGGACCACACATTACAAAAACATGGGTGCTTAAAATCATAGACTGGGGCACCCCGAGGCGCCCCAATATAGGACTGGAGATGACAAATGAGAAAATTATGACACCTAAGACTCTAAAAATGCCCAAAACTATGTGGACAAGTGATGACTAAACCAAACAAACAACAATGACGACTAACCAACTAACAACAAGAACAAGGATGGTCATTATGAATACTTTTATCACACAAGATCCATATATAAAATAACATACCCGATAGTATAAATGTAATAGTAAGTGTGTGATTTTGTGACTAATTTTCCCCACTTTATGTTGGTGAGCGAAAGCTCAGTAACATAAAGTAGATAGAGATGTACCTGAGAAAGAGTCAAAGAATCCCATGTTGTAGAAGAACACGCAGATGTGTAGTAGAAACATGCCGATAGAACTATAAAAGCATGTCGAACCATGGATCAACAATTTGATCCATGTAACATAACAAAAAAGCATAAATGTCATGATGAAGTGTGCTAAATTATAGTGATGACTATAATGTATGATGATTTTAAGCGTGATTTAACGATGAATAGGTGGGTAGGGAGTGATCAGTTCCCCAACCCAAACACTATGATGAATAATCGAGAGATTTGGGCATCCTGCCGCTAGAGGAAGAGTGTAGGGAGAAAAGTGCATTATTCTCCAATATTTAACTACATCCTCAAGATCTAGCCACTGCAGATGGACTCAGATCAAATTTATCAATTTTTTGGATCCAAATGATTTTGATTAAATAATTGACCCATATAGGAGTGATAGAGGAAAGGAACTCTTTCCCCCACTCCATAGGTGTCACCACAATGTGAAAGCTTCCAAGTTGGGTCATCTAGAAGTGAACGTGATAAAAAAAGGTAGCTTCAAAGTTAGGTCATCTAGAAGAAACACAAAATGAATGAGGTGGCTTCCAAGTTAGGTCATCTGGAAGAAAACGTGAATATATATGATGGCTTCCAAGTTAGGTCATCTAGAAGAAATTGCACAATATAGAATAGAATCCCAAGTTATTTCATTTGGGAAAGAAGTGTTGAATGTAACTCCCAAGTTAGGTCATTTGGGAGATTTCTTGTAGGTTTAAATGATACGATTTTTGATTTGAATGCATTGATTTTGATAGGTTGATTAATTGTTTTGAGTGGTTACTCATGGAGATATTTTACGTTAGTTTCCCCTAGGTTAGTTCATTAGGGGGAAGTCGATAGAAATTTATGAAATTTCACATGAAAATATTTGTAATTTTTTGTTTGCCCCAAGCTAGGTCATTAGGGGGAAGGGGAATCGATAAATGTAATTTGTGATCCTGTTTAGGAAATTTTAAACAATTGTTTCCCCCATATTAGGTCATTAGGGGGAATTGAGGATGACATTTCACACTATGAATTGACCAATGTCGAATTCACAATGTTTGAATGCATGGTGATGTGAGGGGTATTATAGGGGTCCCCCATAATATTATGCCCCTTTTAGCGAAAGAGGGAGTGATGAAAAGAAGAGACTCTAAGCCGAAAGTAATGGCAAGAGGTTAAAACGTAGATGTAGTGAATAAAAGATAATGGTGAAGAGATATAATGCATTTCAAATGTGAATAATACATTGGTAGGTAGGTAATTTTAAAAAATCACAAATGGGGTGTAAATCGAGTAAAAATGCTCAAGATATAAGTGAAACAAAAGGTATATAGTATTAGTGCAAGGTAATAAGCAAAATAGGAACCATAGTAAAGGTAGTGTTGAAAAGTAACTATAAATAGTAAAGTGAAAAATTATTTTATCACTTCATTTGTCTTTTGTGTGAGTGTGAGAGTGTGTACGGAGTGAGTGAAGATGCCTCAAGTGAGACCATTGCATCCTAGTCATTTGAGAGAGTGGTGACCGTTGTAGCATCGTGTATGACTACGAGTTGGTAAGTGCATTATTTTTGCAAAAATATATGGTGTAATAGGCATTTTAGTTAAATTTTTGAAAATTTTAGGTTTTTGAGTTTCTCGACATTTAGGACCTGGAAAAGAGTGGTTAGGGCACTAGTGTCCTCTAGGACTAGAGCACCCAAAACAAGGCATCGGTGTCTCCTTTCTCGGGCACCCTAGTCCTACATCTAGGTGCCTAAGTCTAGAATGTGTTGATTTAGTGGATAATGGTAAAAAATTGTTTCTAGTATGTTAGAGAAGTGTGGATGGTTGTGGAAGGTGTCTTAACACTGTGTTTGTTGTTTTTTTGTGTTTGTGTAGAGGGATATCCACTCGAGGGAGTTCCGTGGTGGTCATCACTTGAGCACATTGCTTGATCAAGGGTTATCGATGATGAGTGGAATGTGATGGACCGTGCTCAGCTCATGGCATATAGCACAAATGGGGATGTGCCCCATAACATGCCCATGTTGATTGCATTGTGTGAGTGGTGGTATGCAAACACATGCAAATTTTGGTTGCCTACATGGGAGATGACACTTGTGTTGGAGGATGTATATCACATATTACGATTTCTGGTTATTGGAGAGAGGGTACGAGTGATGGAAGTAGTGGATATGGAGTGACATATGCACTGCTTGGTGAAGCATAGTTTTAGGGGATTCAGTACCTACCAAGTCCCATATTAGTTTAGATGTGATACTACAAAGTGTAGGGTTTTATGTTGTGTAAATTCATCACATTGGTGATTTCTTCATGTATAGTCATGGAGGGTGGAGGTGTTCATGTATAAATGCATTATTTTATAAGATGACATGATATATACATATGGGCATAGAGGAGGGGATGAGATACATTTATGGACATGGTGTGTGTTGGCCCATTTATATAGATAATTATATCAATTTACACAAGATGAGCATGGTGGAGGTATATGATCCACCACACTACTACATGTGTGGGCATATGAGCACATAATCCAGTATTGAGACCACTTTAGGCCATAAGGAGAGTGGGCTCAACCTAAGATATATGCTCGATTTTTTATGGTGGATATTCCCCCAGAGTAGGAAGATGGATATAGATACCTTTAGTGAACTTAGAGATAGGATGGGACCCGAGTCACCACTGATATAGAGGCCATACCGTGATTATGGGGATGACTTGAGGATGCTATCGGTGAGAGTTACAATGCATTCAGACTATATGGCTAGGGATCATTGCCAAGCTTAAGTATTTGTGTATGCTTATGTGGTGTTTAACGGATTATCTACATTGTTTTATATGTGTTTAGCTAACGTGTGGTTTTATGTTATGTTTGTAGGGGATGCGTATTGGTCATTGATAGTAGACACATATGTCTGTACTTTGATGTGAAATGTGTTGAATGATGTGTTAGGTGGAGGGATGCTAGAGTGTTTTGATGACATTGCAAGCGAGCATGCCCATATTTTTGAGCCAATGGCCATAGTAGTGACATGTGACATGTATAGTGTTGCTAAGTGAGAGGGATGAGGAACTTGAGGATACTTGAAATTCCCAAGAGGTGGTAGGTAGTGGTCCCTTGGCCTAGGACATGTTCGTGGTATGTAGACTTGTAGCATCAATTTTTGGAGTAGAGTAAAAATATTACTATGCTACAGAGGTAGGTGGAGAAATTTTAGGGCCACAAAATGTGGCATCACATTGGTGGAGAGGCATCCAATTCTAGGGATCTCATAGTACATGAGAGCAATAATGATGATTAGTTTTGATGGTGATTATTGTATATGATGTGGGGGCCTTGCCCCTAATTATGAAACATGTTTTTGGGATGATGATTGTACTAGCGATATGTGTATGGACACCTATTTTTTAAATATATATTAAATCTATGATGTAATATTTTTCCATGGCAATGTAATGGATATTGTATGATTCTATGGTTATTGTCCTAGCATGTGTATTGTATTATTTGTATGTGATGAATGTAATTTTCATGTTGATGTTAGTAGTGGTAAATAAAATGTGTATGGTGAATGATGACTATATAACTAATGTAATGTGATTGATGAAATATTGGATGAATAAAATATGTAGCACGTAGGTAAGGTAATGATTATAGTAAGATATTTGTGAAAATAGAAAAATGTAGGATAGTAAAATGAATGTATCATCATGATTGTGTGAGAATGTAATGTAGTCGTAATAGGATAGAGTGATGAAAATAAGAGGGGAGGAAGAAATTAACCATGCCCCCAATGTGAATGAATAGGCTCATGTAATTAAAACCCCTCAAAAGTCAAGTATGATCCGTGTATCATCATCGGAAATGATTGAGTGCGCTAGATGAAACGACGAAGCATGTGATGAAAGATTCTTAGAACTAATTCCTCAACAGTCATGTAAGAACCATAAGAACACAAGTGCGTCATCGGGGGTAAGGTGATAATAATCACCTACCAAAGACCAAGACGATGGGTGGTAATGGAAACATGTGGAATGGATGCAACATGATTGTATGAAATAGATGGAATGTCATGTGTAGTAACCACGGGGTATGCAGAGAGAGTGGCAAAAACCATGATATGCAACAACATGAAGTGGTGGATAGTGTGGATGTAGCATGTAATGAATGTGATGGTGGAAATGATGGATGAGGTGGAGAATGAGCATGTGATGGTGGAGATGATGAATGAACTTAGCACTTGATGGAAAATACTCAAGTGGGATATGCCTACGCTGACGGGGTGAAGGAGACAATGATCACTCACGAAAGGAAAAGTAGATGATGTCATAATCCATTAGGTGTTGTATCCTCTCACATAGGGTAAGGCAATCATTTTCCTATGGCTAATGATGTGATGATAATTACAATAGTGTTGGTCACACTGATGTTGCAAGCGGTGTGGGGATGATGTTGGTTAGAGGGTAACCTGAATCAATCACTCATTGAGTAATATGTGCAACACATCATGTGGTCGAGTGTGAGGAGAGAAATACAAAGGCTCTCTGTGATGGAGGTGGAGTGGTGGAAGTAATTACTTTTTTTGGAACCGGAAAAGGATGGGGTGGAGGTTGTTTGGAATACACTTTAGGAAAAGGCAGAGATTGTTTTGGCTTCTCAACTAGAGGTGGGAGTGGAAGACTAGAGGATGGAATTTTTGGAGAAACATGTGTGGGTTGATCAATAGATGAGGACAAAATATATTTTTCTAGATCAATAACCTTTATATCACAAGAGAATGAATGAATCACAAGTATCATATTGTAACCTTTGCTTAAGTGGAGGAATGGGACCATGATAAAAGATGAATTTATTTTCTAAGTCACTAGGTTGGAAGATGAGTATGTGTATACATGCATTAAACCGCAAGATATAGTCTTGATAGGTTCAGAGGAGCCTTGATGTAAATTAGGAATGTGATCATAAGTAACTATAGGGCCATTTTTAAGAATGAAACGATGAGGAAATCATCCTCCATATCATAGAAAGTGCTAATGGACCCAAAGGTTAGATGGGTGTACTACTATAGTGCCTCATTTGTAAGACTATAGAGAAAGGCCTTAAGAAACAAGTGATCATTAGATTAATCAGTCATAAGTGTGTGGTAATGTAGGATATGAGCATGAGGATCACTAGTACCATCAAAACATGTGAAATTAGGCATGGTAAAGTCTTTAGGGAAGGTGTAATTATGAATATTTTTAGGAACAGGATTTCCATATAAAGAATTTTTCAATAGAGGCATAATAGGATCTAATTTATAAATTAAGAGTATGAAATTGAGATTGGAGTTATCCTACAACATGCATGAGAGAGAGAATATCCTGTGAGGGATGGTAGAAGATGGCAATAATGTGTTAAGTGGTTGAATTTTTCCATTATGAGTGATCATGGGATATCAAGAGATGATATAGTGGAGTCCGATGCTAAAGGAGCTATTGTAGATGATGATGTAGGGGTTATAGTATGGAAAGTATCAACACAAATTCCTTATAGGGGTAGTTATTGAGAAGGAAAAACTACTATAGGAGAAGATGTAGTAGGAGTTGTAGAGGATGTGGGGATAGAAGGGGAAGAAGAAATAATGGGAGGTGACTCATGCATAATAGTAGATGTAACCTCAGGAGAGGATAACAATGGAGTAGGAGACTCACATGCAACGGTATAAAAAGAAGGAGACCCATGATGATCAATAAAATATGGGGTTCCAAAAATAATTTTTTTCCATCAAGAGGATCAATAGGATCATCAATGTAATATGAAGGAGAATGCAAGCTAGAATGAGATGTGGGAGGAGTACTATCAAAAGTAGTAGAAGACATAGGAGTAGCTATAGAAGTAGTTGGAGTAGAGGGAGAAGAGGTATGAGGTACACTATTATGGATCAATTCCTAATAAGTAATAAATGATAGAGTCATCTAAATCATCAGTGGCATATCATAAGAAGGACCACATGCAACTAGATGGCATGGTGTACAACGAGTGAAAGAAATAGGGTCATCAACAAGGCATATACCTATAGGAGAATCAACAAGACTAGTTGGCACATGTTGTTGGCCTTCCAAGAGGGCTTATTGAGTATCGGGTAAAGTCATGGGGGTACTATATAAGGCCTTAAGTTCAGCTATGGATCCTCATCATGATAAGGATTGACACTAAAATGAGACATGATGGGAGAAAAGAAGAACTATGCTTAACCACTAAGGTAGTGAAAAGGATCCAAAGGAAAAGTATTAAAAAGTAGGGTTCACCAAAATGATTAACTAAAAATAGAGAAAAATAGATTTTTCTTATTTTTATGAGTTAATCTAAATAGAAACAAAATGTTATACTAAAATGTTGGATCTAAATATTTTGTTTATTATTTAAATATAGTGAAATAATGGAAATAAGAGGGATATGGTACTAACCTCAAGTTGACTTACCTCGTTGTGTGTTGAACTAAAGTAGATTATTATGACTAGGAAAGTTGAATCGGGTGACCTCGAGAAGGGTAGAAACTGAGTATTTGGATAGGTGCCTGAGGAGGATACTAGAGTACCCGAGGTGCCCTGGTCTGTGATTTGGGTGTTTTAGATTGCGAAAAAGCTTGGGACTGGGTCTCGTTAGTGTCACAATATCTCTGTAATATCTTCATCTCTCTGTTACATGATGTCACAATATTTTTCTTGTGTCACTTGTGAATGCTCGTGTGAAGATCCACCTACAAAACCATATTCAAAGCATCAATTCCTAAGAAATAAAAATGCATATGAATAGGTCATACGACCTTAGCTTACCACAATGGTGGACTTACGACTAAGCATTTTACTACATTCTAGACCCCATGTAGTTCTATGTGTGTGTGTGTGTAATTTTATGCCTAGGATGCCCTAGCGTGCCAATGGCACAAAAGTAGGGGGAAATAACTAGATGTAAAATGCAAATGTGGATGGAATAGAAAGAATACAACCCTTTCCCCCTATGCTTATGTGATGTAGATGTAGAAGATTCCCAAATGCAGTCCCTTGCCTTAGTAGATAGTTTCCTTTGATAGTAAGATGTCCGCCCATAATGTAGTGAGTATGTTATGTTTATATAGGGATCTCTTGTTCAAATTTTGACACTAGTGACCCAAAATTGCTAACTACAACCTAGGGAATGCATGGGGTAACAACAAAGACCGAACTCAAATAAATAAATTAGGACCACAAATTACGAAAAAATGATCACCTAAAATCACGAACTAGGGCACCCCAAGGTTTTGCAAAGGTCAACCCGAGGCACCCCAAAGATAGGACTTGAAATGACAACCAAGAAAAATTATGACACCTAAGACTCTCTAAAAGATGCCCAAAATTATATAGACAAGTGATGACTGAACCAGACAAATAACAATGATGACTGACCAACTGACAACAAGACCAAGGGATGGGTCACTAGTGAATACTTTTACTACGCAAGATCCATATATAAAATAACATACCCAATGGTATAAATGTAATAGTAAGTGCATGATTTTCCGAGTACACAAGGAGATAACCAAACTAATTCTAGATGAAGTTCATGGAATATTTATCGCATATGAGTTTAGAACTTTAGAAGAAAAATCGGTAAGAAGTAAGTTTCCTTCAAAGATGATAAAGAATCAAATTTAAGGAAGAGAAAGGAAAAGAAGAGTCTAATATGGAAACTGATGATGAGAAAATAAAGGATTTTTTGTGAGAAAAATCATAAAAGGTGTGTACGGAATATTTCCCTTTAAATGCTTCAATTGAGTCTAAGTATGTCACTTTACATCAAATTTTCCTCACAAGAACAAAGAGGACAAGGATGAACATAAAGGGAAAGATAAGAAACATGTCAAGCATAAAAAGAGATTCAAGAAAAAAGGAAAGAGAAAAAATTCAAAAGTAAAATAAATCTCTACTCAAAGGAGGACTTAAGTTTAGTTCAATCAAGTGATATCAACAACTATGAGAGTGAGAAGGATTAAGCTTGTAATGAAACCTTGTTCATGGCCCTTGAAATATCACATGAATTCAGTTCCAAAGGTAAAGATCATGTTGAAGTTGATGATTTAGTTGAATAAGGTGCTATGGTAGATCTTGAAGATAAATTAGTGAGTGCTCTTGAAGAGTTTCAGTATATTGGGAATTCGTATTTTATTAGTGTGTACATTGTATTTTTGATAATAATGTGAGTTGTTGAGTTGTTGAAACAACTCACATATTTAGGAAATATGGGGAGTTTTGTAGTTGAAATAAAATAGGGAAGATTGTTCTATTTGGTTTTAACTCCTTATTTATAGGAGTTACATATCACGTATGAATTAATCAGATTATTATTGATAATATTTATTATGCAACATCAACTAAATTTATTATTTGGTATTAGAGTGATGAATTTTTGAGAAATATAATGAGGAAAATATATACCCGTACCTCATGAAGGAAGGGTAGCAAACAATCAAAATGGTTATTTGTCCCGATGCACTCGATAATGTAAGTAGTTGGCGTTTTTGATAGTGATGAATGATTGATTGTTCTTTTTCTACAACAAGAAGTAGAGTTCACTGCCAAACACCAAGGTAAATTACAAGAATCCTATGGTGACCAGGTCATTTAGTTGAAAGGAAACAAATTTCCAAAAGGCTTGGTCACGCTTGAATCTATCTTCAATTCGGATGACCAGGCCAACTGAAAAAGCACAAATATGGTGGTCAAGGAAGAATATTTTGAGGAAGTTGAGGTGGCCAACGAGAAATTTTTAAAGATTGGTAAGGTATGCACTACTCAGAAAAGAAAGCTTTCATTGAATTATGTTGAGAATATCATGATATTTTCACATGGAGCTACAAAGACTTGTGTGGTTTTGACCCAGGCCTAGCTCAACACATGATTGAACTGGATCCAAACTCTAAGCGGTTCGAAAAAACAAATGCCAATCAATCCCAAGATTGAGCTGCTAATGAGGAAAGAGATAACCAAGTTTATTGAAGCCTGCATAATTTTTCCCATAAAGCATTCATCGTGGGTAGCTAATCTAGTGCCCGTAAGGAAAAAGAACGGAGAGATTCGGATTTGTGTAGATTTCAGGGATTTGAACCATGCCTCCTTAAAGGATCATTACCCTCTTTCGTCAATGGAACAGATCCTCCAGATAGTGGCAAGAGCTCAAATATTTTCTCTATTGGATGGCTATTCAGGGTACATTCGATTCTGGTCCAAGAATATGATCAATTCAAAATGGCTTTCACCACTAAGTGGGGCATGTATGCATACAACAAAATGCCATTCATTATCCAATGCAAGGGCTACTTTTCAAAGAGCCATGGACATGGCATTTAAAGGACTCATCAATGATATGATCTTGGTTTACCTCAATGATATAATTGTCTATTCCAAACATTCCAAAGATCATATTGCGCATCTAAGGAAATTTTTCAAAGGTGTAGAGAATTTGGGATCTCACTAGACCCTAAGAAATGCATTTTTGTAGTTCAAGAAGGCAAGTTATTGGGGAATATTGTTTCCATGAAGGAATCTCAATCGACCCAACTTTCGGATTGAATCAGCTTTGTCTCTATCCCTCCTAAGTCACAAGAAAGGTCTCCAGAGTTTCTGGGAACTATAAACTTTGTGCAGAGATTCATTCCTCAATTTGCAATATTGGCAAAAACGCTAACGAACATGTTTAAAAAGAATGTCCCATTTTCATGGACAAAGGAGGGAAGAGAAATTTTTGAAGCCATCAAGACAACTATCTCCCAAGATCCTACATTGGTGAATCCTCATTTTCACAGGGATTTCATTCTATATGCTTTTGTAGGCCAGGAAAGTATTTCAAGAATTCTCACACAACAAATTAATGACTTGATAGAGCAACCCATTTCCTTTTACAGTCAAATTGTTAAGGAATACAAACTCAAATATTCCTTCATCGAAAAATAGGTCTTTGTAGTCATTTGAGCCCTAAAAAAGTTTAGGCATTTGTTGTCTAACAACAAGATCCATTTAATGGTTTATCATCCTAGTGTTAAAGAGTTTTTGTTGAATAAAGAGATGAATGAGAAATGTGCTAGGTGGATCACAAAAGTAATGGAGTATGACGTACACATCAAAGTCACTAAACTTGTCAGAGGTAGAGGGTTGTGCCATCAGATGGCTGCAGACATGGAAATAAAGGATGTTAAGGATGTTGCACTCTTCAATATTGATGAAGGAAATGATTAGATTGATTGGTTAACTAAGATGGAAAATTTCCTCCTCTCAGGAGTATATCCTCCAAATATGGATAAGACTCAACAATGTACTTTCCATCTCCGGTCTATTCCATATGTTGTGGTAGATGGCGTTCTTTTCTCGAAAGGATTTGAATGGCATTATTTTACGTTGCATCAAACTAGAGCAAGTGAACAAGATATTGGAGGAGTTCCACAGTGGGCTATCAGGAGGACATTACTCGCGGGAGAATGACTATGACCAAGATCATGTGAGATGGTTACTACTGCTGACTTGTTCAAAGATGCCCATTTTTGGTAAGGAAATGTAAGGAGTGTGCTCTTTTTATAGGAAAACAAAAGCTAACAACTCTCCCGTTGCATCCCGTTCAGGTGGATCAACCCTTTGTTTAATGGGGGTTAGATTTTATTGGTATGATCAATCCTCCATCTAGTGAAGGACATAAATGGGTCCTTACTACGATAGATTATTTCACCTACTAGACGAAGTAGTGGCCTTAAAGGAGAGCAATGAAAAATTTGTCCTTGAATTCTTGGAGAGTATCATGACAAGGTTCGGTGTTCCATTTACTGTTATCTCTGAAAATGCAATGGCATTCCTCGGGATGAAAATAAGTGAATGGGCCATCAAGAACGGGGTCTATCTCAAGAATTTGTCTAACTACTATCCACAAGGAAATGGGTTGGCTGAATCCAACAATAAGAACCTAATAAGGATCATCAAGCACATAATGGAGGCCAATAAAAGGACCTGGCATACGCAGCTTAAGGTTGCTTTGTGGGAAAATCGAATAATACCTAAAAATTCCATTGGGGTTTCACCTTTCATGCTTGTATATGGAAGGGAAGCAAAGTTGCCACTTTCCTTGGAAATGCCTTCCTTGGATTTGGCTTATCAGCTTGAAGTTATGGAGGATGAGGCCTTAATAGTGAGGTTTTCAAAACTCATGGAACTAGAGGAGGTTTGAAACATCGTCATGAATATGTTGATAGAGCATTAGGCTCAAGTTAAGAAATCCTTTGATAGGAAAGCCTCTGATAGGTTGTTCAGGGAAGGGGATTTGGTTCTAAAATGGGATGAAGATCGCGCCAAACTAGGAAAGCACACCAAGTTCGATGCTCTCTGGAGCAGGCCCTATGTTATTACAAGCTGCAAAGAGGAAAATTCATTTTACCTATCCAAACTCAATGGAGAAGAATTGCCCATTCATGTGAATGGGATACACCTCAAAGCTTGCTTTTGAGGAGGTTCCACCCTGTATAGTTTTCTTTTTCTTTTTTTTCCTCCAAGTGCTCTGCACATTGTTTTCTTTTCTTTTATTTTACTTACGTGTTTTCTGTTTGGGTTTTGTTTTTTTAGACTCCTTTTCCCAATGTTTTGCTTAAGGCTACTAGTCTAAAAGCTTAGCAGAAAGCTTTCCCTGGAGATCACCAAAAATGTTAACCATTTAACCTACCTAGAAGAAGGCTATCATTGATCAAAGAATACTTGTCTAAAATCACATGAGGAGTCCGCCATATAGGCCCAACTATGGATAGAAGGCCCAAAACCAAGGGCGTAGAAGGATAGGAAGGACCCAAACACGGAAAACAAGTTCATATTTTAGGACTTAGCCAATTTTGAGCATAAGGATCTATTTTTGGAAGATGGCATGCGGACCACATCACCGATGTAGAGACACGCCTACATGCATGTCTATATTTTGAGAAGTAGTTCAAAGCGTCTATGCATAAAGACAAGTTAAGAATAGAATTGACAATTCAGTTAAATTCAAGAGGACTATAGATAGTGCACTTGCATGTGTGGCTATGATTGTAAAATGGCGTGTGGCTAACAATAGCATGTGATCTATTTCTGGAATAGTTGAGCGGTGAAGGGCAAGTCCCCACCCTATATATATGATGTTAGGTGCATAGTAGAGGTGTGTATCATAGAGAGTGGTGTATGTATGATTCCAGATGTATCAATGTGTGTATCAGATCCATACATGCATTGATATAAAATGGCAATACTGTAAGGAGCTTCTGTATTTACTAATAGATGGAAGATATTAGCTGAACCTAAGTGTCATTCTATATAATTGAGTAATGCATGTTTATGGTAAAATCATGATTACCATTTAAAGCTTGTTCTTTCATAGATCTAAGAATAACATGCATTATAGAATGATGGATTAGTTATGAATCTTTATGTTTCTACCTTCATCATGTTAACATCCTGTTACAGCAACCCTAAAGAGGGACTGGGTACCTTTGCGCACTTTGGGTGAGCACTTAGTCTAGGCTGAGTGATGTGTCAATGCTGCACTAGGATGTTATCTTGCAAATTCTAGGTCTGCATCATTGGTTTCGTTGTCAGACCTCTTTTTCAGTTGTTTTCAGGATGGTTCGTGATGAAGATGTAACCGGTTAACCCTAGCAAGTATTGAGGAATGGATACATGATCTGGAGGAAGAATATGCATGACAGTTCAGTAGTGGATCTAAGTTTAACGCACGCACTTGGGTAGAACAAAACATGTATGATAGCTTATATGAGAGATTTTTCACTATATTTCTAGTAGAACTATATGAGTGGCTTACTGCTTATGCATCTCAATGGAATTGGAGGTATCGTGCACTTGTATGGACACATGAATAATTTCAGGCCCTCTATGATGCTGATCTGATCTGGACTCACGCGGTGGATACGTGTGGTTTTATGGTGTTCTAAACAGTTATATTCTGGAATATTCAATTTAGATGTAATCTTGCCTAGAGGTAGCTAGATTCTAGTTTTTACGGTATCCAAGAGGAACATATTTACACAGTATTCCACTGAAATCAAGATCTTAATGGTAACTTTGAACCTGGAGAGTAAACCGATGGCTAACTAAACTTCACCACATACGAAGGAAGGTACAGGTTTAGTTTAAGATGGAAGACCTAGCGGTAGAGAAACAGAGAGAGGAAAGGAGGCTTAAGTATAATGAGGCACATGAGAGGGAGATAGAGAAGCAACATTCCATTACAGAGAGTATGACATGGAGGAGAGAGATGGCTCATAAAGGATTTATAGCTCACGTAGAAGACATGTGGAGCTAGAGCATCAGGAACTCCCCCATCTTGGAAAGCATGGTAGAGATCCTTTCTCGGCCTCACACAAGTGTGCCAAAAGAGACTACTTGGGCCATAGGCACGCATCTTAATCCACCTGGTGACCTAGCCTTTGTGCTTGGTTTTTTAGTATCTAGTATGACAAGTAACTAAAAACTAACTTGGGAAGTAGAAAAGTAGGAGTAAGTCAAGGATCAAGTACATCAATGGTAGGACAATGATTCAATGTCATTTGGAGGAGCATTCTTAGTGCACATCATCCATATAGAATGTGAGCGTGCATAATGTTGGATTCACCTTTGGAAGTGGAACTACCTCACAGATCAGTAGGGGTACAATATAGTACTACTATCAGAGGCATAAGGGAGTACATCTATAGGTCCTATTCCAACTATAGGTGGTGGATCAGAGGTATAGGTGGTTCTAGTTCCGGTGGATCTGGTGGTTCTGGAGGCAGAGGGAACACAAGGATTCTAGATCGTGTGGTCAAGGTCCAAGCAAACCACAAAATATCTATATGGAGATGTCTCTTCATCTCCCAGAGTATAGAGGTATAGAGGATGCTTCCGAACATGTGCATATGTGTGAAATCTTGTGGCACACTAAAGGGATTATAGCTACTGAGTGAAAGGAAAGTCAATTTTCCACTACATTACAGGGGCGCACACACAGCTGGTATAGAAGTTTGACCTTGATCAAACTTGCATGGATTATGTAAAGACCGAGGATGCTTTCTTGAAAGATTTCACATTCTTGATTTTGAGCAAAAAGTATAAGTTTACTCAAAGATATCAAGCAAGGCACTACTGAGAGTGTACATGAGTATGATGCTCATTTTAAGACACTTCTATCTAAGTTGTCTTATGATATTCATGCTAGCCAACATGCACAATGGTTCATTGGAGGATTGATTACACCTTTTAGAAGGGCACTGTCACATAAGACATACACGGATCCATGTGAAGCACTGGAAGAAGCTTTACATGCTGAGGTAGTTAGGAGCATTGACACTGGCATTAGCCCATTTCTAGAGGCATAGATTGTAGCTATGGCAAAGTAGTTAGAGAAGCTATTAGTAAATTTAGCCCATGAAACGCACTCAAGAATTTGGTGTACAGATTGTGAAGTGGAAGGTCACACTAAGGATAGTTTTCCTCATAGTTATGTATGCTCATTACTTGTTAGGACTGAGATTTTCCATTTGAATCATGATGCGAGTCACTATCCTTTTTATAGCGCGATAAGGAAGAATGTATCTTGCTTTTCCAATATTTGCAGGTCCATGACCCATGATACTGAGGATTGTTGGTTGATCGGTCGATCCGTGATGCTATAGACATTAGAGTATGACAAAAAAGTATAACATATAATTCTAAGGGTAGGAATGAGCACCAGATCGGGATCATAATCAAACACACTATGATAAGAATGAGGGGTGTTTTTTCAAGGAGGTCGTGGAAGGGGACGTGGATATCGTGGTGGATATGGAGGATGAGGCTGAGGTGGGGGAAGAGGAGAGTTCCCTCATGGGACATGTTATATGTGTGGATCTCCTAACCACTACATGTGTGAATGTCCTCAGAATATTATATGTTCTTTTGCCGAAAGAGCCCTAGCTATGAAGAGTTCCTGGACTTATATGAGCATCTAAGTAAGCAACATAAGCATGAAAAAAAGGTGTTAGGATGGTTAGAATCCAACGTATGGTAGAAGACCAATGATGACTAAGATAATAGAAGGCCCTAAGGGATCGATAAAGTGAAGATTACTACACACATTGAAGCAACACACGTGAGAAAGGCATTGCACCAGAAGCCTATGATTACCAAGGAGGAGGTTTTGCATGTGAGGTACCCAGATCCTGCTCATCAGAAGGAAGTTTACTAGGATACCATGGAAGTGCTAAGGAATCTTCAAGGTGAGATACAATACCTAAAGGAGCAAAGAAGAAAGCATCAGAGACAGTCCAAACTGATATCAATGATCTATGGGAGGTGTGCAAGATGTTGCGCCAGGAGAACATTATTCCACTATTGGGAAGTTGGTTGAAAGGAACACTCCGCACGTGTAATTTGAAGACCGGATGGCAGATTCTACATGTAAATATTCCCCTTGATAGCATTGACTATGACAAAGAAATTACTCTGAATGTTGTTGTGGATGGGTGGCTTTTGAGCAACATATTGATTGATATAGGTGCAAAATTAAATGTGCTGACATTAGATGCATGGGTGAAAATGGGGAGGCCCCATTATAGTCATCATCTAATGTGTTATTTATGTCAAACCAGACATAAGGCCACGCCCATAGGAGTTTTGAAAGATGCATCTATCACTATACAAGGGGAAAAGTTTATTAGGGATTTTGAGGTATTAGCACTTGCAGAGGTAGACAATTTTCCAACCTTTCTTGGATGCCCTTGGTGTTATGTGAATAATGTTGACTTGAGATTCAATAAGGGGTATATCAGCTTTGAAAACAAGGAGGAAAGGGTTGTGATACCTTTGATAGATGGAAATTATACACCATATGTTGAGCCTCTAAGTGAGGAGGATTTAAATAGAGTTTATGTACACGTTATTCAGGTCAATGAGCCATCAAAAGAAGGCATCCTATAGTGGGAGGATTCTCATTCTATTAGTGATACTACGAGTATTACTTGTGAAAATTGGGCTCATGGTACATATGAATCGTCATCGAGGGCACGAGGTAAAAAGCGTGGTTGCACACATGAATGGATTTCATTTAATTTGACGGAGATAGGCAACCCAATAACTTGGTATACAGGATAAAGATCTTCCTACCTTTCTGAAGGCCATGGAAACATAAAGTGGGCGTGAGCAAATTACAAGTAGAGATATGTTAGTATATACACTACGCAAGACAACAACATATCCGGTGGGTAGTCCACAGAGATAATCTTATAACTTGGGAAGAAATTGGGATAGCCTTGTCTACTAGGTTTATAAAGAACAATGCACCTAAACAAATCTGCACTTACAATGGTGATCAACCTGTTCAACATCACCTTCAAAGATTGAGAGACTCTGATACAAGATGGGATAGAAGCATTACCACCTTCACTATGGGTGCATATCATTGTATTCCACACTCCAAGGATGCACACGCACTTGGTATATATATATGCAGAACTACATAGAGAAACTGGGAACTAGAAAGATTTGACTACAGGTATGATCCAGATGTTTGACTACTTCTCACTAAACCTCCTGTAGCAGAGGCATTAAAATTTGTCAAGCACTTAACTATGGGAGATAGTGCAAAATAAGAAGAGCATATTCAGGAATTATTCGATGAGACAAAGTTCGAGCATGTTTTGAAAAGGAAGAAGAAATGGACTCCATACTACTTGAGTGCACTTTCCTTGAGAAAGAGAAAGGAAATATGGTCTACATCGTGGACGACGAGGAAGTTGAGAACATGGATATTGAACATTCACACGGGGTGTGTGAGGTCTTGGACAATGCAGTGGTTAAGGATGCGTGCACCTACCATGAACCCATGAAGAAAATGAAGGTGAATATAGGTTCGAGGCTAAGCCTAAGGAGGCCATAATTGGAGATTACTGGTCAAACTCGGAGGTAGCAAAAATCATCGAGTTACTTAGGGATTATCATGACTTATTCCCTCGAGGATATCATGAACTTAAAGGTGTGCATGAATCACTTGGGGAAATGAAGATCAAACTTAAGGATAGTGCACGACCAGTTAGAAAGAGACCTTATAGAATGAATCCTAATTTGCACGAAAAGGTGAAAGAAGAAATTGATAAAATGTTGAAATCTGGAATTATCAAGCCCCTTGATGAGTCAGAATGGGTTAGCCCAATGGTGATCAATATCAAGAAGGACAGATGGATTAGGATATGTGTGGACTACAGGAGTTAAATGTTGCATGTGTCACAAATCCATTCCCTACACCATTCACTGAGGAAATATTAGGAGTTGCAGGGCGCAAATATATTCTTTCATAGATGGATTTTTCGAGTATCATCAGGTTAGGATCGCTTAGAGGATCAAGAAAAGAAAACATTTACTACTAAATGGGGAAGTTTTTCCTATACTGTGATGCCCTTTGGATTGAAAAATGTGCTTGTTGTATTCTCACGCATAGTTGTTCAGGCATTCAAATATTTTATTCACAAATTCTTACAGTCTACCTAGATGATTGGATAGTATATGGGTTTGTGAAAGATCATTGTGACAATCTGTGCTTAATGTTTGAACGATGCAGACAATTGAGTATCTCTTTGAACATCAAGAAGTGCATATTTTCTACGCCATTTGGGATACTGTTAGGACATATAATCTACAAGGAAGGTTTGCTCATTGATCCAACCAAGGTTGCAGTCATTTTAGGCCTGGAAGCACCTACCAGTCAAAGTGAGGTGTGCGGATTTTTAGGTCATACAGGATATTATAGAAAATTCATCAAAGGGTATGCTAGAATTGTTGCACCCTTAGAAGAATTATTGATGGGGAAAGGTACATTTTATTGGGGAGAACCGCAGCAGTGTGTGTTTGATATATTAAAAGAGAAACTTACTACCACACCCATTCTACACTTTCCCTCATGGGATAAACCATTCCATGTACATGTGGACACTTGTAGTATGGCCATTGGCGTTGTCTTAGATCAACCTAGAAAATTTATTATAGATCATCCAATTTGTTTTACTAGTAGGAAGCTAACTCCTACTGAAAGGAATTATACAACTATAGAGCGCGAAGCTTTGTCAATGATCTACGTAGTGTACAAGTTTCGACAAAGACTTGTTAGAACACCATTTGTGTTTTATACAGATCATATGGCATTGAAGTACTTCATAAACAAGCTTGTATTATAGGGGCACATATGCAGATGGGTGCTCCTATTTCAAGAGTTTGACTTCATAGTTGTGGTGAAGCCAGGGAAAAGCAATTATGGACCAGACCATTTATCTAGAATCAATTCAGGGGAGATGCATACACAATTAAAGAAACAATGTCAGATGCATATTTATACAGGTTACAATGTGCGCCCATGGAATTAGAAGACATTGTTATCTTTGTACGAATAGGTATGTCACCGAAGGAATGAAATCATTGAAAAAGAAGCAACTTGCTATATGTGTGACATTGTTTATGTTAATCAGTGGTGACCTTTACAAGCTAGGTAGAGATGAAGTATTACGCCATTGTGTGTTAGAGCATGAGCGCAAGGATATCATGGAAGAAGCTCATGGTGGTATTGCAGGAGGACATTATATAGGTGATGTGACTACCTGAAGATCCTAATTGTTGGATTATAGTGGGAGACACTGTATAAAGATCAGAAATATTATTATAAGGCATGTGATCATTGTCAGCGCCTAGGAAAACTAGGGCAGAGAGATGAGATGCCTTTGAGACCAATTACTAGTGCCAAACTATTTGAGAAATGGGCCATTGATTTTGTAGGACCTATTTCACCACCTACGCATGCAGGACTAGATCACACTATATCATTACTTACATAGATTATCTCACACGGTGGGTAGAAGAAACACCTACCAAATACTGTACGATATGACAACTACAATAGCTAGGTTTCTATGGGAGAATGTTCTTACACGATATGGGTGTCCTTTAAGCTTGACAAGTGATAGAGGTACACACTTTCTAAATGAGATAATCAGATCCTATTAGATGAGTTTATGGTTGCACACCATAAAACTACACCTTACCATCCTCAGGAAAATGGAACTGTGAGGCTTTCAACAAAATTTTGGGCCAAACTTTGACAAAAATATGTGATGTTGGAAGAAAGGATTGGGATGACAAAGTGTCAGCTATGCTTTGGGCATATAGAATAACTTACAAGAGATTGAATAAGGCCACACCGTTTCAGTTGGTGTTTGCACGGAAGTTGTTCTTCCTATAGAATTTATGTTACCTTCTTTACGCATTGCATTGCACACACTAGAGGTCTAGCTGATACACATGCTTTAGCAAAATGTATAGAAAAGATGATTCAACTGGATGAGCACCGAGCCATAGCAAGATGGATTTAGAAGTAGGAAAAGGCCAAGTAGAAGGCATGGCATGATAGAAACATAAGGGATAAGAAGTTTGAGATTGGATAACTAGTACTTCTTTATAACTCCAAGTTCTTATGCCATCCAGAAAGCTCAAAGTACACCTGGTCAGGGCCGTATGTTATCACTTCTATACTTGAATCAGGTGCTTTCCAGTTAGAAGCACTTGATGAAACATGGCTACCCGGTTACTTTAATGGGAGTAGGTTGAAGCCCTACTATAAATAAGTCTTCTTAATGTTTGTAATAAGGGAGTATTGCCATTTAGTTTAGGTTTTCAATCCTGTATTTCCTTAAATGTATTTCCTTCATTATCACTATGCTTTGTCAAAAAGTTGTTGGTTTTGTTTAATAAGCGTGCTAGCATTCCCCTAAGCTAATTATTGTATGAAGAATGTTTATGCATAGAGGACTGCACATAATTTTAGTGTGGGGTAATTATAGTAATCCAAGAAAAAGACAGAAAAAGACTGGGGAATTAAAAGATGAAAGGAATAAGCTGCCATGGATGTGCTTTAAGTCAAAGGAAGATTGTTTCTCAAAATTGACCAAGGATGGAGATGAATGAAGGAATAGTATAACATGAGGTAAGCAGAGGCCGATAGATACCAGGAGAAGGTACAAAGTGATGAGGTACTCAAATGTAGGAGCATGTGCACTAAAGAGAAGTCTCATGACTAGAGGGTAGGAAGGCACACTAGAAGGTTATATCTAGGCACAAAGATGTACCATGTGGAATGAAGGGATATTTGGTAGGTGAGGAGCAATAAATGCATCAAAATTTGAAAAATTTATATAAGGATGGGATGTAGATTCATTTTTATCATTGTGACTAAGAGTATTTGAGAGAAGAGCTAAGTGCAAAGAGCCGAGTGATCGAGTTAAGGTGTGAAGGGTGTGAAACCAAGAGTGACAACTAGATCTATGTTATAAGAAGCTTGTGTCCCGGTGGTGAAGGGTTTGAGTGAAGCAGGGAGACAGAAAAGAGTTAGGTTATGAATTTTCCACCTAGGGCATAATTGAATCGAGCTAGGGTTTGATTCGCAGAGTTGTAGGGTTGAAGAGGAGACAATTGCAAGGTAGAAATGGCACCAAAGAAGGCATCTACAGCAACGGTAAAAGGAAAGAAGAAGGTAGTCGTTGAGGAAGAAGAGATGGCACCCGAAAGCCATTTTTCAAAAATGCAATACCCAGAAGGATTCATCATCAGCCAAGAGTGGGATTCACCCATTAGAAAGAGCAAAGTGAGTGAATATAATCACAGGAATTTAGAGAACAAGAAGGAGCTCGATTCCTTTCTCATGGCTAGAAAAAACAAGCGCACATCAAATGACATGCCAATATATGACGATGCGGTGAAAAGATTTTAAAGAGAATTAGGGTCTATCAGTTATATGAGCTTCCATATTTTGGGAAGTACGAGCCCTTGTATCGACGTGGCTCATTAGCAGGTGGTATAGAAGACTTCTTCTACTTTACTTGGATGCAAGTTAGGATTTCATCTACATTTGTCTCATCAAGGATGTGTCCGAAGGCCACATGGGAAGACATAAAAGGTGACCTTGTAGATAAATCCATGATTGTAAAGGCCAAATAGGAGTTGCGATAACAGCCAAGCCATAACCCAAGATACAAATGTGAAGCCTTTAAATTTTCGTAACCCTTATGCTTTTGCCAGCTTCTTCCAGAGCTATAGTCCCAGTCCAGAACAACCTCATCCAAGACTATGAATGGTGCTACCCTTGTTCTCAACCCCATAATTAGAATCTCTACCCAAATGGAGTTTTAAGTTAAATCCCTTATGGTCCAAAGTATATCCACTCTACCTGAATCATCTTGCTGAAACCATCCACTTCAAATTCAAGACCAACCTCCTGATGAAACCACACTACTAAATTGGAAAGTAGAAGACTTTTGTGGTTTAAATATTGATGCCTCCATCAGAGCATCCAACACATGTTCCAAGCATAGGAAATAGATACACAAACCTTCCATATTGACCAAGCATCTACTTTTCACTCCTCAACACAAGTACCAGATGGTAAAGACATGAAAAATAAATCATCAGAAATATCCGTTGATCAGTCTACAAAGAAATATGGAACTTCAAGTATCACGATGCCTAATAAGCATTATCCAAAGGAGGACCCCAATGCCCCAAAAGGCATTAGCAAAGTGGGAGCAATTTCGTTCAGCATTGTGGAGCAAATGAAGAAAACCAATTTGAGTGTCATAATGTGGGATGCACTCTCGATTCCTTCTCAAAGGAACTTGCTATGAGAGGCTTTGAATAGTTTTGGCACTACTAACCGATCGTCAGGTCAGGAAGTAGCAGTGGTGACCAGCTTATGCTAACCTGAGACAAAGATACATGCTAATACCAACAAGCCCCCACCATTTTATATCTCACTGATTATTGGTGAGCATTTGGTGCATAATTATATGATCAATTCTGGAGCCAACGCAATTCCGTAATGCCTAAATAGGTCGCAGATGTACTACAAATTCCATATACTCCAATTACAAGAGGGGTTGTTCAACTTGACGGTACTGTAATCCAAATTGTGGGGGTCATTAAAGGGCTTCAACTTACTATCCACGCATGTCCTAGCTTAACATTTACATAGGACATATCTGTCATTGATCTTCCCCCTCTTTGCCATTTGTTTATCACAGATTTCACCGCAAAAATGGGTGGTTATTTGTCATCAGACTGGTCGCATATGATCTTAAGGACTAGGTATGGAACTAAGGTAACTATAAGGGTAGAACCAATCTATCACAATCACGTGGAACCTTACACATCCAAACCCATAGAAAGTAATTATGCCATTTGTGATCACGAAGATGAGGATGCGGATCATGAACCAACTACTCTTGTAGAGGAGGTGCCTGATACAATGCTTGATGAGGTAAGTATAGACCATCAATACAACCCGTATGCTGATTTATTAGCTAACGAAGAATTTGGTATGTTGTTTTTAGATGAGACTAGATTGGGAACTTATTGTATACATGAAGAAGGTACAATTGTGCCTCAGTTGGTTAAGACACCCAATGATTCCGAAGGATCTGACAGCTATTCTTCGATGGTTCAAGGAGTAAAAATGGATCTAGTGCAGGAGTCATGTTAATTTCTCCAAGAGGGGATAAATATTTCTCATCTTTTTTATTACAGTTCAGTTGTACTAATAATGTCACCGAGTATGAGGCTCTTATACAAGGGATGTAATTGCCCAACAAAGAGGAATCAAATCCTTGATTTTTTTTTGATAGTGAATTGGTGGTTCATCAAGTAACATCCCGTAGTGCATCGAAGAATGATCTCTTAAGATCATATAAGAATCAAGTTTGGGACCTAATAGAGGAGTTCGAAGCTTTCAAAATTTGTGCGGTTCCTAGAAATCAAAATCAAGATGTTAACAAGCTTTATACTTGGATCTCAATATGATATACCTATGGACCTCATGAAGGAAGGGCAGCAAATAGTCAAAATGGTTGTCCGTCTGCAGTACTGGGATAATGTAAGTAGTTGGCAGGTTTTTGATAGTGATGAATAAATTGTTCTTTTTCTACAACAAGAAGTAGAGTTCACTACCAAACACCAAGGTAAATTGCAAGAATCCTATGGTGACCAGGTCATTCAGTTAAAAGGAAAAAAATTTCCAAAAGGCTTGGTCACACTTGAATCTATCTTCAATTCGGATGACCAGGCCAAATGACAAAGCACAAATATGGTGGTCAAGGAAGAAGATTTTGAGGAAGTTGAGGTGGCTAGCGAGAAATTTTTAAAGATTGGTAAGGTATGCACTACTCAGAAAAGAAATATTTCATTGAATTGTGTCGAGAGTATCATGATATTTTCACATGGAGCTACAAATACCTACGTGGTTTTGACCCAGGCCTAGCTCAACACATGATTGAACTGGATCCGAACTCTAAGCCAGTTTGTCAAAAATAAAGGCCAATCAATCCCAAGATTGAGCCACTAATGAGGAAAGAGCTAACCAAGCTTATCGAAGCCTACATAATTTTTCCCATAAAACATTCATCGTGGGTAGCTAATCTAGTGCCCATAAGGAAAAAGAACAGAGAGATTCAGCTTTGTGTAGATTTTAGGGATTTGAATCGTGCCTCTTTAAAAGATCATTACCCTCTTCCATCAATGGAACAGATCCTCCAGACAGTGGCAAGAGCTCAAATATTTTCTCTTGTGGATAGCTATTCAGGTATAATCAGATTCTGGTCCAAGAATCTGATCAATTCAAAATGGTTTTCACCACTAAGTGGGGCACGTATGCATACAACAAAATTCCATTTGGATTATCCAATGCAGGGGCTACTTTTCAAAGAGCCATGGACATGGCATTTAAAGGAATCATCAATGATATGATCTTGGTTTACCTTGATGATATAAATGTCTATTCCAAACATGCCAAAGATCATATTGCACATCTAAGGAAAGTTTTTTGAAGGTGTAGAGAGTTTGGGATCTCACTAAACCCTAAGAAATGCATTTTTATAGTTCAAGAAGCAAGTTATTGGGGCATATTGTTTCAGCTGAAGGACTCTCAATTGACCCAACCAGATTCAATCAATTTTGTCTCTATCCCTCCCAAGTCACAAGAAAGGTCTCCAGAGTTTCTTGGGAACTATAAACTTTGTGCGAAGATTCATTCCTCAGTTTGCAACATTGGCAAAACTGCTAACGGCCATACTTAAAAAGAATGTCCCATTTCATGGACGAAGGATGGAATAGAAAGTTTCAAAGCCATCAAGACAACTATCTCCCAAGATCCTATACTGTTGAATCCTCATTTTGATAGGGATTTCATTCTATACGCTTTCACAGGTCATGAAAGTATTTTAGGAATTCTCACCCAACAAAATGATGACCTGATGGAGCAACCCATTGCCTTTATCAGTCGGTCTCTTAAGGAATATGAACTCAAATATTCCTTCATCGAAAAATAGTTCTTTGCAGTCATTCGAGCCCTAAAGAAGTTTAGGCATCTGTTGTCTAACAACAAGATCCATTTAATGGTATCTCATCTCGGCGTTAAAGAATTTTTGTTGAATAAAGAGATGAATGAGAAACGTGCTAGGTGGATCACAAAAGTAATGGAGTATGACGTACACATCAAAGTCACTAAACTTGTCAGAGGCAAGGGGTTGTGCTAGCAGTTGGCTATAGACATGGAAATTAAGGATGTTAAGGATGTTGCACTCTTCAATATTGATGAAGGAAATGATCAGATTGATTGGTTAACTAAGATGGAAAATTTCCTCCTCTCAGGAGTATATCCTCCAAATATGGATAAGACTCAACGACATACTTTCTATCTCCGGTCTATTCCATATGTTGTGGTAGATGGCATTCTTTTCCAAAAGGATTTGAATGACGTTCTTTTATGCTGCATCAAACCAGAGCAAGTGAACAAGATATTAGAGGAGTTCCATAATGGGTTATCAAGAGGACATTACTCGGCACAAATGACTACTACCAAGATCATGTGAGCTGGTTACTACTGGCTAGACTTGTTTAAAGATGCCCATTTTTGGGTAAGGAAATGTAAGGAGTGTGCTCTTTTTGCAGGCAAACAGAAGATGACAAATTTTCCTGTTGCATCTTGTTCAGGTGGATCAACCCTTTGTTCAATGGGGGTTGGATTTTATTGGTATGATCAATCCTCCATCCATTGAAGGACATAAATGGGTCCTTACTGCGACAGATTATTTCACCACTTTGGATAGAAGGGTGGCCTTAAAGGAGAGCAATGAAAAAGTTTTCCTTGAATTCTTGGAGAGTATCATGACAAGGTTTAGTGTTCCATTTACTATTATCTCTGACAATGTAATGGCATTCCTCGAGATGAAAATAAGTGAATGGGCCGTCAAGAATGAGGTCTATCTCAAGAATTCATCTAACTACTATCCATAGGGAAATGGGTTGGCTGAATCTAGCAATAAGAACCTGATAAGGATCATCAAGCACATAATGGAGGCCACCAAAAGGACCTGGCATACGCAGCTTAAGGTTGCTATGTGGGCAGATCAAATAATGCCTAAAAAGGCCATCAAGGTTTCTCCTTTCGTGTTTTTCTATGGAAGGGAAGAAAATTTTCCACTTTCCTTGGAAATGCTTTCCCTAGATCTAGCTTATGGGCTTGAAGTTATGGAGGATGAGGCCTTAACAGTGAGGTTTTTAGAACTCATAGAATTAGAGGAGGTTCAAAACACCACCATGAATACATTGATAGAGCATCATGCTCAAGTTAAAAAATCCTTTGATAGGAAAGCCTCTGATAGGTTGTTCAAGGAAGGGGATTTGGTTCTAAAATGGGATGAAGATCATGCCAAACTAGGAAAGCACGCCAAGTTTGATGCTCTCTAGAGTGGGCCCTATGTTATTACAAGCTGCAAAGAGGCAAATTCATTTTTCCTATCTAGACTCAATGGAGAATAATTTCCCATTCATGTGAATGGGATACACCTCAAAGCTTGCTTTTGAGGAGGTTCCACCCTATATAGTTTTTTTCCTCTAATTGCTCTGCACATTCTTTTCTTTTCTTTTCTTTTGCTTGCATGTTTCCTATTTGGGTTTTTGTTTTTTTAGACTCCTTTTCCCAATGTTTTGCTTAAGGCTACTGGTCTAAAAGCTTAGCAGGCAAGCTTTCCCTGGAGATCACCAAAAATGTTAACCATTTAACCTACCCAGAAGAAGGCTATATGTCAAACTAATGTTTTTAAATAAATCCTCACACAATGAAGATTGCTAAGGCCGAGAATCTAAAAATTTTCAATTTTTAGACTTGAGTTTTTTCTCTTTCATTTTTTAAAAGCTCAGTTTTAGAATTTCTTTTGAAATTTTCTGAAGTCTGAAACTCTGAAAGTCCAAATTTTCAGACTTTTAGGTTTCGATAATTTTTGTCTCATATTGTTTAAATCCTTCTCAAACTTCCAAAGTCCGAAAATCTGAAACAACGAATTTCAAACTTTCGGGTTTCGTTTTTGGAGTTCTTCGAGTCATTTTTAGGATTTTTACTTGAATTTTTCCAAAGTCCAAATTTCTAAAATCGAAATTTTAAGACTTTCTAGTTTTTGGGTTTCGGACCTTTTAATCACCAATTCGTCTTTTTGCTTCCCATTTTTCCGAAGTCTGAAATCCTAAATTTTCAAAATTTTCGGCTTTGGGTTTCAAAATTTGGAAATTTTGTACGTGATTAATTTCCACCTACCTCCGTATGGATCATATTTTTACCATTAATATCAAGACGTCTTTTTCAAGGTATGTTTTTGTTTAATTTTCTTTTGGTTTTAGGTCTTTTTCCTCCATTTTCTCCTCTTTTGGTTTCCCTCTGCATTTTTTGTGATGTCATTCTTTTGGTTCACCATGTTTCATTTTGTGAGTTTCCTCTAGGTTTTCAAGGTTGTTCAAAGGATCTTTTTAGGCCCCTCATACTTCCTTTTGTTTCTCAATTTCCAACTTAGCAATTTAACATTTATTTTACAGTTTCCTCCAAATCATTTGGAAAGAATTATTAAAAAAACTCATTTCAAAGAATTCCTTCGATGAAAATCTTTAGATTTTTAGCTTTGGAACTATTGTTTTACAAATTTCAGAGAACTGTTGCTTTCAGGTTTTCAGAGATTTCTTGTTATCAAAATTTCGAGAACTGTTACTTTCGGGTTTTGGAGATTTCTTGTTTTGAGAGAACCATAATTTTGGAGAATTTTTTTCTTTCGGGTTTTCGAGACCTCTGGCTTTAGGAAAAAAATTTAGAAAAGTTATTTTCAGACAAATTCATTTTGGATATTTCTTTTGGAGTTTTGATTTTAGAAATTTTAGTTCAGAAAAATTCAGGTTTTCAGAGTTTTTGCGACATTCAGCTCCCGAAACACAGGTTTTGATGTCTACCTCCACTTCAAAGGGAAAAGAGAATATGAAGTACACATTTCTTGGGGTTGCTCCCTAATCCTGCTTGACCTCTAACTTAGGAAATATTGGGGACACTAATCTAGGAAAAATTGATCTTCCGAGTTCTAGGAAAGATTAAAGGCCCCAAACAAGAAGCCATGGATGTAGGCCATCTATGATAGTGGTCTTGCCCTTGCTAGTTTTCCCGCATCTGTGAAATGCCCAAAAATTTTCATATCTCAGTGAACCCACTATGACGAGGACTCTATGTCAATAAGGGATAGTGATGATAAGGTGGTGATCTGTTTGGACCTAGATTTCTTCGAGGACTTGTTTAAACTTCCAGACATTCAATATTACACCACAATTTCACTTGAAATAGCAGTGGAACACTGGGATAAAAAATAAGAAGTATGCTCAAAGGTTATGATGAAATCCTACCTGACTAAGAATTTCACCAAGTTACCCAAAACTATACATCGATCGGATTTTATTTAGGAAGTCAACGATCTCATTGTGCTTTTAAGCAGAGTTTCAGTCTTCCTTCTATAAAGGAATTCTAGGAATGGATGTTTTTGTACATAGAAACTATCAAGAAGAATGATGAGTTTATCCGATGGGGTGAGCATATTAGTAGCAACATTCACTATCAGTTGGGAAAAGTGTCAGAAATGAAGACTTTCTACATGACATATTTTCTGGTATATGCGGTTCTTCTATGGGAGATTTTGTGGGATTGAATACTAGGGGTGTTCACAACACCTCCCAAATATATGAGTTTTATCCCCAACTCACTCTGGACGAGGGGAGAAAGCATTTCAAGAGTCAACGATGCTTTCTTCGCTATTGTCCTCTATCATTTTGAAAAATAACTATACAATTAGAGGGTTTCCGATGAGGCTTTCCAAGAGGTGTGAGAATGGGGAGCAATCTACTTTCAATTTCCCACATTCACCTACATTCAGATTCCAAGTTTCATAGGCACCCCAAGCAAGTTGCCGAGGTGCCCCACTGACAAATGGATTCTTTTGGAATTAGTTTGGTAGTTGTTAGATTACCATCAAATCCAAAATAAGCATCACAAGGCGGAATGCATTTCCCTATTTTGATTGGCAGGTATTCCTACCCAAATATCCACAAGGAAAAAATGTCAATATAAAGCGTGAGGGTAACCTGCGGACCTTTCATCCGCCACCTAATTTTGACTATTGGGGTAAGTTTGGGGAGACAAGTCGGTCCAATGCTCACATACCACAATTAGAGGATATATGGATTCATTGTCGGGACGAATACATCGTGCGGAAAGGGATTATGAAAGGTTAACCCTCGATGAAGTTCGACAATTTGGATTGGTTGATGTGCCAAAGGACATGCAGGACAATGATGAGGTCCTAGATTCATCATACAAGAGTGATAATATTTCCAATCAACCAATGCCATGGGTTGATTAGTATGTGGAAGAATGCAACAATACTAAGGAAAGGGCGGGACCCATTCTAAAAGGACTTTCAGTTGGTTGGCCACTTTGGGAATCTCACCCAAAGGGGAAAATCAACCTACAAATATAGGGTCTACATCAGCAATAAACCAACCAACACCCACAAAAGGAAAGAGGTCGACTCAAAGGATTCCTACCATTCCAAAGAATATCTCATTTTTGGTTGGTGGCTCATCTCTTTTTAGGTCTGTTGCTCCCAAGCTTACATCATCTACAGTGCCAGTTACAGGGCTAGTTGAACTCAGTGACTCTCCTAGTGTCATTCAGGAGTCATCACATCTTCCCCTTCCTCCATTATCACTTCCAGTATCAGTCCTTTCCACTTCTACCATCATTTCTTCTTTCCCATCCCCTTCTATGGCCCGATTATTCTCATCACTTCCCGAGCTTCTATCGGTTAGGGAGAATATTGGTTCACCTATTTCCTCTTCACTGCCTTTGACGCTCCCATTTTCTTCAATTACAACCCCCAACATTGATTTTTCAATTCCTATGGTTGTCCTCACATCCACACCTTCCATCATTGCTACCTCTGCTTAGATATCAGCTGGCATTTCTAGTGATCTTTCTCTAACTGATGCTTCAGGTATCAAATCTGCTACTCCATCTTCATTGGCTCTAGCCATACCAAAGTGGTTGTTTAGACAGACTCTAAGAAAAAGAAAAAGGTTCCTCTGGGAGATGTTATAGATCTTAGTATATTGGAGTCCATGCCCAAAAGACAGGCCAAGAGACTAAGAACCATATCAAGTCTAATGGTTAATCCATTTGGAGAGTGTGTGATAGAAGTGATTACCCCTATTGAGGGGAAAACTAAAGAAACCATCACAGCAGCAAATTACCGAATATCAAAGTTCTCATTAGGGAATGCTACTCTTGAAGGAGCCAAGAAGGATGTACACACTACTCTTGGGGCCCTTTTGGAGAAATATGACAAAGACAAGGCTACCAAGGATGAGCTCAAGGCCAAGGTTGAGCAGCTCACAACATTATTGCATAGAGTAACCCAACCCACTCCATCCACTGACATCTCAACTACTACAGCTATGAAAATTTCATCTACAATCGATGATATTTATTATCATGAGCTTGAGAAGCTAGGCCAAAAAGGGAGATTAGTGAGTGGATGGATGGAAAGAATCTGCAGGAAGCCAATCCTTTGATCAAGGAAGCCGTTGAGATTTATAATGATTTATAGGTTGCAAAATCACCATTGCTAAGATGGATGAATCTTTCTTTGAGGATAATAATAACTTAAATTTAACTTTGGCAACATGGAGTGACATTAGAGAGGAAGATTCTGACTTGCTTCTTTAGGAAGAGGTAATTGATGATGCCTCTAAATTGTTCGAATATCAAAAGGCTATGGAATTCTGGTGTTAGGTGTTACAAGATCTGATTAAGAAATTGGAGGAGAAGCAAGTGGAGATTACATATGCCCTCAATGATATCTCAGAGGAGTTTGACAACACCAACTATAAGTTCTTCAATGAAAATATTGATGCTCTTCCCGAGGACTAGATTAAGGAAAATTTCAAAGATTTGGTGAAGCATGACGATGATGTCACAAAGAATTTCAATAGTGACTCCATTGACCGACTGGTTCTATGTTAGAATTTCATAGGGAGACTAAATAAATTCACAAATAAACTTTGAAGGTTGCCAGCCAGGATCACGAAAGAGATCGAGACAGTAGACGTAGTGAATCACTATGCATGTGGACCTAGAGATGAAGAAACTTAGGGTGTTATCAAGCGCTTCTTCGAGTACAGACATTGAATGGCTATATGGGAAGAAGGACAACAAAAAATTTAGAGAAAGGAGATGTAGATGAACCAGGCCAAGCTAAGTGGCCATGAAAGGACATAGGTTCAAGCTCTGGAATTAGTCAAAGTTGTAGGCTGAGTTTTAATGGCTCAGCCTAGGAACTTATAAATAGTGGAATGCTTCCATTATTTGATAGATATATTTTTGAGAGATTTTTGGTGAAGTTTCTCTTCATCTTGGAAGAGTGCTTTCAGAGATTGATTGAAACCTTTTAATTATATTCGAGTTATACCTTGCACTTGAAGATTTGTTTTATTGTGTTGAATGATTAGTCATTGTATGCTTTGTGAATGTGATTCCTTGGCATTATTGATTAATTTACCTTTATTTCAGATTATCTATTTCATATTGTGAAAATAATAGTGTGATTACCTTTCATCAGTTGTGAGAACCATTTTCCTTCTGTTGATTAAAAGTTGCATTATTATTATCACTTAAGTGGATGCTTGACATGTGCTTGTGATTATCCTCTTGATAAATTATCTATGTATCAAATCAAAGCTGATCTTTCTATTGTGTATGATCAAGTTTAATAGAGGAACGTCTGCCATTGGTTTGTGGTATTTTTGTACCCTTTCTAGTTGCTAAAGGTGAAGGTGGTCAATGATGCAAACCTTATTCCCACATTAACCCTTCCAAATGTTGAAAATTTCCCAAATTGGTGCATCACCACTTCTAGTTTAAGTTTTATTCCTTACAAATATCTCTCCCTAATCCCATGAAATGTTAGTATAGGTTTAGTTAGCCATTTTTCTTGCATTAGAGGTAGTGTTGTGTTTAGTTTAGGAAGAGGAAGTCGGCCTTCTCTGGAGGTTCACCTCGAGCCCAAGTCCCATAACTTGAGAGGTGATCCCATGTGTCCCAATCACACTGAATTTCGTGATTAATTTCTAGGCCATTCGAGGAGTGCAGTGATTTGGAGACAACGGTTTCCTTACAAGAACAAAGAGGAGAAGGATGAAAATAAAGGGAAAGATAAGAAACATGTCAAGCATAAAAAGAGATTCAAGAAATAAGGAAAGAAAAAAATTCAAAAGTAAAATAAATCTCTACTCAAAGCAGACTTAAGTTTAGTTGAATCAAGTGATATTAATAGCTCGAGAGTGAGAAGGATTAAGCCTATAATGAAACCTTGTTTTGGCCCTTGAAATATTTCATAAATGCATTTCCAAAGGTAAATATCATGTTGAAGTTGACAATTCAATTGAATAAGGTGCTATGGTAGATCTTGAATATAAATTAGTGAGTTCTCTTGAAGAGTTTCAGCTATTGGGAATTCATATTTTATTAGTGTGTACATTTTATTTTTATAATAATGTGAGTTGTTGAGTTGTTGAAACAACTCACGTATTTAGAAATAAGGGAGTTTTGTAGTTGAAATAAAATAGGGAAGATTTTTCTATTTGGTTTTAACTCTTATTTATAGGAGTTACATATCATGTATGAATTGATCAGATTATTATTGATAATATTTATTGTTCACCCTCAAATAAATTTATTATTTGGTTTATTAGAGTGATGAATTTTTGAGAAATATAATGAGGCAAACATATGGACTAATTTTTGCCTCTCCGTATGAGATCCATTACTATGTTTTTTAATTGAGATTCATGTACATCGTTTTGAAGAATTTAATCTTATGTATCATCTAGTTATGTGTACGTGTAAATCTGCATTTTCCAACCATTCAACATTGGATTCATGTATTCAGTGTTTGAAGTTTCATTTGAGCTTGCACTACATTGATTTCATTGTCTACTTAGAAGATATCTATTTGTGCTCTTACCCATGGATAATATAGGTACAAGACATTCATTGATCTTATTTTATTCATTGCACATTGTGTGCAACAAAAAAAAACTATCTCCTTCATCTGTGACACTCTTCCATATCATGCGGTTTGGTATTTCCATCAACGTGTTTTCCTAATACATCCATTCAAAGAAGACATCGAAAGTCGCAAAGGATAAATTTCTACATACATGATGGTATTCTTATGTTTGAAATTATCTTATTTATTTAACTTTGTCAAAAGTATTTGTCTTCTCAATAAACCATAAATTATTCTATGTCTTTCATTTCATTAACATCATGTAAGTAGACATCTGTTTGTATATTTGGTTATCCTTATAGCATCTTAAAATCAAAGTCCCATTTATTCTATCATTCAAACTTGTTTATTGCCTTTTTTATTAGAGATATTTTGTGTCATTATTGTCAAACTAATTATCGTAAAATAAATTTGTTTTGTCAATAGTGTTTAGCATTGTCATTATTAATGTCAAAATTGTTAATTTGGTGGTCAAACGGTCAAAGCATGTTGTCATGTCAAAGTTAAATTTCGTAAAATTTAAATAGATGATTTTAGATTTTTTAATGTCATGTTGTAGTCATAGTGTGATGTCAAAAGTCTTAAAAGAGTTAGAAAATTATTAAATAATTGCCTCACGAGACACATTTTTGGTATAACTTGACGTCCACAAAATAAACAATTTCACATTATGGGGAATAATAAACAATGTGGAAATCATTGAGCTTCATATCCAAATCCAGGTTGAGTTAATAGTGCCACACTAGAGGATGGAGGCAATGGAGGTAGGAAGACAATCAACGTCCTCAAGTTCATCACTACCTCAGAGGCCACATATTGCTTTAGTGACACCTTTTATTTTGTGTGATGAATAAGAACAAAAGTGCATCCATGTTCCTGTATGCAGTATAGTTTATGTGTTTCCCATGTGATAACAATGATTTGGAGACATGTACCATTGATACTATATCAAGAAGTGTTCTTGATCAGACTGACTTGATGGTTGATATGAATTGGTTGAACGGTCCCAATTCATGCATTCATCTAATAGGTTGATTGGTCCTTGGATGATGTAGTTCCCACGGTCAATGTTGAGGATTGAGACCATGTGCACACTACTGAGAAGCATGTTGCTTGGTTAAATATGGTGTTTTTCCCATTCACACTAAATGGGGAATGTTGGGAATTCATATTTTATTAGTGCGTATATTGTATTTGTGATAATAATGTGATTTGTTGATTTGTTGAAACAACTCATGTATTTAGGAAATATGGGGAGTTTTGTAGTTGAGATAAAATAAGGAAGATTGGTTTATTTGGTTTTAACTCTTTATTTATAGGAGCTCCATATTTTGTATAAATTGATCAAAGTATTAAATTGATTGTCTTTATTGTGTAACCTCAACCAAATTTATTATTAGTTGTCTAGAAGGAAGTACCACAAATTGATATCAAAATTCATAGACTATGAGGAGAAAATCAAAATTTATGAAAAGAGACTCGTATGAAGGAAAGAGAATAGAAAGATGAGTTTAAGGAACTAGAAGCTCAACTTTAAATAATTTCATTAGCATTCACATCTAAAGAAGAAGATTGTGTAAAACTTAAATCGAGGTATAAAATCTAAAGACCGAGTTGGACCAAATGACAAAAAAGGTAGATTTGTTTGAGAATTTTTTTTAAAAAATGTGATTTAGTTGACCTTCCAAGTAGCCAAAGAGATACAAAAGATAAATCAGGTTTAGGATACACAAATGAAAAAAATATGGTGGAGTAGCTGATCAAAAGAATGGAAAGATTACTTTAGAACAACCTCACACCACCAATAAGAAAACCAACAATAATTTCAATAAATGGAACAAATCCTTTAGACACTCCTATGCAATTAGGTACTCCCACTCCTTTTATGGTTACTATTTTTCATGCAACATGTTTGGTCATAAAGCTATCAAATGTAATAAAAATGCTAAAGGACATGATAGGAATTATAATTCAAAAAAATAAGAAGAGATAAGGGTGTAATCTGTTACATTTGTCAAAATATTGGAACTATTGTAAAGACATGCAGTCAAAATCCTATAATAAACTATGGAAAGGTCTATGTAATAAATTTTGATCCTACAAAGAAGAAAGAATAAACTATGATAGCCCAAAAAAATTCATGTTCAAGATGAAGGAATGATATGGTATCTTGATAGTGGATTCTCTAGTCACATGACAAGTGATAAAAAAATTCATCTCTCTAACTATGAATTCCTTAGGAGTTGTTAGATTTGGAGACAACAATTCAACTAATATTGTTGGTAAGGGATCATTAAGTCTAGATAATGGAAAATTAGTCACTAAAAATGTGTTATATGTGGAAGGTCTCAAGCACAATCTCCTAAGTGTCATCCAGATGTGTAAGAAAGGATACACATTAGTTTTCCATGACAAAGGATGTGACATCAAAGAAATCAAGTCAAGAAAAAGATTGGGAAAAAAATTAACAAAGAATAATATGTATGTGCTAAAGGAAGTCTATAAATAAAATTTCTTTACCACTCAAGAAGACTATAGTTGGCTTTGACACAAAAGGCTTGGGCACTTGAATTTTGATAACCTTGTCAAAATCAGCTCAAAAGGTTGTGTTAAAAACATGCCAAGGATAATCAAACCAACTGATACACTTTTTAAGGCCTACCTACATGGAAAAACAACTAGGAGAAGAATTAAATTAAAGGAACATTCAACATCAATGCCTTCAGAATTAATACACATTGATCTTGTTGGACCCAAAAGAACTAAAAGTATATAAGGAGACAAGTATTTTATGTTGTTGATTGATGACTATAATAGAATGACATGGGTTGCATGTCTAAAATAAAAATCAGAAGCATTGGATAGATTAAATAACTTAAAATCCTTGGTAGAAAATGAAAATAATACAAGGATAAAATGCTTGAGATCAGACAAAGGTGGTGAGTTTTGGTCTAATGAGTTTGATGCCTTCTGTGAAGAGAATGGAATAAGGAGACAATTTTCATCAGCTAGAACACCTCAACAAAATGGGGTGGTTGAGAGGAAGAATAGAATAGTGCAAGAGATGGCTAGGACAATGTTGAATGAGTCTAAACTTTCATATGGTTATTAGAGAGAGGTAGTATGTATAGCTGTATACATCTTGAATAGGGAACAATTAAGAGTGAATAACAATAAGACACCATATGAGCTCTAGAAAGAAAGGTCAAAAAATGTAAAACATCTTAGGGTGTTTGGGAGTAAATTTTACATTAAGAGAGATGAGGATGATCTAGGAAAATTTGATTCTATATGTGATGAAGGGATATTTCTAGGATATCCAACAGCGAGTGCAACATATATGTCTTATAATAAGAGGATCCAAATGATAGTTGAAATAAATAATGTCAAAGTTGATGAATCCTACCCTTTAAAGACCATATCTCAACCCAAAGAGATCATATCTTTATGTTGTCATCCGGTAGCATTTTTTTATGCTACACACCAAAACATAATATATGATGTCGAAGGTAGTATAAAACATGCTACTGGCTGACAACATATTTTATGCTACTGTTGTAGCATACAAAAATGACAGACGATAGCATTTTACGGTGATGTCATGTCAAAAAAAAAGAGTATAGGATTTTTTTCTTGTGTCATATTTTGGGAGGAAAATTTCTCATTAAGATTATCATTTTAACTGCTAACATCAAAAAAATTTCAAAAAAAAAAAAATTCCAAACAAAATTAGAGAAATTTGTATTTGTTTCACTAAAAACACATTTTTAATTTTTTTGTTTGCACCATAATTTCTAGAACATATTTCTCTCAAGCTAGTCATTTTAATTGTTATTGTTAAAAAATGTTTTTTTCAAAAAAACATATATTTTTAGGCCGACATCATTTATTATCAATTGACAAAGATAATATATGTTATCGGTTGGTAGCATTAAAAATACTACCGTTTGACATCATATTTGCACTTCTTCGTATTCGTCATTAACGCAAATGCAGTTTTTTTTCACATATTCGCTAAAAAATCTACAATTTTTTTAAGGGGGTCTTAAAATTTTCCCACTGAAGCAATTGCTTCCCTTCACTATGTAAATCTCCAATACAATACAAGTTTACTATCAAACTATGACCTTCAAGAAGGATTCCATCTCCTTCTACTTACATTACTTGCTTATAATCCTCCACAAGAAAGAACTCAACTCTTTATGAACAAAACAAGAACAATTCCAAATTCCTCCTTTTCTCACACTCTAATTCAATCAAATCACTTGTTTGGATGAATAAACTTACTTGTATTTATAATTTCTCTACTAAGGAAGGAAGGAGGAAGTGAAACGAATTGATTGAGGAAGGTTAAACGTTTGTAACCATTCACCTTCACATGTTTTTAATTGTTGTAAACTCATCGTTTAACTTCATAAAAATTGTGTAATTGCTGCCAAACTTCTTTCTTATAATAGAACTATCTTACTTTATCATTTGAAGTTTTCTGGATCACCTTCAACTAACTCAACCATTCTTATGTTAAATTTACGAGAGAGAGAGAGAGAGAGATATTACAAGTTAAAAAAATAATACATAAAATTTGGTACTTATATATCCATTTTTGGATCATACTCTCCCAATTTGAGGATTTTAAGTCTCTAAGAGCTTCAAGGACTAATGAGGTGAGGAAATTTCTTCCCCATGTCTTATCTAGAATACCACTTGGCCTTAGTAGGCAATTTACCTTTCAACCCAATCAACCACTTGTCTTGTACTCCTCGTTGTGTTGTCCTCTCTTTCCGCTGTAATACCACATCTTCCTCTAATTCTAATTGACTTTTTGGAGAAAGATCCTTAATATATGGTAGAAAAAATCCATCTTCTTCTTGATCCAACATGGAGGGCTCAAAGAGACGTAAATTCTCAACATTCACAACTGAATATATTCTCATATAAGGAGGAAAATCCAAGAAAAATGCATTCTTACCCACTTGTTCCATAATTTCAAATGGGCCATAATGAAGAGGTTTGAGTTTCTTAGCTTTTCCTTGTAGCCTTTCTCTGCTCAAGTACAACCATACCTTGTCACCAATAAGGAAATAATGCTCAGTTCTATGATGATCATGTCATTCTTTGGACTTAGTAAGTAATGTTTCCAACCTCTCATGTACTTGGAGGTATATCTATTGAATTTTCTCAATGAACCTTTCAACTTTGTGGGTCTCTAGATCCACTTTTCCATCATTTCTACATGGTAATCTCAAAATAACATCAAATGCACTCTTAGGAAAATAACCAAAACATGTCTCAAAAGGAGTCTTACTAGTAGAAGAATGAACTTCCATGTTATAAGAATGTTAGATATATACCAAATTCTCATCCCAAGTCCTAGGATGTTTCTTATTATACCCTCTCAAGAGTTGGACCAAGGTACAATTTACCACTTCTATTTTCCACTCAATGCTGCAGATGAAAATTAGAAGAAATTTTCATCTTAGTATCCATCTTCTCCCACAAGGTAGACCAAAACTTCTAGATGAACTATGAGTCCTTATCTTATATAATAGAATCAGGAAAACCCAAATGAACCCACACATTATAAAAAAAAAAGTTAACTACATCATTGGCTTTGATTGTATTCTTATAAGGAATGAAAATACACATTTTACTAAACAGGTCCACTACCAAAAAAGTATAATCATACCATTTCTTGGAAGTAGGAAAACCACCCAAAAATCCATGGAGATACTTTTCCATGGTCATGAAGGAACTAGAAATGGCATATATAACCCCAATTTTTGTTACTAGGCTTGTTTATACTATATAAAAACAAAACCTCTGATGCATTTAGAAACTTCTTCTTGCATGTTTGACCAATAAACATACCTCTCTAAGTGCACTAAAGTATTTTTCACACTAAAGTGACCAGGCACCTTAGAAGTGTGTTCTTCCCACATCAACTAAACTATTTCCCCCTTAGGCACACAAGGTTTCTTGTTCTTGTAGAGAAAACCATCCTAGAAGTAATATTCTCCCTTAGGTGAAAAGCCCTCACTTGGAGGTTTCTATTAAAATATCTCTCTAAAATCTAGATCTTGCTCATAACCTTCTTGATATGATTCACACACAAAAGGCTCAAGAAGAGTTAAAGTTCCCATAGCTAAAACTAAAGATGGTCTAGATGACATATTAGCTAACTTGTTATTCACACCTTTCTTATGTTTTATAATCAAATGAAATTGTTATAAGAAACCCATCCACTTATAGTTTCTATCATGTTGAAGTTTATTTTGAGTTTGCAAATATTTAAGAGGTTGGTGATCTGTTTGTATGATAGTTTCCTTACCCATCAGGTAATGTTTCCATTTCTTGATCACATGCACAAGAGCATACAATTCCTTGTCATATGTAAAATAATTTAGAAATGTACCAATAAATAATTCAAAAATATTACATACAGGCCTACCTCCTTGAAGTAGGATGGACCCCATAGTATAGTCACTAGCATCAATTTCCACTTTGAAAGATAGTTGTAAGTTAGGTAATGCAAAAATTGGAGCATGAATAATATTGTATTTAAATGACTAAAAAGAATTAAAATTCTTACCCAATCAAAATCCTTACCCCTAGTGTCACCAAATGTAGAGGCACTTTCTATGGAAGAGAATTTCTTGATGAACTTCCTCAAATACTAAACTCGCACTATAAAACTCTTGGTCTCGATCAAATTGGATAGTGTAGGACAATTCACTATGGAATTTATCTCATTAGTCAATCCTAAAATCTCCATCTCTAAATACCCCAAAAAGACAAGAGGCTATTGAGAAAACTCACACTTCTTCCCATTCAAAACTAGTTGGTTCTCCTTTAAAACTTACAAAAATTGACGCAAATGGTTAATATGCATGTTAAAAGTTATTCTAAAAACCATAATGTCATCCAAGTACACAATGAAAAAGGAATAAATAAATTGTTTCATTACCTCATTCATCAGCCTCATGAAGATATTTGGTGCATTATTTATCCTAAATGGTAAAACCAACCATTCATACAACCTTTGCCTAGTCTTGAACGTTTTTTCTAAATGTCTTCCTTGATTTGCACTTAGTGATACCAAGATTTCAAGTCAATCTTAGTATTATATTTAGCATGTTATAACTGATCCATCAAGTCATCAATGTGAGGAAGATGGTACCTATTCTTGATAGTTATTTTATTTAATGTTTTTAATCAACACACATTCTCCATGAACCATCTTTCATAGGTATTAAAAAATAGGAGAACCTCATGGAGAAGTGCATGGATGGATTATAACTTTCTTGATCAAAGAATGTAACTGTTATTTTACCTCTTTAGCATCCTTTAAAGACTTCTTGTACAATCCCAAGTTAGGAAGCAGACTATTGTGTATCAAGTGTATCTCATTCTCAATTTTCCTAATTAGGAGCATCCCCATAGGCTCTTGGAAAACCTACCTAAACTATTGAACCAACTCTTTCATATGATTCTTCTCTTTACTAGTAAACATACTAAAAGAGGATTTAAATGAAACAACTTCCTTTTCTTGCAAATATCTCAAAAGAAGTAATGTAAATTTCCCACTAGCATTAATAAGATTCTTAGCTTTAAAGGCACTTACCAAAGAGATCTTTGAGTCTCCTGCAAAGGATGAAATTATGTAGCTCTTACCATCCTTCACCAAGTGGTATTGGTTGGATATTCTCATGAAGATGAAATCCTTGATATACAAGTACGGGCTACCAAACACTACACCACACACATCAAGAGGAATAATATCTAAATTAGTTTCATCAATAAAATTCTTATCAATACCAAACGTAATTTTTCATTGTTTGGTAACCTTGATGTCTATGCCTTTCTTCACCTAACTCAACAAATACAGAATTGGATGATTATAAGTTTCCAACTTCATCTTATCAACTAACTCCTTACTTATCAAATTATCTTGAGAACAAGTATAAAAATAGCACCCACTTTAGTTTTCTTCACTTGAATTTTTATATCATAAATCTTAGTAAGCTCATTTTCTTGAACAACATTATTACTACCCAAACATACCTCTCTATGGATGGAGGTACAACAAATTTTCTCATCCACCTCTTTTATAAAAAAATATTTCCTCTCTTTGAGGGAAGTCATGGTCTTCTTTATTTTTTCTTATTTTTGAAGGGATGTAATTCCAGGTGGAACTTCCAACATTTATCCTCGGAATGAGTGTCAACATCACAATTACCATAATGAACTTTAATATCCTTCTTAGAAATAGAAGTAGCATTTTATTACCTTTCCCTTTTCCTTTCTCCTTTTGTTTGGTGTCACCTTGTTTGTTTGAAGCATGCTAAGAGGTAGATGAACTCTTTTTCTTATCCATCTCTAGATAGTGGGCTTGAGAACAAGCCTCATCTACATTCATTGGATTGGCCAAGAGGATTGGTCTCCTCAAGTGGCTATGGATTCCACCGATGTACTTCATCAAAATATATCAGTTTGCTACATCTTTGCCCATTTGGAAAGCTTTCTTTCAGAACTCACTAGTGTACTCTTGCACATTTTGTCCTTGTTTCTACCCAAGATATTTCCAATACATCAACCTATCTTCCTCATAATAAATAGGATAAAATTACTTTTTGATTAGCCTCTTAAATTCATCCCACTTATTAATAGGAATAATCTTCTTAACAACCAAAGAATGAACATAGATTTCAAACCAAGTTAAAGCATGATTGGTTAATTTTAACCTTACAAATGAAATCTTTTGACTCTCATTAATTTGATGTAAACTGAAATATACCTCGAAGTTGAGCCAATGAAGGGTCTAGCTTCGACATTCACATCCCCATCATAAAGATGAATTTCTATCTTTGCATCCACTTTGAATGGAAGATGAATAAGGTTGGCATGAGGCTACTCTTCCTCATACCCATGAGTATCTTCTTTATGGCCTCCTAGTGCCTCTTTTGGAACACCAAGATTTTCCATGAGAAATCCCATGATGGACTCCAATTTCCCCATAGACAAGGAAATATTGCCCACATCTTTAGACATACTTTCCACATTCTCCTCTAACTTTTAGAAATGTTCTTCTTCACTCTCACCTACATATTTTCTATGATCCATGTCTCAGATTCCTTGCTTCCACTTCTTGGTGGAAATATCTACTTCAAAATAAATGAGGATTCCTTCACTTCTTTCACTTCCCTTTTGGGTAAGGGAATCTAACTAAAAATGTCAACAAAATTTAAACCACACAAAAATAATGTGATCTTAACTGCTCTAATACCAATTTGATCCCTAAACTACCTCTTTTAGACAATAAACGAGATCCTATATTCGATAATGAATGAAAATTTTGAATAAGATATTAATATCCAGTGTATTATGTAAGAATTGTTCACACAATACTAAAAACAAAAGATGCAAGATAAGGAGATGAAAATTTTATCCTGGAGAAACTCAATGTTGGAAAAAAACTCTAGATGAGTAAACAATTACTTCACTTCACTATGTAAATCTCTAATACAATACAAGTTTACTATCAAACTATGACCTTCAAGAAGTATTATAGATCCTTCTACTTGAATTACTTGCTTACAATCCTCCACAATAAATAACTCAAATCTTTGTGAATAAAAAACAAGGAAAATTTCAAATTCCTCCTTTGATCACACTTGAATTCACTCAAATCACATTCTTAGATGAATAAATCAACCGATATGTATAATCGTTCTCTGAGGAAGAAATGAGGAAGTGATACAACTTGATTGGGGAAGGTTAAATGTTTGCAACCATTCACCTTCACATTCTTTTTAATTTTTGTAAACTCATCATTTAACTACTTCATAACAATTGTGTAACTTCTACGTAGCTTCTACGTAACTACTATCAAACTTCCTTTTTAAAACATAACTCTTTTTCCTTATCATTTGAAGTTTTTCGGATCACCTTTAACTCGACTAGACCATTCTTATGTTACAATTTACATGAGAGAGAGAGAGAGGATATTACAAGTTAAAAAAGAATACATAGAATGGGTACTTGTAGATCCATTTTGGATTAATTTGACTATCATGTGACAATCATCCAAAAATTAGAATTCCATTGTGCTCCCAATTAAGTGCTTTTTTCCTTTTCTTGGAGAAGTGAAACACAAAATAGTAATATCTTGGCCATATAGTAATGTTTGGGCCCTTTTTTCTTGAATAGATTTTTTAAGGCAAACATAATGACACTACTAAATTGATTCCATTTTCCATAAATCAAAGATAAATTGATAGGAAATAAAATGAAGTTATTGATTAATGTGGTATGTGAAAAATCTAAGCTAAGAACCTTGAAATTTATATGTATTGATGTATTTCATACATATAAATTTATTATATTAATTTATTTTTAACAAAAAATTTGGTATATTTTGATTTAACAAAAATAAGATTCATGCTAAAACCTAATTGCAGAGTAACTGATGGAAACAATGAAGTACAACTACTATGATGCACTATGACATAAGTAATAAATAAAGATGAAACCATAAGTGCAAGAGAGAGAGGAAAGGACTTATCTTATTTTTGCTTTTCCTAGAATAGATTTGGACTAGAAATCGATGAACATGAAGATAACAGTGTCATAATTTCTCAAGATAAATTCTAGAATTTTTGAACAAATCTGGACTAGGGCGCTAGACTAGGTCAGGAATTTAGGCAATAGATTCTACTACTAGGCACCCATGACTACACAGTGGTCGGAATCTATTTTTTCTTGTGTTGTACAAGTGTCACGATATTCTATGTTAGTCACTGTGTGTCACACTTTGATCACCGGATGTACTTGTAACTCTGCAAGATAAAGATTCACATGTCAAACCCATAATACTACATTAAATATAAAAAATAAAGATGCATTATGGGGAGTTGTGTTGACCCCGATGGTCACAATAACTGAGTGAACTTACGACCGAGTGATGCACTACATCTCAGACTCTATGTAGTTATTATGAATGTTTGAAAGAATCTTTCCTAGGATTCCCTTATATAAGTGCACTCGATAGCGGAAAGTATCTAGATGTAACAATGTAGCTAGATGTATAAATGGAATAATGAACTCCCCTTTCCTATGTAGTATATGAAGAAAATTCATTCCCTTCTCCCTTGAATGGATGCTAGATAGATGCCTTTAGTGCTCTTAAATGCCTTTAGATGCAAGCTTAGGTGATGATAATAGATGCTTAGAGCTTGGTTTTTATCTTGGTCACATAACTTTGTATTTATATGATTCCCTTGTTTGAATTTCATAATTGACAAACTGGAATGTCAACCCATAAGTGGAAAAGAATCCTAAAAGATAAAATAAACCCAAAAAAAGTGAGTAAGGTGAAAAATATTTGGGGGCACTCATTCCCTACTACAGTGTTTTTCTACTATACCTTTGTTATTAGAACACGATCATGCACTTTCATCTCCTCCACCAGATGAAGGACCTTCACCCTTCACCATCATTGGATAGTCATTCATATGTACTTGAGGGGCTTTATACTCAAACTTCCCCCCTCCTTCCTTAGTCTTACCATAGTCACACTTATTCTCCTTTACATTCTTATACATTCATACTCACCATTTATTCTAGTGTCACTACCTAATGACACACTCTTGTTCTTCGGTTCACACTTGACTATTGAGGGATTACTTCTACACTAAACCCCACACATTGCACTATAGGCACTACACATTTACATTTTATCACACACATCACACATCATACACTGTCCATCCTACACTTACTCTATATTTTACATTATGCTACATACATATATTAGTCATTCTACATGTTACATACATCATTAAGATATTTCATAGTGCGCATTTATACATCACCTATATTCTACATACTACACTAGGTTACATTACATATGAGTCTAGATTTACATTTCATCACTACATCCTACATTACTAGTCTATCTACACCTATTATATTACATTTTACACATTATATATTACACATCCTACACATTTAGCATTGCATTCAACATACCACACATTTACACACCATATCCATCACCTAGTTATCTATACTACATTGTATTTTATGTGGTGTACTCACCACCCATGATGGACTTTAGTTCATCAGTTCATACTCGACTATTGAGGGTTTATAAATCAAATGGACCTTACACTTATCACACCCGTATTATTCCACTTTCATCATGCAACATCTCTAGCTTAGTGACATATTCTTTAGGCTAAATCCTCACCTATTCTATCATATTATATTGATATACACCTTAGGTTACATCACCATGACTTATCATTTATCTTGTAGTGATATACGCTTAGTGCTACATCATCACTCATTCACTCATCTCATAGTTATATATGCTTAGGCTATAAGTTACACACACATTTCTTCTATATGTCACATATCATCAACATTTATCTTGTAGTGATATGCACTTAGTGTTAAATCATGACTCATTCACTCATCTCATAGTGATATACGCTTAGGGCTAAATCATCACTCCATAATTCATCTCGTAGTGGTATACGATTAGGATATACGTTCACATATCATTTCTTCTATATGTCACACTTTGATCGTTGGATGTGCTTGTAACTCTTGAAAGATAAAGATTAACATGAAATACCCAAAATACCACATTAAATCTAAAAAACTAAATATGCATTATGGGGAGTTATACAGACTTCCACGGCAATCACCCGATTGAGTGAACTTACGACCGAGTGATGCAATACATCTTAGAATCCATGTAGTTATTATGAATGTGTGAAAGAATAGTGCCCTAGGATTCCCTTATACAAGTGCACTCGATAGTGGGAAGTATCTTGATGTAACAATGTAGCTAGATGTATGGATGGAATAATGAACTCCCCTTCCTATGTAATGTATGAAGAAAATTCATTCCCTTATCCCTTAAATGGATGTTAGATAGATGCCTTTAGTGCTCTTAGATTCCTTTAGATGCAAGCTTAGGTGATGATAATAGATGCTTAGAGCTTGGTTATTTATCTTAGTCACATAACTTTTTATTTATATGATTCCCTTGTTTGAATTTCATAATTGATAACTGTAAGATAAACCTATGAGTGGAAAAGAATCTTAAAACATAAAATAAACCCAAAAGAAGCAAGTAAGGTGAAAAATATTTGGGGGCACTCATTGCTTGCTACGGTGTTTGTCTACTATACCTCCGCTATTAGAACATGATCACGTGATTTCATCTCTCTCACCGGATGAAGGACCTTCGCCCTTCACCATCATTGGATAGTCATTCATACGTACTCGAGGAACATAATACTCAAACTTCCCCCTCCTTCCTTAGTCTTACCATAGTCACACTTATTCTCCTTTACATTCTTATACATTCATACTCACCATTTATTCTAGTGTCACTACCCAATGACACACTCTTGTGCTTCAGTTCACACTTGACTGTTGAGGGATTACTTCTACACTAAACCCCACACACTACACTATAGGCACTACACATCTACATTTTATCACACACATCGCACATCATACATTGTCCATCCTACACTTACTCTACATTATACATTATACTACATACACATATTAGTCATTCTACATGTTACATACATCATTAGGATATTTCACACTGTGCATTTATACATCACCTATATTCTACATACTACACTAGGTTACATTACATATGAGTCTAGCTTTACATTTCATCACTACATCCTACATTACTAGTCTATCTACACCTATTACATTACATTTTACACATTACATATTACACATCCTACACATTTAGCATTGCATTCAACATACCACACATTTACACACCATATCCATCACCTAGTTATCTATACTACATTGTCTTCTATGTGCTGCACTCACCACCCGATGACACACTTTAGTTCATCAGTCCATACTCGATTATTGAGGGTTTACAAATCAAATGGACCTTACACTTATCACACCCGTATTATTCCACCTTTCATCATGTGACATCTCTAGCTTAGTGACATATGCTTTAGGATAAATCGTCACCTATTCTATCATATTGTAGTGGTATACACCTTAGGTTACATCACCACTCCTTATCATTTATCTTGTAGTGATATACGCTTAGTGCTAAATCATCACTCATTCACTCATCTCATAGTAATATACACTTAGGGCTAAATCATCACTCCATACTTCATCTCGTAGTGGTATATGCTTAGGATATAATTTCCACACACATTTCTTCTATATATCGCATATAATCAACATTACGCATACACATTCATCATAGCACCCTAGACATGATATGCACTACTTGAACATTTCTTGATGACACACTTTCATTTATGGTTAATTCTTGACTACTAAAGGGGATAATAAAATTAACCTCATTGCATACATTTCCATCAACTTAGGGGGCACGTGGCTCCTATCATTCTATTGGGCCCCTAAAGTAACTAAGCACCTAAGGCATGAAGTCTTGTGGCGCATGAAAGTAGGGTGTGAAATAACACGCTGAAGTGATTCTTAGAGAGGCGTGAAGGCTCGCGCCCAAATAGGATGGATTCGGGACTTAGTGAGTTTTGGAAAATAGGAAAAGACACGCATAGGGAGCAAATAGAAAAGTGACCAAATACAGATGTGGATAAGCTATGGAGACTTGTGGCTCAAGGAAAGGATATTCCAGGGCATCAATACGGTTATCATGAATGGATAAGGAGTCACATGTATGCTAAATGCACTCAATTGAGGGAAACCCATGACAACATCTGGCATATTCTAGGGTAGTGGTAGATTAATCATAAACTAATTCCTTCAATGCTTCATGAGGTAATAATGATGAGTGGTTAAGAGGGAAGGTTGATGATTATTCTAGAAATAATGGATGGTTTTCACAGAGGAGAAGGAGAGATAAGTAAGGATGGATGTAGAAGTAAGAAAGGATAGGGAGTGAGAGATATAGTGATATTGTGTAATGTGTAATGGTGAGCTCTATGATGTAAAGAAAGCTCTGCTAGTGTGAACATTTCCATGAATGGGACTCTTTTGATGTAATCTTGGCTACCATATTTTGGCTAATAAATATAATGAAGTGATTCTGAAACACTCATGTGATGGATCTTGATTTGTGCATTTTCCTTATGTTCATATGCGTGTTATGGGTTTTCTTGATGTTATTTCATGGTTGATTCTACTTTCATTGAGTTGATCATGTTGTTCTATGCTCGGGTGCATTAGGCTAGGAGTTAATGCTTACATCTTAAATTCCATGAATGGATGCACTTATTTTCTAGTTATATTACATCCTCGTGTTAAGAAATAACATTCTCATGAAGCTCGCATAAAGGAGGGGCTTGGTGCCTACGCGCGTGCCTTGGGTGAGCTTCCAGGATAAACTAGATGATATGTTGGCACGTTTAGGAATGGTTGTTGAGGAAATAAGTGATTAGAGACTACACATTCCATCTTGCATTCCATTCCATCCATCCACAACATACTACATATATGGTTGCTTTTATTCTTTCTTACTTTTTCTTGTTCATGGTCACTTTATTACACATGTTAGTTTGATTAATTGTATGTAATTTATGTATATCATCCACACATGCGCATTCACACTTTTCTTCTAGTTGTGATTGTAGATACAGGTCTTTTACATGTGGCATGGATGTTTTCCTTCTACCCTTCCTACACTGGTCGCTGGGGGCATCCACACATTCGTATCTTCTAGGTGTTATTGTTTCATTTTGTACTTAGCACTTTACATTACTTTCTTATACATGTTTTGACATACTAGCTATCTTTCTAAAATGCTAACAGGTGATTCATATGCATCATTTGTTATGTAGGGATATTGGTTTCCATACTTGTTTGTTACATTATCTGATTTTGTCTACTCTCTGTTTGTTATTGTTTACGAGCCTTTCCCTATATTTGGTGTGTACACACGTATGTTGTTTATGGCCACGATGGCCTTGTGTGTCTTGTGACATCGTGAGTGATGTCCCATATTTACAACCTAATTTATGTGGCATACTTATCTTCTTACATGTTTACATTACCTTACTTGTTAGCTTACATACTATTTGTGTAGCTTATACACTATTTTCTACATGCATGTGTATCTACACTTGTCTTTGGATAGTATTTCTTGTTTGTGTGTGCCTTGGTTCCTACCAAGCACTTTTCGATGTACATGTGGTTGGCCCTCTTTGAGGTTTCATGTATCCTATCAAGCAACATCACATACACCCCCAAATAGGGGGAATCATTTGGGGTTTCTACATTCTAACACGAGAGATTCTACACCGGTTTGATTCGGCTTATATCCAATGAGTGAGTTCGGACCGTCTCTACAAACCCCATACACAAAATTTTTATAGGACATGGTGTCCTTAGCATTTCTAGGAAGTAGTTAGAGCTTAGAGGACACAAAGCATTTCCTCCCTACACTTCTTCAACAAAGTGGCATCATAACACCCAAAAAACTAGGATAGTATAGAGATCTCTACACATATTTTAGCAAAATTGGTTAGAGTTTGGAGGACACAAAGCATTTCCTCCCTAACCTTCTTCACCTGGGTAACGTGAGATCACTTAAAAACTCACAAGACATGATATCCTTCTTCACTCTTTCTCAACATGGATCAGGTGCACATGTTCCATTTACACTTATATTTACATTTTCCATTTACATTAGCATATTTTACATACATCTTTTACATAGCATTTTTACACTTACATACATACATATTTGACTACTTGATCATTTTCTCCTTGCAGGTCTAGCCGTATGAGAAACAAACAGTCAAATGGGGGAAACAACAAGCAATGACAACAACAAAAACATTCCGTGACAACACACATGTTGTACTAACCATGATGGTGCATATTACAACAACTACACACATGTGTTCCACCCTAGGTTCACTCTCATCACTTTTTCTTTGCACACTTTTCATCTATAGTTTCTATACTCCTCCATATTTTTATCATTCCATGATTTTTTTAGTCCTTTAGCATGTTTCTACTACACTCTTCATGGATATCAAGTACACTACGTATCTACTTTATCTTACCGAGCTTTCCACTCACCAACATAAAATGGGGGAAAATGTAGTCACAAAATCATGCACTTTAGACATTTATTTATCCTGGTCTCATACCACTATTTAGAAGGTTCTTGAGAAAAGAAAGTACTAATTAACACCCATCCCTTTGCCCATTTTATTAATTTTATTTCATAATTTGTGACCTATTACAACTACATGCCCAGCCACTTTTGCACATCCCCCATAATTTTAGTCATAACTAGGGTGCCCAAATTTATTATTGGGGTGCCCATGGTGCCTGGTTCCACCTAGGGAGCCTCAATCCTTCTAGCACTTTCTTGCCACTTTTTGGGCATCTTCTAGCCATTTTCATGTTTATCTTTTCTGTGGTCAGCCTTTTTGGGGTTAATTACGAAATTATAGCAAGAGAACCCTATAAATATAAATTTATGAGACCATAATGAGGGACCTAGCATCATACACTACTATCACTCCATCTAGAGTTACATCCATCTATTGCATTGGCATCCACATAGCTCCATCATCAAGGCACAAGCTAGGACATATGCATCACACTTCATAGGGGAGGGATTCTATTTTAATCCATGCACACATACTATTACATTTTATACATCTATTTATTGCTCGTCATTTCACAAAGTGTGGCTAACACAAGAGTACCTAGGGCATGACATGCATGCACACACCAGAACTACATCCGGGTTTGAGATGTAGTGCAACACTCAGTTTAGTAAGCCCACTATTGTGGCAGCTAAGGTCAATCCAACCCATTCATTTAAATCTTTAAATTTTTAGTAATTTGACACTTCTTTTTCTTTTGTAGGTCTTCAACATCATCTTGCTTCATTTGGTACATTCGGCGTAATTAAACGAATCCAAGGTCAATAAATGGCCGGGGTTACGGGTCATTTTCGACCCTAAAAAGACTATCTTTGGATCATTTTCAGATACCAAGGCACCTATTTATATAGACCAGGGCACCCAGGGTGACCTAGTACCTCTTGGGCACTCCAGTTTGTTTAGATCTTCCATATCCACTCTTTTTGGGACCTATGTGTAGTCATTCCTACTTTTAGAATTTCTTATCACACCTGCGACACTCTACTACAGTCATCTAAAAGTAGTTGAGTTCCTTCCTCACTTTACTCTTACACATTAGGGTTTCATTTCTATTAGTTTAATTATTTAGCTAGTTTATATTGCTTTAGAGTATTTATTGTCCTCCTAGATTAGATTAACTAGTTCTTAGCTAACTTAGATATTAGTTAATTTCATTAATTAGCCCCCAATTTATTTTTCTAAGCAAAATCTTGATAACATAAAGTAGCTAAGATATGTATACCGATAACCATGTAGATTGATGGGAAAAGCATGTTTGAGAGACAAGGAAAAGTAGGGAGTGATACAAAAATGTGGAGCATGGAAACTAGAGAAGAGAAAGTGCAAAAGTGATGATGAATTACGAACCTAGGGAAGAAACACATGTGTATATGTCACCATTCTACCTATTGTGGATGTCTATCTTGATGTGATTGATGTTGTTAATGTATGATGATGTTGACTACCACTTCCTATAAGGATGGACCTACAAAAGATAAGATTGAACAAGTAGTCAAATACATGTATATATGATCAAAATCTGTAAAAAGTATGTAAATGTGGAAAAGGAACATGTGCACCTGATCCATGATGTGTGAAAGAGATAGAAAGGATCCTGAAGAAGTTGTAGAAGAATGGGTTTTTTGGGTGATCTCACGCCAGTTGTGTCGACTTCAAGTTTTTCAGGAGATCTCATGCTAAGAATTGGAAGAAGTGTAGGGATAAAATTATGGTTTAATCCTCCAACCTTTAACCACTTCCCGATGTATAGAACACCACTACATATGGTATGTAAAAATCTGATCTAGTTCGATAATTCTGATCCAATGCTAAAGAATAAAATTATGTATATTGTATATATGGTGAGTGTCAAGGACAATATGCCTTGTAAAAGTTTTTGTGTGAAGTGATGTAGACTGTGTTGAACTAAAGAATGTTGTGTAACTTCCCTAGTCATAGGCATCCGGGAAGATTTAAGGGCACCCAGGAACTACTTTGTCATGATTTGGGTGTTAGTGTCATAATGCTATATTAAAGACCCAAGTCTAATTGAGCCTACGTCTGCGAGACTGATTGTTGTGTTGTCTTGATACTTTTTATGTTAAACTGTGTTTTTAAACTATTTTATGGGGTGCTTGATCAACCCAAATGATTACCCCCTAATTTTTGGTACATGTGACGTCACCGAGGATTATGCAAATTAAAGGGGTTGTATTCTTCTTATATTCAAATCATTTGGCTAATAAACCCCTTTTATTAGCTAAACCATATTCCTATTCCCCTCTAGATCACTTCTATTGGCTTCCTAGGCTATCTATCAGTCACAAATGGTTAATCAGACTCCTCCCAACTCTCAATGAGTCTCTAATCACTCACTAATCATGCTTAACTAGCCTAAACCTAGCTTAACTAAGCCTAAAGCATGTTTATCCTAATCTAATCTAAAAGTTCATTTTGGCTTACCTTTAGTCCCACATGCACCCAAATTCCAAACTCTCCCAAGTGGAAAACTATAAATAGAAGGGTCACCCCTCCCTTTCAAAAAACACCTTATTGACATCTTGATCTTGATATCATATCTCATCTTGACATAGCTTAAGAGCTCATTTGTATTAGCCAAGCTAATAAGGCATTTGATCTTGAGTCATCCACCATTAAAATAGCTTCATCTTGCATCCATGATAGGTTAGTAATGGAATATGCTAAACTTGGCCTTTATAGCCATTTAGTAAGATTCATTCACCTTCATGGAGTAAACAACAAAAATGATTGCTAGGATCTTCTAGGTTCATTTAAATTAGCATTCAAAGAGTAGAGAGTAATATACATGTTAGTTTTTGTTTTTGTCAAAGTTTATAATGTTTGCATGTTATTTTCCCTTTTTTATCTCTTATCTTATGGTCCATAGATGAGTTGGCAAAGCTTTGAGGTTCTTTAGCCTCATTCCATAGCTTTTGCAACTTTTCATTGCACACATTTGGCATGCCCGGTGGGACTCTTAGTCCATAATCCATTAATGGAGGTCTTTTCTAGCCATTTCATGTCCATTTCTAACCATTTTTATGCTTTCTAGGTTTTAAAGGCTTGTCTTTTAACAGATTTCACATTTTAGATGGGCTAAATCTCCCTTTTGCTTAAGCATTTAATGGGTTCAAGCTAGAAATAGGTTTTAATGGATAAAAACTAACTTTTTTGCTTTTAAATTTTTCATTTCCATGATTTTCTGAGCTTTTGCGGGGTATGCGCAGGTGTCTTGGATCAGCATGTATACGTTAAAATAGGCGCGCACACCCATCAAATATGTCAACCGCACACCATCTAGTTGTACCTTGACTGTCAAACCAATTTACAAAGGGGTGTATCCATTGAAACCTAAGCATATACATCAAAGTACAATTTCACACCATCTATCTAGGACATGCATAGGTGTTATGTGTTACTCTATTGACTTTGGATTTTTACCTTTCTCATGTACTATCTATTTGGGCACATATCCATCAAAACCCACTAACACATGCTTATCTGGACTCATGGGAGTAAAACCACACTATCATATTCTTTACCCATGTGCATCCATCATTAGGGGTGCATGTATCCATTAGTTAAGGGTGTGCATGCATCATTTTGGACGTACATGTGTCTCTGTTTGATCTAGATTTATTCCTATTATTTTTAGTGCTCCTAGTTTGGGTCATATATCCTCACCCGTTGACCCATTTTTAGAACTTGAATAGGCATCAGAAAGAGCACGAAGTATGAAGTGAACTTTGTGATGGAATTTTTAAAATTAATATACCTTTTGTATCATTACTTATATTTTAAAACTCCCAAAATGCCCTGAGACCTTTGAAAATGCAAAATACTAAAAACTGCTAAAAAATAAAAATAGATTTCGGAATTTTTTTGATTTTCTTGGTTTTCTAACTTTTTTTGGGGTTCTAACAGTGGTTTACAGGTTTCTTTTCCATCATGTTTTTTCATACTAACTTAGTTGAAGTGTTTTGCATCTTTATTTGTGAAGGTTTGAAATGCGTATGCTCTTCCCTCACACCTTTCTAGGTGATCTTGGGAATCAAAAATGTTTCACTACCTTCTTCATACTTTCAAAACAATTCAATTAGCTTTCAAAGTTGGCTAAAACAAGTTTCTTTTTCACAAATCACTTAAAGTGTTTTCCATTTCTTATTGTAGTTGAGTTTTTGTGTTGTGTATGCTCTTTCCTCACACCTTTTAGGTGATCTTGGGAATCAAAAACAACACTTAAAATCTCTTTCATGATATTGTGATCTTTTGGAAAATTACTAATCTTGGTGTAGACCTAATTCATTTGTCAAAGAAAGGAGGTTCAAACACAAACCCACTAATACATGTTTGATTGTAGGTTTCCAAATGGTGTGCTACTTAAAACCACATTAAGCTAAGCAAGATAAAAAACACACCACATACATCACATTGTATCACGGTTTTGGAAAAGGGTATGTCCCTATCCACTCAACTAGAACATAACCCCTTTGGCATAACACCTTAAGCTAAAAAATGGGGGTGGTTCTAGGAACCCTAAAGTAATCCACCATGAGTAACCTCGTGGATGAAATAGGAAGTGCTCCACTTACCCACTTGACTAGTTTACATTGTGAGTTTAGAGTCAAAGTTATTTGTATCGTGACCCCAATGATGATATAACTGAATGCACTAGTTTCTCATTGTATCAAAAGGGGGTAAAGTAAAGTCCAAGATACTCCTTGGGAAACCTTGGTAAATCAAGCTCGCATTTAGACAAATTGTTGACACCTAGTTGAGTGAACTACTTAGGAAATCCATTTCGTCAAGGAGCCCACTTTGCTAGTCCATTATCGTGTCTTGTCAAAACCATCACGAAGTGATAACTTTCTTGGATTCAAACCTTGTTTTTCAAACAAGGTAAAAATCCACTTAAGTTAGATCTAAGTGTCTCTCATCACAAAATTAAATGATGTATCACTTAGCTTGGTTTCTTTCTCACCTTCGAGACGAGGTGAAAAACTCTTCCCAAGTGCCGCTTAGTTTATTTTCCTCTTTTGATCTATACCTTTGCATTCTTGTTTCCCATTTGGGACAGGAGAATGCATCTTTGGAGTGTTATCATAGATTGTGTTCACCACTTTTTGTCATTTACACTCATCCATGTTTGCATGGTGAGTTGTTAAATGTCTAAAGTGTGTGGATACATTCTTACATCTTTGATAGCCACATGATCTTGATTTCAAGATCATCTTCATAGCTAGGATTTGTTTCATCATCATTTCCCCTTTGAGTTGTTTACTTTTCACATTTTAGCCATATAATTATGACACTTACATCTTGTTTTCATTTTTGAGAACTTGATATAAGTTTCTTTATTGTATCGTTATGTTGCTCGCATGATAATAACTTCTTGCTATACTTGTACTTAGTTTTGATTCCCAACATCATCTAAGTCTTTTGAGAGTGTTGATACTACTTTTTTATATCATGATAACATCATCTTGATACTAACACCTTGCCTTTCCAAGCTTGGTTAACATGTTGGGGTAAATTAGTGTTGTTACGTTATCCGCATTTGTAACTTCCATTATCAAAGACTTAGATTTTGTCGGCATTTGAACTAGTCATAGTATATCTCGTGGAGAGATCACGTCAGTGTAACTTTGGTGCTTAGATCTTGTTGATATTTCAACTTGACCTAGGTATTGATAGGGTATTGTCACTATCTAATTTTGCACCTATCATTGAAACCATAGCTTAAAGGTATAGTGTTCCATAAAATAGTTTGAGTGAATGACTAGTTTACTAGTGGACTTGCATGATTGTTCCTTGCATGTTAACAAACTCATAGAACTTATTCTAGGAAAATCTTGTTGGATTATCAAAATTGCGTTATCACGATGTATATTTTCCTTAGATCCCTTTTGAAAATCACACAACATCCCTATATCTACCAAATGTCTAGTTGGATGTCATTATGCTTCCCTAATCGACATGGAACTTCCTTCCCTTTGAAGGAATTTCCATCACACTATCTAGGTCTAGGCATTTGTACTTAAACAATGCTAATAATGATTGACTATCACATGGTTCCTCACACTTACAACAATACGGAACCTAGGTTTAGGCATTCACATCAAAATAGATGCCCATTATGACTAAACCTCGTTTGGTTCTTCACGCTAGAGGGCCCATTCGGGTACCTTGTTCCCCACCTTCAGCTCATAGTTGGTGGTATGGTTTGGATGCTTCTGATCCAAATTATTATTCAAGTTCCCCCACTCTTCTTCTAATTCAGATCCAAACTACCATTCAGATTCCCACTTCTTCTAAAGATTTGATCCCAACTATTGTTCGATACCCCTAGATCAAATCTTGAATCATGGTCCTCCCTTTCTTTGAAGGACCTTCATTCCAAATCACCTCAATGATGTTTTCCTCCTTTGAAGACTCATGTGACTCCAAGTTCCATCGATCAAACATATAATTCAGTTCTTGAGTCACGGTCCTCCCTTCCTTCTTCACAGACCTCCTTTATCGAGTCACCTCATGACGACCCTTCCTCCATCAAGAGTTCCACGACTCGGATTCCCTCTATCAATCATCCAATTCGACTCCTACATCACAAATTAATGGATGGCTATGTGATCCTACTTTCCTTCCTACATTACATCATCTTCTAGAAAAATGACCTAGGTCCAAATCCAAATCATCCATTCATGAGACACCTACCTCCAAATACTTCCTCTCTTGAGTCATCTTCTGCTATCATTCCAACTTCAATCCCTCTTCAGCCCTTGAGCCCTTTCAACCATATCATACCATTTCCTCATCCATCTTCTAAATATCAATGTCTGCGACCACATCAACCATTAGAAAGAATCCATGTGCTAAGATATCTTTTCAAAGCACTATCAAAACTCTTCATGGGAGTGATAAGGTCAAACCTTCCCCTCATCTACATCATCAAACATCTTCATCTTCTTCTTATCAAAAATTTCCCCATGCTTATCGAAACCCATTTCTTCTAGTCAACCTCCTATGGTCAAAGAACAACAACCTCTACTGATTGATTTCTCTCAGGATGAAGGAACAATCAGACTACATGAAGATATCCCTCTAGAGGATTGCAAACAAGGGTTCTTTCTTGAACTTGATACGCTCACGTATTGGGTGAAAAAATTGATCCCTTTTTCAAAACATAGAGGAAGAGCCTAAAGTCATGGAACTTGATTCTTCTTCTGTTATTCCATCTTCACCTTCCTCTGAGCATGATGAGATGTCGGGTCTAGCATTGATCCATGGCCTATCTTCTCATTACCCAATCATTCCTTATCTATCATCATTCCTCAATCAAAATCTCACCTTGGGTCACCACTGAGTAGCCCATCATCTTCTTCTATCCTAGAGCCACCCCGGGTAGCCCTCCATTTTCTACTTGTGGGTCACCTCCTGGTAGCCCATTACCTTCTATTCTTGGGCCACATCCTAGTAGCCCTTCATCCTCTTCTATCTATGGGACACCTCCGAGTAGTCCTCTCTCATTTTATACTTGGGTCACCCCCTAGTATTCCCTCATTATCTTCTTCCATTCTGGGGCCACGTCCTAGTAGCCCTCCATTATCTTTCATATATGAGTCACCTTGGGGTAACCCATTACCTTCTATTCTTGGGTCATGCCCTAGTAGCCCTTCATTCTCTTCCATCTATGGGACACCTCTAGGTAGCCCATCATCTTCTATTTCACCTTGCCCATTTCTTGGGCCACATTCCCTCCCTTCATCCTCTTCTATATCTATGGGAAACCATCATCCTTGGACCCTTGTAGCCCAATTTATTCCATCTTAGGGCCATATCCTAGCCCTTCCCTTCATCATTTATTAGTGGCTCACCTCCAGGTAGCCCATCCTTTCAATTCTGGACATATCCTTTTCATCCATCATGTTCTTCTTCTATCAATATTCCCACCATCATTTCTCATCATTCATATCATCAATCATAAACATTTTCTTCTCCCACTTCTCCAGATCAGACAAGTCACGCGTCAGCTTATAAGAAACCCAAACAGTTTCTTAATCAAGCTCAGGTCAAAACTTCCAAGAGCTCCAAAGTTCCCAACAATTCCAACAATCTTAAGGTTAAAAATCAAACATGATTCAAGAACACACATCAATGTAACCATCAAGTATGGCACAAAGTGCATAAACCTATGGATAGGGAACTCAATCTCCCACATACGAAATCCATGTTTCAAGATAAATCATAGTCATTTTTGAGTACGAGCTCACCACGATCATCGAGATCGGAGAGATAATATGACTCTTGATAAGAAAACATGCTTAATCTCCCTTATCAAGGAAGTCACAAACATTGTTGTTGGATCTTATCATGCAAATTGACTTTGTTGGTCCCACCTTTCCAAAAACTATCAAAAATCTAAAAATAAAAAATTCAAAAATACAAAAAAATGAGAAACATAAAAAAATCAAAGGTACAAAGATCAAACATTGCAATCAGGTATTGCATACACATGGATGTTCTTTCTTCCCCTTCTTTTCATTCCTCTACAAGGAATCCACCATTTTCATCCCTTCGATGATATGTTGGTTAGTCTATTCACACGCATTTTGTGACATTTATCTCTATGGTATCTATTTGACCTTGGTCTTTTATCACCTTGGTAAATTAAAGAATGACTAACCTCTTAGAGATCCTATCACAATCAACATCTAATAAACTTGTTGTGAAGAAATTTTGGACATATTTGTTGACACTAGCCAATGTCATCATCACAATCACTTCCACCTCCTTCCATCAAGCCATATGTGGTTCTTAACCCTTTCAAAAAGAGAGCTGAAATAAGTTTTTAAAAGCAAAAGAATCAAAATCAATCAAAATCAAAAGCTAAAAGCTAAAAGCAAAAGAAAATTGATATATTACTCTCTCTTGGGGTATTTCCAATAATCTCTATCAGGGATATGGATGCCTGACTGGCAGTAGAGAAATGTTGTGATTAGAATCAAATACATCTCCATCGGGGCTATGGATGTCTTGGCTAGCAGTGGAGCAATGTATGGCTATCCTTCCACCCTCCATTCACAAATCACCTATCACCTATCAAAATAAATCATTCCTACACATTGGCTAGTTATCGTCATTTGTTTCCTATTAAATCTTCCCTTCAAGAGGTAATTAATTTCCACATGCACACACTTGGATCTCTATGAGAAAACAAGATTAGTATGTTACCAAGTGTCTTTTTTTTGGACCTTGTTCAGACTCTTTCTTTAGTCCATATCTCATCTCACGATTTGTGCCTTTGGCTAATCACTTTTCATCGTTAAGGCTTCTAAACTACATTCATAATTCATCATTCATTGTTTCTTTTTTCTTACTTCTTTGTTTAAACATCCATGTGTATAATATTACCTTTTTCCATGTTTGCGGACACCTTTGTCCCTTTCACAAAAACAATCTTCCACTTCCTTTCTATCATGTGTTTCTTTTCCAGCTTATCTTACGCGGGGGCATCCTTTCTCCTTCCTAACACGTCATTGGTTTATGTTCATCATCATGATTGAACCTATCCATATTGGCCTTGATCTAACTTCTACGCATGAAGATTTTTCCTTTGAATACTCCCACCTAATGTTGGGGAATTTTTCACATCTTCACTTTCTTACACATGCACATGGAATTCTACCCTTGTACATCCCATCTATCACTGGGGGCATCCACGTTTCTTTGTCTTCTGTACATACATAGTTTAGAAAAAAACAAAAACTTTCAAAATCATCAAAAACATTCAAATATGTTAGAAAAATCAAAAACATTCAAATATGTTTAAAAAACTTCTAAAAATAAAAATCATCCTACAAAATGTCACTCTTTGGTTCTCACTTATTCATGTGCATAAACAACTCATGGATCATCTTGATCTACCTCCATCAAAAAATCTAAGTTTTATTACTTTTTCTCTGTACTCTAGGGCACAACGAGTTTCTGGTACTGTTTTCATAGTGCACATTGCTTTTTCATTGGACCCAAGTGTCCTCCATTTTTTCCCCTTGCATGTATCCTTGCTTGGGGCACCATCATTAACCCTTGTCATTAATTCACATAGGTTGAATGAAATCTTGATAACAAAACATTACATTATGTTTCTTTGTTAGGTTAGCTTGTTTACTTTCTCGTATTGCATTGCATTATGTATGTTGCATGGAGTTAGGCATATTTTACTTTCTCGTATTGCATTGCATTTTGTATGTTGCATGGAGTTGGTGTTTTTAGCAATGGACATTTGTTCGTATATGGATTTTCATGTCATACTACACTTTTGTTCATTCTTTTTAATAAGGACCGATGATGAAGATCACTAGCAATATGATGAAAAATAAAGTTGTTTAAAAGGCACTTGGATGGATGTTAGCTCATTCCCCCTTCCTCATACTCCTTTTCTTCTATATCCCCTTTCTTTTCTTTCTTCACACTATTCTTTCTTTTGTTCTCTTTTATCATCTTTTTCGATCATCAATCGAAGTTCTTCCATCACCCCATCGACAATCGAGGGGGCATCCTTCATTCTACTCATTTTTATTCTATCCCTTCAAAATTTTCTACTTGTTTATGTTTGTCTACTTTCTTTGAAGTGACGTCACTTACGCCACCCCAAAGAGGGGAAATGTAGACACCTAAAATATGCTTACACTTAGCATTTCCTCCAATTTAGTCAATTAACGACACTTCGTTAATCAACCCTTCTCTCGCTCCATTCTCGGATGCCCATTTACGACACCTTCTTGGTTGTATTCTTCTTATATTCAACTCATTTGGCTAATAAACCCCCTTTTATTAGCTAAACCATCTTCTTATTCCCCTCTAGATCACTTCTATTGGCTTCCTAGGCTATCTATCAGTCACAAATGGTTAATCAAACTCCTCCCAACTCTCAATGAGTCTCTAATCACTCACTAATCATGCTTAACTAGCCTAAACCTAGCTTAACTAAGCCTAAAGCATGTTTATCCTAATCTAATCTAAAAGTGGTTTTTGGCTTACCTTTAGTCCCACATGCACCCAAATTCCAAACTCTCCCAAGTGGAAAACTATAAATAGAAGGGTCACCCCTCCCTTTCAACCTAACACCTTATTGACATCTTGATCTTGATATCATATCTCATCTTGACATAGCTTAAGAGCTCATTTGCATTAGCCAAGCTAATAAGGCATTTGATCTTGAGCCATCCACCATTAAAATAGCTTCATCTTGCATCCATGATAGGTTAGTAATGGAATATGCTAAACTTGGCCTTGTAGCCATTTAGTAAGATTCATTCACCTTCATGGAGTAAACAACAAAATTGATTGCTAGGATCTTCTAGGTTCATTTAAATTAGCATTCAAAGAGTAGAGAGTAATATACATGTTAGTTTATTCCATAGCTTTTCAACTTTTCATTACGTACACACATGTAGAAGAAAATATAAGCTAAGCAGGACAATGTGTAAACTAAGACACAAGAAAACAATGTAGATTGTGAAAAGAGGTTTGCAAACATGGGACATCACTCATGATGTCACAATAAAATCAAGGCTGACTAGGCCAAAAGTATACAAGTGTGCACACAAGACAAAGGGTAAATCTGCAATAATGGAATGGAAATAATGACAAGCATTAATAAGCAATATAAAAACAACCAAGGAAGTAAGTAGACTCAGTAATACAAATGTTGCACATGAAGCACCCATTATCATTTTAGAAATATGAAAAGTATCTCAAGGCATGTATAATCTGATAATAATGTGATATGAAAAATGAAACAATAACACCTATAGTGTATGAAATTGGATGCCCCCAAGATCCACTATGAGACCGGTAATAGGTCTGCGCACTAAGCATCAATGTTATGTGTATCGATGTAGAATCTGAGATCTTCACTAAAAATAAAGTGAACATTCATGTGTATATGATAAATATAATGACATACAAGAAATCTATCTAGCATGTGTAATAAAGTGTACATGTAAACATAAGAAAGAAAGAGTAAATGCGACCAAGATATGCAGATTTCATGGATGAGACAGAATGGAATGTAGTGTGAGTGTGATAGGAGAAATGTACCCCAAGTGGATGTGTATGTATGATATGAGGTTAATTTATACATGTCCCCTAATCATTAAATAATGAACCATTGAACAAGAGTGCATCATCGGGAAATGGTTTGAATTATGTGTACTAGAAAAATGAGATTGTCAAACCACAAGATGTAGAGTGTAAGTGCGTGAGTAAATGAGTAAATGGTGTAGAGCCCCCAAGAGTGTGATGATTAAATGAGTGAGTTGAACCAGATAAATGGTGTAGATCCCCAAGAGTGTGATGATAAATTTTTATCGATAAAAGTTACAGATGAGGGTCCTCCACCCAATGCTTGAGGAGATAGATGCTTGTGATCATGCTCTTAGAGTGGTTGTATATGAGATAAACGTTGTGTAGGTGAATGAATCCTATATGCATGTGGTTGATGAGTATATTACGGAGGTGGTGGATACCTTTTTGTAAAAAAATGTGGAGGTGATGGAGACTCGTGTGAAACATAGCATGGAGGTGATGAAAACCTATGTGAAACAAAACATGGAGGTGATTAATATTGAAGTGAAGGAGTTGTCTGAATGGAGGATCTAGACTCGTGTGATAGATTGGAAGACCGATGAGACCGTGTAGGGTGTGTATAAACAAGTGATATAGGAGCAGATGGTTCTTTAATTTTGAGATGTTGTAAGTGCCTAAATGATCTAGCTAATGTAATGGAAACCTCAAGAGGAGGTTGTAGCCATGGTGTAGATGGCGAACACCATTGATAGAAATGACTTTCTTGTTATTAATGAATTTGAAATACAAGTGATTCAAGGAGATGATAGATTTGGATGCACGAATCCAATTGAGACCTAACATCATGTCACACCATTTGATTGTTGGTTCTACAAGAAAATTCACAAGCATGGTGATATGACCGAAACAATGACCGGAAGTTTAAAAATTCCATATGATTTAGGTACTAGATATGAAATTTGCGAGAGTGGATAACCATTAGCAAAAGGAATATGATAGAACAAGCGTTGATGTGCCATGATGGATCAACTATATTATTATTGATATAATTGGATCCAATAGAATCACTAACATGTAAGTGATTAGAAGATAATGTAACATGATAGTCATAATAAATGAAATTGATAAGTGGTGGGGATGTCTCGGTATGAGTAACAAAAATCAAGACCCCCAATGCATGAGGAGGCATTGTGTGATTTTTATGATTTGTTGAGGACTCAATTACTTGTTTTTCATGTTTTGGAAGAGGAGTTTTGAAGATCTTGTGCTTATGATTTTCATTGATAGGTGCAGAATTTGTTGGCTTTGGAAGTTTAATTGCATTATTATCGATGATATCTTGAATGAGATTGTGAAGTTTGAAACAATGATCTATAGAATGTCCAACACATTGATGATAGGCACATAAGATCTTTTCATCATAATTATGACCTTTAGGACAAGATGGTTCTAAATTTAGTGGGGGAGGAAGCATAATAAGATTATTTTTGACAACTTGTGCTCCAGAGAATATGTGGAGCAACGGTCAATTTTGTGTATGTTGTAGACACAAAATCATGCACTCACTACTATTATTATACTCTTGCCAAGTATGTTGTTTGGTATATGAATCTTGCATAAGAAAAGTATTCACTAATGACCCATTACCCTAATTCCATCTATTTAATTTTCTTGATTCCCATTGATTTTATCTTTCTCACTTGTCACTCATACATCCACTTTTGGTCGGAGTTACAGGATCCATGTATGTCGGTTATCACTCATTTTCCATCACTTGTCTCAACACTAGTTCCTGGTCTGAACAAAGAGTGTCAAGTGCTTCTATCTACCCTAGGTTCCCTTTTCATATTTATGTTTGATCTTTTTTGACATTTGAGGTCAGTCTTTTCGGTTTTCCCTCTAATCTCTCAAGGTACTAGTCATCATATCGGGTCATTAGTGTTGAAATTCGAATAAGAGATTATTATATAAACACAACATACATATCATTATATGGGCATAATATTATTATCAAGGGATAGTTATCTACATAGAGAAAGGGACTACACTTGGGCTATTATTCTGCATACACACTGCATAGAAAGGGGAGTTTATTTTATTCCATCCACACATTTTCATTTCTATCTAGTTATTGTTCATTATCTTGGCTTTATTGGTGCAAGGATGACCTAGGAGCACTATTACACCCACAAGCACACATAACTATATTAGGTCCAGAGATGTAGTGCGATGATCATTCATAATTCCATCCATTTGGAATCGAGGACTATCCGACCCCTTCATTTGCACATCTATTTTTTAGGGTTTGATGTTTTTTTGAGGTTTTACAGGTAATTTTTTTATCGTAGATTTAAAGGTATGTTGGTAACCCAAGTGCGACATACAAACAAAAGGATAACAATTCTTAAACCTAAGCGACCATATCGAAACCATATCCCAAAGATTTTCTAAAACCCATTACCCATAATCAAGACCAAGGCACCCTAGACACCCTATCCCTCTTCAATTGCCCTAGTCCAACCAAATCCACCTCTACTACAATTTTCTATGGTTTGGTATTCCATTCATCACACTACTCGAGTCCTAGTCATTGTGAAGTAATAAATATTAAGGTAAGTACATTATTCCTCTTATATCCATTTATTAATAAAATTAAATAAGTTGTTTAGCATTCATATTTTATCGTATTTCATTTATAGTAGTTTTGTACATCTAGATTCATAATAAAATTTAGATTTTATTGAATCATTTTGGTGAACCTATAGCTTATAATTATTTTCCCTAGGATCCACTAAAAACCGTAATGGCTAAGGATATATCTTCTCCTTCTCGGCTCATCATGCCTCATGTTAGTATAAATCCTATTTATGGTGAAGAAACTATCGTTGAACTCACGTCCTTATATCGTGATGTCACTCTTCCGGATCATATTCAACAACTCTTGGCTAACGAATGCAATGTGCCTACTAGCTTTGATAATTCTACTATTGGCATTGTTTTCGCATGCTTTTCCTTTACTCATTGCACCCTATTATACATTTATCCACACTCCTGAAATTTATAATGAAAACCTAGATGATTCTATTATTAATTTCATGCTTGGTCTTGAAGATAATAAACATGTTCCCGATGATTCTTATGTTAGTCATGATAACACTTTAGCTACATCTCATTCTTTTTATCTTTCTAAAAAATCTTCGATAATGTACCACATACTAGTTCTCCTACTCATTCATTCTATGTTGATGATACGCTTAATGATATCCTTCTATCATAATCTTTGTTTGATTTCGATGAAACACTTGATATTAATGACTCCGCTTCTTTGCATATTGTTGAGTGTGAATCTCCTACTCCACTATCATCTTACTTTGGATTTTATCTAATAACATGCACAATTCATCTCCTTCTATTCATCTCCACCTATTAGTTCATCTCCACCTATTAATTCATCTTTGTCTCCTCATATCACTTAACCTACATCTATTTCATCCCCATTGGTCACCTCATCTTCTCCTATCATTGCATCTCGTCTATCACTTCATCTCCTTAGGATGTTTTGATACTAGTCCTACAATTTCTATGGATGTTCATATCCTTCACCACCTAGTGTTTCTTCAACACCAACATCTAGTGTTCCCGTAGCATCAGAATCTCATATGTCTCCTCTTGATATTCCTATGATTACTCATAATGGAAAATTGCAACCACTTAACACATTATTGCCATTCTCTACTATTCCTTCAAAGGATAGCTTGTCTCTCATGCATGTTTTTGGGCACTTGAGGCTCATATCCAATCTCTCACATTAGAAAGTAAGGCCTATTATCCTTCCATTGATAATAATTCATTACATGGAAATCCTATTCCCAAAAATATTCACAACTTAGTGTTTCCTAAGGATTTTTATGCCTACATTTTCACGTTTTGATGGTACTGTAAATCCATACTTACATCTCAAGCGTTACCATATGGCTACGGCTTCATATTCTAATGACTGACTACTACTAAAGGCATTTTTCCATAGTCTCACGAGATAGCACTCTCCAATGGTACATGCATCTACCCCTTGGGTCTATTGGTACCTCGCGTGAAATGGATGAAGCTTTTCTTTGTCAATTCATAGTCAACAACGGCCATAGAGTCACATATGATCATCTACCTAGCTTACATCATGTCAAAATAGAATCTATCATAGATTACATTTTATGATTCAAGGATTGCATACATCGGATATTCTTTCATCCTATTGACTTAGAGAAGTAATTTATCTTCTGTCATGGTTTGATTCCTTCCTTAAAACAATGATTATAATATGACACATGTGAATCATTCACACTTTATGTTATAGGGTCATTGATTTAGAATAAGATCTCATTGCTACACATGATATAGTTCCTCCTCCTATTACTCTTGTCGATACATGATCTAGTTCTTCTCTGCTTCATCTATTGATTTTCCTACACGATCTCCATCTCCCCGCACCTCACAAATAAGTTCAATCTAATACATCGCAAAAGCATCCCTCATCTCCACGCCAAGATATAGTTCAAACTCCTTCACTTGTTTCACATAGACCATTAAACTACTCGCATCACGCTATACCTCATAATGTGTTTCATGCCTTTCTTGACAAGCATTTTATTCACTTACCTTATAATCAGCACCATCCACTACATCGTTTGATAATGCCATCATGATAAACCTTACTGTAAGTATCACTGTATCAATGGCCATAGGGACAATGATTGGTATGCCCTTCATGATCATTTAAAATAATTCGAAGATAAGGGAATCTTTTCCTTTAGCTCTGAATCATATAAGATTTCTATATCTCCACTCCCTTTTAGGTGTGTTATTACTCCATTTGATTTATCTCCTTCATCTAGTTCTAATGTCATTATCCATCTGCCGCCATAGGTTGTTCTTGATGCACGCTCTCCATATCATCCATCCATCCTTGCACCATCTCTTCCACCACATCATGTTACCAATGCACATTGGCTTCCATAACCCTCGGCACATTTATGCTTCTCACCGCCTCTTCACCCATCATTGGCATTGTTCCACATGAAATTCAGTCTAGTTCATACACTCATGTTGCTTTCATTCCATATTCTTCCATTGCTTCATGCCGGTTTGGTCTTTGGTAGGTGATTTATATCACCTTACCCCCGATGATGCACTCGTGTTCTTATGGTTCTTACATGACTATTTAGGGATATTTTACAATAAGATTCTCTCTTCGCATGCTTTATCGATTCACTTTAGCGCACACTAGTCAATCATTTCGATGACCCACTCTTGCTTTACAGTTCATTCTTGACTATTTAGGGGTCTTATCTAAATGAACCTCATCATCCATACATTAGGGGCATTGATATTATCCTCCCCTATACTCCTAATACTAACTTACGTTTGCTACACATTATACTTTTATACATCATCAATCATTCGACACAATTCCATTTTTGCAATCATATTACTATCCTCGTCACATACATCATATTATCATCACATTACTTATTACTCAAAATTATGCACTTCCTTCAATAAACACGAAAAGTTTCAACACACACATATCACACATCGCAAAAATACTCAATGAATCATACATCATCATCACAACAACACATCAATAAACATCAAATACAATGATCATACACCAATAAATCCATATCTATAAATTTTTCATAATCATAGTTACAAAACATCTCATCACTAGGAGGGTAGGTCCCCTATATCAATACATATCATATCTCATCATCACTATCACTCTCTGGAACTTATAGAGCTCTAGAACTTGATGCCTTGTTACTAACTTTGTGTCACCGATCACAACCTCTATATCTCTCTTCCCGCCTACACAATAGTGTGTTCTTCGTAAAATGCTCACGTAAAATGACTCTGCAACCCCAAAATCGTGAATACATCTTGTGCTAGAGGACCACCACTTTCCACCTCTATATCTCATTATTTCTCCTTTCGTTCCTCACACCTCTTCCTACGCAGCACGGTACACATCGTTATTGTTATTTCCACTAGCTTGAACAAATGGGCATGCTCTCCCACAATATCATCTACACACTCTAGCATGCCTCCACCCACGACTATGTTAGTGGCCACATTCCACATTAATGTGTGGCTAGATGTGTCCATAATAAGGGAAAAATATGCGTCACCTATAATCATAAGCACAACATATTAGAAAAAATAGCCATTACACAATCAAGTAAAAAATCATATAGCATAATAATACAAATACTCATGTTCTACTATCGCTGCCACTCAGGGCAAGTACTTACCTATCTACTCTTTATAGTGATGCTCCCGCCACTGCAAATACTAGAAACAAATATACCCATTGATGCACTTCCCACCATGCATGATATGCCTCGGTGCACCCAACGTCATCCCCATCTATCATCTATATCGTAGCATCTACCTCATCCATCCTTGGAGAAACTAACTACACTCCTGTGGGCCTGGTTCTCGCTCCAACCCTCCTTGGTTCCATAACTACTCTAACCCATATATATGGCTATGGGGGAACATCTGGGACACACCAAAATGTCGTGAAACCCGCTCAATCTGAAATAACTCGGCCACCCCTAGAAAGTGATCCTCTAACCACATCATCCATCGTAGCTCTACTACATCCTCCTCCTGCCATCCTCCATGCCATCCGTATGGCCTCCATGTCATGGTATCTCGGCCCCATATAATTTTTTTTTATCACTCTATAGGTGTCTATATCCATATTCCTCCCACACGTGCCTACCCATCTACCGGAAAAATGTCTAGCCTTGCCCATCACCTTGAGGTCCACCAACCTGCCTCAATACTATGATATTCTCATAAGCCCACACGTTCAACAATTTATAGCTCAATACTACCTTTGTGCTCCTCATGTGTAAATTTGTATATATCCCTATAAAGGTGGGCCAACACACATCGTGCTCACACATAGTTAGTGCTCTCCTCCTCTATCCAAAGGATGATAGCATGCATCTTATATAAGATGCCTACACCACCACCCTCCACTGTAATCGATGCCACTATCACCACATAAATAAACTTATGCAATCACGAAACCCTCGATCTCTTAATAACATCTAAACTAATATGGGCCTCGACAGAACTCGAGTCCCCAAAAACACCATCTAGCAGCCCTCATCCATCCCTACATATCATCTACTACTATACTTGTACCCTCTTTCTGACAATAGGTAATTGCAGTATGTGATACACATCCTCTAGTGTGATTGTCATCTCCCCTGTAGGTAGCCAAAAGGTGTAAGTGTCTACACACCACCTCTCACACAACATTGTAAGCATAGGTATAATATGTGGCACATCTTCCATCCTCGTTATGTGTCGCAGGCCAACATGGTCCAACACATTCCACTCCTCATGCAACAAGCCTAATATGAGAAATGTACTCAAATAGAGGCCACTACAAAACTCCCTCGAATGGATATCCCTATGCACACCACAAAACAACAGAAAAACAACATTAGAACATCAATTATATACAAATAACCCACTTCCAATAACAACATACATCAATTTTCACATTTACATCACACTAGGCTCAACTCACATTCTATGTACATGGGCGCCCGAGGCGAGAGAGGCCTGGGGCCACGAGTAGGACACTAACACCCATATCTCGATATCAACATGCCGAGAAATTTACAAACACAAAATTCTCAAAAATTTACAAACACAAAATTCTCAAAATTCATCAAAAAAATGACTAATATCAACATATTTTCTGAAAAAATTACGCTTACCAACTTTGTTGTCATACACGCAACACCACGACCATTGCCACCATGTCGAAATGACTTGGTCACGTTACTCTAACTTGTGGCATCCTTACCCACTCAGAGCTCACTATAACACTCACACAAAAGAAAAATGAATGGCCTATTCACTTTTTCCTCCTAATAGTTATAGTAACTCTTCTTTACAAACTACCACATGGTCATTATTTGCATATTCCATCTAATATACATCACACGGTTCCAATCATATCTTGAGCATACCTACCCAATTTTTTCTTGTTTGTGGAATTCTCTTTAGAATTATACCTACTACCATATCATACACATTTTACACACATTATATTTCTCTTCATAATCATTTACACTCGATCTTTACAACCTTTTGTGATATCGATCATATACTCCTCATTACATCATTGCACAATTACTTTTATATCATTGTTCATTCTCATTATCACTTCCCCTTTCCCTGAAAGGGCATACAATTAGGTCATTATATAAATACCCTTACACCATTATGGCATCATTCTACATTTCTAATTTTTCATTATCAAAAATTTTCTCATACACCACGCAACACTTCACATCACTTTCTAGAAATTCCCCCTAATGACCTAACTTGGGGGAAACAAACGTAAAATATATCTATGAGTAACCAATCAATCAGTCATACACATTCAAAATTTTGGAAATACAACTTTCAATCATATCAACTAATCGACATGAACACAATACATTTATCCTCCCGGATGACCTAACTTGATAAATTATTCTATACTTCACGATTGCTTCCAGGATGACCTAACATGGAATCTGGTACATTTTGATGACACCCATGGAGTGGGGAAATGAGATGTAATTTCCTTTCCTATACTTATCTTATGTGGGTTATCGCGTTTGATCCAAAATTGGATCAAAAAATCAACAAAAGTTGATCTATGTTTGTTTGAGTGGCTAGATATTTTGAGGATGTGGTTAAAGCTGGAAAGACACTAGACTTATCTCCCTACACTCTTCCTCTAGTGGTAGGATTCCCAAATCCTTTGTTTTCACACACACAAGATCGGGTTGGGATTTGATCACTCCCTTCCCCAACATGTTTTTATCAGCAAGAATGAAGTCATTCAATCTCTAATCACTCATTATCGACTTCATATATTTTTCTTAGTGCTTCTCATAAGGGTCTCATGTTCCTTGTTACATCACATGGATAACACGTTGGTCCATGGTTCATCACGCTATGTGTTTTTCATTCGAAACACACTTCTACTATACTCTTCACATACTTTAGTGACATGTGCTTCTATAGACTTCTCAGGTATGCATTTCTATCTACTTTATGCTACCGATATTTCACTCACCAACATAAAGTGGGGGAAAATGTAGACACAAAATCACGCACTTACTACTATTATTATACCAATAAGTATGTTGTTTTGTATATGGATATAGTGTAAGAAAAGTATTCACTGATGACCCATTCCCTAAGTCTATCTATTTTTTCTTATTGATTTCCATTAATTTTATCTTTCTCACTTGTCAATCATACATCCACTTCTAGTCAGGTCACAGGGATCCATGTTTGTCGGTTATCACTCATTTGTCAACACTTATCTCTAAACACTATCACCAAGTCTGGACATGTAGTGTCGAGCGCTCCTGTCCACCCAAGGCACCCTTGTCCTCTTTATGTTTTATCTTAGTTTTGACATTTTAGGTCATTCTTCTTTTGTTTTCCCTCTCATATCCCGAGGTACTAATCAGCATGTCGAGTCATTATTGTTGAAATTAGAATAAGAGATCCCTATATAAACACAAAATACATACCATTATCTAAGCGAAATATTCTTATCAAGGGCTAGTTATCTACATAGAGCAAGGGATTGCATTTAGCCTACTATTCGCATACAAATTGCATAGAAGGGGATTATATTCTATTCCATTCACACATTTGCACTTCTATCTAACTATTTCCCGTTATCTTGGCGTCATTTGACGTAAGGGTGACCTAGGAGCACTATTGTACACACAAGATCACATAATAACATTAGGTCCTAGATGTAGTGCAATGCTCGGTTATAAGTCCATCCATTTGACAATTTTACCCCTTCATTAGCATCTTTCTTTTTAGGGTTTGATGCTTTTTGGGGTTTTTAGGTTATTTCTTCATTGAATATTTACAGTACCTCGGTGACCCAAGTGTGACATATACATGACAAAAGGAAAACAAATGTGAAACCATAACGACCATACTTGAGGAACTAGATCCCGACATTTTCTAAAAACCTAGGTGACCAGAATCAAGACCAGGACACCCCAAGTGCCCCTATCCCTCTCCAGGCAACCCAGTCCAACCGAGATCCACCTCTACTACAATTTTCTATGGTTCATTATGATGGTCTATTATTTTGTTTCATTACGGTACTCGGTCCCGAGGTCACTACGAGGTAATAAATATCAAGGTAAGTACCTTATCCCTCTTATTTCCATTTATTAATAAAATTAAATAAGTTTTTTAGCATTCATATTTTATTGTATTTCATTTATAGTAGTTTTGTACATCTAGTTTCATAGTAAAATTTAAATTTTATTGAATCATATGTCCGCTTAAGCATTTTCCATTGAAGAAAGCATTGGCATTGATTTTAGCTTTTGCATGTTTGGCGGATGGCTTGAAAGTTGATTTATTTTGAAAGTGTGCAAAAGATGAAGCATTTTCCTGATACTTAAGCTTTCTATAGATAATATTATTTTTTTCATGGGGCTTAAGAGTATGGCATAGATAATAGGTGGTAATAGGCTTTAAATAAATAGGTCTTGACATTCAGATTTTTCATGTACATTAGACATCTTAGCTAAGTTGTTTTTGTAGAATAAGACATAATTTGCTATATGTTTGTTAGATCCTTGTTTAATTTGAGTGAGTTGAGAATAGGATTTCTTGGAGCTGATATTGATAAAGAAATGAGCTAGAAAAACATCGGCTAGATGCGTAAAAGATGTTACCAGATGGACAAGTAGCTTATAGAACCAATGCATCGCATAATATTGGAGAATATAAGGAAAAATATTTAAAAGTAAAGTGTGATCATCCACATAGTCTAGGCATGCCACACGAAAGGATCGGAGGTGCTCTTGTGGGTCACCATGGCCTTTGAAAGTAGGTAACTTAGGGGTAATGAAGTTGGGTGGTAACGAATAGGCAAAATGGCTAGTGCAAAAGGAGTATGAAGAAGTGAAGTGGAATCAAGAGATGGAGATGCATGAGAAGTAGCGAGTTGGAGCTAGTGAATTTGACTCTGCAGATCCTGATATAAAGAAGTTAGATTAGGAGTATTAGAGGAAGAGTCAGGTTGTGTAGTATTATGTTGTGTGATGGGAGTAATAGTGGACGGAATGGATGTAGGGATATGAAGGGGTCGAGCGGAGGTCATAATAGCTGATGAAGACCCGAAAAGAGGATTTGTAACAAAATCATGAGAATTTTTAGCATAAATCAAAGAATGGAGAATATACAAAAGATGAGTGGGATTGTCACGCAAAGCTTGTTAAAAATTTATGACTTTTTCTAGTTGTTCTTCATCGACATTGGTATCCTCATTGTAGGATTTTTCACTATCAAATGTTTTGATATCGTTAATAGGAATATTGTGAGAGTTTTATAAGGGGTTTTTAGTTGTAGCCATTGATGTAGAAACATCATCCATTGGTTGATAAATCCTATGGGAAGATGAAGCTCAAGATGCTTAGAGACCCAAAATGACCACTATGGGTAATGTGGTACAAGAAGAGAAACCTTAGAGAGAAGGTGGAATCGAGTGATGGGTTCACCAAATGATTATAAAAATATTGAAATAAATTTTTACCTAAATCTGATTGCAATGTAGTAGTAAATAAATAAACAATGAAATACAAAATTGACCCAAGCAAATTAAGCTAGTAAATAAGAAACCCTAGTTGTAAAGAAGGGATAAGAATACTTAGTTGATTTGCAACCAAATATGAACTATGATGAAGTGATGACTAGATGAACAGAGAGGGATAAGTGTCCCATAGAGCCTTAGAAAATGTTTGAATTGATGATCTTCCTAGAATAGGAATCCTTTAAAGGAGTAGGGGTACTGTGGGTTTCCTAGACCTACATGGGTGCTGTGACTACTCAAACCCTCATAAAACCTCCTTCACAGGGTCATGATATGTTTGTTTTCCTTTTCTTCTTGTCACTATTATGTCGCACAATGATCGTCGATGTCATTGATAACCTACATAAAATATTGACCTGTAAATCCCTCAAGAGTGTATCAAATCCCAAAAATAAAAGAATGCAAATGAGGGGTCGGATTGTCCTCAGTTTTCAAACGAGTGAACTTACGATTGAGTGATGCACTACATTTTAGACCTAATGTAGTTCTAGGTGTGTGTGTGTGGAATCATTCCCTAGGTGGATCTTGTGTGTCACACTTGATAGCGAGCAAATAGATAGATGTAAAAGATGTAAGTAGATGTGTACATGGAATATAATGAACTTCCCCTCCTATGAATTTTATACGAGAATAATTCGGTCCATTTACCTTGAATTGATGTTTGAATGCTCTTGAATAGCCATTGGATGTAACCTTAGGTGGTGATAGTTAATACTTAGTGTTTGATCCTTTATTATGGTCACATAACTTTATATTTATATGATTCATTTACTTGAATTTCATAATTAACCCCAAAAAGGCCGACTACCAAAAATATAATATGCTCAAACGGCTAGAAAGGACCCAAAGTATGTGAACAAAGTACAAAGAGGTCGGGGATGCCTAGTTCTAGCATCGTGGTTGGGCTCTAGTGTCCGGATGATTAATTCCAAATTATGAAAAGACAGACTAATCTAAAAAGAATGTAAGACCAAAAGTGGAAATAGAAAGAAATAAAATATGGCTAAGGACAATTCTTACTTAGGAATCATATGAATAGTAGTATGCAATCGGGACTAGATAATTACCCAAAGTGCATGATTTTGTGTCTATACTAGGAGATACATAGTTTATAGGGTTTTTTAAGAACAAATTTGCAAGGTGGATGAATTTGAAGTTAGTCATGTAAAGATATTTGAGAAACCTTAGGATCCATGAAAGAATATTAGGTAGAAGAAGAAAAATGAAGATCCAAGAGTGTTCAAATGTGGGTGCACCAAATGACTTAACAAAAATAAGATTAATGCAAAACCCTAATTTGAGTAACTCGATGGAAAGAATGAAGTAAAACTACTATGATGCACTATAACACAAGAAATAATCAAATAAACATGAAACCCTAAGTGCAAGAGAGAGAGGAAAGGACTTAGTTGATTTGTACTTTTCCTAGAACTGATCTGGATTGGAAAACTACTAAAAATGAAGGTAATAACATCGTAATTACTTTGGATAAATTATGGAACTGTCTAATAGATTTATACTAGGCGCCTAGATCGGGTCAAGGGTGCATGGGCACCCAGAGTCTTCTATTGGGTGCTTGTGGTATGCAAGTGATCGAAATATGATTTTTCTTGTTTTGTTCATAGTCATTTTTAGTCACTTGTGTGTCACACTTTGATTGCTATATGTACATGTAACTGCAACATAAAGATTCACCTGTAAAACCCATAATACCACATCAAATAAAAAAATAAAGATGCAATATGGGGATTTGGACTAACCCCGGTGATCACTCACCGAGTGAACTTACGACCAAGAGATGCACTACATCTCAGACTCCATGTAGTTATTGTGAGTATGTGAAATAATTGTATCATAGGATTCCCTTATGCAAGTGAATTTGATAGCAGAAGTAGCTATATGTAATAATATAGCTAGATGTGTGGATGGGATAATGAACTTCCCCTTCCTATACAAAGGTGTATGCGTAAAATGCAGTCCCTTGTCCCTTGAATCGATAGGATGCCTTTAGTGTTCTTAGATGCCTTTGTGAAGATAATAAGATAATAGATGCTTAGATCTTGGTCCTTTATTTTGGTCACATAACTTTGTATTTATATGATTCCCTTGTTTGAATTTTATAATTGACAACTAGAAGGTTGACCCATAAGTGGAAAAGAATCCTAAAAGATAAAAGAGACCCAAAAGTATTTAGTAAGGTGGAAAAGGGTCGGGCGCCCGGAGGAAAGAGTTTTCTAAGTGCTCCTATCCCGGCTAGGGGTTTGTGTCCTGAGCCATAAAATATTAAAAAAATTAAAATAATGACTGAGTTGTAGGGTGTGAAAGTCCAGATAGACAACAAGAAACAAAGATAAAATGCCAAAGGCAATCGTCAATTACTAGTTTTCTTTCTTAGGAATCATATGAATACTAGTGTGTGTTTAGCACCTAGAAATGTACTCAAGCGCATAATTTTGTGTCTACATATTTATACCACACTAATATAGCTAGATAGGTGCCTCAAAATTGATATCACTCAAAATCTTTTAGATAGATGTATGTAAGATATTTATACTAGTTTTTATTCATCTATTAATTATATGATATCATGTATATTTATTAACACAATAACTTTATTTATTAGTATAGCAATAAATTAAGGAATATTTCATTCAATTGAATTTATACAAATATAATAACCATACACTAATTTTAACAGATATTTATTTTAATTTACCTTTTAAATAAGTGTTGTCTTATGTGTTTAATAACAAATTAATTTTATTTATTAGTATATTGTAATAATTATGTTACATATCACTTTAAGTTTTTCAATAATTACCAACTATTATAGGTTCTTTATTATCTTGTTGAATATAATAACCAATAGAATATAGAGTTCATACTAAAAATATTCACTTTAACAAAATCCAATTAAATAATAACATGTGTATTAAGATGTCATTTAGCTAATGTTTGATATTGTAAATTTATTATTCTACTTGAATTATATTGCTTTTACCCTTTATTTCTAACCAAGAAAATACATTGGTTATCATGGCTTGTTTTTCCTAAGAATTGTGTTCATTTGGTTGTGTTTCAGAGATGGGTGGTTATATGTCGGAGATGGGAGGTTGTCATAGGAATGTTAGGACTGAATGTGATCTTATCCAAGGAGATTTACCTAATGAGTTCCTTTGTTTCCAATGTAAATGTCTCGACCTTGACATTCGCACTCCCATTGTGTTCAACAACATATACTATGCAAATATTCATAATGGAGACAAATTTTAGCACTTGATCAAAGCATCTACAATGATTCCACTCATGAAAAACTTTGCACATAATCAAATTTCTTTTTTCATAAGATTTGTAGAGCTGACGTGATTAATATTCACATAGGAAATGAAGTCTAATGATCTAGTTTAATAAGTGGTAGGCAAGAGGTTTTGATAGATCGAGTTTGGGGTGCAGATCCACCGAGTATTGTGTAGATCTTAGCTTCTTTTTGTTTAACTTCTTTTTCTCTAGCTTTGTAAAACGTATCTAATCTCAGCCTTGACATTGCGCTTGGTTTTGCAATTGATTTAGTAGTTTTTCTACTCATATTACGAGATGTATGTGGCTCTTCCTCTAATTATTTGTTGGAAGAAGATGGGAGTATGGATAAAAATTTCGTGACAAAGTGAGTCTATCAATTCTGGTGAGGAAGAAATGTAATATGGATTTACAAAATTGTTTCTAATTCATTTATCTAGCTTTATTTTACCATATATATATATATATATATAAATTCATGTATATAATTATCCTACTATAATAAGAGTAATCCGTAGTGAGTTAAACCCATTCATTTTCTATGAATGTAAATGTCTATTTTTCCCATCTTATTTGAAATAGATATTTGTTTGTACACTATAACTATAGTAAGCACTAAAAGTAAATTTAAATATTTAATATTTCCATGCGTTGAGTTATCCAATAGTGAGGAAATAGAACTATTACAAAGGCTAATGTCAATCAACAACCAATTCAAAACCATTTTTTCCACCTTTCTCAAAGCCAAAACTAGAATTTCATCAACATATGCTATATACAACTAATTCAAATCTTGAAAACAATCTTCACATGTTTGATTCCACTACACAATCATGTATAATTTCTTGTAAAAGTACCAACCCTTCATTCTTACCCCAACTCACTCTAGACCTAACTAACTACTTCCTTCTAGCCATCCAAAATTGCATTTTTGAGCATAAAAGACACAAAACAATTACCCAAGCTTCAATAGTAAACTTTTCTAATACCCTTTAATCCCATTATATATCCTACAAAGTTTCATCACTCAACCCTTTATCCATTTTATTTTATACTCATTTCACACCGTTATTACTCACTTCCCTCGAGTTAACCTAGTTTTGAGAAAATATCGTGTCTGGAAAAATAAACTAACATTCAAACAAAAGTGCGATACTTTCTTGATACCCATTTTCCTCCTTGTGCTCCGTATAATTTTTTGAGGTCTATTTCACTCTCCATCGTTCCCAACACCATTTTATTTCTTTCTAGGTCTTCTTAGGTCCACACCTAGGGTTTCTTTGTTCCCATTGTTTCCTCAACTTATCTCCACTTAGATTCAACTAAAAAAACTCATTCAATGCCTATACAAGGTTATAACTCCCTTTTGATAACTTCAATTTCTAATTCCCACTTTTTAGCTTCTTGTGTTTTGTACTTGTTCTAAATTCTTAATTGTCTCCTTGCTTTGTTTTAATTTCCCTAACTTATTGTCGTTTGAAAGACCTTATCACTCCATCCTCCATTTTCATGAATCTCTCTCTCATTCTATTGAATTCACTCATTATATTTCATTAGGACACTCCTACCCCTTGTTTTCATTAGCCCTTCTAGACTCCTTTATAAGCTAGTAACAGGATAGTCCTTCACCTTATTGAAATGTGACTCCTTTTAGAATTTAAAAGCTGATTAATTTAAATTATAAAACCAACTACTCATCAAATTTCTTTATAACTTCCTTTAGATACATTGTTACACAAAATTTTATTTCTACTTTAAATCTCTTCTTGTAGACCCCCTTGATGTCATACACGAGATATGTCACCTACTGAAGTTTACTTAATAATTTCTTTTAGGACTCTTCACAGATTCTTAAGACCCGAGTCCTCCACAAACACCTCACTCATACCTTTTTCAAATTCCTTTTCAAATACATACTTACTCAAAATGATTGGCTTACTATGTTAGAATTTTTCTCTTGAACTCTTTCTAAGGTTCCCAAATTAGTAATATCATGACAATCAAGGGTTATAAGTAAAATCATGGCTTGTTAACTTCCTCCACACTCTTATATGCTCTTTTATCACTATAACAAATATTCCCAACAATTTTAGAATCATTTCTTAGAATACTTTGCTCTCTAAAAACTATTTCATGATTCTCTATTTTGATTTATTACATGTTGGTTTTTATGACAATGCATGGCACTTTCCTTGGGTTTAATGTCTTTCTCAACCTATATAACCTTCAAAGTGACATCCTCACACTTCTCAACCTTTATTTAACACTCAAACCTCCATATAATTCCTCAAAGCGTGCATAATAAACATTATGTAAGCATATCTTTTTCTAGCTCTAAAAACCATGTATATCCATTATGAATTGAATTATCTCGAGCTTGTTATTTAGACATGTAACTCTCATTTCTACTTTCTGTTTACTCCCAACTTATTGGTCTCAAAATTTTGAATTTCTAAATGACCTCTCTTAACACAAAACCAAAATATTTAGTAACCAAATCTCTTATTATCCCTGAAACAACAATCCTACTGAGACTCGGGTTTTCTTGAATTTTACCTTAGTTTACCAAAAGAAAAATCTATTTGATACTCACATCTTCTACCCATGACCTTGACACTCTTCTGATCTTATAACCAATGATTATGAACTAGTTTGTGTGTTCTCAATCCCTTTCTTGAGGATTGTAACCGAATCTCCATAGACAAGACACTTACTTCAATTCACATACATAGATATTAAACTTTACAACTAACCTTGATATTTCATAGCTCATTTTGATACTTGGTATTAGCATATTCTCAATACCTCTAAACCCCTTTGTAAATGTATTTTATCCCTTTCCCTTCATGGTCAATCATGCATTAGTTCTTTAACTTATAAAACATAGTTTTTCTCACCTCCATGTATTCACGAGTTTCATAAACCTTGCATATAGACCGTCTTCATACCTTTTTCACCTGGTCATCTTGATTCCTCTATCCTCTCGTAATTGGAAAATTATTCTATACCTGAATAGTATTCATGAAACAATATTTAAGAAGAATCAATCATAAATGCATAGATATTCATTACTAAATGTTTTTATAAGACTCGGATACACCGTAGTAGGTTAACTTTAAGAGGATTTAATTGAGGAAATCATGTAAGTACTAAGCTTCCAAGAGTCATCAGGGATCCACCCGAGAACACACCCCCTTTTATTCCTTACCATCCTCATTCTTCTTCCCAATTAGAATACATTTCATAATGGAGGATTAGAAACGTAGTTAGGGTTTTAACCACTAACCTCAACTGCGGTTGAACTAATCTAGGAAGGTTTCCACCGTAGTTAAGATCAAGTAGACAACTCATTAGGTGAAGAGTATGCTCTATAAATAATTTTATCCAAAATTCACCCCCTGGGTAAATTTTGATAACATGCATCGATTATTCAAATCCAGCAAGTATATTGATTCAAGGCAAAAATCATGTTTCGGGTCCCCTCGGCTTCTTTCTAACTCACTGTCCAAGAAGAAAACCCAAGAAGTTCTAAAAATGTGAAAATCTTGCAAAAACCAAGCTTGGTGCCAAAATACGAGAAAAATCGGCTAAGTCCTAGTCCAGCGGTCCTTGGGACAGGTTGGGATGTCGGGCGCGAATCGGCGAAAAGGCCGCCAGGCGGCTCGCAAACATCCGGGACAGTTGGGACGTCGGGACGCGAGAGACGCGAAAGGACCGAATCGGCCGAAAGCAAGAAAAATTACCTAAGTCTTTGTTTCACGCAGTTGGGACATCCGGGACAAAAGTACGCGAAGGATGTGGATCGGCGGTTTAGCGCAGTCACCCATTTTGGGCGGTTCGAAAGATTTGTCCCGTGCATCAGGACGGTTTGGGCCAAAAGTACGCGGAGGACGCGAACCGGCCGGTTCGGCCAAAACAGAGGACTTTCGTTTGGGACATCCGGGCCAAAAGTATGCGGGACGTGAAAAGCCGAAAGAGCCGAGAGCGAATGGAATCTTGCCACGTGTCTTCGCCGCAAACAGGAACAAGGAAGCCCGAATCGGGCGGTTCGAGAGAAATTTGTCCCAGATAGTTTGGGACATCCGGGCCAAAAGTACACATGGGACGCGAAAAGGTGAAGTGGCCGGAAAGAGACAAGGAGGCCCGTGGATGAATCGCAGCGTGACACGTGTCACAAGGGGAAGCGCAATGGAAATTGGCTAAGTGTTTTTTGGCCAAAAATTTCAAAGGGCAAGGTTTGAAGGGTCGGCCCGAGCTAATAGACACAGGACACGTGTCCTAAGGTGGGGGAGTTCGGAGCCAGGGAAAGACTTAGGAAAATTTGACAAGTCTTGGGCCAAAAAATTAAAAGACAAGGATGACCCCGCGCCCCTATCCTCCAACCAGATCACGCCACGTGTCCCAAGTGGCGGGGGCGCGGGGAAAAAATGGAAAATTTTCCAAAGTTATAAAAGTCAAAATTTTCAAAGGAAAACCCATGGAAAGGGAAGGAGAGAGAATTTCTCATCCAATCAGCACCTGACACGTGTCATCCAAGTGGCAGAGCGCGGGAAAAATTCAAGTATTTTCCCGCCGATCCGTTTGGCCCTTTTTTTTGCCCTAAATCTTCAGATCACCATAACTTTCGATCCAGAGCTCGATTTTCATGTTCTTTATATCAATGGAAAGATGGTGAAATTATCTACATGATTCTGGGTCAATCTTGCATTTTGGTTTAGTTTGGAGAGATAAAATCAAGAAACATCTCTGGCATGTGGTAATGGCCAGAACTGACGTTTCAACAACCAGCTTTAATGCAAAATACAGTCCGCCGCTCTTGCCAGGGTTCTCACCCACCGCCATAATGAGATAAACTAAATGCGACCTAGAAGTGGTTGGGGTAGATCTAACTTTCCTCTCTCTTCCCTCTCTCTTTCTTCCTATATATTGTAAAGAGGGGCTTCTTTCTAAGGGTCGAACATTCCTGTTTTGCTCCTCCCTTCTTCTCTTTATCAGCGAATTTGTGGAGTTCGAACCTCCCATTTGAAACTGTAATGCGACTCTACCTCTTGGCATTTTTAGTGTATTGTATCAATCTTTGGAGCAAGTAATGCATGTCTGTGGATGATTCTCAACCCTCTCTGTGTTCATTTGCATCCTCCTGGTCTTTCACTACAAATTTTGTTATCTGTGCATGATCTTGCATCACATTTGAATGGTCTATGTTTATTGGCAAGATAGGTGTTCTTCATTCCTCGGTGCATCACCTCTGTTAGCTTAGGTTTATTTTTATGCATCTTCTTACCCTGTCTCCCTGGTGAGTTAGATTAGACTTTGAGTAAACCCTCTGCATTTTTCGTGTGCATCTGAACAGAGGAATAGGAACCAGCCTTCTCTGGAGATTCCTTTCTCATTTTTGCAAGTCCCACACTTGGAGAAAGGATTCAATGTTATGCAATCACACTGGATGCTAGTATGATCAACCTAGAAATCTGATCAACATCCAGGGGTGCTGTGATTTGGTGATAACAGTTTTGGCACTGCCCGGTGGGACACTAGAGGTCTCATTTTTATTGCAGCAAAGTTGATGTGCATCTGCTGCAATTTTCTTGCTTGAAAAGAGCTATTATTTGCATATCTAGCGACTCCAAGGGAAGAATCAACTGGTTTTAGCAGTGCAGGCCTGAAAACTCATGAGAAGAGTCACCACAAGGTCAAGAGTTGGAGAAGAAGAAGTGTTGTTTGAATACCTGCAATTATCTCCAAGAAGAAGGCAAAGAGGAAGAAGGATTCAAAGGTCTCCATCTCCACCAAACAGAACTCTCTCAACTCCTCCACCTGGTAGGCCTTTCATTCAGTCAACAAGGGTTTTAAGACCAATTAGAATGGCACAAAACAACCCCTATGTCAACTTCACAGGCAGCAGCCCACTTGCCCTCAATGCACAACATCCAATTCCTATTGCAGCCTTGAAGAACATTCCATACTTCACTGGAGAAAATCAGACTACTCCAGGTGATCATGTTAAAGATATTGCTAACCTTTGTGCAATCCATGAAATCAATGAGATGCAGGTGGCTGTCAAGTTGCTGGCATCTTCATTCAAGGGGAAAGCATTGCAATGGTTTAGAAGCCTTGGAGCTGGTTCTATCACAAATTGGAATCAGCTGTGTATAGCACTTCATGAGCAATTTGGAGAAAAGGGAGACAACTTGTCTCTTTTGGAGCAGCTGACAACCATCAAGAGAGCTCCCAATGAGCAGCTGACCGATTTCAACTTCAGATTTCAAAAGACTTGGGAGAGAATTCCAAAGTGCAAATAAGCCAACAAAGTGAGAGGTGCTTTTCTCTACTATCTCAAAGCTCTAAATTTTGATATTTCTATGTTGATTCAGTCCATGGGAGGCATAACTATCCCTATGGCTTATAGCATTGCCATTAGGGCTGAAAATTGTTTGATCCAAGCTAGAAAACTTGCCCCTAGACCTCCCATGCCACTGTTTCCAAGTTTAGAGAGTCCAAACACCAATCAAGCACCTAATTTGGCTCCTTCTCCCACTCCTAGAAATCAAAGTTCAAATGAAGCTTCCACTTCATCTCCAAGTGCCCCAAATGAGCTTCAAGAAGTCATGAAGCAATTACAAAACCTAGGCAATGAGCTGGTTACTCTCAAGAGGCAACAAGCCCAAGGTTTTAGACCTTCTTATCAGCCCCAAACTCATCCTAACAGCAGCCATACCAACCACAAAGGCCACCTAATCCAGTTGCAAATATGAATCAAACAAGGCCTCCTGCCAATAGACCATTCCAGCCCTATAATCCAAATGCCATATCTACCTCTAAGGCACTGGTGCCAACACAAAACAACATTGCCCAGGAGTACGATTGGTGTTTTCCATGCAATGAGCCTCATAACCAATCCATGTGCTTCAATGGTGCTTTCAATCAAGCATTAATGGTGACAACTACTAGTGTGGAGGGTGAGGGCAGTCAAGGAAACAACCAACAACAAGAAACATTCCAACAACAATCAGCCCCAAATGACACCACATTGGTAAATTGGCAAGCAGAGGATTTTTGTGGCATGAACCAGTAATTTCTCAAGGTGTTGCAGCCAACACAAGGTCAAAAAGGAGGAATTTGGGTGAAGAACAACCATTAGCCCCAACCAATCCACAACCTCCCATGGTTCCACAAATGGTTGGCAAGCAAAGTCCAATTTCAAATGCACAAGGGCAGCCAAGAATAGCCCCTAGGCCAACTCAAATACTAGTTGTTGCTGCCCACGTGCAAGGAGTGAATGTACAAGCAAAGGGACAGCAAAGAGATCCTTCATCACCATTCAGTATCATTGATCAAATGAAGAAGACAAACGTCAATATATCAATGTGGGAATCCCTATCCATCCTAGGCCAAAGAGATCTGCTGCAAGCTGCCATGAAGGACTGGCCAACTTCGAATCAACAAGTTCAGATGCAAGACAAAGTGCTTACAAATGCTGCCCAGCCTGAAGGAAATCATGGAGGACAGCAAGGTAAAATGTTGAAACCCCCTCCTTTCTATGTTTCATTGATCATTGGAAATCAGCTAGTGCACAATTGTATGATAGATTCCGGGGCAAGTAGCTCAATAATGCCTAAACAAATAGTTGATCAGCTAGGGCTCCAGTATGAAACAATATCCAAAGGGGTAGTGCAACTAGATGGGACAGCAGTAGAAACAGTTGGAGTGATTAAAAACTTGATTCTTACCTTACATGCATGTCCAAACGTTGTTGTTTTACAAGATGTATCAGTCATAGACCTTCCACCACTCTTTGCCCTTTTCTTGTCAAGGGACTTCACAGCCAAGATTGGAGGATATTTGTCTGCTGATTGGTCACACATGCTATTCAGAACGAGGTATGGAACCAAAGCCACAATCAGGTCAGAACCTATTGCAAACTTCCATATTGAGCCTTACACCCCAAGTCAGATTAATGCCAATTTCTCAACATTTGATCAAGAAGATCACCCAAGCTCTGATGAAGCTGACACTAAGGTTGGAAGCATCCCGGATCTAACTCTTGATGAATGGGCAAACAAGATACATGCTTTTGATCCTTATCAAGAAGTAGAAGAATCTGAGCTAGGGGTCTATTGTATACACGAAGAAAATCAACCTATTCCTAGCATCACCAAGCCAAACCACAAGGATGACAATGAGGTATGGCAGCTGTTTTTTGACGGATCAAGGAGTAGACAAGGTGCAGGAGGTGGAGCCGTGCTTGTTTCACCTCGAGGAGTAAAGTACTATTCAGCTTTTAGATTTCAGTTTACATGCTCCAATAACACTGCTGAATATGAAGCCTTGGTGCAAGGGATGCATTGGGCAATCAAGAAGAAAATAAAGAACTTGCAAGTCTTTGGGGACAGTGAATTGATTGTAAATCAGGTCAAGGGACAACATGCTGCCAAGAATGATCTACTCAAGTGCTACAAGAACAGGGTGTGGGACCTCATGGAAGATTTTGAGGGTTTTGGCATCAAATCCATTCCTAGGAAAGAGAATCAAGCTGACTGACAGGCTTGCAGCAGTAGGGGCAGCCTTTGACATTGTGGAAAGCATTCAACAAGACAAGGTACAGCCAAACATCCACGTGATTGTGAGGCCTTCAGTGCCAGATAACAATGTCAGTTGGCAAGTGTTTGAGAATGACCAGCAAATCATCCATTTCTTGCAAGAAGAAGCCGAGTTCTCAGCTAAGAATCAAGAAAAATTGGAACAACAGTATGGTGACCAAGTGGTACAGCTGAGAACTAACAAGCTGCCCAAGGGACTTATCACTTTGGAGTCCATTTTTAATCCCAATGATCAGTTTAGAAAGGAGAAAGCAAACATTCAAGTCAAGAGAGAGGATTCAGTATCCATCTTGGTAGAAGAGAACAAACCATTGCAAATTGGAAGGATGACAACTGAACAAGAAAGGTATGAGTTCATACAACTGTGTCAAGAGTTCCCTGACGTGTTTTCTTGGAGCTATGAAGACTTGAAAGGTTTCAATCCCAACTTAGCTCAACATACCATCGAATTGGATCCAAATACTAAGCCTGTCAGGCAGAAACAAAGACCAGTCAATCCACACATGGAGCCTCTCATGAGGAAAGAATTGGACAAGCTGATTGAGTCAAGAATCATATTCCCAATCAAGCATTCTAGTTGGGTTGCCAACTTAGTTCCAGTCAGAAAGAAGAGTGGAGAGATCAGATTGTGTGTTGACTTCAGAGACTTGAATAGAGCCTCTCTCAAGGATCATTATCCGCTTCCATCAATGGAACAAATATTGCAGGTTGTAGCTGGTTCAGAAAGGTTTTCATTGCTAGATGGATATTCAGGCTATAATCAGATAATGGTGAAGGAAGAAGATCAATTCAAGATGGCCTTCACTACAAAATGGGGCACATATGCTTACAAGAAGATGCCATTTGACATCAAATGCCGAAGCAACATTTCAACGAGCTATGGATATGGCATTCAAAGGCTTAATCAACAATATAGTGCTGGTATACCTAGATGATATCACTGTCTTCTCAAAGAATACAGCAGACCATCTCTTTCACCTCAGGCAAGTGTTTCAGAGGTGTAGAAGGTTCGAGTGTCGTTGAATCCAAAGAAATGTATATTCTTGGCACACGAGGGCAAATTGTTGGGCCACATTGTCTCTAGGGAAGGGCTAACAATTGATCCTGAAAGGGTTGAAGCCATCCGAACGCTTCCATTGCCACACCACAAGAAATCTCTTCAAAGCTTCTTGGGAAGGATAAACTTTGTCCGCAGATTTGTGCCTAATTTTGCCACTCTTGTGAAGCCTTTAACCATGATGTTGAAGAAGAATCTGGCATTCAAATGGACAGCAGAAGGCAAAAAGAGTTTTGAAAACATCAAGCATGCAATATCACAAGCTCCAACTCTTATCAACCCAGACTTCTCAAAGGACTTCATGTTGTATGCGTTTGGAGGATCAGATACAATCTCAGCTATCTTGACATAGCTGAATAGAGAAGGTTCGTAAGCCCATAGCATTCTTCACCAAACCTTGGAAGATTACGAAATAAAGTATTCTTTCATCGAAAAGCACGTCCTTGTTGTCATCAGGAGCTTGAAGAAGTTCAGACATTTGGTCTCAAACAATAAGATTCAGCTGCTGGTGTCTCATGCTGGTGTCAAGGACTTTCTCCTAAACAAGGATTTAAATGAGAAGAGAGCAGGTTGGATCACTCGGGTGATGGAATATGATATTGAAATCAGAGTAACCAAACTGGTTCATGGCAAAGGTTTGTGTGAGCAACTCGCTTCCAAACAACCAGACGGCTCAGAAAGTGAAGAGGATGCTTGTCCTACTACTACAGAATGATCAAGAACAACCAGCTGATGATGCACCCATTCCATGTTGGACTCAAGACCTTGTGCATTACCTCCAAACAGGCTTGTGCCCTCCAGAAGTGAGCAAGGCAAAGAGGAGATACTTCAGACTACAAGCTATCCCGTATGTACTCATTGACGGTATCTTGTTCAAGAAGGACATCAATGGTGTTCTATTAAGATGCATTGGAATATGTCAAGTCGAGAAGATCATACACGAGTTCCATGATGGGGAAGCAGGAGGCCACTTTGCTCCACGAGTGACAACTCTCAAAATCATGAAAGTTGGTTACTATTGGCCTACTGTGTTCAATGATTGCTACTCATGGGTCAAAAAATGCAAGAGATGTGCATTCTTCACAGGAAAGGAGAGGTTAGCAGCTGCCCCTTCATCCAATTTCAGTAAATCAGCCATTCATGCAATGGGGATTGGACTTCATTGGGGTTATCAATCCCAATTCAAGTCAAGGCCACAAGTGGATACTTACAGCAATGGATTATTTCACCAAGTGGACCGAGGCAGTGGCACTCAAGGAGGAAAATGAATCTAATATCTTAGATTTCTATGAAGGGATAGTCACGAGGTTTGGTTCCCCTGCCACTATCATATCAGACAATGCATTGGCATTCCTTGGCACAAAGATCACTGAATGGGCTATCAAGAATTGTGTGTATCTCAGCACTTCATCGAACTATTACCCTCAAGGTAATAGTCAAGCCGAGTCTACAAATAAGAACCTACTAAGAATCATCAGAAGGACTCTGGATGAAAACCAAAGGACTTGGCACGCAAAGCTCAAATCAGCCCTATGGGCTGATAGGATCACACCCAAGAGGTCTACAGGAAGCTCTCCATACAAGCTTGTGTATGGGAAAGAAGCAGTTCTACCTATATCACTTGAGTTGCCAACATTGGAGCTCATGAAACAGTTGGAACTAGCTGAGTTTGAACCCATGGAGGTTAGATATGCAGAATTAATGGAGCTCCAAGAAGTTAGAGAGTATGCAGCCCAAGCAATAGAGAAGGATCAAGCCTTGATCAAGAAGACTTTTGATAAGAAAGCCAAGGCTAGAACCTTCCAGATTGGAGATCTAGTGTTGAAATGGGATGCAGATCGTGCAAAACCAGGAAAGCATTCCAAGTTCGATGCCATCTGGAGTGGCCCTTACATGATCATTGAATGCAAAGGTAGCAATGCTTTCCGACTGGCTAAGTTGGATGGTGAAGAATTACAGGTTCCAGTCAATGGGATCTATCTCAAACGTTGCTACTAGAAAGAAAGCTTTTCACCCTTGTAAATATTAATTTAGAATTTCCATTCCTCTAAGTGCTTATGCACATTGTACTACTGTTAGAATAGTTTGATTTCCCTAAGTGCTTGTGCACATGTCCTATTGCTTCTAGTATGTGCATGTTTGCAGTTCATCAAGCCTTCGGAAGAGAATTTGCAGCCACGGGAGAACCAACTCAACAAATGTTTCAATAGCTCAAGGACACAGTTTTCAAATTTTAGATCAGCTGAGAGGTTATCAAACAGACTCCATGCCCAATGGATTGCTATGAGCAGCTGGCCCTGTTCTTCATCTGACAGGCAGATAACCCCGCTGAGTCGCCAAAACTGTTATCCAAAATTCACCCCCAGGGTAAATTTTGATAACATGCATCAGATTATTCAGTCCCGAGCAAGTATATTGATTCAAGGCAAAAATCATGTTTCTGGGGTCCCCTCGGCTTCTTTCTAACTCTCCTGTCCAAGAAGAAAACCCAGCAAGTTCTAAAAATGTGAAAAATTGCAAAAACCAAGCTTGGTGCCGAAATACAGAGAAAATCAGCTAAGTCCTAGTCCAGGCGGTCCTTGGGACAGTTGGGACGTCGGGGCGCGAATCGGCCGAAAGGCCGCCAGCGGTCTCAGCATCCGGGACAGTTGGGACGTCGACTCGAGAGACGCGAAAGGCCCGAATCGGCCGAAAGCAAGAAAAATTACCTAAGTCTTTGTTTCACAGTTGGGACATCCGGGACAAAAGTACGCGAAGGACGTGGATCGGCCGGTTTGGCGCAAGTCAGTCCATTTCGGTGGTTCGAAAGATTTGTCCCAGCAGTCCGGGACAGTTGGGCCAAAAGTACGCGGGGGATGCGAACCGGCCGGTTTGGCCGAAACAGAGGACTTTCGTTTGGGACATCCGGCCAAAAGTACGCGGGACGTGAAAAGCCGAAAGAGCCGAGAGCGAATGGAATCTTGCCACGTGTCTTCACCGCAAACAGGAACAAGGAAGCCCGAATCGGGTGGTTCGGAGAAATTTGTCCCAGACAGTTTGGGACATCCGGGCCAAAAGTACGCGTGGGATGCGAAAAGGCGAAGTGGCCGGAAAGAGACAAGGAGGCCCATGGATGAATCGTAGCATGACACGTGTCACAAGGGGAAGCGCAATGGAAATTGGCTAAGTGTTTTTTGGCCAAAAAATTTCAAAGGGCAAGGTTTGAAGGGTCGGCCCGAGCTAATAGACACAGGACACGTGTCCTAAGGCGGGGAGTTCGAGCCAGGGAAAGACTTAGGAAAATTTGACAAAAGTCTTGGGCCAAAAAATTAAAAGACAAGGATGACCCCGCGCCCCTGTCCTCCAACCAGATCACGCCACGTGTCCCAAGTGGCGGGGCGCGGGGAAAAAATGGAAAATTTTCCAAAGTTATAAAAAGTCAAAATTTTCAAAGGAAAACCCACTGGAAAGGGAAGGAGAGAGAATTTCTCATCCAATCAGTGCCTGACACGTGTCATCCAAGTGGCAGAGCGCGGGAAAAATTCAAGTATTTTCCCGCCGATCCGTTTTGGCCTGTTTTTTGCCCTAAATCTTCAGATCGCCATAACTTTCGATCCAGAGCTTGGATTTTCACGTTCTTTATATCAATGGAAAGCTAGTGAAATTCTCTACATGATTCCAAGGTCAATCTTGCATTTTGGTTCATTTTGGAGAGATAAAATCAAGAAACGTCTCTGGCGTGGTAATGGCCAGAACTGACGTTTCAACAACCAGCTTTAATGCAAAATACAGTCCGCTCTTGCCAGGGTTCTCACCCACCGCCATAATGAGATAAACTAAATGCGACCTAGAAGTGGTTGGGGTAGATCTAACTTTCCTCTCTCTTCCCTCTCTCATTCTTCCTATATATTGTAAAGAGGGGCTTCTTTCTAAGGGTCGAACATTCCTGTTTTGCTCCTCCCTTCTTCTCTTTATCAGGCGAATTTGTGGAGTTCAAACCTCCCATTTGAAACTGTAATGCGACTCTACCTCTTGGCATTTTGTAGTGTATTGTATCAATCTTTGGAGCAAGTAATGCATGTCTGTGGATGATTCTCAACCCTCTCTGTGTTCATTTGCATCCTCCTGGTCTTTCACTACAAATTTTGTTATCTGTGCATGATCTTGCATCACATTTGAATGGTCTGTGTTTATTGGCAAGATAGGTGTTCTTCATTCCTCGGTGCATCACCTCTGTTAGCTTAGGTTTATTTTTATGCATCTTCTTACCCTGTCTCCCTGGCGAGTTAGATTAGACTTTGAGTAAACCCTCTACATTTTTTGTGCATCTGAACAGAGGAATAGGAACCAGCCTTCTCTGGAGATTCCTTTCTCATTTTGCAAGTCCCACACTTGGAGAAAGGATTCAATGTTATGTAATCACACTAGATGCTAGTATGATCAACCTAGAAATCTGATCAACATTTAAACCCTTGATTTACTCTATGCTAACACTTAGCTAAATAACTACAAACTAAAGAATTTCAAAATTCAAATTTGAGGTTTTGAGGAAGCCTCTTATTACAAGCCAAAATGAGTCCAAATGGACTAATTACATTAGATAACCTCCAAATGAACTCCACACACATCTAGAGGACTAAATCACAACCAAAATTTTCTTTTTACAATGATTCTCATACATCGTACTTTTTTAAAAGGATATATTTGAGCTCAATTTTGTATTTTTTCTTTCTCTTTTTCCAATTCTTTTGCATCTTTGAATTTCTTCTTCTTTTTCTCGCACTTGATCTCGGCTTCTTGTTTCTTTACTCTCTTTTGTCTTCTCCTTGATTTCTTTCCTATTCATCTTCTTGATCCATTATTTCTCTTTCTTCATTTTTTTATTCTTCTTCTTCATGTTTTATATGTACTTTATCACAAATTTTTGCTTCTCTTAATATCTTGTTCTATACTAGCACATACATAGTTAAAAGCCACCATCGATTGCAAAAATAGAGGCAAATAAGTCTTCTTCTTATCTTATCTCTTCACCATATTGAATTCTTCATCCTTTTGTTGATCTTCCCTTCTTAAGAGCATTGTATTTTGTTGTAGTTCATCATATTCTTGCTTGTTTTCTTCACCTTAGATATTCATCTCACCTTGATCTTCATTGCATGCTTCATTTGTTAATGTTTCTCTAGTATTTGTCTTGTTTTTCACCTCATCTTCTCCACTTAACCAACTCCACATGCTTGTAATATATTTCCATGATCCTCTTATCTAACTAACATTTACACTTTCACCTTTGACTGATTCCAACTGAGCTTGAACTTTCTCACAAACTTAATCATCTTTCTTTTCTTCATTTTTATTCTTTATCTCTTCATTCAAGGCATTATTTCTAAGATTTTATTCATCTTGAGTACCTACATTAACACATACAAAGACACCATTAGATTTAAAATTTGGAGGCCTTTTAGCCTCTTGAGAAGCCCCATCAATGAGCTCTTCTTCTTTTTCAACTCGCTTTACTCATCTTCTTCATTATCTTATTCTTCTTCAAAACAAGCTAATAATCTTGTAATCACCTCTTTTAAATCAAAATTATAAACTTCCTCATACACCACTTCTTTAGAAATATCTTCCTCTTGTTTTCTCATCCTCTTCTCTATTTTATTTAGCTCACTCTCTTCCCTTATTATCACTTCTCTCGGTTGCATTTTTTATTCCTTTTCACAAGTAGCTCTATATGTCATTTGACTCCTTTTTTCATCAAAAAATAACTAAATTGCTTCCTTTTATCACATTTTTATCTTCCATCGGTTCTACTAAATTATCCACAAATTTTCTTAAACTCCTTAAGCTCTTGTTCAACCCAAAACTCTTACATCCTTGTTATCTCTCTTATCCTTTCTTCTTTTCTCTTCCTTTATTTTTCCTTCCTCATCTCTTTCATCATTTTCTCTATTTATTCCATTTTTCCCCCTCTTTGATACCAAATAATGTAGAGGCTGATGTCAATCAACAACTAATTCAAATGTTAGAAAAAATATCGTAATCATCACCAAAACCATACCATTTTTTTCACCTTTCTCAAAGCCAAAAACTTGCATTTCATCAACATATGTTATATACAACTAATTCAAAGATTGAAAACACACTTCCCTAATTGATTCCACTAAACAATCATGTAAAATTTCTTGGAGAAGTACCTACCCTTTATTCTTACCCCAACTCACCCTAGACTTCACTACTTCCTTCTAGCCCTCCAAAATAAAAATTTGAGCATAAAAGACACAAAACCATGACCCAAGATTCACTGATAAAATTTTCTAATACCCTTTAAGCCCATTAGAGAGCCTACAAATTTTCATCACTCAACCCTTTACCCATTTTATTTTATACTCCTTTTACCATTTTTCTCACTTCCCTCAATTAGCCCTAGTTTTGAGAAAATTTATGCCTGGAAAAATCCACTAACCTAAAACAAAAGTGTGATACTTTTATGATACCCATTTTCCTCCTTGTGCTCTATACAATGTTTTGAGGTCTATCTCACTCTCCATCATTCCCAACACCATTTTCTTCCTTTCTAGGTCTTATTAGGTCTACACCTAGGGTTTCTCTTTTCCCACGGTTTCCTCACCTTATCTCCACTTATATTTAACTAAAAAAACTTGTTCAATGCCTTTACAAGCTTCCAAATCCCTTCTATAGCTTTGCTTTATATTTACCACTTTTTAGCTTCATGTGCTTTGTACTTGTTCTAAATGCTTAATCGTCTCCTCGCTATGTTTTAATTTCCTTAACTTGTCATCATTTGAAGGAATTTATTACTCCATCCTCCATTTTCATGATTCTCTCTCTCATTCTATTCAATTCTCTCATTGGATTTCATTAGGACACTCTTACCCCTTGTTTTCATTAGCCCTTATAAACTCCTTTTCTAAGCTTGAACAGGAAAATCCTTCACCTTATTGAAATAGATCACTTTGGCATCCAAAGTGTGATTGCATAACATCAATCCTTTCTCCAAGTGTGGGACTTGTAAAAATGAGAAAGGATTCTCCAGAGAAGGTCGGTTCCTATTCCTCTCGCTCGGATGCACACGAAATATGCAGAGGGTTTTCTCAAAACCTAATCTAATCTGCCAAGGAGACAAGGTAAGAAGATGCATAAAATAAATCTAAGCTAATAGAGGTGATGCACCGAGGAATGAAGAACACCTATTTTTCCAGTGAACACAGACCATTTGAATGTGATATAAGATCATGCACAAATGACAAAGCTCGCAGTGAAAGACCAGAGGATGCAAAATGAACACAGAGAGGGCCGAGAATCATCCACGTACATGCATTACTTGCTCCAAAGATTGATACAATACACTACAGTAATGCCATGAGGCGTAATAGTATTACAGCTTCAAATGAGAGGTTCAACTCCACAAATTCGCCTGAGGAGAAGAAGGGAGAGGCAAAACAGAAAAAATGTTCGACCCTTGAAAAGAAGCTCCTCTTTACAATATATAGAAAGAATGAGAGAGGAAAGAGAGAGGGGGAAGCCAAATCTACTCCAACCACCTCCAGGTTGCATTCAGTTCATCTCATTATGACAGAAGCGGCGGATCCTGGCAAAACGGCGGGCTGTCCAATGTAAGCGCGAATCTGTCTCGCCGTATTAAAGTTGTTTGTTGAAGCATTACTTCTGCTTGTTATTTCGCGCCAGAGGCGTTTCTTGATTTTCTCTCTCCAAACTGAACCAAAATGCAAGATTGACCCTAGAATCGTGTAGAGAATCTCACAAGCTTTCCGTTGATATAAAGAACGTGCAAATCCGAGCTCTGGATCGAAAGATATGTCGATCTGAAGATTTAGGGCACAAAACAGTGAAAACGGATTTTTAAATTTCTTCCCGCGCTCTGCCACCTGGATGACACGTGGCAGGTTCTGATTCACTGAGCAACTCTCTCTCCTCCACCTCTCGCGGGCTCTCTTTGAAATTTCCTCAGGCCCTAGCCGACACGTGGCACTATCCCATCGGTTCGGCCGATCCTTCAAAACTCGCCTTTGACTTTTTGACCATTTCCTTTGACACGTGTCATGATTTGTCAGTTCTTCTCGCCCTTTCGCTCCTTCGCATCCACCGCGTCCATTTGTCCTTTGTCCTGATGTCCCAGCTGGGACAAAATCCTCTCGCTTGGGACAAAATCCTCCTGGCTTCGCCCGATTCGCCGGCTTCGCCCCATTTGTCCCACTTGTCCCCGTGCTTCGCGGACAAATTCTTCCGGCTCGCCCGATCCGGCCGATTCGCGCCCTCACGGCCCGATGTCCCATTTGCTCCTGAACGCTTTGTTCTCATTTCGCCGAACCGCCGGCTCGCGTATCTTTGTCCCGCATGTCCCAAAGCGCTTAGTGCGAAAGTTCTCCTTTTCGCCGATCCGGCTTTCCGCGTCCGCCGGCCCATTTGTCCCACTTGTCCTAGCTTTCCTCAGGCCAAGTTTCTTGTTTCGCCGAACTGCCGGTTCAAGGCCTTCGCGCACTCTTGTCCCACTTGTCCCTTTGCTGTTTGGGCCGCCTGTAGGCTTTTCGGCCGATCCGCGCCTTGACGTCCCAAATGTCCCGACTGTCCTGGGACTAGGACTTAGCCGATTTTCACATTTTTTTCTGGCCCAAGCTTATCTTCTGCAACTTCTTCGCATCTTCTCAGAGCTTGCTCTTTTCAACCTGGACGGGAGAGTTAGAAAAATTTCTGAAGGGACCCTAGAAACATGACTTTTTGCCCTGAATCAATTTATCTGCCTGGGACTTGAGAATTCTGATGCATGTTATCAAATTAACCCTGGGGGGGTGAATTTTGGATAACAATTTGGCGACTCAGCGGGGTCACCTGCCTGCTAGGTAGAAGATCAGTGGCCTTTAGCGATCTATTGGGCATGGAGTCATAAGCAATAACCTGAAACGAGCCTGATATCTAATCCCGAGCCTGATACTGCAACTTCTTCTCCAACAACACTCGAATCAGAAAAACAACCCGAGAGCAAAAAAACTCGTGCCAAGCACTTAGGAAAATCAAACCTAACTACAACAGACAATGTGCACAAGCACTGGAGGAATGAAAATCTAATTAATATTTACAAGGTAGTGAACTTCCTCTAGAGGCAACGCTTGAGATAGATTCCATTGACTCGAATCTGCAGCTTCTTCACCATCCAATGAGGCCAATCGAAAGCATTGCTTTTTGCGCTTCAGTGACCATGTATGGGCCACTCCAAATGGCATCAAATTTGAAATGCCTTCCTGGTTTTGCCCGATCTGCATCCCATTTCAACACTAGATCTCCAACTTGAAAAGATCTATCCTTGGCCTTTCTGTCAAAGGTCTTCTTGATCAAAGCTTGATCCTTTTCCATTGCTTGGGATGCCTGATTTCTGATCTCTTGCAGCTCCATCAATTCTGCATATCTCACCTCCATAGGCTCAAATTCAAGCAACTCCACTGCTTCATGAGTTCCAATGTTGGCAACTCAAGTGACATGGGCAAGATTGCTTCTTCCATGTATGCAAGCTTAAATGGAGAATTACCTCGTGGATCTTTTGGGAGGATCCTATCAGCCCATAAGGCTGATTTCAGCTTGGTATGCCAAGCCCTCTCGGTTCTCATCAAGAGTCCTCCTAATGATCCTCAAAGCAAGTTCTTGTTTGTAGACTCGGCCCGCCATTACCTCGAGGGTAATAGTTTGATGAAGTGCTTAGGTAGATCCCGCTTCTTGACAGCCCACTCACCACCTTAGATCCAATGAATGCCAATGCATTATCGTAGATTATCATTGTAAGCAGGTACGCCAAATCTAGTAGTTATCCCCTCGTAAAAGTCCAAGATGCTAGACTCATTCGCCTCTTTGAGTGCTACTGCTTCTGTCCATCTGGTGAAGTAGTCCGTGGCTGTCAAAATCCATTTGTGTCCTTGGCTTGAATTGGGGTTGATGGCTCCAATGAAGTCTAAACCCCATTGCATGAATGGCTGGTCAACTGAGATTGGATGTAATGGAAGGGCAGCGAGTCTCTCTTTTCCTGTGAAGAATGCACAATTCTTACATCTCTTGATCCATGCATAGCAATCACTAAAGATTTTAGGCCAATAATAACCAGCCTTCATGATTTTTAGAGTCACACTCTTGGTGCAAAATGGCCACCAGCTGGTCCATCATGAAACTCTTTTAATACCCTTTGGATCTGACCTGTGTTAATGCATCTCAGCAGCACTCCATTCACATCCTTCTTGAACAAAACTCCATCAATGATGGTATATGGAACAGCCTGCAACCTGAAGTATCTCCTCTTCGCTTTGCTCATTTCTGGAGGGCATAGGCCTGTTTGTAGGAAGTGCATAATGCCTTGGGTCCAGCAAGGAGTCGGGGCAGCATTGTCTTCTTCTTGTCTGCCACTCGGCTCATGGCTGTCTTCTGAATCAAAACAGCCTCTTCTTTCATCGCATACTTCCTTTTGCTTCCCAAAACCAGCTGCTCACACAATCCTTTCCTCTTACCAGCTTGGTGATCTTGATCTCAATGTCATACTCCATGACACGGGTGATCCAACCTCGCCCTTTTCTCATTCAAATCCTTGTTGAGGAGGAAGTCCTTAACCCCAAAGATGTGAGACCAGCAATCGACCTTGTTGTTTGAGACTAAATGCTTGAATTTCTTCAAGCTTCGATTACATCGCAAGCACATGCTTTTCAATAAAAGAGTACCTCACTTCGCAAATATCTAGGCTCGGTCAAGAAGGCAATCGGTTGCTCATCATTATCTTTGTTCTCATTGCACTGCAATGGCAGAAATAGTGTCATCACCTCCAAATGCATAGAGGATGAAATCCTTGAAAAGTCCGGGTCATGAGAGTGGGTGCTTGGGAGATGGCTTCTTCGATTGCTTCAAAACTCTCCTTGCTTCTCGTCCACTTCAAAGCCATGCTTTTCCTTAACATTTTGGTGATGGGCTTGACAAGGGCTGCAAAATCTGGGACAAACCTCCGAACAAAGTTTATCCTTCCCAGAAACTCAAGGGCTTTCTTGTGGCTTGCAATGGTAGAGCTCTTATGGCTTCAACCTCTCTCGATCAATCGCTAATCCTTCCTCGAGACAATATGGCCAAGGAGCTTCCTTCATGTGCAAGAAAGATGCACTTCTTAGGATTTAAGACACTCCAACTTTCTACACCTCTCAAACACTTGCCCGAGGTGAAAGAAATGGTCTCACGCATTCTTTGAGAAGACAAGAATATCATCTAGGTATATCAAAGACTATCTTGTTGATCAAGCCTTTGAATGCCATATCCATAGCTCGCCGAATGTTGCTCCGGCTTCGATACCCAAATGGCATCTTCTTGTAAGCATATGTGCCCCATTTGGTCATGAAGGCTGTCTTGAACTCGGTCTTCCTCCTTTACCATAATCTGATCAAGCCCGAGTAACCATCAAGTAGTGAAAACCTTTCTCAACCAGCTACGACCTGCAATATTTGCTCCATGGAAGGGAGTGGATAATGGTCCTCGAGAGAGGCTCTATTCAAATCTCTCAAGTCAACACACACCCGATCTCTCCACTCTTCTTCCCGATCGAACTAAGTTGGCAACCCAACTAGAATGCTTGATCGGGAATATGATTCTCGACTCAATCAGCTTGTCCAATTCTTTCCTCATGAGAGGCTCCATGTGTGGATTGACTGGTCTCTGTTTCTCCGACAGCTTAGTATTTGATCCACCCGATGGTATGCCGAGCTAAGTTGGGATCAAACCTTTCAAGTCTTCATAGCTCCAAGAAACACGTCAGTGGAATTCTTGACATAGCCGTATGAACTCACACCTTTTCTTGCTCAGCTTGTCATCTTTCCAATTTGCAATGGCTTGTTCTCTTCTACCAAGATGGATACCGAATCTTCTCTCTTGACCAATGTTTGCTTTCTCCTTTCTAAACTGATCATCAAGGGTTAAAAATGGACTCCAAAGTGATAAGTCCTCGGGCAGCTTGTCGGCTTCACCACATATCACTTGGTCACCATATTGTTGTTCCAACTTTTCTTGATTCTTAGCCGAGAACTCACTTCTTCTTCGCAAGAAATGGATGATTTGCTGGTCATTCTCATACTTGCCAACCGACATCGTTATCCGCACCAAGGCCTCGACAATCACGTGGATGTTTGGCTGTACCTTGTCTTGTTGAATGTTTTCTACAATGTCAAAGGCTGCCCCTCATACCGCTGCAAGCCTCGCAAGCCAGCTTTGATTCTCTTTCCTAGAATGGCTTTGATGCCAAACCTCAAAATCTTCCATGAGGTCCCACACCCTCGTTCTCAGCACCCGAGTAGATCATTTTTGGCAAGATGTCATCCCTTGACCTGATTTACAATCAATTCACCGTCCCCAAAACTTGCAAGTTCTTTATTTTTTTCTTGATTGCCCAATGCATCCTCGCACCAAGGCTTCATATTCAGCAGTTGTTATTGAGCATGCAAATTGAAATCTAAAAGCTGAATAGTATTTTACCCTTGAGGTGAAACAAGCACGGCTCCACCTCCCGCACCTTGTCTACTCCTTGATCCATCAAAAACAGCTGCCATACCTCATTGTCATCCTTGTGGTTTGGCTTGGTGATGCTAGGAATAGGTTGACTTTCTTCGTATATACAATAGACTCCTAGCTCGATTCTTCTATTCCTCGATAAGGATCAAAAGCATGCACCTTGCTTGCCCATTCATCAAGAGTTAATCCGGGATGTTTCCAACCTTAGTGTCGCTTCATCCGTGCTTAGGGTGATCTTCTCGATCAAATGCCGAGCAATCGACATTAATCCGACTTGGAGTGTAGGGCTCAATATGGAAGTTTGCAATAGGTTCAGATCTGATTGTGGCCTTAGTTCCATATCTCGTCTCTAATAGCATGTGTGACCAATCAATGACAAATATCCCCAATCTTGGCAAAGAAGTCCTCGACAAACATAGGGCAAAGAGTGGTGGAAGGTCTATGACTCGACACATCTTGTAAAACAACAACATTTGACATGCATGCAAGGTAAGACTCAAATTTCTAATCACTCCAACTCAAGCTATTGCTGTCCCATCCAACCGCACTACTCCTTTAGATGTTATTTCATACCGAAGCCCTAACTCCGATCAGCTATTTGTTTGGGCATGACAGAGCTACTTGCTCCAGAATCAATCATGCAATTATGCACTAGCTGATTTCCAATGATTAATGAAACATAGAAAGGAGGGGGTTTCAACATCTTACCTTGTTGTCCTCCATGATTTCCTTCAGATTGGGCAGCATTTGTAAGCACTTTGTCTTGCATCTGCTGATTCGAAGCTGGCCAGTCCTTCATGGCAGCTTGCAGCAGATCTCTTTGGCCTGGGATGGATAGGGATTCCCACATAGATATATTGACGTTTGTCTTCTTCATCTGATCAATGATACTGAATGGTGATGAAGGATCTCTCTGCTGTCCCTTGGTTTGCACATTTACTCCTTGTATGTGGGCAGCAACAGCTGGCATTTGAGTTGGCCTAGGGGCTGTTCTTGGCTGCCTCAGGCATTTGAAGCGGACTTTGCTTGCCAATCATTTGTGGAGCCATGGAAGGTTGTGGATCGGGCTCAGGCTAATGGCTGCTCTTCACCCAAATTTCTCCTTTTTGACCTTGTGTTTGCTGCAACACCTTGAGAAACTCGCCCGGTTCATGCCACAAAATCCTCTCGCTTGCCAATTTACCAATGTGGTGTCATTTGGGGCTGATTGTTGTTGGAATGTTTCTTGTTGTTGGCTGTTTTCTTGACTCGCTCTCACCCTCCACACCAAAGTCGCTACCATTAAAGCTTGAGTCAAAGCACCATCAAGCACATGGATTGATTATGAGGCTCATTACATGGAAAACACCAATCATACTCCCGGGCAATGTTGTTTTGTGGCTCGTACTAATGCCCTAGAGGCGAGATATGGCATTTGGATTATAGGGCTGGAATGGTCTATCGATAGAGGCCTTGTTTGATTCATATTTGCAGCTGGATTAGGTGGCCTTTGAGGCTGATATGGCTGCCTATTAGGTTGAGCTTGAGGCTGATATGAAGGTCTAAAACCTTGAGCTTGCATTGTTTCGAGAGTGACCAGCTCATTACCTAGATTTTGCAATTGCTTCATGACCTCTCAAGCTCATTTGGGGCACTTGAGATGAAGTGGAAGCTTCATTTGAACTCGATTTCTAGGAGTGGGAATAGGAGCTAAGACAGTGCTTGACTAGCACTGGGCTCTCTAAACTTGGATATAATGGCATTGAGGCCTAGAGCCAATTTACCACTTGATAAGACAGCTTTCAGCTCTAATGGCAATGCTATAAGCAAGCAGGGTAAGGTCATGTGCCTCCCATAGATTGAATTAACATAGAAATATCAAATTCAAAGCTTTAAGATAGTATAGAAAAGCACCTTCTCATTGGGCCTCGATCGCACCGGAATCCTATCCCAAGACCTTTGAAATCTGAAGTTGAAATCGGCCACCGCTCATCGGGGGCTCTCTTGATAGTTGTTAATTGTTCCAAAGAGAGACAAATTGTCTCCTTTTCTCCAAACCGCTCATGAAGTGCAATACACAAACTGATTCCAATTTGTGATAGAACCAAATTGCCAGTAAGGCTCCTAAACCATTGCAATGCTTTCCTCAATGAAGATGCCAAAGAATTTGACAAACACATCCATTTCATTTATCTCATGGATCGCACAGATGTTAGCAATGTCTTTTACATGATCACCAGAGTGGTATGATTTTCTCCAAAGAAAATGGAATGTTCTTCAACGCTGCAATCGAACTGGATTCTCGTATCGAGGGCAAGTGGGTCGCCGCTGAAATTGACAAAGGGATTTAGTGGTCAGCCATTCTCGATTGGGTCAAGGACTCTTGAATACCGAATGAAAGGCCGAAAGGTGGAGGAGTTGAGAGAGTTCTGCTTTGGTGGAGATGGAGACCTTTGAATCCTTCTTCCTCTTTGCCTTCTTCTTGAGATAATTACAGTATTCAAACAACACTTCTTCTTCTCCAACTCTTGACCTTGTGATTCTTCTCATAAGCTCTCAGTGCCTGCACCAATGAAACCAATGATGATCTTCCTTTTGGAGTCGCCAGATATGCGAATAATAGCTCTTTTCAAGCAAGAAAATTGCAGCAGATGCATATCAACTTTGCTGCAATAAAAATGAGACCTCTAGGTCCCACCGGGCGTGCCAAAACTGTTAGTGCAAAATCACAAAGACTTCGGATGCGTATCGTGTTTCTAGGTTGATCACTTTGGCATCCAAAGCAGATTGCAGATAACATTGAATCCTTTCTCCAAGTGTGGGACTTGTAAAATGAGAAAGGATTCTCCAGAGAAGGGCTGGTTCCTATTCCTCTGTTCAGATGCACACGAAATATGCAGAGGGTTTTCTCAAAACCTAATCTAATCTGCCAAGGAGACAAGGTAAGAAGATGCATAAAATAAATCTAAGCTAATAGAGGTGATGCACCGAGGAATGAAGAACACCTATTTTTCCAAAGAACACAGTACTATTTGAATGTGATATAAGATCATGCACAGATGACAAAACTCAGAAGTGAAAGACTGACCAGAGGATGCAAAATGAACACAAGAGAGGGCCGAGAATCATCCACATACATGCATTACTTGCTCCAAAGATTGATACAATACACTACAGTAATGCCATGAGGCAGAATAGTATTACAGTTCAAATGAGAGGTTCGAACTCCACAAATTCGCCTGAGGAGAAGAAGGGAGAGGCAAAACAGAAAAATGTTCGACCCTTGAAAAGAAGCTCCTCTTTACAATATATAGAAAGAATGAGAGAGGAAAGAGAGAGGGGGAAGCCAAATCTACTCCAACCACCTCCAGGTTGCATTCAGTTCATCTCATTATGACAGAAGCGGCGGATCCTGGCAAAACGGCGGGCTGTCCAATGTAAGGCGAATCGTCTGCCGCATTAAAGTTGTTTGTCAAGCATTACTTCTACTTGTTATTTCGCGCCAGGCGTGTTTCTTGATTTTCTCTCCAAACTGAACCAAAATGCAAGATTGACCCCTAATCGTAGAGAATCTCACAAGCTTTCCGCTGATATAAAGAACGTGCAAATCCGAGCTCTGGATCGAAAGATATGTCGATCTCAAGATTTAGGCACAAAACAAAGCAAAACGGATTTTTAAATTTCTTCCCGCGCCTCTCGCCACCTGGATGACACGTGGCGTGTTCCGATTCACCGAGCAACTCTCTCTCCTCCACCTCTCGGGGCTCTCTTTTGAAATTTCCTCAGGCCCTAAATGGGACACGTGGCACTATCCCATCGTTCTGGCCGATCCTTCAAAACTCGCCTTTTGACTTTTTGGCCATTTCTCAGGACACGTGTCATGATTTGGTCGGTTCTCGCCCTTTCGCTCCTTTCGCGTCCACCGCGTCCATTTGTCCCGATGTCCCAAAGTCGCTGGGACAAAATCCTCCGGCTCGCCCGATCCCGGGTTCGCCGTCCATTTGTCCCACTTGTCCCCGTGCTTCGCGGGACAAATTCTTCCGCTCGCCCGATCCGGCCGATTCAAGCCCTCACGGCCCGATGTCCCATTTGCTCTCCTGACTCTTTGTTCTCATTTCGCCGAACTGCCGGTTCACGCGTATCTTTGTCTCTGATGTCCCAAAGCGCTTAGTGCGAAAGTTCTCCTTTTCGCCGATCCGGCTTCCGCGCCCGCCGCGCCCATTTGTCCCACTTGTCCCAGCTTTTCCTCAGTCTGAAGTTTCTTTTTCGCCGAACCGCCGGTTCCGGCCCTCGCGCACACTCTTGTCCCACTTGTCCCTTTGCTGCTTTGGGCACCATAGGCTTTTCGGCCGATCCGCGCCTTGACGTCCCAAATGTCCCGACTGTCCCGGGGACTAGGACTTAGCCGATTTTCACATTTTTTTCTGGCCCAAGCTTATCTTCTGCAACTTCTTCGCATCTTCTCAGAGCTTGCTCTTTTCAACCTGGACGGGAGAGTTAGAAAAATTGCTCAAGGGACCCTAAACATGACTTTTTGCCCCGAATCAATTTATTATCAAATTAACCAGGTCTAAATGACCTCTCTTAACACAAAATAAAATATTTAGTCACAAAATCTCTTATTATCCACAAACAAAGTCTTGAGACTCGGGTTGTCTTGAATTTTATTTCAAATTACCAAAAGGAAAATGCATTTGATACTTACCTCTTATATCCAGGACCTTGACACTCTTATAATTTTATAACCAATGCTTATGAACTAGTTTGTGTGTTCCCAATCCCTTTCTTGAGGATTATAAATCAATTTCCACAGACAAGACACTTACTTCAATTCACATCTAGAGATATTAACCTTTACAACTAACATTGATATTTCATAGCTCATTTTGAGACTGTGTTATCATATTCTCGCAACCTCTAAACATATTTCTAAATTTCTTTGATCCCTTACCCTTTATGGTCAATCATGCATTAGTTCTTTAACTTGTAAAACATAGTTTTTCTCACCTCCATGTATTCACGGTTTCATAAACCTTGCATATAGACTGTCTTCATGCCTTTTTCACCTTATCATCTTGATTCCTCTGTCCTCCTATACCTGTACAATTATTCTATACTTGAATAGTATTCATACAACCATATTTAAGAGGAATCAATCATAAATGCATATATATTTATTACTAAATGTTTATATAAGACTTTGTTACATAGTAGTAGTTTAACGTTAAGAATATTTAATTGAAGAAATCATGTAAGTAAAGAGCTTCCAAGAGCCATTAGGGAACCAATTCTAAGAACACACCCCTATTTTATTCCTTATCACCCTCATTCTTCTTATCAATTCAAATAAATTTCATAATAAATGATTAGAAAAGTAGTAAGGGTTTTAACCACTAACCTCAACTATGGTTGAACTAACCTAAGAAGGTTTCCACCTTAGTTAAGATCAAGTAGACAACTCCTTAGGTGAAAATTATGCTCTATAAATCATTTAAACCCTTGAGTGACTCTATGCTAACACTTGGCTAAACAAATACAAACTAGAGAATTTGAAAATTCAAATTTGAGGTTTTGGAGGAAACCTCTTATTACAAGCCAAAATGAGTCCAAATGGACTAATTACATTACATAACCTCCAAATGAACTCCACACACACCTAGAAAACTAAATCATAACAAAAATTGTCTATTTACAATTATGCTCCTACATCATACTCCCCAAGAGGAGAGATTTGAGCTCAATTTTGTATTTATTTCTTTCTTTTTTTCCAATTCTTTTGCTTCTTTGAATTTCTTCTTCTACTACACTTGAGCTCATCTTCATGTTTCTTGACTCTCTTTTGTCTTCTCCTTGCTTTCTTTCCTTGTCATCTTCTTGCTTCATTATTTCTCTTTCTTCATCTTTGTCTTCTTCTTCTTCTTTTATATTCACTTTATCACGAATTTCTTTCTTCTCTTCATCTTTCACCTTCATATCTTGTTTTATACCTGCACATACATAGCTAAAAGCCACCTTAGATTGTAAAAATAGAGGAAAATTAGTATTCTTCGTGTCTTCTTATCTTCACCATCTTGAATTCTTCATCATTTTTCTGATCTTCCCTTTCTAAGAGCTTTGTATCTTGTTGTATTTCATCGTATTCTTGCTTGTTTTCTTCACCTTAGATCTTCATTTCACCTTCATCTTTATTGCATGCTTCATTTGCTAATGTTTCTCTAGAATTTGTCTAGTTTTTCACCTCACCTTCTCCATTTATCATTCTCCACATGTTTTTAAGAGCTTTCCATGATCCTCTTATCACACTAACAGTTGCACTTTCACCTTCGAATGAATCCAATTGAGCTTGAACTTGCTCACAAACTTCATCATCTTTCTTTTCTTCATTTTTGTTCTCTATCTCTTCATTCAAGGAATATTTTATTTCCTTTTATTCTTCATCTTTAGTAACTACATTAACACATACAAAGACACTATCAAATTTAAAATTTGGAGGCCTTTTATCCTCTTGAGAAGATTCACCAATGAACTCTTCTTCTTCTTTAACCTTCTACTCATCTTCTTCACTTGCTTGTTCTTCTTCAAGACAAGATAAGAAGCTTGTAATCACATCTTCTTCACCCAAATTATGAACTTCCTCATACACCACTTCTTTAGAAACCTCTTCCTCTTGTTTTCTCATCCTCTTCTCTATTTTATTTATCTATCTCTCTTCCCTTCTTATCACTTCTCTCGGCTGCATTTTTACTTCCTCTTCACAAGTAGCTCTATATTCCACTTGACTCCTATTTTCATTAAAAAAAAAAATACATTGCTTCATTTTATTATATTTATAGCATCCATCATTTCTACCACATATTTATTAAGCTCAGTGAGCTCTTGTTTAACCCACAACTCTTGCTTCCTGTTATCTCTCTTATCCTTTCTTCTTTTTCTTCCTTTATTTATCCTTCCTTGTCCCTTTCATCATTTTATCTATTTACTCCATTTTCCCCACTCGATAACAAATGATGCATAGGATAATTTCAATCAACAACCAATTCAAATGTTAGAAAAATCTTGTAATCATCATTCAAAACCATACCATTTTTTCACCTTTCTCAAAGCCAAAAACTTGCATTTCATCAACATATGCTATATACAACTAATTCAAAGCTTAAAAACACTCTTCACCTGCTTGATTCCACTAAAAAATCATGTACAAATGCTTGGAAAAGTACCAACCCTTCATTCTTACCCCAACTCACTCTAGACCTCACTACTTCCTTCTAGCCCTCCAAAATTACATTTTTGAGCATAAAAGACACAAAACAATGACCCAAGATTCACTTTAAAATTTTATAATACCCTTTAAGCCCATTAGAGAGCCTACAAAGTTTCATCACTCAACCCTTTACCCATTTTATTTTATACTCCTTTTACCATTTTTGCTCACTTCCCTCAATTAGCCCTAGTTTTGAGCAAATCTATGTGTTTGGAAAAATCCACTAACCTTCAAACAAAAGTGTGATACTTTTCTGATACCCATTTTCCTTTTTGTGCTTTGTATAAATTTTTGAGGTCTATCTCACTCTCCATCATTCCCAACACCATTTTCTTCCTTTTTAGGTCTTCTTAGATCTACACCTACGGTTTCAAGCTAAAACCTAGGGTTTCTCTTTCTCAACTAAAACAAACTTGTTCAAGGCCTTTATAAGGTTCCAACTCCCTCTGTAACTTTGCTTTCTATTTCCCATTTTTAGCTTCTTGTGATCCCTACTTGTTCTAAATGATTAATTGTCTCCTTGCTTTGTTTTACTTTCCCTAACTTGTCATCATTTGAAAGATCTTATCACTCCATCATCCATTATCATGAATCTCTCTCAATCTATTCAATTAACTCATTGGCTTTCATTAGGACACTCCTACCCCTTGTTTTCATTAGCCCTTCTATAGTCCTTTTTAAGTTTGTAACATGACAATCCTTCCCCTTATTGAAATGTGAATTCCTTTTAGACTTTACAAAGTGCTTAAGTTCTTTTATCAAACCAAATACTCATCATTATAGTCCTTATTTTCCTAGAGTGTTATATGAGCTAGAACCTCATTTAGCTCGAAATGAACGCTCACCCGAATCACGCACGCCTACGGGTCCCTCCTATGTGTTTACTTGTCAGTATGTTAGCATGTATAGTTGTTATGAAAATTAACCAAGTATTCATTCTTACAACTTAATCCACTCATTTAATTCATCTTGAAAACACATGTAATAAGGAAACAATCACTCTATGTAAATAATTACTAATACTAAATACATTATTATATTACCATTCATAGATCCATTGACAACCAAGATCTAACCACAATTATCCATTAACAAACCGAATTCACTACATAATGAAAGTTGAATACAAAACCAATCAATTTCCCAATGCATTGGACCATGCATGCAAGTATCAAAACAACATCTCTTTATGCAGAACATAACAATCCTAAGCATTGAGTACTCAAAACTAGCAACTCCTAAATAGTGACCTCAATAGGTATATATTGGGGTGGGGGCTTTCCCTTCACTACCCATGCACTCTCTTAATAATAGGCATGCCCAAAAATAGCCATGTGTACTATACATGCATGCTTTAAAACACTTTCTAATAATAGATTATCTAAGAATATTATGCTTTAATCCTATTAATTGTTGAGTATGGAGCTTAATTGCTTCATAGAAAGCTTTTTTTTACATGTTGCTAGTTTGTGATGGTAGCATCGATCGATTATCAACTAGCATGGGTCGAGTGACTAGCATTGGTCGAGAAGTGATCGGCATCGGTCAACTTTGTGCGAAGGTGCTTTTTTTTGTCGAGAATTAGAATAAATCTTTTTATTTAAAGATGATTTATAGATTGTAAAAGCATAGTTAGTTACCTATATATATATATATATATATATATATATATATATATGCATGTATGCATTGTATGAGGGTATGAGAGAAGAAAATAGCAATTTTTTTCATGTTATTTTTCTTGGTGAGAAAGAAAGAGTAGCTGAGTGAGGGAAATATTGAACATCTTATGAGGTGTTGGAAGATAGCAGAACTTCATTGTATTTCCTATGTAAAGAACTGAATAATAATTTTTGTCATTTCTTGGTGGACATAGCCCACACTTTGGGTGAACCACGTTAAATTTGGTGTTATCTTTCTCTTGTTTATTTTATCTTCTAGTTTATTTCTACATTCATTGCTTGTATGCTTTATCTGATTTTAGATTTTGTGCAACATTGTTATATGGTTAAACCCCAACAAAAGTACACACACATAACATAACATGTACCATGGTTCACCCAATGTGGGCTACGTCCACCAAATATAGAGATCTCATATATATATAATATAACAAGAGATTACAAATCAACTCTTCGCCACAAAAGTAAATGTATCTCTACAAGAGTATCTCTTCCTTCCAAATATCCAGCCGAGATCTTCCTCGGTACACTCAAATATGCCTCCATACCACCACCTATGTCTCCTTTAGATCTCTAACCAGATCTACCTGAGTGCACTAAAATTGTGCCTCTGAAACACCACTAGATCTCACATACACGATATTCATTTCTTTCAACTCATCTTCATCGTTGATCACCGGTGTACTCACAACTTGATCAAAATCCTGGAAACTATCAAATAAAAATTATGCCCTTCATGTGGCTTATTTTTCCTCTACTTCTAGTGCATGATACTATGCACGAGGTGTTCCTCTATCTTATCTTTATCATCCTTCTTTTGTTGGGTCGATTCTTCTTCTAAAGGTCATGTTATGATATTTCTCTCATGCATGAGCATACGCTCCAATTCCTCTAAATAATGTATTTTTGTTTCATACATGTCATGGTCTTGATCAACCAAATCTAGGTGTGCGATGGTGATAGTATTTGCGATGCATTATGCCTTGGTGTATGCCATGCGCGTCCATCCCTTCTCTGCACTTACCTCTTGTTTCAACTGCGCAATGATTTTATCTTTCTCAACTATTTCATTTTTGTAATCTCTTTATTTCATCATTTTTATCGACACCCTTAATCCTAATTCGATTCCATCTTATTCAATGTTTTTCTCTCATGCTCATCGATTAGGAGTTTTTCATCAACCATTGGAAAACTTTCTCCCGACACGGACTTCACCGAGTCTTAGATAATGACCTTACACTTACATCGAATTGTGGTTTCTTCATATGTGACCGGTATGCCTAGGATAACATATTTCTAGTTCACGGGAGGGCTTCCTTTTTCTTGTAGAACAGCCATAAGAATAAGTCCTTAGTGGCCACCGTGTTCGATATCTTGCACTCAATACTTTATTAGGATCATCAACATACTATATATGAGGGACTTTGGGAATATTTATTGTTCTTCCTTTACCTCTAGGCCCCTTAGGTATTTCTTGCATTACAATAAGTAGCATGCCAATTATTTCACTGAGTCCTTCATGTGTTCCTCTCCATGCTATCATTTTCACTCTCCCTTCTTCTCTCGAGTCATGGCCTATTTCCACCTCTAGGTATTTCTTTGGGCCCTCTACCTTGTACTCATAATGTACTTCCTCCTCTCTCTTAGGGGTCTCTTCTAATATGTGGGGAACCTCCTCCTCCTCATTCCTTTTAGGCCCTTCTACTTCTTTATTCCTCTTTGGGCTCTTCTCATGGCATGTGGAGTGCTCTTTCTTCTCTGAATCTTCCAAAGACTGAAAATAATGATGATAGTTGAGGAATCTCTTCTCCATACTTATATGTCTCCTCAATCTCCTCACTTGAAACCACCTTGGGTTTCTTCTTCACATGCGTCTTTTCTTGGGAATTGGTTTTTTGGTGAATTAGGATTCATAGTAGATGTACTCACATCCTTTCCAGTTTCCTTGTGATGTTCCTCTTTTTTATTGTCTTCTTCTTCTTCTCTGAGGGGAGGAGTCTCTTCACGGGTCCTCTTAGTTCCCACCTTTTGTCTCCTCTTAGGTGCATCAAGGATATTCAAATCATTCTCCACATACTTCCCATCAACCATACTTGGATTCAGATATATATAGACCTTCATGGCCTCCTAGATTCCTAGCTACCAAAGTAAAGGAGTTAATGTTGATATCATCTTATATCAAGGTCTCCATGTATGCATCCTTGTCGGAAAGACATACGTCTTATACAACGTATGGTATTCAAAATACACCTTGTCTGCATCAACATTCAATTCATGCACTTTTGTGAACCTATTCAAGATTCTTGTACCATGCTATAAAGACAAATGGGAGTTTACACGAAGGACTCTTCTTTCCATTATTTAAATAAAATCTACCAAGGTAGAAATGTTGATAAATGGAAAACTCTACCTTCCCTTCCAACAATTGAAAGTAGCTCACTCATAATGTGCCATTCTTTCCCAAATGCCTCATGCATCTGTTTATACCATCTATCCACCCTAAGATTGTAGGCATTATTGATCCCATCGCATGTGTAATTAGATAACCTTTTTGCATGGGACTAGTCTTCAGGTGAAACTTCCACATTTTCTCATTCATCCCATCTGAAACCCTAATTTCAAAGAAGAAAATCAATAAAGAGTATTTCACCAAATGTGATATTTTCTCTAGTGCATGCTTCCTCTATAATATCTTCAGCAATAAATGCAAAAAATATTATTTTCAGTACCCTTGACCATCTTCTTTTATGAAGCCATCACTTATTTACTTGCGTCCATCGTTCTTACACACAATTTTTTTATAATTCATGTGTTCATTCGGAATAGGGTCGATAAGATTTGATATATCCATAGCATTCCCTCCTCCTTGATACTTAAAGGTGGTGGTACTTATCTTCATCCCATCATCATCCTTCAGTCATTACGATGCGATTTCTACACCCGAGCTCCAAAGGCCATTAAATTTTCCAATCAAATGTGCAGTAAGGCACATCCTTCTCCACAAAAAGTATAAATAGTTCTCATGTACACATGACATAAGCTATTTATAAAGGTGATCCAACTTACCAAAATATGGGAGCTCATAAAGTTGAAGGGCTTCCACACTGCTCAAAACTTGATAGCCCTTATCATCATAAATGGTCTTATCATCTAAGGTTCTCTCGTTTGTTCCTCTAAATCAACTTGATTTATATTTCACACTCGTTGGACTTCAGTGATGGTTAAAATCATTAACGGCATCTTCATATAGGACACCCAATCTAGCCCCATAATAACTCCTAGTTATTTCATCTCTAAATACCATTCTTCTTGAATGTCCTCCACCATGGGCTTCACCTTTCCCTTCCCTTCACCTTAGGACACACGGTTGTTGTTTTCCTTGGTGTCCTTTATTTAAATTGTGTGAAATATCTCTTCTTAACGTGCCCTAGGTGCATGTAACTTCTTGTTCCCAATTTTCCACACCGAATATTGTTCTTACCTTGTATCCTTCTTTGTCTAGAAAACCTAGACAAAGAATCTTGAAACTCATCCTGCTTATTGCAAATAGACTTCCACACCACCCTCAAGCCTCAAACTTCCTTTTGAAGGAGATATCCTACTTGGTTATGTTCTTATTTCGATCTGTTTTTAGTCAATTCTTTTAGTTTTCATGCAAATTCTCATAAAAATGCACCAATTCACTCTTCACAGATGCCTAAGTTATTCACAAAGTAAGGTGAGAATGAACTCTCCCCGACACCCCTTTTATAGGTTTTCAAATTTTCATCGCATTAATTTCTCATCACCTACTACCATCTGAAACTTTAATTATGTTTTTCCACATTTTCATGCTTTCTTCTACGTGATTTAGTCGTAACATTCTAGCACGCTCACTACTTCCCAGATCACTGAGACCTCTTTACGTGTGCACCTCCCGCGTTGTATTATATAACCCTTTACACCATATACCAAGTAGTACATCCAACATCTACCTACCTTGAATTACATTGTGAGGCCTTTTCCTTGCGTGGTATTTAATCTAAGAATTTTTTTACTATCACCATCCTTTTCAACACATGTGACACCTCTTTCTTTTACTTGCGCACATATTTCGGACAACATCCTAACTTGACCCCCTCATACAAATGTGTGCTGAGGTCTACCAATTTCACCACAAGTCCCTAGTAGCAACAAGATCTTTTTTTTCACACTTGCACCTAGTTCTTCACCCCACACTAAAAGTATGTGTGGTCCTCTACATATGAACTCAATATATAGTAATTAGCCTCCTACATGTAAAAGCACTTATTAAAACAAAACAAAGGAACAACCACAACAACCTAGAAATAAAAACATAAAAGGTAAACCTAATATAACTGACAATACTACCTTATTACAAACACCATGAAGATTATTTATAGTAGGGCTTCAACCTACTCCCATTGAAGTAATTAGGCAACATGGTGTCATCTAGTTCCTACAATTGACATGCACCTGATTCAAGTATCTTGGTTACTACAAAAGGTCCCAACCAATGCACTTTCAACTTCCTAGGTGGTGCACAAACTTGGAGCCATAGGGAAGGACCATTTTTCCAACTACAAAGGTCTTGTTCTTAATTTTCTTATCATGTCAAGCCTTCTATCACATATTTTCAGTCTTCTAGCTCCAACACACAATTATGTGATGCTCATCTAATTACATCAGTTTCTCAATGCACTCCTGAATTTCTTGCTCATCATCTAATCCACTTGCGAGTGCAATATGTAGGGATGGTAACATGAATCCCACTAGTAGTACTACTTATGCACCAAACACCAACTAGAATGGTGTGGCCTTGTTCAATATTTTATATGTGGTCATGTAAGCCCAAAGTATAGCTGACACTTTATCATCCCAATCCTTTCTTCCAACATCACAAATATTTGTAAGAGTTTGTCCCAAAATCTTGTTGAAAGCTTCTGCAGTACCATTAGCTTGAGGGTGATAAGGGGTAGTTTTATGGTGTGCCACCATAAACTCTGCCAACAAAATTCTAATTGTCTCATTCAGAAATGAGTTCCTCTATCACTAGTCAAGCTTAATGGACATCCATACATACTAATTATATTTACTCCTAGGAACCTTGTTGATGTGGCTGCAATGCAATCCTCTATAGGCGTGGCCTCTACCCACCTTTTCAAATAGTGTGTGCAAGTAATAATTTATCACACTCCAGTCTACACACAAGTGGTGCAATAGGCCCTACAATGTCAACGGCCCACTTCTCAAAAGGTTCTACACTTGCAATGGGTCTCAAGGGCATCTCTTCCCTACTTCTAGGTAGTATAATGCACGATAATGATCACATGCTTTCACAAAAATTAATATCTTTATACAAATTTTCCCACCAAAGACCATTCATTAAGATCTTAAGCATAGTCACGTCACCTGCATAATGTCCTCATGCTATTCCACCATGAGGCTCTTCCATAATGGCTTTGCACTCATGTTCAAGTAAACATCGGCATAAAAATTCATCTCTAACCATGTTATATAAGTCACCTCCAATCAACTGATAATGCATTGCACGTATTGTAAGCTGCTTTCTCTCTAATGCCTTCATTCCTTTAGGCACCAACCCTGCGCACAAAAAGACCGATATATCCTCCAAATCTATAGGCATATAGTTTAACCTAAAAAACTACGCGTCTAAATTATAGCCTTAATACTTTGTGTATCCTCTCCGAATTGATCTTTGATAAATGATTAGGTCCTCAATTACTCTTACCTGGATTTACAAAAATCATGTGAAATCAAACTCTTGAAAGAGAAGTATCCACCAGTAGATGCACCCTTGCAAAATAAGCTTGTTGACCAAATATTTCAATGTCATATGATTAGTATAAAATATAAATGGAGAAGCCAACAAGTATTGATAAAACTTGTGGAGCGTGTAGGTCATAAACAATGCCTCACGCTCATGGGTAGTATAATTTTATTTTGCTTGTGTCAACTTCCTACTTGAAAAGAATATGGGGTGATCCACATTTCCATCTCTAGGTTGTGCCAAGACTACACCAATTGCCATACCAGAAGCATCAACATGCACATGGAAGGGTTTGTTCAAAGAAGGAAAATGTAATATTTGTGCAGTGGTAGGTCTCCTTCAATGTCTCAAATGTATGTTATTACGCATCACCCCAATAAAACTTTCCTTTTTCCTTGAGAAAATCTTCCAGGGGCATGGAAATATTTGCATATACCTTAATAAATTTTCCATAATAACCCATATGACCGAAAAATCCATGCACTTCACTTTGATTTGTAGGCTCTTCCAAACCCAAAATGACTACAACATTTGTGGGATCTGCCAACAATCCTCTTTACAAGTTAATATGTCCAAGAAAGGTTCCAAAGGGCATAGAAAAAATAAACTTCTTAATATTGAGAGAGATACTTAAATACCTGCACCTCTCAAACATGAGCCTTAGGTTATCACAATGGTCCTTAACCAAGTCATAAATAGTCCAATCATCTAAATACACCTGTAAGAACTTGTGAATAAAATCCTTAAAGGCTTGCACATGACAGATGCGCGAGAATGTTGTTGGTACATTCTTTAATCCAAAAGGCATAACCATACATGCAAATATTCCCCACTAAGTAGTGAAAGTGGTCTTTTCCTAGTATTCTGGCACAATGCATACCTAATGATAGCCTAAAAATCCATCTATAAATGAATAGATATCGCACCTAGTGACTCCTTCAATGATTTCCTCATGTAAATGGGGTGGGAAATGGAGTTATGAAAAATGCATCAATAAGTTCTATGTAGTCTATGCAAAATCCTAATCCACCCATCCTTCTTGATGTTTATAACCATAGGGATAACCCACTCAAATTCCTCAATTGGTTCAATGATTCTAGACTTAAGCATTTTATCAATTTCCTCCTTTACCTTCACACGTAGGTTTGGATTCATCCTATAAGGCCTCTTCCGAACCGAGACGCGTGCCTTATTTTAGCTTAATTTTCATTTCTCCCAATGAGGGTGCACTCCTTTTAATTCATGATAACCCTACATAAACAAATCCTGGAATTCACAAAAATATCAATGATATTTTCTACCTCTTGTTCTGACCAATAATCCTCAATGATGGCCTCCTTGGGTGCATCTTTTGTGCCAATGTTTACCTTCTTTGTCTTCATGGGTACATGGTATGCATGGGCCTTCTCATCTGTTATATCCATTACTTCATGCACACATTCGGTATGGATAACCTAAAAATTCTCAACTTATTCATCATCAATGAGGTAGACCATTTTACCCTTTAATTTCTTTTTCCATGAGCGCGCAATTATAACTCTTCTATTTCCTCAATCCAAGCAAGCACGTTTTAGAATCGGGTTCTCCAGCAATTCAAGCATGATCTCTTATGCTTTTTGCCATCCTCCAACATGATGTGCTTTATGATCTGAAATGCATCATGGACTAGAGTTTTATTAGAAAAATAATCAAGTGTATGGACCATACCTTCAGTCATATCTCGCCATCTTATAGTCTCTTACTTTGACTCGACATATACATACCACTTGCATGCACACCTCGTAGGGTGGAATAGAAATTATGTTCCCAAAGAGATGGTGGTAAGGCCTCTTGGCCTTGCACCCATATTCTCTCACAAGTATGGGCATGTGTCAAAGCAAGAGTCTTCCCATGATATTCACATATGTGTGTAGGTGTGTTGCTCCATGTGAACCTAGTTAAAAAGGTGATTCTCACCTCTCACCAACCCAACAAGTTGGCTCTATGTGTCATCCACTAACACATTGTTGTTTCATGTAGAGTGTAAACCAACATGTTCCTTTGATCACCCTCATTCTTCTAATGTTCCTCTATGGCCTGCAAGAAAGACTCAGGATTTTATTTGCTAGTGAAATGCATGTAATCCTGAAATTTTCCCATGCACCTAACCATGCATGGTCTGATCATTCTAGTTAATCTCCCATTCATCTCATGTATGATGATTTCATACATGTTGTTATCACCAAATCATTACACCCTCCGAATGGCTAGGTGATGGATAGGGCATTCGGTGTGATTGGGTAACATGGGATCACCTCACAAGCTATGGGACTTTTGGCTTAAGGTGAACCTTCAGAGAAGGCCGCCTTCATCTTCCTAAACTAAACACAACACTACTTCTGATGCAATAAAATAGCTAACTTGAGACCTATACTAACATTTCCATGGGATTTAGGGAGAGATATTTGCAAGAAGTAAAAATATACTATAAGTGGTGATGCACCAAAAAGGGTGTTATTAGACAAGTTTTCGGTCTTCCAGTGAAAAGGATAAAACGAGAAGGATGAACAAGCACCACAACTTAACCACATACAAGCTTCACTCCCAGATAAGCACAAAACTCCCAAAACTTGTAATGGAAACTTGAAATTGCACAATATACCTGCAAGCATGAGAAAGGCACAACGAAATAGCAAAAATGATGAAAGGACTAATTATTAGTCACATAAAAAAAAATTATATTCCTTGAATCACGTGCACAATGCATCATTACATTAGGAAGAGGAAATATTTTCCATTACAATCTTGGATAAAAGGCTTGAAAGTTCCCACAATCCACAATAGACTAACTTGTGAAAAGGGAGAGGAATTGGAAAAATTCTAACCCCCTAAAATGGGTTTCTCAATCACATTTATAGAGAATCCAACTATGAGAGAAGAGAGGGGGAATCCTAAATCTTGGGCCAAATTATATCACACTATGGCTTACATTCTTAATTGCATCATTAATTGCACATGGGAAGAATATTCCTCATCATGCCCACATAAATTAAAAAATTCAAATTTATCTTCCATTTAAATAACAATATATTAAATATTTTTAATGGGATCCATATATGTCTTTGGTGGGACTCAAAAGGTTTGGTTTGTGCTTTGGAAAGGTTAGGCTATTATCTAGATAAATGGCTTGCTAGCCAACTTGCCGAGTTGATTGGCAATGTACTTTTTTTTTTAATTCAGTTATTAACTTGGCTCAATCCACGAGCCTCTCTACAAATTACATGTCGACCTCTTTGTTTTATCTTGAATGAGTTATGCCTCCAACGTCTATCGGAGTGCCATTTGTCAAGATATTTTCCGCTAGCAAAATTAACTCCTCGATTCCATCATCGTATTGGCGAGCCTTATCTTTACCAAAATCTTTCCATGGCGGACTTTAACTAGCCTTAACGGCTCCTCAACAAGCACTCACCTCGCATTGGCTTTCACATTTTCTGCCACTACATACAAGTTTGGTACCTTGGTCATCCCACCACATAACATTGAATGTCACCTATATTCAAGCCGAGAAATTTTGTTAACCGTTACATTCCTTAGCTCTCATATTGGTCACAACACCTCACCACCCATGACTTAACTACCTCTAAAATAGCTCCACTTGTCTCTTACTAACTCGGTGAATAACTCAAGCACTTCATTTGCTCAAAAATTGATTCGAGATCATCCGCATTGGCCATGTTGCATGTTGACATGGTCTCCTGTCGTCGGAAAGTTCCATTGCATTTCCGCTCATTGGTAGATCCCCTTGGAACCCGAGATCCCGAGATGACTTGGTCCAATCACCCCTGAACCTCCACCATGCCATGCTCTCCCAAATTTCCCACATGATGACTGAAGTGCGGGATTTCAGCGGCATTTTCCCACTCTACCGGAAATAAATCAAAAAATCTCCAAAATCTTGTTGTTTCTAACTTGGCTCAGCTAAAACATGTGAACTCACCATTGTTTTTAGCTCAATTTGGCCCAACTCACACTTCAAAAACTAAATTGACTTGCTACTCTAGAGCTCGGCTTGAGTTTACATTGCCTTACCATTACCTTCTCATGACTTACCGAGTTCACGATCCCAACTCGTGATTCGAGTCACTTTCACAGTAACATGCTCTCCTTCCATCAACACGAGCTTGTTGAAATGACTTGACTTACATCGTTCACACTATGAGCCATGTGATGAGAGCTCATCAAGCTCTACCCTTTTATGACCCACCCAAGATATCACCCGACACTCACTCACCATGAGCTATCTCAATCTCAAACTTGACCATCCACTCAACCACTCGATTTCTTCATTACATGTCAAGTTTAACTCGGTTGCTCGTATCCTTCCTCCTACCCACAAGCTCAGTGATCATGAATTACAACTACCTAATAATATAGCCACAAAACCTCCAAAGCATGAATGACTCACCTCGGTTTTACCTATCCAACCTGAATTCCAAACTTCATGACTTAATCAAAAATTGGCTCTATGTTATATCAATCTCTCTAAGTACTCAACTTTCCCACACTGCCATGATCGAGCTCACCATACCAATCTTGAGTGGTTCGATATTCTGCTCGATTAAATCAGTCTTCTTAGTCCCATAGAGTTGATGAGGATCCCAAATCCAAACTCTAACCCGGCTCAATAGCTCAATGACAAGCTCTGTGACCTGACCTAATGTTGAGCTCACCTCTGCAATAGCTCACCATAACAATGTGACTCGACTCTACAATCCCAATCCCAACCATATGATCGTTCCCATTTTCGTCAACCCCTGCATGGCCCTGAATGTTCTTTGAGCTTGTTGATTTGGTGAACTATCTCACCCTAATATTCCCATGCCATTCATTCAAACGAGATCGATACTTATATATACATCTCACCCAAACACAACTCGGCCTTCAAATTTCAAGCCCTATGAGCACTTCATTTTTACTTGATGAGACAACCTTAGCCAATTTTGAGACCAACCATAATGAGCTCTACCTTATATGTCGCCTATACTGAGTCATCCATAGAGCTTCCAATATGTGGCTTACATGCTTCAACTGATTCACATAATGATTTATTCATCAAATTTCTTTGGCGATCCATCTTATATTACTTTGCAAACCCACCTAAGTTCCTTGAAAACACACTGACTTCACTCTATAATCTCAAAAGATGTTGAGCTTCCCATGTTGGATTCCTCAATCTTTTACACTCTTGACTATGGGTTAAGCTGATATACTCTCAAACCAAGCCCATTGGTATTAGGCTCTAAATTAATCCAATGACCTCGCATCGACCAAGCTTAGCCCTTATCACTTGCACGAGCCACCCATATTACATATTTCTCCTTATGATCCATCCTAAGCCGAATGGCTCTCTATCCAATGAACATTGTGGGTTCTATGAAATACCAAATTAGCCCAAGGTTAGCTTGAGTTCCAATTCCATGGCTTTATCATGGCTATACTCACCAAATTCAATCATGATCCCACTAAAAGAACTTGATTCACACTTTTTGTACTTACACGTTGATTTTGGTTCAATGGAGCCATTTGGAGGGTTGTCTCTACTTATGCACAACATGGGCTCACCGAGAAGATCATCAAGTTGTTATCAGAAGATGTTTGAGCTTAAGCCATATTATGGTTTGTTTTGCACCCTTTTAACTTCCATAGTGACCCTTTGAAATTTTCCTTGAATTTTCTCGAATTGAGAAGGCCGTGGAGATTAAGTAGAGTAAATTCGAGCCGAATTCTTTTTTGTCATTCTCTCTTGATTTTTTTATGAATGTGGGCCCGAAAGGCAATTTTATTGTTCTAAATAACCCTTAGATTCCAAAACCTGAAGAAGGGAGAAGTAATCTAAAATTATTCGAAATCTTCAGAGCACCATGCTCCTTTTGTGCTAAGCTTAAAATTTCTTTGGCTCCACTTGAACTCACTTCCACTTTGAACTTCTTCAATTTTAGCTCAATCCATCTACGTTGGCTTCCACCACCTTCACTATGTTCAAACCTCCCTCCAATGTCATGGCCTTGCATGCTTTTCCAATTTGATCCAACCTTTGAGATAGGCTCGACATGTTCATCAGATGTTCATTTCACTTTTCAACATTGAGCCAGATGTATCTGAGCCATTCTTTATACTCGACTTGGGATATTAACAGTTTTCCACAAAAACCTAAGCTTACCTAATGTAACTTGATTCTTAAAACAACTGGAAAACCCATAGCTCACCAAGTTTTTTTGAGCTCAAATCCCCTTATCTCACTTAATAATCCTTTCCTAATTTGTAAACTTCATGACTCTTTATTGACATTGAGGAGGTAATTGGAAGCACAATAGAACCTTTTAAACATTATTTATCAATTTTGACATTTTTTTCTCGTGTTGGACGAATGCGGACCCCAGGAAATCTCTCACTCTAAGAAAATCTCCAACCTCCAAGACCCAGAAAAGGGAAAATAAAACAAGATGATCTTACGCAAACTCCCAAGAAAAACATAATGCTCCTTTAATGCAAAATTTACATGAAATGACCCGGAATGATCATGGATGATTATTTCCGGTCCCAAGATCCAATAGGATCCCATTGTCCAATTTTTCCCCAAAGGGTAAAATTAGATAACATTTTTGGCGACCTCTCGAGGATGATTTCCTACTAAGCACTAGTCTGATATCCTTGAGCAATCCATTAGGCATGAATTCAATGTTGGCATCCTGAAACTAATCTAATCTCACGGGATGGATCCTGAAATATCCTTGAGCCTGTTGAGTTTGTAACATCATGAAACTCTATGAAAACTTGAACCTTTTCCTTCTCTAAAAAAATTCCACCTTTGACACATTGTGCAAGAGAAATGATGAAACACAACACACACAAACAAATGAAAACCATACATGCTTCAAATGAAACATGTAGAGTGTGTCAAGCACTTATTCTATTGAAAGAAAACCTATTCCTACTTTACGCTAATTGGAGGCATAGGTGAGCTAAATGAACCTAACTAGTTGTGCAAAATAACTCCCCTTCCTCATAATGGGAAGCCATGTAGATGATTTGATAGTGGACATGGCTGAGAATGATAGTGAAAAACTGAGGCAAGATCGATTCTCCATAAGGTTCATCAAGGAATAAATTGGAAAGAGAAAGTATTCCTCTTTTAGTTTCTCTACATTTGTTTTGTAAAAGCATAAAAAGCGGTCCTTGGGGCTGTAAGACTCATCCTCACATTCGAGGTGAAGGTGACTTCTTTTGAATCATCTTTTGACTCCAATGAAGCCAAGTACCGGATGGGACATCGTCTAACCCATTGAATATTCCTTCTACTCTAAGCTTCAACTTCGATAATGAAGTCCTTATGAAAACTTATCTAGAAAGTGGAGTTGTTTACAAGATGACCATGGTTTCATTTCTCATCTACAAACAAATGATGCTCCACTTGGATGAATGGTATGAAAGTAATGTTGTCTTCATCTTCTTTTTCTTCCTTAACAACAAATAGTTCCTCCACAATATACAACTCTTTCAGATTGCTTGTAACCTCTGATTGAATAATTGTTGAACCACTGCAAGTGCTTGAAATTAATTAGTCACCTAGGGGTTTCCTCTCTTCCGATTGAAAATATAATGGACTTCATTTTCATCCTTCTCATCAAAAATGAAACCTACAAGATCAAACTCTCTCATCTATTGTTTTTAGGACCATTAGGGGCAGCAAGATCTTCAAAAATACTTTCCTTCATCACTGGTTCATCAACTAAATTATATTCCCAAATTGAGAGAAATAAAATCTCAATGATATCATCTCAACACAAGATTTCTGAATTTGACTTAGCTTCTCCCGTTTTTCCATCATGACCTTCTCCATCCTCAAGCAAAAAAATTAGAAAGTTGAAATTCATCAAAACAATCAGAATTCCGAGAAAGCAGAGAGGGAAAAGTATTTGAAACCTTCTGCATGACCTCATCTACATTAATGATGATGAATCTACCTTAGTCTCATGAAACTCCTTGTGGCTGATTATAACATCTAATGATGACCTTAGAAAGATGCTACAACCTTCCGAAGTGCTGCAAGTTCTTGACATGCAAGGAAATTAGGATCATTTCACTCACTAGAACCTAGTACACTTGAGAGTATTTTTTCTTCAACTTGCACATACCCTTCTTTTGGAAGAATTGGGACCAAATCTTGCTCTTCTACATGACCAATTTCATCACTTGTGGTGATTTAACCTCCTCTGATGATATGGAACCAATATGGATACTACATTATGAGAAAACAGAGTGTTGGTCTTCATCCTTCAGCTCTGGATTTTTCATGAGTGGAAAATTAGTTTGTTCCACCTGTTCTTGAGCCTCAAATTTGGAAGAAGGTTTGGTCAAGAGTGAATTTTGCTCGATGTTAAGTTTTGTAGCCCATTATTTCAATTATTTCACAAGATCTTCTTTATTAAGTTCCTTAACGTCCTCCTCTTCCTCTTCACTATAATCATATTCTTGGTCTTCACAAAATGGGTTTGGGATTAAAAGATGAGGGGTGAGTTGGGATTCAAAATGATTCCCTCACTGCTTGAGGAGGTAGAAGAGGTGTAACTTCTTGTCTTGATGGCCTTTGTAGAAAAGAAGGAATTTTAGAAGGACGAGGAACAAATGATTCATGGTGGGATGGGAAGATAGGAGATAAAGAAATGGAAATCTCAAAATTGAAAACAAGTGAAAAGCCTAGGATTTGAGGTTTAGATTGAAATGATATTGATTGGGAAATGGAAAGAGGACTCTGAGGTGGTAGCGTAGTACATACCCATTGATAAGGTTTCCTTATATCAAAATCATAGGCCTCTATCTCTTTGATTCAAGCTTCAAGTTGAGGCAACATTTCAGTCATAAAAGCAATCTTTTCTGTAAGGTGTGGTAACTTGGCATAGGGCCAACCCATGGAAAAGGTACCCTAAAGCCACTTTTTAATGCCTTCATTTGAGTTGTGGATCTAGACTGCACCATACTTGCTTCCATTTTTTTCACCTTAAGCTACAACTCTACATCTTCATATGTAGGATAACCTTCATCATCTGCATATTCTTGCTCTTGAAAAGTTGCATAGTTAGGTGAATAACCAAATTGGCCATGACTCTACTCATAGGGATATGCATGTTGCGATTGATTTTCATCACAATATTGAATTGAAGGTGAACTATAATAATCTAAAGATGGATTTTGTAAGCTTGAAGGAATGTTGAACTGGTGTTGTTATTGTTGCTTTGCAAGAGAGAATCCCACGATGGGAATGAAGCCATGATTACACAGCTTCATGAATGGGAGAAAAATGGAAAGATGTGGAAGGAAAATGAATGGAAATGGTGGAAAAATAAATTCTATAATTTAGAGAGTTGGTTACTTAGACCAATGGAGTCGCTTGATTATGCTTGGGTGTACCTCTTAAGGCTGCAATTTCACTAAGAACACAATAACTTAATGAAAATAAAGTGAACACAAATACACACACCTATGAAAGATATGACTCTTGTGGTCCCACCAAGTGTGCCAAAAACTATTAGTGTTGGTAGCACGGTGGCTAAGATATTACAATGGGATACCTATGAAATATAGATCTTTCACCTACTGTCCCACCGGGCATGCCAAAAAATGTTATCACCAAATCAATGCACCCTCTGAATGGCTAGGTGATGGATAGGGCATTCGGTGTGATTGGGTAACATGGGATCACTTCACAAGTTGTGGGCTTTGTGGCTTGAGATAAACCTCCGGAGAAGGCCAACTTCCTCTTCCTAAAATAAACACAACACTACTTCTAATGCAATAAAATAGCTAACTAGACCTATACTAACATTTTCATGGGATTTAGGGAGAGAGATTTTCAATAAGTAAAACCTATACTAGAAGTGGTGATGCACCAAGAAAGGGTGTTGCTAGAAAAAAATTGGTCTTCCAATGAAGAGGGATGAAACTAATAAGGATGAACAAGCACCACAACTCAACTACATACAAGACTTCACTCCCAAATAAGCACAAAACTCCCAAAACTTGTAATGGAAACTTGAAATTACATAGTATACCTGCAAGCATGAGAAAGGCACAACAAAGTAAAAAATGATGAAAGGACTAATGATTAGTCATATAACACAATTTCTTATTACTTCAATCACGTGTACAATGCATCATTACATTAGGAAGAGGTAATATTTTCCATTACAATCTTGGAGAAAAGGCTTGAAATTTCCCACAATCCACAATAGACTAACTTGTGAAAAGGGAGAGGAATTGGAAAAATTCTAACCCCTTGAAATGGGTTTCTCATTTACATTTATAGAGAAAACAATTGTGAGAGAAGAGAGGAGGAATCCTAAATTTTGGGCCAAATTATAGCACATGATGTCTTACATTCTTAATTACATCATTAATTTCACATGCGAAAGAACATTCCTCTTCATGCCCACATAAATTCAAAAATCTGAATTTATCTTCCATCTAATTAAAAATATATTAAATATTTTTAATGGGATCCATTATGTCTTCGGTGGGACCCCTAAGGCTTGGTTTGTGTTTTGTAAAGGTTTGGCTATTGTCTAGATAAATGGCTCACCAAGATAATTGGTGAGCTACTTCTTTTTTGTCTTATTCGGTTATTAACTTAGCTTGATCCACGAGCCTCTCTACATATAACGTGTTGACCTCTTTTTTTAGCTCAAACGAGTTCTACCTCTAATGTATAACAGAGTTCTACTTGTCAAGCTATATTCCCGCTTAGCGAAAATAACTCACCGTGTCCATCATCGCATTAGCAAGCCTTAGCTTTACTTGAATTCTTTGCATGGAAGACTTTAACTAGCCTTAACAGCTCCTCGAGAAGTGTTCACTTCACATTGGATTCCACGTTCATTATCACTCCATATGAGTTTAGTGCCTTGATTATCTCGTCACGTAACATTGAATGTTACCTATATCGCGTTGACCACTTACGTTAACTCGTGTTGCATTCCTCGGCTCTAGGATTTTTCATGACACCTCACCACCCATGACTTAACTACCTCCAAAATAGCTCCACCTGTCACCTACTAACATGGCAACTAACTCGGGAACTTCACTTGCTCAAAAATGAGTTGAGCTTGTCTACATTGGCTATGTTGCATGTTGAGTGGGTCTCCGTGTCGAAAGCTCCATTACATTGCCCACTTGTTGGTAAATCCCCTCGGTGGACCTAAGCTCCCGAGATGACTTGGCCCAAGCTGGAATTTGATGGTCTCAGAGACGCTTTTTAGTATTTTAACCGTAAATTACAATTTAATAAAAAATAAAACTGTCAATTTAGACAGGTAATTTTTTAATCAAACTGTATTTTTGCAAGTTCATATTATTTAAAAACCGTAAAATTTCATAATAGTCAAATATAATATATAAAGTCTATATATAAGAAATCAAATTTGATTTTATTCATTTTAAAAATATTCTATAAATGATATTTATAATCATTCCAATTTAAATTTAGAAACTAAAATAGGTTTTCTGTGAATAATGAATTTATTAAACTCAGAGTTCACACGTTGTCTTTGCTTTTTTCTAAAAACATATAAGTTTCTAATTTCAATGATATTGTGATTGTATTTATTTTCATTTTGTCATTACGAATTGCAATCTACAGGTTTCAATTTAACTTTTATGCAGGTTTCAATTTAATTTTTTTTGCTATAGGAAAATTTGAGGAATCTTGTTATAGACATCCAAGAAGAAGCTTGAGATACAAACATCAATACATGTACATGATTATTATTTTGAATAACATAGAATTATTATGTATTACAATTTCATTTTTCTAGAAGTAAAATAAGATTAAAAAAACAATATACATTATAAACCAGGGAATAACTTCATATGCATAAAATTGATTTTTTAAAAATCTCTCTTAGAAATTCTCAGTTTCAAAGATGCAAATAATATTCACAGCCGAGTCATTACAACTCCTTCCATACAATATTTTGTAGTGTGCCGCCATTTCTTTCTTTACCTTTGCTTATGGCCATTTTTTATTTGAAATTATTTTTGAACATTAAAACATTCTTCTAAGGCATTGAAGCAACAAAAAATTTTGTTATAGCCCCTGCATCCCAAAAATCTGATCTGAAATCCTTGGTCAATAGAGGAGGCATTGTGGAAAAACCCTACGTATCCATACATGCATGTGCTCCTCTACTTAGGCATTCAAATATGTTATTATTTCAATGGTGGAGAAGTCTCAGGAAACTCTCCAACCACGCATGCAAATAGCCACATCAACCCACATTTAATTACATACACCTAAGTCGAAAAACACCTTTAGAAAAGTCTGTTACATTTATATACAAAACCACAATTGACAAGTTTTCTTTGCTGCAAAATTTTTACCAAACCACTTTTGGTAAATTTGTGGTATTGGAGAAAAGAGGTAATATTTTCATTTCAAACACCTTGCTTTTGAGTCATTATTGGTATTTCATAAGTTTTCAACCTTTTCTTTTTAAGGGGGTTTTGGATTTCGAGAATTTTTTTGATGTTTAAAAGTGAAATACAATGTGTTTAGACAAGTAAATGTTGGTGATTTTCTGTTCCAAGGCCTTCAAAGTTGTAGCCTAAGAATGTTAGTCTGAGTTTATAATTTAATTACTAAATTTAATTTTAAAATATATTTTATCATCCTAAAATTATTTTGAAATGATATATATTAATTAAGATTTTTTGACAATTTAAAATTTTACTAAAAACGTAAATTGAAAGGTAGCTATATTACGAAACCGTCATGAAATTTCCTTTTGACAGGTAGGGGTGACCGTCAAATTCCAGGCCCGACTTGGCTTGATCGTCTTGAACCTCCACCATGCCATGCTCTCCACGAATTTCCTATGTGATGATCAAGTGTAGGATTTCAACAAAGATTTTTCCCTCTCAACCGAAATGAATCAAAATTCTCGAAATCTCGTTGTTTCTTGACTTTTCTCAATTTGAACATGTGAACTCTCCATTGGTTATAGCTCGATTTGGTCCAACTTGGCACTCCAAAAAACCGCATCGACTCACTACTCGACTTGGCTCATGTTTACATTACCTTACCATTACCTTCTCATGACTTACCGAATTCATGATCCCAACTCGTATTCCAAGTCACTTTCACATTAACATGCTCTCCTTACATCAACATGAGCTTTTTGAAATGACTGGACTTACATCATTCACACCGCGAGCCTCGTGATGAGAGTTTATCGATCTCTTCCCTTTTATGACCCACCCAAGCCATGAGTCAACACTTACCATGAGCCATCTCAATCTCAAACTCGACCATCCACTCAACCACTTTGAGTTCTTCATTACATGTCAAGTCTAACTCAATTACATGTATCCTTCCTCCTACCTATGAGCTCGGTGAGCTGAATTACACCTACCTAAGAATCTAGCCAAAAATCTTGAGCACATGAATCACTCACCTCAATTTTTACCTATCTAGCCCGAATTCCAAACTTCATTACTTAATCAAATGTTGGTTCTATGATGTATCAAGATCTCCAAGTACCCAACTCGCCCACACTGCATGATCGAGCTCACCATACCGAGCTCAAGCGATTCGATCTTCTCGTTTGAGAAATTCACTCTTCTTAGTTCCATAGAGTTGATGAAGATCCCGACTCCAAACTATAACCCAGCTCCAATGAGCTCGACAAGATCTCAGTAACCTAACCCAACGTTGAGCTCACCTCCACATAACTTGGCATAACAATGTGACTCGGTCTACAAGCCCGATCCCAACCATCTGATCTTACCCATTTTCATTGACCCTTGCATGGCCTCGAATGTTCTCGACCTTATTGATTTGGTGAACTATCTCACCCTAATACTCCCATATCATTCATTTGTATGAGATCAATACTTATATATACAACTCACTCGAAGAAAACTCGGCCTTCGGATGTCAAGCCACAGTGAGCACTTCATTTTACTTGGTAGCCAACCTTAGCCAATATCGAAACTAACCATTATGAGCTCTACCTTTTGTCACTTATATGAGTCGTCCATTGAGCTTCCAATATGTGTCTTGCATGATTCAACTAATTCACACAATGAGATATTTTTCGACTTTCTTTGGTGAGCCATCCTAAATTACTTTGCAAACCCGCCTAAGTTCCTCAAAACTCAACTTCACTCTATAAGCTAAACATATGTTGAGCTTCCCATATTGGATTCCACAATCTTGTACACTTTGTGACTAAGGGTTAAGATGATATGATCTCAAACCAAGCCCCTTGATATTAGGCTCCGAATTAAGCTTGTGACCTTGCACTAACTAGGCTTTGTCCTTATCACTTTCACGAGCCACCCATATTACATATTTCTCCTTGTGATCCATCCTAAGCCGGCGGCTCACTATCCAATGAACACCGTGGGTTCCTTTGAAATACCAAATTATCCCAAGCTTAGCTCAAGTTCCAAGTCCATGCCTTTATCATGGTTATACTCACCAAATTCAACCTAGATCTTGTTAAAAGAACTTGATTCACACTTTTTGCACTTATACATTGATTTTGGCTCAACCAAGCCATTTGGAGGGTTGCCTCTACTTATGGACAACGTGGGCTTGCCAAGAAACTCACCAAGCTACTCAATGAGTTGTTTGAGCTTGAGCCACATTATGGTTGTGTTTGCACCCTTTGAACCTCCATAGTGACCCTTTAAGATTTTCCTTGAATTTTATCAAATCGAGAAGTTCGTGGAAATTAAGTAGAGTACATTTGAGCCCAAATTCTTACTTTTTCATTCTCACTTTACTTTTTGATGAATGTGGGCCCAAAAAGGCAATTTTATTTTTCTAAATAACCCTTAGCTTCCAAAACCTTAAGAAGGGAGAAGTAATCTAAAATGATTTTGAAATCTTCTGGAGCACCGTGCTCCTTCTGTGTTGAGCTTTACATTTCTTTGGCTCGACTCAAACTCACTTCCGCTTCGAACTTCTTCAAGTTTATCTTGATCCATCTGTGTTGGCTTCCACCAGCCTTCACTATGTTCAAAACTCCCTCCAATGTTGAGGCCTTGCATGTTGTTCTGATTTAAGCCAACATTTGAGCTAGGCTTGGCATGTTAACCAAACATTCATTTCACTTTTCAACATTGATCCATATGTATTCGAGCCATTCTCTATACTCGAATTGGGATGTTAACTGTTTTCCACAAAAACCCGAGCTTACCCAATGCAACGTGATTCTTAAAATGACAAGACAAACCATAGCTCATTTGAGTTTCTCGGCTAGTTATTTTGAGCTCAAATCCCCCCTTACCTCACTTAACCTGATTTGGAAACCTCATGAATATTTATTGACACTGAGGAGGTAATGAGATCATAATAGAAACTTTTAAACATTATTTATCAATTTTGATGTTTTTCACTCGTGTCGAACGAATGCGGACCTACCGGGAAATCTCTCACTCTAAGAAAATCTCCAACCTCTAAGACTCGGAAAAGGGGAAAATAAAACAAGATGATCCCGCACCTCCCGAAAAACATAATGCTCCTTAAATGCAAAATTTACTTGAAATGACCGGAATGATCATGGATGACTATTTTCGTTCCTAAGATCCAATAGAACCCCATTGTCCAATTTTTCCCCAACGAAAAAAATTGATAACACGTGTCATGGGTTCGATTATCATAAGAGACACTTGTGGTGTCGCTAACTCACTACACATCTCCCCGGTGCAACACGTCCTACCTTGGATGGTTCTACGGTTTTAGTATCATGCAATGTGCGCGTATAAATCCTATTCGATCTTCTTCACTCGGGGATCAACATATGGTGTAGATTTTGCTTCATTCCGAGCTATAATGATGCACTTAATCCTATTCTCGAAACTTATGTATCCCTTATTAAAGTGCAAGTCTGCATTGTTCACATAGCACCAAGGGTGCCCAATAAATTCTCTGGAAAGTTGTTAGCTTTAGCAAGCTCTAATACCTCAAAATACCTAGTAAAATTTGCTCCTTGCATTCTTGAACACCCCAATAGGCATATCCCTTATCTTATTTTCCATATAAAACAAATTTGAAGATGGATGCAACATAGGTCTCCCCAACTAATTTCATGCATCTAAGGTGAGCACATTTACCTCAAGCACTATATTTATCATAATATTTTTACCAATCACCCATCAATTACTACATCCAAGGTAATCTCCTTATCATACTCATGGTTATGTGGTGGTAATTTTTCATGTAGTATTTGTCACTCACGCTCAACTCTAGCGCATGGTACCTTTTCACATAACCATTCCCCTAACAGAGGAATGATATTCTCCTAGCGCAACATCTTACATACCTCTTTCAGATCCTCCCCATCCTTTTGTGGGAGTTCAAAATTATTCATGTGTTCTCTCTTGTGTGTTTGTTCCTTCAAGCACTTTATCTCTCCTTACTGACTCCCCGATGACTCCTATGGTATCTTGATATACTTCCTTCTAATGAGCGAGTGTCTGGGTAATCTGGAATTCATGACTTCTTGTCTCATGATGAGTAGTTTAACTTTGAGGGGTTCGTGAGTGCGCATTGCTTCAGGCGTGAGTAGTGACCAACAAAGGCTATAATTCAAGATCAAGTACCTTCTTTGGTATCCATTGATCACCCTTCACGTGTTGTACCTTAATCATCCCCACACCCTTTTCCTTCTTCTTGTTATTTCTCATGTGTTCATATAGGTCTAGACAATCCTCTAACTTGTGTTGCTTCCCACACCATGTGCAGACTATATTCTCAGTAGATAATCACATTGGTAATGATCTAGTGACCCATCGGTATAATAGGTCTCACATGGAGATATACTTATACCCATATGACCTTTGCTTCTATATCCTCCATGAAATCCACCTCCTCCATTGTTACATTCTTCGAAGGCTACACGTTATATTCTTGAGATTTTTGGCCACCTTGGTTTTTCATAATTCAATATCGAACACCTCATGAATCTGATCTATTAACTAAAAATCCTTTGTATCATGATTTTGAGTGTTACAAATTTACAGTACATAGATTCACTCTTCATAGTCACATGCTTCAAGAGAGGAAAATTCTAGACATCACGGTCCAAGTGGCAATCTCACAAGACTATAACAACACATGCACTGACTTACACAAGAATTTATCCTTAGTGTGTCCTTCAACCTCACAATTTGTGCACCATATACCACTTTTAGTCTCATGCGCGAGTTGGAAGAAATATTCTCCAACTATTTAACCATAGTTGTTATATGCACTTCCAAAAAGGGCTTATGTCAATATCAACACTCCCAATCGCTTTAACATCCATAGTTTCTTCCAGGCCTTGTGCGAGATCTGCATATGTCTTATGAGATAAAGCTCTACGAAATAGACTCAAAGAACCCTCTAATGAACCATTGTGCATGTTGACTTAGATGGATATCATAAGACAATTTAGACAACAGAGTCTTAAAGTGTGCGTCATACTCCCTTACACTTTTAGATAAACCCTACTTAATATCTTTGAGCACGTTGATGTTCTGTTTCTCGGACTGGGGATGTGAAACTCAACCAAAAGAACAATGTGCAAAGCATTATAGTCCACCACAGTCTGATGTGGGTCATAATTTCTATACCAACTATGTGTGTTCCCTTGCAGCGTAGTGGTAAATTGACTTTCCTTCCTATTTGACGTTATGATTACCTTCATGTGTCATAGTAATTCACACTTGTGTACATGTTCTATTGCATCCTATATACCTCTATACTCTAGCAAGTGGAGTGACATTTTGAAATAAACTCCGACGTGGTGACTGTTGAGGATGACACGGTGGTGGTTGTGGACCTTGTCCACCAAATCCGAAATCTAAACCTCCTCATAAATTCCCTCTCGTGCGGTGACTAACCTAATCCTCTCATGCCACTCTGCCATGGTTGGTGGCCTAGTTGATGAAATCCCTTTTATCTCGGTTGTATTCTTGAACTAGACACCTACATTTTTTTAATCATAACTCCCACGAGATGTTCTTCCAACGGTTTGTGTGCCAATACTCTTCCTTGTTGACACTCCTGCAAACAATCCTACAATAGAACTCCCAAACATTGGTGCATGTTGTGATGTCATGGGCACATTACTAGTTTGATGTACTTCTTAATTCAATATAAATCTATATCTACTCATATATGTTTGATTACCTTCAATAGAGTGCCTTTTAACAACTACTTCTAGTTTTGGAACACCTTACGCAATGGCTCGGTAGCCGGGATGAGTCGATGCACATCCATGGTCCTCGCTTATTTCCTCGACGCACTCTCATCTAAATTTGAAGGGGAATCTCTACTACACTTTCCCAAATTTAGGAGGACTTGATGTTATGGCTCCTCGTCTTCCACAAGATCATCAAAACCTTTGTGAGCCATCATTCTCCTATATTCTATTGAATCTTCAATGTCCCTTGCTCACGCCATGTCCCTTTCATGTGCTTCATTGAACTTGAGTCATCTTTCCTCTCTTTGTCTCTCTTCTTCCCGAGACACCGAAATATTTATCCACACTTGCTCTAACCCCTACGTGTGGTTAGGTTTTAACTATCCATAGGTAATATCTCCAAATCTAGTTCTACCATCAAGATCTTGATAGCTAAAGGGATGACACGCAAAAAGGATCCCGTGGGTTCGTGCAGAACCTAAACTCACCTTCTTCTAGAAAATAATATGTGGTAATTACATACTCTAATGTATAATTATGCAACACACTATCAAACTAGCGATCTACATTTGTAGTCTAGTTTTTGCTTGCATAAAAATTTGTCTAATAGTATTCTTGCATCCAAACCCTCGACCTAAGATACCAAGATTTATTCGATGCATACGCTGCCAACCACTGATATAACTCTACTGGAAAGACTATGAAGAACTTCTCATGTAACTCATGATAAAGATTATATTCTACTCACTTGCACGTGTTAAATCCATATCCAGTGTTATACCTCTGCGCAAAAACTTGTCTTGTTTGTCTTCCACCCAAATTTTGATACTCTATAAAGATAGTCGGTACACCATTTGCAAGAAACATCTTGGTAGAAAAATTGAGAAGAGGTCATGGAAATAGAACCAAAATGTAGTATTTGTTTTCCCTATAGCGTTATGGGCGTTGGTACCTCATTCGGTCTAAACTAAACGCTCATCCGAAGCACGCACACCACTACTAGGTCCCTCCTTTATGTTTGTCTTTCAAGATGTTAGCATGCATAGTCATTATGAAATTTAACCAAGTATTCATTATTATAACTTAATCCACTCATTCGGTTCATCTTAGAAACACATATAATAAGGAAACAATCAATCCATGTAAACAATTACTAATATCAATTGCATTGTTTTATTACCATTCACAAATCCATTGACAACCAAGATCCAACCACAATTATCCATTAACAAACTGAATTCACTACATAATGGAATATAAATACAAAACCAATCAATTTCCCAATGCGTTGGGCCATGCACGCAAGTATCAAAACAACATCTCTTCACCTAGAACATAACGGATCTTAAACACAGTACTTAGAACTAGAAACTCCTAAATATTGACCTATTGTAGACACCTAAAACACGCTTATATATTTTTTTAATACTTAAATTGCACTAACTTGTCCTCTTTCCCATCATTTGGAAAATTGAACACTTTGTTAAATAAACATGTCTTCTCTTCTCATTAGGTCAATTAACAACACTTTGCTAATTAACCATGATCTTCACTCTCTTTTGGTCAATTGATGAAACTTCGTCAATAAACCATCGTTTTCTCTCTATTCCTATTAATTAATTGCATCTCACTAATTAATTATCCTTCCTATCATTCAGGATGTCGATTGATGACCTTTCGTTAATTAATATATGCTTCTACTTGAGTTAATTAATTACACTCACTATTCTAAATCAATAAATCACTATTTATTGGATCAAATTCCTCTCTTACATCCCTCAAATCATACTATTTTTCCTCTAATTAGCTTATATAAGCTTACCCTTACCTATTAATTAATCATCTTTGATTAATTCAACCCCTTTCAACTCCCACAAAATACGTGCATCCTTTATTAAACATGCATATCCTTTAAATTTCCTTTTTGGGGTTTATCCCACATCCATCAAATTGCTAGGCTTGCCCAAACTACCAAGCTATATAAAGAACCGTCCTCCTTACCTTTCTTCTAACACCTCATTTGCATTAGTGAAAACTATAATCATTTTGATTTTATCCATTCTCCATTGTTGGAAATATCTTCTCCATCTTGCATACATTATCTCAAATTGAAGAGCATAGGAAGATCCAAAAATGGCCTTATAGTCATTTCTTGGTGAGATCTCATCTTCAATTCTTGAGGAAACAACACCAATTTTATTTCTAGGTGATCTAATTAGGTTCATTCATTAGGTAACAATCTCAAAGAGTAGGAATGGCTTGGCATTTAATGGATTTATCATGTTTATGCATTGTAGAAGTTGTTTTCCCTTAAGCTCTTATCTTGATGGTTCTATAGTAGATTTAGCTTTGCTTTGAAACTACTAGGTGTTAGTTTCTTTCAATTAGCATTGCAAGTTTATTATGTTCACACCTACTATATATATATATATATATATATATATATATATATATATATATATATATATATATATATATATATATATATGGGTGGGGACTTTCCCTTCACCGCCCATGCACTCTCCTAATAATAAGTGTGCCCAAAAATATCCACATGTACTATACATACATGCTTTACAAAACATTTGCTAATAACAAATTATTTAATAATATTCTTCTTTAATCCTATTAATAGTCAAATCCATACATATGTTTTAATCTTCATTCTGCATGTGCTTTTCCCCAAAATAGACTTTAGTTTCCTACCAAGTCAACATCATTTTCTTATTTATGTGATCAACACTCCAAGTCTATTTTTAGTTCATCCTAGTAAATCGGCTAAGTCTCGTGTTAACCCCTGTGCATGTGCATTCTCGCATGTTATCTTATCTCCTGTGCATGCCTTCCCGTGTGTAGCCTTTACTCTTTTGTGTGCACTCACTTATGCACATAGTATCAACACTCTTATACTTATTAAATTTTTCATCCCAACATTCATCTTGTTTTGTAGCTTCTTTTAAATATATTGTTACACAAAAAAATATCCTTTAAAGCTCTTCTTGTAGACCACCTTGTTGTCATACACAGATCAGTCACCTATAAGTTTACTTAATAATTTCTTCTAGGACTCTTCATAGTTCTTAATACCTGATCCATCCACCAACACCTCACTCATACCTTTTATAACTTCCTTTTCAAAGACATACTTACTTAAAATGATTAGCTTACTCTATTATAAGTTTCTCTTGAACTCTTTCTCAAGGTTCCCAAATTAGCAATATCGGGACAATCAAGGGTTATAAGAAAGATCATGGCTTGTTAGATTCCTCCACAGTCTTCAATACCATTTTCTCACTATAAAAAATATTCCCAACCATTTGACAACCATTTCTTGGAATAATTGACTCTCTAAAACACTATTTCATGATTCTCCATTTTGATTGCTATAGGTTGGTTTTTATGACATTGCATGGAAATTTCCTTGGGTTTAATGTCTTTCTCAACCTATAGAACCTTTTTAGTGACATCCTCACACCTCTAAACCCTTCTTTCACACTTAAACCTCCATAGAATTCCTCAAAGTGTGCATAATAAACATTATGCAAGCATATATATGTTTTAGCTCTACAAACCGTATATCCATTATGAACCGAATTATACGAGCTTGTTATTTACACTGTAACTCTCCTTTCTACCTTCTCGGTTTACTCCGAAATTAATCCCAAGTTATTGTACTCAAACTTTTGAAGGTCTACATGACCTATTTTAACACACAACCAAAATATCTAGTCACAAACTCTCTTCTTATCCCTAAAACAGTCCTACCGAGACTCAAGTTGTCTTGAATTTTACTTCAATTTACCAAAATGAATATGCATTTGATACTTACCTCTTCTACCCAAGACCTTGGCACTCTTCTAATATTTTAACCAATGCTTATGAAAAAGTTTGTGTGTTCTCAATCCCTTTCTTGAATATTGTAATTGAATTTTTATAGACAAGACACTTCAATTCACATATAGAGATATTAACCTTTAAAACTAACCTTGATATTTCATAACTCATTTTGAGACTAGTCTTAGAATATTAGATCACAATACATAAACCCCTTTGTAAATGTCTTTGATCCCTTACCCTTCATGATCAATCATGCATTAGTTCTTTAACTTGTAAAACATATTTTTTCTCACCTCCATGTATTCACAGCTTTCATAAACCTTGTATATATATCGTCTTCATGAATTTTTCACCTTTTCATCCTCATTCCTCTATCCTCATAGACTTTAACAAGTCTTGTATACCTAAATAGTATTCATGTAACCATATTTAAGAAGAATCAATCATAAATGCATAAATATTCATTACTAAATTTTTATATAAGACTTTGATACACAATAATAGGTTAACTTTAAGAAGCTTTCATTGAAGAAATCATGTAAGTATAGAGCTTCCAAGAACCACCAAGGCTCCAATTATTAGAACACAACCTAATTTTCTTCCTTACCACACTCATACTTCTTCTCAATTCGAATGCATTTCATAATGGAGGATTAGAAAAGTAGTTAGGTTATAACCATTAACCTAAACTATGGTTGAACTAACCTAGGAAGGTTTCCACATTAGCTAAGATCAAGTAGAAAACTCATTAGGTGAAAATTATGCTCTATGAATCATTTACACCCTTGAATGACTCTATGCTAACACTTAGCTTAAGAACTACAAACTAGAGAATTTGAAACTTCAAATTTGAGGTTTTGGAGGGAAACCTCTTATTACAAGCCAAAATAGGTCCAAATGGACTAATTACATTACATAACCTCAAAATGAACTCTACACACATATAGAAGACTAAATCACAACCAAAATTTTCTTTTATAATGATGTTCTGCATTAATAACTTATCTGAAAATGTAATTTCACAAAAAATTACTAATAGAGAGAATACACAACAGGGTACCTAGTTTTTATCTTGTGTAAGATTTAAGATTGTAGACCTATCATTTGAATCAGTTTCTTTGCATGTTTTTACTTCATGCAATTTTTATCTTGTGTAAGATTTAAGACTGTAAAGCTATCATTTGAATCATTTTATTGGTATGTTTTTACTTCTTGCATTGGTGGGCTATCATATACTTTTAGTTCATTGCAATATGTGTGAAGCCTATTGGGCATATATGTCTTACTTGTTTTTCTTTTGTTATGTTGATGCTTTGATTATTTTTTCACTCCGAGAAAAACCATGAGTTTTTTTGGAATGAGGTTATGTAGAATAAAAATCAAAATATTCAACATTTGATAGACTCGGATTACTTAAAACCAAAGAATGCATTTAAGATTAGTTCTATCAAGTATATTTTAAATACTATAATACTTATTTCAAAAATTCTTCTATGATAATTATTTTTCATTCAAGAAGTAACATAAGCCTAAAACAAAACTAAGTAAATAATATTGATCTTTAAGTTTTAAAAATACTATTTAAGTGTAAACTCAGTATGAGTTAAATATTTTACATATCGAGACACACTTATAGATTTTAAACTATAATTTGACCATTATTTCAATTGAATCATATGGTGACTATGCTTGTAAGTTGATTCCTCTTGAGAATTTGAATGAAATAGTTCATGTAAGTTTAGAAATTAGATTTAAAGATTGAATTGTTGTATGAGTCATTCCCTACTTTTAATTTTGAAGAAAGTGTAGTGTAACTTAGGTTGGAATCTTCTTCATTGTATTTAAGTATTTTTGTCAAGTGTAGACACTAAATCACGCACTTTGGGTATTATTTAGTCTTGGTCTTATACTACTATTCATATGGTTTTTGAGTGAAGAAAGTGCCAATTAACCCCCATCTTTTAGCCATTTTATTTTGTTATTTTTCGTCATTCCCAACCTTCACCGCATACTTGTCCAATCTGCTTTCTATCATTCTCGTGTTATTTTGTACTGACCGAGCATCCGTGCTAGTATCTTGGGCACCGACAGTGCCCCGGTCCTAATCGGGCACCCTGATCCTTTTTACACTTTCCTGCCACTTTTTGGGTACTTTCTAGTTGTTTGAGATTTCTATATTTTTGGTGGTCAGCCTTTTTGGGGTTAATTACGAAATTAGAACAAGATAACCATATAAATATAAAATTATGAGACCATAATGAGGGACCAAGAACTAGTCACTACTATTATCCACCTAGAGTTGCATCCATCAAATGCATCTAGAGCTCATTTTCATCCATCTAGCTCCATCACAAGGGACAAGGCTGGTTCATCTACATCACACATCATAGGAGGGAAGTTTATTCTATTCCATCCACCATTTTATTACATTTTCTACACATAGTTATTACTTGCTAGTTTCAAAAGTGTGACTGCACTAGAGCACCTAGGGAATGATTCACACACACACACACACACACACACACACACACACACACAAAACTACATCAGGTTTGAGATGTAGTGCAGCGCTCGATTAGTAATTTTGTCATTGTGGCCACTGAGGACAGTTTGACCCCTTCATAGTGCCATGATCATCTCTCAGAACCCCACCACTCATATTTCTCGATATACACTTCTCGGGACTTTGGCATAGTCATATCCTCCTCCTGTTTCTCCACCATCTCTGCAACATATTCCAACGAGGTCATCAAATCAACTAAGCTCCTTCCAACCCTTCTTTGCATATTAGGTTTTCATTTCTTCTTCCTTAGTTGCCCGGGTTGTTTTCCATATTTAGTTTAGTTTAATATTTACTTGTTATACTTATTAGATTAGCTTAATAAATCCACATTTTAGTTAATCATCAAGAAATTTAATTGTTCCTCCATTTTAGCATTTTGTACATACATATTAAAAGTAGGGAACAATAATATTATTCTATTGAATTCTTATTTCTCTTTATCCACAACCTACATTGTTTTTGACTATTAATTTCTTCTTTAGCAATATACGGCAAAGTTATGTGCCCTTTGAATAGTGTACTCTATATTTGAACATAGTCAAGTGCCCTTTGATAAGGTCTCTCTATAAATAGTTAGTATTATTTTTTCATTTTTTCTAGATCTTAGACCTTTTTCTAAATATGTCATTTTGGTTTGATTATATTCTTCAATGTATTTAGTTGAGCCTTTATAATATATATAATTATAATGTTTCCAAAACTTCATCACTCTTGTAACAAAATGAAACTTAACAATAAAATTCTTAAATTTGTTTATATGAGAATCAAATAATTGTATACAATTAATTTTTAATGGTTGCATGAGTTTGGTCATCTGCATGTTGCAATTAAAAATACCCTATATATAACACATACAACAATTCACATTCCAATTGCATACTTCTAAATTTTGCATACATATCTACCCAAAACTCTCGTCCCATCTTCATTAAGCTTTGGTGTATATAAAATATTCATTTCATAAACGGAAACTATAACAAGACCATTTTTGTTTACATTTGTTTAATTGTTTTGCATATATAATTTTCTTCCCCAAAAATCATCACCTTCGGCAATATTTTCCATATAATGGCCTTGTTTACGAGAGGGGGATTAAGCCTTAGGCAAACTAAGTAATTGCCTAAGGCGCCGAAATCGTTAGGGGCGCCTGAATCTAAAAATTTCCTTTTTGTCGGTTAATTTTAGAACTTAACTTTAAAATAATTTATCTGAAGACTTAATATTGATCAACCCATTTATAGATATTATTGTATAGTAACATAAATTTCACGCATACACATAAAAAAAAATTGTAATATTTTTCCAAGTAAAAGAAAATATCACATATTTATAAGCACATATGATTTTTTTGGTATTGTTACCCATTCTCTGATGTAGCTCCAAATTATGTAGGTGTGTAATTTGTTCTAGAAAAATGTTAATGTATTTTTAAAATGTTGTTGGTGTATCTAGTAGAGGTGAGTATAATTAAAGGAAAAAAATATTTAATTTTCTATTCTTAATTTTGTGGGGAAAATTTTCTATTATTTTGTTATGGAGGAATCCGTAGGCCTAGTCCAAATATGACTCTTCACAAAACCATGGGAGCTACATAAACATTTTTATTTCTTTGGAAAAAAATGGTGCTTTATTTCAGGATAGAGTTCATGTCACCTACTTGATAAGGCTAAATTAAACTTGTAAGAAGCCTTGTATAAAATATTGTATTTTTTACATTCTGAGCATCTCCTACGATTAAATTTTTCCATCCACAAAATATTTTTCATCCTTCCGTGATAATTTAATAATATATTTTTATTATGACCATGATGTAAATTTAAAAATACAAAAATATAGACATATTTTATTTATTTACTTTATGGAAAAAAATATTAAATAAATTTTTGAGGAGGGCGCCCACTCAAACTATTGCCTAGGGCGCTCCCGACCTTTAATTCGGCCCCGCTTGTTTATTAAAATACATTAACTTGATACAATGACATTTATTATCATTAGGTTATATTGAATTTATTTTGAGTCAACTTTAAATATAAGTATTAGTCAACTAGTAAGAGCAATTGATTTTTCCAAAGTAATTAAGACTTTAATGTTTCAATTTTAAAAAATAGAAAAGTTTAATTCAAAATAATTCATTTATCTTATCCTTTATTAGTCAATTGTCTTATTCTAATATTACTTTTTGTATTTTTAATAAATTTGAATTTTCTCACCCTTACACTTGTCATATTTTTTTCCAATTTTAAAATAAAGAACATAATCAATAACATATTAATTGACTTTGAAATATGAATTGATTGTGTCTATAGGATGTGACTATTATAAACCTACTTAAACATGTTCTAATTATTACAACTTTTATTTTATTCCATATTCAATTATCGAAGGAATTTATATATTTAAAATATTATCTAAAATAATAATTAACACTATTTTTTTAAATGTAGTTAAACATGTTTAATTTTAGCTACAATATCTTTGTGAAGAATAATCCTCAAAGTGGTGCTTGTTAATGGTGTTATAGGCAACATATTATAGTGACACTTGTTAATAGTGTTATATGCAAGGTATTATTGGGTTTTCACTCTTCACAATTAGTCAGTATAATTTTATCCAATCAAATTTTATTTTTAAATAATATTTTATTGTTATAAAGTATTGATAATATATTGTCTTGGTTATTTAATTTTTAATTGATTTTTCAAGAAATTCAAGATTATATCAATATTTCTATTAGCTAGAATTTATATGGCAAAACACAAATAAATTCAAAATACAATACAATTATAACAAAAACATATAAACCTTAACATACAATAACAAAAAAAAATCTTATATCTAGCATTTCACACATTTATTCTTGTTGCAATCGTTCTAGCATATCACTATCGTTACATGTTATTCTAATACCAACACAATTTGTTATACTAGGGCATGGACTAATCACTATGTGGCCCTTATTTTTCTTAACCTTTAATCATTGTCATCTCCGATGTCATAATCATCATAATTGTTATCTTCTACATTGTTTCGTTTTGATAAGACATGGCATTCATATATGAAATTGCAAGATCCTAAAAATGCACATCTTAAGGGTGAACTCTTTCAAGCATTCCAAGGTTTGACATATTTTTAAATATTGAAACAACCTAGGGATTGACACCAGACAAAATAAAGTTGTACTAGAAGTAGAAGTAGAAGTGGATCTAAGAACATGCAATATAATTAACCATAGAAAAAATAAGATAAATTCACATTTACTACTACATGAAACACAATCTTATCCTAGGGGTGCAATCAAATCAAGTTTTTATGATACCCTAAAGGAGCATGCAACACGATGTGACATCACCAAAATGTAAGACAAATAAATTGATTACAATTAAATTTAAATATAAATACTTAGTTACAATCAACTAAGTATCATAATATATTCAATTAAAAAATCATAACTAATCAATCCAATTCTTAAAAATCATAATTAATTAATTCAATTATAGAAGTAGGTAAAACACGGGATCGACACTTATATGTTCTTCAAATTATACGATAGTGGAGATGCACACAAAAGTTACATAAATCTCAACAAAGAAACGACATCTAACATAACAACCTATATGGAATATGGGAGATGGTTTTGGTAGATACAAAGCAAGGGGGACACTCTTGGCATGTGACATAAATCCTTTAAACAAATTGGTGGTTACACTCACTTGGTTTTGATATGCTATTTTTCCCTCTGATTTTCGCACTATGACATTAAAAACATGAATGACCAATCGATTTTCCTCCTAACCTTAAATTAATAGAATACTTGAAATCTTTAAGGAAAACATTAATGTTGATGGATCATTTACTTATTGAGCCTCTAAAGAATAACAATATCTAAAGTAACAAGAGCATCGAAGCAGCCAGTTCCTGCCGTTTAAGTTGAATGTATTCGTACTAAGAGAAAATGCCAGTATCCATATGCTTGCAAATCACAAACAAAAGAAAAAAATTAAGAAAATTGAATTTTGTATTAAAAGTGTGTATAGAATTTAAGATGCATTAACGGTTGTAAAACAGAATTAAAAAGAAAGTTTCAGAATTATACAGTAAAATTTTAATAAGTAAAATTTATCTTGGTGAAAAGGGCCGATTATTGCCATCTTCTTGACCTTGTATGCTTTGACTGAATCTTTTCATGGTTCCTGTGACAACAAACTGTCTATTGTAAAATGATATGTATCTGGTGAAGGGCAGTAAATGTTGGTATGGAGATCCTTGCTTCACTAGAAATCATGAGTGCGTAGTGCATTCCACTTTTGTATATTCCGTTGCTTAAAACCTGCAGCACACGAATTTTCTCAATCTTAATTTAATTGATATAGAAACCATAAATTCTTGGCTACATATGGCAATTGGTCACCGAAATTGACTACGAAGGCATTCGGAATGAGCTGGACTGCAGAGCATTTTCCATTTGCAAGCCTGAGACATGGCCTTGATGAAGAACCATGAGAACATTAGGGTCTGAATTAACAGGTAAGCCAAATGCGAAGCTTTTAACAAAAATTTTCAACGATACCCTTAGTCTTAAGGTTGAAGAATTCGTCACTGTTGATTTCGTATTCTATCCGAAATCTGCAGACTTAGCCGTTCTCCAGTCCAGAAATACCGGTCGTTTGGATGATTCTCTTGGCAAATAAGCTAGAATCTGGTTTATCGTCTTAGTCTGTCCATCAATTTGAGAAAAAAATGTTAGTCTCTGCTTTGAAATAACATTTATCCTATACAAGTATGTGGTCAAAATCAGGAGCGTTCCAAAAGACTCTAGAGGTTTCTTCAATAATTCAAATGCTCTACTACTACAACCAACCTGTCGAAGTCTCTAGATCAATATAGTCTTCCCTCTATTGTATGACCTGTCTCCAGATTTTTCCATTAATCAATGATGGCATTTAAGGGAGAGTGTGAGGCGCAGCTCTGATTTTGACAGATTTATTAAAGAATTGGACATGTGTAAGGTGAATATTTTTTTGAAATATTAAAATCTGTCTTTTCAAATAATTTCATTTTTAAGTAATAAATGTCAGTTGTTTTCATGCCAAGTGTTTTTATTTTAAATTTTTCTGTATAAAATTGAAGAAATTTTGTACTGCAATAAGACTCTAAAATTGTCAAATCATTGCATAAGCTCCAATAAAAATAGAGAAAATCATTTTGAATGAAATTTTTATATTATAAAATTGTAAATACATTAACCAAACATTATAAATCTTGATATTAGAAGAAAAATTCTTGACTCTTATTGGTTAGAAAAGGCTACATTAATTGAATGCCTGGAAAGGTATAGTATCCTTCGTTGGCAGGGACTAATAATTATGTAAAATTGAAATCGTCTAAGGATGTACCAATCATTCGATCTCTCTAGAATGAATGCGAGAGCTAATAATATTGAATGTTCTCTTGATGATTCTTTGTGATTGACTCTAGATGTAAATGAACTACAATGTCTGTGTATTTATAGACAAAAAAATCAAATTAAGAGAGCATTGACTTGCCAAATGATATTAGAACAACTAAAAAGTGAAAAAGTTACAAAATCAAATGTATGTTGATCAAAAAGTCCACTTCAACACCCAAAAACACGAGAGAACCTCGTAAATAATTTAGCGTCACTAGAAATAAGAGAAGAAAAAAACAAAACACTACTTCATAAACACACCACATAACTCCTAATTTAGATCACCGATCACCGCAATAAGACTCTAAAATTGTCAAATCATTGCATAAGCTCCAATAAAAATAGAGAAAAATCATTTTGAATGAAATTTTTATATTATAAAATTGTAAATACATTAACCAAACATTATAAATCTTGATATTAGAAGAAAAATTCTTGACTCTTATTGGTTAGAAAAGGCTACATTAATTGAATGCCCCGAAAGGTATAGTATCCTTCGTTGGCGGAACTAATAATTATGTAAAATTGAAATCGTCTAAGGATGTACCAATCATTCGATCTCTCTAGAATGAATGCGAGAGCTAATAATATTGAATGTTCTCTTGATGATTCTTTGTGATTGACTCTAGATGTAAATGAACTACAATGTCTGTGTATTTATAGACAAAAAAAAATCAAATTAAGAGAGCATTGACTTGCCAAATGATATTAGAACAACTAAAAAGTGAAAAAGTTACAAAATCAAATGTATGTTGATCAAAAAGTCCACTTCAACACCCAAAAACACGAGAGAACCTCGTAAATAATTTAGTGTCACTAGAAATAAGAGAAGAAAAAAAACAAAACACTACTTCATAAACACACCACATAACTCCTAATTTAGATCACTGATCAACAATTTTACTTGGAATTTAATAAGTAATAGTTTACATTGGGCATTTTTAAGTGTGTTATTACCAACTGAATCAATCTCTTTCTACAAGAATATTGACTTGCCATTTACAATTGACTCTATATACTTTTCCGCAGCCAACAAATCAAAGACCAATTATAAGCACCAAAAAATCCAATTGGCTGTGCCTTTCAAGTTAATACCGCAGTCGGAACAATGAGTGAAGGTCCTACCGGGAGTCGAACCCAGGTCGCTGGATTCAAAGTCCAGAGTGCTAACCACTACACCATAGAACCCGTTGATTTCGATTTCCACTTGTAAGTATTTATACCTTTAAAAATAACATGGATTTTCTAGCCCGAGTTCACACGGTAATTAGGGGAGTGGGTGCTATTATTTTCCCTATGAATGTTGCCATAACGCACATAACAAAATAAAAATCTAAAGATTTTTCATAATTTTGGTAGTGATTTGTTTGATACTAAGACTTTGAGTAGGGAGAATTGAATATATTTAAAATTATTTAATTTTTTTGGAAAATATTTAAACAGATTTGTATCTAGTGAATGGTTTAATAAATCATCATTTTCATCAATTACATTAATATAATTAAAGGCCCAATACTTTAATTTTCCATTATGAATTTGAGTATTCAATTATATAGTTTGATTAAGTTTGCAGAAATTTATTAAGAAGTTTGAATTATTATTGAATGTGGGTCTGACCTAAATTTCGTTTACCATGAGATTTATAAGTTTATTTGTAATTAATTTTTCATGTGTAGTATTACAAACATGTTTGTTGAGGAATTTAATGTTTAAAATTTACAATTCATCAATAATTCTTAACTATGGTTTCAACATTTGTGAGACTAATTAGCACAATCTAACAGAATGAAATATTTATTTTACGCTTTTAAAATCAAGTTAAATATTTCATATAAAAATGTGTAAACAATTAAAAAGTGAATTTGAATTTTAGCACTTTAATATTTTATTTATTCCTTTTTACGCATCCACTGCTCCACATCCATCTAATCACTCCTAATAATAAAGGCCAATTATTATTCATATGAAGAAGACATTGTGTGTGCGCGTGCGTGCGCGTGTGTCCTCTAGATGTGATAATTTCAAATTTAACCAATCATATGTTAGTATTTTTATGTGTCTTAGTATTTCCAAATTTTGATATTAGTAGAAATTGGAATATTCTTTGAGTTATCATTCCCAAATATTTCATTTATTATGTTAAGATTTTATAAAGCAAACACACAAATAAGTTAATACCGTAATAATTTATTAGTTTCATATCAATAATAAAAAAGTAAATAAATATAGTTATACCATAGTATATAACTAATCCAATATCAATAATTAATAAACACATAAATATATTAATACCATAACAATTAACCAAGTTCATACTAATATTAAGTAGTTGTTGTCCAAAATACCCCTCGGTTATTTTAACAACCCACAACTTCATTTTTGAACTTAGGACCATTTGTAGTTGTTCCGAGGCTAAGGAATTTATTTTTAAGACACAGTTTTCGGGTTTCATTTCAGATCGACCATGCCATCCCAAATACATGTTCCATATCACATGTTTTCCGTTTTCAAAGTTTCAATGATCTGGCCTTTGTTTGTGTTTTCTAATGTGCAAAACACGAGCCAATTCCGCCTTGTGTCGAGTTTTGAGATTCTTCATCATCATAACATCGCATCCTAAAAGCATGTCATGTGTTTCGTGTTCTTCACTTTCAAAACCTGACGATCTCCTTCATTTCGTGTTTCCTTACATCGAAACACGTCGATCCAATTACATGTTATGTGTCATGTGCATCTCGATTTCGAACCTTTATTTCCCTTTGTGTAGGGTTTTGGGGTCAACGACATCGGTGAAATTCAACGAAGCCTCGTGTCTTTCAACCTCTGATTCCCAAAAATCACACTCTTTTGTGTCGAAATTTGCAAGGTGCTCGACAGTGTAATTTCCTAAGCAGTGTTTGTGTTTCCCAAGGTGCAAATAAAGGTCGAAGTTCTAACGTTCTTACTTGTTTGTGTCGGGTTTTTTAGGGTGTTTTGCAAGGCCACGGACCCAACCAGATGGTTGATCTAATAGCTCAACCACTCACATTTATTGAAGTATGGCACCCCAACTTCAAATGGCCATAACTTTCTCCCTGTAACTCCAAATTTCAAAAAATTGGACTTTTTGGAAAGGTATCATCATGTACTACACCATGGAAACTGGATTTCTTAAATTTTATGAGGTTAGGTGGGTGAAAAGAGGAAATACAATCGCCACATTAAAATAACAGTTTTAGATTACTCAACCACCAAGTTTGATGAGGTATGGTATCAATTCCTTCTCCTAAAAGAAAATACTCATGGGGAATGGATTTAACATATTCCCATGTCATGAGCGAAGAAAGGGTACAAGGTTGATATCCAAGGAGATAGTTGCGTAGAAGAAATCGACAGGAGAAAATAAAGGCGGATCTTACGCATACGAGGCACTAGGCTGCAGAGGCTAAAGAGGTTGCACAAAGGCGGCGTAATTTATGTTTGACATCTACCAAGATTTTGACTAGGTTGTGAGTGTGCTTGATTCCAATAACGAGGAAAAATTGAAATAAATCGAGGCCAAAATGAAGAATAACATGACCGAGTGGGATAGGATGTTGGTTGAAGTAGAACATAAGAGATATTTGATAACAGCTTTGAAGGCTGCACTAAAAGATAGACTAAAGGAACTCTTTCCCCTGGTCATGCATAGAATGGATGCAATGGATGATGTGGCTAAACAGTTGGAGAAATTAATCACGCGGTTGAAGGGGAAGATTGATGAGCTAACTCTAGCATAGGTACCGAACATTATCAATGTTATGCCAATCAAGTCAACCAAGGAACTGGAATGATGGAGGGAGTTAAAGAATATTTTGGATAAAGAATTTACAGGGATCCTTCCACCCAAAAAGACATAGGCCTCGATTCTTCTCAATCTTTTGGCACATGCCATATTCTTTAATTGGTTCATTCATCAAAGACATTTTTATTCATATATTCATATATGTGTAGTGTGGGGTAATGTTGGTCGAGAAAAATGCTAAGTGTCAAGGTATAAGGACTACGCACAAGAGGATGTGCACGAAAGGATCATAGCAATGCACAAGGGGGGGCACAAGGTGGATATACTAGTTGGCACGTGGGGCAGCGCGCAAGGTCAAGGACTTAGCCATTTTCTTGGAGTTGGGGCTAAAGATAGAAAAGTAGGGTTTGGGTGCCAATCAAGTAAAGGTCCAAAATGGGGAAAAGCAAGATGACTTGGCAGTCAAGTAAAGGGATAAATTTGGAGAAAGCACATGCAAATCAAGATAAAGCACACACATGGAGATAGCTAATAATAGGATTAAATCATGGTGTATATTTAGGATAATCTATTATTAGCTACCTTTGTAAAAGCATGTAATTTTTTTACGTGTGGCTATTTTAGAAAAGAAAGCATGCAAGTTATTTTGCTATGCATGCCTATTATTAAGAAAGTGCATGGGCAAGTGGAAAGTAAGTCCCCACCCTTTTATATATCGATGTGTGTCTTTGTTAAGAGTGATTGTGTGTGGAAGAGCAGAGTTGTGTTGTTTTGACATAGATTTAGGATATTATGTTTACGCACATGGTCCTATGCACCATTGTAATGATTGTTATATGTATTCAACTTTGGTAATGTAATGAGTTCTTGTTTAAAATGAATAATGATATTTGATATGTCTGAAGATGGTGTCTTGATGATACAACTGATCTTAGTTCTTATTTACATTGATTAAGTATCTTCCTTATTATATGTGTTGTTGAATTATCATGACGATTTCTTATGTTTGAATGGATGTCTTGACTATAAATATGATGAAAAAACATGCTAACACCTTGGTAAGCATAACAAAGGAGGGATTTGGTGGTTGTGCGTGCTTTGGTTGAGTGTTTAGAGCTATCTGGATGAAGTGCCAACACACATAGCTATTAAGAGGGTAAACAAAAGACTACGAAACTCATATTTCTCATATACCTAGAGATGGAAATGGATATGTTGACTTGTTAGAAAATTTTGGGGTTAAGTCTCTTGCAGTCAACACATGGATGTCCTGGGTCACATATGCCAAATGAGGTGTCATCCAAAGATGGAGGTTGAATGTAATCATGAATCAATCAAAAACTAAGTTGTTGTATCTCCCACATGTGCCTTATTTTAAGTTCTCTTTTATTAATCATATCAAGGAATTTGACATGAGTGTTAAAATCCCTCATGTGAATAGTCAAGTTCTCATTTAGCATAGGGCCCGAGTATTATTACAAAGTAGGGGAAATTTTGCATTACCCTCGAATTTTTTTATGGACACTCTTTATTTTGAGTAGTTAGAGTTGAAGAAGAGTAAGATGGGGTAGATAGAGTGAGATTAGAGCCCACAACTATAATGAGATTCATAGAAATGTGATAGTGTGAAAAATCTTGAAGAAATGGGGCCTAACTAATTATATCAAGAGGATTAATGGTGTCATATCCCATGCTAATGATTGAATTTTCACATAGTTGGGTTGGTGAGAAGGTGGTAGTAGTGGGAATGGAAATGGAGGTGTTTAAAAACACCATTGTGGTGGCGTCTAGGATGTCAATGGAAGGGGCTAAATTTTGTAAGGATAAACTATGTAAGAACGAGGAGATTTGGTGGGTTTTTAATCCTGGAGAACATATTCATGAGCTGGAAGAAGGCCTCTTTCACATGACCATCCCAACATTGTGGACAAATGTTTGTCTATAGATAATGAAGTATGTCATGTTGGAAAAAAGTTTACAAAGGCACATATTCATCATATTTCTCTCTTGAACCAATTTTAGCACAATAAATTTGTGAGTATTATGTTAAAATATTATGTTTATAGATATCAATAATATTCTAGTTGATAGTGATTTTCATGATTTGTTCACTCAAAACCTTCTTTCCCCTTTACAAGAATCGGTTATCTTTGACAAGTTCTCGCTTTCGTTTGATCATTTATGTCATACATTAAAAGAGCATGAAGCTAAGCTCTTCATCATGAACAAACTCAAATATGTTACTAATGCTCACAAAACATTTAATTATAAGTTTCTAGGAAAACCTAATTTCAAACACAAACCTAATGACTACAAGATTGATGATAAATATACTTTTAATGTTGTATCTTAACCCAAAGATTTAGCTACAAGATGCTCAACATAAATTCACATGATTTCCTTGTACATCTCACCTAAGAATCGTAAAATTACTTGAGTGCGTCCTTATATCTTGCCCTCCGCCTCCTGAGGTTGATGCAAGAAATCCTCATGGTAAAATTTTTGATGTTAATTCATATTGTGACTATCATAGATGTGTTGGTCATTCTACTAATAGATGTGTTAAAATTCATCATGTTATACAATGTATTATTGGTGTTAATATTATTTAATGGGACATTCCCATTGAATCATCTAAGCCTACTAATGACAATGCAAAGATAAAAATATTGAATGACCCACTTCATGATCACAACACTACTAAATCTAAATCCAAAGTGCAAGATGTTCATCATGTTGTACCTCCCCCTCCTTCTTATGATCATCCATTGGTTGATATGATTAGAGTTATTACTACTATGCCACATCCTTGGCTAGTTATTGCTTTTGATAACATTGATATGGATCATGATCTTGTTTTAGATACATTATGCATTCGTCCTTTTGTTGGTCAACATCATATACATAGTTTTTATAAATAGTAGTGATAAATAGAATGTGTGCACTTATTGGATATACTAAGAAAAAATTAACCCTCGATACTAAAACCAATCTCGGACATGTTTTTATACCTCTTACAATTGGTTCTACTACTATGGCTAGTCCCTTTTTAGTTACATCTTCTCTTATCTCATCGATATGTGTGTTGAGGTTTCTATAGACACTAAATCACGCACTTTGGGTAAATTTCTAGGTCCTAATCAAATACCACTATTCATATGATTCCTAAGTGAGAAAACTAGTAATTGAAATTTGTTTTTGGCCTCTTTTCTTTCTCTCTTAGTTTCTTTGTGGTCTTGCACACCTCACTTCCCAATTTGACTTTCACTGCTTTATCTTTCTTGGCTTTGAACACCATTGCCTAGCTAGGGCGCCAACGTCCTGGCACCCTCATCCCCTCTGGGCACCCCCAACCTCTTTGTATCTTACTCTCCCCTTTTGGGCCTCTTTTATCTTTTGGGCATCTTATTTTCTTATGGGTCGGTCTTTTAGATGTCAATTACGAAATTCAAACAAGGGAATCATATAAATATAAAGCTATGTGACCATAATAAAGGACTAAGCTCTAAGCATCTACTATCACCACCTAAGGTTACATCCAAAGGCATTCTATGAGCATTTATCTATCACTCACTCAACGGAAGAGGGACTACATTTTCTGCATACACACATAGGATGAGAATTTCTTTTTGACATCCACACATATATCTACATTGCTACATATAGTATTACTCATTATTTAGTACATCTTGCACAAGAGCCACCTAGGGCACGATTCTTGCACACACACACACACACATAAGAACTACATGAATTCAGAAATGTAGTGCATTTCTTAGTTGTAAAATCACTCTGTTGGGTGAGCATCGGGGGTCATCTAACTCCCCATTTTTATCTTTTTCTTTTTAAGATTTAATGTGTTTTGGAGTTTAGTAGGAGATCATTTGTTTTGGAGTTCTACAAGCAAATTTTACAAGCATAGTGCGACACACAAGTGACAAACAATGAAGACCAATGAACATCTTGCAACATGGAAGAAATCATTTTCTGACCACTTTCGCAATCGTAGGAGCCCAAAAGAAATATACAATGCCCAGACACCCTTGACTTGACCTAGGTGCCCCAATCCAAGCATATCCAACTATTGCATAATTTTCTGGGTTCATTTCCGACACCTTCCTCCTATTTATCAATTCTCTAGTCCAACACATCTTAGGATCAATTGTGAAATCATCTAAGCATGTTTTTCTTCTCTTACACTTAGGGTTCCAATTTCTATTTTCTTATTTATTAGGTCATATTTGTACTTTATTGTTTATCATTGCATTGTGACTCTGCAATTAGGGTTTTACAAATTCCTATATTTGTTAAATCATTTGGTGAACCCCACTTGTGATCGATCCTTTGGATCCTTCTTTTCGCACACTATATTTTTGTTAATGGATCCTAAGGATTCTCAAGTCTCCTTGCATCACTTGCTTCAAATGGACCCACCCTAAAAAAATGTTCTCCTAAAATCCCTAGACACTATGTATCTTCCTAGTGATACACCACCTACTCATTTCAAAGTGCTATCTTTGATCGTTTTTATGATGAATCTCTTGGTATTAATGTCGACAATCTATTTGTAATTCAATTTAAGCTTTACATTCTTTATTTCAAGATAAATTTTAAGCTATGGAATCCGCGATTACATTACTCAAATATGAAATTCAACATCTCAAGGATGCTTCTCAAGCTCATGCTAATTCTCCTTCTACATCTCATTCTCCTCATCCTAATTCTATGTCTTCTACATGTGCTCATATCAGTGAACCTTAAATATTATCACTCCCCATGCATATAAAGTTTGATCTCAATGTTAAGCAACAAGATATTATTCTGAAACTCATCACTCATGAATTGATCAATTTTCCATCTACTCATTGCTATCCTCATTATCGCTTGTAAAATACCAAGTTCAATCATATTGCCATTATCATCGAATCAATGGACATAATGACAATGATTTTTATGCTCTAAAACAACAAATTGGCTACCTTAAGCATTATGGTCTCATTTCATTTGCTACAAAAATGTTGTTACATGTTCATCTCCAATTACTACATCCCAATGGGTTCCTAAATCTGATTCATCTATGTCTAATGAGCATCATACCATCATTACTAATGTAATTCAAGAACCTCCTAAGAAAATTCCACTCAAAATTATTCTAACTCCTCCTCCACTCAAGTCATCTACGGCATTACCAAGTCAAACTAAGAAACCTCCTCCAAAATCAGTCCACCCTCTTCTCCTATCAAGTCTTCTGCAACATTACCAATCCCAAATAAGCAACCACTCCTTAAGCAAAACTAGGAATCTCTAGTAGGAATTTATCGAATTCGTCATTCAAGATCCCTTCACAACCTCCACTTCAGCAACCAATAATTTTTGTCAAGGAAACTACTCCTTTATAACGATGGCCAAGACACATTTCAAACTCTACCACCATGGCATGGTCCTATTGTTGCTTCTTCCTACCATTGTGATGACTCTATCTCTCTCTTCTCATGACACATATAATGCTCTCCCACAATGGCATGGTATCTCTCATGTCATCATGTAGATCTCCATCATTGGTACACTTGGGGGAATCATGCTTACTTTCCTCCTCCTATCATTCTCAGTGGCTGTCATTACTATGCTTCGAGCTTCATATCTCATCTTTCTAAGCATCATTACATAACTTGATACACTCATATCATCATTACCCTATGACACACTCTTGTTTTAAGGTTCACACTTGACTCGCTGAGGGCATACTACATTCAAGAACCTCACATCGACACACAAGACACATTTCACATTTAGCTCATTCATGCCACATCTTTCTCGGCATCACATTCTCACACATCGTCACTACCCTTTGACACACTACAATTCCATGGTTCATATTCGATCTGTTGAGGGTCTCAATCTAAAATGAACCTCATCACACTCACACACTTTACACTCTATTCTTCATTTATCGTATCTTTCTAACACACATATTCAAACCATTTCTCGATGATGCACTCTTGTTTTATGGTTCATTCTTGATTGTCAAGGGGTATTTTATAAATTAACATCCTCTCATGTACATCTTCATCCACATACACTTGGGGGCACGCTGCTCCTATCATGTTCACTTTACATATTATCCCATCTCACTCATTCACAACATACTACATATCTTGGTTGCATTTACTCTTGCTTACTTATGCTTACATTTACACTTTGTTTCCATGCTAGACATATATTGCATATGTCATTATTTTTATCATATACACATCCGTGTTCACTTTCCTTCTAGTTGTGAATGCATACTTTCTACAAATCTTTACACATAGCAAAGTTGCTTGGAGTTGTACCTCTTACCAATCCCACAATGGCTCCTAGGGGAATCTACTTTCATACACATCACATGTGTTATTGTTTCAATTTATACTACTTATTATTCTTACTAGCACACTAATCTATCGATATATACACGTCTTGACATACTTTTTATTTTTCTAACATGTTAATGAATGCGTCATGTGTAGCATTTTCTTTGTAGGAACTAGTTCTTTATCATAGTTGTCTATTAGTTTGCTTGCTATGGTTTGTCATTGTTTACCATTTTTTTGTGGGCTTTGCCCTTTGTCTTGTGTGCACACTATATGCTTTTGGCCGCTTCATCCCTAATTTTCTTGCGACATTATGAGTGATGTCCCATGTTTGAAAACCCCTTTTCGCATTCTACATTGTCTTCTTTCTTGCTAGCTTACACATTATATTTTATATGTGTATTTGTCTTGTTTGCACTAACACTTGTTTCCAACCACTTTGTTTACATGTGCCTTGGTTTCTACCATGCAAATTCCCTCCCCTTAAGGCATCACTTTCAAATCAGTGTTTGATCCTCTCCTTTGGGTTACATCCTCCTAGAGACTTCACATGCACCCCAAACAAGGGGGACATACATTGGTTAAGTCAATCACCCCGGTTAAAGTACACAGTCACAATTCGGACCTACATAAGACAATAACATAACAATATATAGCTTCATAAATGGTCCAAAATCTAACTTGGGTCTTTAGTTTTGCAGAAACTAGCACCTGAGACACAATCATGAGTTCTTGGGCACCTCGACCCTTCCTAGGTGCCTACATGACCAGGCAATTACAAATTTTTTATCATATCAACACAATTTTCACAAAACAGTACATGATCCTCCAAAGAATCAACATCTCCTTTTTTTTCTATTTCTGTTGGATCAAATTGGATCAAAATGGATCGAACTTGAACAAAGCAAGATCACACCATCTACAGTGGTGTATAAATTCTTCGAGAAGTAATCAAAGTTGGAGAATAACACTAGAACTTACTCCCAACACTTCTCTTGACGTGGTGTGAGATCACCCAAAAAACTCATATTTGGCGTGAGATCACCTAAAAAAATCATTCTTGGTGTGAGATCATCTAAAACACTCATTCTTATACAACGTTTTAGGACACTTTCTATCTTTTTACTCATCACGGATCAGGTGCACATTTTCGTTTTCACATTTTATATACTTGGATCAAATTTTTCATATACACGACTTTGACTACTCTTTCATTCTTCTTTTGAAGGTTTATCCTTAATACGCAACAAGAAGAAACCCTTCATCAAATGATAAAGAAAATAGGTAAAAACACAACACGGTGCAACTCATTACGCTTTTCATCCCTAGGATCACTTCCTCTTTCCTATCTTAGCTTCCACACTTCATTTTATCACTCCACGCTTTTCCTTGTCTCCTCAACACACTTTCACCATCAATCTACATGGTTATCAAGTACGTATATCTTATCTACTTTATGTTATCAAGTATTCATTCAACAAAATAAAGTGGGGGTAAATGTAGACACTAAATCATGCACTTTGGGTACATTTCTAGATCCTAATCACATACCACTAATCATATGATTCCTAAGCGATAAAACTAGTAATTGAAATCTTTTTGGCCTCTTTGATTTCTCTCTTACTTTCTCGTGGTCTTATACACCTCAATTCCCGCTTGATTTTTACTTCTTTATCTTTCTTGGCTCTAAACACTAGTGCCTAGCTAGGACATCAGTCCTGTGGCACCCCCAACCACTTTGTATCTTACTCGCCCCTTTTGGGCCTCTTTTATCTTTTGGGAATCTTGTTTTCTTATGGGTCGGCCTTTTATTTTTCAATTACAAAATTCAAACAAGGGAATCATATAAATATAAATCTATGTGACCATAATAAAGGACCAAGCTCTAAACATCTACTATCACCACCTAAGGTTGCATCCAAATGCATTCTAAGAGCATCAAAGCATCCATCTAACACTCACTCAAGGGACAAGGGACTTTGTATTTTCTACATACACACATAGGCGGAGAATTTCATTTTGACATCCACACATCTATCTACATTTCTACATCTAGTTATTTCTCATTATTAAGTGTATCTTGCACAAGATCAACCTATGACACAATTCTTGCACACACACACAGGAGAATTAAATGGAGTCTCAAATGTAGTGCAATGCTCAGTTATAAGCTCACTCTATTGGGTGAAAGTTGAGGTTAATCTAACTCCCTATTTTCATCTTTTTCTTTTAAATATTTGATGTGTTTTGAGGTTTTGTATGAGATCATTTGTTTTGTAGGTTACATGTTAATTCTACAGAATAGTACGACACACGACGATAAGCAATGAAGACCAACAAATATCTTGTGACACATAAGAAATCAATTTCACCACTTTCACAGGACCATGGGAACCCAAAACCAGTCTCACATCTAGGTGCCCCGACTTGACTCGTGCACCTCGGTCAGAAGATCCTAATATCACATAATTTTATGGGTTCCTTTGCAACACTTTCCTCCTTTTGTTTATCATTTATCCAAATCTGCAACACAACTTAGGATCAATTGTGAAATCAGCTAAGCATTCTTTCCATTATCTTGCACTTAGGGTTCCAATTTCCATTTACTTATTGCTTAGGTCATATTTGTACTTTATTGTTTATCATTGTGTTGTGACTTTGCAATTAGGGTTTTACAAATTCCTATATTTGTTAAATTAGTTTCCTTGGTTGTGTTTTTTAAGGTTATACCATCTATCTTAAATAAGAATGTAAAATTCATCTATCATAAGCAAGTTATCACTATTAAGGTATCACATATGAGGACCCAACATCTAAGTTCTTAGTTAATAAGCTACAGCTTTCTACTTACATGTCTACTACATCTACACATAATAATTATATTGAGTCTCTACCTCCTTGGTCTCCTACTAGATCTTTTATTACACACATATGACTAGTGTGTCTCTCCCTCCTAAATATCGTGTTAGGTCTTCGATTACACATATTACTTCTATTGAGTCTCTACCTCCTAGACTTCATGTTAATAATTTTATCACACATAATTATGTTAATAAATCTTTATTCTCTAATCCTCTTGTTATCTCCTCCAAAGGTGCACATGCTTCTCCATATGAATCTTTCGATGCTAGTTTTTCAATGACACATAATATGACTCCTATACACATTGTTCGAGATCATCCTACTTCTACCATGACACATTTAATGTTTGAGCATACTTTATCTTATGAGTATGCCCCACCTCTTGACAATGCTATCATCGATAACTCTTGTGCTACCTCCTTCCCTATACATAATTCATCTCAACAATACAAAAAAATTAAAATAATCACATCATATAAAAACATTCAAATTTTTAATCAAAAGTAAAAAAGTAGTACATATACATGACTTGATTTGCTAGCTTGCACTTTACATAAAAATTTTGTCATATTGATTTGATAGATACATATATTTCGATATATTCTTTATATGCATGCATTCATGATGTATGTTGAGCTTGATGCAAGACACATAGATTGATACATGATGACAAAAAGTGCTAGCCTAGTCCCTTCCTAGTGAGTTTACTCATTTGGAGGCATTTCCTACAATATACTTGGGATTTTTTTATTTCAATTATTTTCACTTACCATTATGTTCAATTACTTATATTATGTATATTCCATCTTTTGGACTAATAGGACTAATACGTGTCTTTTGCAATGTTAAATTACCTTGTTTTATGTGTTTAAATAACTATTGTTTTTATACTTTATTGTTAAATTGTTTTTTTACTTGATTCCTTTCCTACTTAATTTTCTATTGTATGCAATTTGAGTGCCTTGATTTTTTTATGATAGCAAAGGTGTTCGATGTTTGTGGCTCTATGCATATCTTGGCATGTGTTCCTTCAACATGATTGTTTTATGATGATGTGGTTGTCCCATGTTTGTGTCTCAATTACATCTTATGAATTTTTTCCATGGTATTGATTATGTTATCTTAATTAACTATTGCTTTGTCTATGTGCTTGATTTTCTAATACATGATTTTTTTACTATTATTTGTTATACTTGATTGTTAGATTGTTTTCTTACTTGATTGCTTGCATGTTGAATTGTTTATAGTATGTGGCCTAAGTGCCTTGATATTTTTGTGACATCATGGGTGTCCCATGTTTGTTGCTCTAAGCCTATCTTTTCATGCGTACCTTCAATGTGACTATCTTACGACATTGTGTCTCAATGCCTTGTTATGACTCTTTTCCATGGTATTTCTTATGGTATCTTGATTAAATATTATTTTTTCTGTATGCTTACTTTTCTAATACATGCTTGTTATTATTGTTATCATTTGTTATTTGTTTTATGTTGCTTTCTTTATGAGTTATGGTCTCCACCATGTCCAATGCTTTTGTAGGAATAGGATCCCAACAATGGCCACCATTCTAGTCTTCCATGTGATCCAATATAGATTATCATATTTATCCAACTTTAGGTACACATCATTTCTTTTTAGCCACACACTCAAACACTATATCACACACACCTCAAAAGAGGGGGAATTCATCAAGGTATATTATACATTTACAACTAGTATATGAATATTACATGACACATATACATATTTTTATAGTGTGCATATCCTCATAAATATAAACATATATGGAAAAGTGGCATAATTCACATTAGTTCATAACCATCCACTAGGGACAAGAACATATTATGCTATGGCATCTTATTGAATGTTTCATCCCTAGGTAAATTCTCAAAAAAATCCAACATTCTCATATTCCTAAAATCATTTATAGACTTTGGGTACATATTAAAACACATATGACATATTTTAGAGTAATATATAGGGATCATGAGTACTCCATTCCTTCTTCATTGTGCATGTATTTCTCCTTTACATTACATGGAATTTTCATAATCATACTCATTTGTACAACACATAGTGGAGGCATGGGTCATCCATTCCTTTTCGATGTTGTGCTATATTTATAAAATTGGACCTAGATATGTTTGTAGCAGTGTGGTCCATGGAGTTGGGATATGTGTGTGTGTGTGTGTGTGTGTGTGTGTGTGTGTGTGTGTGTGGCTAATTACTTAATAGGATTATGTTCTTTCCTTATTCTATTTGTGTGGTAATTTATCATGGTGGCTAGATACTTTGTACACTTCTCTCCCCTCTTAACATGGTTCTTCATTACCTCTCCTCTTCAGTGTTGGGTTACATGTACACAAATCCTCTCCTACTTCAGCTTCTCCTTCAGAAAAAAATGGGGAATGATCACCCCCAATCCTTTAGCATCTCAATAAAAAATCAAAATCTCCAAGTACAACAATATTGGGATCTTCTCGCTTTGAAAAAAATAGGTGTATTTATTCCATGTTTTGCATATATTTACTTTATTGTGCACAAGTTCAATTTATCAAAGTTACAAGTATTATTTACTTTTAATTTTAAGTTCAATTTCTCTTGTGGACATTGGATACACTTTGTATTGCAGGTTTCACCATGGAATTTGTCAATACCAACATAAAATACAACAACAATTGACAATCATATTTGATAGCTTATCATTTGCAATGACAAGGATAGATTTGTTCCCACCCTAATACACATGCTCACATTCTAAGATTATTTGAAACATATTTCTATATATCTCATGAATTTATCATGTCTATGCACTTCTCTATTATTCTTCTAGGAAATATTAATCATCCCGAGTAGTAATCCATCTACAAACATCATTCATGGACTCTATCTCTTTCCTCACTAACTACATGTCCTGGTACCATATGACCTAGGTTTGGGTTATATTATGGTCCTATCCGACTTATATGATCCCAAACCCTCTCATAAAATGACTCTTTTTCTAATTTTAAAATCTTATGTGAGTCGGTTCTTCTTCCCTAGGTCGGTCATGCAAGGCAAGTATTTAGCCTTGTGGAAGCCTATATAAGAATGTAAACTAGATTTTATGACTCCCGACATTCTCATAAGCTCTTGTTGCAAATATAAACACTAAATCACTAAATGTAATCCTATATATTCCTAAATCAATCATGTCTAATTTAAACCATCCACCATACAAGTATGAAGCACTCAAACTAGGTTCAAGATTCTAGCTTCCTTCATTTCCAAACATTCAAAGGTCCTAGAGCCATGTCTTAGCAAGAGCAAGTCACTCCACAAATTTCAAAAATTCTTCAAGGGAAAAAGTGGATTAGTATAAGAATTTGAAGCACACCACATCACACTACTACCACTAGGTACATTTTTTACCCTATAGTTAGTTCGTCATCTTTATGTCAAAAGACAAGAGAGCACCAATAGGGGCAACTTAGATTTTTATACACACTTGTACCTATACTAAGAGAAATACATGAGGCATGCTTCCACGCAAGGGGATGGAGTGTAAAAATTAGATTTTTTCAATAGGAATTTATTACAATGGGTAGTTCAACCTCACCCACACACTGATTTATCCTTTTGTTATATAATGCTTTCATGAAGTTTGTTGTAGGTGTCTAGGGTATCTATCTTTTTCAAATCATTACAAGTGGTGTTGAAGCTATGTGATCCCCAACGATGGGTACAAAACCTATTTAGAGGAAAACAAAAAGTAGGTGAAGTTGCAAAACCCCACTATACACATGCCCAAAACCATAAAGATCATGTTAGAACCATACTACGCCCCAAACTGGGTTGCACATTCTTGCACAAGAGTAGTATCTAATTCTATATCAAGAGACAAAACATTTTCATATTTAAAATAACTCTTTCACCTAACTTTCACACCTAGATAATCTCTATACCACTGGGGTAACTAAATACTTATCCCTTTTATGGTTTTAAGGAATCTTCGTATCATTTTATCATAGTTACAAGTATTAAAATATTCATGGTGAATTATATGGTTAATGTTTATTAATTAATTTAGAATAATCAACGTGTAACATCCTTTAACATTTTCCTAATATACCTCTTTCATATTTTAATTAGGAATTTGTCAAAACCATATATGTATGTATGTATGTATGCATGCATGCATGCATGTATGTATGTATGTATGTATGTATGTATGTATGTGTGTGTGTGTGTGTGTGTGTGTGTGTATAAATGTGTGGGGGTGTGTGTGTGTGTGTCCGTGCATGTGTGCGTGTGTGCAGTATGTGTCCGTGCGTGCATGTGCATGTGCGTGTGTGTGAGTTTGCGCGTGCGCACGTGTGTGTGTGTCTTGTATGTGTGCGCGTGGCGTGTGTGTGTGTGTGTGTGTGTGTGTGTGTGTGTGTGTGTGTGTGTGTGTGTGTGTGTGTGTGTGTGTGTGTGTGTGTGTGTGTGTGTGTGTGTGTGTGTGTGTGTGTGTGTGTGTGATATATATATATATATATATATATATATATATATATATATATATATATTTCTTCTTCATATTTCTCTTTATTCATGTTTTATATGAAAAAGTCCACTTTTAGCTCTAACTTGTTATGCTTACCTTTAAGTGGAGCAAAATATTCTAGAAAACTATTGGAGAAAACTATACTAGATGATGGGAAAACTCTTCTATTATTCTTTCCCAAGTCTTTCAAAACTTGATATTGAAATATAACATAGTTTCTATCTTATCTATTTTACATGTTGACATTTGTTTGGTTGTGCAAAACAATCCCCGATGAATACCAGTCATGAATTGATTTTTATCACCAAAATTTTATACAAGTATAGACTCTTCCATGAATAATATTACAAAAATCCTAACAACCACATCAACTTATACACTATGATGAATTGAGCATAGATTAGCCACATCCTTGATGTGATCAATGAGTGGTTGAATTTTGACCAAATAAAAAGATAGATCAATGAGGGCATATATATATAATGATGGTATTCCAAACTAAATGTGTCAATATAATACTATTAGATCATGATACTAAAGGTTGTTAAATTTGTAGAATATTCATGGTTATTTTGAGGTGGTGCCTTAGATTAGGTCCTAGGAATAGGGGACGTAAGTACAACTTTAGGCCTAACTTTTCTTCTTGTGGATAACTACAAGGGTTTAAAGAGGATTTTACCCCTAACAATTGACCTTGTCTTTATCCTTCTCAAAGGCTTATATATTTCTTTATGAAAATAGTGGCAAGATGATAATAATATGTTTCTTGAAGTAAATGATAACCAAGGTTATCACGAACTTTAGCATTATTGATTTTCCAAACTATAGAGATTAATATAATCTTAGATTTTTGGACGATTATCAAAAAAATCATGTCCCACCGAGTGTGCTAAAATTTTATTGATGCTTATGAATGTATGATTTGTGTTATACCCATAGTCAGAAGAAAAAAATATGTGAATTTTTATAGTGTGAGTGTTTTGTTCTTAGAAACGACCTCTAGAGTAGGCCCATTTCTTTATATCCCAATGTTGAATTGAAATATGTCTATGTGGAAAAGTAAAAAGAGAAATAACTAAAATAAAGTGGTAATACACCAAAATAGATTGGTATGATTCCAATAATAGAATTTAACACACAACCATTGGGAAGTGCAAGAATATAATTTAAAGCGAATAATTAAACAAGAAACAATTTAGGTAAGTGTTAACACTTATTTTACAAATTAGGAATCCATAAAAATAAAGTTAAAGAGTAAAATAACAATACAAAATTGTAGTTTATTGTAGAAAAGGCCTCGCTAAACATTCTTTGTATGCATAATAGCTAAAGGAGAGGGAAGAAAATTCTTTTACTCAAAATGAGTGTATTATATTTATGGTAAAGTAATAGGGGAGACACATGCAAATTGTAGCCTTTTGTATCTTAAAACTATACTAAGATAAACAAAACACCATGCATAGTATTGTTGAAGATTTTTCTCGTAATATATATATCTCATATCTTATGTGTAGCAATAGAAGCCTTGGTAGTTCAATTTATTTGCATGAAGGAAGAATCCATAATTTCGTTGATATGTTTCCTTTATTTTCTATGGATCTCCCTATTGAAATGGAAGAACCTCTATATCATGTAGGTTAGCATGGTTGAAATGTTGACCAACCAATAGGCTATTTAGCATTTTTTGGTTGGTATTTTTCAATCGTTGGTCAATAATTCAACTTGTTAACATATGTGAGGTTTAGGTAAAGCATATTGAAACTCGTCAACATCCTTTATATAAAAATTATTCGTATATCCACAACGTGCAGGCATTAATGTGAGTGTGTTGAATTGCTAATCTCAATTCTTGATGAAGTTGGTATTCTAGGAAGAATGATTATAGTCCTTAGACTATAGTGGTCATATTTTATTTGTTTCCAATTTGAGTTAATGTTAGACATTATATTTTTATAACTAGGCAAAAGATAAACAGGCATGGGGTTTTATATAATGAACTTTCTTTCTTAAGAATATCAACATTCGAACACGTGTTTTGTGGCCATGCCACTTCATATTATTTCTCGCCAAATATTTTTGAAAATTTAAAACACCTAGCCTAGTCCTTTACCTTTGATTTTCCAATGACACGACTTTAAAATATATTTGACCTCTTTTCCTTCCCACATTTGTTGGATGGCTTGGTCATTGTAACGTATAAGCCCCAATATATCATGATCCTTATGTTAATAGGGATGACACCACAATGGAAATGACCCTCTTACTAACACAATGGTTGATTGGTTATAAGATGAGTATGTTTTTTTGCTCAACCTTCCCATCTCCTCCAATATGGCTTCATAATCCAAAAAAAAAAGACAATCATACATAATTTCCTTTAAATACATGCCTTAAGTTATCCCAAGTCAAACATGTCTCTTCAATGCATCTTGGAATTGATTCTACAACTCTAAGAAAATCCCCATTGATCATAGTGACCCGACAACAAATCATGAAACTCATCGACTTTGAAGTTGTATGGAAGTATTTCCCCTACAAAGTAATGCAACTTCCCCTACAAAGTAATGTGATTTCCACACGCGACCCTTCCTTTTGTTTTATATAATATCATTAACCCTTGGTTATATTGATAGTTGTGAATCTCCTAAGTCCCCATCCTCCATTGAACAACTATTATAACCTTCAACTCATGGGCTTAGAGAAAGAATTACAACCTTTATATTCGCATAAGATAATTTTTCTACTAGTGTTTACAAATTATATCTTGCATTTCCTAGTTACACACCTTGAAAGATAAGGGTTGGGAAACTTGTATACACATGATTGATTGTTGGCATGTATCAAGTATGTTTGAAATCATGAGGACCCTTATAATTATGGATGGATAACAAATATCCTCATTAACATGGACTTCATTTTTATGCACTTTGCAAAGAGTTGAGGCCGAGTTAGGATTTTGAAAAAGGATATATGATTCACATCGATTCATGATAGAAGTAGAGAAATTGAGTGATGCTTTCCCAAATTAGGGCATGCACATCACATTCGAACAATCGATTGATTCTTGTAGTGACGACTAGATAGATAGGGGTCGAAGGCCTTTTCCTTCTCTCGGAGTTCGGACCAACCCCTATATATAGATAGGTCTCTATATAGAGAGATGGCCCACAAACCCGTCTATAAAGATAAAGATTTAGCTTTGGGTGGCCCTATATATCTATCTAGCAATCAACTATATATAGTTGTCAAGCGCCCCATCCCCATATATAGAGAGGGGAGATGGAAGCCTAACTATCACTCACACCTCGGTGCCCTCTCCCTCTTCCCCCATTTTGGTCAAGTCATTTATACATGCGCCCGAACTCGAACTAGTTGCCTAAATAGAAGGGGTGACCACCCGCATCTAGAATCTATATAAATGGGCAGGGATATCCCTTAGAAATTGCCCTATATAGATATCTGAGGGGTCGATGGAAGGCCAATCCATGTCATCTATCTATAGTAATAAGGCATTCTCCGCCAATTTCATAACTTTTTGCCATTAACATGATTACTATTTTCTAGTCATATTTTGAAGGTTGACTCACCTAACCCATGGGACATGTCTTGTACCACCTATCATTGATGAGTGCATCTAGATTCACACGAAATTGATTATTATCTATTGCCCACCTTAATTTTATAATTTCCCAATTATTTTCATATATATATATATATATATATATATATATATATATATATATATATATATATATATATATATATATATATATTTGTCTTATTCTAGTTAAACCTAATTTTAATTGTAAATGTGGTTACTTTAGTAAGTTTTTTTGATCTAAAACCACTTTTCACATATAAAATGAACTTATAGTTTATATTTCATTGTACATATGAATTGGCCTAATGGTGAAGCAAGATTAAGTACCTCTTACATATTAAGAGAACAAGATAGTGTGACATGATATCAACTGTCTATAGACCCAAAAGCATACCACTTACATCAAAAATTGTAAAACCAATTATTATTAATATTATATTACTAGCAATTGCAAATTACGCCGGAGATAGTAGCAATATTTAGTTTATTTGAGTTGTATTTCGGGTTGATATTGCATGGATGTCTATATGCTGTGGCAAAGCTCTTATTTTGCTATTGTCCATATTTTTGTAAGACACAATTATGATAGTCGCCAAACTAAATCACGTTTCATCATTTGGTCAAACACCGAACATTTATCTATTAAATCTTTTGAATCTCAAAAACTTTGAACAAGATATATGACCAATATTATTTTCCAAAAAATAAACTATAGCATTTTCTTTATGAAGAATAAAATTAAAATCAAAAAACTTTTGAATCTCAAAACTTTGAACAAGATATATGACCTATATTATTTTCCAAATAGTAAACTATAGAATTTACTTTATGAAGAATAAAATCAAAATCAAATATGTAGGATAGTAAATATCTAGGACGGTAGAAAAATATCTAAAATCCGGCAAGATAGTAAATATTGGAACCGCTTAATTTGACACTTTCCAAAGAAAGACATCTTGAAGTAGACGCCTACCGCGAACTATTATGACGAATGGGTTGGCTTCCAATATAACACATTATTGATTCTAGCCCTCTTAATAAATAGAACCATGACATCATAGTAAGAACATATTAGATTAGCATCACAAATAACTATTATCTAAATTGAACAAGAATAACTTCATGAATTTTTTTTTATTATTTCCGAGCCCACTCGGATGATAATTTGATCGATATTTAGAATAACATAACGTAAAGTAATGTTTTACATTTAAAGAATTCGCTTTTCTTCCCAAAAAAAAAAAAAAACGCTTATGATAAATATAAAGAAATACCGTCCAATAATCTAAACCGGTCCAAATCACAATAATACAACTCTCGTGCACAATCAAGCTGCAATAATCCATACATGACATCAGACTGTCCTGTGCTTAAACAATTTATAAATTTACATACCAATCAATCCCTTCGACTATTTTTTTAAACAATATTATACACAAAGCAAACACGTGTGGACCGAACCTCACTTTGCTGCGGGAGGCTCCGGCAAAGGAACCGTCACACTTTCCGTCGATTGCACAGTCTCCACCGTTTTCCCGTCATCTGTCGTGGTTTCCTCCCCTTTCTCTACGACGACAACTTCGTCGGTTTTTGTTTCAGTCGCGACGGAAGTTTCGGGCTCAGGCGCAGCTGATTCAGTTTCAGTTTTGACGTCAGTTAACGGAGGAGCTTCTTCGGCCGGTGGAGCTACTTCTTCCACGTCTTGTGTAATAAAGGTGGCCGTTTTCACTAATACGTAAGTCACCGGGCCCACCACTAAAGCCGGGCCATACTTGCCAGCTGCCTCGCTGGCCTGTGTGGCTCCAGGAAGCCTGAAATATTTTTTTGGATTTTTGTGAGATTCGAACCCTGATTATTGGATTTGTCACCAAATAATTGTGAAATATTTACCGATTTTAGCAAGCTCTTCCAGGAGATTTTTCACGCCCTGCGCATGTTTTTTATGGCGTCTGCCGATGGCTTATTCACGATCGACTGTTCAAGATTTACTCGAGAACAAGACAAAAATCATCACGAATTGTTCGGAAAGAATTCAGTCAATTTCATTCGGAAAAAGGACTGACTTAAATCAAAAATTGCGGAAAACAGAGGCGGAATTCGGCAAAAGAGACAGAATTGTTCGACACGATGAAAAAGAATTCAGTCATTTTATTGGAAACAGAGAAGACTTTAGACATAATTATGCGGAAGAGAGGAGGAACTCGGCAAAATATTCGGGAAAAGAGAAAAAAATCAAAGCTTCAAGGCAATTATATTAAAAGAGATGAAATTGGTCAAAATTAATCTGGATTTAAGAGACATCATCGAAAAAGAGACACTATTTGACTGAATCTGTCCGCAAAAAGAGAGAATTCAACACACCTTTGTGTCTGCGTCAAGCGGCTTGTAAACTTCCACAACTTTGAGCTGAAGCTCCTCTTTCTTCTCTTCAAGCTCTTTCTCAATGGAATCCTGTATTTTTCGTTAACTGTAAATAAAAGCCACACGCAAAAGTTCGAAACCTAAATTATATACAGCTTTAATAGTAATTCGTAGGATCAGACGTCACAAACCTTGGACGCATCGAAAGATTTACATGCTTCCGCAGCGGCAGCTTTCTTCTTACTAGGCAAAAACTTCTTGATCTGAGGCAAAACTTTGTTTTTCCAGTAACTCATCTTTCGAGATTCGAACCCCAGACCTGTTGAATTCCTTTCTTTCGAATTACTACAGGATCAGCTTTGCAGAAAACTGGATCTCTATCCGCGCCGTCAAATAAGTAAAGGAAGATTCGAGACCACGGCGAAGTGAAACGGCTTTATATAAAAATGTTGAAGGGAAGGAGGAATCTAGACGCAGTAGTTAGCGCATATGAGTTGTCTTGCTGTTTTGACAAGTAAAAGCAGCGAGCATGGGACCCTAGTCCGCGCTGGCTTCGTTAATGGCCGCCCCTTCCCTTAGCGCGGAGCTCACAGCTGTCAATTACATAAACTTACGTTAAAGCCATCGTTTTTTTTTTATATAACTTCTTACATTCTCAAACACCGTAAACGAACTTAAACTCTCGTACGCGACTGTAAATTTCTCGGCAAAACAATAAAATTCTTTCAACGACACACGTGAGGGTTTGTATTTTGTTCTCATATAGTGTCACCGATTAGAGTACCTACAATCTCTTATATAATATTTTGGTAAATGTTTAACTTTAACCGAAAGACTTTTATTAAGTTAATTTTATTTCTTTTTTGAAATCGATGTTTTAATTGTTTTAATTGTCTATATATTCTTCATTATTGTTAGTTGATTTTTCAATTTTTATTTAGGGACTCGGGGTTTCCGGAGCACTTGACCTTGGTAAGCTGGAATTGTAGAGGCTACCCTTGGAGAAGAGGTCCTAGGTTGGGGCCCATAGCAAAGGGAAATGACATTATTATTCTTATAGAAACCCATGAACACGAAGGCTGTAAAGTTCCAAATTTTGAAGGTTATAAGAAAGTCTCAGTTTGGAATGAAAGAACCAAAAGTGGCAAAGGTCATGGAGGGGTCACGGTGCTAATCAAAGAAGCATGGTGTGGAATTATAACAGTGGAGAAAGAGGACCCGAATAAACAATATATATGGCTGAAAATAATAGAAAATGAGTTAATAATTAGGCTCGCTGCTTGTTATTTTGCTCCGAGAGGCTCAAAAACATATTAAAAAAGAAAATTAGACTGTGAAGATCCTTATGCATCTTTAAAAAGTGACATTTCAATTTTCAGCACCTTAGGGAAGTCTTGATCATAGGAGACTTTAATGCACGGACAACAAACAACCAGGCTCTCAATTTGAGAAATGAAGAAGAAATAAGAAATAATCCTTTATGGTTCGAAGAAGAAGAAGATCAGTGTTGGGCAAGGAACTCACAAGATGGGAAGGGGACAGTCACATGTTATGGAGTAGAACTTTTGAGCTTATGTAGCTTATATGACATGGTTATTTGCAATGGAATGAGGACATGGCCGAACTCGAAAACATCACTTGTAAAACCTACAATGGTCAAAGTGTAGTAGATTATGTTATTTGTTCACAAAGCTTTATCCCGAAATTGGTGAGACTCAAAGTTGGGGACTGCCCTATCGAGATGAGATCATATCACAATCCAATATATGTAAAAATAAATATGCAAATAAACCATCGGAATAGAGAGCAAGATCACCACAAGCAAGGGAAGAAACCTCTTCAAGGGATAGAATCCTCATGACTCAAGAGAATTGAGAACTCTTCAAAGCAACGCTTGAGCATCATTTTCAACAACATTCCCAAGAACCAAAGAATACTTCAGTTGTGAACAACTGTCCAACAAATAATAATATGTTGATTTCTATAATTCAAAAGGCTTTAAATGCATGTAAAAGAAGCAAACCTAAGAATGGGAGGGCAAGTAGTTTTCCAACAAATTCATGGTATGATGATGAATGCAAGGCAACGAAGAGGACTTTGAGAAAACTTGGAATGACCAAAGAAAACAAAAAGGTTTATGAAAGCATTATTCGGTCTAAAAAGGAAAGCTATGTGAACACAAGAAGAAAAGAATTAATTTACCTTGGAAAACATAACCCCAAAGGTTTTTGGAGGGAGCTACAACAAAAAAGAAAGCAAATAGAGAACAATATTATTAACACACAATGGTTAGAGTACACCAAGCTACTATATGAAAGAGTTCAAGATAAACCTCTAGTAATCAACACAACAGCTAAGCTTTTTTCTATGAAGGATATCATTCAGGCATCAAAATCTTGCAGGGGGTAAGGCGCAGGACATTGAGGAGATGCAAGTTGAATATTTAAAGTGGGGCTTGGAAACCCTCACACCACATATCAAACACACATTTAATGGTATCATTCAAAAAGGCTTTTCAGCAGATTGGATGACTAGTGTCATTATACCTCTTTATAAAAGTGGGGACATCAATAATCCGTCTAATTATCAAACCATCATGGTGAATCCCCTTCTTGGAAAACTATTTGGTAGCATGGTAGAGTGCAAAATTAGTAGTTGGGCAGAAAAAGAGGGTAAAAGAGCAAAAGGACAAGCAGGTTTTAGGCCAAAACACTCCACTATTGATCATTGCATTACTCTTAGACACTTGGTGGAAAAAATATGGGATAATCAAGGAGAGGAAGCTTTTTGTTGCTTTGTTGACTTCAAGAAAGCATTTGACACGGTCCCTAGAGGTAAACTCTGGAGTAGAATGGAGGAGCTTGGTGTTCCAAATGAGTATAGAGCAAAGGTCATAGGCTTTATGAGCAAGTCAAGGCCAAAATCAGAACAAGTGAGGGTATGTCAGAATGCTTTGGAAGTGACATTGGAGTCAAACAAGGCTGCCCTTTATCTCCAACCTTGTTTGGTCTCTACATTGATAAACTAGAGGAGTGGATTGATAATGTTGGTGGAGGGGGCATCCATCTAGCTAGCTATGTTGTAAAGTTACTTCTATACGTAGATGATCTTATTCTAATTGCAAAAATGGCCCAAAGTTTGAGAGAACATTTGAAAGCTCTAGAGATTTTTTTGCCAAGAGGTGGGAATGCAAGTGAATACTAGCAAGACAAAAATCATGATCTTTTCTCTACGGAGAAAAAGAGGCAATATGAGTTTCTTTTAAGGAAACGCATTAGAAATAGTGGAACAATACAAATATCTTGGGCTTGACTTTCACAATAAGCTTAGTTGGGAGACATGCAGGAAAAAAGAATCCAAGGGGGTGGAAGGCCTTATACTCATTGCAAAACAGTGCAGGAATGCAAAATTGTGGGATTGGAAAACCAAAAATACCTTGTTTGGCCTGCTAGTCACACTAGTGATTCTATATGGGTGTGAAGTTTGGGGCGAAATGTTTCTAACTTAAATTGGAGACAGATAGAGAGGGTCCAAAAGCACTTAATAACTAGTAGCCTCAAAGTTAAAGCCTCGATTCCATATGAGATTATTTTGGCCAAATCTGGTACCTTTCCACTAGAAGCATCAATAATGATTCAAACTCTAAGTTATTTTAAAAGGTGCAAGGAATGGAGAATCATTGATGGCCCAAAATAGTAGTGAAGCATCTAAAAAGAAGGAAAAGCATGTGGATGAAGCAAAACAACAAGTGGATGAGTAAATGGGACATCAACATGCAAGAATGTCCAAATACCAATGAGGAAATAAAAAAGTATGTGAAGGAGAAATTCAGGACAACCATGTGGACAAGGCAAATAGGACGGAAGAAAACATACTACATCAATCATTTTAACCCCACTTGGGAGCACGAAGAAAAGGCATACATAGGAGTGGAAATTAAATGGAAAGCAAAGATGTTAATTGCCCAACTGAGAACCAGCTTGCATCATCTTAGATGTGAAACCGGTAGGTGGACAATACCCAAAGAAGAATGGGAAACAAGAACTTGTTTATTCTGTGTCAAGGGGGTAGTGGAGACAAAATGGCACTTCATTATGGAGTGTGCAGCTTATAATGACATTCGGAGCAGCTACAGGACAATTTAAGCATTGTCAAGTTAATGGACTTGTTTCAAGAGGAAAGGCTAACCAAAATATCAAGTTTTTAAATCAAGATACATAGTAGAAGAGCTGACATCAAGAAAAGAGTTAACTTTTTGCAATATCAGCAGGTAGCCTCTGTGACCTGATGTTTTGTTTTTATTTGGAAAATTTCTTTTTATGGATCTTAGTCCCATAGATTGTTTGGTCTCATGAAATTTATTAAAATCCTTCACTTATTCATTCATTGATGACTCTTTACATTTTCCTAACTCTATTTGTAGCTTTTTGTTTCATATTGTTGATACAAAACACATCTTATATAAGCGTAACAAATTGAGAATAATATTTGGTAGGAAAAGGCATGTGACAAGAAGGAGTCACTTTCCTTGCACAAAGAAAACTTAAATCGGTCGGAAAAGAGTACATGTTGTTGCATCCGGACTCAATTTAATAAGAGTATCCACTATAGAATAGTGTAATTATCACCATTAATGTCATTCATCATTCATGAAAGAACTTTATCATTTTTGAATACATGTGTCCTATCATCAACACCATCCACTCCCCCACTTACCAATTTATTTCCATCCTCGCTAAAAACTCAAGCCTCTTGTAGATAACACCTCATTCTTTATCAAAGACCCATTCGCCTTTGTTGAATTTATAAGAGATCAAAAAGTTTATTGTCATGGCTTTGTCGTAATATTTTCAATGTGTTATCCTTTTTCACTAAAATCCCCATTGATGAAGATTTACTCATCATTAGGAAAATCATTTATGTTAAAACTACAAATCTTGTTGAAATTTACTTACGCTCCACCATCTTTAGCTTCAATGAAGAAATTTATGAGCAAACTAAGAGTATTGCCATGGGCTCCCCTCTTTCTCCTATAATTGTCATTTGAAAAGAAAGTAGTTGAATCCTACCCATTAAAACCAAGTAGGTGGAAGAGGTTTTTCCATGATACTCACATATATTGGCTTCATGGAATGGACAAACTTAATGACTTTCTCTCTCACATGAGCAACATTTCACCACACATTCAATTCACAATGGAATATGAGGTTGATAATTCTATAAAATTCCTCAACAATGGGTCCTAAGAATAAAAAACAATGGTTCACTTTCTCACAAAGTATTTACAAAGAGAACACACATGATTGTTACCTAAGGGCTGAATACCACCATCACCCTTCCCAATAAAATGACGTTCTAAAAACACTCACATATAGAGCCATGAGAAATTTTTATAGTGAACATTTGAGTCCTAAATTTTGTCACCTTGAAAATGTTTTTAAGAATAATGGTTATAATGATAAAATAGTCACTAGCACATTTAATAAATTCAATAACCCCCCTCAACCTAAAACTACTCAACATGACTCTAATGGTAAGGTTTTCTTACCATATACAAAATACACCACTGATAAAACAACTAAAATTTTGAGTAAAAAAGGGATCAAAACTTCCTTCATGCCTATCAATACCTTAAGTAACAACCTTAGGTGGCATAAAGACAAAATTGATCCTAAAATTAATAGTGGTGTATGTATGATTAAATGCTCTTGCAAAAATCCATGCATTGGAAAAATTGGGAGATAAATCCAAACACGAGTTAAAGAAAATGATAAAGACATTAAATATGATAGAAAGGAGATATCTACACTTTTAAACACTCCCTTAATACCAAGCACTTCATTTGCATTGATTATGTGATGGTCCCTCAATATTACAAACCTTCTTCAAGTGGGAATCATTTGCAACCTTTCTAGAGATCAACTTCTTATAAGTCATCAAACTTTTTGTTTGTATTTTGGAAAATATGGTTCGTATTTATATTTGTATCTTGGAAAACAAGCTCCTCATTTCTTTTTTTCTCTTTTATTTTTAACTTAGAAAACAAGCTCCCCACCTTTACATGGCCTTCCTTTCAAAACTAGAATTAGATTGCCTAATTTTTATAGTAGTGAGTGATATATTGACAACAAAGACATGTGCCAAAAGTTTCCATTCTATAATTATAAGGCGTTCTTTTTCACTTTTTTTTGCCGATAACCATTGTGGATGATTATTTCGGGAGTGATGTTTTAATTTTTATATTTTTGGATGATAGGCCTTTATTGAAGTTAACTTTCTTGAAAACCGTTTCTTGGTCATCATAGCCATCTTCATATTCTTTAATATTTTTAATTGATTTTTCAATTTTTATCGATGAATCATTTCGTGGTTCTATCTCTAACCTTTCTCTTCATATTACATTGATATTAATAAAACCACATTATACTAGATATAATATTCATAATAGTGCAAAAATATTCCTCTATTTCTATCATTCACTAATGATTAAGATTTTCTCATACACACAATCATTGAAAAAGAAGGGTAGTACAAAGCAAAGAAAATATGTCTAAAATATGTGGGGAGGAAAGAAAATTATACATAATCAACACCACAATAATGAAAATTCTTGAAGATTATGGCTACAATGATTATCACCCCGAAATCGGTATGAGTGAAAGGGAATTCATAAATAAATTTGGACCATATCCGAGAAGGAAATAATTTTCAATTGTCAAATCCATATATGGGATATCAAAGAGGGTTTAATTTGCATTTTTCTCTCCATTTTTAATGTAATATTTTGGTAAAATTGAATGGCTTTAAGGGTTACCTTTTAAATATCAACCACCAATTTTACACTTTGTTTGCAATAATTTCTTACTTATTTATCCGAGATACCTTTATAAGTATTTTTATTTTAATTATTTCAATGTTTATTTATGACTCCTTTCACTACTTCAATTATATATAATGGGCTTTTATAAATACAATATAGTCAATAATAATTTTCAACGTATTTATAATTTTTGTCAATAATGTTTTATAAGTGCACTTTCTTTATAACTATCATTTAAGCCTTACTCTTCCTCTAAAAATATTTGTAATTTTATCTTCAAAAATTAAAAGTTAATCCTTAAAAATGCATGCAACATGATTGAGTAGTTTCAATTATGAGACATCTTCCAAATTAAATAATCAAATGTCATTTTGTTGTTTTTAATCGATTGTGATTAAAAATGAAATAATATTTCTTTTTCTTTTTCAAAAATTTAGTTTATCTAAGTCTATTTAAAATCAATTAAATCATCTATTTTTTCAACTTCATTTCACCAATATTACATCTCTCCATCATAGCTTCTCTAAAAATTAGGTCTAAAATTTTGTACCATTTAGCGATAGGCTTTACAAATTTACAAGAAAAAGAGAAATAAACCCTTCCTTGACCCCTTATAAGGAAAGTAATTAAAGAGTTAATGCGCCGGTCTCATACACACCGTATAGTAGTGGAAATAATCTCTAAACATTCCTTGCTTTTACAAATATGAAAAAAAAGATACCTCTTTTATTCGGATGTTTTCAAATTCTCATAGATCAAGGTTTTATGTTACGACCCATCGAATGACCTAAATTGTGCGAATGGCCTTAATTAATACAATGGCTCTTTTATTTTGATTTTCATAACATGACCACACCTATGTCTCTTAGGACTTTCAAATATAAAAATAAATTGAGTGTGAATTGTAATAATCTTGTCCTTATAATCGTTGTTATTCTTTGAGTTGTGTAGGCTTCCAATGAATTCACTAGCCTTTATCTTCCCTAAATCCACCTTAATATCTAGTAGGAAAGCATTGTAGACACTCAAATTTGGTAATCTATTATTTGACACTATTGGTCTTGACATTACACACTTACATACACAAATACACCCTCCTCGCTCTTTTTAGCACGCCCTGATAGCTCTTCAAGTACTTTATTATCTTTTCACACCTTTATGTCATCATTTCCTGAGGTTTTATAGCATAAAATGCATCTAAAGACATCCATCCTCCGACCCATAAAACTAAACTGTCATTTTTCCCTCTTGGTAAAAACCACATATTTTGTTCGAAATTGACACATGTCTAGCATGACCCTACTGTAATTTTTCCTCTTGTTCAAAACCATAGATTTTAGTCATAATTGACACATGTTAAGCATGACCCTCTTTGTCGACGCTTTTGGACCGATATGTTTTGGGTCCAAACTTTCAATTCCATCATCTTTATATGAACTAATATTTCCTCTTGGTCAAACTTTCATGACATAAAGCAACCATCGGAATCCTATTTAATCAAGTTAATCATACCTCATTTAAAGTCCCGACACTTTATGTTCTCCTCATGTTAAAGTAATCACAAAAGGAACTTACTACTTTGTTGGTGAAATAATTTATCAGGGTGCACAAATTGTGGGATTTCACCAATGCTCTAGGACTAGGTCCCTCTGCTTGAATGGGGTAGCTCCATTTATTGAAAACAGGGAAATTATATACACTATTCTATCAACCAAGGGTGGTATTTTAATCAGGGATCACACAGGGTACTTCCCTACACCTGTGGAAAAGTGCTTATAGAAACTACAAGGGAGGAAAAATCTTGAAAGAAAGGTGTGAAGAGAATAACAAAGAGGGGGTTTTTGCACAATAAATAGTACAACAAATTTTATTATTTCAAAACCATAACATTACCCATGAATTCAATGAGAAGACACCATGAGAATCAACAAGGAACAAAATACACAAAGCACAAAGTCTTAATGCATAACATTCAACAAGTACATTGCTCATGGAGTATAGTTGAGATGGAGAGGAAACATAAGAAAAGAAATAGAGGAAATTTGATCACTTGTTTCTAGAGAGAGTATGGGAGCTAGTAAATAAGATTAACCATCCTTTCAAATGAGGAGGCTCTCCTAATTTATAGCTTTACAATCCATCTCTTCATCTACCCCTCACATGACTTTTCATATTCCCATTACAAGTGACTTTTCACATGACCTTAGGAAACACAAAATAAGTCCCCTTTTTATAATTACAAAAGGGATTTTACATTGCAAAAATATTTCATAGTCACTTTAATGAATAAGACAAAAAGTCATGATTTTTACAACAAAGAATTAGAAAGGAGGTAGAGAAGAGGAGAAATAATGAGGAGAGAAGAGAAGGAATGCTCCAAAGCATAGATCTCAATGAAGATCAAATTCGATGGTGTTGAAGATGACCTCCTGACCCATGATGACCCTTAACAATAATTCATTGACAAAGAGCTCTAATGAATACCTTTGAACACTTTGCCCCTTTTGAAAACTCTTGAAATATTGAACCTTTACAACACTGCTTGAACACACCGAGATGGAAAATGATGAGCACTGATGAGTAGACCATTGAGAAACATGAAGGATGACTCCCCTAATTGATAAAATCCTTTTGATACTTGATACATTATCACATATTCATGACCAACCATTCACATGGGATAAATTGAATGCACTTTGTTTACACAATCATGATCTTGACTCTACCACTACAAGAGCACTGATGATGAGTGAAGTATGAGACAAAATCCTTCTGAGTCCAAAGTGAGGAAAGGAGAATGAGACCAAAATCAATTTCATCCACCAATTGATCATGCATTCCATGAGAAATTAATTGAAATTATCTTCGAACAAAATTGGCCTTTTTCTCATTTTGACACTTTAGGCTCACCGCATCGGTGCATGCGAGAATTTTCTTGAAATTTGAGTTGGGGACCTCTGTGAATACTAGGACCATTTTACAATGTACAAAGGACTGAAATGTGACCACTTTTAGCTCATTTCACCCATTTAATATTTTTATAATATCCATCATTATTTCCTTATTTTGGCCAATTTTGCCAAGTTTTGTCAATCTTGCCAATTTTCAAGTGTCTCGATCATGGGGAAATGAAATGAGGAGTATGAATGCACATTTTTCTCAAACTTACTATTTTTAGTAGGTGTTCCCATAGATACTTAATAAAAATATAAAATTTTTCTTTCCGTGTCAGATTCGAATGAAACCACTTGCAAAAGTTTACATAATTCATTTCAAGGCTTTGCTCCAATTTTCGGGGATTTCGATTGTCAAGTTTTGTAGATATGAGAAAAGGTGATTTTTTGCTAGAAAATTCATGTGGATATAAAAAATAAATGATGTAATGAATTAGGGCATGCAAATAATCTTATTAAATGTGTTATCACAAGGAATCCATGGTTAAAATTTGGTGGCAAACAAAGTTTGGGAACATGAGTTATGAGCAAAACAAGATTTGGAAGTTTAGGGCACAAAAGGGAGTTTTTTGTGTTTAAATGTCATAACCAGATTCAAAATATGATTTAATGGCTGCCAAGGAGGTTTATTTATGTTTTTAATTTGTGTTTTTAAGTTGTGAGCATGAGTGAATGCATTTATGAAGTGGGAGATGGAAGGAGGAAACACATGACGCTTAAGAACTTAGAAAAATTTTGGTTTTTGATCATTTTGGGAGGGGGCACAAATTTTTGTCCCAACTATCCCAAAGGGATAGAATTAATGAGCACATAAATTTTCCATACCTAAGCATGACAATTTTCACACAATGATTTCTTGGCAGAGGAGAGATAAAAAGTAAGTGAAAAGCACTGGGGGCTGAGACTAGGTCACATGAGGAACTTGTGCAAGGGCTGACATGGGCACAATTTTGTGTCCCAAATATCCCAAGGGGATGGGATATATGGGATAGAAAATGCACCCTCATCTAGGAGTGACAAGTGGTGGAAGGTGATTTGATGAGGCAGAGAGGAGAAGGGGTTGAAAAATGGCTTGTGAAGCCTTCCGGGGTCACATGATGAATCAAGGGCTAACATGAGCATGGGGAAAATTTTATGTACCAACTATCACAAAGGGATGGTAAAAATGAGATAGAAAAGTGTTCCCTCACCTAGAGTGACAAGTTTAAATATCCCTTATGGGATACCACTTGAAAATGCACAAAATATATGAAAATTGTAGCAAAGTAAAAATTTTGATTTTTACGAAAAATGACCAGCTAAGGGCAGCGTGAATGGTATTTAATTGATATCTCACAAAATACTTGCCCAAAGTGCATGAAATTTTGAGGGAATATTGAAATAATAATAATAAACACTTGAAAATTATTTTTGGAATTTTTGGAATAATATATTGCTGCTGAAAAATTACAGAATGCCCTAGCGGCTAATAAACTTCAAAAATTCATATCTCCTCAAATATGCATGGAAAAATTATGAAACTTGGGAAATAAAATCTATTAATATTGAGAATGAAAACCCAACCTTCATCTGAAAATGACGGCTGAAATCCCTTAAAACATTGCTGCAAATTTGAAACTAAGTATATAAAACCCTAGAAAATAGATAAAAATATGAATTTCTCGGAAATAAAATCTACCAATGATATAGAAGAGATCCCAACCTCCAAATATGGAAATGGCACATTTAAACCCTCCCAAACATTGTTAAAAATCCCAAAGTGGGTTTCTACCCTTGGGAAGAGGCCCAAAACCCTCAAAAGTGTCTCCAAATATGGCGCCAAAATATGCTCTAATTATGCCACAAATCATATCAAAAACCCTTTATTTTTCTCCACAAAATGCCCCAAAAATATTCCAAAACACTTCTCTAAAAATTCTAAAATTAATCTCTTAAAATCAGCCCTAATCAGCTCCAAACTGACAAGCTAGGTGGATCTTTCACCACTAAAGAATGCCCTACTAGCTAGGAATGGATCTCTCACCACCAAAGCTAGGGATATTATGGGATCTTACTCCACAAGTTAAATGATAGCAATCAGCAGTTGATCAATGAAAATCATAAGTGTGCATGCAAGAATGAGCTTTATCACTCCCCCAAACCTCCTTTTATAAATTTTCATTACCTTTTTCCAAGTTGAGAACTCCATGTGGGACTAAAAGTGACTTAAGTGACCCCAACGAATAAATAGAATAATAAAGTACTATGAGTCCCCCTCAACGACAAAATATAACAATTATTACCACCAAGTCACCCAACTTAATGTCAACAACAAAATATAACAAAAAAAAACAACATGGTAATAAGTCATCTATACCCAATAGCCTCTAGAGTCTTTAGCCCCTTGGGTATGACCAAGGCTAAGACTAAAATTTGACCCTTAGGCTCTCGGAAAAGGAAAGGGGACATTACAATCCTCCCTTCCCGAGAAATTCTTGACCTCAAGCATTATCTTGTCATGTTGCAGAAGCTAAATACCACAAAGTAGGTTTCTCCACGTCACCCCGCATTCAACCAAAGATCGGTGTAATCCGAAGTAACCAAGAAACCCCATGGAGTCATCATGACCTCCATGTTGTATAGAGAACAATGTTGTCCATGAAGTAGAATGATACCCAAACTAAATCTCCACTTTGGTACCCACATCGGGATTTCCAATCTATCCAATCCCTACCAATCTGATGCCATCATCATGGGACCTGTCACTATCTCTCCGATCAACTCCTGGGTACAAAATTCCACTTTGAATCCTGTAGAATCCTTGGATCAACCTGTGAAATAACTTGTATACGCACAAAGCATGCTAACTCTCCCACATGACCCACATTAGTGTGAGAGTACAGCTCCTCATAATGTATATCAATGTGTCCCATGGGGGAAAAATCCCAAGACTCCAGTAAATGGTCAACCAACAATGTCAACTCTACATAGTTCACCTCCTATGATGAGTGTGAACCTACTGAATAACTAGGTAACTGAGTCAACTCCATCCCTTCACTAAATAGCACATGGGTGAAGTGCCCACCATGTCTAGAAGTAGTAAAATACATAGGAGTGTTATCCCATGTCGACTCAAAACATGATGAACTGTAAGCTCCGATTTGTTATAATGACAAACCGTACATCCTTGTATGAAGTTGAGGATATCCTCCCTCAAACCATTCCATCTACACCTCTCTAATATGAGCATGTAGGTTTCATCGAGCTCAAGTGTCTAGTCACGAAAGAACAATGCACATGCCACAATATCTCCATCCTCAACCATTAATCGACAAAGGTATAATCGCTCCGATAGAATATCATCTCATCCTCCAATTTTTAGGTGTCATCCTATATGTACCCACATCAAGATTTCCAATCTATCCAATCCCTACCAATATGATGCCATCATCATGGGACCCGCCACTATCTCTCCGATCAACTCCTCGGGTACAAAATTCCACTTTGAATCTGTAGAATCCTTGGATCAACCCGTGAAATAACTTCAGTATAGGCACAAAGCATGCTAACTCTCCCACATGACCCACATCTCCATCATACCTATGTGAGAGTACAACTCCTCATAATGTATATCAATGTGTCCCATGGGGGAAAAATCCCAAGACTCAGTAGAATGATCAACTAACAATGTCAACTCTACATAGCTTACCTCCTATGATGAGTGTGAATCTACTCCAACTAGGTAATCGAGTCAACTCCATCCCTTCACTAAATAGCACATGGGTGAAGTGCCCACCGTGTCTAGAAGTAAAAATACATAGGAGTGTTATCCCATGTCGACTCAAAACATGATGAACTCATGTAAGCTCGATTTGTTATAATGACAAACCGTACATCCTCATGCATGAAGTTGAGGATATCCTCCTCAAACCATTCCATCTAAACCTCTATAATATGAGCATGTAGTTCTCATCGAAGCTCAAGTGTCTAGTCATGAAATAACAATGCACATGCTGCAATATCTCCATCCTCAACCATTAATCGACATAAGGTATAATCTGCTCCGATAGAATATCATCTCATCCTCCAATTTGTAGGTGTCATCCTGTATGTACCACATCGTGATTTCCAATCTATCCAATCCCTACCAATATGATGCCACATCATGGGACCCGTCACTATCTCTCCGATCAACTCCATCGGGTACAAAATTCCACTTTGAATCTGTAGAATCCTTGGATCAACCTATGAAATAACTTGTATACGCACAAAGCATGCTAACTCTCCCACATGACCCACATTAGTGTGAGAGTACAGCTCCTCATAATGTATATCAATGTGTCCCATGGGGGAAAAATCCCAAGACTCTAGTAAATGATCAACCAAAATAATGTCAACTCTACATAGTTCACCTCCTGTGATGAGTGTGAACCTACAACATAACTAGGTAACTGAGTCAACTCCATCCCTCCACTGACTAGCACATGGGTGAAGTTCCCACCGTGTGTAGAAGAATTAAAATACATAGGAGTGTTATCCCATGTCAACTCATAAAATGATGAACATGTAAGCTCCGATTTGTCATAATGACAAACCATACATCCCTGTATGAAGTTGAGGATATCCTCCCTCAAACCATGCCATCTAAACCTCTCTAATATGAGCATGTAGGTCTCATCGAAGCTCAAGTGTCTAGTCACGAAAGAACAATGCACATGTCGCAATATCTCCATCCTCAACCATGAATCTAACACAAGGTATAATCTGCTCTGATAGAATATCATCTCATCCTCCAATTTGAATGATGTGTCATCCTGTATGTGACCATCCAAAATCTCACAAGTGTGTCAGTTCTTGGAGTAATCAACAAGCAAATGAGATCTCGATTCAAAACCTCAAAACCTCATATAACCAACATAATGATAAACTCAGATGATCTGAACCTGTAACCCCAATCTTTGTAACTGTCTCATGTGCAACACTACTGGTCACACCCACATCCATCATACTCCACATCGATCCGCAATAATAAAACACCTCATCATGCTGGAAATTCCTCTCCATCCCTCACTTACTGCAACCACCCTAGGTGTTCATAGATAATCCCCTCAAAATCACATTTTTGCCCTCGGACTTAAACTTCAGCTCCATCATCTAAAAGTTAGTCCGAAACTCACCAAGAGAGTGAAGCCACTTTCTCTCCCGTAGACTATGTTGGTCACTCCCATACCAACAATGGGGAAATCATCGATAACTGTGTAGTTACCCATGGTGATGCTCAATTTAGAACTCTATGTGTGCATCTCATATACTCCCCATTGGCTACAACAATGTCAAGCCCTTAAACTCCTTCGTCTCAGTAAACCTCGTCTCTCAACCAACGATGCATTAATAAAGTTATGGGTAGCCCCACTGCCAATGAGTACCACAACTCGTTAACCCTACATAACTCCTCTAATCCTAAATCCCTTGTACATCAGAGTACTAGAAAATGTGGCTATAATCTCCCGAGGAAAAGTCTCCTTCTCTGTTATGCTTCAAAGACTATCCAACAAAACTCCATCTCCATCATCTATCTCATGAGTCTCTAACTCCTCACCTCTCGTCACCCTCACTCTCCTCAAAGACCTCAATGAATTGGGCCTTCCTCTACCTCCTCTCGTAATTATGTCCTAGAACCAAAGGTGTGTGGAAATCGAAACATAGTTTCTTTCACCTCAACTCATCTCTGTCCTCTCGGGAAATGATTAGCTTCTTAGCCACCTCTTGCCTCAATGGAGGCTCTGTTGAAGTTCATCTCGATCCAAATGGAGGTTCCCTTTGCTAAACACAAGGTGGAACCCTTAACTTTGGATTGGATAACTCCAAGTCTTGAGCTCTCCTAATAGAGTCATGTAAAGAAGAAGGCTCAAATACCTTCACAAACCCAATGAGAGCATCTATCAAACTCGTTGTGAATAGTAAAATCAAGCTCATCTCTGATAACATCAAGTACCATGACTGATAATCTCTACAAAATTGTGATATAATGATCCAGGGAACCAATCTGTCTCAAATGATTCAACTCCCTAAAATACCTGTGAAAGTCCCTCCCATCAAATCTACTCACTAGTCTCTACGTGAACTCTGCATAAGTAGTAATGTGTATGTGTCTCTATGTAATCAATCCATGATGCCACCAATCATGAGCGTCTCCCTCAAGATGTAAGATTACAAACTTAATTACATCTTCCTCATGCATAGGATTCAATTCGAATTATGTATTCAACTTCTAAACCCAAGACTGTGCAATACACTTCTTAGAACCATCAAAGTGTGGAATGGAAATTTATCCCAATCTCCTCTATAACTCTGGTACATGTATCTGATGATCTCTCTTGGGCCTGTTGCCAATCTTCCTTTTGAAATATTCTGGAATGGCATGTTTGTCATGAAATCCATCACTCAAGGTTTGGTACCTCTCCCAACAAGACTCCTCATCCAAAATATCTACTAGTTGTTGTACAGCATGAAACCTTCGGGTCCTTCAAGAAAGAAGGTTCGTGAAGCCCCAAAGGCCTGGTAGAAGAATGGGGAGACCACTACCCTGAATGTCCACTCTCACCTCTTTAACCATGTTTTCCCATATTGTTATTTTCCCCTCTCCGTATGAGTATAAATCCTACCTCTGTGTTGATCTCTCCGTGAGCCGGCTCAAATAGAGATTGGTAGTTTCCTATTGCTTTACCATGTTGAACAATTGTTTCATCATATTCACACACATGTCCTCATTATCTTTGTCTCCCATCTTTCAACCCCAATAGTCCGGAGAAACAATTGCTCGATACCACCGAAATATCCCTTGTGGGATACCACTTAAAATGCACAAAATATATGAAAATTGTAGCAAAGTAAAATTTCTAATTTTTATAGAAAATGACCAGCTAGGGCAGCGAATGGTATTTAATTGATACATCACAAAATACTTGCCCAAAGTGCATGAAATTTTGAGTGAAGCTTTCAATAATAATAATAAACACTAGAAAAATATTTTTGGAATTTTTTTGAATAATATATTGCTGTCGAAAATTACGAATGCTCTAGGTGGCTAGAAACTTCAAAATTTATCTCCTCAAATATACATGGAAAAATTATGAAACTTGGGAAATAACATCTATTAATATTGATAATGAAAACCCAACCTCCAGATCTGAAAAATAAAACCTGGAAGTCCTTAAAAACACTACTGAAAATTTGGAACTGAGTACATAAAACCCTAGAAAATAGATAAAAATCTAAATTTCTGGAAATAACATCTACCAATGATATAGAAGAGATCCCAACCTCTAGATCTAGGAAACGGCACATTGAAACCTCCCAAAAAACACCGCAAAGTCCCAAAGTGGGTCACTCCCCTTGGGAAGAGGCCAAAGATCCTCAAAAGTGTCTCCAAATATGGTGCCAAAATCTGCTCTAATCGCTGCCACAAATCAGACCTAAAAACCCTTGATTTTTCTCCACAAAAAGCCCCAAAAATATTCCAAAACCGTTCTCTAAAAATTCTGAAATTAATCTTTGAAAATCATCCTTGAATCAGCTCCAAAATGACAAGCTAGGGTGGATCTTTCACCACCGAAGAATTCCCACTAGCTAGGAGAATGGATCTCTCACCACCGAAGCTAGGGATCTTGTGGGATCTTACTCCACAAGCTAGATGATAGCAATCAGCATTTGATCAATGAAAATCATAAGTGCGCATGCAAGAATGAGCTCTATCACTCCCCCAAACCTCCTTTTATAAATTTTCATTACCTTTTTCCAAGTTGAAAGCTCCATGTGGGACTAAAAGTGACTTAGGTGACCCCAACGAAGAAATAGAATAATAAAGTATTATAAGTCCCCCTCAACGACGAGAATATAACAATTATTGCCACCAAGTCACTTAACTTAATGTCAACGACAAACTATAACAAAAAAGCAACATGGTAATAATTCATCTATACCCAATAGCCTCTAGATTCTTTAGCCCCTTGGGTATTACCAAGGCTAAGACTAAAATTTTTCCCTTAGTCTCTCGGCAAAAAGGAAAGGGGACATTACTGGCGAGAGAGGAGAAGGGGCTGGAAAATGGCTTGTGAAGCCTTCCTGGGTCACATAATGAATCAAGGGATAACATGAGCATGGGAAAAAAATTGCGTACCAACTATCACAAAGGAATGGTACAAATGAGATAGAAAAGTTTTCCCTCACCTAGGATTGACAAGTGTCACTTTTTGGTTGCATGACGGGAAGGGCTAGGATTAGGTGAGAAGGGGTTTAACTAACCTCAACAAGCTTCATCACACTCATGTGATGGACCAAGGGATAAACTAGGAATTGGAAAATTTGTGTGTCCCAAATTTCTCAAGGGGATGGGACATATAGGATAGAAAATTGCACCACATTCTAGGACCGACGTGTGCACACCGTGAAATTAACTATCCCGAAAGCTTTCCTTGAGGAGAACCTTGAAAATGAAGTTTTGAAGCTCCATGAGAAATTTTAGAAAATTCTTTATATGAAATTTACTCCAACCATCCTTTTACGGAGAATGGGATAGGTCTATTGATATAATTCTTCATGATTATCCCTTAAATATCATTTTTTCTTGAGACCGAGGTGTTCTGCTTAAAAATATATTATGGAAAGAAATGCTTTGGTCTTGTGAAAATATGAAAGTACCATCATTTATATCATTGAATCATATTTCCAATGTTATAATTTTTGACCTATAACTCTTTAGGAAGGTCTCAAAATCATATTTGAAACTCGTGCATTGTTTTAAACTGCAAGTTCCTTCACCTTCAAAAACCCGCTTTCACTGAACTTGTCCCTAAACCTTCAAATCTTCCCTAAAAATTCCCAAATCACTTGTAATATGATATTATATCCTCAATACAACTTCCTAATGTTTTTGGCCTCCAAATTTACTCCATAGGATGCACACCCGCCATAAAAATTCTAAAAATAACCATTTATAAGCATGTTGAAAAAATCGTCTTGAGAAGCACTGCATCGAAAGAATTTCATGAGCTTGTTTTCATCTTTCAAACACATGGGAAAGATTATTACAACACATATGAGCACTTGGAGGATTGGGATAATCCATACATAAAGGGGGAACTGATCCAGAGGAGTGCTCGGGAGGGTTTACAAGCAAAAAAATGACACTAGGGTAAATTTGTCATGTTTTCAACTTGAATTTTTCCCTTGCAAAAAGACATGACAAAATGCTTCCTAGACATTGTAGTAGTTAATGTAAATCCATTAGGTCATCACCCTCTATAGGTCTGAAGTATCATCCCAGTCCAAGATTCTCTACCTTCTCTCCATAAGCAAGAAAAGTGACCCTTCCCAAGTATTTGAGCAAGTGTGAAACTCAAGTAAGGAATTGTCAAAGCACGGTTGTCAAGATCTTATTGTACTACAGTAGATATCACATGTTAAGATAATGACATTTGGTTTGATCTCTCCTCAAAGTAGTGGTGGCATCGGTGGTACACACGGGTGCCTTTATGTACCTGAAATTGTAGGGTACTTGTGCATGCCGAACAATGTTACACGTGCCCCAATGATGATACAGTCTCCTTGCTGCAATGTGTTCGGAATCCGAGAAAGGCTCGCCAAGTATACGTTTATATCCCGCATACCCCGCTCGGCCTCCACATGCTTTATTTTTCCTTTGCCCCCTTGTTTTCTTGCATTTTAGGATTCAGTGACAAAACCGCCGCTCTGCTGGCGGTGGTCCGTGACCACTTTGCCCGGACAGGGCGGTGGTCCCGTAACCACCGCCTTGCATAGGGTGGCAATCCTGCTTCACATTTTCCATATTCTTCTCGACGATCGCGTCAAACATAAATCTTTAATTTTACATGCTTTCTTCAACCACTTTGGCTTGCATTAATGTTTTTGGTTCCTTGGTAATAGTGTTTTTCCTTTGTTTATAGTAAAAGAGTTCAAATGGGAGTTACCCTCTGGTAAATGCATTGGTTATAAATAGCTAGCTTGTTTTCAAACAAATGGCCCCTCATCTTCTCAATTCTCTTATTCAGTCTCTAAATTTCTTGCTTAGAATTCTGCTAGCTTCATGTTTTGCATTAGTTATTAGTTTTCCTTTGTTGTTTAGAAGTCAGTCAATCTTCTTGTTTCAGTCTTGTTCCATTGCTGCTCCATACAATCAATTTAGCATAGAATAGCTTCATTTCTAGACTAGAATCCATTAAAGTTGCAGGTTTTGTTTTGTCACAAGGATAGATTCTAAAACTCTTGGCACACTTGTGTTGTATTCCCGCAATAAATCCCGCTAGGAATTGCATAGTCAAGCTTTGTTCACTTGCGCTATCCCTCTCCTACTCGCATTGTATTCGGTCTATATCCAAAGCTGCCATTGTTTGAATACCATCTTCTATTGATACTATCATATACACACTTTTCTGGATTCATGAGGACATGAAGGAATGAGGAGATCACACTGAGGGGATGAAATCACACACAACCGGGATTTACCACTTCTCAGAAACGCCGTGTTTGAGCTATCAAAGTTCTAGTTACGACATATCAAATAGAGTAGTGAATTATTTTATTTCAGTTAAAATTTCACTCTTGATATCACCAGGGAAGCTGTGGGGATTGATAGTTTCTGAGAAACTGTGATTCATTCCTCACTTCTGAGGTAGGATCGAGAGTCTTTCAATTCAAAATAAATAGCTGCTTAGATATTTAGGATAAGATCACAACTGCACATAGGCGAATAGCCACACCAGGCTACTTTGTTTGTTTTAAATTTTGTTACTAGATTAGTTGTTTATTTTCTAAATATACTAGAATAGTTGCTCTTTAATTTCATTGAAATACATCATTGAAAATACAAAAATAGAAGGATGCTTGCATAGTGTAAATACTTCTTTAGTAATCAGTTTATTAATTTCAGTTAAAAGTTGAATCATTTTGTATGACAATCACAAGACCTAGAGAGCCTCGAGAATATATATTTGAACCCATAGTGCCTCAGCCAAATCTACCCACAACATTGGCTGATATAGATCAAGACCTTAGGATATAGGTCTTTCAAGCAACAACAAACTTACAAGTAATTAGTGAACAACTGAGAGGATTAAATATCGAAGACGACAAAGCTTACACATTTTGGTCAAACCATCCAAACTATAGACTGCCTTGATAAAACATATGAATGACTGTGTGTTGGTCGTCAAATAGGAATTCAAGAAGAGAAACAATCAGGGGACAAGAAGTCCCTCCTCTTTAATGGGAGCGGTTCCCTTATTTAGAAACGAACCTATTTACACATATACAAAGTATGATTTTCTTGTGGAACTTGGATATTATGAAAGTGTTTTTTATAAGGATCATCAATCACAAAAGGACTGAGGAATGAAAATGAGAGAATGAGCAGAAAGGCACCATTCAGAATTATAGATGACAGAGTAATTCCTTATGCATGTGAGGGTACAGTGAATTGGAACAAGATCATTTGTATCATATTAATAAGATGAAATTTGAAAAGACACAAAGTTCTGTAAATAACATCTGCAAGAATACAAAGCTTCTCAAAGATAATACGTATAAATGATCTAACAAGATTAAATGAATAGCTTAGGAATAAAGGAAACCAGATAGACAAAGAATGAAAAGTCCTTCTGTATTGATTTCTTTAAGATTTATTTACACTTTTAGAAATAAGCCAAGTTCTTCCTTTTTTAAAATGGCGAGAGAGGCCATTATATAGTTTACAAATCGGTTACTCTCAGAACTACTTCTTTTAACTAATGATTAGTTAAAGGGTTCTTCGTCAATACCCCAACTAATTACTGACAAATATGAGAGAAAGAAGGGGAAGAGAAGAGAAGAATTAGGAGAAGAAGATAGGTGCTTATGACTGGGAGGGACCCACCGAATTTAAGATCCACTGTCTGAATCTCTTCAACGCCTTGGCTATGTCTCTGCCACGTGGGACTGATGTGTTGGCGGTAGACTGAGTCCAAAATCCGAGGCACTTCTCCATTTCCTTATCGAACTCGACATGAGTATGATAATCTTTATTTGCTTCTTCAATGGCAGATTGAAGAGAGTAGATCTCCTTCATTTTTTCCTTGGAAATGGAGCTTTCCTTGAATAGATCACCCTTGACAAAAGCTCTGAATTGAGCTTTGATTTCTTGTAAGGAGAGAGGCACACCAGAAGTCTCATCCTGAAGATGGAAATGTATATCTTTGAAAGCAGATACAACTAGTGTTTTGAAGGCCTCACCCTTCTGCCAGCTATTCCTTAATTCTCCCAAAGCCTCCTCTAACACCTTGATCTTCCATTCCACACTGTAGACCCAGGACTTTGACAAATTATCCTTGCATCCTCGAAGACTTTGCTTGCCATCAAAATATTTTCATTTGTTTGTCCCATTAGCCGGAGGTCTACTATACAATTGCTCCAAAGTTTAAATTCTTTATCAATGCTCCCAATAGTGGAGGAGAGCTTCTGTTGCAATTTGTTCACCTTCCCGTGGAGTTTGAAGGCTTCATCAATGAAGTTTAATCCTACAACCAGCATATCATCCACCATGGCCTCCATAGCTCTTCCATATACAGAATACTTGTGCATGTCTTTAATACTCTGTACTTCATCCTGGCTCAGAATTACAGGTGGTGGAAGGGTAGTCAATGGGGTAGGATCCAAAACTTTATCTTTGGACAGCAGGGACTTGATGAAACTTGTAAGAATCTGGGCTTGTTCCTCCAACTGTTCAATGGTTTGCTGCCCTTTCTCTACCCTCCCAATGACTCTGGTAACTGTTTCCTGAAGATTGTGGATCTCACCTTCAGGGGTAGACTCTCCCATGGGAATCCTTGAGAGTTCCAGGTCGGACGCTTGCAAATCTTGCTCTGGCTTATCTGTCTTAGGCTTGGCTATCTCTAGGAATTGTTGGCCTTGAGCGTCAGACACTATCCTGGAGGTAATTCTAGCTTTTTTGGCGCGAGAAGGAGGAGTAGTGCCTAACAAGGCTGCCACAGCATCAAAATTTGGTCCTGAGATCCGGGAGGAAGACTTTCTCTTCCCTCATCAACAACAAGAGGTCTGCACTATGCAAAAGAGGAGGAGGAAGAAGCAGGTGGGGCAAGAGGACCAAGAGACAGAGAACTCATGGCACCCAAGGTTTGCACACTATTGCCTCGAGTTGAGATATGAGTGGAGCGCTTGGGGCTCCTGGTGCAGAGGAATCAACAGTGCTTGGAAGTTCAGTGCTCTGGACTTCTTTATCCTTATCCATTGGGGCTTCAGGGCACTTGCAGGAGTTGGCACTTCACTCTCTTCACTTTCACTAAGAACAATAATGTTCTCTGGTCCCGAAGGAAATTCTGCATGCTTCCTCAGGGGATCTTCTTCCACAGGCTCCTTTTTAACTTCTTTGACTTTCTTCTGATACACCTGGGTGGATGAGGAAGGAGTAGAGACTGCAGGTCCTTGAGTTGATGAGGCAGGAGGGGTTTGCATAGGTGCTTCTGATCTAGGTGTCGATGCTTCCCTCCTTGGTGTTGAAGCATCCTTGGAGGAGGATTCCCCTGAGTGCCTCCTGTGCTCACGAACTTTCCTATCAAACCAGATCTTGGTCCTGACTAAGACTGGGGCTAGGATTTCAGCCAAATCATCCTTTTCCTTTTTAAACCAATCCAAGTCCTCCAAGGGAGTGTGTTTGACCACATTGTCATACTCATATGAGTACAGGTCAGAATTGTCATCCTGTAGCCCTTCAGGAACTTGGTACAGGTTAAGCTCTTGGATTAATTGGAGGGAAAACCTGCCATAATACCTCCTTCTGGCTTCAAAATCATCAGCACAGTCAGCCCAATAGTCTTCTGTGTCTGCCCTATGATGATAGGTGATCTTGATGTTCTACTCAATAAAATTTTTCAAGTCAAAGCAAGTTCTGGGCCTGAAGAAATGGACAGTAATGGGAGCTAGGGCCCTTTCTATATTTTGTGCATCCAGGGCTGTTTTGCAAGTGTAATTTCCCAAAGAGATGGGGAAGTGCAAACCAGTAATTTTCTTGTCTCTGCAGGTTCTATGCAATTTGTCCAATTTCCTACACACTTCTATCAAGGCCATTTTTTCATTGCAGAACATAGGAAGCTTGAGAGGAGTGCTCTCATAGCCAACAAGCCTGATATAGGAAAATTTTCTGAATTGGATAAAATAAGCACCGTAGTGCGATATCAGACTCATGGCTTCATCAGAAAATCTTCTTGTTGTGTCACTCTCAAGAAGCCTGACCATGTACATGGTGAAAGCATCATTCACCCTTCGGAAATTGTGATTGCTAGTTTCTAGGGTGAACTGGCAGTAGTAGTAGGCATACACGGGGTCATCCTTGTGAGCATCGATGTATGAAAAGCCAAACCATTACCTCGATGCTGCTAGAGTATACATCAGGTATGAAGTCATATAGAATTTCTTTGTTTGTTGTACATTAGACAGCTGCTCCGCTAGGTTCATACTGATGATCTCTGCCCAGTTGATATTCTGAGTTCCCTCGCACACCATATTGATAAGTGGGCACATCCAGAAATGGAACTCATTAGTAGAGGGTAATCCCGTAACCGAGCCAAGAGGATTATGAAATCGATAGTTCTTCATTGAAATCGGTGCAGAATGAAACTTGGATAGACGAGATGCCCCCTTCTTAGGGTTTTTCAGCCAGGACTTCGCCACCCACGCCTTATAATTATCACTGTCTTGATTGAAAAGGGCCTGTGCTTGATTTTGGGAGATAACTATAGCATTGTCCATTTCTGGAATCCTTAGTGCAGTGCCAATGGCGGCAGCATCAAGTTTGGCGATGAGCTCCCCGTGCACGTTTGTCAACTCACTCGAATCAGGGTTGAAATGAGCCCCGCATGAGAGCACTGTGTCTCATGCATTGCACCGAGATAGGGAAACCACTAGCGAAAGCCAAACCACTGTCATGAATCATCTTTGCCATTGGTGAAGGGTTCACATCTGTCATCCTTGTTTAAAAATCCCCAAAGTCAAGGTGGCAACTTCACTGTCCCCGATATCGGGAACGGCGGACTCGAGTGGTGAAATTTGTTCCTACCCCTGGAATTTGATCTTCATGTTGATAGTAACTCGGAGAGCAAAGCTGCAAGCTAGACTTGGGATGGAATTACGGGGGAATGGATATGCGCGCAGAAATTTTGGTTGCAAGGGTTCGAGCAATAGATAGCATGAAAGCAGTGTGCAAAACACATAGGGGGCAGTTTGTTATATAGCCGTTTAGGAGAGAGAAAGGTAATAAATGTGCATTAAATACATATCCACCAAATTGAAAAGCAAGATATTCGGGTAGAGCGGGAAAAATTAGCACAAATGGCACTTGGTTCATTTGGGACACGAGGGACGCGAAAGTGCAAAGTACGCGGTTCGGCCGATTCGGGCGATGCGGGGAAAAGACGCACAAATGCTTTTGGGACATGCGGGATGAAAGTACGTGGAATACGTGAATCGGGTGAAAAGGGAACAACGGGTCCAGAAGAACTTGGGACATTTGGGACAAAAGTACGCGGAATACGCGACTCGGCCGAATCGGGCGAAAATGGAACAACTGGTCCGAGCGAACTTGGGACATTTGGGACAAAAAGTTCCGACGGGCCCGAAAAGAACAGACTTCGGTAAACCACCGATCAGGAGAACAGAGAGCCCATATGAACCTAGGACACGCAGGACAAAAATGTCCGACAGGCCCAAAAAACACACAAAATGACCCAAAATGTAGTTTTTCCAATTTCTCGACTTTTCACATTATCAGAACAACAGAAAAGACACTTAACCTCAAAATTTTAATTTTCAACTTCTTAAAAGCAGGGGAATTTTGAGTGGACAACACTTGTGTAAGGATTCGAAAGAGAGAAAATAGTTGGTTGTGATCCTTTGTTCCACAACCTAACGCAGAGACCTCCTCGTTGACATAGATACTAGCTTATGTATTCAAGTTGCCGAGACACTGTTACGTACTCCAAGAAAATCATACAACATCTAGTTCTATATATAAAGGCTGAAAAGGCATACGATTCTTGGATAGTTAGAAGAAGGGATTGATTCTTCACATGACCATAACAGTCCACAACAACCATGAACTCACATTGTTGATCCCCAAGTTCCACAACCCAAAAGGCCTACAAATCGCTTAAGTATTGACACCGGCTTATGGTATTTAGATCCTCACCACTCCCACCAGATATTATAACACAGTTCTCCGTATTAAATATAGAAGCCAATCAATCTAATATTTTCTAGGCTAGACCAGAAAACCATCCATAGTTCACTACAAATCCACTAAGCCTCCTACCACCATTTTCATGACCTTGTCTAGAGATATATATGAAGCTCCCATAGGTCACTTCCCACGTATCCAACAAACAAAGAAACAGATCCCGACAGAGCTCAACATTGATTGGAGCCTCTGAACAGCCATTATATCCAAATGAACCATTACACCAATTCAGGTTAGGAGGGCCTTCTTCACCTTAGATTCGCAGATTCCATTATTGCGTATTGAGGATATAAGATTACCCGATTAGCTTGTCTGTATCCATTCACATTCAAACATTCACTGGTTGTCTCGACACAACCTCGGGAGGTTGGGTATGAGGAAGAGGTACTTGTAGATTCCCATGCTCACATGTCACTTTTCCATCGTACAATGCCCACAACCCACCTAATTTTTAGGAACTCCAACTTGCACTATGAGGGTTTGAGGGTTTGAGTAGAGTTTTCATATCCATTTTGAAGATGAGTTAAGATGACCAATATACAATGACATTTATTCCTAGGTAGGAGAAACACTCACGAAGTTGCAGGCCTAGAATCCAAGTAGGGTGCAAATCATATAGTAGGGTCATAATTATACGAGATGCTATTGACCTATTTATATAGCTTTGACTATATCCACTCTCGAGTGCCAATTCTTGCAATGAATCATTTTTAGTTCTAGATTAGAATTTTTCTACATTCAAATAAATCATACTCTTCCAAATCCACACAGAAATAGCTAAGTGTAATCTTTCCTTTGTGTTTTGATAGTTTCTAGGTCAATAGTCACTTTATAAAACTTTATTCTAATTTGGGACATTAATGTTGGAAGTTATTTAAATTAGAATAGCCTTCTGCAATAGTAATTCATCTTTTTATGTATTTTTATTTAGGAAACATTATAAAATATTAAAAGAGGTTTCAAGATTTAATCACTTAAAAAGTGAAATCATTTAGTGAACATGATACCATAATTGAGAATTATAGCCCTAACTCTAGTGGCCTTATGGTTTCATCTTTTATTCGGTTTGTTTTATTTTCAACTTTTATATGTTTTCATTATATGCCCTATCATCATAGTGCTTAGATTTCTAATCAATCTATTGAGCATCTTGAGCTTTCACCTCCTACTCACAAGTGTTATAGTGTAATGGCTTATTTTATTCCTACTTCTAGTTCTCTTCTTGATCTGCCTCCATGTGAGGTTCCTTTAGAGGATATTGAGACCCATACTGACACACTCATATGATCATGACCATAATGTAGATCAAAATCAAGTGGAGATCCTATCTCATTTTTGTGCTCAACTTCATGCTAATCCACATCATATTGAACCTATTATCAGAATTCTCGCTTGTTATTAATATTTTTCGTGACTAGTAATCTAATGACACGTCATTTATAGATAGATCTCAACCAACATCTATTGTACCCACATCTTTTATGCATACTTCCTTAGGAAACCTAGCATACCCATGTAAAATGTATCTATACATATTCCTACAACTATTGCTATTGTATCTCTTATCTATCATCATAATGGCTTACATGCCTCTTCATCTAGGATATTATTGACTTTAATACACTTGAATGGTATGAGCTAGTTGAACCTTCCAAGATTATCGCAATAATGCTAAGTTGAAAATATTCAATGACCCACTTCTAAGCATACTAATGATCCATCTACTTTGGAAGTTCATAACACACATCATGCGGTGCCACCACCACCTTCTTATGATCACCCATTGGATGTTATGATTGGCATTATTTCTCACACATCCCCTTCTACACTAGTCATTTCTTTTGATGATTCTAATATAGATGACACACTTATCTCTGATACACTATTTATTTTGGTCTTTATTCATCATATTCCTATTCTGGGTTATTTTGGTTACTCCACATCATATAGATAACATTTTTGTATGGCCCTTACTTCAATCTCTTGGTATTTCTTTTCGGGTCTTGCGCTTGATTTTGATCCACATTTTTGATGCATTACACTACCAATCATCATTGGATCTATCACTACACAAACTTCATTCTTAGTTATTAAATCTATTACTAATGGGGTATTAGATTTGGTCTCCCTTTACTACATGCTCTTAGGGCTATCACATCCATTGTTCATTAGTGCATCAAGTTTATTAGTCATCGAAATTTTTCACTATCTCGAGGTGTTCCTTTAAGGATTTCTCTCATCGTGTGCCATGTTCCTATATAGTTTCCATATCACTTCCTCATGCAACAACACATATGCCTATTGTTTCACACACCTCTTCACATAGCACTAGTCCTCCTAGGTCTCATACTAGTAGTTTGATGGAAAATAGGGATTCATATCGCTTTTATGTCTCTAGATGGGCCTTTAGTTTCATATGTCAAATCACATAATTATTGTGCCTTTAGGTCTCCCCCTAGACCTTCTTGTACACAGGTATATTATGCAAGTATTCTAGCTATATGGCTATCAATACAACTTCTCATTGGTCTTCTAGGATTTCCCATTCTTCTAGTCCACCTCGTAGATCTAACACATCGCACTTTGCTCGTGCTCTATTATTTCTATCTCTCCTCATAGGAATTTTACAATTTATATCACCACCATGGTTCCACTTGCACTTGAGTCACATTTTATGACACATTCAAGGCTTGACTATTTATCTTCTTCAAAGCAGCTATTTTACCTCCTTATAAGGTTCTCTTGGGTTAGTTCTCATACTATCCCCCACTCGTTTCTCGATGACACTATATTTATAGGTTCAACTTTATTGTTGAGGATCATTTCTACACATGAACCTCACTTTGGCGTGCATGCATGCACGCACGCACGCACGCACGCACACACACACACACACACACACACACACACACACACACACACACACACACACACACACACACACACACACACACACACACACACACACACACACACACACACACACACACACACACACACACACGCACACACACACACACGCACGCACACACACACGCACGCACACACACACACATACACGCACACACACGCACACACACACGCACACGCACACGCACACACACACACGCCATGCAAGCGCACACACACACACACACACACACACACACACACACACACACACACACACACACACACACACACACACACACACACACACACACACACACACACACACACACACACACACACACACACACACTTTAGGGGAATATTATTTCCCATCCTATAGTTACATAAGTTATATATATTACCCTCATGGGGACATTATTTGATCACCCTTCCTTCTCTTTGGAGAATAAGTTTTCATCTATTCCCTCATGGAGGGCCTAAAAATGAAAAACATTCAACTATTGACAAAAATCAAAAAAATCAGGATTTGTTTTTATATCATACATTATTTACACTTTATAGTATACTTTGAACTTTATATTATACATGTTTTTACTCTTTTGGTTCTATAGATATAATTTCTTCTTTAAAAACATGTGTTCATGTCGTATATTGAGCATGATACATAACATACACAGAGTGGTACATGATGATAGGTTTTCACCTACCCTTTACCAAAAATTTTAACCTCTAGGGCTATCTTCCTTTTGTATGTTATATACAAGTGTGATATTTCCATTATAGTTCCTTTATTTCCTTGTTATGATTGGTTACGTATATATCTTGTGTATTTTTATCTTTTGGACTAACAAGAACAAAAATGTTTCTTATGCAGCACTTATAGTAATTGCAAGACCTTTCATATATCATATATCATATGTTTTACATCACATCTTGATACGTTTGGCTTTCATACATGTTTGTTAATGTGTTTATATGCTTGATTTTTACTTTGACTATTGATTAAGGTCCTTGATTTTCTTGTGACACAGCGGGTGTCCCGTGTTTATCTCATTACGCCTTGTGTGTGGTTTTACATCTATTGTTTATAGGCTCACATGCATTGATTATCTTGTGACACTATGGTTATCCCATGTTTGCAGGCATTTTTTCCTTTTGTATGACATTGTTTACCATGATTTCACTTGTTTTCTACTAACACATCATTTTCTATTGTTATTATTTTTGTTTTGTTGCATTGAGATTGTTCTTGTTATCATGTTTATTGTCCTTGTTGCTATTATTTTCACCATGGTTTCTACCATGTGCATCCCCAAGTGCGCTTTCTTCTTGGTGGTTCTGCATCAACCTCGAAAGGTTATCTACAAGTTCTTAACATATCATACATGGGTATACATCTTTCCTTTTGAGTTACATACTCAAATTCTTCATCACATATGCCTCAAAAGTGGGGGCAATCATCTAAGAAGTTTATTCTATATTTCTAAAAATAAATGCATCTTTCCGAGCACAAACATATGCAAAGACAAGAAAAAATTACTCAAAGTTGTATTCAAGTACAAAACATTGCGAAACCATGTATGGTCGAACGTACAATCTAGTTAGTACCATATGGATGGTCCCATTCTTATCCTACATTTTTCCTAGGGTATGATTTCTCCACATTTTTTGGCATTCTCATATTTATCATCATTATAACAATATTCTTGTATGGTTGCATACTCATATTGACTCATTTTTGCATAGATTAAGAGGGCATGAAGTATTTCACTATCCCCTTCTCCATAGTACTCGCCAGTTTCACATCTAGTTTTGGACACATTGGGGGATGGATTTCATTTCTCCACTCAAATTTTGGCATGCAATCAGTTCTATTCAATTTCTACTTAGCCACACAACACATAGGAAGAGTATAGGGGCACTTATTTATCTTTTCTACTGTGTGTCTCAAAATACAAGATTGGTCTTATATCCGTCTGAACACTATGGTCTATTTGGTTATGGAAGGTAGCGAACTAGCTAAATTCTTCATGGGCAAGATTTCCTATCCTCTTTGAACTTAAGGGGAATATATTATAATTACTTAATGGATTTGATACAATTCCTCCTCCTCGATAGGGGTGATTTGGCTCTTATGTTTGGTTCTTCTCTTTGGCATTCATGTGTTGGGTTGGCACACCTAGCACATTGAATTCTCCTCGACACAATTAGGGATTTATCACCCTCAATTATTCAACAAATTTTATAATCTCCAAAGCACAAAATGGGAGCACATTCCCTTCACAAAATGAATAGATGTATTCCTTCCATTTTTTTGCATTTCTTCTTATAATTCTTGTTGCAAATTTATTTATAGTACTTTCATTACATTTGGAGTTAAATCTCAATTTGTTATCTTGGGCATTGACTACACTATGTGTTGTAGGTTTCATTTTAGAGTGTACCAAAACCAACATAATGGGATACTACAAAACAAATTTATTGAGAGCAACGATAAAGTGTGTCTACACACTTAGGTATATTTTTCTTTAAGCATATAGTTTTCATTTCATATTTAAAAGGGGTGAAATGTAGACACCCAATTTTTGTAATATATCCTTTGATATTTTTGGTCTTAGCATTACACCCTTGAATACAAAAATACATCCTCTTCACTCTTACTTAACACACTTTGATAGCTCTTTGAATACTTTCTTATCTTTACATACCTTTATATCATTAGTTCATGAGGTTTTATAGCATAAAATACATCTAAAGAAATCCATCCTCTAACCCAAAAAGATAAATTGTCATTTTTTCCTCTTTTTCAAAACCGTAATTTCGGTCGAATTGACACGTGTCAATCTTAACCCTAGTGTACATTTTTGGAATGACATTTTTTACGTCCGAATTTTCAATTCCATCATCTTCATATGAATTAATACTCCCTCTTAGTCAAACTTTCATGACATAACAACCATCGGAAACCTATATAAACATGTCAATTATACCTTATTTAAGGTCCTGGCACTTTATGTTCTCCTCATATTAAAGCAAGCACAAAAATCACTTACTACTCCCTAGAAAGTGAAGTAACCAATGAAAATCCATTAGGGAAGCACCCTCTATAAGTATGAAGTCTCCTACCATGTCCAGGATTATCAGTCATCTCTTCACAAGCAAGCAAAGTAACCCTTCCCATGTATGTAAGCAAGTGTGAAACTTAAGTAAGGCATTATCAAAGAAATGTTGTCAAGTTTTGAATACACTATGATAGATATCACATGTTAGAATAATGATGTGCGGTTTGAGCCCTCTTTAAAGTAGTGATGACATTAGTGGTGTATATGGGTGCCCAAAACCTGCCTAACTTTATTTTGTAGAGAAATCCATTTTATAATATGAGGGTTTGAGTGTTGAACCCTAGTCATTGGTGTTTTCATTGATGTCAATTGACATTGATGGAAAAGGTGTGATTGATGAAGTGAGTGTCAATCGGGGGCATGAAGGTTGATTGGTAGTTCTTTATCAATTTTGGTTGGTGCCTTCTCAATGATGGTTAAAGCTCACAAAGAGGATTCGAGTTGATTCCATGATGCCATAGGCTTGCCAATGAGGTTGGTACCCTTTGGATGCATGGATATGGTTGGTATGTTTGGCTAAATTTTCCTATAGAGTTGTTGTCCACTCAAAATTCCCCTGCTCTTAAGAAAGTGAAAATTTAAAATTTTGAGTTTAAGTGTCTTCTCTGTTGTACTGATAATGTTAAAAGTTGAGAAATTGAGAAAATCTACGTTTTTGGGTCATTTTGTGTGTTTTTCGGCTCCTCGACATTTTTGTCCCGCGTGTCCCAAGTTCAATTGGGCCCTCTGTTCCCCGATCGGCCGGTTTCCCCGAAGTTTGTCTTTTTCGGGCCCGTCGGAACTTTTTGTCCCAAATGTCCCAAGTTCGCCCGGACAAGTTGTTCCATTTTCGGCCGAATCGCCCGAACCGCGTACCTCGCGCTTTCGCGTCCCAAATGTCCCAAGTTCGCCCGGACCCGTTGTCACCTTTTCGTCCGATCCAGCCGAGTCGCGTACTTCACACACTTCTGTCCCGCATGTCCCAAAAAGCATTTGTGCGTCTTTTCCCCGCTTCGCCCGAATCGCCCGAGCCGCGTGCTTCGCGCTTTCGCGTCCCACATGTCCCAAATGAACCAAGTGTCATTCGTGCTAATTTTTCCTACTCTACCCGAATGTCTTGCTTATTCAAATTGGTAGGTATGTATTAAATGCGCATTCATTGCCTTTCTCTCTCCTAAATGGCTATATAACGAGTGAACCCCCTATGCATTTTTCACACTGCTTCCATGCTATCCTTTGCTCGAACCCTTGCAATCTAAATTCCTACGCGCACGTATCCTTTCCCTCTGTAATTCCTTCCCGAGTCTAGCTTGTGGCTCTGCCCTCCGAATTACTGCCAACATGAAGATCAAATTTCAGGGACAGGAACAAATCTCACCACTAGAGTCCGTTCCCAATATCGGGGACAGTGAAGCTCGCCATCTTGACTTTGGTGATTTTTGGTCGAGGATGGCAGATGCAAACCCTACACCAATGGCACAGATGATTCACGACAGCAGTTTGGCTTTCGCTGGAGGTTTCCCAATCTCGGTGCAATGTGCTGATACAGTGCTTTCATGCGGAGCTCACTTCGACCCTGATTCGAGCGAATTGACCAATATACACGGGGAACTCATCGCCAAACTAGACACCGCGCCATTAGCACTGCATTGAGGATTCCAGAAATGGATAATGCCATAGTTTTTTCCCAGAATCAAGCACAAGCCCCGTTCAATCAAGACAGAGTTGACAACTACAAGGCACGGTGGCGAAGTCCTAGCTAAAGAACCCTAAGAAGGGAGCATCTCGTCTATCCAAGACTCTTTTCCGGTAGATTTCAATGAAGAGTTGTCAGATTTTATAATCCTACTGGCTCGGGTTATGGGCTTACCCTCTACTAACGAATTCCATTTCTGGATGTGCCCGCTCATCAACATGGTGTGCGAGGGAACTCAAAATATCAACTGGGTAGAAATCATCAGCATGAACTTAGCGGAGCAATTGTCCAAATGTACAAAGAAACGAAGAAATTCTACATGAATTCGTACACTGATGTATACTCCGGGCAAAGATCAAGGCAATGGTTTGGTTTTTCTTACATTGATGCCCACAAGGATGATCCTCAGATATGCCTACTACCCCCATGCAGCTTCACCCTGTAGAGACCAAAGAATCGCAATTTTCAAGGGTAAATGATGCTTTCACCATGTACGTGGTCAGGCTTCTTGAAGGTGACATTGCTAGAAGGTTTTCTGATGAAGCCATGAACCTGATATCGCACTACGGTGCCTATTTTATCCAATTCGAAAATTCTCCTATATCAGGCTTGCTGGCTATGAGAGCACCCCTCTGAGGCTTCCCATGTTCTGCAGTGATAAGATGGCTTTGATAGAAGTATGCAGGTAGTTAGACAAATTACACAGAACTCTCAGAGACAAGAAGATTATTGGTTTGCACTTTCCCATCTCTTTGGGAAATTACACTTGTAAGACAAACCATGGACCCATTGCATATAGAAAGAGCCCTGGCTCCGATCACTGTCCATTTCTTCAAGCCAAGAACTTGCTTCGACTTGAAGAAGTTCATTGAGCAGAACATCAAGATAATCTATCATCATAGGGCAGATACAGAAGACTATTGGGTTGACTGTGCCGATGATTTTGAGGCTAGAAGGAGGCATTATGGCAAGTTCTCTCTACAATTGATCTAAGAACTCGGCTTGTACCAAGTTCCTGAAGGACTCCAGGATGACAACTCTAATCTATACTCATATGAGTATGACAATGTGGTTAAGCACACTCCCTTGGAGGACTTGGATTGGTTCAAGAAAGAGAAAGATGATCTGGCCGAGATCTCGCTCCGGCCTTAGTCGACTAAGATATGGTTTGATAAGAAAGTTCGAGAGCTTAGGAGGCACTCAGGAGAATCCTCCTCTAAGGATGTTTCAACACCAAGGAGGGAAGCATCGACTCCAATATCAGACACACCTGTGCAAACCCCTCCTGCCTCATCAACGCAAGGACCTGCAGCTTCTACTCCTTCTTCATCCACCCAAGTATACCAGAAGAAATTCAAAGAGGTTAAGAAGGAGCCTGTGGAAAAAGATCCTCAGAGAAAGCAGGTAGAATTACCTTTGGGATCAGAGAACATTATTGTTCTCAGTGAAAGTGAAGAGAGTGAAGTGCCAGCTCCTCTAAGTGCTCCTGAAGCTCCAACGGATAAAGATAAGGAAGTCCAGAGCACTGAACTTCCAAGTGCTATTGATTCCTCTGCAGCAATTGTCTCAAGCACCCCACTCATGTCTCAACTTGAGACAATAGCTGTGCAAACCTTGAGCGTCATGAGCTCTCTGCTCTCTGGTCCTCTTGCCCTCCCGCTTTGCTTCCTCTTTCTCTTTTGCATGGGTGCAACCTTTTGTGTCGACAATAGAGAAGAGGAGATCTTCCTCTCGAGCTCAGGGCCAAATTTTGATGTTGTGGCAGCCTTGTTAGGCACCACTCCTTCTCGTGCCAAAAACCAAAATCACCTCCAAGATAGTGTCTCGATGCTCGTGTGGTCAGCAATTCCCGGAGATCGCTAAGCCTACAGATAAATCGAGAGCAAGACTTACAGCACATATGACCTAGAATTCTCAAGGATTCCTATGGGAGAGTCTACCCCTAAAGGTGAGATCCACAACCTCCAGGAAATGGTCACAAGAGTCATTGGGAGGGTAGAGAAAGGGAAGCAAACTATTGAATTGAGGAACAAGCCCGCATTCTCACAGTTTTATCAAATCTCTTTTATCTAAGGACAAAGTTTTGACCCTACCCCATCGACTACCCTTCCGCCACCTTGTAGTTTTGAGCTAAGATGAAGTACAGAGTATCAAAGACATGCACAAGTATTCCATCTATGGTAGAGCTTTAGAGGCCATGGTGGAAGATATGCTTGTTGCAAGATTGAACTTCATCGATGAAGCTTTCAAACTCCACAAAGGTAAGGTGAACAACTTTGCAGCAACAAAAGCTTCCTCCACTATCGGGATCATAGATAAAGAGCTCAAACTCGGAGCAACAGATAGTAGACCTCCGTCTCATGGGACAGATGTATGAGAACATTTTATTGGAAAATAATGTTTTTGATGATGCAAAGGATAATTTGTCAAAGTCCTGGTTTACAAAGTGGAGTGGAAGATCAAAGTCTTAGAGGAGGCTTTGGGAGAATCAAGAATAGTTGGCGTATGGGGTGAGGCTTTCAAGACACTGTTGATTCTGCTTTCAAAGATATACATTGTCATCTTCAGATGAAACTTCTGGTGTGCCTTTTTCCTCGCAAGAAATCAAAGCTCAATTCGAGCTTTTGTCAAAGATAATCTATTCAAGGAAAGCTCCATTTCCAAAGAGAAAATGAAGGAGATCTACTCTCTTCAATCTGCCATCAAGAAGCAAATAAAGACTATCATACTCATGTCGATTTTGATAAGGAAATGGGGAAGTGCCTCGATTTTGGACCCAATCTATGCCAACACATCACCCCCAAGTGGCAGAGACATAGCCGAGGCATCAAGAGATTCAGTAATGGATTTTGAAGTCGCGGGGTCCCTCCCAATCATAACCACCTGTCTTCTTCTCCTTATTCTTCTCTTCTCTTCTAATTCTTTTTCTCGATTCATTGTAATAAGTTGAGGTATTGCGATTGGCAATCCTTAACTAATCTTTAGTTAAAAGAAGTGGTTACCAAGAGTAACTGATTTGTAAGCTATATAATGGCCTCTCCACGCCATTTTGAAAGGAGGAAGAACTTGGCTTATTTTCTGAAAGTGTAAATAGATCATAAAGAAATCAATACAGAAGGGCTTTTCATTCTTTGTCTATCTGATCTCTTTTATCCCCAAGCTTTTCATTTAATTTTGTGAAGATCATTTGTCTGTGTTATGTCAAGAAACTTTGTGTTCTGGCAGATGTTATTTACAGAACTTTGTGTCTTTAAATTCCATCTTATTTATATGATACAAATGATCTTGTTTCAATTCACTGTAACTTCGCATACATAAAGAATTACTCTGTTATCTATAATTCTGAGTGTTGCCTTTCTACTCATTCTCGTATTCTCATTCCTCAGTCCTTTTGTAATTGATGATCTTTATAGAAAACACTTTCGTAATATCCAAGTTCAACCAGAAAATCATGTTTTGTATATTTGTAAATAGGTTCGCTTGAATAAGGGAACCTCTCCCATTAAATAGGAGAGACTTCTTGTCCCCACTTGCTTGCTCTTCGTAAAGTCCTATTTGACGACCAACAGTTTTTGGCGACTCCGCTGGGAAAATCATATTCCAGTTCTGTAATTTTTGATCATCCTTTGATCTGGCGACTCCGCATTTTACTCGAGGGAGAAGGGCCCTTGGTATTGAAGATTCTCGCCAGCTTTTAGAGCAAAGCAGGGTTTTCCTTTCCCTTCAACAAGAAATAGAAAGACTCGTTCGACAAGCACTCCACCTGTTCAAGATAGAATTCCTACGGGTGGTATTCCTTCAGAGCCAGCTAGTCCTAATCTTTGAGCTTTGATTCTTGCTGGTGTTGCAGTTCCTCTCCAAGCCATTTTTCCAAGAATGGTGGTACCATTGCTCCTCGGGGTCATCGTGTCGGGCCCTTGCCTTCCTCGCCTTTCGCATGAGTTACCCGCAGGTAACCGAAAGAACTTCCCTAAATTCAAAGGCGATGGTAAAGTGCATCCTGATGAACACATCGCAGCCTTCATAGTTGCATGTGGAGTTCTGGGAGTTGAACATGAAGACGTCTCCGTGAGACTGTTCGTTGAGACTTTACAAGATAATGCTGCTGATTGGTTCTATCACCTTCCGGCTGGTGCTATCACTAGCTGGGACACCATGAGAACTAGGTTTGAAAACCGTTTCAAACCAGCAGAAGATGTGCATGCTTTGCTAGCCCAAATCTCTCAGATAAAGAAAGATTCACAAGAGCCCATGAGAGAATTTGTGGCCCGATTCAACAGGTTGATTAATAAAATTCCACCAAATACTCGACCTGTTGATCAAATCCAAAAATGTTTCTTCCTAAATGCCCAATCGCCTGAAGTTAGTTATGCGCTAAGAAGGGCTAATCTCGCAACATTGGCTGAAGATCAAACTCTTGTGTTAGTGTCGAGGATGATTTAATCATGTCAGGGAAGTTGAGGAGAGACCCTTCCAAATCTAAGTCTGCTTCTTCCTCCTCTTCCACTCCTGGACCTAATACTGATCCATTGGTTCAAAAACTTGCGAATGATCTCATTGCCATAAAGAAACAATTGGCTCAGCATGCTCCCTATGCAGATGTTCCAAGGAGGAATTTTCAGCCCAGAAATGTTTGCTTGCTTCTCAAACAAGATTAGCGCAAGGACCTCCCTAAAGTTCCTCACAATGCAACCTGTGAAGTTGAGGAACCAGATGATGATGAGGATAATGAAGCTTGCGAGGAATTTGTGGAAGAAGTTGATGATGAAGTAGATGAACTTGAGGGATCTCGAGTTAATTTCTTCACCACCGAGGGCATTGACGATGGAGATGATTATGATGAAGTAGTAGCGACATGAATAGTGAATCATATCTTTGTCATCATGACTCGAGAGCAGATAAATCGTAGGGAGAAAGTGATGCAGCCCCAAGAAATCTACGAGTAGCCAACAACTATCCCCGTAATTGCAAAAAGAGGATCTCCTATCCCCATTTCATCTACACCAAAGGTGAGTCCTATCAATCCTGCTATTAAAGTTACTTCTTTTTCCAACTAGGATCTCAAGTGATGATGGCCTGTCCACTTCTCGGGTCTTTTGATATTATTGATCACCCGAAAAGACTAAGGTTCAAATCTCGTAGGCCGAGTATTATCAAACCCATCCCAAAGCTTTTGCTAAAATGATTCACTTTGTCAATTCCCATTCTAAAACCACCTCTAAAGGCCTTTTACCCACTCCTTCTGCACCACAACCTAGTCTGGTAGCCGCTGTCACCTCACCCAATGACAAAATTAAACCATTTTATGTAACACTTCTTATAGCTGGCCATAGGCTCAGTAATTATGTCATAGACTCAGGAGCCTCAGACAATGTGATGCCTGCTAAAGTAGCTCATGCCTTAGGCTTGACCCTCACACGCACTTATGGATCTTGTTACTTCTATGGAGAGTAAGGAAGTGCCCTTGGTCGGAAGAATTAAAGATGCACAAGTGGCTTTTGCTACTTTACCCGAGAAGAAAGTTTTGGCTACCATCTTAGTAGCAGATATTCCTCCTTCATACGGGATGTTGCTGAGCAGAAACTTTTGTAAGGATGTGGGTGGGGAAATTCAAATGGATTGGTCACATGCACTCGCACTGTTAATGGGCAAATGAAGAATTTTCTGCCTGAGAAGCAGTTCTGAGTATATTGTACAAAAAACGGATGATCCTAAAGCACAAATACTCTATGAGGATATGGGGCATGGTAACTACATGATTATGTCCCCTGATGAAATCCAACTCCCCAAAGTGTCACCTAAAGATCCTAATGGTGTTTGGATTTTAGAGTTTGATGGAAGTTGTTCCTCAGCTGGTTCTAGAGTTGGTGTCCTACTGGTGTCACCTGAAGGAAGCCTTCATCCTTTTTCATTCAAGTTGTAGTTCGAAAATACTAATAATACAGCAGAGTATGAGGCTCTCATTCTTGGACTGCAAGTGGCCAAAGAACAAGGTGTAAAGAATCTTCTGGCTCGTGGTGATGCGGAATTGATTGTAAAGCAAGTTAGAAACCTTTTCCAGGTAAAAAATGGAAGGTTGAAACATTACCGGAATCAGTTTGGGATTCCATTGAATTTCTTGATGCTTTCTCCATCGAAGCAATACCTAGGGAGAAGAACAATAGCAGGCTGATTCACTAGCAGTCTTAGGGTCACTACTGATTCCTCATCCTGACTTCTCTCAAGATAAGTTCACCATTGAGATGATCCATCGACCTAGTGTACCTGATAATACAAATAACTGGCAAGTTTTCAATGATGATCAACACTTGCTTTCTTTCTTAGAACTCAAGGGTAATTTTGAACAGCTGTATTTTGAAGGAAGCGACAACCTGCCTCATGAAAATGTGCCCTTTGACAAAGCAGTCACCCAAGGAGAAGAAACGGATCAGGATGGATGCATCAAACTCAAAGGAAACAAGATTCCTAAAGGATTGGTGAGTTTAGAGGAACTATTTGATAAACATGACAGGTATGTAAAGTCTAGAGCTTCTACTGGACCTCAACAATCAGCTGAGTATGACAAAATTAATATTGGGAGTTCTACTGATCCTAAGCTCGTGAACATTGGAAAATGTTGCATAGCAGATGAGAGGAAGAAAGCAATTGATCTTTTAAAGAGGTATAAGGATGTTCTTGCTTACTCTTATGAAGATTTAAAAGCTTTCAAACCAAAAGATATGCAGCATTTTATTCCTCTCAAACCTGGAATTAAGCCTTTTAAGCAGAAACAAAGGCAATACAACCCCAAAATAGCTGACACCATTTTTCAAGAAATACAGAAGTTGTTGAAGGCCAAAATCATTTTTCCTATTCACCATTCAACATGGATTGCCAATATTGTGCCTGTTAGGAAGAAAAATGGTGAGATCCGCATCTGTGTTGACTTCAGGAATCTGAATCAAGCTTCCTTGAAAGATAATTATCCTTTGCCTATGATGGATCAAGTCTTACAAGTAGTAACAGGATCTGAAATGTTGTCTATGCTTGATGGATTCTCGGATATAATCAGGTAGAAGTTAATACTGCAGATCAGCACAAAACAACTTTCACTACTCCTTGGGGTACCTTTGCTTACAAAAGAATGCCTTTTGGGCTCATTAATGCTGGTGCCACTTTTCAGAGAGCTATGGATCTGGCCTTTGGAAGTTTGAAAGGGAAGTGTATTTTCATATACCTTGATGACTTGACTGTGTTTTCTAAAACAAGGGCGGATCATTTTGACCACCTGGAGACAGTTCTGCTAAGATGTAGAGAACATGGGATCTCTTTGAATCCTAAAAAATCTGTCTTTTGTGTCACAGAAGGGAAATTATTAGGGCACATCGTCTCCAAAGATGGTATTAAGATTGATCCTGAGCGAGTTCAAGCTATCCAGCAAATTCCTCTCCCAACCAACAAAAAGGGCGTGCACTCTTTCTTTGGTAAGATCAATTTTTTAAGAAGGTTCATCCCTGATTTTGCAGAGTTAACTTTGAATATTTCTCAAATGATGAAAGGCAAACAAACGTTTGGTTGGTCTCCTGAAGGAAAAGAATCCTTTGAAGGTATTAAAAGAGCTATTGCTAAAACTCCTGTTTTAGCATGTCCTGATTTCAGCAAAGATTTTATTATCTATTGCTACGCCACAGATAATACCTTGGCTGCTGTTTTGACTCAAGAAGATTCTAATGAGCATGAACTCCCAATTGCATTCATGAGCTATATTCTGAAAGATCATGAGTTAAAATACACCATGATGGAAAAACATGCTTTTGCAGTGGTCAAAGTCATAAGGCTTTCATTTTTACATCCTCAACTCTCACTCCATGGTGTTGGTTCCAGATACAACTGTTAAGTCAATTCTCACACAATAGGAATTTGGATCCAAGAGAGGGAACTGGGTTGCTAAGGTCCAAGAATATGATATTGACATCAAACCGACCAAGCTTGTTCGTGGAAAAGGCCTTTGTGAGCTCATTGCTGAAGGAGCTAGACATGAGTTACTGGAGGATAAAGTTGGCCTTCCTACCATTCTGTTTCTTAGCTCAGTTGATGAATGGTATGCTGATATCACTCATTTTCTCACCTATGGAGAATGCCCCTCTCATTTAACCGCCAAAGAAAAGAGGACTGTTAAACTAAGGTCAGTGCAATATGTGTTGTGGGAAAACACCTTGTTCAAACGTGGGTTAGATGGAAGGTTTTTGAAATGTGTGGACAAGGAACAGCAGAAAAAGTTGCTCTCAGCTTTTCATGATCAGGCATGTGGAGGGCACTATTCATCAACGGTCACTGCTCATAAGATACTTCGTGGAGGATATTACTGCCTTCCTTGTTCGAGAGATGCATCCAAGTGGGTTAATAAATGTGAGGCTTGTCGACCTTCGGGGAAGACCCAAATTGGCCTCTTTGCCTCTTAAGCCAATTGTAATTGAGGAATCTTTTCAACAAAGGGGTTTGACTTCATTGGAACACTTAATCCCTCTTCTAGTGCTGGTCATACTCATGTATTAATCACACGGATTATTTCACCAAATGGGTAGAAGCCATTCCAGTAAAGAGTACTACTTCTGAAGTGGTGTGCAGCTTCATCAAAGAGAACATCTTGGTAAGGTATGGTGTACCTAACAAGATTGTGATAGATAATGCTTCAAATTTTTCTTCAACCAAGATAATGGATTTTTGCTATGGGTATGGCATCTCTTTGGCTCACTCCTCAGATTACTATCCTCAGGGAAACGGACAAGCAGAATCCACTAATAAAAATTTGGTGACTATTATAAGGAAATTAGTCAATGAGTCTCAACGAAACTGGCACAAGAAGCTCTATGATGCTCTTTGGGCAGACAGGATCACACCAAAGAGAGCTATTGGAATGTCTCCTTTTCAAGTGGTATATGGAGTAGAAGCTCAATTGCCAATAACGGTGGAGTGTCACACCTTGCATCTAATGAAGGCCATCAAGATACCAGCTTCAATGATGTTTTGATAAGAGAATTATGTACCTTCACAAATTGAATGAGAACAGATTGAGGTCAATAGGATATATGTTCACTAGCGAAGGTAAAGGTCTTGTTTGATAAGAAAGCCGTGTTCGTAGATTTCCAAGTTGGAGACACTGTTTTGTTATGGGATAAAAGGCATGAACCTCGTGGCAGCCATGGCAAGTTTGATTCTCTTTGGCTCGGACCTTTCAAGATCAAACACTTTCTGGTATAAGAATTTTTTACCTTGATTACATGGATGGTTCTCCTCTCCCACTTCCTTATAGTGGGTAGTATCGAAATTGTTCAAGTCATAGGTGATTAGGGAGTCCTTTGTATATTCTCAGTATAGCGTTTTGTTTGTCTTTCCTTTTGTTTTGGTGTGTTGTCCTCTCGTATTGGTTTTCTTTTTTTGAATCCGTGGCCCAATGGATAAGGTACTGGTCTCCGCTTCCCCGAGTTTGTCTAAGTTCTTACCTTGTCTCATTCCTTGAATTTATGCCAAGTCATCCGCAGAAGGAGCCAGCTGTTATCCACTCAAAATTTCCCTACTCTTAAGAAAGTGAAAATTTAAAATTTTGAGTTTAAGTGTCTTCTCTGTTGTACTGATAATGTTAAAAGTCGAGAAATTGAGAAAATATACGTTTTTGGGTCATTTTGTGTGTTTTTCGGCCTGTCACAAACATTTTTGTCCCACGTGTCCCAAGTTCAATTGGGCCATCTCTTCTCCCGATCAGCCGGTTTCCCGAAGTTTGTCTTTTTCGCCCATCGAAACTTTTTGTCCCAAATGTCCCAAGTTCACCTGCATAAGTTGTTCCATTTTCACCGAATCACCCGAACCGCAGCACTCATACTTTCGGCCCCAAATGTTTCAAGTTCACCCGACTGTTATCACCTATTCATCCGATCCGGCCGAGTCGCGTACTTCACGCACTTCGTCCCGCATGTCCCAAAAAGCATTTGTGTGTCTTTTCCCCACTTCGTCTCGAATCACCCGAGACACGTGCTTTGTGCTTTCGGCCCCACATGTCCCAAATGAACCAAGAGTCATTCGTGCTAATTTTTCCTACTCTACCCGAATGTCTTGCTTATTCAAATTGGTAGGTATGTATTAAATGCGCATTCATTTCCTTTCTCTCTCCTAAACGGATATATAACGAGTGAACCCCTATGCATTTTTCACACTGCTTCCATGCTATCCTTTGCTCAAACCCTTGCAATCTAAATTCTTGCACGCGTATCCATTTCCCTCTGTAATTCCTTCCCGAGTCTAGCTTGCGGCTCTGCCCTCCGAATTACTCCAACATGAAGATCAAATTTTAGGGACAGGAACAAATCTCACCACTAGAGTCTGTCGTTCCCAATATCGGGGACAGTGAAGCTCGCCATCTTGACTTTGGCAATTTTTGGTCGAGGATGGCAGATGCAAACCCTACACCAATGGCACGATGATGATGCATGACAATGGTTTGGCTTTATTGGAGGTTTCCCAATCTCAATGCAATGTGCCGATACAAGAGTTTCATGCGAGAGCTCACTTCGACCCCGATTCGAGCGAATTGACCAATATACACGGGAACTCATCACCAAACTAGATGTCACGCTGCCATTAGCACTGCACCGAGGATTCCAGAAATGGATAATGCCATAGTTGTTTCCCAGAATCAAGCACAGGCCCTGTTCAATCAAGACAAATGACAACTACAAGGCGTAGGTGGCGAAGTCCTCGCTAAAGAACCATAAGAAGGAGCATCTCGCCTATCCAAGACTCTTTTCCAGCAGATTTCAATGAAGAGTTGTCAGATTTTATAATCCTAGTGGCTCGGGTTATGGGCTTACCCTCTACTAATGAATTGCATTTCTGGATGTGCCCGCTCATCAACATGGTGTGCGAGGGAACTCAAAATATCAATCAAGCGTAAATCATCGATGAACTTAGCGAGCAAAACTATCCAATGTACAAAGAAATGAAGAAATTCTACATGACTTCGTGCACTGATGTATACTCCGCGGCATCAAGGCAATGGTTTGGTTTTTCTTACATTGATGCCTGAAGGATGATCCTCAGTATATGCCTACGCCTGCAGCTTCACCCTAAAGACCAGCAATCGCAATTTGTAAAGGGTAAATGATGCTTTCACCATGTACGTGGTTAGGCTTCTTGAAGAAGGTGACACTACTAGAAGGTTTTCTCGATGAGACCATGAACCCGATATCGCACTACGGTGCCTATTTTATCCAATTCGAAAAAATTCTCCTATATCAAAGCTTCTTGCTGCTGAGAGCACCCTCCGAGGCTTCCCATGTTCTGCAGTTGATAAGATGGCTTTGATAGAAGTATGCAGTAGTTAGACAAATTACACGTAACTCTCGAGACAAGAAGATTATTGGTTTGCACTTTCCCATCTCTTTGGGAAATTACACTTGTAAGACAACCATGGACCCACTGAGAATATAGAAAGAGCCCCCGCTCCGATCACGTCCATTTCTTCAAGCCAAGAACTTGCTTCGACTTGAAGAAGTTCATTGAAGCGTAACGTCAAGATAATCTATCATCATAGGGCGTATACGTAAGACTATTGGGTTGACTGTGCGCGGATGATTTTGAGGCTAGAAGGAGGCATTATGGCGCTCTCTCGCAATTGATCCAAGAACTCGACTTGTACCAAGTTCCCGAAGGACTCCAGTGATGACAACTCTAATCTATACTCATATGAGTATGACAATGTGGTTAAGCACACTCCTTGAGGACTTGGATTGTTTCAAGAAAGAGAAAGATGATCTCGCCGAGATCTCGGCTCCAGCCTTAGTCGTGACTAAGATATTGTAGACACTTAAAATTGGTTACTCAATTTAGTGTCCCTCTCATCCATTTACTTGCTTAGGTAACCTCGGGGCACGTTTACGCCACCAACTATCCCCTTGGGATATTATCCAATTTGTGATTTAATCACTTACTCTAAATTTAATTCACCCCATCATATCTTACCCATGAGTGATTAAATATTAAATATTTAATTACACTTCTTCCCACGATGCATCTTAATCACTTATCTACCCCAAATTTATTCTATCTATGTATCGCATCTTTTTTCCTCTTCCCTAAGCGGGATATTTCCTCGTATTCGTGGTAAGTCTTATCTTTCTTGAAATCGCTCATTTTGGCCATCTCGGAGTCTATTCCGCGATCGGCGCCGACCCATATGGTCGGTGCCGATTTTCTAGGAGCGGCGCCGATTATAAAAGCAAGTCCAGAACTCAGTTCTAAGGACCGAAGAGAGAGCGAAAAAGCGAACAGATGAAAAAAGGAAGCACTTACGCATGAACAGAGAGCGAGAGAGACACGGGCTGTAAGAAAGAGAGATCTTTTAGCATCAAGGGTGTCAAGTAAGGGCAGATCCTGTCTCGAATCAATCCCTGAGAGGAGCACCAAGCACTCTACCCACATCACGTCAACATCGCACACAACCATCTATCATCTCGGTGACTCTATTCCAAAGATCTCGCCAACTTCGCACATCCAAACACCACATTCACCTTCTAATTCCCGAATCTTATCGCACAGTCCCTGATTGATCGATCTGCCTTTAGTCGACGCCGATCTCACCCAGTCGACGCCGATTCGTCTCAATCGACGCCGACCACATCGGGCCGACGCCGATTCTACCTGGGGCGACGCCGATTTCCCTGGCAGACAGTAAAAGGACACAGTAACATAAATCCAAGATTATTTCATAGTTCCTGTTTTTCAGACTTTCTTCGTCTTGCTTTTAGATTCTGTCTTATTACTGCAATCAGAAAATCTAGCTTTTTACTTACATCTTTTATCATGTATGCTTCTTTTCTTAATTGAAAACGTGGACTGACATCCGCCGAGGAAGCTTATCGCCACGGACCCGCTTCTCGGCACCCACCTAAATATCTCTTAACGCCGCTTTTTCTCCAAGCATCGATGTTCGCAGTTACTCGATCTATTGTGCGACCGCTCGTGTGCGCCTGCCTTATCTACATTGGCTTCCTCATTCGCCTACATCTTTGGATCTTATCCATCGTGTATCGATTTTATTGGAGTTTTTCAGGTTTTTGTGTTTAGTTTGGTGCATTAACTCGACAGTAATGCGCGAAATCCTTGATCTACATTCTCGCACGCCGGTGGAGCCGAACCAAAGTCCCTTATTGAATATAAATTTTTCGCTTCACCATTATCCGATATATCTTTCTCGATTTTTGTTCTGTCTCGCTTAACCTCTTTTCGCAGCACTTTGCTTGTTCGTGGGATTGTTCGAGGGAAGAGCTCAACAACGTGCTTTTTGAAGTCCACACACCTCGAGAGCTAAATCTACAGTATTCCTCTTTTACGGTGTTTTCTCCTTTTTAGGATTTCTTTGTCGGTTGCATATCACATCCAAACACTTCAATTTTTGGTGCTTAAAAAGAACTTAATCGCATTTGGGAAAGAATCTGTTTGACTTGTCTTCATCGAAATCAAACACTTCGTTTTTAAGTGCTTAAAAAGAACTTTTCCTTTGTCATTGCTGCATGTTTTTCATCTAGTTTTAATTAGGCTGGAAAATTGATCAAAATCGGTAGTGACACTATTTGATTTTTATTTTTCACCCTTGCACACAAAGCCAAAATCACTAGGTATAAAGCATTTAAACAAAAATTCCTTCCCTGGCCTCGCCTACTTGGAAGTGATATCCAAGAGGAAGAGCCTACGCGGTACTCGGGCCGCGCTATAAATTCACGGAAGATTTTGGTATATATTGGCAAAGCACCCGACTCCCTTATCGCAGCGGTCAGTGAAGTGCGGGGTAGGCCCATATCAAGCCACGTACTGTCTTTTATCAAGTGCCTTCGACTCCTCACCAAACATTACCCAAACCATCCTTAGTTTGGCTATCTGAGTAGTTCCTGTTCTAAAAAGCCTTCCCTAACATTTTCTTTTCTTAAAAGCATCAAAATTTAAAGGAGATAATCACTTGCGCTGCTTGAATTGTCTGTGCATTAGTTAGGTCAATCTTCTTTTCTGCGTGTTTATGATGGTTATCACTCGGTCACAATCTAGAAGAATGGCTCAACTGGTTCCTTCTTCCTCCGAGATCACCACTAGTGTGGAGGTTTCGGCACCCCCCCAATCTTCCTCGGGACCGCTGTTAGTTGGTTCCCCATCCTGGTCATATAATCCTTTCTATCAAGCCAAAGCAATCCCATCACGTCCAGCTTCCCCTAGTCCTTCGGAAATATCATCTGGCTCGGAGTATGTTCCCCGCGGGGATCCTGAATTCCAGGCATTCCTCGACCGCAATCCGATAGCCCTCATGGACTACCTAGTACACAAGTCTATTCAAATATCTGATCAAGGACCACCAATCCAACAAGTGTACGATTATCCTCGTGGATCACCCCAGGCCTTTGTAGAGCAGTTTGCATCATCTCTCTTGCCTCGAGTCACGGAGAAGGGCGAGGCCCCTATGCCTCCCTTTTCTCTTCCACCTACCATATCGACTAGTTCTCAAATAGTCTTACCTATTCCTAACACCGCAGTTACCTCGAATATTCCACAACCTACTTCTGAGAGGCCTTCTGCCCTGGCTATAATGAATGCGTCTGCACACCCGCATATTGCTGTTAATTCATCTATGCCCTCCATCGTGTCCCAAGTCAAGATTTTCTTCATGAGCCAACCCTCTCGAATAGTCACTTGGCTCCTACTTCGCCCTCTAGGGGTCTTTCTTCCAATGTTCCAGAAACTGTGACCTTCGCCCATCCTCTAACATCGGCACCCTTAATACCTAATCCGGCAGTAGAAGGCCCCTTTCAGGTCTTGTTCCCCAATATGTCCAATCAAGTCGGCACTCATGTTCCTCAATCTGTCCCGATCCAATCAACAAACATAGGAGTCCACCAATCACAGGCTCCATCCGTCATCCAACCTTCATTTTCTCAATCACTTATTATCCCACAGCCTGCCTATACGCAAGCTACTTCACAGCAAATACCCCACCCGGTGTCACCCAGAACACCTGGTTATTCCTCTTATCATCCTATCCATCAACAGATGAATCCCCCGTTGACACCTCAACAACATCCACCATTTGCTTCTTATGTAGGACATACCAATGTGCCTCCTCCTCAATCTGACGTGGTTCAAATTCTCTTCAAGAAAATCGCAGACTTGGAAGCCTCCACAAAAGGGGTTCGTCCTTCATACTCCTTTGAAGAAGTGTGTAATGAACCCATTCACCCCTCAGTGGCTTTCAAGCCTTATCCTCCCCAATGGGAACTTCCTAAATTTTCAAAATTTCATAGTCGGGAAGACCCTCAACAACATTTGCGAGCATTCAAACATGCTTGCTACCTCATAGTCCAGGATCAGGAGCTTATGCTCCGTACCTTTCCTATGTCTCTAGCAGGTCCTGCTTTAGACTGGTACAATAACATTCCTCAACATTCCTTGTTTTCTTTCTCTCAATTGGCCCAGATGTTTGTTGAAAACTTTTCAATAAATATCGCGCATAAGATCTCGATCACAGATCTTTATAACATTCGCCAATTCGATGATGAGTCTATTGCAGACTTTGTCGCTCGTTGGAGAGGGATAATCAACCAATTGTCTTTCTCCCTTCCTCAATCCCAACAAATCGAGTTGTTTACTCGATCTTGTGCTAATCACATTTCTTCCACTTTAAGGATCCAAACTTTTCATACCTTTGAAGAAGCCTTCACGATGGCACGCAAACTTGAATCTCGCGCCATTGAGCAAGGGAAGCTAAAACTTCGCTCTAAATCTAAACCAGATTTTTCTCGGTTTACCAAACCAAATTCTTCCCCTTCTAAAGACAAAAATCAAGGATCCACCAACGCTATCGTATTAAAAGCATCACGAGCCGATAACACTCCTAATCAAACACCACGAAGAGACTCCTCATCTTCTCGAAAAGGGACTTCATCATCTCGATCCTTCGCTCCATTGGGGGAATCATATGCCTCTATCTTAGAAAAAATGTTGGAAGTTCGCATGATCGAACTTCCCCCCATTAGGAATATTGATGAAAGCCGAGAACGCCCATTCTGGTATAGGGAAAATGATTTCTGTCCTTATCATAGAACCAAAGGTCATGACATTGAACGATGTCAGACTTTCAAAAATCTTGTCCAGAATTCATCGATAAAGGCGAGCTCATTCTCGATAACCCAAATGCTCCCCAAATCGTGCACTCGATGTTTTTAAACAACCTTTTCCTAATCATGCCCGAACCATAATGCTTCAGAGTCTCAAAAACCAAACACCCACACTATCAACTTCATCTCTACTGAAGAATCTTCTTCTGAAACCAAGCCATCTGCGAACACATCAATCGAATCAGAACCTCCTTCCACTTCATCAATCACTGGAACTCCACCATCTTCAGATAGCCCGTCTTTGAATATTCCTACATTACTAAGCACGGAGTCATCTCTCTCCGCTCCTTTGTCTGACCTTCCATCCATACCCGAGACAGTGTCATCCTCATCTGTCTCATCGTCAGACATTCTTTCAATACTCGAGGCAATTACATCCCTTCGAGTTTCCACTGCAGACACATCTACTTCTGTTGCTCCCATTCCCGCTGCAACTATGCCCTTGGTGAACGTACCTATAATTGTGCCGACTTCGACGGAAGCGTCTTCGATTTTGACCCTTCCTATCTCTTTTCCTACAGTAGTTTCACCCATGATTACTGCATCAGAAGTAGTCCCTTCGCAAGGAACTGCTTCTTCATCACCCCCTTCTTCCATCACTAATGTTACTTTGCCTATTAAAGAAAAATCAAAAGAAGTAGTACCAACACCTATACGCTCGGTTCCGGAACCTAAACCGAGACAACCAAAATCTAACATTACACCATCAGTATCTCCCCATTTGCTCCCCCCGAAAAGGTTACAATCACCTTATGCCGTTGAAGTTGTCACCATCCCTGAAAAAGGAAAGCCCATATTTCGGACCATCAAGACTCTTGGTGCTCTTCCACAAAAATCTCTCTCTACGCCTCATAAATGATTGGATTTGCCCGCTGAGAAGGCGTCTTCTTCTACACACTTATCAAAGCCATCATCTTCTTCTACAACACATTCTTCACCAATACCCCGAAAAGTAGACTTACCTACTAAAAAGACGTCACCTCTTCTATCAGGATCATCATCTTCACTACCAAAAACCAAGGCACTCTATGTTCCTCCGATTACACCTACTTTGGGAGCTTCTTCCTCATCTAAATCGACATTATCTAAATCATCAGTAAATTCGACCAAGCAACCCCCTTTGTCTCCAAAGACCGCAAAATTTGTCACATCTCCATCATCTTCAAAATCTATTTTAGGGGCTCCTCCTCCACCAAAGTCAATCATGTCTCACTTACTCCCATCTCAAGTGCCCAAGACTGCTCCTCCAAATGTCCAAACAAATAAGAGGATCCCTAAAAAGACTGTTAAACCTAACATGCAAGTTCTTTTACCTCGGCAGTCGGTTAATGTAAAAGAACCACCTTCATCATCTCTGTCCTCATCTTCGTCTACCGGATTCTACACCGAAATCCTTCATCAACTTATCCAATCTTCATCCATAACCCTTCCTCCGATTAAACCTTATAACCCTAAAGGAGTGAAACCTACCTGGTTTAACTCTGATTTGATTTGTGCTTACCACCGCATTCTGGTCATGATATCGAGGGATGTAAAGCTCTTCAAGTCAGTGAACAACCTTTTGAAGAAAGCGATCTTTTGCTCGGAGGAGGAGGAACAAGTACCTCCCCGTCACCTTAGCCCCATCTCGAGCCCCAACGATCCACTCGCACTCTAGTGGTTCCACTCCACTTGATCTTCCACCTTCTCAAATTGAAACAATCCATATCGCCACTAGAACCCAACACTATGATAACCCATCTTCATCTTCAAAGATCTCGACCACGGTTGTCATTTCTGCAGCCCCCGAAGGCGCTTCTCCTTCCTCATCAGCCCCACGACCCCAGTGGTCTCTATTCGTGCTGCACCTCGGCTCAAGTTCCCATGTCTGTTGAGGAGAGTGTTATGAAACAACTCACCCGGTGCTCCGGCCAAAATGTCTCTTTTTGACCTCATCCAATCCTTCCACAACATCGCCAGCTCTAATCGATAATCATGCGCCGATCGCAGTTGAATTCCGATGAGCCTCACTTCTTCGAGTTGGTTGTTGGATTGAATGGACCATCAACCGCCATTTCTTTTGAAGATTCGGAAATTCCTCCTCTTTCTTCAGAGGATTCGGAGGCTCCCCTCTTTATCACAGTCCAAATCAATAACACTACCTTAAAACGTGTTATGATCGATAGTGGAGCTGCACTCAACGTCATCTCCTCGCACACGTTTGAGCAACTTAAGTTACCAAAGAATGTAGTGTCACCCCCGCCTTTCGCCCTTCGATCATTTAACGATCAGCTAGCAGTTACTTTAGGAACTGTGGTCTTACCCATTCGAGTAGGTAAGAAGCTGCTTCATGAACTCTTCTACATTGTCGAAGGAAAATTCCACTATAATATGATCCTCGGACGCTCCTGGATTCACGCAATGCATTGTGTCCCATCCACCCTCCATCGATGCTTAAAATATCAATATGAGGGCAAAATATATACTCATCCAGGAGATCCTTTTCCTTCCGCACAATGCGACATGACCACAAGATCTGCCCCTTTAAAAGAAAATGCATGTTCTCTCCGATTGGGCCTCATCTTCATTCATACCGCAACCAAACTACCGGATTTACAAAATCTAGAAGAGACATTGCAGCGCTTTCTCACTAGAGAGCTTCCTCTCTTTTCTTTTCGATGCCCATCTCAAACCTAATGAGTATGGTAGACCGATAAACAACCCGAATATCAACCAGTCTCTGGCCGCATCGTCACCATTGGTCTGCCCAATCAACAGACTAATTTCATCTACGGTGGTCTTGATACGCCTCACTATCGCCCAGATTCTCCTCCTAGGACCAAACCTTACTTAACAGGGTTTGATTATCTACAGAATCCCACGTTTGCAAAAACTTATCTATATCGATGCGCGTGGAAAGGCTTTGGCCTGGGAAAATATGAACAAGGTATACATGACCTCACATCCATTCCCACTCTCATGCCACATCAAAAATTTGGTTTAGGATTTAAACCCCTTTCAAAAGCCACCGTCACTATTCTTGATGAGCCTCTTCCTACTGAGGAACCATCTTCTCCCGCTAAGTCAGAAACATCACTTGATGTGGACGACGACATTTCCATCCCGTCTAACTTTTTTTTTTGATCAATACCATTTCCTTAGGGCCGTTAGCCTATGAGACTAACAATCGGTCCGCTTCTATACCATTAATCTTCCCTGAAATAGTTGGAGACGATTCTCCTACTATCAACACTATCCACTGTGTGGATGACGATTCCGTCCTCACCTATCTGGGGGCAGAGGATTCATATCTTCCCAAGACTATTCCTTCTGACTCGTCTACGCTTCTCAACGAGGCCACTATCGACCTTAATATAGGGACTTCTGAAGACCCTCGCATCATTAAGGTCGGCCAATCCCTTAATCCACAGGAGTTAGGAGATTTTACCACTTTTCTTTCCAAACATCGCCAAGCCTTTGCTTGGTCATACGAGGATATGCCAGGACTCGATCCCGATATTGTGGTCCACAATATCGTTACTCTTCCCAACATCAAACCAGTTAAGCAAAAATTACGTAAAATGCACCCTAGAGTAGCCCTTCTTGTTAAAGAAGAATTACAGCGCTTGCTCTCGGCTAACTTCATCCAACCCATCGATTATCCACAATGGGTGTCCAATGTAGTACCAGTAACTAAAGCTACTGGGAAAATTCGAATTTGTACCGACTTCCGGGATCTTAATCTTGCTTGTCCAAAAGATGATTTTCCTCTACCTAATATCGACCAACTCGTAGATTTAACTGCGGGTCATGAGATGCTTTCTCTTATGGATGGTTTCTCTGGATATAATCAAATTCTCATCGCACCAGAAGACCAACATAAGACTTCTTTCATAACTCCTTGGGGGACCTTTTGTTATCGTGTCATGCCTTTTGGTCTTAAGAACGCAGGAGCAACCTATCAACGAGCAATGACCTACATCTTCCATGATCTCTTACACAAAACTGTGGAGGATTACGTTGACGATCTCCTCGGTAAATCCAAACATCGTCAAGATCATCTTTTCATCCTTGCACCTCTCTTTGAGAGGCTTATCCGCTTTTGTCTTCATCTAAATCCATCTAAGTGCGTGTTTGGCGTTCACCTGGTAAACTTTAGGTTTTATCATTTCCATTAGGGGTATTGAAGTGACCCCGCAAAAATAAAAGCTATCCTTGAGATGCCTCCCCCTTCTAACTTAAAGCAACTCCAGCAGCTCCAAGGACGTCTTCAATCGGCGTGCTTTATCTCCCAATTGTCGGACCATTGTCAACCTTTTCACCATCTCCTCCGTAAGAATGTTCATTTTGAATGGGATGAGTATCGCTAAAAGGCCTTTGATGATCTCAAAGCTTATCTTCTTTCTCCACTGTGCTTACACCTCCACGCGAGGGGGAGCCTTTCTATCTTTATATCTCTCGTGATCGACCATGCTTTGGGAGCCATGATTTCACATCGGACACTTGTGGTAAAGAACAAGCTGTCTATTACATTAGTCGTACCCTCCATGAGTATGAGACACGTTACTCCGAAGCTGAAAAACTATGTTGTGCTCTCTTCTTCGCAACTTCTAAGCTTCGTCATTACCTCCTTAATCACAAAACTTACATTGTCACAAGTGTCAATCCACTTAAGACGATTCATGCAAAGCCTTATCACAATGATCGTATCACTCGTTGGCTTATGCTCATGACAGAATTTGACCTCGAGTTTATCCCGCAAAAGTCTATCAAGGGTCAGGTTATTGCAGATCAATTAGCTGATGCTCCTCTTCCGGACACTCAAGACCCCCCTGCTCAATTCCCCGATGAAAATATCCAACAAATTGATTTTGGTCTATCTCCATTTAAAGTAAAGCTCTTCTTTGATGGATCCAAATGCCAGCAAGGGGGAGGTGCAGGTTTTGTGATGATTCCTCCTTGGGGTACGCCTATCCCAGTCGCACACAAGTTGAACTTTGAGTGCACCAATAATATGGCTGAATACGAAGCTCTTGTCTTAGGTCTTCAAAATGCCATTAATCTCGGCGCTCGTCATATTGACATCTTCGGTGATTCTGAACTCATCGTTAATCAAGTCACGGGCGTCTATCAATGCAAAAATGATATCCTTCAAAAATATCGTGATATCGTTCTCGTTCAACTCCAATCTTTTGATAAGTTCACTATCCAAGCTATTCCTCGCACTGCAAATCGATTCGCAGATACAATGGCCTCATTAGCCTCACTTATCCCGCCTTTTACCGAAGACTCGCGTCTTTATGTGGCTGTGCAACGATTAGATCAACCATCTCATCTTGAGCAACTAACTTCGATCAATGCTGTCACAACCCATACTCAGGATGAGTGGTATCAACAGATAGTTGATTATCTATCTCATTCGGTGCTTCCTCCAGATCTGACTTCCAATGGTAGAAGGTCTTTTATCCAACGCGCCAATCGCTATACTATTCTAGGCGGCCTTCTTTACAAACGCGGCTTTGATGGTATTTTGCTTCGGTGCCTCAAAACCCGTGAATCATCTAAAGCCATCCAGGAGGTCCATGACGGTATCTGTGGTGGACATTTTAGTGGCTTAGCTGTAGCCAAGCGCATTTTACGTTTGGGATATTATTGGCCTTCTCTTAATCGAGATTGTTGTGAATACACTAAGAAATGCGTCAAGTGTCAGCAACATTCCAATCTCACACACATCCCTAGTCAAGCTTTGCAACCTGCGGCGGATTTGTGGCCTTTTTCGCAGTGGGGTCTTGATCTTATTGGTCTCATCAATCCCCGTTCTTCACAGCGTCATCATTCTATCATTACTGCCACTGAGTACTTTACTAAGTGGGTAGAAGCTATCCCTCTTTCTTCAACAAAGGCTAAACCCATAGTTGATTTCGTCTATCAACACATCATTTGTCGCTTTGGCATTCCACATAAGCTCATCACAGATAATGGTAAGTCTTTCAAGAATGCTGATTTGCGTAGATCTCTCGCAACGCTTTCAACATCAAGCTCAGTTTTTCTTCTCCATACTATCCTCAAGCTAATGGTCAGGCCGAAGCGTCCAATAAAACTTTGCGTAATATCCTCGCAAAGGTAACTAGTCGAGCTGGTAGGGATTGGCATTTACATATCCCTTTTGCTCTCTGGGCTTATCGGACTAGCATTCGTACCCCTACTGGTGCTACTCCCTTCTCTCTCGTCTATGGGTCTGAGGCTGTCCTTCCTTTGGAAGTCCAAATCCCATCTCTCCGTGTTTCTCTCAGAGAATTTGTCTCCGATGAGGATTATCGTCAAAATCATCTAGCACAACTTGAATTATTAGATGAGCGGCATCTCAACGCTCTTGAGCATCATCAGGTCTATCTTGAATGTGTCAAGCGTGCTTATAACAAGCACTTGCAACACCGTGACTTCAAAATTGGTGACCTTGTTCTTAAGGAAAATCAAAATGTCACTACACTCGAAAGAAGTCAGCGGGGTAAGTTTGCTCCCAACTGGATGGGCCCGTACATTATCACTCATAAATATGGGTCTGGGGCTTATCGTTTATCTTCCATGGATGGTATACCTGAAGCGGAACCTCTTAATGCTTTGCATTTACGGCCCTTCTACTGTTAAAATCTATCTTACACAAATCTAGTCACAACTCGATCTTTCATCCATCCTAATAACCACCATCTACTTTCGTGGTGATTCGAAATTGTGTGGTTCTCCGCCTATTGCCTCGCTTACCTTAAATATGAGTATCGCGGCTCTACCCATCGTGACGCTTCTTTTGGATATGTTCCTCCTCATGGTAGGAATACCTTAATCACCACTTCATCCGTCCCAAGTACTTATCTTAATCGGATCTACTCGGGGCATGAGTGCATGTTCTTCTATGTTCTCTTCCCCTCCATCTGATCTATCTAGGTCTAAACTCAGCTTCTTCCAAGAAGAGTTTCAAAAAAAAAAAAAGATGCTATCCAAAAGATAGACTGATCCCTTGAAGGACAGCTATCCATACATTATCAAGTGAATCAAAAAGAAAATAGATCATGCCCTTGAAGGATGGCTATTATCAAAAATTCTAAAAATATAGACCATACCCTCAAAGGATGGCTATCATTAAAATTCAAAATACAGACCGCTCCTCAAGGACGGTTGCTCTCAAAGAAATATTCACGGCTTCTTGATCGGTCTTTTAATCAGCTTTATACACTTTTTAGCATCAATGAAAGACTTCCCATATCGATCGGTTTTCCATATCAAGCAAACTTCCCGCATTGATCGGGCTTTGCTTTTTGCCAAAATCATGAAGCTGAGATTTAAGACCTTTTGTCGATCATATGGAGAATCCTATTTTCCTACTATGGACATGTATTCTGTCCCTTGTAAATTCCGACAAGATACTTACTTTTCTTTCCGTTTCTATCCTAGATCTGGTTTGCGACTAGTTAGTGTCAGGTTTATTTTAATCTTATATAGGGCCTTGTATGCTTGGTCTTTCGGTTTCCTATCTGGATTTTATCTATGGTCGGTTGGAAGTCCGACTTATCTTTTTTTTTCTTATCCGAGTATCTTCTCTTCTAAGTCAAGGTTGTTTCCATTTACATCTTTGGCTCTTGCAAAGAGTATTCCCCATTTCTTTGTCTTGCATCCAGTTAAATTGACATTTCACATGTTAATTCAATCAAAATTTATCTTCTATCTAAATTCATCTTATCTATCAAAACATCTATCTGTATTCATTTCTCATTAAAATTACATCCATACATCAAACACATCCATCTATCTATCCATCAAAATATCGAAAAATATGTACATCCAAGGTACATTACATCTATCTATATCTAATCCATACATCAAACACATGTACATCCAAGTTACATCACATCCATCTATCAAAGTTATATCCACATATCAATCTATCTAATCACATCTATTTCTATCATCTATCAGTCTATATCTATCCAATCACATCTATTTTATCCTCTATCAGTCTATATCTATATCCATCTATCCATGTATATCAAAATTAAAAGCATGAGTACAATTATATGACAAATAACATGATGAATCTATGTATACATGTGTGTCTGTACAAAAATGGGTGGCTTTCAATCAAGCCATCTATACAATGCCTTCCAATCGAGGCTACATCACTATACAGATACAAAATCTATCAATCTCTATATAGTAAAGTCCGATGCATGGAGGACACTATCTCCTCCACCCTCCTCTGCACCTGGCTGTCTCTCCTGGCCGCCGCCTATCGAGCTCGATGCACCTGCTGCTGGAGGTCTCTGCGCACCTCGATCTCTCCCAGTGCTCCCACCACCTGAGGCTCCGCTCGCTGTAGCCGTCGCTGCTCTCCTCCTCGCCCCGTACCGAGGCACATCTGGGGCATGCTGCGCTAGGGCATCCTCATAGTATCTCACCTCAGCGAGGAGAGACTGGTATGTGCTCGTGCTCACGATGCGGTGCTCATGCTCGTAACGATGCTTTCTTTGGTGCCATGGGCTCTTGGCGCCGGCGGTGGTGCTCCTCCTAGGGTCGTGCCCTGTGTACCGGACTCTGACGTGGCACCGGTCTCTCCATATTTGGCCCTGAGGGCCTCCCTATGTCGAAGTAGCGATCCCTCTGCTGGATCGCTATATCTCGCTCCTGGCGAGCGGTGTCTCTCTCCACAATCAGGGCATCCCTCTCCTCTGTCAAAGCCCTGATCTCCTCCAGAGCTACCTGATGTGTCTGTGTAAGGGTGGCATGCTCTCCCTCTAGTCTATCCAGCATCGCAGCTATGTCCTCCTCGTCAGCATCTATAGATGGCGGGAGATGTCGTGGTAGCTCGGTGTCATACCATGCTGCGTAACCCTCATCTACCCCTGCGTCATCATCGCTGTCTGTAGAGGGTGGGGCCTCTCTCAATGGGTCTGCCGGGATCAAAATCGGCAAATCCGTCTCCCTGCTATCCCGCCTATATGGCGTGTAGGTGGTCGGCACTGTCTGTACTAGGCCGAACTGCCTCAATATCCGCATAAACGGGACTCGCTCCCACATATCCGGCCTACGGCCCCTGACCACCCGGCTCCGTCTCAATGCTACCAAGTGGGCATCCTGACCAGCCCATGTCGGAAATGCCCGATATGGCCTCCAGATGACCTGATCTGGTGTCAGCGTCCTGAAACGCTCAGAGTACCACTCGGCCGATCTACCTGTATCCCCTGCGGCCATGTCAGCCCGCCATCTCCGAAATCCATAATCAATCCCTCCCACTCCTGCTGGCATCCAAGGAAGCCCGGATGGCCTGATCACCGCTATGTGCTCATATGCCCAGCAATGGAGCACAAAACTGACATCAATCCCTGTCCTCCGGCCAGTGGTGTACATCCATAGCTCATGATATATCTGAGCTATCAGGGCATCAGCGAAGGCAAAAACTCGTCATGCACTTTGCAGATGTCGCAAACTACTAATCTAAGAATAATGGGAATCTCCCACCTCCTGAATCTGGCAGGGCAAAGTAGGAGATAGCCATCTGAATCAAGGCTATCCACCTACTCCGAGGGCTATCCTGCTCGGACTGTGAGGCTATCCTCACTGCCCCAGATACTATCTCTGAGTCATCTGCCCTCTCTCTGTATAATCGCACTAGGGCCCTCTGCTGCTGCTCTCGCGGTGTGATCTCAATCGGGTCCCCAGTGATCGGCAGTCTCAGAATCTGAATATATCCTCATGGGTGATGGTCATCTCACCCGTCCTGAACCAAAAAGTGCACGTATGGCTGTCCCACCGTCGCACTAGTGCCCGCATGAGCTCCACATCTCGTGGCACTCGTCTGTAATACCGAAAACCCCCGAGCCCGGCTAGCTCTAAATGTCGCCAATCTGCATCGGGCCACATCGTGAGAATCATCTCCACTAACTCAGGAATGGCATCCCTCATATGTAGAGCCTCTCGTGCCTGCATCCACGACATCAAAAGCATAATTAGTCTCTTATTTCCCCAAATCCGAACATACGAAACAAAATTCTATCATCATAGAAGTTATTTATCCAATCGACGTCGATTTAACATAATCGGCGTCGATCTATGTGAGTCGACGCCGATTATATCAATCGACGCCGCTCAGGCTACAATCGACGCCGATTCTACCAATCGGCGCCGACTGCCTGTCCGGACATAAACCGGACCCCGGCCTCCCAAAAACAAAAAAAAAAATCCAATGAAAACAAAACTTCAAGTACAATGGGTTCAAGAATGACCACTTACCCCTGGTCGTGTCCTCCTGCGCTTCTGACCGCTCCCAGAGGCTTCCATGGCGCTCAAAATCAAATTCTGACTCTCTCTGAATCAATCGTCACGTTGAAAATAAATCATTTACGCTTTCCGCTCACATATTTATATGTGCTCGATTGGTCGGCCGATTTTTGGGTTGACGCCGCTTGTTTTAGTAAATCCGCCGATTAATTTGGTCGCCGCCGATTTTCCATATTTGTTTGCCATAGTGTTGATGCTTGGCTTACTTATCTATCTGATCATTGTTGTGTGCTGAATTTTGCCTTTTGGCACATCTTTTTGATATCACCATCTATTTCGGGTTTGTTCCCTTTGCATGGGACACTCGTACTTTTTGACAACTTAGAGTTAAGCGGGTCTGTAGGCTCTAACGTCGTCTCATGAGGAGACCGTCTAGTTTGTCCTACCAATGTGAATTCCTTAGGTTGCTGCCTTTTTATTTGTTTTTATGCGTCATCAATGATCAGATCTACTCCAGACATCCGACTGGGGCATCCTGCATTTTTCATCTACCTTTTTCAAACTTGGGATCATTTGTTCTATCACCCATCCCATCCCTAGTTTGAGGGGGATCACATCATCACACATTCTTCCCTTCTTCCATCCCTTTGTTTTTGTCTCATAACCTTGCTTATCGCAAGTTACTTGACAAAAAGGGGCAAAATGTAGACACTTAAAATTGGTTACTCAATTTAGTGTCCCTCTCATCCATTTACTTGCTTAGGTAACCTGGGGCACGTTTACGTCACCAACTATCCCCTTGGGATATTATCCAATTTGTGATTTAATCACTTACTCTAAATTTAATTCACCCCATCATATCTTACCCATGAGTGATTAAATATTAAATATTTAATTACGCTTCTTCCCATGCATCTTAATCACTTATCTACCCCAAATTTATTCTATCTATGTATCGCATCTGTTTTCCTCTTCCCTAAGCGGATATTTCCGTATTCGTGGTAAGTCTTATCTTTCTTGAAATCGCTCATTTTGGCCATCTCGGGAGTCTATTCCGCGATCGGCGCCGACCCATATGGTCGGCGCCGATTTTCTAGGAGCGGCGCCGATTATAAAAGCAAGTCCAGAACTCAGTTCTAAGGACCGAAGAGAGAGCGAAAAAGTGAACAGATGAAAAAAGGAAGCACTTACGCATGAACAGAGAGCGAGAGAGACACAGGCTGTAAGAAAGAGAGATCTTTTAGCATCAAGGGTGTCAAGTAAGGGCAGATCCTGTCCGAATCAATCCCTGAGAGGAGCACCGTTACTCTGCCCACATCACGTCAACATCGCACACAACCATCTATCATCTGGTGACTCTGTTCCAGTATCTCGCCAACTTCGGCACATCCAGCAGACCACATTCACCTTCTAATTCCCGAATCTTATCGCACAGTCCCTGATTGATCGATCTGCCTTTAGTCGACGCCGATCCACCCGATCGGCCGACGCGATTCGCCTCAATCGACGCCCGACCACATCGGGCCGATGCCGATTCTACCTGGGCCGACGCCGATTTCCCTGCGGAGCAGTAAAGGACACAGTAACACAAATCCAAAGATTATTTCATAGTTCCTTGTTTTCTCGTACTTTTCGCGTCATTTGCTTAGATTCTTATTCTTATTACTGCAATCAGAAAATCTAGCTTTTTACTTACATCTTTTATCATGTATGCTTCTTTTCTTAATTGAAAACGTGGACTGACATCCGCCGAGGAAGCTTATCGCTTCCCGGACCCGCTTCTCGGGCAGTCCACCTAAATATCTCTTAACGCCATCTTTTTCTGTCAAGCATCGGTGTCTTGCAGTTACTCGGATCTATTGTCCGAATTGCTCGTGTGTGCCCATCTTATCTACATCACTTCCTCATTCGTCTACATCTTCGGATCTTATCCATCAGGTATCGATTTTATTGGAGTTTTTCAGGGTTTTTGTGTTTAGTTTGGTGCATTAACTTGGACAGGTAACAAGCGCGAAATCCTTGATCTACGATATGGTTTGATAAGAAAGTTCGAGAGCTTAGGAGGCACTCGTGAGAATCCTCCCTAAGTATGTTTCAACACCAAGGAGGGAAGCATCGACTCCAATATCAGACACACCTGTGCAAACCCCTCCTGCCTCATCAACGCAAGGACCTGCAGCTTCTACTCCTTCTTCATCCACCCAAGTATACCAGAAGAAATTCAAAGAGGTTAAGAAGGAGCCTGTGGAAAAAGATCCTCAGAGAAAGCAGGTAGAATTACCTTTGGGATCAGAGAACATTATTGTTCTCAGTGAAAGTGAAGAGAGTGAAGTGCCAGCTCCTCTAAGTGCTCCTGAAGCTCCAACGGATAAAGATAAGGAAGTCCAGAGCACTGAACTTCCAAGTGCTATTGATTCCTCTGCAGCAATTGTCTCAAGCGCCCCACTCGTGTCTCAACTTGAGACAACAGCTGTGCAAACCTTGAGCGTCATGAGCTCTCTGTCTCTTGGTCCTCTTGCCCCTCCTACTGCTTCCTCTTCCTCTTTTGCATGGGTGCAACCTTTTGTCGACAGTAGAAAGAGGAAATCTTCCTCTCGGAGCTCAGGGCCAAATTTTGATGTTGTGGCAGCCTTGTTAGGCACTACTCCTTCTCGTGCCAAAAACAAGAATCACCTCCAGGATAGTGTCTGATGCTTAGGGTCAGCAATTCCTGGAGATTGCTAAGCCTATAGTAGATAAATCAGAGCAGGACTTAGAGACATCTGACCTAGAATTCTCAAGGATTCCTATGGGAGAGTCTACCCCTGAAGGTGAGATCCACAACCTCCAGGAAACGGTCACAAGAGTCATTGGGAGGGTAGAGAAAGGGCAGCAAACTATTGAACAGTTGGAGGAACAAGCCCAGATTCTCACAGGTTTTATCAAATCTCTTTTGTCTAAGGACAAAGTTTTGGACCCTACCCCATTGACTACCCTTTCACACTTTGTAGTTTTGAGCCAAGATGAAGTACGAGTATCAAAGACATGCACAAGTATTCCGTCTATGGCAGAGCTTTGGAGGCCATGGTGGAAGATATGCTTGTTGCAGATTGAACTTCATCGATGACGCTTTCAAACTCCACGGAAGGTGAACAACTTGCACCAGTGAAGCTCTCCTCCACTATCGGGATCATAGATAAAGAGCTCAAACTCGGAGCAGCGATTGCATAGTAGACCTCCGTCTCATGGGACAGACAGATGAGAACATTTTATTGGCAAATAAGGTTTTTGATGATGCAAAGGATAATCTGTCAAAGTCCTGGGTTTACAGCGTGGAGTGGAAGATCAAAGTCTTGGAGGAGGCTTTGGGAGAACTGAAGAATAGCTGGCAGAAGGGTGAGGCTTTCAAGACACTGGTTGTATCTGCTTTCAAAGATATACATTGTCATCTTCAGGATGAAACTTCTGGTGTGCCTTTTTCCTTGCAAGAAATCAAAGCTCAATTCAGAGCTTTTGTCAAAGATAATCTATTCAAGGAAAGCTCCATTTCCAAAGAGAAAATGAAGGAGATCTACTCTCTTCAATCTGCCATTGAAGAAGCAAATAAAGACTATCATACTCATGTCGAGTTTGATAAGGAAATGGGGAAGTGCCTTGGATTTTGGACCCAATCTCATCCCAACACATCGAGTCCCATGGCAAAGACATAGCCGAGGCATTGAAGAGATTCAGGCAGTGGATTTTGAAGTCAGTGGGTCCCTCCCAGTCATAACCACCTGTCTTCTTCTCCTTATTCTTCTCTTCTCTTCTAATTCTTTTTCTCGGATTCATTGTAATAAGTTGAGGTATTGCGATTGGCAATCCTTAACTAATCTTTAGTTAAAAGAAGTGGTTACCAAGAGTAACTGATTTGTAAGCTATATAATGGCCTCTCCACGCCATTTTGAAAGGAGGAAGAACTTGGCTTATTTTCTGAAAGTGTAAATAGATCATAAAGAAATCAATACATAAGGGCTTTTCATTCTTTGTCTATCTGATCTCTTTTATCCCCAAGCTTTTCATTTAATTTTGTGAAGATCATTTGTCTGTGTTATGTTAAGAAACTTTTTTTAATTCGCTTTAGCAGATGTTATTTGAGAACTTTGTGTCTTTAAATTCCATCTTATTTATATGATACAAATGATCTTGTTTCAATTCATCAGAATTTCAGATACATAAAGAATTACTCACATTATCTCAATTACGAGTGTTGCCTTTCTGCTCATTCTCGTATTCTCATTCCTCAGTCCTTTTGTAATTGATGATCTTTATAGAAAACACTTTCGTAATATCCAAGTTCAACCAGAAAATCATGTTTTGTATATTTGTAAATAGGTTCGTTTCTGAATAAGGGAACCTCTCCCATTAAAGAGGAGGGACTTCTTGTCCCCGATTTGCTCTTCGTAAAGTCCTATTTGACGACCAACAATTTTTGGCGACTCCGCTGGGGAAAATCATATTCCAGTTCTGTAATTTTTGATCATCCTTTGATCTGCGACTCCGCATTTTACTCGAGGGAGAAGGGCCCTTGGTATTGAAGATTCTCAGTTTCAGCTTTTGGAGCAGCAGGGTTTTCCTTTCCCTTCAACAAGAAATAGAAAGACTCGTTCGACAAGCACTCCACCTGTTCAAGATAGAATTCCTACGGGTGGCATTCCTTCAGAGCCAACCAGTCCTAATCTTCGAGCTTTGATTCTTCTGGTGTTGGAGTTCCTCTCAAGCCATTTTTCCAAGAATGGCGGTACCGTTGCCCATTTCCGGTCATCGTGTCGGACCCCTTTGCCCTTCCTCGGCCTTTGCGTATGAGTTTCCCGAGAGGTATACCTAAGAACTTCCCTAAATTCAAAGGTGATGGTAAAGTGCATCCCGATGAACACATCGCAGCCTTCATAGTTGCATGTGGAGTTACGGGAGTTGAACATGAAGACGTCTCCGTGAGACTGCTTCGTTGAGACTTTACAAGATAATGCATCTGTTATGTCAAGATAATTTCAAGTTATAATCAATGATGTAAGAAGTTGTGTGAGAATTATCTCTAATGTTCATGACAAAATTCAAGTGATTCTTGGGATAATCTCAAGTACTTTGGCTAGTCTTGGCCATTTACAATTTCCCAACATGACAAAACACAAATTCCTTTAGGAATGGGAGTCTTTTGATGACTTGAAGATTTTTTTTTTTGTGAATAAACATGTTGTTGAGCTAAGATATTGGCATGAACACTTGTTATAGGTAAAATGTGAGTTAGGAACCTTTGGTCTAGTCTTGTGAAGGAATTTTGAAGTCTAAGCTTCATGGGTCTTCACCACTTTATAGGTCTTGTCAAGAAATCTTCAATCTGAGTTGCAACTATGGACCTCTTTTCATAATTTTTGTTTTCCAATAGTTGGAGATAGAATTTTGATCTCATCTAAGTCATTGGTGGCCTTATTTGGTCATATGTATGAAGCAATGAACTCCCCTACAAAGACCTAGCAAGCCAAGACCGCCTTGTGATGTTCCAAGAAATAGTGAACTCTATCTCAAACATGATTATCTCTTATGACTAATTTACATCAATTTGTGATTATAATTAATGTGATAAGATGGTTTAAGAATGGATATTATTATAACAATTCTTTAGAATCCTAAATAAATGTCTACACAAGCAAATATATCCCTATCTTGAAGGTTGTGGTACTCCCTTGTGACATTTAAAGGAGGACTGCATTCTTAGTTTTGAATCATGAAAATATTCAACCATCAAATGAAATGGAGGGTCTAAACATGCAGTATGAAACCATGGTTAATTCCCCTACAAGGTTACTCGACACAAAATTGAAGGAAAATGTGTCAAAAGGATAAAAATAGTGAATGAGGGTTTATGTTTTAAAACCCTAACTAAACATACTTTTTGTAAATTAAGCAAGATTATAATCTCATGGAGATGATAAAAAAATTAAAGATGGAGTTAAGGGTTTTAAAATTCCATTATCATCCTTCAATGACGTCTTCGAAGTTAAATCATTTGAAAAAGTGTGTGGTCTAGTTGAAACTCTTAAAGTGCTCTATGTACTAATAAAGCAAAGGTGCATATCATGTTGTAATACAAATTGTCTTGTTCTCTTGATGATTTTGACTGATCCAAGGCTAAAAAAATATCCTCCAAGATATGAAAGAGCCAAGGTCTTTATCTTTATGCATTTACAAGTCAATCTCTAAGAATGGTTGTTGATAGCTATGAAGATGAGTATGCAAAAATGGTTCTTTATCTATCTTTAGAAGACCTCTATGTTCTTTTTTTAGTGTAGAACTCTCATAAGATCAAAGACAATGAATTTTTTCAATGTCACGTTATGACAGGTCTTTCCTCTCTTCAAGTTCGTAACAGTTCTAGCTAAGTGGTTCAATACATGCTCCTTTAGTATCAAATGAAACTTAGAGGAGAAAATGGCAAAAATGATTTCACCAAAGGTTATATACAAGGTTAGGAGTCATTGTCACATTTGAATACATGTCAGTTACATATGATAGTGATTTGTTGAGATACAAAGGGAAAGATACCTCATTGAAAGAAGGAGACAAGAGTTGGCATACATTACAAAATCGAGAAAATGATGTCAAAATGAAAGTTTGTCATACAAAGAATAGTTTGTGCAGAGGATTAGAAAACTCCATGTGTCATCTTTGGCCTTTAAGGAATCATAATTACACCTCTAGATTTATAGAATATGGCAGATCTATGACAGTTACAATAATGATTGTATTGAGGAAATTTAGAAGATAAATCATCTCATCTCCTGCATTTTGGAAAGAAGGTTAGTTGAAGAGACAAAGGTATGAGAAGTGCAATGGACATAGTTGAGAATTTAATCATATATATAGGTGTTATGACAAGTTTAAAAAAAAATCTCACATAGGTTGAATCTTGTAACAACTTTGTTAAGGGGAGAGATCATCTTGGGAAAAGAAGGTGATATGAAGTCGGGCTTGGAGGGCAATGAAAGTTTGAGAGGAAAATTATCATGAAGTAGAGAGCTTGACTCAAAGTGAAAATGATCTTTGAGACCTTATTTTAGTTTTGTAAGGAAAATAAAAAATGAAGTAGATGAGAACCAAATGCTAGTTTGAGTGGAGAGTGCAAATAAAGTGAAGAGATGAAACAATGATCACAATATGTCCGTGTGAGCAACAAAATATTAAAGGTGATAAAAAATTTCATTTAAAGTTTGAATTATAGCTAAAAATTTGGAAGTGGGATTCCTTACAAGTAGGTGCTTACAAAATAACAGTCAAGTGGGTGTTTGGCATTAATTTAAAGTAGGTGCTTCAGGTTGAGTGGGTGTTCACCACATGGTGAAATCATTGTAACCTTATAGGAAAAATTTTCCAAGCTAGTTCTCTAATTTTAGTGGGTTTTCTCCCTTATTGGGTTTCCCACCTTAAATCTTGTCTTCTCATGTGTTCATGTGTGTTTGTTGTTCTCTCTTTACAGGTTGAATGTTCATGTTGTCATGGTTAATATAGTTAATTCGGTTTATTGAATAATTGTAAATTACTTCAAACGGTTTTTAAATAGCATTGATTCACCTCCTCTTAATGCTTATAATTTCTAACGATATATGGTTCTCTTGGTACAAGTTTAATAGCTTAAGAGAAGGTCCTTGAGGCACAAGCATGGGTGGTCAAGCTGAAATAGTAATGAAAAAGAACTTCGATATTGATCAAGCCCCGATTAATAAATTAAATATGGAAATCAAGCTCAATGAAGCCAATCCCCTTCAAGAACTCAAAGAAGTGGCATCAGTTATTAGTAATGTGTCAAAATATCTTAGTGTCAAGGAAAAATCATGTCTTAAACTTGAAGAAGAAATGAAGAACCTAAAGGAGGAGCTAGACCAAGCTAAAGATAAACTAAAGATATGTCAAAGAATAGATGAAATTTCAAGCAATGAAAGGCACCCAAATGATAGATCAGGTCTGGTTTTTAAAAGTGAAGCAACTTAGTTTGAATTGGATTATGAATATAGCCATGAGCCATGTCAAGTCTGTCATCAAAGCCAAAGTTGAAGAATGTGATAAACTAAGTGCAAAATTGAAGACTCTAAGAGAGGAATTAGAACAAGCAAGAAAAACTAAATTGAAGGGTGATTCAAGTCATACATCATGTCAAGGACATTATGAAATCAAGGAGCATGTCAAACAAAAAACAACATCATTAGTTATCAAAATGCAAGGAGAATCTCAAGTAATTACCATAGAATTTTTTTTTCATGTCATGTTTTTAGACATAGGGCTAGGACTCGTATAAGGAGAATAGACAAAGAACACCCATGTAGAGATGGAATAATTAAATATAAAAAGAATAATTTTTTTACAATTTCCATGAGAGGGGTCACATAGCCAAATTCAGTCTTAAAGATCCTACAAAACAAGATTGGAGTTATATTTTATGCTTTAAGTGCAAAAAAATTGTTCACTTTACAAAGTACATCGTCATAAGAGGAAGCTCATATACAAGAGAAAGGATGAATTCAAGCTCACTCCTATAGAAGCAAATCAAGGAAGAATAAGAACTAGCAAATGAAGAGACAAGCTCAAGCAAGGAATTAGGAGGTGATGATAAATCAAAGAAGAAGGAAGACATTTCTAGTGAAAGTAATGAAGAATTTCTACCTCAAGTTATACTAGAGAAGGTATATGAAATGCAATGTGAATGTTTGTCGATACCAATTAGAATGTGAGAGCTTAGGTGATGATATTGTCACACCAAGGAGTGCACCCAAGAATAATGACAAGAGCTTAAAGATAATAAGGGAAGGAATGGATTCATCATATTGTTTTGATGACTATCTCTTGTTTTGAGGTGATATCACAAGGTGTTTTTCCTTCTCTAGGCTTCTAGAAGGCATGTATCAACTGAAAGAAGCATGTTCTACTTCTCATTGGTCCATTCACCTGCTAATCAAATTTTCCTCCATGATGATGTCGAGTGAACAATCCAATGTATGAACTTGTAGGTAAGTTTCCATTAGTTGCTACTAATTAGAGTCCTCATTATGTTTCCAAGGTATGTAAAGTTTAATATGTTTTGTTTAGCCTCATACTGAAGTAGGTTCTTATTTAGTTTTTGAGTATTATTATTGTGTATTCATGCAAAGGGGGTAAGATCAAGAGGTCTCAAGATTTTTGGTGTCTTCTTCTAGGTAGCCATGATTGTGTTATGTATGATTCATCATTCTTGGCTTGTATAAAGGAAGTAGAGACCTAAAATGTATGAAAGGTGTCTTATGATCACCAAATGGTGTGAAGTGTGTGTCTCTATCCTAGTATTCAAAGAGCTAATAAATCCTTCAAATTGAACTCACCACAAGGTTTTCTCAAGTGTGCATATTAACTCACATCATCCTCCAGATCTTCAAGGTATAAAATAGACCCTTAATGCTTATGGTGCCCTATTAAGGGTTCATAGTCAAGCAGGTATGAGGTATTCTAATTTTACAAATCATTCATTAAAAGGTGTTGAAAGTTGTTATGTGAAAGGAAAGACAATTTTTCCCATAATTCATGTGGTCTCCAATATATTGCAAGTAAGTTCCATGTGTTCACAAGGGTTCATAATTATGAGTTTCTATGTTCTCCATGTTGTTGAGATATTTTTATTACTCTTTGATCCATTATGAAAGAAGCACCTAATATCTATCAAAGCCTTCCATTTAGTTAGTGGCAAATTAGAGTTGAGTAAAATGTTGGTATTGGCATTGTAAATGCCCAAGAAGTGTAGTAGCTTCAAAGGGGATTGATTCATGATGCAGGGTGAGAATAAGGAGGTCTAATTTCTATGAAGACTATGCAGTCAAGAAAATTTGTCATGAAGGGTGATCTTACAAGTATAAACTCATTATGTAAAGACTTCTGCAAAAGAAGTTAGTGATAACTCTCAACCAAACTTGTTGAAGAACTTGTTAAATAGAATCCCCATGTTACAAAGGTGGTTAGATTTTGAATGCTCCACTTTTTGTAAGAAATATATATCAAGGTTGGTATATCATCACCTTGAAATATGAAAATGAAGTACTCCAAATTTAAACCTATTTCCAAGTCAAAATTTGAAGGTGTCTCATGAGAATAGGTTGTGCATAATTTATCATAAATGTAGATGAAAAATTAGGTATTCTTTAATTATTTTAATATAGTTGTGTTGTCCCCTCAAAATTTTCCTTCTTTTTCCAAGTCTGGACTTAGAAATTTTTGAGTTGTTACCCTTTGAAAATGGTCCAGTCTAAGTATTTTGAAATCTAGCACTTCCTAAGGGATCAAGGATTCTTAAAAACACCTCCACCAGATATAAAATTCTTTCCCCTTTCTAGAAAGGTAAGGAAGTCCTCCTAACTCCTTGTATTTTGCAAGATATGTCTTGGCGGAGTTTGGAGGGGAAATTTTCCTTAGGCGGGCCCACGAGGTAAGGAGGAAATTTTGCCAAGGAAATCGGCGGGTTGGCGGAGGCATGGAGAGAAATTCAACACTTAGCCTTTTGGCTAAAAAAACTCAAAGGTGAAATGTTGGACCGCATCTCCGCATCGAATCAAAAGGTGCCACGTGTCCACATCAGCAGTGGAGGTTGGGCGGTGAAGGACTTTGGGAAAATTTCCCTTGCGGGAAAAAAGGGCGAAATGTTATTTTGAAGCGCGCAGATGAACCAGAAAGTGACACATGTTTTCAAGTTAGCATGGGCATGGATATTTTGGGGAAAAAAAGAAAAAAGGTCAAATTTTGGCCCGCAGACCCAAATTTGCCCTAATTTTGCCAGTTTTGCCCTAAATCTTCAAGAGGCCATATCTTTCGATCTAGAGCTCGATTTTTATGTTTTTGGTATCAATGGAAAGCTGGTGAAATTCTCCACATGATGGACACTTCAATTTTAAATTTTGATGGAGTTTTGTGGGAGAAAATTGAGAAAACGTCTTTGGCATGCAAAAACATAAAAGTTTCCCCCGACTCCGCTCCAATGTTCTCCTGCCACGTGGATGGCTCATATTTAAAGGTGAAAAGATAAATCTAATGGCCCACATTCAATCTGGAAAGTTTGTAACCATTTTAATTATTAAATTCTCTAGCATTTCCCACCACGGCCATTTTTTCTACAAAAGAAGGATCTGAAACGGTGCCAAATGATTGGATCTCGACTATAACTACTTCTTGGTCATTTGGGAAGTTGTAACTCTAGTTTTAGAATTTGTATTCTTCTTCTATTTAAATGCATGTCATAAACTTTCTGATTGATGTTTGTAGGCCTCTGATGTTCTACCTCCATCATTTATCTCCTTTCCTTCATTCCCACTCCCCTTTCCCACTCTCAGACCACTTTCTATCCTTGCAAGAAATTACAGGCTTTGCCATAGGGTCAATGGAGTGCCCCTATGGATCTCTGGTTTGAAAACCACCATTGAATCCACTTTTTTTCATGCATAATATGGCAAGTTGCACCGTTATAAGTAGAGGGACTTAGATTCCCATAGTGTTGTTTTGAAACCACCAATTTGTCCCCCAAGACAAATTTCCAAGCCAACAGTTTTGGCGCCCACCGTGGGGCATATTTTGTAGCATTTGCACCCTAGAAATGACCACAGGGTCATTAAATACCATTGGAGTTCATTAAAAATTTGAATTTTCTTATGATCCACATGGATACCAATCATGGAAATTCTCGCACATCCTCTTGTTGAGAGACCTACCTTGCTCTTTCACATTCAAGAAGATATCATTTCTGACCTAAGGGAGGTTGTTTGGCATAAAAGGTAGAGTGTAGACCATTACTCTATTACTTCAAGAATTTTGGATCAAGAAGAGAACTTGCTGCTTGAGTTGGAGGAATGAAGACAAATCTTGGCACCCCAGAGAAGACAATAAGTCTTCAAGTGGCTATGACAGAAGGTATACCCAGTGGCAGTTGAGATTAGGAGGACCTATTAATCCTACTCTTGATGAGCTTAAGGAAGAAGAACAAGAGCTAGAAAGAGAGGAAGTGGATAGAGTTCAACTTGAAAGGGAAGAAGTGATTAGGGCTCAACTTGAAGAGATTAAAAGACTCCAAAGAGAGGCAGAGGAAAGAGAAGAAGCCCTAGCTACTGAAGAGGCTAGAAATAGAAATAGAATGGTTGATAATGAACATGAAGCACGTAGACCCAATGTACCATGGGGAAGAAATACTGGTCCACTTTCCCTCCCACGAATACTCCATGATCTGCCAAGAGGCTCAAGAAATAACTTTCCTAAATTTAAAGGAGATGGCTCACAACTACCTAAGGAACACGTAATAGCTTTCATCACTACTTGTGGTGTGTTAGGTGTCGAAGATGAAGATGTGTCAGTTAGAATTTTTGTGGAGTCACTCCAAGAGAAAGTTTTTGAATGGTTTTACATGCTTCCCCCAAGATCTATCATTGGCTGGGAGGACATAAGGAGTGCATTTGAAAGTAGATTCAAGAGCACAAGAAAATGGCCAAGACTTGCTGTTCAATTGGTGCAAATGAAGAAAGAAGTCTCTGAGTCCATGAGAGATTTCGTAGCAAGATTTGATAGATTGAAAAGAAGAATCCCTAAAGATGTAGTTCCTCCTGAAAACAACTTGAAGAGGTTCTTCATCAGTTCCTTGCCATCAGAAGTTGGTTTCTTCCTCAGAAGAGATCAACCAAGAACATTGAGGGAAGCTCAAGACCTTGCAATCGAGACTGATGATGATTTAATTCTTTCTAGAAAGGTAAAGGGCCCAAATGGAAAGCAAAAGGGTCAGAGTTCAAACTCAGTCACAATAGACCCCATGTTTCAAAAAATGGCCAATGATCTAGTTGCCTTGAAGAAGCAACTGTCACAAATCACTATGAGGAACAATCCAAGAAGACCAAACTTTAATGATAGGTAATGGATTGCACCACCTCCTCACCAGCTTGCTCTTGAAGCACCACCAGTCAATGTTGCCTGTGATACCCGAGATATAAGAGAGGAAGCTGAAGTTGATGAGCTCGAGGGAGATGATGAAGAAAACTATGAAAGCTACCTAGAAGTCGAGGAGGTTGACATGCACAATGGCATGTTCAATTCATTGATGATGATGAAGAAGAAGAGGAGGAAACACCAAGTTTTTCATGTGTTGTTTTCACCAGAACATAGTCCAAGAAGAACACCCCATCCTCGATGGCTACAAAGGAAAAGAAAACCAAAGAAGTTTCCACTTCTGAGGTCACACAGAAGAGGATTATCAACAAAGGTTCTCCATTTCCGCCCTCCATGGATTCTACTAAAGAAAAACCAGACTTGGTCATTGTCAAGGATCATGTTGTCATACCAAGTAAGTATTTTGCTCCTTCTTCTAGTCCTATAGTTGTTAAGAGTACTTCCCCTTCCATTGGAATCTCTGCCAAAGTACCCACAGTTCAGCCAAAGGTTGTACCTTTTCCTTCTGCTAAACCGACTATTTCACCTTTAGGAGAAAATCCTTCATCCAAAATATCCAAGGTTCCTTCAAATCCCTTGCCAGGTAAATCCTCTTTCATCCTAGGAGCCTCCTCCTCATCCAGTATTGCCCCATTTGATTTTGTAGAGCATGCAAGCAAAACCAAAGTCCAACTCTCAGAGTTAGAGTACTTGCAAACACACCCGACCCAATTTGACAGATTCATTAATGCAGTGAGGGTAATAGCTCTATATCCTCAAGTTCCACTTCTAAAGGAATTCTTCCAATGCCATCCACACCTCCATCTCAAAATATGTTAGCTCTCAGTGCTTCCAAAACAACTAGAGTTGAGCCTTTCTATTTGTCTCTCCTCATAAATGGCTTTGAGTTGAACAATTATATCATTGATTCCAGAGCCTCTGATAATGTAATGCCACTCAAAGTTACAAATGCCCTTGGCCTAACTTTGACGAGTAAATGGATCTTGTTATTCCATGGAATCTAAACAAGTGCCACTGATTGGAAGAATAAAGGATGCACAAGTAGCTCTGGCTGATTTCCTTGACAAGAAGGTGCTCCTAACTATTTTAGTGGCAGACATCCCAACATCCTTTGGCATGCTTCTGAGCAGAAGTTTTTGCAGAGATCTAGGTGGAGAAATTAAAATGGACTAGTCATCTACTGCTACTATCCCAGTCAAAGGTGAAATGAAGAGGTTTGCTGCCTGTTAGAAAGATGAAGTTCACAGTAAAGAAGTCTAATGATCCAAGAGCTAACATCCTTCTTCAAGATTTTGAGCTAGGAAATTACTTCCTCACATCACAAAAAGATGAAAACCTACCACTTCTCATGGAGGAAGAAGAAGATCAGATCTGGATGATGGAATTTGATGGTAGTCATTCAAGGGCAGTTTGGAGCTGGTGTTTTTTGTATTCACCTTCAAAGGAAATGCATCCTTTTGCTTACAAACTACAGTTTGATAACACCAACAACACAATAGAATATGAAGCTCTTCTTTTGGGCATGAGCGTTGCAGAAGATATGGGAATCAAGAAGCTGAGATGCCTTGGTGATGCAGAGGTAATAGTGAAACAAATCCACCAGCAATATCAAGTGAAGAACCCAAGGCTCAGACACTACAGAAATCGGGTTTGGGATTGTATTGAATCATTCGATGCTTTCTCTATTGAAGCCATTCCAAGGGCACAAAATGAAAGGGTTGATTCTCTTGTTGTGTCAGCCTCCTTATTGACACCTCATCCTTCCTTTGGCAAATATAAGATAACCATTGAGATGGTTTTCAGACCGAGTGTACCTGATAATGCTAATCATTGGCAAGTCTTCAATGATGACAATCAAATTTTGAGCTTCTTAGAGAAAAGAGATAATTTCAATAATCTCTTCTTTGAAGGAAGTGTCAATCCTCATAGAGAAGTTGTTCTTTGAGGAGAAGGCTCGATGGAATTGATGAAGTTGATGATGAGGGAATGATCGACTGAAAGGAAACAAAATTCCCAAAGGCTTAGTCTCTTTAGAAGACATGTTTGACAAACATGACAGATTCATTCAAGAGAAGGAGAAGTTATCTTCTCGGTGTCCATCTAATTTTGACAAAGAAAATATTGGTACTTCAGAAGATCCAAGATTGGTAAACATTGGTAAATGTTGCTCACCTGAAGAGAAGAGAAGGTTTGTTACTTTGCTCAAGAAATATTCTGATGTTTTAGCTTACTCTTATGAAGAACTCAAGTCATTCCAGCCAAAATAAATGCACCATTCCATTCCTTTGAAGCAAGGTGCTAAGCCTTTCAGGAAAAAGCAAAGGCCCTATAACCCAAAGGTTTTGATATCATCAAGGAAGAGGTGACCAAGATGTTGAATGCCATAATCATTTTTCCCATCCACCACTCAACGTGGGTGGCTAACATTATGCCAGTAAGAAAGAAGAATGGTGAGATAAGGATATGTGTTGATTTCGAAATCTGAATCAAGCCTCACTCAAAGACAACTATCCTCTGCCCATCATGGATCACATTTTGCAAGCAGTCACTAGATCTGAGATGCTCTCTCTGCTTGATGGGTTTTTGGGTACAACCAAATCAAAGTGGCAGAGGAAGACTATAGCAAAACAACATTCACAACTCCTTGGGGCACTTTTTCTTATAGCAGAATGCCTTTCGGCCTAATCAATGCGGGAGAAACATTCCAAAGAGCAATGGACTTGGCCTTCAGAGATCTGAAACATTACATTGTTGTATATCTGGATGATCTCATGGTATTTTCAAAGAAAAGAGAAGAGCACATCTGTCATTTGGAACAAGTTCTTGCAAGGTGTAGAAAACATAGTATATATCTTTGAATCCCAAGAAATGCATCTTTGGAGTCACAGAAGGCAAGTTGTTGGGACACATCATGAACAAACATGGAGCACACATTGACCCCGAAAGAGTAAGAGCTATTCAAGCACTATCTCTACCCACCAGCAAGAAAGGAGTGCATTCATTCTTTGGGAAGGTAAACTTTCTTCACCACTTTGTCCCTGAGTTTGCTGAACTGACAAAGCACATCACTTCTATGATGAGGCCTCAATCAAGTTTCAAATGGATCCATGAAGGGAAAACTACATTTGAAGAGATAAAAAGAGCTATTGCCAAAGCTCCTACTCTTGTATCTCCATATTTTAACAAAGAGTTCATCATGTATTGTTATGCCTCAGAACACACTCTATTTGTTGTCCTTGTCTAGAAGAATGATGAATATTTGGAAGCACCCATTACTTTCATGAGCTGTCCTTTGAAGAAACACGAGCTCAAGTATAGTCAATTGGAAAAGCACGCATTCGCAGTGGTCAAAGCTATAAAAAAATTCCGCTTCTACATTCTCAATTCTCATACTTTGTGGTAATGGTCCCTGGAAGTGCAATCAAATCCATTTTGACACAGCAAGATCCCAGAGTCAAAAGGGGAATTGGATCACAAAAACTCAAGAGTACAACCTGGAGATTCGGCCTTCCCATCTAGTAAGAGGAAACAGTCTGTGCAAGTTAATTGCTGAAGATGAAACTCTCAAAGTTCAAAGCACGGAGAGAGAAGATGACACTTGTTTAACTTACCCAAAAACTACCCACAAGTTCTCTTTATAACCACTACTGATGAGTGGTATGTAGACATCACTTTTCTACTTACTTATGGAGAATGTCCCTCTCATCTAGATTACAAGAAAAGAAGAACTCTCAAACTGAAAGCAACCAAGTACGTGATCTAGAATCATGCACTTTATAAGAAAGGAATGGATGGTTGTTTCCTTTGATGTGTTGATAAAGAGCAACAAGGAAATTTTCTTAAAGCCTATCATGACCAAGCATGTGGTGGAACTTCTCAACAATGGTGACTACCCACAAGATTCTCAGAGGTAGATATTATTGGCCTTCTCTTTTGCTGATACTCAGAGTTGGGTTTCTAAATGCAAAGCATGCCAACAATTTGTTGGAAAACCACAATTAGTTGCATTGCCTCTCGGCTGTGATTATTGAAGAACCATTTCAACAATGGGGGCTAGACTTCATTGGCGTGTTGAATCCCCATTCAAGTGTTGGGCATACTTATGTGCTCACTGCCACGACTACTTCACCAAATGGGTGGAAGCCATTCCAACCAAACAAGCTAGTTCTGAAGTAGTTTGCAGTTTCATCAAAGAATACATCATTGTCCATTTTGGGGTGCCTCAAAATATTGTTGTGGAAAATGCCACTTATTTCTCTTCAAGAGAATTGACAGAGTTCTGTTATGGTTTTGGCATCTCTCTAGCACATTCTTCTGACTACTATCCATAAGGAAATGGTCAAGCTGAGTCAAGTAACAAGAACATTGTGACCATTTTCCGAAAGCTTGTTGATGAGAATAAGAGGAATTGGCACAAGAGATTGTATGATGCATTGTGGGCTGACAGGATCACTCCCAAGAAGGCCATTGGTACTTCACCTTTTCAGTTGTTGTATGGAGTTGAAGTAGAGATCCCCATCACAATTGAAATGCTAGCTCTCAGATTGCTTCAAGTGGTGGATGATGGCCAATACAAAGACTCCATTGACAAAAGGATCCTTTTTCTTGAGAGGCTAGAAGAAATCAGATCTCAGGTGGTTGATAAAATCAAAGAACATCAGCTGAAAGTGAAAAATCTCTTTGACAAAAGGACCAAGGCAAGAGAGTTCAGAGTTGGAGATTTTGTCCTACTTTGGGACAAGAGAAGAGAACCAAAGGGCAGTCATGGAAAATTTGATTCTTTGTGGCTGGGACCTTTTCAAATTCTTGGAACTTGTGGTGAGAATGTTTTTCTCCTATCATACTTGGATGGGACTCCATTAGGATTGCCTAGAAGTGGGAAATATTTGAAGCTATATCATCAGTGAAAGTGAGTTGTCCCTCACCTTGTAGCATAGTTTTTTTTCCCCTCTTCTATTGTGTGTTTTGTTTTCCCTTTTCTATTTTGGTGTGTTTTTGGTTTGTGTGTCCTCTTCTTCCTTCTTGCTTTCCTCGGAAGTTGTACATGACTCTGCAAGGCCCAATGGATAAGGCACTGGTCAATGTTATATGTTTTAAAACTTGAGATTTTGGATCCTCATGCCATGTTTTCTCCTGTCAATCCATGTCATGTCCCCAAGCTAGAGCCATTGTTGTCCCCTCAAAATTTTCCTTCTTTTTCCAAGTCTGGACTTAGAAATTTTGAGTTGTTACCCTTTGAAAATGGTCCAGTCTGAGTATTTTGAAATCTAGCACTTCCCAAGGGATCAAGGATTCTTATAAAACACCTCCATCAGATAGATAATTCTTTCCCCTTTCCAGAAAGGTAAGGAAGTCCTCCTAACTCCTTGTATTTTGCAAGATATGGCTCGGCGGAGTTTGGAGGGGAAATTTTCCCTAGGCGGGCCCACGGAGGTAAGGAGGAAATTTTGCCAAGGAAATTGGTGGGTTGGCGGAGGCATGGAGAGAAATTCAACACTTAGCCTTTTGGCTAAAAATCAAAGGTGAAATGTTGGACCACATCTCCGCATCGAATCAGAAGGTGCCACGTGTCCACATCAGCAGCGGAGGTCGGGTCGACGGAGGACTTTGGGAAAATTTTCCCTTGTAGGACAAAAAGGGTGAAATGTTATTCAAAGCGCGGATGAACCAAAAAGCACCACGTGTCATCGGGTTGGTGAGGGCGTGGAGATTTTGGGGAAAATTTCCCAATTTGAAAAAAGAGGGAAAAAGGTCAAATTTTGGCCCATGAGCCCAAATTTTGCCCTAATTTTTCCAGTTTTGCCCTAAATCTTCAAGAGGCCATATCTTTCGATCTAAAGCTCCGATTTTCACATTTTGGTATCAATGGAAAGATGGTGAAATTATCCACACGATGAACACTTCAATTTTAAATTTTGATGGAGTTTTGTGGGAGAAAATTGAGAAAACGTCTCTAGCATGTAAAAATGCAAAAAGTTTCCCCGACTCCGCTCCAATGTTCTCCTGCCACGTGGATGGCTCATATTTAAAGGTGTAAAAGATAAATCTAATGGCCCACATTCAATCTGGAAAGTTTGTAACCATTTTAATTATTAAATTCTCTGGCATTTCCTGCCATGGCCATTTTTCCGCAAAAGAAGGATCTGAAATAGTGCCAAATGATTGGATCTTGACTGTAACTGCTTCTTGGTCATTTGGGAAGTTGTAACTGCCTCGTGTGAGCTATTTCATGGCTTTGGAAGTCATTGTAGAGGTTGGCATTTTATTTTTGAAGACTGTAAATGATTTTCACGAATAGAGGACAAAAAACAATAGTCACCATTCTTCCAAGCTTCCCCTTTCATGAATTTCTTCCATTTCCTTTCATTGTACAAGTTTTTACTTCAGCTGCAATAAGAAAAGAAGGATTTTATGCCCCTTTGACAGAGGATTCGATTGGTACTTTGTGACCAATGTGTTTTTATTCAGTCTTGTAGCTCTGGTTTGTGAATTTTTATTCTTCTTCCATTTAAATGCATGTCATAAAATTTTTGATCAATGTTTGTAGGCCTTTGATGTTCTACCTCCATCATTGATCTCCTTGCCTTCATTCCCACTCCCCTTTCCCACTCTTAGACCACTTTCGTCCTTGCAAGAAATTACAGTAGGCTTTGTCATAGGGTCAGTGGAGTGTCCCTATGGATCTTTGGTTGAAAAACCACCATTGAATCCACTTGTTTTTCATGCATAATATGGTAGCTACACTGTTATAAGTAGAGGGACTTAGATTCCCATAGTGTTGTTTTGGAAACCACCAATTTGTCCCCCTAGACAAATTTCTAAGCCAACAAGTTGGAGAATCAATGGGTAATTGGATAATCTATAGGCTCAGTTGAAGGATTCTGTCATGACAAACCCTCATGAAGATCATGCAATTGTTCGTGAAGGAGTGACTTATCTTTGAGAATGGTTTTGAAGGTATTTCAGACTTGAATGAGCCTAACAACATATTGAAAAATCACAGAACTCTTTTCATTGACAAATAATATGAACAAGGATTTATAAGGCCCATAAACCTGAGATGTAGACCCAAAAGAGGTTGGAGATTTTATAAAGTTAAGGAATAATTCATCACAAAAGCTATAAGGTGTTGGTGAGTATGAGATAGAGTTATTAGATAAATATCCTCCACATACACCTTGATAATCCCAACATCTATCAAGACATGGTTTCAATTTTCTATAATCATGCAAATTTTTCTTCCAACGTGAACCATGGGTTGAGGCATAATTTTACAAAGTTGATAGGACAAGGAAGGAGAAACATAAGGAACATGGTCTAATGATAAAACTTCTTGAATATGCCCCATATGATGAAATGTATATGGCTTGCATCTAGGATAAGCATTGAAATATTGTTTCATGAGATGGTGTTGTTTCTATAAAGTGTTAAAGGTCAGTTAAAATGTAGTGAAATAGATCTCTAAGGACCTATATTATAGGTTGAGGACAAGATGAAGAGAGTGAGATGCTAAGGGTCTAGGTGAATTTGGCTTGTCAAAATGATCTCAAAAGAAGGTGTCCAAGTCCAAGGGGGCTTGGTTTAGTCAAGAATGTATCCTCTCAAAGTAAGTACAAGTGTTTATAGCCAAATCGGTGAGGTAGTAAAGAAATAAGGTAGAGCATGAATTTTTGGTATGAACTCTTGATGGCTCAAGTATAGAAGGAGTTCCATAGTAAGGATGAAGACCAAATAAAATCATATAAAAAGATGGAAGATCATAATTTTAATGAGAATAGGCTTAGGGGAGTAGTAAATATGATTGAGGAACAAATTCATGCAATTGTTTGAGTATTCTCTTCGAAAAAGAGCAACATCATTCAAGGGGGCTTCTTGAGGTAAGGTCATGCCTTGTCATTGTTTTCTTTCATGATACTCATGTTGGTGGATGTGTGTACCTTTGTCATATATTTCAAAGGGAGAGATATTTTTGTTAGAAAAAGGATTGAAGATGTTGGTATTGGTTTTCCATCAAAAATTTTGAGCTTGTTTTCATCAATGACAAAGGAGGAGATTGTTGAGCCTTGGTCATTAGTATTTTCATTGATGTCAAGTAAAATTGATGGAAAAGGTGTGAGTGTTGAAGTGAGGATCAATTAGTGGCGTGAAGTTTTATTGGGAGTGCTTTATCAATGGTGTTTGGTGCCTTATTAATGATGGTTGGAACTCACATAGAGGATTCAAGTTGATTCGAGATGGTTTCATGGTGCCACAGACTTGGCCAGTGAGGTTTTGCCCATGGATGCATTTATATAGTTTTTATTTTTATCTTATATGTCATATAGGTAAAAATGATAATACTAGCATATGAAAGAGCCCTTAGATTGAGAATCGGGTCAAGTGTTGGGAGTCACAACTTAAAACTAGCTCATTTAGGCCTAGTTCTAGAGTCTAATGAGGTGGAAGAGCTAAATGTGAGTCAATGAAAAGCCTAGGTAAGCATGGTATAAGCATAATAACACTCCTTAGGGCATGTATGAGCATCTACAAGGCTTACTTTAGCTTCTGGAGGCAAAATTCAAGTTTTCACTAAAACTACCTTTGAGAACTAATGCAGTGAAGTCATGAGAAAATGAGATTTTTTAAATATAACAAGATCATTTATGAGAAACCAGGATATTGAGAATGTAGAGGTATTTTTTTAGTGCTTCATGTCAATTTTCATCAAATTTTGAATAATATTGCTCAAGTTATTCAAGTTTTACCAAGACCGGGTAAAGTGAGAAGGGCTAAAATAGTGATCTATCTTCTTAGCACTCAAAAAATTATCACTTCTCCTTCACATAAATTATAGATGTAATTTTTGAATATCACTCCAATACTAAACTTTTGTAAAAAAATTGACGAAAATTGGATAAGAAACAAAAAATTATATTCATTTTTCTAAGAGTGTTTCTCTCTCTCCATATATCCTTCTTAAAGTGATAGGAATAAAATGACATATTTGACCTCAAAATAAATTGTTAATGACGTGAAAACACCTCAAAATTGTATTAAGATCCTCCTATGTTAGAATGATGGCACCTTGGCTCTTCATATCTAATTGTTTCATACAAGTTCATCTCAATTTTGAAATGTTTGTGCATCCTGCTATGTCAAGATGATTTCAAGTTGAAATAAATGAGGTAAGAAGTTGTGTGAGACATGTCTCTAATGTTCATTAAAAACTTCAATTTATTCTTGGGCTAATCTCAATTACTCTATAAATTCTTGGTCATTTACAATTGTCAAACATGACAAAATACGAGTCCTTTAGGAATGGGATGCTTTTGATGACTTGAAGAAAGGTTTTTGTGAATAAACATGTTGTTGAGATCAAATATTGGCATGAACACTTTTTATAAGTAAAATTTGACTTGAGGAACCTATTTTCTGATCTTTTGAAGGAATTTTGAAGTCTGAGCTTCATGGGTCTTCAACCATTTGAATAGGTATAGTCAATAAATCTTCATTTTGAGTTACAATTGTGGACCTCTTTTCATAATTCTTGTTTTCTAATAGTTGGAGACAAAATTACGATCTCATATGAGTCATTGGTGGCCTTAGCTTGTCATAGGTATGAAGCAATGAACTACCCTTTCGAGACTACAAGCCAAGACTACCTTGTGATGTTCTAAGAAATGGTGAACTTTATCTCAAACATGACTATCTCTTATGACCAGTTCACATCAGTTTGTGATTACAAACAATGTGATAAGATGGTTAAAGAATGGATATTCTTAGAAAAATGATTTAGAATCCTAAATCAAATGTCTACATAATCAAATCTATGCCTATCTTGAAAATCATGATTGTTCCTTGTGATGATTAAAGGAGAATTGTATTATTTGTTTTAAATAATGAAAATATTCAACCATCAAATGGAATGGAGGGTCTAAACATTTAGTATGAAACCATGGTTAAGTCCCCTACAAATTTACTAACACAAAATTAAATGCAAATATGTCAAAAGGATCAAAACAAGTGAATGAGGGTTTGTGTTTTAAAACCCTAACTAAGCACGAGTTTGTGAAAATAAAGCAAGATTGTAATCTCATGGGAATAATAGCAAACAAAGGACTGAGTTAAAGGTTATGCAAGGCCATTATTATCCTTGAATGGTTTCTTCAAATTTGTATCTAACTAAAAATGTGTGTGTCTAGTTAAAACTCTCAAAGTTCTCTTTATACTAGCAAATTAGTGTATGTCTTGTTGTAATGCAAATTGTCTTGTTGTGATGAATATGACTGATCCAAGACTAAAAATTTCCTCAAGATGTGAAAGATCCAATCTCTTTCTCTTTATGCATGACAAGTCAATCTCTAAGACTGGTTGTTGATAGCTATGAAGATGAGTATGAAAAAAATTTTCTTCTCTATCTTTAGAAGACCTCCATATTCTTGTTGTTGGTGTAGACCTCTCATAGGATCAAGGAAAATGAATGTTGGTAATTCACATTGTGATATGTATTTCCTCTCTTCAATTTCTTAACAGTTCCAACTAAGTGCTTGGATACATGTTCCTTTATTCTCAAATGAAAGTTGGAGGAGAAATGGTGAAGGAGTTCACCAAAGGTTATATAGAAGTTGAGGAGTCATTGTAGCATTTGAATATAGGTCGGTTACATTTGTGATGAATTGTTGAGCTATAAAGGGAAAGATATTTCATTGAAAGAAGGAGATAAGAGTTGACATACATTACAAATAAGAAAATGATGTCAAAATGGAATATTTTCATATAAAGAACAATTTGTGTAGAGGTTTAGAAAACTCCATGTGTCATCTTTTACCTTGAAGGCATCATAATTGCACACTTTAGATTCAGAGAATAGGAAATACCTATGACAACTACAATAATGAATGTATTGAGGTAGTTTAGAAGATAAATGATCTCATCTCCATGTACGAGTTGGAAATAATGTTAGTGGAAGAGTCAAAGGTATGAGAAGTGAAAAGGACATAGTCGAGAAGTTACTCATTTATATAGGTGCTAAGATAGGTTTGAAAGTTTTTTATTGACATAGGTTGAAGCTTGAGAAGACTTTGTGAAGGGGAGAGATAATCTTGGAAAATAAGGTGATATGAAGTCAGTTTGGAGGGCAATGGAAGTTTGATATTACCATTCTCATGAAGTAGAGAGCTTGAATCAATATGTAAATCAGATTTGAGACATGATATCGGTTTGTAAGGAAAATAGCAAAGTAAAGTTGATGAGAACTGAATGCTAGTTTGAGATGAGAGTGCAAATAAAGTGAAGAGTTGAAACAGTGATCACAATATGTTGGTGTGAGAAACAAAGTGGTGAAGGTGATAAAAAATTCTTATGTTTAAATTTTGAGTTATATCTCGGTAATTTTAGAGTGAGATTTTTGCAGTAGGTGCCTACAAAAAAATCAAGTGGGTTCTTGACATTGACTTGAAGTAGAATCTTCAAAATGGAGTGGGTGCTTTAGGGTGAGTGGGTGTTCACCACATGGTGAAATCATTTTAACCCTATAGAACAATTTTTCCAAGTTAGTTCTTTTATTTCAGTGGGTTTTCTCCCTTATTGGGTTTCCCACCTTAAATCTTGTCTTCTCATGTGTTCATGTGTGTTTGTTTCTCTCTCTCTTTCATGTTTAAATGTTCATGTTTTTCATGGTTAAGATAGTTAAGTCTGGTTGATTGAATCATTGTAAATTGCTTCAAATTCTTTTTAAATAGAAATGATTCACCCCCTCCCCCGTTTAGTGCCTAGTATTTCTAAAAGTTGGTATCGAGCTAGTTCTCTCTATATAATTTTAACATCTTAAGAGAAGGTCCTTGAGGCAAAAACATGGGTGGTCAAGTTGAAACAATACTAAAAAATAAATTTGAGATTTATCAAGCCCTGATTAATGAATTAAATATGGAGATAAATCTCAATGAAGCCAATCACCTTCAAGAACTCAAATAAGTGGCATCATTTGTTAGTAATGTGTCAAAATCTCTAAGTGTCAAGGAAAAATCTTGTCTCAAACTTGAAGAATAATTGAAGACCCTAAAGGATGAGCTAGAACAAGCTAAAGATAAACTAAAGATATGTCAAAGAATCAATTAAATTTCAAGAAATCAAAGACACCTAATGATTTATTAGGTCTAGTTTTTAAAATTGAAGCAACTCGGTGTGAATTGGATCATGAATCTATTCATGAGCCATGTCAAGCAGCCATCAAATCCAAAGTTGAAGAATGTGATAAACTAAGTGAAAAATGAAGACTCGAAGAGAAAAATTAGAACAAATAAGACAAACTAAATTGAAGGTTGTTTAAAGTCATACTTCATGTCAAGGAAATTCTAAAATCAAGGATCATATCAAAGAACACAAGAAGATCATTAGGCAGCCAAATGTAAGGAGACTCTCAAGTAATTTCCATGGAATTTGTTTTTCATGCCATGTTTTTGGACATAGAGCTAGGGACTGTATAAGGAAAATAGACAAAGAACACCCATGGAGAGATGGAATAACTAAATATGAAAAGAATATATTTTGTTACAATTTCCATGAGAGGGGTCACATAGCCAAATTATGTCTTGAAGAGCCTATGAAGCAAGATTGGAGTCATCTTGTATGCTTTAAGTGCAAAAATCTAGTCACTTTGCAAGACATTGTCATAAGAGGAAGATCATATACAAGAGAAAGGATGAATTCAATCTCACTCCTATAGAAGCATCCAAGGAAGAATCAGAACTAGAAAATGAAGATACAAGCTCAAGCAAGGCATTAGAAGGTGATGATAAATAAAATAAGAAGGGATACATTTATAGTGCAAGTAATGAATAATTTATACCTCAAGTTGTACTAGAGCAGGTATATGAAATGCAACATGAATGTTTGTCAGATAGTCAATCAAAAGTGAGAGCTTAGGTGATGATATTTTCACACCAAGGAGTGCACCCAAGAAGAATGGAAAGATCTTAAAGATAAGAAGGGAAGGAATGGAGTCATCATATTTTTGATGACTATATCCTATTTTGAGGTGATATCACAAGGTTATGTGCCTTCTCAAGGCTTTTAGAAGGCATGTATCAACTAAAAGAAACATGTTTTGATGCTCATTGGTCCATTCACCTCCCAATAAAAGTTGCCTCCATGATGATGCCAAGTGAAAAATCCAATGTAAGTTCTTACAAGTAAGTTTCCATCAGCTATTGCTAATTGAAGTCTCATTATATTTCCAAGGTATGTTAAATTTAAGATGTTTTGTTTATCCTCCTATTGACATTAGTGCTCATTGAATTTTTGAGTATTCTTATTATTTATTCATGTAAAGGGGGTATAATCAAGAGGTCTCAAGGTTTGTGGTGTCTTCTTCTAGGTTTTCATGGTTGAGATATGTCTGAGTCATCATTCTTGGCTTGTATAAAGGAATTAGAATACCTCAAATGTATGAAATGTGTCTTATGATCACTCAAATGATTTGAATTGTGTGTCTCTATCCTAGTATTCAAAATAACTAATCAAGCCTTCAAGTTATACTCACCACAAGGTTTTCTCAAGTGTGCATATTAACTCATATCATCCTCCATGTCTTCAAGGTATCAAACTGACCATTCATGCTTATGATGCCCTTTCAAGGTTTCACAATCAAGTCAAGTTTTGAGGTCTTCTAATTTTACAAATCATTCATTGAAAGGTGTTGAAGTCTCATGTATGTGAAAGCAAAGATAATTTTTCCCATAAGTCTTGTGGTCTCCAAGAGATTGCAAGTAAGTTTCATGTGTTCAAAAGGATTCATAAGTATGTGTTTTTATGCTCTCCATGTTGTTGAGATATTTTTCTTACTCTTTGAGCCATGAAAGAAGCACCTAATATCTATCAAAGCATGTTAGTCAGTTAGTGGCAAATTGGAGTTGAGTAAAATGTTGGTATTGGCATTGTAAATTCCCAAGAAGTGTAGTAACTTCAAGGAGAGTGATTCATGATGTAGGGGGTGAGAATAAGAAGGTCTAATTTCTATGAAAACTATGCAATTCAAGAAAACTTGTCATGAAGGATGATCTACAAGTATAAACTAAGTATGTAAAGACTTCGCAAAAGGAGTTAGTGATATCTCTCAACCAAACTTGATAAAGAACTTGTTAAATAGAATCCCCACATTACAAAGGTGGTTAGAGTTTGAAAGCTCCACTTTGTTGTAAGAAATAGATATCAAGGTTAGTATATCATCAATTGCTACAAAAATCTAAAAAACAAAGTACTCCAAAGTTGAACTTGTTTCCAAGTCAAAAGTTGAAGGTGTCTCATGAGAATAGGGATAATGTATTATAAATATAGATGAAAATTTAGGTTCTACTTTAATGATTTTGATTGAGTTGGAGAATCAATAGGCAATTGGATAATCTATAGGCTAATATTGAAGGATCTAGTCATGAAAAACCCTCATGAAGATCATGCAAAAAGTCAGCTTGTGCTTGAAGGAGTGACTTATCTTTGAGAATGGTTTTGAAGGTATTTCAAACTTGAAGGAGCCTAAAAACATATTGAAAAATCAGAGTAACTCTTTTCATTGGAATATAAGATGAACAAGGAGCTATAAGGCCTATAAACCTAGGATGTAGACCCAAAAGAGGTTGGAGAGCTTATAAATTTAAGGAATACTTCATCACAAGAAGTTGCAAGGTGTTGGTGAGTCTAAGATAGAGGTCTTAGCTAAAGATCCCCAACATACACCTTGAGAATCCCAACATGTATCTATACATTGTTTCAATTTTCTCTAATCATTCAAATTTTTCTTCTAAAGTGAACCATCGGTTGAGGCATAAATTGACAAAGCTTTCTAGCGTGAATCTATAATGATAAAAATTTCTTGATGATACCCCATATGATTAGATGTAGATGGATTTCATCCAGAGAAGCATTGAAATGATTATTTCATGAGATGGTTTTTCCTCTATAAATTGTTAAAGGTCAATTAAAATGTATTGAAATATAGCTTTAAGGACCTATATGACAGAGTTGAGGACAAGATGAAGAGAGTGAGATGTTAAGAGTATAGATGAATTTAGCTTGTCAAAATGATCTCAAAAGAAGGTTTCCAAATCTAGGGACCTTGGTTTATTCAATAATATATCCTCTCAAATCATGTACAAGTGTTGATATCCCAAATCAAAGACAAGGCAATAAAGAAAGGAGGCAGAGCATGCATTTGTGGTATGAGCTCTTTGTGGCTCAAATCTAGAAGGATTTCGATAATAAGGATGAAGACCAAAGAAAATCATATACAAAAGATGAAAGAGCAGAATTTCATAGAGAATAGGCTCAGGGGAGCAACATTTCCCGAAATATGATTGATGAAAAAATTCATGCATTTTTTTAGTCCTATCTAAAAAAGAGAAACATCATTTAAGGGGAAAGCTTCTTAAGGTAAGATCATGCCTTGTTATTGTTTTCTTTCTTAATACTCATGTTGTTAGATGTGTGTACCTTTTCACAGATGTCAAAGGGGGAGATATTTCTATCAAAAACAAGGATTGAATATGTTGTTATTGGTTTTCCATCAAAATTTTTGGGCTTTTTTTCCATCAATGACAAAGGGGGAAATTGTTTTGAACCTTGGTCATTGGTGTTGTCATTGATGTCAAGTGGCATTGATGGCAAAGGTGTGAGTGGTGAAGTGAAGGTTAGTCAGGGGCATGAATATTTATTGGTATTTCCTTATTAATGGTGGTTGGTGCCTTCTCAATGATGGTTAGAGCTCACAAAGAGGATTCAGGTTGATTCCAAGATGGTTTGAAAGGTGCCATTCTCTTGCCATAGGATTGGCCGGGGAGGATGGTGCCCACTAGATGCATTGATATAGTTGGTATGTTGGATCATATTTCTTACAGCTCATAAATGATGTTGGTAGCATATTCAAAAGCCCTTAGAGTGAGAATCAGGTCAAGTGTTGGGAGTCACGGTATATCTTCTCTCACTCATTTAGGTCTAGTTCTAGAGTCATATGAGGTGAAAGAGCTCAAAAAATATCATTAAAATCATAATTTAAGAATGGTATAATCCTAATAACACTCCTTAGGGCATGTATGATCATCTCTTTGGGGTTTACTTTAGCTTTTGGAGGCAAAATTCAAGTTTTCACTAAAAGATGGATCTGTCTTTGAGAACTAAAAATTCCTATTAATGAATTCATGAGAAAATGAGATTGGTATGAATAGTAAATTATAATTTATGAGAAACCAATATATTGGGTATGTATAGGGATGTATTTTAGTTCTTCATGTCAAGTTTCATCGAATTTTGAAGAATATTGCTCAATTTGTTCATGTTTTACCAAGATAAGGTAAAGTGAGAAGGGATAAAACAATGGCCTGTATTCTTAGTACTCAAAAAAATTATAAGTTCTCATTCAGATAAATCATAGGATAAATTTTTGAAGATAACTTCAAGAATGAACTTTTACAAAAAAATAGGTAAATTGGATAAGAAATAAAAAAATCTAGTCGTTTTCTAAACAAATGTTTTTCTCTCTCTCCGGACGAGATATCCTTAAAGCAATAGGCACAAATGACTTATTCAAACTCCAAATCATTTGGTCATGTCATGAAAACCCCTCATATTTTTATTAATCTCCTCATAGGTTAGAATGATGGCATCTTATCTCTTTATGTCCTGAAATCGATCCATAAAGTTCATCACAATTTTACAAGGTTTGTGCATTCTACTATATCAAGATGATTTCAACTCCCGTTGTAATCAATTATGTAAGAAGTCATGTGAGACTTGTCTCATGTGATGTTCATGAAAAACTTTAAGTGATTCTTATGCTAATATATTGTACTCTTCTTTTTCATTTATAATTCCCCTTCTTTTTAATTTATAATTCCCCAAATGACAAAACACATTCCTTTTGGAATGGGGGTCTTTGATGACTTGAAGAAAGGTTTTTGTGAATAAACATGTTGTTGAGCTGAAACATTAGCATGAACACTTTTATAGGTAAAATTTGACTTGAGGAACCTTTGGTCTGATATTTTGAAGGAATTTTGAAGTTTGAGCTTCATGGGTCTTCAACCATTTATAGGTCTAGTCAAGAAAACTTAAATTTGAGTTGTAATTTGGACCTATTTTCATAATTCTTGTTTTCCAATAGTTAGAGACAAAATTATGATCTCATATGATTCATTGGTGGTCTTATCTAGTCATATGTATGAAGCAATGAACTCCCCTACCAAGACTTCCTATGACGTTCCAATAAATAGTGAACTCTAGCTCAAAATGATTGTCTCTTATGACCAGTTTACATCAATTTTTTATTGCAATCAATGTTATAAGATGGTTTAAGAATGTAGATTCTTATAAAAATTCTTTAGAATCTTAAATCAATGTATACACGAGAAAATTTATCCATATCTTGAAGACTATGACTATCCCCTTGTGACAATCAAAGGAGGATAATATTCTTATATTTAAATCATAAAACATTTTCAACCATAAAATGGAATGGAGGGTTTGAACATGCAATATGAAACCATGGTTAAGTCCCTACAAGGTTACTAACACAAAACTAAAGGAAAATATTTCAAAAGGATATTTCAAAATGATCAAAACATCAAATGAGGGTTTGTGTTTTAAAACCCAAACTAAGCACAATTTGTAAAAATCAAGAAATATTATAATATCATGGGCATGATAGAAAATTTGAGGATGTATTTAAGGGTTGTGTAAGGCCATTATCATCCTCTAATGATTCCTTCGAAGTTGTTCTAGCTAAAAACGTGTGTGGTCTAGTTGAAACTCTGAAAATGCTCTATGTACTAGAAAATTATGCATGTCCTATGGTAATACAAATTTTCTTGTTCTCTTGATGATTGTGACTGATCCAAGGATTAAAAATAATCTCCTCCGAGATGTGAAAGAGCCAAGCTCTTTCTCTTTATGCATTAACAAGTCAATATCTAGGACTGATTTTTGATAGCTATGAAGACGAGTATGTAAAATGGTTCTTTCTTTGTCTTTATAAGACCTCCATGTTCTTATTGTTGGTTTAGACCTCTCATATGCCAAGGATAATGAATTTTTGCAATGTCACATTGTAACAAGTCTTTCCTCTCTTCAAGTTCTTAACAATGTTATCTAAGTGCTTGATACATGCTCCTTTATTCTCAAATGAAACTTGGAGGAGAAAATGGAGGAAGGAGTTCACCAAAGATTATATAGAAGGTGAGGAGACATTATAACATTTGAGTATAGGTCATTTACATCTGAAAATGAGGTGTTGAGATAAAAAGGAAAGATATCTTGTTGAAAGAAGGAGATAATATTTGGAATATGGTACAAATTAGAAAATGGTGTCAAAATGGAAGCTTTCCATTTAAGAACAGTTTGTGCAGAGAGGTTAAGAAAACTCCATGTGTCATATTTTTCCTTTTAGGTATCATAATTACACCTACAGATTCAGAGAATAGGATATATTTATGACGCCGATTACAATAATGAATATATTGATGCGAGTTTAGAATATAAATCGAGCTCATCTCCTGTATTTAGTTGGAAAGAAGGTTAGTTGAAGATTCAAAGGTATGAGAAGTGTAAAGGACATAGTTAAGAAGTTACTCATGTATATAGGTGTTATGATAGGTTTAAAAGTTTTTTACTGACATAAGCTAAAGCTTGTGAGAACTTTATGAAGGGGAGAGGTCATCTTGGGAAAAGAAGGTGATATGAAGTCGGTTTGAAGGGAAATGAAAGTTTGAGAGGACCATTATCATGAAGTAGAGAGCTTAACTCAGTGTGTAAATCAGATTTTAGACATGATATCAGTTGTGTAAGGCAAATAGCATATTGAAGTTGATGAGAATTGAATGTTATTTTAAGAGAGAGTGCAAATAAAGTGAAGATATGAAACAAGTGGTCACAATATTTTGGTGTGAGTAAAAAAGGGTGAAGGTGATTAAAAATTCATTTTGTTTAAAGTCTTAGTTATAGCTCATCAATTTGGGAGTGAGATTATTTACAATTATGTGCTTTCAAAATAGCATTCAAGTGGGTGTTTGGCATTGAATTGAAGTAGGAGCTTCAAAACTGGAGTGGGTGCTTTAGGGTGAGTGGGTTCTCACCACATGGTGAAATCATTGTAACATTATAGGACAATTTTCCAAGCTAGTTCTCTTATTTCAGGGGGTTTTCTCCCTTATTTTCTTCTCATGTGTTCATGTGTGTTTTTTTCTCTCTCTTTCATGGTTGAATATTCATGCTTTTCATGGTTAAGATAGTTAAGTCTAGTTGATTGAATCATTGTAAATTGCTTCAAAAATGTTTTAAAGAGCATTGATTCACCCCCTCTCAGTGCCTATAATTTCTAACATTGAAGGTTTGAACATAATTTACAAATCCATTATGAAGGTGAGTGAATAATACTCGACATACAATGAAAATCATTTCGGTAGGCAAAGCACTCGGGATGTTACAAGCCCAAAATCCAAGAAGGGACAAGACCTTATAATAGGTTTAGAATCATATGGAAGGTCTTGACCTATTTATATGAATTTTAACCGAGATCCACTCTCATGTTCTTGCTCCTACAAAAACCATTTTTAGTTTCAGATTTGTTTGTCCCACATTCAAAACACTCATACTCTTCCAAATCACATAAACATATAAGTACAAGCTCTCCTTATTGTTTTGATAGTTGTTAGGTTAATAGTCACTTTGTAAAGTGTTATTCTTCTTTGGGAAATTAATGTTGGAGGTTAATTAAATCATAATAGCCTCATGTAATAGTAATTCATCCTTTTTATGCATGTTTATTTAGGAAAATTCTAAAAGATTAAAAATATTGAGATTAATCCTCTTAAAAAATTGAAATCAAACATCATGATTCACTTCATTCATAACACGGAGTTGTGGATTGAGAATTGTTAAGGCGCGTATATAAAATTCCTCATATACATAAAAAGTAAATGAATAAATCCAAACTAATCTAAATTTTATAACAACAAAATACTAACAAAATAACAAAATATATTCCTCTATTAAATTCCACTAGGCTATGAAATTACTAACTATAAAAACATATGCCTATCGATTCTCACAAGCACCTATCAATATATTTTTAGTTATATCAATTGTTGTAAAATTATCTTGCAAAATGACTTAATTTTGGTTTTGTGGAGTGTTTGTAAGCTCATATTTATGGTGGTTATTGAATAAAAATCAAGTTAGCAATTATCATTTCTAGTTGGCGGGAATTGGTTTTGCCCAAGTATTTCACTACAATGACGATGTTATTTTCAATTATGTTTTAATTCAAATGTACATCATAAAATATATTGGGTAGAGCATACGATAATTTGGAAATACTTGGAATCATTTAAATTGTTTGAATGGAAAAAAAACTAAGGTTTTATATGATAATATTCAGCTTGTCACATCAATAACTATTAGTGTGAAACAAGTTTACATCCCAAAGCAAATCAAATCAAATCAAACCTAGAAAGATACGGTATAAGTGATATTAAAATTTCTTGTATTCTCTAGAATCACTTTAAATAACCATAATAGCAAAACCCACAAACATGCATACATAATACAATCAATGAAAGCCCAAAGTAAATATATATCAAATATTTATCAAGGGTGGCATGAATACCACCATTTTATAGAGAATTTTTGGTTTGAATTCGCTAGAGTAAGAATAACTCTCTTCCACAAATTATGATCTAATAACACTAGCTCTATATTTTTATGAAAATACAAGTAGAGGGTATTATTAGGGTTAGAGAGTATTCACTTGTAAATTTTTTTGTTTTACTCTATTAATAGTGGAATCCAATCAAGTCAATAATTTGGTTGATACTCATCTCTATTAATAGGTGTGGATAATTATGCATAAATGGGATAATTATTCACCTCTTAATTTACAAATAAATATTAAAGGTGCATCTTAATATCATATAATAATATATGGAAATTAAATACACTAACATCCTCGCTTAATATGTACTTAGATGAAGGGAAGGATGGAGGAACACTGAATTATCCCCATCGAAAACACCTTACTTCACTCCCAAAAGTCCCTTGAATTGAACAAATTATACCTTAAGAAAAGGCTTTATGAAGATGTATACAACTTGATTTTCTAAAGAAAAAAATAAGATCAATAACCTTGTCTTAGATAAATTTTCAAATATAATTCATGTGTATCTCAATGTGATTTATGTGTCATTGTTCCACTTGGTTGTGAGATATGTGGATGGAGATTTGATTATTGCACTAAAGCATTATGGGTTGGGACTATGGAAACCTGAATTTCGAAAGCATGCATTGTACTAAAATTAATGCACGACATGCAACAACAAATCCACTATACTCCACCTTCATAGAAGGTAAATAAATGATGGTTTACTTTTAACAAGACCAAGTCAGATGACCTACCTCAAGATGATATATATATCCTATAGTTGATTTGTGATAGTTTGGATCCCCAACCCAATCACTATTTGAATATTCTACAATTATTGGTACAAAAGGAAAATTATTATTTGTTATTCCCCCTAAATTATAACTAGAATTAATATTGCACCCTTTGACTCTTACTTAATCTCATAATTATTAGTAATGTGAAGATACCGAAGAATGGGTGTAATATTTTTCTAATGGATTTCATTAGAGTCCTGAAAATAACCTAATACAAGATTCATACCAAAAGAAATATTATGATGTCTAGGAGTTTTAAGTAGAGTAATATTCCAATCAATCATCTATAGAGAATCCCATCAATTAAAGGACTATAACATTTGGTGGAAATATTAATATTTGATCAAAAGGAGTAGGTGTGCACTTGAATTATTCCATGTTAAAGTGATAAAGAATATCTTGGGAATGTTTATGATGATGAATGAAAATACTTTTGTTAAAATGTGAAATTTTAAGACCTAAGAAAAAAAAAAAAATGTATATTGGTCATCTCAAAATACTTCTTTAAAAGTGATTTCAAATCATGAATATATTGTGTAGAAGATCATGTTAATATTAAGTTGTTGACATAGATGACAAAATTTAGGAGATTTTTATCTATTTTAGAATTCTAGATGTAGATTCATAGGAACACTACGTAAAATCAGAATTGATGAGAAACATGTTGATATTTTCATACCAATATCTAGGAGACTATTTCAAGCGATACAAGTACTTTTTCAATATTTGTGTGCATAAATAGAGTTCTCCTATCAAAATACCTTAGAGGTTGGGACATGTACATTTATTTCTACAAATCATCATACAAGAAGAAAATTTTAATGTATATCTATTAGGCTTCTTATCTCAATTTCATGGCTAAGTGTAGACACTAGAAAACACACCTTGCACATAAGGTCTCACAGACATATGAAAACCGACATGCGACCTTCAACTACACTCAATTCCCAAGGGTTGTTCTCGAGGTAGCTGATGTGGAAATATGGATAGCTAAATGATAGCGAAGTGTGGTAGCGGAAGAAAGTGTGCATAAATGGGATGGAAAAGTTGTCAAGGAAAAATAATGTCTTCAACACACAATAATGGGATTTTCTCGTCTAGTGCACGGAATGTCTCTCTAACTTGGAATGGGTTAGATGGATGGATCGAAAGTATGGCAATGTGGAGACTCCATTAAATATCGAGCTATGTGGGTATCTTTTCTACCGGTTGTGAAATTCATGGGAAACCAATGGGAGCCTCATAAATATGTCCAGACAAGGTCATGGAACAATTGAGAGAGGCTTGGTTTCATCAAACCTAGATCCGGTTGGTGGAAGCGGTCCAAAATGTGAGGGGGCTTAGTGAGCTTCCTCGTTTCAAATGTTCAATTGTGAAATGATGTCGGGTAATGGTGATGTATGAAAACTGATGGTGAAAACTCATGTTGATATCTACGATAAGCTTAGTGTGTTTGGTTATGGTACTATAAGATTGCTATTGTATGTTCTCGGTTGTTGTATCCCTTATATGGTCATATGAATGGTCAAATTTTATTTCAGGGGGCAATCCAGAACTCATAGGCCTTATCGGCCTCAATTTTTAACATGTTGAGTTGTTAAAAATTTTGGAAGGCCTGACAGAGGTCTTGGGAGCATGGCACTCCATATGGAGAAGTCGAGGGGATCCTTGAGATATTCAAAGTAGGTCCCTACTGTGTATGAATTGACCATTGATGATCCTTTTTGGGGAGGTGGAGGTGGAGTTGGTTGTTGAAATGGTGTAGCATATACATTTTTAGGGGTGTAAGGAATCCCATGTGGTGACCATATGGGCCAGGGTAAGAGTACATGTCCCCCATGGTGACTTAGAATACATGTGTACGTAGGGGGAACATTACTTTGATATGGATTTGAGGCACAAAGCTAGGGAATGTTGCATTTCTAGTTGGTATGGCATTTAAGAACGTGGTTCTGGCTGGTGCATGTTGTGGATATCCATATGTAGCATGGGGGCATACCTAAGGTGCCCAACCCATTGAGAAGATCCCCGGGGCTAGGAATGCCCATGTAAACCAAAGGATTTGGTGCAATAGGCACTTGGCCATAGTTCTACGGATAAAGGGGAATCTTTCCCTGCCCACCATATGAATTTTGAGTAGTTTGAGCAAGTTCCAATTCCTTAACCTTGTCCACTAATGTCGAGATGAGCTCATCCAATGATGGCATAGTGTTTTGTTTTGGTGTATACATTGTTGAACCTTTGTAGGTTGTTGGGAAGTGTAATATCCTACTATAAATTGTTCATTGTTTTGCCACCCCTCATTATCAATGTTTTCCATCGTAGGAGGGGTAGTAGTGTTATTTTAAAGAAGACATCAACATTTCCTTGTGCTCTATCTAAAGGTTGACTCATGTTTTAGATTGACCCAATGTCGAGTTGTAGGTTCGACATGACATGTGTAGGTGTGAAAATTTGTGGTTACTTACCCATCAAACATGAAATGAGAATGGTTTCTTATTGTTGGTATTCAAATCCATGCCGAATAAAAAATTGGGTTCATGGAAAATAACTTACTAATTCTTGTCATATTTTAACCTCTCTCAAGTGGAGATTTAATTTTGAATGGCATAAACATACCCTTCATAGGTATGGTTCAATATCGGGTCAATAACTTGTCAATGTAATTCCATAAAAAAATACCAATTTGGGTGTTTGACAAGTCACTCACAAATTTTTGATGTATTGTAGCCTCTCTCAAGCAAAAGTGTAATCTTAGGTCAATTCCCGATCATGTTTCAAATTTAGGTCAAATAACTTGTGAATGTAAGTCCAATCCAAAATACTAAACTAGGGGCATCACAAGTCATTTACATTTTTGTGGACATATGTTAACCTCTCTTAAGTGGAGGTTTAATATTGCTTAACTTTGTCATGTAATTCCTCTGTAGGGTTCAATCATGATTCAACTAACTTTTGAATGTAAGTCCATGCTAAAACACCAAACTAGGTGTTTGGAAAGTCACATTTTTTATTTATTTTAACCTCTCAAAAAGAGGATGTTTAGGACTTTTTTCATAAACATGCCCTTTCAAGGTGTGGTTAAATCTTGAGACAACTAACTTATGAATGTAAGTCCATTCCAAAAAAACTAAACTTAGAAAGTCACTTACATTTTTTTCAATATAATTTGACTTCTCTCAAGAAATTATAGATTGATTGGCATAACATGCCCTTTCTAGCAAGGTTCAATCTTGAGTCAATTAACTTGTGAATGTAATTCCACAACAAAGCACCAAGCTATGTGTTTGAAAAGGCTCTTACAAAATTTTGATGTATTTTAACCTCTCTCGAGTAGATATTCAAGCTTGAATGGCATAGATATGCCATTGGCAGGGTAGGGTTTTATCTCGGGTCAACTAACTTGTGAATTTAATTCCATGCTAAAAAAATCAAACCAAGTGTTTGACAAGGCACTTACTAATTTTTGACATATTTTGACCTCTCTCAAGTAGAGGTTTAAACTTGAATGGCATAGACATGCCCTTATTATGTAGGGTTTGATCTCAAGTCAACTAACTTATGAATGTAATTCCACACCAAAATATCAAAATGAGTGCTTGGAAAGTCACTTACTAATCTTTGACATATTTTAACCTCTCTCAAGGAGAGGTTTAATATTTCTTAGCATAAACATGCCCTTCGTGAGTAGGTTTCATCTCGAGTTAACTAACGTGTGAATATAAGTCCATGCCAAAACACATAATCGAGTGGTAAGTCACTAATTTTTGGCATATTTTAACCTCCCTCAAACATAGGTTTGAGATTGTTTAACATGGACATACCCTTCTTAGGTAGGGTTCAATCTCGAGATGGCTAACTTGTGAATGCAAGTCCATGTTGAAACACCAAATCAGTGCTTGGTAAGTTACTAATTTTTAACGTATTTTAAACTCTCTCAAGCAGAGGTTTAAGATTTCTTGACATAAATATGTCTTTCCCCTGGTAGAGTTCAATATCGAGTCATCTAACTTGTGGTGTAATTCCATGCCAAAACACTAAACCCGATGTTTGACAAGGAACTTACTAATTTTTGACATATTTCAACCATTACAAGCATAGGATTAAGATTTCTTGGTATAGACATGCTCATCTCATGTAGGTTTTAGTCTCGAGTCAACTTAACTTGTGAATGTAAGTCCACCACAAAATACCAAACTAGGTGTTTGACAAGTCACTTAATATTTTTGATGTATTTAAACCTCTATGAAGTAGATATTTAAGCTTGTATGGAATATACATGTGCTTCGTGGGGAGGGTTTGATAACTTTTCATATAATTCCATACCAAAAATACCAAATCAAGTGTTTGGATAGTCATTTATAAATTTATGACATATTGTAACCTCTCTCAGGTGAAGGTGTGAGAAGGGGTTAGTCTAGGGTAATAACACTTATAGTTAATTTATTTATTGAATCTACACATCAAAAACATAGTAATGTGACCCCTCCTTATTTCATTCATCTGCAATAGCTACCAAAACACACCCTATATTCAAATTATTACCATACTTCTATATATCACTTACATGCTTGTTAGTTGTGTGTTTAGTTATTTTTTTGCTACTTTGATTATGGTATAAGGGCCATGTTTGTCTTGTGACACTTTGTGGGTGTCCTTTATTTTTGGCATCATGCCTTTTTGTATGAAATTGCTTGATTGCAAGCTCAAAGGGATTAATTGTCTTGTGACAATGTGGGTGTTCCTTGTTTGCAAGTGTTAATCCTTTTATGTGACATTGTTTACACTTATATCGATGCACTTGTTTTTACTTACATATGCACTATTATTGTTGTTGCTACTAGTTATATTTTTGATATTGTTGATATTAGTATTCTTGTTACTATTTTTTCTCTTGTTGTATGTCATGGTCTCCATCATATGTATCCTCTTATAGGAACATGTTCTTCTTGGTGAACACCACATTAGCCCTTTATGTTTTTTCTACATATATTATTAGACTTATCAGACATGGTTACACATCTATTCTTTTTATCTACGTGCTCAAACTCTTTATCACAAGCGCCTCAAAAGAGTGGCATTCATCCAAGTATATTCTACACCTACAATAGACACAATAAGAATTCTAGACTTAAAAACATGTAGGCATATGACAAAGTAATCGAAATAACATCACATATAAAATTCAAAAAAGTGAGCATAAGGTAACAAAATGTACAATACGATTAGGGGACTATACAAATGTTCCTAACCCATTTTTATGGTTTTTCCTTAGGGGTAGTTACAAAAACTTTCTCAACAATTTCATATTTTTTTCCGGCATGGACATGTTTTTGGCATAGTTTCAAACTCAAATGAAATAGTTTAGATTAGTTTCAAAGGGCATGAAGTATTTCATTCCTTCTTCTCTAAAACACTCATTTTTATTTTTACCTTCATGGATGTTGGGGGTATGGGTATTGTTTTTATGGCTACATTTTCAACACATTTCACCTCTATTCAGTTTCTACTCAATTATGTGGCACATGGGAAGAGTATGGGGAAACTTATTCTATTTTATAATATGTGTCCTAATTTAAAATTTTGGGTCTAAACTTTTCTACAACGGCATGGTCCGTAGGGTCATGGAAGGTATTGAAGCAATTAAGTTCTCCATAGGCATTCCTTCCTCTCCTCTTACACTTAAAAGGGAAGATATTAGAGTTGTTGAATGAATTTGATACAATGTCTTCATCCTTCACGGGTGCTTCATATCCTCATTATTCTACTCTCTCTTCATCATTTGTGTGTTGGGTTCCATATACCCAATACTCTAGCATATCCTCAACACAATTGGGGACTAATCACCCCCAATTATTTGGAAAAGTTTGGCAATCCAAATCTCTAAGCACAAGAAAATAATGGGAAACTATTCCCTCCACAAAAAAATAGATGCATTCCTTCCACATTTTGCATCTCTTTATTTCACTATTTATTGTTTCAAATGTCCTTTACATTGCATCTTTTCATTTGAGTTAAATTTTAATTCTTTATCATGGATATTGACTACAATCTATAATACAGGTTTCATCATGAAGTTTTCCAACACCAACACAATGGGATCTTGCAAAAAAACATCAAGTGAAGACAAAGTGTATTTACACACTCATGTATCTTTTCCTTTAAGCATGTAATTTCATTTCATACTTAAAAGGGGGAATGTAGACACTCAAATTTGGTAATTTTATTCTTTGACATTACTAGTTTTAACATTGCTCTCTTGCTCAAATAAGTGCACTTTACCCATTCTCATCCAATATATCTCTAGGTCTCTTCTATATATTTCTTGTTCATATACACTCATTTATCGAATTTTATGAGAATTGAATACATGAAATCCATTAAAAAATTCCACTTGTCATCTTCCAAACATCATACTTCATGTTTCAACTCTAGGAAAAACATGTACAATATGACCAATTTGTGTCATATGGTCCTAACCCTAGTGTATGGTTTTTCCCTTGTTCACTTTAATCCCAAAATTTATGTTACATATTATTCTTTGGGTCATTTACTCCTCCTAGTCAACCTTTTTAATGTAAATCACCTTCAAAAGCATATATAGGCAAGTAGAACTCGCCTTATTTAGAACCTAACACTTTTATGGAATCCTATTGAAAAATTTAGCTCAAAAACACCCAAAGCTCCATACACTTCACAAATACCTCTACACATTCATTAGGAAGCACTATCTATAAGTATGAAGCTTTCCACTAGGTCTAAGAAAATTATTCCCACATTTACAAGCATCCAAAGTCACTCACTCAAGTAGATTTACAAGAGAGAAACTCAAGTCAAGATTTGTCAAAGAAAGAATGTCAAATCTTATTACACTACAGCTAGATATCACATGTTAGGTGGAGAACGACGTGTGGTTTAAGACCTCTTCGATTAGTGCCAATGTTGGTGGTGCATGGGGGTGTCCACAACCTAAGTAATGTTTGTTTTATAGGAATTTCTATCCATGGTTAAGGTTTGAAATGTTGAGTAGAGTATTATGAGGTTCTCACAGGTGTGATCGACAAAGAGTAACGAAGATATCTAGATGAGTGAAAAACCTAAAAATTTGTAGCTAGTTTTGAGTAGGGTGAAGACCGTATAAATATGTTAATACCATACGGATGTTCCTAACCCTACTATATAGTACTTCCCAGAGGAGCATCTTCAGGTCATAGTTCTAGTTTCAAGGCATTCTTAGGTCCATATCTCCTTATTCCATCATTCAAATCACCCAATTTCCTAGAATCATCTATAATCAACTAAGTACACTCAATCCCATGTATTTATGAACTTATATTATATCATGTACATTTGTTACAAGTATTAATGCATTATTTTGATATTGAATGGTTAATGTTGGAAGTTAATTAATCAAAATAACCCCATGTAGCTTCTATTTCATTCCTTTTTGGTTATGTGTAAATCTTAATCCCAAATCTAAAAAGGGTGAATTATTTTTTACTTTATGACTACTATAGACACTCAAATTTGGTAACTTATTCTTTTTGTGATGACATGTTTGGCTTTTTCCTTTCTAAGAAAATGCATCATATTCTAATCTCAATCAACATATCTTACTAACTCTCTCTTGACTTTCCCATCCCTATACTCTACTTTTTCATTCATCTAGGAAATATTAATTAAACAAAGTAGTAATTTAACCCCATGCACCACTCATGAAATTTAATTTTTACCTTGTTATCTTCTGGGTAAAACCATAGTTCCAGTCCATAGTGGACTATAGACCTGACCAACCTATAGATTTATGCCCCTATTATTTAATGAATTTGTTTTCAATTCAATTATCTTATATGTTTCATTTCATCTTCCTAGGGTCAACCTTAGCATGAAATTTCACTTATAGAAGACTATATAAAAAAATCAATATCACACGCATAAATCATCTAACACTTTCTAAACTCCTATGATAAAATATAAACATAAAAGTACTCAATTCTCTCCTAATTCTTACTAAAGTATTTACACATCATTTATAATAGTCATTGCATCAAATCTAGAGAATTTAACTAGGTCAAAGAGTCTAGCTTTCTCCATTTCCAAGCTTACAAATGTCCTAGATACATGTCTTAGCAAGAGTAAGCCATTACAAACATTATCAAAGGTCTTCCAGGAATAAAAGGTTTAGCCTAGTAGCTAAACACACCACATCACACCACTACTACATTAGGTACATTATCTACTATATAGTTATCATGTTATATATTTTTAAAGACACGAGGGCACACATAGGCGGTTGGCTTAGATTACATTCACACTTACACAAAGTAGTAATAAAACTACATGAGGTTTTCTCTCACTCGAGGGGGTGTAGTGCAACACTTGGATTGGTTTGAAAAGGGTTGACTACCAGGTTGTCAAACCTCACCCACACACTAATTTCTCCATTTTTATCTAATGATGTGATGAAGGATATTACATGTATATAAGGTTTTCACTTGTTGTAGCTCACTATAGGTTACATTGAGGTTGTGTGAACTAGAGTGATATACATAGACATAAGTTTATAGAAAATCAAAGGGTAGTGAAAGTTATAAAACTTCACCGCAAGTGGGTCCAAGAATATACAAAAGAATTCGGGACCATATAAAACCGATTAAGAATGTACAATAGTTGTTCGGTCCTACAAAAAAAGTATCTATATACAATATCATAGATTAAAGTATCTTTAGGTTCAAATCAGCTTATTTACCCAATCTACACATCCAAATATCCTTTTTTATTCTATGTACATATAAGTATTTGTATCTTATTATAATTTTGAATTATAGTTGTATCATTTATCCTTATTATAAGTATTAGTGTATTATTCTAAATGTGCTTGGTCAATTGTAAATTAATTAATTTAGAATAACACTCAATAGCAAATCTTTACATCTTATATGTTATTGTACATCGCATTCATGTGTGTGTGTGCATGTGTGTGTGTGTGTGTGTGTGTGTGTAAGGTGTAAACAAATACCGGTAGGGGATATCATAGTGAACTTGGAGTATGTATGGCACATTTTGTGATTTCCCATTTTAAGCAAGTGAGTGCATATCTTACCCATAAATACACCATTACACATGAAGAGGGACTGAAAATTTTGGTTAGGCCAAGGGACATCCAGGGTTTTAGGATCATGGTAAGGCTCAATAATATTTTCAAAGTAGATATTATGTTACTACAATTTTTGTATGTACATTGCTAGCTTCATTTATGTCAATTTATGAGGGTGGAATGCCTATTTCCTACCACTTTTGTGAGATTAACAATTGTATATAGGCGTGTGTTATCATTGATTTTGGACCCTCTTTTCTTGGATAACTCCATGATCACACCATTATCATTTGATGGTCTTGAGTCTAACCACTCTATTTTTCTATTATAACTTACAATGTGGGCCACTTTATTTAATGTAGTTGTTTGGTATTTTAGTTGTTTACACTTGCAATGTTGATTACATCCATGATGTTCATTGGTTGTCTAGTGGTGATGGTGGATTGTTTTGAAGCATTCTTTTCCAACATGTTTTCATATTAACATTGTTAGAATTATATATATTGATCGGATGTCCACTTATCAAGTGATATTTTGATTCATTGTTCTAATCATGTTGCTTAATTTGGACTTTACGCTAACTCTTTTTAGTTTTACAAAACCCTTCCAAATATTTTTCTACCTCTATTTCCCATTCGAGAAGTAATTGCTTCTCTACATTTGGTTTCATAACATCAATAACATATCATTTAAATCATTTGTGTCTATGAAAATGGTTGGCATTGGCATTTGTTGTTGTTTCTACTCAAGGTTTTCATGTAATTTTGATTATGGCCTTGGTGGTCATCTTTGTTTCATCTGGAAAGAAGAATTTGACATATTTCAAATGATCATACTAACTTGATTTGTTAGGTTGTGGAGCTAAATAGATTCATTGGAGCATGCATTATAAAGTGACTAGGTTACACAAAGTGATTGCATCGGTCGACATGGAGGACGGCATCGGTCAAGCGGTGACCAACATCATTCGGTCATCAAACAACATGGGTTAGGGAAGTGACCGACATTGGTCGAGCAAAGGCCGGATCGATCAGCAAGAATCACATCGATTCCTATGTGGGAGTGTTTTATTTATAAGTCATGGGATTTAATATAGATTTTGTTTTAAAGCAAATCTATTGGATGTAATTGCATGGCTATTGTGCCCTAAGTTTGTCTAGGCTTATATAAGTTAGAAAACTAGGGTTAGAGGTGTGAGAAGTGAAGAAGAGCATAATCCTTGGTTGAAAGGATGATGATGAAGAAGAAGAAGAAGAAAAAAAGTAGATTGCATGAAGACAGGAGCTTTCATAGAGAGAAGTTGAATATAAGGAAAGTGCAGGTACATTATTGGTGAGAAGATGGTATTATCTTCTACTATATTTCCTTTGTATTATTTAGTCTCATGTAATGGTTTGCATAGTATGCAAAGCACTTAGTGTTTCTTCTTGTTAGATCCATAGTTGTTGTGAGATCTTGTTATTGCTCATTCTTGTAGATCCACATGTTGTGAGATCTTGTATTACATATCCATGAGATCATGATGTATTGTTGATCCATAGGAATCTAGTATTGTAGAGGAAGTTGTCTTCATGTTTGCACAAGTTGATGCAATGATGATGGAGAGACTTATTTCTTGGTGCACGATTACAGTTGCACATTGGTAGACCCTTCTAGAGGTCTTGTTTACATATTCACAATACAATGAGAGCTTGGTTGCACAATGGCAGATGCAGGGTAGCTTCAGGTATGTGATATCTAGTGGTGTTTGAGGCACATGGTTGTAGTGTACTTAGGTAGATCTGGTTAGAGATCTAGAGGAGACAGTGGTGGTATGGAGGTACGGTTTAGTGTACTCGGGTAAATCTAGGAGGAATTAATACTCTTGTAGAGATATATGTACTCTTGTGCAGAAGAGTTGGTTTGTAATCTCTTGTTATATTATATATATGAGATCTCTATCTTTGGTGGACATAGCCCACATTGGGTGAACCACGGTACATGTTGTGTTATGTGTGTGTACTTTTGTGTGATTTGGATTATTCTTGTTTATACTTCCACTGCTTTGTAGATTTTGTGGGGATTGTTAGATCCGTATTTGCATGTTTTGGATTTGATATTCTATAGTTGCAAATGTTTCCACATAGACCCATCTTGGAAATATGAATTTCAATTATTTCAAATGATCATACTAACTTGAGTTACTTTGGTCTATTATTCTATGTTTTAGCCAACATTATTATTGATCTTAAATTGTATCCATTGATAAATCATGATCTAAGGGCTTGACCACCTTTGGTTTTAGCATGGTATATTCGGATTGGTTTGGAATTTTCCAAGATTTTTATCAATAATAATAGTCATGATTATGTGGTTTATTTGAAAGTTATGGAGATGGACCGAAAATTTTTGTGATGTTTTCTTCCCACTTATGGCAAAGCATCTTGGAGTAGTTGGCATTCAATGTGCATCCTTGCACTAGAAAATGCATGAAACTTATGGAGGAATCTATTGGAAAGTATTTTTGGGGTTTTATCTTTGCATTTGAAATTTTGTGTTGAAGGTTATCACAGAAACTTTTCCAAAATTTTGCAAGAATATGGAGGATTAGTGGCATGACATTCCACTAATGATGTTTTCTTAATACTTGTGTTTTCTTTCGATCTGGATAGGTATGAATGTTTTATGTTGTGTTTTTCATAAAGATATTTTGGATTAATAAAATTTGGTTTCAAAATTGTTCACTATGAGTTTTGATAAATTATATGGAACCCATTCCACGCATACATGTTAAGTTTAGTTGTGTGTATGTTTTAAACTTCAATTGTGGCTATTGTTGATTTCACAACACATGTTTGATTTTCATGTTAAGATGGTTTTAGTTTATATCGAATACCCATTTTCGGGCCTCCTTTACCATTTGTTTGAATCAATTTTATTTATGAGCAGCGTATTAAAATACTTTTCGGGCATGGGTACATTTGGGTTGTGTTGAGTTTTGTATTGAGATTAATTGGTTTGTGAACCATTCCATTTTGGGTTTGTAATTCATTATGGTAGGTTGGTTTTGTTGATTCAAATTCTAAGCAAAGATTATAATATTTTGGGCCATTCTTGACTATCATGGTTGTTAAATCCCTAATCTCGATCATATTGCCTCACATGCATTGAGGTTTGAGTCATTGTGGAAATATTGTGGTTGTTGAGAAGTTTTTCTAACGTTTTTCGAGAGTTGGTTCATGTCCATCGGTATGCACCATTATTTTGACTTCCCCCTTCGCATGCATATTGGTCCTTTAGAACATATTTTGTGTATGATTATTCTTTTTCAGATATCCTTAAACTCCCATCACGTTATAATGTGATTGTATTGTTTTAGTTTTCATTTAATGGTCTATGGGTTCAAATTACCGTATTTGTTGAGTATTACAAGACTTTTATCATTAAGCTTACATATTTTTTCATGTTCTATTTTCTTTGATATAGCATGTTGTTATCATGACAATGGACTTTTATATTTTCTCTTTCAATTGTATAGTTAAATGGAATCTATATCTCATAAGTTCAAAATATGAAAAAAAAATTGTGTTAGTAGTGTTGATTTTGTGTTATCGTCTTTAGTCCTTTATGCGAGCTAGTTTTGATAAATGAATTTGTGGCATGGAATTCAAGACTATTTTTGGTTTTTATGGGGGTGCTTGGTTATATTATTTTGTTTTTAAATATACACTTGTGCCTTCATTTGATTCAAGGATAATTTGATGCTTTGTAAGGTTGGCACAATTGTGTTAGGTCTCTATAATGCAAATGAGGCTTCTTTTCTTAGACTTTGGATCTACTTTAAATGTTCATTAGCTGAAGGTTCCTTAGTTTAAATTACTTCTACTTATTTCACGATAGTTTTGGGATTTATTGATTGTGTGGTTTATGTTTGTTTTGCTCATCTTTGAAGATTATTTTCTATGTGTCCGATGACCATCACACCAAGCCCTAGGGAATGATGAGGTGGTAATGGTGTGAGTTAAAGTAATGAGTTACTACTCATAACTACCATTATGTATGATTGTAGAAATACATCCCCACACCCAAATACATTCAAGTGCGATGATTTAGTGCCAAATGTTAGCCACTTAAGAAAACATGTTTGAACTAATTTGGTCATGGAGGTAATGAGGATCATTGTTTGGTATGCATGACATGAACCTCTCTTTGTTACCACACCCATTCATAATGGTGATGTGCGTGATTTTAAACAAATTATCCCCATGTAATTCCCTTCCTTGTATCTTTGAATCACCGCTTTGGATTTAAATATGATTTTATACAACATTTATTGGATGTTAATATTAATTATGGATTAATGTTAATAAGTTTTAGATGTAACTTATGGTAATGTAGTATACATTTTAATTTATGAATCATTATGTATTATGGGCCCTCCCGCATATTATGATGTCATATTTATTCTTTAATCTTAATGAACCTTATGTGGCTCTACTTTATTCTTTAATCAATATCCTTGCTACTTGGCATAACCGACAAGATGTCACTAAATGAAGCAAATGTAAATGACTTTTCGTATGATTATAGCTGACTTTTTCACATATGTAACTACCCTTATTTTGTGACACTTTGGTTGTTTTGTTGTAAGAAAATGGACTAAGAGGGGGTGAATCAATCCTTCAAAAAAATTTAAGCAATTCAAATTTACTTGCTTAAACCATAAACCATTCAACCATACATTAATGTGTGCTTAATATTCATTCAAATGAGAATAACCATGAAAGAGACACAAGAACACAAGATATAAGTGGGAAACCCTTAAGGGGAAGAAAACCCACTAAAAATTTTGATTATATTTCTCAAATAAAAATCATTTAGTGAAGATCCAACTTCACAAGGAGCACACACTCCTAGTTTAGTGAAGCACCAAATCCACAATAAAGATACAACCCCTAAGATGATCAAGTACCAAATAAACCACATGTAGATGGACATCTCTAATGTATTTTTATTGTTGAGATCACAATTTTAGCTCACACACCTCCAAACCCTCTTTAAACCCTCTTTCTCCTAGCTCGCTCAAACTTGGACTTTCAAGATATGATTTGAATGTAAACCATTGTAAACAAGCTATATAACACTCCTTATACCTTTGCACTCTCTCATATTTGATTTTATGCCTTTGAACCTCTTTCACTCTCTCAACCAACTTTCACTTTTCCCTCTATTTCCCTAGTTCAAACTTGAACCAAAACACTTGATTTACATGCTTCTCATTTCAAATAAACATAAAATAATTCAGTGATGCACCAAGAGTTCAGCATGAAAAAAAATATAAAAACAAGATCACTCATATCATGGACCCATGTAGGTCGGCCAAGCACCAAGACACTAAACAAGCCAAAATAGACTCAAAACCCCATCACCTAGCTCATCAAAGACCTCCAAACTCATCACCATGATTTTTAAGCATCCAAAGGAATCAAACATGTGAAATATATCATAAAAAACCTCATCCATTCTCACACATTACCTTGCACCAATCATTTTCTTCATAACTCTATCAAGTAGGCTCATTTCCTACTCAAAACAGTTGTTTCTAGGAACCAGTCTTCACCAAACATGCTCAAGATCACACCATAACACCTCAACTATGCCATGTAACCACTCATTGGAAATAAAATGACATTTATAACACATCCATTCTTTCTAGACCTCATGAAACATCCATCAATGCAAACCACACTTACTTTCCTCTTCACCAAACTAAACTTCCCAGAAAGTAGTTTTGGAAAATCAACTGGTTTAAACCCTTACTTCTACTTTAAAGACTTATAATTTCCTTAAATAGGAAAAAATTTCATCCCTATTCACTCTCTAATGGATAAAAAACATCAACGAATCCAAAACATGAGACTTATACATTAATCTTCTCAGCCAAAGCAATCATGTCTTGAAAACAATCAAACTTGTTCTTCATGAACTAATTTGGTTTACCTATTGAAACACCTCATCAAGAGAAAAATCATATATTATTGGAAAGTTGAATCTAATTTCCATAACATCTTACATTTCCTTCCAACTCCAAGTGGAAGGCATTGAACTAGGTCATTCTCAGAAACTTCTCAAAATTGCCCTTTTAGGGCCCAAGGACCAATCTTCATAAATAAGGCACACTTTTCCCTATAGGACTTTTAAAATGACCTAATAATATCATGTAATTATATTAAAAATCCCATGCTACAAATAATATTTATTTATTCATTGGGTTTAATGGAAGAATTTTCCACAAACTGAAAATATTCATAAACTTACCTTTTGAATGGGGTCTACATACTCTCACAAGCTCTATTATGCCTTTCTAGAAATATTGAGGAGTCTTATACAACACCCAATAATAAAATTATCAAGAACAATCCATTCTTCTCACCTACCAAGAAGATCTCTCCTACTACTCTCAACCTAGGGTTTCAAGCTCATAAAAAGTTGTTTACCTTCTTAACATTTGTTCATAAAAACCTGACAATGAAACCACTCCATTATTTTTTTGAAATGATCTTATCTTAATTTAAAAACATCCCTGAAATCCACAAGGTCCCATGTAAATCACACAATTTTTAACGAGCATCGAAGTTGTTACTCGAGTTGGAAAAAACATTCTCAAGCACCTTGTTTTGCCTAAAACATCACAACTTGAAAATTTCTCTTCATAATGACTTGAAATTTTTCTCACACATCTAGACACCAATTTTCACCATATCCAATCATTAGGTTATCTTAAATAGGTCTAAATATTCATATCCCATCTCATTTTCATGACTGGCCTTAGGGTTTTACATGTTCTAGGACATAACCAACTGAACCAACACTAAAACCAAGCATGAAACCTCTCTAAAAGGTCCTAAAAACCATGAATCATCATGTTTCACTCACCTATATGCTTCCATGAGCTCACATGGCTCAATACCTCATCCTTAAGCTTCATTTGGCCTCCAAGCACCTAGACTAGGACTAGATGAGCACCCACAACCGAGTCTTCAACCCATTCCTACACTTTTAAGTTCATGTGAGTGTCTTCACACTCTCCAATAATGATCCCCATGCCTCTACCATGTTTCCCAAGTAATCAATCAACTCAAACCATTATGAACCATCACCTAAACTAGCTAGGTCACATGATTAAGCTTGTTAAACCAATTCATTCTCTCCTTGTCCAATCTTTCCATCATGAAACAACCTAAATGGCCTTGTCATAATCATGTCGAAGAAACTTTTAGCACTCCTCCATCATCATATTTTTCATTAATGGGATTTTACATCAATGACAACACCTAAACTCACACATGCCAACATGTTTCTTAAATGTGAGTTATATATTGTAATTTTTAGAGGTAGGAAAGGATATAAAACTTAGTTGATTCATTTTTAGGAGAAAACACACATGTATTATGTAGCTTATGTAAAATAATTTTCATATGCCATTTTTGTGCAATATAAATTCTAACTTAAGTTATCTACTATAGTAGTTTTGATCACATATTTCTTGGCAGCTTGATTAAACATTTTGTAATATAACAGTATATCTAGTTCTAATACTATTTCTCTAATTACTTATTATGATATTTATAGAGATTAGTAAAATATCAATTGTAAATCTATACATGTATGTCCTACAATTTAGTCTCGAGATGGTAGCCACCTCGGTCTTCTTCTCATATAAATGTATAACTCATATTCTATGCATATACGTGGAAGCCAAATAAATTCCATATTGTATACCCAATATCAAGAAGATGCTTAGATATTTATTTATGATTATGATTTTCTAATTTAAAACAATATTTACCGGTTTAATATAAATGATTCTTTTTGTCTATATGACTATTGTACTTGAATTTTATGGCATTTTATGTATATAGTGTTTATCATGTTGTTCTACATATTTTGAGATCTTAATTTGACTTATCTATATCGGTGTCCCATACATGCAATTCATATATATTTATTAGTGTTTAAGTGTAAAGAAAATCATATGATTAATACTTATATAAAGTGTTATACATTGTCTCGTTAGTATTTAATCCATATTTGACTCCCCAAGGATGAAACTTCATCTATAAGTCTAAGTCCAAGATCATGGTTAGTTATAAGTCAATGCAACAACCTAGTTTGCATAGTGTTTTTGGTTTTATTTTATGGTTTTCATTGTGTTGGCTCCCAAAATTGCACCCCAAGGAAATGAGCAGCTAATTGGAGTGGGTTGGCTTTGAGGGAGTGATGAACAATGAAAATTTCTTTGTCATTGATAGTCGAGGATTTTTTCAACACTCAACTAACTCAAATTTGGGAGGTGATCAAGAGACACCTTAACAAAGGGGATGGCTTAGCCCTGCTACTTCTAGATCTTGCCTAGACCAAGGTGAGAGGACCTAGTTAGAGGATCTAAATAAAGGAAAAACTTCCTAGCTTGGTTTCCTTTATAATTGGTGTAACTTAATTTGAAGCAAGTGCAACCATAGATATAATACTCACTCATAAGATTTTTCACTTGATTATTGTATGCACTTGACACATCAAATACAAATCAAATAGACAAATAATGAACAACTTCATATATTATGTTTGCATAATAGTATCGACCAAGGGTGCTTAAAATGATATTGGATCACATAATTGGTGGGATTCTCAAGCAAAGCATATTAGTAATAAATAACTCTTAAACACAACTTTTTGCAAAATAAGCATATGTATGGTATGTAGGTATGATATGCTTAGTAGGTATGAAGATAATTGGATGTTTTTAATTGATATTTGAAGGGGGAGGGTAATTACTTTTGTGACTTTGGTATGTTAATGTTCCCATGGAGAGAATCCATCCTTTGATGTGATGCTTGAAAAGAAAAATCAATTTAACATAATCTATGAAATAACATTTGCATTCATTGATACTCAATTTGCACAAATGTTATCAACAGTCTTCAAATCCTAACTATAAATCATGGAGTTAGAATTTAGATAAAGCACTTGTTATATTCATTTCATACACCCAAAATACCCTTAAGGGATAACAATAGCCCTTCAAAAGTGATGTTGCCTTTAGGATTTTACAACCAGACTGAACTATTGTAAAGTATACACTACTCTACAATATTCTCACAATGACCAGAAGAATGCAACAACTTGAAGAAGGACCCTTGCATAATTAATAAAGTAAAACCAGTACAAGATTGTAATATAAACTATATTTCCTTGTTCATTCTTTCAAAACATGAGAAATATGAAAGTATAGTTTTATCAAAATAGAGAGAATCTATTCATGTAAGTTTTAGCAAGGAGACATAAACAAATGCCTTCAAAACTTACTAATGGTTATACAACACAACCACCTTAACTTCCTCACAGAAAATGGATAGATACAAAATGTTTTGAAAAACAAAAAACTAGAACTAGAACTTAAAATTGAACTTGATCAACAAAATTCTACAACTACCCCCATTCTACCTCCCACTCAAAATGAAAGACTTTTACAATATATAGAAGATGAGAGAGAGAGAAAAAGAAAAAAAAAAATGATTTTCCTCTTCAACCACCAACAAGATGCATTAAAATTCTAAAAGGAGCATGGGCAGCCTACCAAGGTCATTCATTCTTGTTGTCTTGCTTGTTGGAGAAGAAATAGGCACCATACTTCATTAAGATGGGTGGTTGAACAATACTAGAACTATAATATTGAATTCTAAGGATGTTTTCTTCTTTTTCCCACAAAACCATCAATTTCTGAATTTGATGATGCCAAAGTGAAGGGATCAAAGAGACCTTTCCAATGATATAAATTTTGCAATATTTGGAGTAGGATCAAAATATATGGCCTTATGAAGTTTTGCGTGTCGGGATGAACATGAGAATGACACATGGTAGCCTTTGATTGGCCTTAGAGATTTCCTCTTCCCACGTGTGATTTTGATTTTCCTTTTCCATGTGTTGGTCTCTTTGATTGGGTCCTTCTTTAGTATTTTCTTCCTTTTACTTTTCTACATTCCTTTGTCCTTGTGAGAAGGTTTGTTCCTTAATGAAAAATGAGCCAATAAGACAATGCCACACTCCTTCACCTTGTCAGAATATTATTAGCCCTTATGAAGCATGATCCATGAGAAATCTCCATGCTCCTTGCTAATGTTAGTATTTCTTTTACCTCTTCCGAGGAGTGTGAAGTTCTAGCCAATGAGGAAGCTTCACACTCCTCATGAATGTCCAGTCATGTCAAACCTATTAATAACCTTGATGCTGAAACCTTTGAAGCATGAGACAATAGGAAGCTCTGTTACTTCGATGTCGAGTCTTTTTGATAGCCCCTTTCGATTGTCCATGAAACACAAGCTAATAGAAAAGCTCCATGTATGACACGCATTCACCTTTCATTGGTTATGCCTTCACATCACAATTTCCATCTTGGGCAGACTTAAAACATTTTTGCTTCATAGAATATTGCCACGTATCCTACCTTGACCACCATAACCACCCAAACCCACATGTTATTGAGCTTATTTTATTCTATGGACTTAAGGCCTATGAAAATATGAATGGCTTGAGACTTCCACGATGTCGACATGTGCCTTTTCTTTAACCATTTGATCTTCTACCATGTGGCCCCTACCATGATTTTTTGCTTTGAATTTGATGGATAAATACATTCGTAAAAAAAATTTAAACATAACCTACTAATGAATTAGCCTTAATCTCCCACACAGGTTTTGAATTCCAATGGCCGATGCTTTTGAGAGGTGGAATTTGACATCTGTATGAACATTTTTTTATTAAAATGACTAAGTCCATCTTAATTGAGTTATTTGATCATGCAACTTTATACTTTATACTTGGGCTGCATGCTTTTGGGCCTTCAGAGCTTCGTATTTTGGAGAAAATGAATCATTCAATGTTGATTTCAGGTTCTTTGTGAAATATGTAAATGTATCTCGATCACCCACAAGTTAAAATATTTTATACCTTGATCAACCCATCCATTAACTAGTTCCACTGAATCCTTTCTTTTTACTTTGATAAGGCACATAAATCATTACAAATTGACAATTTTCCCTTACTCAGACTGATCTTTGAAGTACGGGGAACAATATGAAGCATTCGGATAAGTTTACATTTATAGAAAGTGAAGGAAAAATATCATCTTGATCCAAGGAACTGGAATGAGCACCAACAATGGCTCCTACTCAGGGATGGGCACCCCTATGGGTGCCACAAGAATAAAGACAAAGACCAAATGCCTAGTCCATTGGGTAAGGAGTCGGGGAAACAAAACACATAGGGCTTCCTAAATAGATACATAAATAGGCCGAGGGAAAACTAACAACTAAAGAAACCTGGTCACTATAGACCAGAGCACAAAAAGGGAACAATAACACAAATAAAACACAAATTCAAAATTATACACTATACAAAAATCATACCTGATTGACCGCTTTAGTCCAAGAAATGTTTGAGATGCCCATCATTAATGGGAAACTCCAACATATGTCCTTATAAGCCTTTCGAAAGAAAGTATGTTCTCTAACCCTGATATCAATAGAATATGGTCCCATCCATAGGGCATCAAATTTTCCATGTTTTCCCTTGTCTTCATGTCTGTTGTCCCATAATAGGACCAAGTCTCCAACATTGAAAACTCTTGGAGTGACCTTCTTGTCAAATATTTTCTTGAGTTTTTCTCTAACTTGACATGTCTTTGATGGGACTCTCTTCTTTCCTCATCTAATTCCATAATTTGATTGATCCTTGTTTCATATGGACTTACTTCTTCCCCATCTTCAAATTTTTGTATGAAATGATATGCAGAAAGTTATAAGTGCAAGGGAAAAAGGGATTGAATTCCATAAACTAGCTCAAAAGGAATCTTTCCAGTAGACCTCTTGGTGGTAACTCTATCTACACATAGTGTAAATTTTAGTTGCTCACCCCATTTCCTTTTGTTTGTTTCTATTGTTCTTATGAGGATCTTAAATAGGTTCTTATTACTTGATTCTTCTTGGACATTTCCTTGAGGATTATAATTTGATGCATAATCCAAATTTATTCCATATTCCTTGCACATTGTTGCCAATGGTTTAGCTCTTTGAAATCTCATGGCATTGTCAGCAACTATCTTGGTGGGAACCCCAAATCTACAGATTATGTTATTGAGAATAAAATCCATGACTATTTGATGATTTTCTTTTTGGGTAGGAATGGATTCAACCCATTTGGTAAAGTAATCAATGGCTACTAATATCCACTTATGACCATCACTTGAAGAGTATGATATTTCACCAATAAAATCCAATCCCATTTTTTGAATGGAGCTTCCGCATAAACATGCTACAAGGTTCGGGCCCCAAATGCTTTTAATCTTCTATAAAAATGTTGACAACTCTTACATCTTTGAACTAATAGGAAGTATCTTTGAACAATGAAGGCCACCAATAACTTGCCCTCAAAATTTTATGAGTAGTGACTCTCCCAACAAAATGACCTCCACATACTCCTCCATGAAATTCCGCAATTATCTTAGGTGCCTCTTCTTTAGTGATACATCTTAGAAAAAATCCCTCTGGATTCTTCCAAGCTATTCCATGATCAATAAAATATACTTTTGGGAAACCAACTTGAGTGTCCTCCTTTGATTCTTGTCTAAGTGCATAGGACAATTCAAATTTATCAAGTAGTAGATAATATCTTTATACCAAGATGAGGTAATTACCTTTTCATGAGGGTGTGGCCCATCTTCTTCAACACTATGTATCTCAACTACATGTAGATTTCTCTCTGCCATCAACCTTGCTAAGGCCTAGACCCCGCACCAACTTGGTAGTTTATATGTCCATGTCATATTCTTGAAGCTTGTTAACCCATCTACACCTTTTGTTGGATACTTCCATCTGAGACAAGATGTCATTTACCATTGTGTGAGGTACATATGATATTATCTTTAAACTAAGAATATAAGGTCTGAATATCTTGGTTTCTTTGACTAGAGAGAAATCTTGCTTTTCCATGATAGAATACTTCAGCTCAGATCCTTGCAAAGCTTTGCTAAAAAAATGCAAAATATTTTCATGACCTTATTCATTCTTTTGTAACAACACAAAGGCAATAGTGAATTCAGAGGAAAACAAAAAATCTTAAAATATTTTCTATAATCGGGACTAGCCAACACATGAGTAGTTTTGAGTGCATCCTTCACTCCTTTGAAAGCTTGGGTCACTTCATTACCCCATTTGATCACCTGATCCTTTTTTAACATATTGGTGATTAGTAAAGTGATTTCAGCAAAGTTAGAAATGAATCTTATTATAAAATTAACTTTCCCAAAGAAGGACTGAATACCTTTCTTTGACTGGGGGATAGGAACTCTTGTCAATAGCTTCTACTCTTTTGGATCAATCATGACTCCTTGGTGAGATACTATGTGTCCAAGCAATTTGGCCTTTTATGCCAAAATGGCATTTCTTGGATTCAAAGAGATTTCGTATTCCCTACATCGAATAAAAATTTCTCCAAATGTAGCAAGTGATCACCTCTATTTCTAGAAAAAATGGTGATATCATCTTGATACACAAAAATGAACTTATTTATAAATCTTGCAAAGGCAACGTCCATTGCTCTCTCTGAAATGTTGCACCAACATTCATTAGTCCAAAATGGCATTCTAACATACACATAAGTACCCCATGGAGTAGTGAATGTAGTTTTATACTGTTATGACTCTTTGACCATAACTTGATTGTATCCTGAGAAACCATCTAAGGTAGATAAAAAAATTGATCTTGTTACCTTTTGCAATAAATTTTCCATATTTGGAAATGGGTAATTATATTTAAGTGAAGTCCTATTCATATTTATAAAATCAATGCAAATCCTTATGTCTCCATTCTTCTTTCTCACTGGTACTAAATTGGCTACCCATGAAGAATATCTAGTAGGCTTTATGATGCCACCATCTCAAAACTTATTCAATTCTTCCTACATCTTGGTTGTAAGAATAGGGTTGATAGGCCCATGATTACTGTCATAAAGGCTTAATATAGGGTTCCAATGGTATCTCATGCTAAAAAAATCCTCCCTGTAAGCCTTTAACTCAAAATAAAACCAAGTAAAGAAGTCTTGATACTTTCTTAACAACTTAGTATAAGCCTCTCTTTCTTCCTTATTCAGATTACTCTCTAACCATCATTAGGATCTTGATGAACCCAAATTAACTCCACAATATCTCTTGGAAAAGTAGCAGAATTTACAAACTACTCTATCAATACTATCAAAGGAAGATTCTAAACTAACTAACCCCCTTGGGATTACATTATTTTTTAATTGAATTACTTTTTTTCCAAAGAGGGCTTCCCTCCCCTCACATACCTCTACCATAGGTTCCAAATCAATGATCTAGTCAGTGAACTCACCTTGGCAATTTATAAATCTTTTGATGTGTGAATAATCATCAAATACTTACCAGTGTTGAATATTATCAGGTACAGAAGGTTGAATCAATATTTCCACTTCAAAATTATTATAAGGGGATGAATCCTAGTTGTCATAATGTGAACCCAAGACTGTTAATCTATCAGCTGCTACATTTTGTCTTCTCTCATAGTACTCAATATTGAATGAATCAAAACATTCAATGAGATCCCATACTGTATTTATGTACTGTTTTAACCTCTGATTTTTTTCTACATATAATTTTCTTACTTGCTTAATCACCAACTCAGAATCCCCTTTAACTAGGAGGTCTTTTATCCCATGTCTCCAAGAAATTCTCAATCCTAACAAGAGTTCCTCATACTCAACCACATTATTGGTGCATTCAAAATTCAATTTAAAAGAAAAATTGAAAGACTCGCTATTTGGAGAACTCAACACCACTCCTGCCCCATTACCACTACTTGAGCATGCTCCATCAAAGGTCATGGTCTAAGGGACCGTCAGTCTTCAAACTGAGAATTTTCATCCATACATTGGTCTTCAAAATCATCATTGCCTATAAAATTCTCCATGTCTACATAAAAAAATTACTTTATAAGAGGCATTGTTAGGATCCTCAATGAGGTGTAGCATTTTATCTTCTTTGTACAACTTGACCAATTTCCCTTCTAGTGGTAAAAACATAGGACATATCCATTTGGACATTGCCACCCACACTAGCTACCCACTTTCTTGACAACACCATCCCCATTTGGCACTACCATGGGTAAAACCCTCTACAAAAAGATTAGTGGTTAGATTAAAGTGTAATCCATACATGTTAGCACTACTTTTAAGAGGCCTCAAACCACATGTTGTTCTCACATGACATATGATATCTATATGGATGTAACTATCTTTAGAAACTTGTTCACTTGCTAATGCTTTGTAGTGGGTTTGCATGCTTCTACTTGAATTGTATTTAAGGGCTTGTGTTTTGGGATGTTGAATGTAATGAGCTAAAAATAAATCAAAAACATAAAATATAACTAGGTAAGTGGTTGATTTCCTTTATTTATCACTTAGACACGTGCTTGGTAGATCCATTTTATCCTGATAGTACCCGTGTGATTATAGGTTGGTAATATTCCTTTACCTCAACTATGTTACACATAAATTTCATGAGCATATCATCTAAAAATAGCCTCAAAAATTTAGTTTTTATTAATCCACTTGATGGTATCCACAATAAGATTATGAATTAAAAACTTCCTATAATCTTTACTATAGCTAGATGCTCATGAATGATGCCATAAAATGAAATGAATTTTCATCTAACTTATCCATTAAGAGCACAACATTATTATCATCCAATAACTTTGTAATCCTAACTTTTGAAAATAATAAAATAATCTTAGGATAAAACAAATCCAAATGTATAATAGAAACCACCATAGAAGAATAAACGTCCATCAATGCTTTCTTTGACTTGGCTAAAATAGTGTTTACAACTATTAAATCACCAATACTAATTAGGGGTATGTTTGGGAGAAATATCCTTTAACTACATCAATTATGGTGGCCTACTTGTGTTAAGTTTTTGCAACAACCTTCAAAATATCCCTAACATTATTCAAATGGTCTCCATCTACTCTTTATCTCTCGATACATATATGAAATTATTGAACATTGTCTAAGATCCATTTGAATTTTAATGTATAGAGTGTGAGGAGATAATATCTTTGCACTTGTGGTTGTTGTATCTTATCTTATTGGCATTGTTGAGGTTGTAACTACCTATTTTTAGCATTAATGATGTTTAAGGGATCATATGCCAATTTTGTGCCTTGACCTCTCTTTCTCTTTCTTATCAATGAAAAACATCCTCCTCTATTTGTAAGAATTTATCTTGTACACCCTTCCTAATCCCACACAAAAATAAGCACTTATTACCATTACATCACACCTCTAGTATATTATTATATGCATGATTTCCAAGTGTGAAGATTATACACTTGGTGACACCTTTTCTTAGTCCTCTTTACTGGTTTTGACTAACTTTGATTGTGACTTTGCCTCTTATTACTTGCATGTACATCTTTTGGTCATGTCACAGGGATCTTTGTCCCCATTCTTGGTGATGTTTTTTTTCTTAGGTTTGGGATAGTATCACTTAGTTGGGACACTACGCCCAAGCATTAGTGTCCTTTTTGGGAATTGTTGTCCATCTTACTTTATTTTCTAACTTGTCAATTTCTTCTTTATTTTGGGTCTTTTCTTATCTTTATTTCATGACCTAGGTCGGCTTTTGGTGTCACTAAGTGTCAAATTTCAAACAAGGAATTCATATATATACACAACCTACTAACTATTATTAAGGGCGGACATTTTTGGGTTATCACTCTCTATCTACTATCTACAAAAACAACACTCAAGGATTACATTTTGGGTTGCATTATTCACTACATAGGAGGGTTTATTCTGAATTCCATTTCACACATTCATCTTGGAGGGAAATTAGTTGTATCATATTATCTTGGTGCAACTGGCATAAGGGAAACCTAGTTTCAAGGGACATAATTTAAATCACACATTCATAACAACTACATAGAATCTAAAATGTAGTATAGTGCTCGGTGATAATCACATTGGAGTAACTCTTGAAGTTTAGTCTCGAATCATGCATATGCATTATTTATTTCATCTAATGTTTTCTTGATATTTGTGTAGGTATCTAGGGTTTTTTTATAGGTACATGTGCAATACAAGAACCCTACAATAAATTGGATGAGACAAACAATAAAAGGAAGAAGCTAAGTTTAGACCCTAAAAAGACCGAAGCGAGTTATTGTAAGGATACTAGTGCCTAGATTGGAAACTAGCGTTCTAGGTGGTCCTATTCTACTATGAACGCTCATGTCTCAAGAACTATCAGTCTCCATTTTCTATTCAAAGTCGACATAGTCACAGATCCATCCATCCTGTTCCAGTCATCTTCTAGCCCAAAATCAACCCAAATCTCCTACCACAAGATAAGTCATTCTCATTTTCCTATCTTATATACTTACTTGTACTTTGTATGCTAGATCTTGTTTGTTGTTTCTATATTCATTTGATCTTAGTTCTATTATAAAGATTTAAAATTCTTTAAATCGAAGTATCTCTCTTAAGTTTCTTACCAACACTAACAAATTTTAATTTGATCTCAAAAGGATAATATAATGGCTTTTGTGTTATTTTAACTAATTTCCTCTTCATCATTTATTATTATATCAATACATTATTAGATTCAGATGAATCTTATATGACATATGTGGATTAAAATTCTATGGAAGCTAAAACACTAATGGATACCATGGATGTGCCATGAACATCCCAAGAAACAAATAGTGTGATAACCTATTTTGGCACATTGATGACAATGGTAGGAAGTGAAGAAATGGGTGGAAAATACATGGTCATGAGTGGAATAGTGGGCTAGACCAAAAAGGTAAGTTGGGACATGGGAATTGAAGATGGAATATGGATATACCAATATATTCCACTAGATGTGAGAAAATCCATATAAGATAATTTTTGGCTTAGATCATTAAGACACCCAAAATTTGCCACACTAAAATCACTCCTAGAGCAAAAAAATCATACTAACACCTCCTTCACTTAGTAATTAATAAATATTCATTAATTAATTGAAATCACCTTCTTCACATTTAATTCCAATCATATCCCATGGATAATTAATCACTTTTAATCCTAATTAAAAAATATCTATTCTACATCTCCCACATTCATCAAGATCAACCTATATCCCAAATCCAAAATCCATATTAAAAACCTCACAAGAGTACCAAATCAGACCTTATTCTCATGAGAGCTTTCTACTCTTGAAAAAATTGCTAATTTGGGAAACCCTTATTGACGTACGATGTTTTCAAAGCTAGATATTGCTTCCAATTTAGACATAGTCCTTGCATCATCAATCTGTCATTGTAACTACACTACCATTATCTTGCACAAATGTTTAATGAGCATCTAAAATTGGAATTGCATCTACTCAAAAAACGAAAGTTTGAATGTTCTTTGATTTATGCATGTTTTGTGATTTCTCCTTTTATTGCTTCATCTTGATGTTAGAATAGGGTTATAATTTAAGTTTTTATGTTGTAAGATCTTAGTTTTATGTTGTAATCTAACCCTTAGATACATATGACACACCTAGCAGGACACCTATTTGTCCTATTTTTATTTTTCTTAAGTCTTTGTAACTTTTGGTATTGTTGAGTTCTTATTGTAGGTGCAAGAGGTGTCACTATGTCAAAATTCCATCTTTGCTTTAAAACTTGTAGGTTTTGATCTTTTTTCTTAGATGTCATGTTGTTATGCGTAGTAGTGCCTTCGATATTAGGTATAATACCTTCACTCACACTAGGGGCACATCTTCTTTAACCATCTAGTTTGTATCGTTCGATGCCTCTCGCTCAAACCTTTAACAATTTTTCTTTTGTAATAGTGTGTTTGATCGGTATTGTAACACCTATACTTCTAACACTATTTTTTTGAGGTTTTAGCGCTTTTTCCTCTAAATTAATGCCTTTACTTTTTTATTATCTTGTATCTTGTAGGGTTGTATTAATTTTTTCTAATTGTTTACCTTATGGGATTAATGCCTTTATTACTGTGGTCACATTTTATCTTTGTATTTGTGGATATGTGCATAGTTGTAACATATTTAATTTGACAATTAGTTTTTATAAAACATTTATAAAACGTTTTAACTTTTGTTATGTTTATTTGCACCTCTAATACACTTTATGACACCTCCAACTTCTACCTACCAATATTTGGGATTAACACCTCCGCTTAGGTAGGTAATGCCTTCACCCTTATTTTAGCACTTGCTCTCATACTCGTAACACTTCTACTTTTGCACTATTTTTTTGGTTTCAACACCTTTACTTACAGTAGTATCAATCTCTACTATGGTATCAGTACATCTACTTTGTGTATTAGTGTTCTTGAATTTTGCACTTTTCATCATTTTTGTCACTTCATGCTAACTTGCAGTATTGTTTACTTTGCTTTTATAGACTACTAATCCTTTTTTAACATCTTAATCATGTGTCAAAGACAAAAATAAAACAAAGTACTAATAAAATTGTGTGATTTTCATTTCTTTATCATTTAGTGCACTTTATTTATCATACTTTGCTTATCGTATTATTTATTCAATTCATTTGCTTATCGTATTTATTAATCAACATGTTTACTTAATCAAATCATTTTTTATTGTACTATTTATTCAACTAATTTTATTTTGTGTTTTTTTGTGTTTTTTGAACCTCATCTCAAAATTCTATGCTCTTTCCACCCACCATGAGGTGACCTTGGGAAACATAAATACTTTATACATTTTTTTACCTTTCGTAGGGTTTGGTGAAGTTATGACCAAGCCTTTTGGACAAATCTCATGTACCGGTGGGCTATATAAATTTTCACAAGGAGCTTTTTTTTTTCCAAAACAAGATTTCACTTTTTTATGACTCTTGTGAAGTAAGGCATGCATTTATTGCCAATACCCTAGCCTTAGATAGTACCCCATATAGTAGGAAGTGTTGATTTTGGTGTAGCTCCACTAAATTGGTTGCAATGAAGGAAAGGGGATTTTATCCTTCAAACCACACCATTAAACATTGCTACCTAATTTCATATACTTGGGCCTCACCTACTAAAATGTATATCGAGGATGCCCCTAGTAACCTTGTTGATCCTATCTTAGTTGGCCATCTTGAATAACATAGGTTGTGTTTGTTTGACTCCCCTTAAACTTGTATTTGAAAAACACAAGGCGTGAAACTTTTTTGAGTCAAAATTGGTTATTCAAAGAAAATAACTTAAAAATTTGTCTCGAATCTAAACTTTTTCTCAAAACAAATGATTTGAAACCCTATCCAAGTCAAAACCTAGTTTTTCAAACCTCAAACCTTGAAACTTTGTTTGATCAAAGAAAACAACCCGAAAATTTTTTCAAAATTAAACCAATATTTGTAAACATAAAAACCCAAAAATCAAGTCAAGTTTTAAACACAATGACTCCTATAATGCGAAAAAATATTAAATTTCTTGAGTTTGATCCCTTCTTGGAACAACATAACCCATATGATGATGAGGCTAGTCACATAGATCAAACTCAAAAATGAGGACATGATTTCTTTAAAGAAAATCATTCCCAAATAGACCAATTATTATTCTAAAACAATGATAATGTCCTTTTATTAATAAAATTTAGAGTTAATCTCCCTGCTGATTTTGATCCAACATTCCTCATGAATATCATTCCTAAGGAAGAAACAATAAAATTGGAACCAGTAGAGTACATATGAGGATCCATAGAACATAAATGACCCATCGACGTATACATACAAATCAAAACCTAATGAAAAATTTAATGCAAAAGAGCCTCTAAAATTCCACAAAACCATGCATACTAAAATCCATAAAATAAACATTAATTGCAGCAAGGAGAAAGAGGTTGAAGGCCAACTACATACTTCTCACAAAGAAAAATTAACCATACAAGATCAAATTGAAAGCTTAAGTCACCAATCGGCCAATCTAACATCTCATGTAAGCTTTGAAAAATAAAAAACTTCATCTAAAACACAAAAACCAAATAGTCAAGGCTTTGGCCTGAGTAATCTAGCTATATCATAATCCCATCAATGCCAACCCATGGTAAGTCATTTACATAAGAATGACAATCATTAAAGGATGCACTATACATCATGGTTACATTAAAAATATTATTTTGAGGAATTATGCCCTTATTCCTTTGATACGTAAATTTTATGCATCCCTTTTCTTCCAAATTTTGACTATTCAAAGTTTGATATATATCGTAGAAAGGGTGACCCTAGGGATCACACCAAGGTCTTTTTCATGGCATGCCAAGAAGTTGCATATAGTGATAAATATCTTTTACGACTATTCCCTCATAAATGGTTTCTACACCTTCCTGGAGGGTCTCTCACAACATTCGTAAACTTATCATTGAATTTTATCTTTCAACATGGACACAAATGTCACCATGTTAGACCTTTCGTGTCATAATGAAAACTTCTTGACATTCTTGCAATGGTGGAGAGGCTTGACAAGTAATTTCCCTTACTTCATTCCTAAAAATATGGTTAGCATCTTTGTGCCTAACCTACATCCAAAAATAGACTTCCACCTTAAAATACATTATATTGACATATTTGAGGAGGTTATAGAAAAGGTAATATAAACATAAAATCCCTCTTCACAAAGGGAAACATTAAACCATTTATCCCAGATTATGAAAAAAAAACAAATAGATAAATATAAATACTATAATTGTAACAATAATTTTGTAAATGATGGAGTTACATACTCTAAGCACATATAGGTGGTTTAAAACACCCCTCACTAGATTATTTCTTGGGGATGCCCAAATAGGAAACTAAATGTAGAGAATACACACCCTAGGGTGAGTTATTATTTGTTGTCTTCCATTAGATCGAAATGATCAATATGATAGCATTTCCACACATAAATTTGTTTGATAAAACTAAACCTAACCCATATGGTATAAGGAAAATGAATATTGTAATTATAATTGTGTGAAATGTCACTCAACAAAGATGTATAAAACTGGAATACTAGATCTAGGACTTTCCATACTATGGGTATATTGAAATAGACAGACAAATGCCCCTAAATCTCAAAACCACAAACTTGTTATATATAAATACCCTTTTTCTAAGCATGATAAAATCAAATAGAAACCATATCAAGGCAAGACCTCCCAAAGTAACAATACAAATCATGTGGCCATAAAAGCTTCATATCCTTTTGACTTTATCATTAGATTCATCCCTTAAATTAAACATCACATAGAAACTATCAAAATAAATAAACAATAATGCACCATTACAACATGACATAATTAGATCACTCTCCCACAACCTCCTCTACCTACTCCATAAAGTCAATATGATATCCTATAATAACTTGAGAAGAGTCTGACATAGTTATCCATCTTGGATCATCTCAAAACATTTATTGTTCATAAGGAAATCCTTTATAAAACACTCCAAGATTAAAGAGTCCCTAAATATATTAACCATTCATGCTCCAAGGACTTTGTTTCACAAACCCCCACTCAACAAAATGTATTAATCCAATGTGATGATCCTCGGGATAATTACATTCACAATCTTCCCTTATACATTGAATCTATAATCATCCATTGTAAGGTTAACATGTATTTTCTAACAATGGATAAGGATTTAATATTTACACTTTTTAGCTCATCAAACACTTAGGCCACCATGATTCAAAGCATTGAAACCTAATATCATAACCATAAAATCATATGATAATAATGAGTGACAATCTATACGCATGATCACTCTTCTCCTTCAAGTCATGCATTCACATGTGAAACTTGGTTTTATTTTATCATTTTGGAACTTCCTTATAACATTCCCATTAGATACCTATGGATTCACACCATACAGGTCATCCCCTCTACATATCATCAATTCATCAAACTCCAAGTCTAGGGAAAAGAATTTACGATCCTAATTGATCCTCAAACCTTCAAATTTTGTATATCATTAGAGGACATTAAAATAAATCATGCATCTCGATAATAAATTGATATTTAGATGTATAATATGAAGCTTCTTCCTCCTATATTCATCCTAACGCATTACCCTCTTCATCTAAAAATCTTGATGCATTTTCATCTTCACCAATACTCCCCCTTGGATTCTAAGTCGAATATAATATCATCGACCAATGTGGAGAGTATGAACTCTACCATGCCCTCCTTATAAATTATATTCCTTTGTCATCTAAAGCCATGACATAACCCAACACTATTTAGATAAATTTCCAAGTTTTCATAGTTTTGGAACATTTTTAAAGACATGTTCCTTGAAGATGAACATCTAGATGTCACTTTTAGCTTATGGTTACACAATGGAAGCTTATCATCTTGTTACAAATATCCCAAATATACCATTCCAAATAGGATAATAGACAAAATTATTTATAAAGGGTTTAAATGTGTAATTTATGAACAAGGCTTCCATGAAACTATCCAAACTCATGAAAAATGTGAGTAATTATGGCATTGGGATTAAACTATATGGTGGTGAACTTGATGGAATTAGTGTCACCTCTTTAGATAGAAAAATAAGTCTTTTGAAATTAAACTAGGACCCCCTTATAGCCTTTATAAGGATATTGTCTCCACAAACCTTTCTCATGATAATTTCATCTTCATCTTTCATCAAACCTATCCTACCTAGAATTATAATACCCCTTCCTCATTTATTAGGACCGACAGAGTCACATATCAATCGATTCCATTCAAAATTAGGAAGTTATAACATAATTCCTAAGAGTCTCGAGATGATCTTTTTGGCATGTGTGTGCTAGTTTTTCATTGATGTAAGAGGCACATTAATGAAAAAGGATGATGTTTATGGGTGTAAGAATAGCTTAGAATTATGATGTCTTGGGAAAACAAGTTGTGACATGGTTACAAGAGTGGAGAAAGGTTAAAATTTCTTAGCCTAGTAGGCCTAATCAGTACATGTGATAGTACATGGTGGATTGAGAAAGCATGGTAGAGGCATGGAGAGTATGAGGATAATGTGTTAATCCACTCACATAAGACTCAAATTTTGATTGCAAGGTGAGAGAAGGGTTTGTAGGTCTTCATCTAGACCTAGTCTAGGTGTTTGGTGGCCTAATGGAGCATGATCATCAAGTGAAGAGAATAATGGGACCATGAGGTAATGTAGATGTGTGAGAAATGTTATCTCAAAGGTGTTAGGGAATTTTGAAGAGGTTTTAAGATGACGTATGATGTTCACCTACTCTATTTTAGTCCAAACATGACTTATTCCAACGACTTAGTTATACAAGTCTTAGTGGTTGAGAAGATTTAGAGAAGAATATGATTAGATGAGAATTGAAGAAGATGAGAGAGGTTGTAATGGTATTATGGGAAAAGTTTAGGGCATTATGTTGTGATTTTCTCAAGATATGAGTTTTTTTGCTATATCGAGCTCAAGAAGGCAAGTTTTCTATCTCAAAGTGAGATAAATAATATTGGTTGGCATATGTAAAATTGCATGGGGACCTGATCCTTTCAAGGATGTTGAGTCAAGGAGTTAAGAAGATCTAGGAGTTAGAATGAGGTTAAATAAGGGCCTAATATTTAAGTACGATTGCTAAGAAGTCAAGGAGGTCAAAACCCTCCATAAACCCTACTTTATGAGAGATAGGAAAAATATTCTTTGTGTGAGTTTTAAATGTATTAGATCATCAAATGTGATGATTTGAGTATGGATAAGACTCTCCTAGCTTTTAGATGGTGGTCGTTTGCTGGATATGACTCTCATTTTCTCCTATCTCTCAATGGTTTTCTAGTTGTTATAGTGAATGTAACACTCTAAAAGTCTTTAGTTTGGCACATTGTTCAAGTGTCATTGTTGATATTTTATAATTGACGCCTCATGGAACCGAATCGATACTACCCAAATCTATGTGGGAATAGATTTTATCATATGTTTTTTCCTGTCTAACCACCCTAGTCCTTCATGACTACATCGGTCGAGTGATGTCTCTTAAGAGTCCTTAGAGAGAAAAATAATTGAAATTTGATGGAATAGTTCTTATAATCCATGGCAATTGATTTTTTAAATGAAACCTATAACTAGACATTGGGTCAATCTATAAAATCCTCTCCCAATTTCTCCAAGATCTTGATAGTGTTCTTGTTGTCAAAGTGAATGTAATGCTTCAAAAATCTTCAATTTGACTCAATGTTCGGGTATCACAAGTGATATTTTGTAATTGACACCTCATGGAACCAAACTAAAACACCCACATATTTGGGTGGGTAGGTAGATACTATAAGAGATGTCATTTCTTTTCTCATCCATCTTGTTCCTTCCCGACTACATCGGTTTGATAATGTCTCTTAAGATCCTGAGAAAAATACATCAAAATTTGATAGCGAAGTTCTCACAATCTATGGTGCCTAGAAATGTCTCATTTGAACCTATATCTAAACATTGGGTCCATATACAAAATCATGTCCCATTTTCTCCCAAGTACTAATGTTTTTCTCATGGTTATAACAAACACAATGCTTGAAAACTTCAATTTGAGTTAGTGTTAGGGTGTCACAAGAAATATTTTATAATCGACACTTCATGGCACCAAGTTGTTAACATCCACACCTTTGGGTGGGATGTTATACACTATCAAAGGTGTCATTTTTATTCCAAACCATCTCATTCCTTCTCAGCTACGCCAATCAAAAGATGTAGTTTAAGGGCTCTGAGAGTAAAAACTATCAAAATTTTCCAAGAAATTTATTATCTTATGTGGCACCTATGAATGTCCCATTTAAACCTAAAGGTGGCATTGGTTCCATCTATAAAACCTCTCATTGTTTCTACTAGGTATTGATGGTTTTATCATGGTGGCAATGAACATAACACAACAAAAAGTGTCAATTTTCTTGGGTGTTCGGTTGTCCACGGTGATATGTTTCAATCTGCACCTCATGGTACTAAACCATCAATGCACCCACATCTAGGTGGGCTAGTAGAAGGTACCACAGAATCATTTTTCTTCCAAATGATACCAATCCTTCCTAGACACATCAATTTGACAATGACTTTTACGAGCCTTGAGAGCCAAAAATGTCAATCTTTGATGGAAAACTTCTCAAAATTTGTGGTATTTGGGAATTTTTCATATAAATGTACTGATTGGTATTAGGTCCAAATATAAAATCCTCTCTCATTTATCCCAAGTCTTAATAGTTTTCTCATGGTCGTGGTGAATGCAATGCTACAAAAAGTGTCATTTTGCTTGATTTTTAGGTGTCTAAAGTGATATTATGTAATCCACATCTTATGGAACCAAAATAAAAATGATCACATGTTTGAGTGGGATTATAGATGCTTATCCTTCTTATGTAATCCTTATCCTTCTTGGCTACATCAATTGGACAATATCTCTTAATAACCATGAGGGTAAAAAATTGTAAAACTTTGATGTGTAAGTTCTCCTAATCCATGGCACATGGGAATGTCTCATCTAAACCTACATCTAGGAATAGGGTCCATCTATAAAACACCACTTATTATCTCCCAATACCGAACATTTTTGTGTGGTTTCAATAATTTAATGCTCCAACGACTTCACTTTACCTTAGCAAGATTGTGACACATGATATTTTGCAATCAACACCTTGTGAAATAAATAGAAAATGCCCACATGTCCAAGTGGATGGTACATGTCTATAGAGGTCACATTTAGCTTCCCAAACATCCTAGTCATTCTTGACTACATCGGTGCGATGATGTCTCTTAAGAGCCCCGAGAGAAAAAAATTATCAAAATTTAATGGGTAAGTTTTAGCAATGTGACACATATTAGAGTCTCATCTAAACCTACATCTCAACATTGGGTCATCTAAACAACCCTATCCCATTTTTTCCCATCTCTCAATGATTTTTTCGCAGCAGTGGTAATGAATGAAAAAATTGCAAAAATAAACAATTTGCTTATGTATTTGAGTGTCTAAGGTGATAATGTGCAATCGCACCACACGGCACCAAATTGAAAATGTACACACATTTGGTGTGTTTTTAGAAGCTATTAGAGGAATCATTTCACTATCCAAGAATTCTAATCATTCCTTTGTTACATCAATCTGATGACATCTCTTAAGATCCATGAGAGAAAAAAACTATCAAACTTTTATGGGTAAGCTCTCACAATTTGTGGCACATAAAAATATCTCGCCCGAACTTACAACTCAACATTAGATCAATCTACAAAAGCATATCTCGATTTCTCTCATCTCTTCGTATTTTTATTGTGGTGTTAGGGAACAAAATGCTATAAAATGTCATTTTTCTTTAGTGTTGGAGTGTATAAGGTGATATTTTGCAATCTGTGCCTCATGGCACCAAACCAATAACACATACATGTTCGGGTGAGTTGATAGGTACGATATGAGGTATTGTATTGTTGCCTAAACATCTTGATCCTTCCTAATTACAATGGTATGGAGAATTTTTGTGTGTTGTAGTCACTCTCAAGTGGAAGTAAAATTTTGATTGGCATACACATACCCTTCATGCATGTAATTTAATCTTGGATTAACTAACTTTTCAATGTAAGTCCATGCTAAATACCAAACTAGGTGGTTGTAAAGTCGAGTTACACTTTTTTGACATATTGTAGCCTCTCTTAAGTGGAGGTATAAGATTTATTAGCATTATAATATCAAACCTATGTGGGTTTTGATCTTGAGACTTGAATTACTTGTGAATGTTTAAGATTTTGTGGCATTGGCATGTCCTTCCCACATAAATTTGATCCCATTTCAACTAAATTGTCATGTAGGTCCACACCAAAACAAAATGTTTGGTAAGGAACTTATTAAATTTTGGTGTATTTTGGTCAATCTCAAATGGAGGTAAAAATGTAGACACTCAAATTTGGTATTTTCACTTTGACAACCCTTGATTTGATTATGAACTCTTGTTATGCTAGACATAACTTTTCCATTCCCGCTTAGCACTTTCTAAGGTCCATTGTTTAGTTTGTTTATCTTTACACACTGACATGTCGACACATCTTAAGAATTCAATACATTGATTTTATAGAAATACATCCTTTTACTAGATCCATTCTTCATTCATCATGTTCCCTACTCATGTCTAGGACTATACAAATTAGTCAAGGTTCTACCATATGGTCTTAACCTCTTTGTATAGTCTTGGACTAACATGTATTCCAACTACACTTCCAATTTAAAATATTTCATTGGGTCTTATACTTCCTCTAGGTTGGTCTTTCTTAGAAAAACCATCTACTGAACCCTATATAAGCAAGTAAACCCTACCTCATTTGCTAACCTAGAAATCCTAATGAAATACACTAGAACACTCACTTCATACACTTGCAAAAAGGCATCCAAAGCTCCCTAAATATCATAATTGCACATCTAAATTCATTAGGGCATAATCCACATCAGGTTTGAAGCTACAAACCAGATCAAGGTAATGTATCTCTCATCTACAAGCATCCAAACATCCTCTCTCAAGTTTTTTAGTAAGATCCAAGTCAAAGAAAACATGGTCAAAGAAAATGCCAAATCTGATTGATTTATCTAGATATCACATGCTAGGTGGAGAATGACGTGTGGTTTGAGGCCTTTTTAGAGTAGTGTCAATGTCATGGTGCACGGGGGTTCCCACAACCCTTATAATGTTTTTTTATTAGGAATATTCATTCATGGCTAAGGTTTGAGATGATGATCAATTCACATAGAGAACTTCCTTACATGTGTGAAAACTAGGGTTTGACAATGACATGCAAATCTAGGAAGGTGAACAACCCGAGAGAGTTGTATAAATTATCTCAGAGCAATTCCAAAACCATACAAAACGTCTTGGAGTCTATGATATGGTTCTAACCATGTTATGTGACCCTAGCCTCAACATTATTGCGGTCTTAATCAGGTTTGTGAAGGTTTCTCAAGTTTAGTTCTCCCAGTTTCTATGTTGTACGGTCTCAAATATTTTTATAAATTAGATATGGCAAGTTAAATTCCTCTATACTTTATTTTTGTACTTTCAATTACATGTTAAGTGGTGTGTTGTAGTCTTTCTTATTTGATTTGAGTTGTAAATTTGATTTAGTGTTTATATTGTATCATCCTTGTTAAATAAGTAGTTAACTCTAATTATTTCACCATTTTCTTTAAGTTTTTTAGACAAAAAGATAAGGGTGTTGGCCAAGGAGGAATACTTGTTGCGATGGTTGGTTTGAAGGTCATTGCGTGCATTTTGACTTCTTGATCTAATGTTGACTATGAGAGCTTCCTTTTGGTTAAGAGGAACTACCTGAAATACACAATAAGACCACAAGAAAGAGTTAAACAATATATGGCAGTGGGCTGCCTAGCGTGTGTTAGATCTAGGAAGTGCAACATGATACTTCCTCAGTGGCATTCAACCCATTGTTTAATATAATTTAATGTAGGAAATAACGTAAATAAATAGAATTCTATTGTAGTTGATATGATTTAGGTATCTCATCAAAATACAATAAGCAAATCTAACATAACATGTTATCTATGATCGACACGGAAATGAGGTAAATAATTAAGGTCTTGGAACATGTCAGGGTCAGATTTTGGGTCACTTGAGTCACTTAGAAAAGGTTATTGGGATCTGGTATTAGCAGGACTTCCAAATACAGAGATTGACGTCGGTCTGGTATGACTAGAAACGGTTATTTCGGGTGGTAATAACTCAATAGTTCATGATTTTGGGGATTTGTCTGAGACTAAATCAGAGATGGTAAGGAGTTGGTTTAGGTATGGGAGGTGTTGGGAATATTCGGATGTACTTAGGAGTATGCGGGGGTGATTAAAATGGTTGTGAGTTATGGTAATGGTCGGGTTCACGGAAGACAATAGTGGTGGGGTAAAAATATAAACGGTGGTTGATAAACAAAAGGTGAAGAACTCTTATGAACTAGATAGAAACGAAATGGTGCATAGTTAGAGACACACTTATTGTTGTGCGTGTTCAATGGTTGGGTGGTGGTGTTGGTTGATCGGTGAAATGGCGATCGGTGCACGGCAAAAGCGTGCTTCCCGGAATGCTCCTGTGAATGCAAATACCTTCTGATCAATGGTTATGTTGGCTATGGTTGCATGGATTTGTGAAAGAGCTCTAGTTCTTGCTTGCATACATATCTCCTTTGCTCCCAAAACTTGAGAATGTGTCTAACCTCTCAAAAAGGTTACCAAAATGGTTATATGGTAATGACGATAGTTTAGGGTTACTGGCATCGGTTTCGGGTTGACCGGCGTCGGTTAAGGCGGATATCCTAGGTTGCCTAAAATAGCAGATCTTGGCTATCCTCTTCCATATTTTTCTCATTTTGTCCCGGTCTAAATGGAACGTTGCGCTTAGATACATGGGAATGTGGTTAGAGGGAGAATAGGCATGTGCTTTTAGGGTTATACTAAGTCTTAGTTCATTAAGGTAAGTAGGGCTAAGTCTTAGTTAGTTATGGAAACATGCTATGAATAGGTCTATGGTGAGGTGGTGGGGGTGAGGTGAGGTGGAAATTAGTTTTAATTTAGGTAATTAAATAATAAATAAAGTGAGGATGAATATTAATTTAATTGTAAATAATTAAATTAATATTAATGTGGGCTATAAGGGTCATGGTTAGGTGAATGTGTTTAAGTTGGTTATTCGAAAGGGGACCAAAGGGAGTGTGACCCAATTTTGGTATCTACACTAATATATCATACACTCAAAAAAAAATTTGGTGAACTCACTTTTGATCAAATCCTTAACCTAATTTAGGATCTTCTCAATTCCTTGTGTATTAGGCCTACTAATATCCAAACCCTAGTTTTTATAGGGTTAATATATGCATTTTATCTTGAGATCAATACCTGATTTTTTCTATCATCTAACATATATCTAGTTTGCACAAAATTTCCTAAGGTTTCATGGTCAGTTCTACCCTTTAGGTCACTTTCTAGGGCTTATAACTACCAAATCACCTTTTGTTTCATATCTTGAGCATAACGAATTTATTATAAAATTCCTTTGAGGTTATTTTTAATTTTTTAAATATTTTTAAAAACCTCTTTTTCCTAATTTTTATCACACTTTTCAAATTTTCAAAATTACTATTTTTAAATTGAAAATTGTTATTTTTAAATTGAAAATTGTTATTTTTAAATTTAAAATTATTATTTTTGAATTCAAATTTAATATTTTTAGAAATTGGGCATAATAGGAAAAATACACACTTTTGGTATAATCCCTTGGAGGTTTTTATTTCACATAATCAAATTCAAAAATTCATCTTATTTGTTTTATAAAATTCAAATTCTATTTTTAGATATGGTTGTTTTATTAATTTGACGACGATCACTTTTTACTCAACATCACTTTTTAGGTCTTATCCCCATGGTCTCTTGATTGTAGGCCCTCCATATGTTTATCCTTATTTGTTTCTATCTAATTAGAGTTTCTTATATCATTTTTACCATCATGGCCCATGCCATAGTTTCTCAAGTATCCTTGTATCATTTACTTCAACGACACCCAACATGTAGAGATACTCTCACAAAACTAGTGCATAAAATAAAGCTCCCTAATAATATGACACCTTCCCATGTGAATTCAATTTTGAGTCATATTTCAGCTCCTTCTATTAGTAATGATGACACCTTTCATAAGGATATCTTATAGTCTATTCAAGCTTTACACCATGATTTTAAGATCAAATCCAAGTTATGAATATTATAATTACATCTCTCAAGGATGATATAAAACATCTCAAGGATACTTCTAATGCACATATTAGTTATCTTTCTATGCAAAAATATATTTATAAGGCAAACAATGAGAAATGTGATACAAGTTATATATCTACTACATGTGCTCATATAAGTGAGGTGTGTTGGTACGAAAATGTCGCAGGCGGATTTATGGATAGATGAGCCAACGAAGCGGTGTGGGGCATAGCCCCTCTTTGAGTCAAAGAAAGTGAAACCGATTTATTGCTATTCTACCGGCGGGAATGCATGCAAGTCTCACAATATTCTCGCCTTCGGGGTTTGGGATCTCATCCCAGTAGGGGTGTTTCATCGGAAAGAAAGGAATGAAAGAGAGGATGAAGAAAGATCGAGGTCGAAGGGAGAAAAGAAATGAATTCCAAAGCGTAAAGGTCGAGGGTTTATGTTTTGGGATTGGTAGTAAACAAGCCAAACCTACTTGCATAAACCAATAAAGCAATACCGATGAATAAATGACAAAAAGTAGAGATAGATTCAATGAACAAACGCATAGATCTCGACATAAGAAAGATCGGATGCCCATAACACACATATTCAAAGACAAAGTCTTAATATTTGTATTAATATTTTCTTCAGTTACAAAAGTACAAAGCCTTTTCTTCTCACTTCTATTTTTCATCTAAAAAATGTCCACCCCCGAATACAACAAGTATTCAAGTATTTATAGAAGAAGGAGAAGAAAGGAAGCAAAAAGGAAACAACCACCTAATTACAAAATATCTTACAATAGATTACAAAGTCATGTGTTGACTTTTGACAACTTTGGGGATGACATCATCCCATGGTGCAACATGGATGATGTCATCATTTGTGTCAACACACTTTAAATATTTTACAAGGAGAAAGTTGGGAAGAAAGAAACTATTCGTCGTCATCCCATGGCTAGAAGGGGGTATCCTGCTTTTGCTGCTCGGGCGACGAGATGTGGAACTAGGCACGGTACTCCATGAACTTGCTGATCATGGGTTGGAGTTGATCCTCGGAAGGATCCTTGTGTCGATCGCTGATAGCTTCACAAGTCTCCCACTCGTCTGTGAGCTTTTCTGGGAGTTTTGAATAATCATTCTCGCCTCTATCAGGTACCCGATGAAGTCACGACACGCCAACAGGTTGTTGATGGATTCGGCGTCGAACGTGACCTCTGGCCCCAGTCCCTGTGAAACGATCTCCTTGAAGATCTAAATAGTTTCCTCAACCTTTCTTAAGGCGAAAGAAGAGGTGAGCAAGCCTGGAGACATCCTTAGGACAATCTGTTCCATTTGATGCATTGCATCCAGGGCTTCCTCTTTTACTTTGTCGATCTTCTCCAGGATGAACTCTAGCTGATCCACCCGATAATCCAGAGTAGAAAGGATTTTATTGAGGGCTCTTGGGTGTCCAAAGATGCCGAACTTGACCAGATCTTCGATCAATAGTTGAACATTTTCTGAAAAGGTCTCGTGTTGCATCCTCGACATGATCCAGGCTCTTCTTCGAGAGATGGGTCTCCGCTATCGCTGGAGTTCTCTCGCTCATCCGATTGATGTTCTGATATAACCCAGTGAACTTAGCGATTACTCCTTCACTGTCCTTGAGGATCTGGCTCCTCCAGGTAGAAACTGCCATGCCCTGCTCACCGATTTTAGCATATTCATTGATTTTATCCTGACTCAGAGGCTCAGGAGTTTCGGCGGTAGTTGTGGGAGGTGCACTGCCCATCTTCTGCAAGGCGTGGAGAAGATGTTTATTTTGCTCCTTTAGTAGCCTTTTCTCTTCCTTTGCTTCTTGGAGCTTTTTGCAAAGGGCGTCAACTGCAGATAGGGCCTCTCCTTACAGGCTTTCTGAAGATGTCCCCATTGTGACTTGAGTCACTATGTAATCTGTCAAGACATCCTTCTTATCCTTCAAAGGATTGGGGTATGCAATCTCCATCACTCTCTCCCCTGATGCACTCTGAGAGAAGCGGGTTATGGGCTTTTGCTTCTTGGCCCCTTTTGATGGGATTACGGAGAAGTCCATCGGTGCGATGGGAACTTTCCTCTTCTGTTGACTCAGGTGCTGGGAGATCCAGGCTGGACTTATGGGAGAAGGACCAGAAATGGAAAAGGGAGCAGCTGCAGTAGTAGAAGGGAAAACGTGGAGACACTTGGAGGCGGCATTGAGAGGGAAGCCGAGGAAGTGCTCGCGGGAGGAAGAGATACTGCAGGGGAGGAAGACATAGGAATGGAAGGGAGCTCAGAGATGAGGGAAGAAATGGAGGGGGACAGCTCCGTGAGAGAAGAGAAGATGGATGAGGAAGAAGGGGGAACAATAGAAGATGGGGGAGAGGACACGACCAAAGGAATGGTCGCTTGGGTCACTCGAGGAGGGGAAGGAGGAGAGGGAGAAGGGACAGAAGGGACCTCAATAGTTACATTCGTGGCCACATCCTGAGTGGATGTGCCTATCGGAACATCTTCCGCTGCTTCTTCTTCGAGCTTTCCGGGATTACAACCCATTCTTGTGAAGTGGAAGGAGGGCTTTCAGGGGCTTCCTCTTGGGTGGAGCTGGATTCACCCTCTTTGCCTTTCCTTTGCCTTTGGGTAGTTGTTTTGCCCGAGGAGGTGCGTTGCCTAACGGAGATGTGGTGAAATCAACTCCGAGGTAGATGAGACCGTTCATTCTGCACCAATGCTCTGTTCTTCGCAGAGTTTCTTTAACCCTTTCTTCTATGGTCTGAGGTGCTTTGGTCCTGTCAATCGCAGCAAACGGCCAGTCATCTCCACCCGTGTCAAGATACACTTGATCAACTTCTTGCTCAGTAGTTTGATAGCCTTTTGGGACGATGGCCACACCGTACTGGATGATTTCGGCCAAGGCTAAGCGGGAATGATCCTTCCTCCTGAGCTCGACCTCATGATATATGTCGATATAGATATCCTCGATCTGTGGAATATGAATCGGATCGAGCTTTGCCCTAGGGAGGCAATTCCTTGGGTCGAAGGTGGGCCTGGCCGGGAAGTTGTGCTTTAGATTCAACAATTCCAACTCTGCAAGCATCTCCCGGGCTTTGTGATGTGAAACGCAAGTATACCTACCCACTGTAAGGGGGAAAGGAGTTCCACCCTTCTTCCTCTTTAAGCACTTCTCGTGGTAGGTAATGAGCTGTCTTGATAGCTCCAACAGGATTAGCTTGGGACCGGCATACCTTGGCAATTTAGTTGGTTTTCCCAAGAAGTTGGCTGCCCTTAGGTAGGTGAAGGTAGGGAATTACGTGAACAAGGCTCCCCACTTTTCTGTCACTGCCACAATGCTCTTGGTCGTACGACCGTGAGTCATGTTTGGCCTCAAAAGGTAGATGACGTCATAGAAGAAGGCATCGTTGATCTTTGTAAATTGTGGAATATTGTTCTCCAGCTTCAGCTCTGGATAGTATTCGTATATTTTAACTTGGGGCCAAACCCCGCACCGCATTAGAGCTGGATAGTCTCTTTCTAAAGCTGCAAAGATAGACTACATAGGAGTTCATATAGAACCTCCCCTTGTGGGTAAGTTGTTGGAGCTGCTCGATATTGTGCTTGCTTATGATCTCCGCCCACTCAAAGCGCTGATCGGCACATTTTTATTCATTGTTTCTAAGTACCTCAAGATCCACTTGTGAAAGTAATGGGCATCGAAGCCCAAACACTCGCTCAGAACGTGATCAGATCACCGAGTTCCTCCGAAAAGTCACTGCGATGAATGACTTGTGGCCACCGGTCACCACCTTTTTGTTCTTCTTGTATACTTCATTCATCAACCGCATACACTAATCCTCATTGTCATCCCAAGCCTCGATGCAATCTTCCCGCTTACGGCCACAAAGTGCCTGGTGGTGAGGAATGCCGAGCATTATTTCAAAGTGTCGGCAAATGAGGTTGATTATGACCTCACCCTTCTCATTTACGACACACCCGTGTCTTTATCAGAAGCAATGGGCCACCACCATCATAAATTCATTATTTAATGCACCGACCGGGATCCCCAAAGAAATGCAAAGACCGCCCATCGCTTGTCCATCCAGGGACTTCTTGTAACCTTCTCTCGGTTCTAGCCCAAAATCCTCCATGTCAATGTGTCCGAGCTCAAATCCCTTATATCTAGGTCGCATTCTCGCTGGGACTCGAGCATCCTAACCCTCTGATATTTTTACTTCATCTCTTCTTCCGTGAGTTTGGCTTTGCCCTTAGACTTGGTCGGTTTCTTGCTTGATGTTGACATATGTAACTCTGAGCTCAGTTGTTGATCTGCAAGAAGAAGAAGTGAAACCCAACACAAGAAAGTCATATTAGCTTATTTGATCTTCCATTAAAGCGCCAACAAAGAAAGAGTTAGTGATTTTAAGGCCTCGTGGCGCAGGGCGCATGAATACTTTGCAGTTACATAGGGCTAAATAGTATGGCGCACAGAAAAAGGCTACCGTGCAAGGGATAAATCAGCACCAAAGGGCGCATGGCGCATGGATATTGCAGTTGCATTTTTGTTGTGTCAGTAGAAGTGTATGCACGCCATGCGCCAAATGTATGCATTTTATAAAGGGCGTTGATATTTTTCATGTTACACGGTACAGGATGCGCCAAAGGGCGCATATAATTTAATGTGTACATCATTTTTTCATGCGCCAAAGGGCGCGTAATGGCTTGTGTGCATATGGCATGGAAAGTCTACATAACATGATGTTGTTATGTTGTCAATGGGGATGCGCCGCGCCTTTTTAATAGTTTTGTACTTGGCGCATATAAAGTTGGTGTTACATGGATGCAGGGTGCGCCAATGGCGTGAGTTTTAATAATGCAACACATGAGTTTGGTGCGCCAAGAGGGCGCAGGAAAAGCGGTTGCAACAAGCAAGGGAAGTGCACCTTGAGGGCGCAGCTGTTCTTTATGTAACAGCATGGTATGTGCTCCATCATGGCGCGACATTTAATCATGTCAGCAGGTGGTGGCGATGCACCAAAAGAGGAAATGACAGTGTCTTATTTTCAAGCCATGATTCTTTCTCCTGAGGGGTTACATGCATTTAAACTTCTTTTGCAGGATGTCTTTGGGTGATGAAGAAGCTTAATCAAAGAGTTTCAAGCAATCTTTTCAAGACAGAGTCCCCTTTACCAGCAGATCTGGAAAGAGGGGGAAATGCATGTGGAAGAATAGAGAAAAATAGCAAGGAGGGGGAGTTCATGGTTTCACAGCCTTATTTAACCCAATCCATACCAACAAGCAGCCAAAAACAAAACATAAAACACACAAAGAAATGAGGACCTCCTACCTGGATTATATAATGGAGAAGTGTGAAACCGGGTCCACGAAGTGATTCGAAAATGACAGGGCAGCGCTGACAGGTACAGAGGGAAGAGAAAATCACGTGATTCTGACTGATGAAAATGACAGTGCAGATGCACCTATATATAGGTGAGGTGATAATAAATGCGCCACCCACTTTTTCAAGTGGCGCATGAAACGTCATTGTCGACACAAGAAAGCATGCGCCCTTTGGCACATCAAAATACCTGTCAACACAAAGTTATGTGCGCCTTTGGCGCACCGAAAGTTTTTGACACAAGAATATGTGCGCCCTTGCGCACCAAAAAGTGGCGCAACAAAAGTATTGTTGACATGAAGGCGCATGCACCTTGGCGCATGCAAGAAAGGCACAACATAGTGAGGCACACCAAAACGCCTGTTGACACTTCAAACCGTGCGCCAAAGGATTTAAAGGGGGCACCTAAACTTGATGTTGCATAGACATTATGTGCGCCCGACCAAAAAAGACCAAAAATGGTTAAGTTCGGAAAACTAGATTTCTCGGGAAGGGATTTTTGCAACGTTCCGAACGCAAGGAGTCCCTGATGAGGGACCGGAACAAAATTTTGGTAGGGTTATCTGTAAAATTGCCCTTGCCATTTTACGGGATAACAAGGTGAAAGTCTTATATAAAGGCAAAAGTGTATACTCCATGAGATCAACCTCTTCCGTTTGATACATGCTACACAACATGATATCCTATTTACGCTACTCAATAAGTGCTTAATCACTTTGTTACCTACTCATTATTATCCATACTATCAACTTGAAAGAATCAAATGTCAACCATTTTGCAATTATCATAGAATTAATGGACATTGTGATAATGATTGTTATGCTTTACAACAAAAATTCCAACAACTTGAGCATAAGGGCTTTATTTCATTTGCTACACATCATTATACTACACATTCATCTCAAGTTTGCAAATATAAATGGGTTCCTAAAGTTTCCCCACCTATGTCTAGTGAACATAATGCAATATCACATGATGTAACTTTTGCAATACTACAAGAGCCACCTATTAAATAAGAGGATAAGAATGACATACGTGTCATGTAAGTATTACCAATCATGCATACAACCCTAAAAACCTAAAGAATACGAGAGGGACATCTCAAGGATCATACCCAATTACCCATACATCTCCATTTGGAAAATTTTGATAGTTGGGCGATGATATGGATTATGATATGCAATAATGATGACCAAGGGGATACGTCAAGTGAAATTTCTAGGGGATGCCCTAATAAAATAATCTCATGAATGGCATTTATTTATCACTATTAATCAATTTTTATGATTGAGATGACTTTGATCCTTATTAAACTTGCAATAACTCTAGGCACTTGGATATGTCGATGTGAATTTATAAAGTATTAAGTGTAATGAGGAGAAGAGGATAATTTTTCAATGGAAGCATTAACAATTTCTCAAGCTGGTTAATGTTCATCGAGATACATGCAATACCATGTCTTATATGCAACCAAGTACTACACACAATTTACACGTGTTATACTGACCAAATCATTAAGTGAGAATACATCTCCATAATCTATAGTTTTCTTCCATCTTCTATTTAGTTCACTTATACATCATGGAACATCATTATACTCTATCCCCTCTCAAATGACCAGGGGACATATTTGGATCTCCATTCCTTATTTTCCAATAACATGTTTTCTTACACGCCCGCATACTTTGGTAAGGATCACACTTCCCACATGGTTGCTAATGTTGTTAATATTATCCCTAGTCATCAAAAGTAGTTCCATGTAACCCGCACAAGTTTTCCACCTCTTCGGAGGTTCTCATTGGATAACACTCTTATTACTTACCTCTTTTGTACATAGTTATGCATTACTATAATACATAAACATTCAAATATTTACAAAAATATAAAATCAAAACTAGTGCATTTTCACTTGAGTTGTTATCACTTTAACATTATACATGTTGTTTTCCACTTTGGTTTGATAGATAACATGATTTATAGATTTACACACATGATTTCACTTGGTATATTGAGTTGGATGCAAGACACACAAACTAGTACATGCTTATAGGGCCACTAATGTATCGTTCCATTCACATGATTTTGAGGAAATCCCTCCACATCCTACAAGTTTTTTGTCCTATTATACTTCATTTTCACTTCCTCATTTATGCTCAATAATATAAATTATGTACTTGTTACTTTTTTCGTACCAACACATGTCTTGTTTAGGGTTGACATCTTTTGGTTCATCTATTTTGCCTATGTGGATTACTACATCATATTATCTTATTATGTATACATATTTGTGTGTGTGTTATTACTTGATTATTCTCCTTGCTTGTGGAATATGTGCCTTGATTTTCTTATGACATCGTGGGTGTCTCGTGTTTGTGTTGAATTGTGGAGATCAATTGCTTCAAAAATAGTATGCTTTACGAACTTTCTAGAATACATAATGCTCGACATTGGTTGGGTGACCATCGTCGGTCACCTAGGGACCGACATCGCTAAGCAAGTAGGAACCAATATCGATTAGGGTAACTACCTGAGTCTCGATTACTTGTGTGATTTATTTTATTTAAGTCATGGGAATTAGATCTAACCTTTGATTAAAGGTGACCTAATGGTTGTAATTGCATAGCTAAATTTCCCTAAGTATGTATATGCTTCTATAAGGTCGAAAGATATGGATATAAGTAACATTGATCATAATTGTAAGAAGGAATTATTGAGAGAGAAAAAGAGAAGCTTGTGAGGAAGAAAGTATTATACATCCAGGAGGTGTGGAAGATTGCAGATCTTCATTGTATATCCTCTATAAAGCTTTGAATAATATATTGGTTGTTTCTTGGTGGACGTAGCCCACACACAAAGGTGGAGCACGTTATATCTTGTGTATTGTTCTTCTTGTTTATTTCCATATTTATTGCAAGTGTATGCTTAGATCTAAATATATATATATATATACAACTAGTGTGTTTAACCCCATAGTTTGTAGCATCATGTTTATCTTGTTTGTAATTACTTAATCTTGTTTCCAGCCCACGAGCCTTGATTGTCTTGTGACAATGTGGATGTCCCATGCTTTCAAGCCTCAAAACCTTTGATATGCTCTTATATGACATTATTTGCAAATTGACTACATTGATGTTGTTTTTTGTTTTTCATGCATGCATTGTTGCTTCTAGTTACTTTCATTACTACTATCGGTGTTTGTCAACATTGCATTGTTTTTGTTGCGTGTTGTGCTTGCCACCATGCACAAACACATTTCTTTTATAGGTACATGTTCTCCAAGGTGTCCACCACTCCAAAACTTTACATAGTTCCTCAAACATCTCCTTGGAACTCACACCTCATGCCTCAAAAGAGGGGGAATCTATCTAGGTTTATTCTACACTTTCAAGTAGACATAAACCAAATTATGGGGATAGATGCAAGTACAAACAAGGTACATGCACTCAAAAATGTAATTACACATAGAGTTTTAGAAAAACAACACATATTCAAAACCATACATTTTGGTCAAAATTGTGTCATATGGTCCTTACCCTCAAAGGTTTCTAAATAGGGACAATTTTAGAAAAATATTTCAGTATTTTCATATCTTCACCTATATATGCAGGCTTTTTGGAAGTTTTCAAATTTTATATCAAGATAGAGAGCATGAATTCCTTAATTCTTTCTTCACACTAACACCCACTCTCATTTTTAGTTTCAGGAATCTTGGGGGCATGGGTCTCCTTCTTAGTTCAACATTGTTAGCTCGTTTTTAGTATATAATTAGTTTTTCAAAATATTGGGAGTGTTTGGGGACACCTATTCTCTTTTGTATTGTATGTCCTTATTTACAAAATAGGGTTTAGACCTTTTTGCAATGATGTGACATGTGGGGTTATGGAAGGAAATGAACCATCTAATATCTTTGTGGGCATGATTTCCTCTCCTATTACACTTTAAGGGGAATATATCGTAGTTGAATAACTTTTATACATAGTCTTCTTCCTTTTGTAGTGGTGCACTTGTGCTTCTTTCTTCTTTGTTCTCTTACACATTTCCATATTTGGTCATATGAACCTAACACTTAAATTTATCTTCAACATTGATTGGGGAATGATCACCCCTAATCCTTTAGTGAAGTTCAACAAATACAAATCTCCAAGCATAATAAAACATGTGCATCCTTTACTTATTTACATATTTTCACTTTAAATATATGAAAATGCAAATCTTTTCAGATTATGAAGTTATTTGAGTTACAATTAATTATCTATCATGGACATTGACTACACTATGTGTTGTAGGTTTCATCATGGAGCATGCCAACACCAAACACAACAACACAACTACAAAACAAACATTCAAGCAAAGACAAAGTATATTTACACACTCAAGTACAATTTTCTTTAAGCATGTAATTTTCAATTTCATACTTAAATGGGGCAACGTAGATACTCAATTTTGGTATTTTTACTTTGGAAATCCTGGATTTGAATATGCACTCTTCTATGTTAGACTCAATTTCTCCATTCCTATTCGCACTTTTTGAGGTCCATCGTTTAGCTTGCTTATCTTTACACACCGACATGTTAAGACATCTTGATAATTTAATGCTTGAAATCTATAGAAATACATCCTTTTATTAGCTCCAATCTTCATTCAAGATGCTTCATGCTCTTGTCCGAGACAAGATAATCTGGTTATGGTCATACCATATGGTCTTGACCAATTTATATGGTCTTGACTCCCATGCCTTCCAACCGCACTTGTAACTTAAAATATTTTGTTGGGTCTTATACTACCTCTAGGTCGGTCATTCTTAGATAAATCATCTATGGAACCATATAGAAGGAAGTAAATCCTACCTCATTTACTAACCTAGAACTCATAAGGTAATTAGCTAGAGAAATCACTTAAAACACTTGTAAAAGCCATCCAAAACTCCCTCAAATTCAGAATTACACGTCTACAATCATTAGGGACACCCCCACATCATGTTTGAAGCTACAAACTAAGTTAAGGAGACTATATCTCTCATCTACAAGAATCTAAACATCCTCTCTCCAAGTGTTTTAGTAAGAGCCAAGTCAAAGCAAGTATGGTTAAAGAAAATGCAAAAGCTTATTAATCTACTAGATATAACGTGTTAGGTAGAGAACAATGTGCGGTTTGAGGCATCTTCAAAGTAGGTCCAAGACCATATAGAAGGTCCTAGAATATATGGTATGGTCTTGGCCATGTTATATGGAACTGACTCAAAGACAATTACGGTCCCCAATCTAGTTTGCAAGGGTTTTTCAAAGTTAAGTTATCTCAGCCATGTGTTGTATAGTCTCAAATATTTTTAGAAATCAACTGTGGAAAGTTAAATGCCTCTATACTTTCATTTTGTAATTTCAATTCAATGTTAGGTTAAGTTGTGTGTTGAAATATTTCTTATATGATCTCGAGTTATAAATCCGATTTAGTTTTTATATTGTATCGCTGCCTTGATAGATCAATAGTCAACTCTAATATATCCTACACCTAATTAAATTGAATGAGAAATTTAATTTAGGGTTAACTAAAAATATTGTTTGGCATATAGATTCCCTTCAGAGTGTAATTCAATCTTGGATTAAACAACTTTTCAATGTAAGTCCATGTAAAAATACCAAATCGGGTGCTTGATAAGTCACTTACACTTTTTAATGTATTGTAGCCTCTTTTAAGTGGAGCTATAAGATTTCTTAGCTTTGTATTATCATTCCCGAGTGGGTTTTGATCTCAAGTCTTGACTTATTTTTGAATATTTAAGATTTTTGCTACGCCCTTAATCATATATCTCACATTGGATGTATATAGCCGACTTATGGCTATCATAACTTCTTATCATGACGTATCTTTTTCATATATGTTATATTATCATTAGTGGGTCATCCTTGTGTTGGCCATAACATAGGAATAGTATATAGGGTTAGTAGGTAGTAGTTTATCATCATATTGAGCATTTGAGTCTTATTGTATGGTTTGGAGATTTCCCAGTAGTGACTAAGCTATTCTACTTGCATTTTATACAAGTAATTCCATTTTAGGGCATCATGGTGGGGCCTTAAACAAGAGGCAAAAAAATCCCAACACTCCGTAAAAACCTCGATAAATGATGAGATAATAGTTAAGGAGTTAGATTTAAAAGAGGTAACTACAGAGTCCTCAGGGTTATGGTTTACTTCAATGGACCATAAGGTAAGCCATCTTGAGTTTGAGTTGTGAAACCTTAAGGGTAGAGTGGCTAATAAAGAAGATGTAGAAAAGATTGGACAATGATTGGAGGATTTCATTCACCAATTTAGTTACAATATAATGGGTCATCATATCCTTCCTAATCAGCCACAACTCAATCATACTCATATCAACCAGGGTGGATCTTCAGGTCAAAGTAATAGAAAAACTAGCCAGGGTGGATCTGTGAGCATGACCAATCCAAATAAAAACACTTTACAAGCCCGTAACATGATTCCAAAAGTGGAAATGTGTAAGTTTGATGGAAAGGATCCACTCAATCGAATACCCAGTGGAGAATTTCTTTGATCTTCATTATATTCCATAGGGAAAAAGGTTACCATGGTATCCTTGTATCTCGAACCCGACTAATTCGCCATATATTGATGGTTATGTGCTCAAAGGAAAAAAAGTGGCCTCAATGTTACATTTAACAGTATTCACCGAAGAGTTACAATTACACTATATTTCTAGTGTGTCAGATAATTATTTCAGTCAATTAGCAAAGCTAAGACAAACAGAATAGTCAAAGATTACATTCATCAATTCCAAAACCTTTCCTTACGGGTGGAAAATATTCCTAAAGAGAATCAATGACTTATTTCTTGGGGGTCTTAAAGAACACATTGAGACTGAGGTGCATATGTTTAATCCTCATAAGGTTTCGATTTTATGATCATGGCTCGTAGGGTAGAGGAAAATTTCTTTCCAGTAGGGAAACAAATTGTCATTAATATCGAGATCAGTAGAACCTTTCCACCATCATTCCTCGGCCATTAGGACTCGACACCTCAAAAAATCAAGAAAAGAGAGCCAAAGGGTTATGTTTTAATTGTGACAAAAATCGGGACCAGACATAAGTGTGCTGAAAATAAGTTGTTCTACATTGAGAGGCCTAATGAAGAAGAAAAATAAGAAGATGAAGAGGTAGAGCCAGAGGAGGAATTAGGAGATCCCCATCCAATAATATCATGTCATGCAATTTCAGGTATTAGCACTCCCCAAACTCTTAAAGTAGTTGGATTCTTAAAAAAGAGGGTAACAATGTTGATTGATTCGGGAAGTACTCACAAGTTCATCAATCATAAGTTGGCACGCACTTGAACTGCTTTGTTTATCCAGCTCCAGAATGTCAAGTCATGATCACTGATGGGAAAACTATTAGTTGTTTAGGAAAATGCCATAACATTAATCTCACCATGGGAGATTACTTGCTAACTAGCAATATGTATGCCATTGTCATGGGAGGAGCAGATATTGTGTTAGGAGTTCAGTGGCTTACCACCTCGGAACCATTTAAATGAATTTCCAAGAGTTATTCATGCAATTTCAGTTAGAAGGGAGGACTTTTAAACTAAAAGGACTAAGAGCAAAGTCCCCACAATTGGTAAGTTCTCATCAGATGCAAAAATTTCTTAGAAAAGGTGCAGAGGGGTTTGTGGCACAACTATTTTCATTAGAAGCACATCATTCAAATACATTTATACCCTCAAATATGTAAGCAATTATAGATGAGCACTCAGTGGTGTTTGGAGAAATGCCAAAGGGTTTACCTCCAAAAAGAGACCATGACCATGTCATCCAACTAGTACCAGGGAGTCAACCACCCAACATCAAACCTTATAGGTACCCTTATATGTAAAAGAGTGAGATTGAGAAGATAGTTCAAGAGATGTTAGAAGTAGGACTTATTCATCATAGTCATAGTGCTTACTCTTCTCTTGTAGTGATGGTATGGAAAAAGATGACAATTGGTGAATGTGTCCAGATTACAGGGAATTCAATAAGTACACAGCTTAAAGATAAATTTCCTATTCATGTAATTGATGATTTGTTAGATGAGTTTCATGGTTTTATTTACTTTACAAAACTTGATCTTCATTCTAGATCTCATGAGAGATAGAATCGGGGATGAAGATATTCATAAAACAACCTTCAAGACACATGAAGGACACTATGAGTTCTTGGTAATTTCTTTTGGACTAACAAATGCACCCTCTACATTTCAAAGATTGATGAATTCCATCTTTAAGCCATTTCTGCAAAATTTTATTTTAGTGTTCTTTGATGATATATTAATCTATAGTAAAACATGGGAGGAACACCTACATCATGTAAATAAGGTGTTGGAAACTCTTGAACAACATCAACTTTATGCAAATCCTTCTAAGTGTTATTTTGGTGTCAAGGAGGTTGAATATTTGGGTCATATTGTCTCTTATGAAGGTGTTAAAGTGGATCCTAACAAGATAAAATCCATGCTTGAATGGAAGTTCCCAAAACCCTAAAAATATCTCTGAGGATTTTTGGGGCTTACAGGTTATTATTGTAGATTTGTAAGGAATTATGGCAACATCACAGCACCACTCATAGCTTTATTGAAGAAGGACTATTTTAATTGGAACAAGCAAGCTTCTATGACATTTGAGAAGTTGAAGGAGGCCATGTGCACCACTCTGATTCTAGCCACCCCATATTTTTCCAAAACATTCATTGTTAAATGTGATGCTTCAGGGTATGGTATGGGGGAAGTACTCATGTAAGAAGGTCGAACCATTACCTTTGAGAGCTACCAATTCAAAGGTAAGAATATATCTTTAAAAAGAAATGCTAGCCACATAGATATGGAGACCATATCAATGGGTACATTTCAAAGTAAAGAAAATCATGATAGTTTGAAATACTTATTAGAGCAACGTTTATCATTCAAGAACAACATAAATGGGTCTAAAAATCTTGGGGTATGATTTTGAGATAATATACAAGAAAGGGAAAGAGAATGTAGTTTTTGATGCTTTATCTCGAAGGATGAATTAGTCGAGGCATTGTTGTGTGCCATATATGTATTACATGAAGATTGGATAGAGGATGAAAGGTCTGAATGGAAAATGACCCAGGTACACAAAATCTCATTCATAATCTCCAACAAGATCCAATCATGTCAAAAACATTTGTATGGAAAGGAGATGCTTTATGGTATAAAGATAGATTATATCTATGTAAGAATTCAATCCTTAAAAATAGGGTTCTATCTGAGCTCCATGCTTCTCTAGTAGGGGGAATTCTATATTCTTGAAGACTTATCATGGAATCAAGCATGATTTTTTTAGAGAAGGGATAAAAGGGGATGTCCAAAAATTTGTGGCATAATACATGGTTTTTTAGCAAAATAAGGGTGAAACAATTAAGTCCCAGGTTCTTTTCTGAACCTCTATCTATTCCTAGCCGAGGTGGGAAGATGTGTCCAAGGACTTCATCATGGATTGCCTAAATTAGAAGGTAAAAATGTAATCATGGTGGTGGTGTATGATTCACCAAATATGCCCATTTTTGTGCCTTATCACATCCATTTTTATGAGTACAGTAGTAGCACCTTCAGGATATAGTTAAACGAAGCTACATGGGACACTTGACATATTATAATAAGTGATCGAGACCCTATCTTTACTAGTAATTTTTAGACTACTTGTTCTCATGCTTGGGCACACAACTAGCTCGTAGTTCCTCTTACCATCCCCACCTTATGGGCAAAGAGAGGTGGTAAAAAAGTGCTTGGAGGGATATATTCATTGTTTTACCTCAAATAAGCAAGTGATATGGGTCCAATGGTTGCCACTTGGCGCAGAATGGTGGTATAACACCTCCTTTCATACTTCATCTAAAATGTCTCCTTTCTTGGCATTATATGGGTACCATCCACCATCTATCTCCTCATCTTTGAGAGTCCAACCAAGGGTTCGAGCAATTGAATAACATATTCACCACCAACAAGAGGTGTTTTTAGTCTCAGGGATGATTTGGCCATGTCACAAACCACATGAAGCAACAGACATACCAACATCGCAGTGAAAGACATTTTGAATTCGGTGATTGGGTTTTTGTGTGTTTACCATATAAGAAAATTTCCTTGAAATAATAGAAAAGGATAACAAGCTTTCACCTAAGTACTATGGCCCTTATCAAGTGTTACAAAAGATTGGCAGTGTAGCATACAAACTGGAACTTCCTCCGGCTACTCAAATTCATCTAGTCTTCCATGTATCTTGCCTGAAGAAGGTAATTGGACATACAATATCAGCCCAGATAGTGTTACCAGAGCTTGGCAAGAGGGAAGAATTGTTTGGGAACCAAAATGCATCCTTCAAACACGCATTAAGCGATTGAGGACAAGGGTCATCATTGAGTATTTAATCAAGTGGAAAAATCTAGACAATGAAGATGCAACTTGGGAGGATGCAAACTTCTACAGCAACATCCAAAGCTTCTCAACATTGGGGACAATGTTGCTTCAAGGGGAGGGGCATGCTTACGCCCTTAATCATATATCTTACATTGGATGTATATAACCGACTTGTGGCTATCATAACTTCTTATCATGATGTATCTCTTTCATATATGTTATATTATCATTAGTGGGTTGGCCTTGGTGTTGGCCATAACATAGGAATAGTATATATAGGGGTTATTAGGTAGTAGTTTATCATCATATTGAGCATTTGAGTCTTATTGTATGGTTTGGAGGTTGCCCCCTCAAAGTGGCTAAGATATTCTACTTGCATATTGAGATCATTTATCTGTAATATTGTGTTCATTGGTGTTCTATTGCTACTAATAATCAGATTTATACAAGTAATTCCATTACATTTTTGGAATTGGCATGCCCTTCCCACAAAAATTCAATCTCGAAGTCAATTAAATTGTCAACCTAGGTCCATACCAAAACACCAAACCAAGTGCTTGACAAGGAACTTATAAATTTTGGTGTGTTGTAGTCACTCTCAAGCATAGGTAAAAGCTTGCATGGAATATACATGCCCTTCCCGAGTGCAATTTGATCTCGGATTAACTAACTTGTCAATGTAAGTCCATGCCAAAATACCAAAATGTGTTCTTGGCAAGTCACTTACACTTTTTAACGTATTGTAGCCTCTCTTAGCTGGAGGTGTAAGATTTCTTAGCATTGTAATGTTGTTCCCAGTGCGGTGTGTTAATCTAGAGTCCTAACTTATTTGTGAATTTTTAAGATTTCTTAGCATTGGCATGCCCTTCCTACATAAATTCAATCTCAAGTCAACTAAAGTGTCAATGTAGGTCCATTCAAAATACCAAAATAGGTGTTTGGTAAGACACTCATGATTTGTGTGTGTGTGTGTGTAGTCTCTCTCAAGCAGAGGTATAAGCTTGTTTGGAAATAAATACCCTTCTTATATAAATCATCTTCTTTTTTTTGTAAATTCATTTTTATATGAATTGAATGTATAGTATTGCCCTTGTTTTAAAAAAAAACATTAGCAAACAAGTGAGAACCATGTTCTTATTACAAATTCAATTAAATGTTTTCATGTGGTGTAAGTTTCTTAAACATCACTTTATTTTTGTATTGATTGTGATTTAAAATGAATTAAATATTTTTAATTTTGCAAATGGCTCAATCTCTTCAATAACACATGATTTTCAAAACAAGTAAGGACTAAGTTGAATACAAACAAAACATAAACAATATATAAGTAAAAGTAAAATGGAATACATGAATTATAATTTTATATACATATGTATGTATGTATGTATGTATGTATGTGTGTGTGTGTGTGTATGTGTGTGTGTGTGTATGTGTGTATGTGTGTGTGTACGCGCGCACACACACACACACATGCATATATCATATCTATATATGTCATATTATATATAGATATGATATATATGTATATAACATGCATATACATATATATCTATCATACATATATAGATATATGTATATGTATGTTATATATAGATATGTGTGTGTACATATACATATATATATATCTAGATATATGTATATATGTTATATACATACATATATGTATATATATATATATATATATATATATATATATATATATGTATATGTATATATGTATGTATGTATGTATGTATGTATATATGTATGTATGTATGTATATATGTATGTATGTATATGTGTGTGTGTGTGTGTATGATATAGATATGGTATATGTATGTATGTATATGCACGTGTGTGTGTGTGTGTGTGTGTGTGTGTGCACACACACACACATTTGACTCCTCGGTGTCACTAGATAAATTTCCCCTCTTTTCCCTCAATGTAGAGTCAAGGGTGTTGGATCTCAACAAACGAGGAGAAACCATCCTCTCTACCATTTGTGCTTGTATGTATGACAAATAAAGACTCTATGTTTTTTGAAATTCAAAGCACGTAAAACTAATCAAGTTTAAATGAATATTATTGAATTTATTCCACTATTCCAAACATTTTTCATGTCTCTCACTTGGCTTCTTAGGTTTTGTGGTATAGAAAACACATCCTCGGTTGTGGAAATATTCATACATAATCATCAAGGATATAAATTAAACTTTAAAACAAATATATAAATTAATTTCAAATATTTAATGGTGATCTAAGTTCCTAAATAATTTTTTATTGTACCTTTGATGTTTCACTCACAATGCAGTGTTATAAACAAATGTCTTTATAACAACCACCCAAAAGGTTGTGATTATGTTTGTGAGGGAACATCGGGCTAGTGAAAGTTTTATCTCACTCTATGAGACCTTGAGTACACAATTGTTGAATCCTATAGAGAATAAGAGTACATATATGATTAAATATATTCATAACAAATGTAAGTACGAATGAAGTTTAAAGTAACATTGCTTGAAATAAAAAATTACAATTAAACTATGTGGTATCATCGCTCGAACAACCTGCAATTGTTTTCAAGTAGAAATCGTGTGTTTAGAAACACCCCCTCAATATGTTTCTATAGTTTTTATTATAGTACAACACCTAATAAATAACTATTTACATGTATAAATAGAGCTAACAATCTACCAACATTAATAAATAATAAATAACTCAACAATACCTCAATCAATTTAGAAAATGTACTTGCATATATGTGCTCCGTAACACTAAAAATTGTTGCAATAATAGAATCTAATTTAGGTGGGGTGTTCATGGCTTCTACCATCAATTGATACAAGAAACAAAAGGAAGAAGTCATAATTATGAATCAATTACTTATAAACATATATTAAGATAAAATTATTATTACTTCTACAAAAATTATGATTAATTACCTCTATGAATAAGTACTCATTAATAGTTATATCTCGGTATCTTGCTCAATATTGCCCTTTTGACTACTCTATCAAATAGAGGGCATACATGGATTTCCCACACATCTCTAAGTGTAAAATATCTATATGATGAAGCAACTATAGATGGCATAGAGTGTTGAGTAGCATACCACAAAGTGGTATCATCAAATTATACAAATTGGTGTGTAGACTCCACATGTGTAATCTATATAGATGATCTGAAACGCATCCTCGATAAGATGTACAATAATGCACAAAAATGCAATGTCATCACTACATATGCTACTACCTAAACAACTAGATGCATTGGCATGAACCATCAAAACTATGAGGGGAAATATGACTCAGACCGCCACTTATAGCCCCTACAGGTATAGGCCCCTATGTAACCCTTATATGCCTCCCATGGGAAATCAATGTATATATTATATTGACAAGTGCCTAAATGGTCTCCTCGCGTGCATTACAAAGAAATTTTATTGAGGATGATAACATGTACTTTTCTTCTCATACCTCTGGGGACTATTTTGTACATTTTGGTATCACCTTACACCAAGTGTATCATATGATGAACCACCTCATTATCCTTGAGATGATCTAAAGTTAAAATAATTTACCTTTCTATTAAACACAAACTCACAATATAGTTTTCATAAAAAATACAACAAAACCTCATTATTGTTCTATGGCCACTCATTAAAGACCATCCACGACTTATCCCAAAAGTTTTTTTTTCATTTCTTCATGGATACGCCACTCAATGTTGATATGTTTCCTACTCATTTTTTTGAATCATTTCTTCCATGCTTATGAGACAAAGAAAATTTTTCTTGTTTTGATATTTTCATGCCTTTTATGGCATCATATGAAAATCCATCAGCATATAATTGTTTACATGCAACCTTTTCACTTTACAATAAATTTAATTTCCCTAACACATTTTTTACATAATTGTAAACACTTTCCAACATATTTGTAAGTCACCCCATCATGGATATATTAATTGTTTTCCCCATATTCTTGAATATACTCCTCTAGTGCGAGTCGAGAAATAATGAAACACAACAAACATTGTATTGGTCTAGGTTTTACATGTATTGCGATTATTATTATGCCATGATATTCCAAACCTATCTAATTTTTGTCTAGAGGTATTCTGAACAAAATTTCAGTCAAGTCTTTACCTATTGGTCATTCTAATGAAATTGTCATTTTATCAAGTCAACCAAAACCAACTTGCACTAAAACCCATCAAGTCCAAAATGTTTTCATTTTTAAACATCGTGGTCATACCTCCATTGATTATTTTGACTGCATCCTTGTCAATAATGTGGTCAGCATACACATTTTGTTAAACAATGTTATCTCAAAATCCACCTACCAAATCTATGAGGCATGTACATTTTGAATGGATAAATCACTTGAGATGGAAATTAGAGGCATGTATACCATCAAAGTATTACAAGTGAGTAGACTCCACTATATCAAATGATGATTTCAACCTTTTAGATAGTGTTGAGACCCATTATGTGAGTGAAAATTCTATTCGGATACATCATACTAAGAGAATGATATAGTTACACCCAATTCCCACAAAATATAATTATGCACTTGGTACATATGCTTTCTCATTCTAATTGGGATAGTGATGATGGGCACATTGAGATCTCCAAATATGTGGATCAATAAAAATTATCTAAGGTTATGGATATTGACTCTTATCGATTATAATGTTACTTTTGAGTTGTAAGTTGAAAACCTAAAAAGGTAATGAAGATTCATGATGGAAATTCGAGAGGGAATCATTGAGTTGTGCATTTTCATTATAAAAAGTATTCCCATTACAAGAGGGCTATATAACACATCTCACTCTCATATTACGGGGGAACATCGAGAAGGATTATAATTTTGAGTTCTTGAAACATGGTACTTGGATATTTCTCACATTATACATGGGAGATCAAACTTCATTTAGATGATTATGCATGGAGTAGTTCATCCAATTTCAATGTTTTTTTCTAACACATTAGTAGGTTTTTATGTGTCAACATGCATCTTCATTTGAGAGCATTATGGACAACAAGTGGTTGACATTTTTAACTTGACAGAAAGTCAAGTCATCAAGTAGATACTTTAACACACTTTTCGGGGTTCTCGTGTGTATATTTAGGTTGGGTTATCTAGTTTTCAAGAAATATAGTGTAGTTGCATGTGCACATACTTGAGTAATCATGTGTGGAATCAACTTGGGTTCTCCAATATTCACTCTCTTTGGCACATAATATCCTCAACTACATTTCAATATTAGTGGTTGTAGTTTATTGTAAATAATACACACGTAAAGGAAGTTGAACTGTCATCTAGAAGATGAACCAAAAAGTCTCCCTTTGTGACTATTTATGGTTGTATGTATGTTTGCATCATCTATAAGAGCTTTATTGAATACATCAAAGCTTCATGGAATATTTGTTTCTTATCTAATTTCCCATCCATTTATTTTTGTGAATCTTTCTCTTGCACTTTAATTTCTAGCCTAATAATGAATTTGCTCTTAAAGAAAACTAAGATAATAAAAACATTGGTAAAGATACAAAATGAACATTCAAGCCTAATTTCTTAGTCCCATTTGTGATTATAGAGAAATTTGGTACTAGGGCATATTATCTATCGATGATATAAAGAAAGCCTTTAAAAAATCCCATGAATGTAATGCATCTATGAAGGTTTTATACTTAAATACAACACATTTTATGAATCCCTTGGTCACTTGTTACTCACTCAACTAGTTTCACTACTTAGGAAATCAATCATTCCTATGACATTTACTCTTGATTTGACACCTAAGCATAACTTAACCGTGTAGCACATTTTAGGGGTTTAATGTAATTGTTGAAGGAATCATAATTACCTAGGACCCCATCACCATTATTCTATTGTGTACAACCTATGACCCAAGGCCCTTAGTATGTTTTAACTTTACTCATATGTTCAAATATTCAAAAATAAAAAACATTCAAATATTCAAAAACAAAGCCAAAACTACATGTGAATTACTTTGTTATCATGTAGATTGAGACACAAATGCTATCATGTTGTAGCACTTTACTTATCTACTTCTTTATCCAATGTAATTTAATGATATATGCAAATTAGTTACATGATGGAAATTTTCCATGGACTTGTATGCATATGATTCACAATCCCCAGTTTTACACCTAGAGGTTACCTTCCACAACAAGAGCATACCTACATTGGGGGAATCTTATGAAGAATATTGTGAGGATATATCTTTTTCTTTTTTCCCATTAGTCATACAAAGTTATTTACAAGATATTATTGTATTGAATTATACTTCATGAAATGTGATTTATTACGCCGAAGGCATCCTTTTATGAGGAAGCCTCCACTAGAATTTTTTTGTTTCCAACAAAAAGTTCCCAATGACCTTTCTAACCTATATTTGTATATAACTATACTTTCATTTTCACACTCTCTTTACAATGCCTATATTTGTTTATAAATATTATGACATATCTCAAGTTGGGTTTTTCTATTATGTTATCTCGGTACCCACCAATCCAATTTTGTTGTACAATTATTGAAAATATTTGGAATAGAATAATGGAAAGAATAAGAATGAAAGAATGTAAACAAATAAAGAATTTTTATGAGACAACCTCCTCTGTATCATTCTGAAGTATCAATTCTGGATACTCCTTTATTTTAGCCTCCAAAACCTACCATTCAGTGAGTGCTTGTTCTACTTTTTCTAGGATGTCCACAACAATGGATTCCAACTCATCCCTCGCAATCTCTCCCTTTTCATTCTGTAGAACCAACACAACGTTGGACATTGATGTCATTCTTCCTTCTAAAAGATCCATCTTCTGCAATTAGCTTCCCAAGCTCTTCCAATCGAGTCTTGTGCAGGCTCTTGTGCTGTTGTCAGTGCCTCGTGCTTTTGCTTAACCATTGAAAATATTTTTGCGTGCCCAATGTCTCATCCTTCATTGCTTTCTGACCTCATTGTTTTCTTCTAGGGTCCTTATGCTTTGATAAGCACCTCTGGAGCTATGCATATATTTAAAGCTGGTCTGCTTTCTTTAATACTTCTTGTAATGCTTACAGATCCTTCATAAGATGTAATCTTTCACATCATTGACACTTTCTCTCATTCTGCATCTTGCTCTAACTTTCTTGGCATTGTCATGCGCAGAGGTTCATCTTCAAGTACCAAGTCCACCAACTTTCCTACATAGTGTATCACTGAAGGAAACATATGTGGTACCTTGGCCTCTAAGTGTGGCCTTGCTCTGATGACATTTTCCCCAATCTCCTCTGTGATGCTGATAAATACTTCATTCTTCTTCTACACAAAGTCCCTCTCTTGTGTTATGCGTGCTATCTCCACATCCTTTGTCTTCACTCCTCATGCAACACTCTAATTGTTGCAGCTTTTCCATGTTTCTTCTAGCCACTTCAATAGAACCTTCACCAATGCATTACTTACCTACTCATCTGACATGACAATAGGCTTTACTGTCATGTGTCTAGCTTGGGGTGCCTTCTTCAGCCATCTCGAAACACATGACTCTTCACATACATCAAAGTCAGGCTCATCCATGTGGGTGTGCATTGACCATGATAGTTGCTTTCGAGTGCACATAGTCATCCATATCCTCATCCATTAGCTCCCAGCCAAATAAATCCTTATGTGTTATCATGTGCTCTAGAAGTGGGCACAAACAATTTTCTGCATCCTCTGCATACCCCATGGCTGGTGGAATGTGCTCCCCACTTGTTCTTCTAGACCATTGCTACTTAGGGACTTTAGCTTCCAAATTTGGCACTTGTGTCTCCATGTCCTGAACATTCTCGGCAGCTTGTCTCCTCTGGTCTCTTCTCATCCTCTTCTCTTCCCTTTGATTCCTCACCTTGTTCTTCTATGTTCTCTGGAAGTGTAGGAGAATTAGGCACTTTCCTCTAACTCTTCCACCTCCTCATCTAACTTTAGTTTCCTCCTTCTTTGCACGGTTTCCTCCTTCTGTGGAGAGAGTCTGGGTGATCTGCACACCATGGTTGGAGTAGCACCTTGGGTCCTTGTTCTCCTAAACACCTTCTTAAATTTGTGCTCCCCTTGGACTACATTCAAGTCCTCATCATCCCCCTCTTGTGGCTGAGGTGGTGTAATGGCACTTAGCTTCACCCTTATTTGTAGGATGTCTCCTACCTCTATGCTCCAAACCACCACTATCTTCACGCTCCTCCTCCTCCTCATCCTCCACTTCAATTGGCTCTATGGGCTTAGGCGCTGGGATGTTCTCCATTGTATGCTTTCCCTTTGGTGGTGCTGGAAGTGTGAACTCACCTTCCACATACTTGTTATTCTCCATCTTTGGCTTCAGTTGAAGATACACCAATGCTGCCCCTACATCTACTACAACTAAACTTATTGGCTTAATATTCAACACCTCCAAATGATCCTCTCGGTGAAGGAACTTCTTCCAGGATACACATACTTCTTTCTCAACATGTGGTAGTCACATGTCTACCTTATCTACATTGAATACTAGTCGGCGTGTCTATAAATCTGTGAATAGATGCTTGGAAATACCTTGCAGTGAATGCGTAAGGCAATTTACACCAAGGGCTCTAGACTCCATCTTTCATTGGGAAGTGTGTGATGCAAAAATGTTGATATACAACAAACTAGACTTGTGTCCCTACTACTGATGGTAGGTCCTTTGGGATGCGCCACTCTTCTCCAAATGCCGCATGGAGCTGTCATACCATTTCTCTGCCCTTTTCTTTACATCATCTATCATGGCCCCTTTACATAGATACTTACTGAACCTTTCAATTGGTGACTTATTCTCCATGGGGTATTCCCATACTTTTTCCTTCAGCCCATCTGGTACTCCAATTTCCATGAATACTAGTGATAGTAGAACAACCCCAAAGCTGATCTTCCCTCTGTGTGCACTTCCTCGACTATTTGTTCTATAATATAGCTTGCAATATTGTAGATTGCTCCTTCTGACATCTTATGCACACATGTAACCACATAGTATTTACCTGTGACCACCGCTCTTGATCATTCAACTTTGTAACAAGGTGTGTTGTTGCTTGCACAACCAGACAGTTCTTTAATTTGTCTATATCCATACCATGTGGACCCTTCAGGTATCCCAACTCTTGTTTGGTCTTTAAGATCATGGCTTTATCTATGAGATCATTCTTTATGTCCTCTCATGTGGCCTTCAAACCTATAACTTAATGAGATAAGCACATATGAGATTCTAACTCTGCGTCCTACAAAGTAGAAGAAGTCCTCATGCACTCTGCTCATGAGCCACTAATACAAGGGCTCATACTTCCCAAATATGGAGCTCATATAATTGGTAGACCCCAATTCTCTTCAAAGCTTCTCACCTACATCATCAAAAACTGGCATGTCATCCATCCGTATGCTTGTTCATCCTAGTAGTGAGCAAGGAATCGAGCTCCTTCTTGTTCTCCATGGTCCTGTGATTGTATTCACTCACTTTTCTTTTTTGATGGGTGAATCCCACTCTTGGCCAATGATGACTCCTTCTGGATATTGCATTTCTGAAAAATGGATTTTAGGTGCCATCTCTTCTTCCTCATGACCACCTTCTTCTTTCCTTTTGTTTGCTGCTGAGATGCCTTCTTAGGTGCCATTTTTACCTTGTAATCATCTCCTCTTTAACTCTGTAACTTTGCGAATCAAACCCTAGCTCGATTCAATCATGCCCTAGGTGGAAACTTTGTGCCCTAACTCCTCTTTTCCTCCTTGCTTCACTCAAACCCTTCACCACTGGGGATGCAAGCTTCTTTTCACACAGATCTATTTATCACGCTTGGTTTCACACCCTTCACACCTTAACCCGATCACTCGGCTCTTCACAATTGGCTCTTTCCTCAAATTCTCTTAGTCGTAATGGTAAAAATGAATCTACATCCCATCCTTATATAATTTTTTTCAAATTTTCAAATTTTGATGCATTTATTGCTCCTTCACCTACCAAATATCCTCTCATTTATTGACCAAATTTGTTCTTTCCACGTGGTACATCTTCATGCCCCAGCTATAACCTTCTAGCGCACCTTCCTACCCTCTGGTCACAGACTTCTCTTCAGCATGCCCTTGCCCAAGTACCTCATCACTGTACCTTCTCTGGTAGTTATCATGGCCTCTCACTTACCTCACGTTATATTGTCCTTTCATTCATCTCCATCCTTGGTCACTTTTGAGAAGCAATCTTCTTTTGACTTAAAGCACACCCATAGCAGCTTATTCCTTTCACCTTTCAATTCCCATGGTCTTTTACTTGGATAACTACAACCACCCCACACTAAAGGTATGTGCAGTCCTCTGCGCATAAACATTCTTCACATAGTAATTAGCTTCATGCGTACAAGCACGCTTTACACAAGAACAACAACTAAATTGACAAAGCATAGTGATAATGAAGGAAATACATTAAGGAAATACATAAGGGAAACCTAATCTAAATGGAATACTACCTTATTACAAACACCAAGAAGTCTTATTTATAGTAGGGCTTCAGCCTACTCCCGTTAAAGTAATCGGGTAGCCATGTTCCATCAAGTGCTTCTAACTGGAAAGCACCTATTTCAAGTATGTGAGTGATGACATATGGCCCCAACCAATGTACTTTGAGCTTTCTGGATGGCACAAGAACTTAGAGTCATAAAGAAGTACCATTTGTCCAATCTCAAACTTCTTATCCCTTATGTTTCTATCATGCCATGCCTTCTGCCTTTTTTTCCTACTTTTGACTCCATCGTGTTATGGCTCATCGCTCATCCAGTTGAATCATCTTCTCGATACACTCTTCTAAATCTTGTTCATCAGCTAGACCTCCAACATACGCAATGCACAAAGAAGGTAACATAAATTCTATAGGGAGAATGGCTTCATGCCAAACACCAGCTAAAATGGTGTGGCTTTGTTCAATCTCTTGTAAGTTGTTCTATATGCCCAAAGAACAACTAACACTTTGTCATCCCAATCCTTTCTTCCAACATCACAAATTTTTGTCAAAGTCTGGCTCAAAATCTTGTTGAAAGCCTCAGCAGTTCCATTTTCTGAGGATGGTAGGGTGTAGTTTTATGGTGTGCAACCATAAACTCATCTAATAGGATCCTGATTGTCTCATTCAAAAAGTGTGTACCCCTATCACTTGTCAAGCTTAAAGGACATCCATATCTTGTAAGAACATTCTCCCATAGAAACCTAGCCATTGTACTGTTGTACAATCCTTTGTAGGTGTTGCTTTTGCCCACCATGTGAGATAATATGTGCAAGTAATGATATAGCGTGATCCAATCCTACGTGCGGCTGGTGAAATAGGTCCTACAAAGTCAATGGCCCATTTCTCAAATGGTTCTACACTAGTAATTGGTCTCAAAGGCATCTCATCTCTTTGCCTGGTTTTCCTAAGCACTGATAATGATCACACGCCTTACTATATTCTTTACAGTCTTTATACAATGTCTCCCACCATAATCCAGCAAGTAGGATCTTCCGGAGTTACATCACCTGCATAATGGCCTCCTGTAATACCACCATGAGCTTCTTCCATAATATCCTTGCGCTCATGCTCTAATACACAACGGCGTAATACTTCATCTCTACCTAACTTGTAGAGGTCACCACTTGATTAACATAAATGGTGTCACGTGCATATAGCAAGTTGTTTCTTTTCTAATGCCTTCATTCCTTCTAGGTGTTATACCAGTCCATAGAAAGACAACAATGTCTTCTAATTCGATGGCACACATTGTAACCTATATAATTGTGCATCTGGCATGGTTTCTTCAATTGTCTGTGCTTCCTCTCCTGAGTTGATTCTAGATAAATGGTCTGGTCCAGAATTGCTTTTCCCTAGCTTCACCACAATAGTGAAATCAAACTCTTGAAATAAGAGTACCCATCTGCATATGCCCCTTGTAAGATGGGCTTGTTTACTAAGTACTTCAATGCCATGTGATATGTATAAAACACAAATGGTGTTTGCTAACAAATATTGTCAAACTTGTGCAATGCATAGATCATGGACAAAGCTTCACGCTCTATAGTTGTATAATTTTGTTCAGCAGGAGTCAGCTTCCTACTAGCAAAAAAACAAATTGGATGATCGACAATACCTTCTCCAGGTTGAGCTAACACAAGTGCACCATGGCCATGCCAGAGGTCCACATGCACATGAAATGGTTTATCCCATGAGGGAAAGCGTAGAATGGGCGTGGTAGTAAGTTTCTCTTTTAATATCTCAAACATGTTGTTGTGTGGTTCTCCCCAATAAAATGTACCTTTCCCCTTCAGTAACTCTTCCAAGGGTGCAAAAATTTTGGCATACCCTTTGATGAATTTTCTATAATATCTTGTATGACCTAAAAATCCATGCACCTCACTTTGACTGGTAGGCGCTTCCAGGCCTAAAATGACTATAACCTTAGTTGGATCAATGAGCAAACCTTCCTTGCAGATTATATGTCCTAACAATATTCCAAATGGTGTGGAAAATATGCACTTCTTGATGTTCAAAGAGATACTCAACTATCACGCCATTCAAACATTAAGCGCAGATTGTCACAATGATCTTTCACAAGCCCATATACTATCCAATCATCTAGGTAGACCTGTAAGAAGTTGTGAATAAAATCTTTGAATGCTTGAACAACTATGCATGAGAATACAACAGGCACATTTTTCAATCCAAAAGGCATCACAGTATAGGAAACTACCCCATTCAGTAGTAAATGTTGTCTTTTCTTGATCCTCCTGAGCAATCCTAACCTGATGATACCTAGAAAACCCATCTGTGAAGGAATATATTTCACCCTACCACACCTTCCAGTATTTCCTCAGTGAATGGCATAGGGAATGGATCGGTGATGCACATGCAACATTCAACTCCCTATAGTCCACACATATTCTAATTCATCCATCCTTCTTGATACTGATCACCATTGGGCTAACCCATTCTGACTCATCAAGGGGTTTGATAATTCTAGATTTCAACATTTTATCAATTTCTTCTTTTACCTTTTCACACAAATTAGGATTCATTACTAAGGCCTCTTTCTAACTGGGTGTGCACCATCTTTAAGCTTTATCTTCATTTCCCCAAGTGATTTATGCATGCCTTTAAGTTCATGATACCCTCGAGGGAATAAGTCTTGATAATCCCTGAGTAACTCAATGATCTTTGCTACCTCTGAGTCTGACCAATAGTCTCTAATTATGGCCTCCTTAGGCTCAGCCTCTAACCTATATTCACCTTCTTTGTCTTCATGGGTTCGTGATAGGCACACGTATCCTTGTCTGCACTATCCAAGACCTCGCACACCCCTTGTGAATGTTCAATATCCAGTTCTCAATTTCCTCATCATCCACGATGTAAACCATCTTTCCCTTCTCTTTCTCAAGGCAAGCAGCATTCAAGTAGTATGAAGTCCATTTCTTCTTCCTTCTCAAAACGCGCTCCGGACTCTGTCTCACCAAATAATTCCTGAATATGCTCTTCTACTTTTGCACTATCTCCCATAGTTAAGCGCTTGATAAATTTTAATGCCTCTTCTATTGGAGGTTGAGAAGAAAAGTAGTCAAAGGTCTGGATCATCCCTGTAGTCAAATTTTTCCAGTTTCTAGTCTCTCGATGTAGTTCTGCATATACATACCAGGCGCGTGCACATCCTTGTAGCGTAGAGTACAATCTATGCACCCAGTGAAGGTGGTAATGCTTCTGTCCTGTTGTCCAGAGTCTCTCACACTTTGCTGAATGTGATGTTGAATAGGTTGATCACCATGATAAGTGCAGATATCTACGTAGGTGCATTGTTCCTTACAAACCTAATAGATAGGGTGATTCCAATCTCTTCCCATTCTATAAGATTATCTCTGTGGACTACCCACCAGTGCGTGCTGTTTGTCCCACATAAGGTATATACTAACATAGCTCTTCTCTTAATTTGATTTGTCCACTTTGTGTTTCCATGGCTTTCAAAAATGTAGGAAGATCTTCTACCCCTGTATACCAAGGTACTGTGCTACCTATCCATCAGACCGAAAAAAGTCCATTCTTGCATGCAACCACACTTTTTACTTCGCCCTACTAATTCATATGTACCATGAGCCCAATTGTCACAAGAAATACTCATAGTATCACTAATGGAATGAGAATCCTCCCACTTTGTAGGATGCCTTCTTTTGATGGCTCATTGACCTCTGGGTCGAATAGCGTGTACATAAATTTGGTTTAAGTCCTCCTCACTTAGAGGCTCAACATATGGTGTAGACTTCCCATCTGTCAATGGTATCACAACCCTTTCCTCCTTGTTCTCAAAGCTGATATACCCCTTATTGAATCTCAAGTCAACATTATTTGCATAACACCAAGGGCATCAAGCAAGCAAGGGAAAAAATTGTCTTTGCAAGTGCTAATACCTCAAAATCCCCAGTGAACTTGGCCCCTTGTATGGTTATAGATGCATCCTTCAAAACTCCTATGGGAGTAGCCTTAGTTTAGTTTGCCATAAACAACACATTAGATGATGGCTGCAATGGAGGCCTCCCCATTTGTACCCATGCATCTAATGTAAGCACATTTACTTCCACACTATGTATCAATCAATATGTTTCTCAACCACCCCCATCTACAACAACATTTAGAGTAATTTCCTTGTCATAGTCAATGCTATCAGGGGGAAGATTTGCATGCAGGATCTGTCATCCGGTCTCAAGACTTGCGTGGAGTGTTCCCCTTTAACCAACTTCCTAATAGTGGGATAATGTTCTCCTGGCGCAACATTTTGCACACTTCTCATGAGATCATCGATATCAGTTTGGACTATCTCTGATGCTTTCTTCTACTCCTTTAAGTATTATATCTCACCCTGAAGATTCCTTAGTACTTCCATGGTATCCTGGTAAACCTCCTTTTGATGAGTAGGATATGGGTACCTTGCATGCAAAACCTCCTCCTTGGTGATCGTAGGCTTCTGGTGCAATGCTTCTCTCATGTGCCACTTCAACACATGTAGTAATCTTCATTTTCAATGCCTCGGGTCCTTCTACTATCTTGGGCATCCATTGATCTTCTACCATGCTGGATTCTAACCATCCCGGTGCCTTTGTTTTCTTGCTTATGCTGCTTACTCAGATGCTCATATAAGTCGGCACTCTTCATAGCTATGGTTCTTCCCATGAGAAAAGAACATGAATATTACGAGGACATTCACCTATAGTGGTCAGGAGATCCACACGTATAACATGTTCCATGAGGAACTCACCTCTTCCTCCACCATGGCCTCGTCCTCCATATCCACCACGATATCCACGTCCCCTTCCATGACCTCCTTTAAAATGCCCCTCATTCCTGTCATAGTGTGTTTGGATTATGATCCCAATCTTGGTGCTCATTCTTACCCTTAGAATTATTTATTTACACTTGTCTGTCATACCCCAATGTCTATAGCATCTTGGATCTGACCAATCAACCAAAATCCTCAGTATCATGGGTCATGGACCTGCAAATCTTGCAAAAGCAAGATACATTCTTCCTTATCATGTGTTGTAACAAAGGACAGTGACTAGCATCATGATTCAAATGACAGATCTCACAATCCAACATAATAATGAGCATACAGATCTGTGAGGGCAAACTATCCTTGGTGTGACCTTCCACTTCACAATCTATACACCAAATTCCTGAGCACGTTTCATGGGCTGAATTTGTTGATAGCTTCTCTAACTACTTTGTCCATAGCTATAATTTGTGCCTCTAAGAATGGACTAACGCCAGTGTCAATGCTCCCAACTACCTCAGCATGTAAAGTTGCTTCCAGTGCTTCATGCGGATCAGTGTATGTCTTATGTGACAACGCCCTTCTAAATGGTGTAATCAATCCTCCAATGAACCATTGTGCATGTTGGCTAGCATGAATATCATAAGATAGCTTAGATAGAAGTGTCTTAAAATGAGCATCATACTCACGTACACTCTCAGTAGTGCCTTGCTTGATATCCTTGAGCACACTAATACTCTTCTGCTCAAACTCAGGGATATGGAACTCTTTCAAGAAAGCATCTTTCAATGTTGCATAATCCACACAAGTTTGATCAGGGTCAAACTTCCTATACCATTGTGTGCACATCCTTGTAATGTAGTAGCAAATTGACTTGCCTTACGCTCAAAAGCCATGATCCCTTTAGCACACCACAATATTTCACACATATGCACATGTTTGGCAACATCCTCTATGCCTCTATACTCTAGGAGATGAAGAGACATCTCCATATAAATATTATGTGGTTGTTGTGGACCTTGACCACCTGATCCAAAACCTCTGTGTTCCCTCTGCCTCCAGAACCACCAGATCCACCGGAACTAGAACCACCTATACCTCTTGATCCTCCACCTATAGTGGGAATATGACTTGTAGATGTACTCCCCTGTGCTCACGATAGTAGTACTATACTTGAACCCCTACATCTGTGAGGTAGTTCCACTTCCAGAGGTGAATCCAACATTTTACACGCTCACATTTGTGTGGATGATGCACCTAAGGATGTTCCTCCAAATATCATTGAAGTCGTCTGTCCTGCCATTGATGTACTTGCTCCCTGACTTACTCCTGCTCTCCTACTTCCCAAATTAGCTTTTTGGTTACTTGTTATACTAGATATTGGAAAACCAAGTGCAAGGGCTAGGTCACCAGGTGGATTAAGATGCACCCATGGTCTAGGTAGTCTCTGTTGGCACACTTCTGTGTGAGGCCGAGGGGGATCTCTGTCATGTTTTCCAAGATGGGGGAGTTCCTGATGCTCTGGCTCCATGTCTTCTACGTGAGTTGTAAATCCTTCACGAGCCATCTCTCTCCTCAACGCCATACTTTCTGCAACGTAACATTGCTTCTCTATCTCCCTCTCATGTGCCTCATTAAACTTAAGTCACCTTTCCTCTCTCTCCTCTCTACCACTAGGTCTGCCATCTTTCACCAAACCTGTTCCTTCCCTCACGCGTGGTGAAGTTTAGTTAGCCATCGGTTTACTCTCCAGGTTCAAAGTTACCATCAAGATCTTGATCGCCAGTGGGATACCTCACAAATATACTCCTCTTGGATACCAAAAAATTGAATTCAGCTACCTCCGGGAAGAGTACGTCGAAATTGAATATTCTAGAATATAACTATTTAGAACACCATGAAACCACGTATCCACAACGTGAGAGTCGATCAAATCAGCATCATAAAGGGCCTGAAATTCTTCTGTGTCCAGAGACAAGTGCGCGATACCTCCAATTCCATTGAGATGCATAAGCAATAAGCCACTCATATAGTTCTACTGGAAAGATGGTGAAAAATCTCTCATATAAGTTGTCATATAGATTCTGTTCTACCCAAGTGCGTGCGTTAAACTCAATCCACTTGAACTGAACCATGCATATTCTTCCTCCAGATCATGTATCCATTCCTCAATACTTGCTAGAGTTAACCGATACGTCTTCATCGTGAACCATCCTGAAAAACAACTAAAAAGAGGTCCCGAAAATGGAACCAATGATGTAGCCTAGAATTTACTAGATAACTCCCTAGACGCATTGGCACATCACTCAGCCTAGACTGAGCACTCACCCAAAGCATGCAAAGGTACCAGTCCCTCTTTAGGGTTGTTGTAGCAGGATGTTAGCATGATGAAGGAAGAAACATATAGATTCATAACTAATCTATCATTCTACAATGTATGCTACTTTCAGATCTATGAAAGAACAAGCTTTAAAAATAATCATGATTGAATCAATAACATGCACTACTCGATTACACACAGGAATGACACTTAGATTCAGCCAATATCTTCCATCTATTAATAAACACAAAAGCTCCTTACAATAATGTCAAATGATACCAATGCGTATGGATCTGATATAGTAATTCAGTCATATGCGTATATCTCTATATCTTCATACATCCATCACACTCATATATATTACCACTATGTACCTCACTATATATATATATAGGGTGGGGACTTTCCCTTCACCACTTATCTATTCTAGAAATAGGCCGCATGCTATTAATAGCCACGTGCCATTCACAGGCATAGCCACACATGCAAGTGTGCTATCTATAGGCCTCTTACAATTAACTGAAGTGTCAATCCTATTCTTAGCTCGTCTCCATGCAAAACACTTTGATCGATCCTCCAAAATAGACAATGCATGGTGTGCACGTCTCTGCATCGTTGGTGTGTTCTCGCATGCCATCTTCTAAAAATAGGTCGTCATGCTCAAAATCGGCTAAGTCTGAATGCTTTGAACTTGCCTTCCACGCGTGGGTCCTTCCTATCCCTCCGCACCCTTGATCCTGGCCTTCTCTCCCACACGGACTCCTTGTGTGTTCTCTAACAAGTAGATTGGTGGAATGATTGATAAGTGTGTAAATAATATTAATATTCAAAATATTATTCAAAAACATATAATTTAATTGGAGGAAAGATATTAAATATCTCATCACATCCATTCATCGTGATATAAATAGCACAAAATATAAAATAGATACCACTACATTTGAATGTTTATCTTTCTATAAACACACAAATTTGGCAATCTATCCTTTGACACTGTTGATCTTGACATTACACACTTGCATATACAAATGCACTCTCGTCACTCTCGCTTAACACACCCGATGGATCTTCGGTTTCTTTCTTACATTTGCACACCTTTATGTCATAAATTTTAAAATTTTAATGACATAAAACACATTTAGAAACATCCATCCTCTGACCCATAAAATCAATACAGGATTTTTTTCATCTTGGTCAAAACTGCCATTTTCGGCCGGTTGTAAAAATATACAATTCGACCCTACCATACAATTTTGGACCAACACAATGTGAACTCAAACTTTCAATTCTATCATCTTCATATGGACTAATATTCCCCCTTGGTCACCTCTCAAAACATTATGACCTTCGAAGCATATGTAACGCCCACAAAATCAGGCACACAAATACAACAATAAAAATACATAATTTTTTTTACTTACATTGTTATATACATGACACCACATGGGAACACTTAGGATAATTCAACATCACACAAGACATTTATACCAACATGGACCCACATGTACCACAATATGAGAAGTGATTGACTTCACAAGGAAAGACGACACACATAACCAAGCCTACCTAAGAGGCTTACATAGGGGAGAGGTCATCATTATAACTACCCCTTATCCCTCCAAGAAGGGATCTTGGATAGCCTTTGGTTCCTCCAAAGTATACACACCACATCAACTTTGACAGCCCCATTATCCCTCCATTATAACACACTCTTATACCTCCACTAAGACTAGCCATGAATCCCCTTGTTTCCTCCTAAACAACACACACATTTCACTTATTCCTCCCTTCACTAGCTACACCTTATGCCTCCAATACACAATGATGAAACCTCACCCCAACAAAAGAAAACATAACCACATGAACACATGATGCACATCATAACTACATTTCCAAAATGACAAAGCACAACAACAATCCAACCACATTACAACTTATGGATAAGACCTTCCCACAACACGACATTTTTATGGTTACACGTTTATTACCATCATGTTTTCAAAAATTAACTTAAGGTTTAGAAAGGCACATAATATGTGAATCATACATTCCCTTTCTTTTCTAGACTAAAACTCATTTACATTGTTTAACATTCAACTTAAAGTGGTTTTCATTTAATTTGAATCATCTATCTTATTGCATTTTACTTGTATGACTCATTAGTTAATAGGGACATTTGCACACACATGAGGCTACTAGTTCTTGTTCCTAGGATTCTTTTCTAAAGGGCATGCTTACTTGACTTTACATCATGCCTTCGTTACACAATAGGGACAAGTGTAAGACCAAAAGAGGAGAAGTTCGTAGTTTTAAGGATTAAGGGTCACAATTATTTCTTTCATTTATACTTTAATAATTGATTTGGTCCACATTAACTATTATACGACATGGGTTTATTTATTCACGACATAAGAAAGTTTAATCACATTATAAGGAAGGTCAAGTTTCACTTTTTCCACGGGACAATATCTCATGATTACACATTCGAAGGCCAAACACTAATTAAAATTTTATTACGTTATGTTCTAATAATTAGTTTAAGGATTCAAGGCACTTAACATGTCAACATACATTCTCCTTTCTATTTCAAGAATAATTTTCTTATTATTGTTTTACATTGAACTTTAAAAGGGTTTCACTTAATTTAGTTCATATGCCTTATTACAATTAACGTGTGACTCAATTGTTAAAAGTATCATTTACATGCACACGAGGGGTAATAGATTCTTGTCTCTCTAGGATTCATTTCTAAAGGGCATGTTTATTTAGTTTAGTGTCATACATTCATTACACAATAGGAACTATTGTGAAAACAAGAGGGGAAAATTCTATCATTTAAAGGTCTAAGGCTCACGATCCTCTCTTTTTATTTATACTTTAATAATTGGGTAGGTTCATTTTAACGTTTACACAACATGAATTTCTTTTCTCACAACATAGAGAGCTTAACCAAGTTACAAGAAGATCTAATTTCACTTTTCTCTTAGAATATCATCTCATGATTACATTGTCAAGACTAAGCAAAAGTTACAATTTTGTTATTTTCCACAATTAAATCTTAATATTGTACTATAGGAAACCATACTGATAACTGCATTAAGGATTAGGATTCATTTGTAACACAAATCCTCAAAATGTCTTTCAAGAGCAACTCAAACCTTAACACCTAAAACCCTTCATTTACACATGTGCCGGAGTTAGGATGGTTTACATTAGGCATTATATCATATTCACATGAGGTACTAACTTAAGAGAACCTATTCACCTTATTACATGCACATGGATACGATCCTAGAAGGAAGACCACATACTTAAGACAATATTTGATTATTACCATTCTTACCAGATAGTTTTATGACAATGCCACTAAGTGTGCATGGTATTACGATAATTTGGATTTTGGTTTCTTATTTCCCTTAAGCTATGAGATGAAGTTTAGTAAGGAACTTGGATCGACCTAGATTTTCGGTATCCTATGTGATGTAAGTGATTCTATATGGAGGTAATGAGATACAAGAATTTTACTATAAGTTTGATCGTTATTTATTTTCCTTATTCACATTTCCAAGTAAATGGTACAATTCACAAAAGATTTAACCATTAATTATACACTGAAATACACTATAAGAGATCAATTCATTTTCAATTAGCATACATATCCAATCTTTTTGCAATACATAATTCTAAATCAAATTAACACCCATAATTAAATACCCATTTCCCCAAACACCCCAAAAGAATAACAAATCATACTTATTACAAAATTCAATAATTAAAATTTCAATATATCACAAAATGTTGATTTAGCCTCTATAATTTCATTGATCGATTAACATGTTAATAAAGGATCATCAATAACACTTCACTTCCTCTATGTCTCGATACCTACAACCACCGCATGGTCAGCACAAATGTTGGCATGACATCCACCTAAATCTAGCATAATTAACATTTTTAGTTTTTCATTTACATAATCAGAATACTTCACACACAACCAGAGGGTTAGAGATATATAATCATTTCATTGCACTTCATTTCTTAACTAAGGGAGGAGAGAGAAAGAGATAGGGAAGAGAGAGGAGAGAGAAAACACTATTTTTCCAAAAATCAAATTTTTCAAAACAAGCCACAAAATAGAGTTTTATACAATTATTTATAAGTGTCAATAAGTTTTCTCGATGGTTTGTTGACTTAGCGAGGGTCCTAAGGCCTTCTTTTACATTTTCCTACTAGTTGCGAAAACATCCAATTTTAGCTCGAGAGGATAAGAAACCGCATTTAAAAATTGTCTTCAAGTGATAAACGTGCAATGGGGAATTTCCTACATGCTCTCATATTTATCGAGAATTCACAGGAGCCGATGGAACTAGAATCGGCGAACCGTTTACAAATGGCAAACTAGTTTTTGGGGCCACCATATAATTGGACTAGTTAGATCTAGACAACAAGGATCAAAGGCCTACAAAACCCTTTTTAAAAAATAGTTAACGATGTGTGTTTCCACTGAAATGATGGTTGCAGGAAATTGTTAGGTAAAAATACTAGAGGTTTGTGAAAGCGGATATCCATTTTCTTGCTCGGGGTAAAAATGACAAGCCAAAATGAAAGCCAACTTTTCACTTTTACCACTTCCTAAAACTATAAAACATGGATAATAGGGCTCCTAGAGGGGCAAGGAAAAGAGCACAAATGGTCAATCAAATTCTATCTAAGGCTTGATGTAAATCCCCACATAACAAGGAACACGAAGAAACTTGGCATCTCTTTTCCGGGGTTCGGAAGGTTGTTTTGCGAGTCTCGAAAATCGTGATTTACTAACTTTTACAAGGGAATGGTTGATAGGTTTACAAGGAACTCAAACTCAACTTGTCAATAAAAGGTGTTGCAACTATCTAGTTTGGTTATGAAGTTTCCAAAACATCTCAGAAGGAGGGTTTAAGTCTATGGTTGACAAACCAAGGGTTATTTGGATTGCGTAAGTTTCGAGGTGACATTTTATTGTTTTGCAATACAAGTTTGTTTAGAAATAACCAATTCTATAATAATCCAAGGGTTTAAAATTTTATTTCGTTGCAAATGAATAACTAAAATATTAGAATTATGAAAGACAAAGCTAAGATGAACCATGTATGTCCATGAATAAAGTGGGGCATGTGTGGTTCCAGGTGGTTGCACTCGTGATCTGTTGGGTCCTCCATTTATTTCCACATCTTACCAAATTATTTGTGTGCAACCCCAAGTTGTTTGTGACCAATCCAAAACCTTTATTTTACCATGCACATGTGAAAATGTTGATCTAACAAGGTTATATGAAATTTATTTACACTTGTCGTAGCATTTGGTTTGCACATTTCCAAGACATATTTTAAAAATCATTTTGTGTACATCCGACAACAATGTTGTTCCAAGAGACCACATTCTCCTCAAATATTTTATCAAATAGTTTGTATATCATCAAAACACTTCCCTAATTACATACATGTTTACTAGGGCACTTTTAACTATAACCTTTGACAAAGATCCTTTGTTTTTATGTTTTGACAGATGAACAATCACCTTTTCAAAGATCCCATTTTGCACATACAGTGAAGGGTGCTAGAAAATGTTGTGAATTCTAGCTTAACCCTTCAAATTGCATTTGCTTGAAATTTTTGTAACCATTTCAAAAAAATTGATTGAACATATCCAATAATCACGACACTCCACGAAACCATTTTTTTGAGGTGCTCACAAAAGTTCATGTGCTTGTAAAAATTTGTTCCAAAGCTCACATTTTGCATGTTGGGAGGAAGGTAGCATATCTATGGACTTTTTAGCTTTTAAATTTCCACAACACTTACTTGAATTCCTCAAATCCCTTTTCAATGAATACATTTTCGTATATACCACAATCAATACATTTCGTGCATTACATCATTACCTCATCAAGTTAACAAATCATTTCACATTAAGCACATATTCGAGTTGAGACCAAAGATAGCCCAAAATTTTCAAACATTGCATTAATTCTAGATCAAGTTGAGCATGTATTCAAATAACATGAATTTTATACGTCATGCATTACCAAATGAGCTACCTTATGAGATTATCGAGCTACTTCCCAAACTTGCTCATGTATAGTGATCAACACGACCCCATACCTTGTTATAGAAGCTCCACATTAGTTGTGTGTAGAAGTAAAATGTGCAGTGTCTCCAAACCGACCCTCTTTACCAAGATGAAAATGGATAAACAAATGGTTTCACGCAGAGGAAGAGTGAAAGAGACAAATCTTGTTGAGACATAAGTGGGATAACAAGAAAGGGAACTTTCAATGCCTTAATCAATACAATAACTACTTGAAATAAAATATAAAGGGTGGGAAACATGAAGTTGTAGCTTTCATCTACCACGAGGATGGTGTTGCAAAGGTTATAGTACATGCAACACAGGTTCTCATAAGCAAAAAAGTGAAATAAGCACATCTAGAAATTTCACCTAAATGAAATGCCTCCTAATCCTCAATTTTCTTCTTCTACTACGTACCACAAACCAAACAATGACAAATCGTATTCTTCTTTTCCTCTCGAGACAAATGAACCTACTTCAAATACGCTTACAATTACAATTCCAAATCAATCAATTTTTATATAGTAAAGTGAGGAGATATTAGGGTTACAAATGTATCTCTGTATGTAGGGTTGATTTAACCCATAATGGTACTAATTTTAGGACAATATTGAGAGAGCTCCGTTTAGCACAATTCCTTCAAAGTTCTATTTATTTAATTTATAAGAGTACAAAACCTGTTTTACCATTGTTAGTAACATATCTTCACTTTTGCACTCACTCCAACTATCCAATTACTGATTAAATTTACAACGTTAACTTGGGTTTCCACATGGTTAACGCCTGCGGATCTTGAATAAAGTGCTTGTATTATTATGCAATGAAAATGATAGGTCTAAAGATCATATAGGATGCGTCTAGATGTGAAAATCCATGGATGAGGGTGCACATGCCTTCTCTCGACACACTCCACCACTCTTCATCTGCCCATCTTTGGCGTAGCTCTCCATTAATCCTCCACCCACTCACCCGCCACATGTTTACTCCCTCCTTAATAATTTTTTTGTTTTGTTTTGTTTTGTTTTGTTTTTTATTATTATTATTATTATTATTATTATTATTATTAATTTATTTACTTGTTTTTTTACTTCATTATATTTTATTTTATTTCTAAATCATCGACATATATTATTGTTTTTCATTTTATAATTTAAAACTTTAAACTTCCATGTTGTAAGATTGGTTTTCACCAACCCTCGCGAAGTCACGCATGGCATTACAACATATATAATCAAGTAAATCTTACTACATTTGGTCACTTGGCACTTAAAAAATCCTCATGTAAAAGCAAGCACAAACGAAAACCCAAACTTCCTAAATTGTGAAATAACTCATGCACATCCATTATGGCACCATCCTCTAAAGGTTTGAAGACTCCTTCCAGGTTTAGTAGTCTCTATATTCCTTCTATGAAGCAAGCAAAGTTACCCTTCCCAAGTATTTAAGCAAGTGTGAAACTTGAGTAAAGCATTATCAAGGCACAATTTTCAAGTTTTGATTACACTACTACGTAGCTATCACATGCTAGGAGAATAACGTATGGTTTGAGCCCTCTTCAGAGTAGAGGAGACATCGATAGTGCATAGGGGTGCACACAACCCACGCAATTTTGTTTTGTAGTAACTCCTTGCACTACAATGGTTCTAGGGTTTGAGAAAATTTTATAGAGCCATTCCAAAGGTGAGAGAAGAAGATTAACACACAATGACACTTAGTTCCAAGAAGGCAAAGCACTCGAAAGTTGTAGACCCTGTATTCCAGTAGGCCCAAGATCATACGGAAGGGTCGGACTATACAAACGATTTGGACCTAGTTGTACAATTTTTGAATAGGTAAAATTTCAAGTTCTAGTTTCTAGAACAAAGCATTTTCGGTCTCATATTAACCTATTCCTACATTTAGATCATTCAAACTCTCCCAGATCCACATAGAATCAACTAAGTGTAATTTTCCCTTGTGTTTTTTATAGTTGTTAGATCAATAGTCACTTTGAAAAGCATTATTTTGATTTTGTGTAGTTAACGTTGGAATTTAATTAAATCAGAATATCCACCTGTTGCATTATTTCATCATTTTTATGTGTGTTAATTAGAAACACACTTAAAAGCTTAAAAGGGAATGAAATAGAAATTCACAAAAAGTGAAATCACTTTCATATTAAAATAATAGTATTACCTAGGTGATTTCTAAACTAACCTGCAAGGGTAGTTGTGTGTACATAAGTAATTGGTGTCAACGTTAGTTTAATAAATAAAGGATACCAATTAATTCTAGACAAGAGCCAATCACTTGTTAATTACATGACTACATTGATCACGACAATCTTTCTATTGTAGCGATTGTGATTTGGCCAAAAACATAGCTAGTACACATCACTCTACATTTTAAGAAACAAACACTATTTATTGTTAAATTAGTTGTAAGAACAAGAAATCTATATTATATTATGTTAAGGATGATCACATATGAACATATCTTGCAAAGTTGGATAAAGCCGAAGATATGGCTATGAGAAAACCATGTAAACATCCAAACATGTAAGGTGTAATATCGATTAGAAGCATAAAACATCTCCATCCTTATTTGTTAAATAGTTGTGACCTAAAATTTGTTTGGCATTGCATGTGAACTTTGTTTTAAAATACTAAATTGAAATGTCAATTTTTGGATATGTTTAAAATTCATACTCAAATGTGCTAGATAAGGGATAAAGAATATATAGAAAGATATTAAAATTAGTGACTTTTATTTTTTAACAATTACCTTTTCTTTAAAATTGCTTAGTGATTATTTGTTCCACAACTTTACAATTACAACTTCTTTGAGATAGAAAAGGTTTAAATTAAACCAATGTTAATAATGGTAAATTCCATGTTAGATAAGGAAATGAATATTCTTTTGGGTATAATTATTTCTTTTAAAACACAAACCAACTTTTTTAAGAACGAAAAATGTTGACTCAAATTATCTCATCCTAATAACAACCTAAAAATTGTTTGGCATTGTATGTGAAATTGTTTATGAGTTGTTGAATCGAAATGCTAAATTTTTGATATGTTTACAATTTATATTGAAAGCTTATTCCATTTTGTGTTATATAAAGTATAATGAATACATAAAAATCTTATTTTTAACAATTGTATTTTCTTTGTAAGTGGTTAGTAATATTATGTTACAAAAGTGTAAAATTAATATTTTCTTGAGATATAAAAGGTTGAAATTAAATAGGTGTTAATGATGGTAAATTTCATGCTAGATAAGGGATGATGAATATTTTAGTGGGTAGAAGTGTTTAATGTGCTCTACATTTTGTATCTCTAGTTATTTTCACATTGTTTCTTGTAGAATCGGATCGCCTAATATTCAATTGCTTGCACGTTAACGATCAACAAAATGCCTCAAATAAATGTGGTCTCATGGTCTATAATGACTTCATGATATGCACAAAATGGGTTTGTTGAAAAATTCTTTGCAACTTTCAAACAAATGAAATTAATAGATGTAAATCCTAAGTCCACAAACTTTGTTAGCATGCTCCCATTCTCAGTACTTAAAATGGGAGCTTTAGAAGATGGTAAGAACATCTATCAAAGCATAAAGGAAAGTGGATTTTTGTCAAATGTTTTCGTTGAAAATTCTTTGTGAGGCAATCCATAAACATAGGTTAGAACTATAACAAGGTGCACCATGTCAGACCTTCATTGATAAAGAAGGGACCTCGTTTTATTTCCAGATTTTCAAAAATATTATTTTCTAAGTGTTCAGATATCTAGACCACGTTGTTGACTTCATACAACTAGATGTAAAGTCTACAATGTGCATGAGGTTTATTGGCCAAAAGGAAATGAGAGAGAATACATCAATCTAAAATTGTCTTTAATGCAACATAAAAACTAATTATTGTTGACACATATATTACAAAACTAATTACAAACTAGCTTTAAATTGACATCTCTTCCATTGTAGTTTTAACACATGTGCAATTGCTAGTTCTATGCATTGTATTACACTTCTTACGATGACTATACCACTTATTTCTATGTCTTGACATGACATGCTCCATACTTAATTGTTATTTTTATACCATGTTCCATATTGATTTATCACATGTATTTTGGCATATAATTGTTTGATTACTACAAGCCCTTGGCTTATATATATATATATATATATATATATATATATATATATATATATATATATATATATATATATATTTCATGCTACTTTATGAATTATTTAGTCTACATGGCGTAACTTTTCTATGACTACTATATGACATTCATGATTATTCTATGGTGTGCCTACTCCATATTGTTTGACACATATTTGTCGATAAATACTTGTTTTGGAACATGTTTGCTTCATGCTTACTATGAGATTATTACTAACATTATTAACAATCAAGTTTTCATGTAATCATAATGTCGTATTGGTAATGTTTTCAAAATTCTCATGGTAGGGCCATGATGTCATGTCTTTTCGGTGAGTTATGAGTCTCAAAGGATCATTTTGTGTCAAGTTGTATGTATGTTATCACACCTCTTTGATTTTCATTATTTTCACAATAAGACTTTAGTTATTGATTTGTATGGATTTCTAACAATGTTCACAATATGTTTACTCTTGAGATGATACATATCATGTTTGTTCTACAATCATATCCTATAGATGACGATTTATGTTACCATGTTTAATACACATGCTTTATATAGACAATTTCTATACAACTATACACATGATACAAATAATTACTTTTCCTTTTTTGAGTTGAATGGCACTTAACAACATCCCTCATCTCGAAGAGGGCATATTATACTACACCCTTAACCATGGGTCATATATCGAGATATGGATAGTCGACATGTGGCTAACATAATCTATTATCATGTCATATCATATTTATTTATGTGTTCATATGCTTAATGGGCCAACCTTAGGTCTCTAGATAACATAATGGGGTATATATAGGAGTTAGGGTGTAGGATATTTATCATCATATTGAGCACTTGAGTCTTATTGTATGGTTTAGAGGTTGCCCCCTCGAAGTGGCTAAGTCATTCTACTTGCATATTGTGATCATTTCTCTATATTTTTGTGTTCTTTGGTGTTCTATTACTGTTGATATTCATATCTAAGTAATTTCATTACAAGTGGTATCGAGCTTGATCTCACTAGATCTACATAGAAACCCTAATTTTGATGATTCAACTATATCTCCAAATTGGTAGTGATTTTTTTGTAATTTTTTTGTGGTGTTGCGAAATCAGTCAAGTAATATCGTCTCCAAATTTTAAATTTTTGACTTGTTTTGTAAAAGTTATATCAATTTTAGGGTTTTTCATAAATTCACTCTCTAGTCATGCAAATTGGAATGTTTCCAAGTTATTTACATTTTTTAAAAGATGATAAAAAATTAGTTTGAGTCAATTCTTTGAAATTTTTCCTATTTTATCAAGTATTCTCAAAATCCCAAACCCTAAAATTTGGCTTTGATTCCTAAAATGGTGAGGCCTTCCATAAGAAACAAAAATAATCTTGTCACTTCGGGTAAAACCCCATATAAGGAGGAGGTAGTAGTTGAGGATTGGGAGTTAGAAGGGGTAACTATGGTATCCTCAATACCAAGGTGTACCATAGTGGATCCTAAGGTAAGCCAACTTGAGTATGATCTGTGAAGCCTACAATCTAAAATGGCTCGGAAAGAAGATGTGGAAAAGATCAATCAACGCTTGGATGAGATCATGCAAAAACTCAATGCAAATCTAAAGGTTCATCATCAACCTCTGATCAACCAAGGTGGAAAAACTATCCAGGGTGGATCTGCTAGCCAAACCAATCTAAATCCAAATACTTTGCAAGCCTAGAACATGATGCCAAAAGTGGAAATGTATAAGTTTGAAGAGAAACGAGAAAAAGGCTTGTGTTTTAATTGTGATAACAAATATACTAAAGGACATCGATGTGTTGAAAAGAAGTTGTTCTACATGGAGGCCATTGATGATGAAGTCAAAGATGAAGAAAAAGAAGTCAAGGTTATGGATGAACTAGGGTTCAGAGATTCCCAACCTACTATTTCTTGTCATGCATTGTCAGGTGTTATCTCCCCACAAACCCTCAAGGTGAGGGGTCATTTAAAGGAACATCAAGTAATAATATTGATTGACTCTGGAAGCACACATAATTTTATCAATAATAAGTTGGTTGCATGTTTGAATTGTTTTATTTATCTAACCCCATAATTTCAGGTCATGGTTGCAAATGGAGGTACAATTAATTGTTTAGGGAAATTCCATAGTATCAAACTTGACATGGGAGACTACAAGCTAGATTCCCCTATGTTTTCTATTCCTATGGGTGGAGCAGATATTGTTTTGGGAGTCTAATGGCTCACAACCTTGGGTACAATTGAAATGAACTTCCAAGAATTATTCATGTATTTTTTTCACAAGGCAAGATGTTTGAGATGACGAGGGTGGCGTGGAAAGTATGCTCACAGGGTGAGCTCTCATCAAATGTATCTCATCAAGGGGAATAAATAATAATTAATTACAATGAAAGATAAACAACATATGGCCTACATACCACCATATTATCATGGGAGGAGAAAAAAATATTTAGTTATTGTTGAGGATATGCCATTAGTCCGGACTCCTAAGTAAGACATTTTTTTCCAAAGTCTCTCCCCATTTCCAACCACCACCCACCATATCAACCTTGAAGATCCACCCAAAGGTTCAAGCAGTCAAATAACATAGAGTGCACAGTAGAAGAAGTTAATATATGAGTATCAAATCAAGGAGAAGATCCATGATAAGGCAACAAAAACTTGGGAGGAGGAAAATTTCTTGTCACCAACATCCAACTATCATCGACATTGAGGAATGCAATTATGTAAAGCAACATCCAGAATTGGCCAACATTGGGGACATGTTGCTTTGAAGGAGAGAAGCATGTTACTTTCTTAACCCTAGGTCATATATCAAGATATGGATAGTCGACCTATGGCTAACATAATCTCTTATCATGTCATATCATATTTAATTATGCTTTCATATGCTTAGTGGGTCACCTTAGGGCTCTGGATAGTATAATAGGGTATATATAGGAGTTAGAGAGTAAGATATTATCATCATATTGAGCACTTGAGTCTTATTATATGGTTTGGAGGTTTCCCCCTCGAAGTGGCTAAGTCATTCTACTTGCATATTGTGATCATTTCTCTATATTTTGGTGTTCTATTATTGTTGATATTCAGATCTATTTAAGTAATTTCATTACATACTATGGGCTCATTCAAAAGTTCATACATTTAGCTCTTAAGAGTATATATATTCAAATAGATTGATGGTATTTCATATGGTTTATATTAGATTTATTCACATGCCACATCAAAATTGGTCACATTTCGCACATCTTAGATTAGAGCTATTCACATGCCACATTAGAATTGATCACTTTTTAAATCGTAGTCACTCACTTTTCACACATTTCAAATTAGAGTTCACAAAGTTTCAATTGCCTTATCACACACAGGGATCAATACTTGGCTTCACAAGTAGATCAAGACTAGATTTTGGATTCCTCAATAGCTTAAGTCTAATATATGGCTCCTTAGTAACTCAAGACTAATATTTGGCTTCCCAATAACTTCAAACCGATATATGGTTTCCATAGTATCTCGAGAATGAAATTGAATTCAATAACCCACAAAGTTGAATGACATATCAAGCTACTAGTAAGGTTATTAAGTTAGCAAGAGTTTTGTATTACATAAAAAGGATATTAAGTTATCAAGAGTTTCAAGCTTACTAACAAGGCTATTGAGTTAGTGAGCGTTTCACACTTATATACATGTAATCTTTTCTGGTATTATTTTTATGGATTATCCAATTTTGAATATACAAATAGACTTATTAAAATAAACAAAAAGGCTATTAAGTTAGCGGAGTTTCAAGCTATATGGAAGACTATTAAGTTAACAATAGTTTTCATGATATAGAAACTATGAAGTTCACAAATGTTTCATGCTCTTGACAAGGCAAGATTATCAATAAAGCGATAACACTCCTTACTTACATTTGAGGGTAAGCCTGTAACACTACTCACATTTGACAAATTGGGGGCATTTTCAACATGACCAATTAGGTGTAATCGTTAATGTATGTGGGTGAGTGCACGCCACGCACGCACGCACACACACACACATACACATCATTATCAAGCATTAATTTACACTTTTTGCCACATGATTTCTAGGTTTCACGTCGGTTAGCAAAAACACTCAATATTTTATAACACTATCCTATGATCAATAAATGAGGGTTGTATTTTCTTTTAATCAAACATTTCCCGAATCTTTTGGATTAAAGGGGGTGATCGTAGTACCTAAAATCTTGTCTAAGCACTTAACAATATGACATTTTGGCAGTTCTCTTGACATTTCTCCAATCTATACATAAATGACCAATTTGAGGCACCATCCTACTCTATCCCCGTATCCTAATTCTACTAAATGACAACTATTCTCCAACTCAACTCCTCACGAATCACCACACATACTACAAAACATATCTATAGACCTCTACTCGTTTCAAAATAAATTATTTTCATACCGTAGACATGTTCATAAGTACAAAACAAGTTTGACCATAAACATGTCCCACCTTTCTGCAAACATGTCCATTGTACTTCTAATAGTTACTTTTTCAAAAGGGTAATTTAGCTTAGTCGGCCTAGGTGGTACTTACGGGCGGTTGAGCGGAAAATCATATGGTCACATATAAATACACATCTACCCTAAGCTATTAGGGGCATCTAGGCATCCTCTACTCACTCACGATAAGAAGGTCAAAGGCAAGCATTGTACTATTCTATTCCTTAACATCCATCGCTACGAGAAGCCATTAAAATTGTGAAGTCATATATATTGTTGCCTTAGATCAACCGTGAGCCATAACACGAAGTATGAAGTGTATGTTACAAGTGTCGAGCTAGATCAAGGGCTCCACATTTACTATTATATCATGTGTTTCATCACAGGGTTGAGACAACTATGTCTAGATTGATCCCTCTTTGTAGAAGTGCTATGTAACATAATGCTCATCGCATCGAGGCGTGGAGAGATAATTCAAAACAATTATTACTAACCCCTCTTTAGGTCTCAAGAACAAGAGCCAATGTTTCAAGTAGGAGAAACCACATCTCTGCACAACACATTCATCGCACAAAATCCAACCCATGAATCAAATTTCCAAAGATAAGCGAAACATATCCCAACATCAAGACCAAGTGAGGACAAGTTCAACTACGAAGGTGTTTATGCATCCATAAACTTTTTGCACCAAGTTCCAAGTCCTAAGATTTTATGAGCAACTCGACAACAGAGTGACCCACTTCTTTATACATCCTATGTACTTTGTCACATAATCTAATCATAAAAAAATGTTACTTCTCATCGACACTAAACCTTAATTGTACTTTATTGATTTATCTTTGACAAATATGTTGAAAAAGAGGGAGTAATTATCATTATCACACGGTATATAATTAAATTAGGAACAAAACCCTAATTTTGTAGTAAAAATAAAAAATATAGAATAAAAAAAAAAAATAAAAGATGACTTGCCAGCCAAGGTTAAACACTGATTTTTTTTTAATTTATTTTTGCCTTTTCTTCCCAATATGAAAAACAACATAATTCTCAGTTCTCAGCAATAATGATTTTAATTAATGCGCAGTTTCAATCGACCGATTAAATGTGAAGGAAAGGTAAATGTCGCAATTTCCTCCAGTCCAGAACCGAGAAATACAGCGAGAATTGGTCTAATTCTCTGCCTATTGTGTGGGAATACAGGAGCAGGGGCCAAAAAAATCAGCGGACCGCCTTATATTTTCCGTTGAAAGTTTCGTCACAGACATAAATATATTTATTTTCGCAGAAAACAGTTTGCCAAAGGCAACCACAAGCTGACCAAGTTTAGCTGCATAATAAGGCACTTTAAACTTAAGGAAAATGTTCGAAGGTTTCGTGCATCAATTATTAGTCGGTTATTTGGGGAACTACATCAAGAATATTCAGAAGGACCATTTCAGGATTGGCTTATGGAAAGGTAAGCGAATTGCATTTCATTTTTATTTTTTTAATCTGTCCTACAAAAACCCTACAAGATTTGCAATGGCGGTTCTACATGTTTTTCCAGAAGTATTTGTTGGGGCGAATTTTGTGCGAAGTTTGGAAAAATACAAGTGTGTACGGGGCCAATTTGTTTTGATAGATGACTTGAACTTTAAATAACTTAATATCAGATAATAAATTTCAGACGATTAAATATCAAATAAACAAATACCAGACGCCAATTTGGCATGCTTTAGAGCAATTTTTGTGAAGATAATATCAAAAGTTTTTTAATCAATCGGCTTCAAATTTTGTTAGCGTGGATGAATTTGCTGTGAATTTTGCCAGCGTTGATGAATTTTCTGTAAATTTTGTTTGCGTGGATGAATTTTTCTGTAAATTTTGCTAGCGTGGATGAAATTGCTGATAATTTGCTATGAGAAAACTACTAGGTTTATCTTTGTATGTATTAGGAGAATGGATCAAGATGTTCTAACCTGTAATGTCGCTATGTGTTGTGTATAAGACTCGCATGACTTTATTCGACGATAATTGGGTGGAGCTAAAGATCAACTGTCAAAAACTTTAGCCAATTAGAAAACTGAAAATTATTCAAAATTTCACAAAGGAGTAAAGGTATATATGATTCCATGCAAAATATGCTCAATAGACATCAATCCCATGGTGGGAACGAATGATGCTATGCAATGGTCTATTTTGCTAGTTTCAATATCACTATCTTACCTGTATGAGCATCATCTGATGCAATGAGTGGCAAATGGACCATTCAAACTCATCGGAGATGGGATATTGTGAACCAAATGGGTCATATTGGTCGACTTGATATAAACATACAGTTAAATTCTGCCCTCCAACCCCCATCCAACACCACCAAAAAAAAAAAAGAAAATTGATATTTGAAATTTTGATATGTTTAAGGAAATCATGATTGCAATGAAATATACATCATTAATTTAAAGGTATTTGGCTTTGTAATGTATGTTATGACAGTTATGTTGATGTCTAGGATGCCTCCTACATATCTTAAACTCAAAAACAACTTGACTGACTTGAACTTAAGGAAAACTTTATAAGCTGAAGAACTATAAGATTGGCTCTTGTTGAAAAACCTTGGTGAAGAGTAGACTCTGCTTGTTTTCGTGTATAGTCAAAATTGGGAGTACCTAGTAACTTGCAAAGAGCACTGTGACTATGCTGAATCCTGTGAAGTGGGTTTTAAAAATATCAAATTGTATTCATATTTAATTACTAAACATTAACAGATAAACAATAAATTCAAGATAGAATAATCATTATACAATTAAAAATAGTAAAATTAATTACAATGAATTCTACTTCCACTTCTCAATCTCGTAAACAAATTTTAAGATACATCAAAGCATCAGTTCACATTTGAAAGTTGATATTTGCAAGACTGACGCTTAAAAAAATAATATCAATTTGAAGTGACAAACTGAAGATTGATATCATATATGCTTTGATTAAATAGTAAATTGTTAAGCATGGTTTAAATCCCAAACATTAAAATAGTGGTAAGTTCTTCAAATAAATACCAAATATAAAAAGAAGTCTTGTAAATAGCAAAACACACATGGAGTAAGCATGGCTGATGGCTCATGTTTGTGCTATAGCTACTGCTGTAACCTTAGCTTCAATGCTTTTAAAATGTGCATAGGCTCAACATCATAAGTGCCAATATTATTATCACTCTCGGTATCTTTTGGCTGATTAAGTGTCCTCAGTGGCTCCTGGACTAATCTTTGCTGAAGCTTGACACCCTCTTTATCAACCTGTCTGGCATCCTCAGGATCAACATCCCAATGTGTGGCAGGTCCTTACAAATAGTTTGTAGTATACCTATGCTTAAGACCTAAGTCACCATGAACTCCAACCATCTTATTCTTTCTCTTAGTGGCAAGTCAGTTTCTTTTGGGAGAGTAGATGAAGCTATACGTGGACCAGTTCCTCTCTATTACAGAAGAACTAGCAGTCTCGTAGAGCAAACATATAACAAATTGTCTAAGTTTTCAGGTTTTGTTTCCATAGATCCTTCACTACCCAGTGTTGTTCTTTGTGCCAACCCTACCTTATCTTTAGCTTTGCTGGGTTTGTTGAAAGGGCCACTGAGTTCTACAAATTGAAGAGACTGCCCTTGAAGCTTCATGGCCGCTTCCTTGGTATTCAGCATCATCAGTGGAATTCACTCTGCCAGACCTATCTAAAATTATTTTAGGATAAACGCATAGGCTGCCATTTGCAAGGGTGTGTTCATATGATCCCACCTACATTGAAGAGGAAAACCTTGATTTTCCTCATCCTCATCAATGGAATTGGCTCTACCAGATGTAGGCAGCATGGCGGGTACTAGGTGCATTTAGTATAGAATTGAGCATCAAGTACATTAAGTTGATCACGGTGCCAAACAAATTATAATTAAGTTGATGGTATTGCTATACTCATATTTATATGAACTCATTTAAAGCTATGAAATTTATTTCTGTTATTTGCTTACATGCCATTTGATCACTGGTGTTATATACTGCAATGAATATGTTGTTACTTAACTTCTTGTTACTTTACATGCCATTTGATCGCCAGTTAGTGTTAAAGGGTCACAAGAGCATCTAGTGGTGAGATCATAGAATATTGGACCCTTATATTTGTTAATAAGTCATAGTATTGGCAAAGTCCTTTATTTAACAAGGCACAACATGGGGAGCCCTAGAGTTACAATGTTAGGCGAGCACTTTAAAGGATTTAAATCCTTTTAAGGGCCACACTTTATATTCGAAGGCACGGGGTCATTTTATATATATTGAAGTCCACGGGGTCACTTATTATAAGTTCACGGGATTAAATTAATCCTAAGTGTTGGGTCACGTATATGTTAAGTTTGGGGTCATTTTATAGCAAAGAGAGTTGTGGTGACTAATTTTAATTGGGCCTTGAACACTTTGAAATTTGAGTGATCCCACCGGTTTTGTTTTGAACCCGAGAGCTTGAGCGTCGGCGAATGTGTCAAGTGTCATATTTGTACTCTACACACATGTCGAGCTCGGATGCAATCTTTCCCTCCACGAAACCTAAAGAGCTCAAGTTGATGTGAACACAAGTGGTGTGTTCGGTCACAATTCTGTCATGGAGCCTAAATTGGATGAATGGCCGATCTGGTCTCCCATTCCTAAATGGTTCTTAATATCTTACATTTATCCCTTTCCTCAACTACACGTGGCATAGTCGTAGCCCAACAAAGTCCACTTGGTAAATGTTGGACCCAAACTTTACATTGATCGTATTGCAAAATTAAAAAAGTAGACACTGGGGAACCCTTTAACCATGGAATATAAAGTCAAGGTCCAGAATTTGTTCATAGAGAGCCCATTGAGCCTGAGTACCTTGTGATCTTCACACGTGGTGCAATCACTCGGGCTTCTCGGGGTTTCAAATTTAAATGTGCATAGCAATGAATATGGCAACATATAGATGATTCAATGGGGCACAATTTTCACAAGAGGGCATAAATTTGAGCTCGTTGAAACCGCTCTTCAAGAGATTTCGAATGACAACGGACTCGAGATCATTAGATGCTTGTGTGGGTCTTTGTGAGCACTCAAAGAAGTGGGAATCTGTTTAAACGAGTCACTACGATTCAAATGGGCACCAAAATGCATGGGACACGTGGAGCCCAAGGAAACAAAACTAAAAATTGTTGGTAGGTCCTTGAGCCATGCCAACCAAGGGGGAAATGTTTGGAATCTTCTAGATTGACTTGGGGAGCATGCAAGGACTCAAAACGTAGCATTAAGGCAAGGAGAGTGCCTAGAAATAACGAGTCTTGAAAGAAGCACAATGGTGAAGAGTTGGAGAGTGCTTTGAGCTAGAAGGAGCGCCAAGAAGGAAAAAAAAGCAAAGCACATTGAGAGTTGGAGAGCACACAAAAGAGTGGAGAGGGCACAAAGATTGTTGAGAGAGCTCATAATGAGATTAGAGAGACACATTAGGTGATAGAGAGTCACCGCATTAGTTGTGCTTTGTAGATGTTGTATGGTGTTTGGTTTATAATAGGATTCTGTTATATGTGTCTCTGATTTGGTCTCAGAGTGTGTGTTCTCAACATTGTTGCTTGGTTGGGCACTTGTTCATTTGAGTTCCCAACCCTGATTGCATCAATCTTATAAAATAGTGGCTAGACTTCTTGTAGCACATCCGACCTCTCGAATCATTGTGCAGAACTATTGCATAATACAATCTTGCAACCTACATTTCTAGCACGGTGTCTATTATTTTGTTGTTTCTCCTTGTCTATTGAGCACTCTAACTTTCATTCCCCTCTCTATCATTTCATACACACATCTGCTGTATAACATATTTAACCCTGTCAAGAGCAATATCCACTAGGTTCTCTTGTGAGGCTCAAATCATTTGGGGACAAAGATCTTCAAGGGGGAGGGTGTGTTGTGTACCTAGGTACAACATATTATTAGATTTATGTTATAGTCTTAGTCATTAGTCTTAGTGCTATTATTTATGTATTGTCTACCTAGGATTGATGAAGGGTTAAATCATGGGTTTCCTTTCCCGTGGAGTACAAAGTGAGGGAAGACCCTAAAAGATGTATTTTTTATCTTATTTTGTAAATGCAATATAGAAAGCTCCATTTTGTGAGAAATCCCATGTTTAAAATTGGATTTGTAGGTGTAATCCATCTTGGGTGAGCAGATGCTCCCATTTTTCTGCATATTTGTTTTTACTTTTCAATACGTTTGCAATTCATTTTCTGCAAACAGTACCTTTCTAAAAGGACTGATAACAACTAAAAAACTATGTCTTCTCAATAATGCTTGAACATGCTAATGGACCATCGCAAACTTTAGACCTAAGTTGTCAAGAACTGAAATGGATCCGAAACGTGGAAATGCCGATTTTCCAAAAAGCCTTGGAAACAAAATGCCACAAAAACATTCATACAATAAATTATAAAATAATTTAAATATAAATGCATAATACTCATTTTTAGTCCATAAAAGATAAAACACTTGAAAAATATAGTATTTATGAAAGTTCAAAACATTCAACATGCTTAAAATTTCACATGTTCATGAATCATGTGCTGTAGTCGAAGTTCAAACTTCAATGACAAAATGTAAATGCAAATGATTATAATATTGAATAAATCATGTAGATTCTACTCAAAATCAGCAGCTCCATGAATGCCACTCCCACTAGCCCCACTCTCCACCCCTTATGTAGAACTCCCTTGATCGTCATCATTGATGCCAAGTAATGAAAGTTAGGCGAGAGTAGCCGTGGAACCATCCAAGTCAGTAATGTCCGGATGAATATCGTAATTCTCAATCTTGTATGACATGAGGCACAAATTGAAATGCACAAATACTAAATCCTCAGCCTTGTTGGATGCCAACTTGTTTCGTTTAGCTGAGTGGATAAAGGCATATGTACTCCAATTTTGTTTTTTTGAAGAATTACTAGCCACTTGTTTCATAGAAGGTTGTTGGAAATTTCAAATTAGTAAAATGTACAAAAATATATTTTAATAGCTTAATAGATAAATATCATGTAATTATTAAATTTTAATTGATAAACATAATTTTCAATTTAATTCTGTACACGTGAGAATATTTTGATGGCAGGAGGTTGTAGATACTTAACATCATGGCCATTTACATACTACCATTTGACTAAAGTCCGTGCTATACTTGTCAAAAACATCCTCAATTTCTTTGATGCTACTTTTTGAAGCTACAAGCATTTCCATTTCATTGTGTACCACACTAACTATAGATGGATCAGAAAAAAGTCTTTTGAAAAAAGTCTTGTGTACTCTAGTTCTATTTACATCTGTGTCATCATATGGTGATTTCTATCAGGTAGCTGAAATATTTTATTGCTATTATATTTTGGATTTAGAGCTTGTGTAAGGAGATCCACTGGGGTGGTCATTGTAGAAATTTTCTTCAGGATCTTACTTTTTGGTATGATCTCTCTCGTACTTTCGAGCATGGAGTCAACTCCATCCCAAATTTCTGCCATGCAAGTATCATATATGATGCAGGAGCATCACCTTAGAATGCTTCTTAGAGTCAAAATTTCATTGTGAGCATGATTGGGGGGTCAATGAGGTTAGTTGATGTGACTAGGGGTCATTAGAGTGCTTAGAAATTCAAATTTTGGCTTATATGAGTTTTCCCTCCAAAACTCAATTTGAATTTCTAATGAAGGTATTTTCACCTTTTGTCAATTTTGGCTTGTTAAGTGTTTAGGTAGGTGTTTAGGGTGAGTGGAGAGAGTGCTTAAATAATGTATAAGCCCTTTTAAGGGTCATTAACTATTGTTCAGGGTGTTTGCTTGTAAAACTCTGTTTTAGCTTCTTAAACCAAGCTTGTAACTTGTGTTAGGGGTCTTGGTGAGTCTTGTTAAGATGGAGTCACTTTGAAAAGTAGTTAAGGTTAAAGATATTCGAATGGTGGGAGTTTGAAGAAGGAGAGTGAGAGGTGTTTAGGGGATAGGAGATGCCAAAGGAGATGTGGAGGAAAGAAGGAAATAAGGACTGTTAGGACTGTAACAGGGCATTGACATCCATCTAATGAAGAAGAAGACTGTTTCAAGCATGAAAGCTATGTTATTTGAACATGAATGGTTATAGACCCTGTAAGTGTTGTGTTATATATGTTTTGACTCCTTTTATGTTATTGAGAAAGAGGGAAAGGAAACCAACTCAAGGCATATGATTGTGTAAGCAAGTAAATCTAACTCGGTGGACTGTGTTCTTTCGGTTTAGCACGTGCCAGTAAAGTTGTAACACTTGATTTTATTCCTATAGGTGCCTAAGGCTGGCACAAAACTTTCCCAAGATTTTAAAGCTTGAAACTTAAAATTATATTAAATTTTTGTTTTTATTCCTACCGGGTCTGGTAAGACCCCAGCTAGGGTTTAAGTGAGATTCCTTGTTTGAGGGACTTAGAAGTTGAATTAGTGGTTAAAATTTGCAAGCTATCATCCTAGGAATGTCTTCTCACAGAATATGAAGGTTTTATTGCTCAAAATGCCCCCATTTGCTAGAAATTTCTGATGGTTCACTGTCTAGGAGGACTGTCCTTTGAGAGACCTAATTGCAAGAGAACAACTTAGCGAAATAAGGTTTTAGAATGTTATGAAACTTCATAGACAGGTGAAACAGGGAAAAGGGTATCTAAAAAGTCATTTAGTTTGTTTATAAACTTCCTAAATCAAAAGATATGCTTGGAAAACCCTTGTGACAGGGCTACGAGGAAGAAAAATTGGTGGTATAAGACAAGAGATGAAAGAAGGACTTGCCTTGTAAATTGAATTCTAAAATTTTGCATGAAGCTTGGGAGCCCAAAAGGGTATTCAAAACAATTTTAAATTTGTTTAGGGTCTTGCTAGTTTGTTCCCAACCACAACCTTTGGGTGTTAATGGTCTTAAGAAGAAAACATGGCAGTTTAATAGGAGTTGAAGAAATACGAAGGTTTCTTTTGTTTTTAATCACTTTGAATGTTGTTATTGCATGCATGAGAAGAACATATAAAAGGGCACTTTGAAGTTCACAACTCAAAGAAAGATTTCTAATAATCAAAATTGCATGCTTGAGAGCCCATTAAGGATTGAGAAGGCTAATGATTCTTGCAAGGTCGAAGGACAAATTTGAAGAGTTGTTATTACTAATTTGTTGAATTGTTTGTGATCCTTGATAGGCCTTGCATCAATTGGCATCGAGCAGGTGTGTTAAGAAGAGAAAGAATTTAACAGTGATCCCTTAAGAAGAGACAAGAAGCCATGAAGACAAATAACGAGAAGAAAGAACCAGAGTGGGACAAAGAGATAGCTGACTTGAGGAATGATTTGAAGAGGTTGGAAATCTTGGAGAGATTGTATCTACAGGAAATAAATCAAGTATATGGTTGGTGGTTGGTACTTGTGTTTCTTATATTATAGCTTTAGACTTGTTGGGATTTGGAGTGTCCTTTAAAGTGATTTCACAAGCTTTGAGCTCGAGATTCTATCTCCTTGCCTTTCATACCTCCTATCCATATGTCTCATTTGCTCGAATTACATCAGCAAACTCAACTCAAAATCCTACACTAAGAAGAATCCAGAGTGCCAAAGGGGAGGCCATGGCCTCCCCTTTCTCACCCAATTTCAGATCGGTGGTATCTCAAGGACACCCTCAAGTCTCTAGAGATGATCTAGTACATGCATCAACACACTCATAAAAGTGTCATTAGGAAAAATTTCTCAACTAAAAAGGAAAATGGATGTCATTTGAGAATGGAGAATCCGCCTGGCTGCATTTCACCATGAATAAAATTGTTAACATATTGTAGTTCAAGGAAAAAGTCTTTTATTTGTAGATTGGAGCATATTTTGGCCCAAAAACTTTAGTGTATGGGTGCGGAGAACTGAAAGCCTTCGACTTGTGGACATCTTCCGATGATGCCGAAAGGGTCTTTGATGGAACTCTTCTCACCCACCTTGTTTGGTATCTACATCGATGAGCTGGAATCCTTTCTCGAGACCATATTCAGGAAGGGGACGGTTGTCTTCTTCACCATGTGTTGATCTACATCCTCCTCTTTGCAGACGATGTAGTCCTTGCTTCTTCCGAGGAGGGGCTGCAGAGACAGTTGGATCGCCTTAGCCCTTTTTTGCGACCATAGACAACTGACAGTTAACCTTGGTAAAACCAAGGTCATGATCTTCAATGGGTTGAAGACTTCGGACTTTCATTTCTTCTACAGAGGAGAGGAGATTGAGATGAAAGATCCCTAAATGGGTCTCTCTTGTTTTCCAACAACTCTAGGTCAATAAAAAACACCAAATACTGATCTATGATAATTATGGCAATTACCCTAATGCAGATTTGGATTTATTTGAGAAAATGCGACTAGGGTTTAAGATAGATCTTAATGCAAATGACACCCAAAAGTTATATTTTTGATTTCAAATGATTACCCAAATATTTAGAAACTGAATCATGCAAAAAAACTGAATTTATTGCAGCCAAACAACCCAGAAATCAGATCTGAAGTCTGCTTAATATTCTGCCTGAAAACCCTCAAAATATACTTCAAAAAATGATGAAAATACAGCGATTTGGTTTACAATATTATGGAGAATATTTGACAAATATTTTTGAGGAAAATACCTCTGAAATTGCTGCCAAACTGCCCACAATAGATCGATCCAACTGCTGCTCAAAAACCACTGAAAATACCTTCAAAACTCTTCACAAACACTGCTGAAATGAACCTGGAAATCTGATTAACAACGCTGGAAATTTCTGAGTGAAATCCCCTCTCAATCCCTTGGGGTTTTCGTCCACAAGAGATGAAATCCACAAGGGTTTTCGTCCTTGGAATTTCTGATAAAAGCAAGAGCTCTTAACAATGCAAAATCTGATAATAAAAATCTGGAATGCCTCCTAAGCAAGTCGACTTGCTCATATAAAGGGAAAACAGCCCAACAAGCACCTCCAAACCCAGCCAATCACGTTCTTTCTTTCCCTAGGCTGGTCGCACTTTTCCCCATGGGCCTAATGACACATTTCCTATTTAGGACCCCCAAAAGCAAGTCACACTTTTCCCTTTTAATACAATTAATTTTTAATTGTATTTTGACATTGACTTTTCACTTTATTAATAAGCTTTATTATTTATTATATGTGCACTTATAATATTATTTTTTTAAAAACAATAGCACAATATAATAAAATAATAAAAGCTTAGTCACCCTAGAAACCTCCCTTGGCCGTCGGGTAGACAAAAAGGGCCAAAGGTCTTCGTCCTAGCTCATTCGGAAAGAGGGGACATTACAGTCCTCCCTTCCCGGAGTTGCTTGCCCACAAGCTGCAGTAACGCAGGTGTTGAAGAATAGACTCACCCTCCCAAGTGGCATCCTCCAAAGGTAAGTCTTTCCAACGAACCAGGTACTCCCGTATCACCTTGTTCCGCAATCTTCTCTCCCTCCAATCCAGAAGCTCCTCAGGAACCAAATCCAATCTTCCCTCATCATCCAAGGGTGGTAACTCTACTGAAGAAGTCGTATGCTGCCCCAATGCCTTCTTTAGGCAAGACACATGAAAAACATTGTGTATCTTACTTTCAGAAGGTAACTCCAACTCATATGCTACCTGTCCAACTCTCCTCACCACCTTGTATGGACCATAGAAACGAGGCTTAAGCTTCTCGGCTCCACTCTTCTTAAGAGTACTCTGTCTGTAAGGCTGGAGTCGTAAAAAGACCATATCTCCCACCTCAAATGATCGCTCAATCCTGTGCCTGTCTACATACACCTTCTGCTGATTTTGGGCATGCTGCATATTATCCTTAAGGGTTTTAAGGATATCCTGGCTGTCCTGTAAGCACTCTCGAGCCTTAGGAGCTCTACTATCTCCAAACGCCATATCCACAAAGGATCTCGCGTCATAACCATACAAAGCTCGGAAAGGGGTCATACCGATGGACATATGGTACGTAGTATTGTAACAATACTCGCACAAATAAAGCTGCTTAACCCATGCCCTCTGCTGTCCTGAAACATAGTTGCGTAGGTACCCCTCAATCCACTTATTCACAATCTCCGTCTGCCCATCAGTCTGCGGATGATAGCTAGTGCTCGGAGTCAACTCAGTGCCTGCCAATCTAAAGAGTTCCTGCCAAAATGTGCTCATAAACCTGCTGTCCCGATCGCTGACAATATTCTTCGGGAGCCCATGCAACCTGAATATCTCCCTAAAAAATAAATCAGCCACCTGCGGTGCCTTAAAACTCGTGGGAATGGCAAAGAAATGCCCATACTTAGTCAACCTGTCAACTATCGCATAAATGCGATCATAGCCTACCACAACCGTAGTCTGTAATGAAATCCATAGATATACTCTCCCACCTCCGCTCTCTGGGATAGGTAAGGGCTGTAATAAACCTGCAGGGAAAGTATGCTCGGACTTGTTTTGTTTGACAAGTCACACACTCTTGAATATATTGTAGAACATCCTCCTTGAGACCCTTCCAAGAGAATCTCTCTCTAACTTGCCTGTATGTCTTGAAATAACCTGGATGTCTTCTTGCTAATGGTGCATCATGGAGTGCATGTAGAATCTTTCCCTTAAGCTTAGATTCAGGTACCAAATAAATTCTACCCTTATAATAAATCAAATCAGAAATTACCTGGTAGCGCTCATCTTGAATTTTGCCATCCATGATCTCACATGCCAAGGTGTTCTTCGAATACTCGACCACCAATTGAGACTTCCAATCTGCAGAAATCTCACTCACGGAATATAGGACAGCAATATGGGGCCTCCTCAAAAGTGCATCAGCCACAACATTCTTCTTCCCTTTGACATACTCGATGTCAAAATCATAGGCCTGGATCTTGCTGACCCACTTCTGCTTGCCTCTCATTGAGTTCCTTCTGTTCCAAGAAGTACCTCAAGCTATTATGGTCGGTTCTCACTACGAACTTCCCTCCCACCAAATACTGCCTGAACTTCGCCAATGCATGCATGATGGCGAGCATCTCTTTGTCATAGGTGGAATACAACCTCTCGTTCTCCCTCAACTTCCTACTCTCGTAGGCAATGGGATGACGGTCCTGCATCAAAACTGCACCAATACCTGAGCCCGAAGCATCACACTCTAAAATGAACGGCTTAGAGAAATCCGGAAGAGCAAGGACTGGACATGTGCTCATCACCACCTTGAGCTTATCAAATATCATCTGTGCCTCATCTGTCCATCTGAATGCCCCCTTCCGTGTGAGATCTGTCAATGGCGCAGCAATATCTGAATAACCTCTCACAAATCTCCGATAATATCCGCATAGCCCTAGGAATCCCCGCAACTCTGATATGTTCCTAGGTGAAGGCCAATCCTGCATAGCTTGTATCTTTTCCTGATGGACCTTGACCCCATTGGCCCCAATGACATGCCCAAGATACAATATCTCAGTAAGTCCAAACTCGCATTTGGACATCTTAGCAAATAGAGACTGAACCTCCATAATGCCAAGTACCTCATCTAAATGCCTCAAGTGATCCTCCCATGTCCTGCTATAGATCAAGATATCATCAAAGAAAACTAGCACGAACTTCCTCAACTGCTTGTTGAAGAGATGGTTCATGCATGACTGGAAAGTGGCAGGTGCATTAGTGAGACCAAATGGCATCACCAAGAACTCATAATGCCCGTAGTGACATTTGAATGTTGTCTTGAGGATGTCCTCCTCTCGAACACGAATCTGATGGTACCCTGATCGAAGATCAATCTTCGAAAAGTAAATGGCCCCATGCAATTCATCCAAAAGCTCATCAATACGAGGGATGGGATACCTGTTCTTGATTGTCTTCTTGTTGAGGGCCCGGTAGTCAATACACATCCTCATCGTCCCGTCCTTCTTCACCAACACCACCGAAGAAGCAAATGGGCTAGAACTAGGATGGATATGCCCCATATCAAGAAGCTCCCTGATGGTCCTCTCTATCTCATCCTTAAATTTCTTAGGATGACGATAGGGTGTAGTGATCACTGGCTTGGCACCCTCCTCCAACTCTATAACATGCTCAAACCCTCATCGGCGGTCTTCCTGGAGGAATGTCACCAAAAACCTGCCCATGTTTATCCACTATGGTCTGAATATCTGTATGCCACTGCTGCCCATCATCTGAAGAAGATTTGGATGAAATGAAACATTGGGCTGCCCATGCAACCTCTCCATGTCTGATGATAGACTCCATCCGATGTGCTGAAACAACTCTAGGACCACCATCTGAAAGGGCTCGTAGCACAATCTTCTTTCCATCTGCCATAAATTCTAACTCCATCCGTCTGAAATCCTGCACATATCTCCCAAGAGACTGTAGCCACTGAATACCTAAAACTGCATCTATCTCCCCAAGTCCAACTATGTAGAAGTCATCTGTCAATGTGTAGTCTCCTATCTGGATACTAAGCTGTGAAACCCGTCTAGTGCAGCTCAGAGCAAAGCCATCTGCCACTCGTACACTGAACCCCTCAAATTCTTCAACCTGCAGTCCCCGCTTCATCACAAACCCCTCATCAAGGAAATTGTGTGTAGCGCCACTATCAATCAAGCAAACAACTCGTTGGCCCTTAAGTACTCCTTTCAAACGAAAGGGGTGGTACCTAGGGACTCCAGAAAGTGAAGCAATAGTACCTGAGCCTGATGTATCTCCCTCTCCAAGCTCTACCTGGGGCTGCTCCTCATGTGCGCCGTGATCATCATCACTGTCCTCTGTATCTGCATCTGTTGAAGACTCTGCCTCCACATCTGAAATGACCTCAATAAGATGCACCTTGCCTTTCCCAAGGCAGTTGTGTCCAGGCTCCCAGTGGTCCTTGCAATGAAAACAAAGTTTCTTCCTCCTCAACTCATTCCGAGTCTCCTGATCCATCCTAGGAGGGGGAACACTCTTCTGCTGATTAGTGGAACGTTGAAACGGTTTGGAGCTCGTGAAGGGCTTCTTACTAGGCTGGTAAGAAGTGGGAGATGTCTCCAAATCTAATGTTGTCTGAATAGCATCGTGTAATGTCCTAGGCCTAAGGGCCTTGACCAATCCTCTTAACCTGTCATGCAGACCCTCAATGAAAAGCATCACCACACGTCTCTCGGGCATCTCTGGCACCATCACTGCAATCCGCTGAAATTCGTTGATGTAAGAATCAACGGGCCCACTCTGTCGTAGTTGTGCCAAATCCCTGTAATAAAGTTCCACATCTTTGCGATCAAACTGCAGCATCAATTTCTCACTAAACTCCCTATATGACCGCAGTAGGTCATGTCTTTGTGTGATAAGCCCATGGTGCCACCAATCGTATGCCACTCCCTCCAGGTGTAGAGTAGCAAACTGAATAGCCTCCTGCTCCTGCATAGGTTTGAGAGTGAGGTATGTATCAAGCTTGTGAATCCATGCCCTGGCACTAATCTTTCCACTGCCATCAAAAGTGGAAAGGGTCACCTTGCTGGTAACCTGCTTCAATTCTCTGTTCTGCTGGGCCCTAGGTCTCTGCGCTTGTCTAGCTCTCAAGCTTTCTCTCTTTTGAATACAATACTGGTGAAGGGGAAAGGCATTCCGTACCTCCTCCGGTAATGCTCTCCACTCATCATGAGCTACCATCACATTATCCTGAAAGACTGTGTCCTCAAGTGGGTCCTCAACTAATGGTGGCTCCTCCCTCTGTAGGAATCTAGGCTGCATAGGTCTATCCGCAGTCCTCGTGGATCTCCTCTCCTCTGTATGTCTCCTATCACGTGGAGGGGAACCTCTTACGCTACCCACCTCTGTAGGTGCCTGCTTGTGCCTTCCGTGGCTACTGGCTACGGATGCAGATCTTTCCCTTCTGTCATGCCTATTTCTTGTCCTATCCATAGTCATACTCTCCATCATCTGTCTCATGGTCTGTATCATTTCATGATGGGAGTCGATCATACCTCTGAAAAGAAGATCTGGGTCAACTCGCTCTTGCTCGTGGAGGAGTGTGTGATCCCTCTCTCCTGGCCATGATTTCAGTACTATTCTCTGTATCCAAATCGGCTAGAATGCGAGCCTGCCTCCTTGTATGATACCTGTGTGGCCCAACTTCTCTAGGCTGCATCAAACAACCCTCCAGGTGGGAGGATCGTTGCTCTGATACCACTGAAAGATCCCTAAATGGGTCTCTCTTGTTTTCCAACAACTCTAGGTCAATAAAAAACACCAAATACTGATCTATGATAATTATGGCAATTACCCTAATGCAGATTTGGATTTATTTGAGAAAATGCGACTAGGGTTTAAGATAGATCTTCTATATGACAATCGATGATAGATACCAAAAGATAGATCTTTGCAAATGACACCCAAAAGTTATTTTTTGATTTCAAATGATTACCCAAATATTTAGAAACTGAATCATGCAAAAAAACTGAATTTATTGCAGCCAAACAACCCAGAAATCAGATCTGAAGTCTGCTTAATATTCTGCCTGAAAACCCTCAAAATATACTTCAGAAAATGATGAAAATACAGCGATTTGGTTTACAATATTATGGAGAATATTTGACAAATATTTTTGAGGGAAATACCTCTGAAATTGCTGCCAAACTGCCCACAATAGATCTACCCAATGGCTGCTCAAAACCCACTGAAAATACCTTCAAAAACTCTTCACAAACACTGCTGAAATGAACTTGGAAATCTGATTAACAACGCTGGAAATTTTTGAGTGAAATCCCCTCTCAATCCCTTGGGGTTTTCGTCCACAAGAGATGAAATCCACAAGGGTTTTCTTCCTTGGAATTTCTGATAAAAGCAAGAGCTCTTAACAATGCAAAATCTGATAATAAAAATCTGGAATGCCTCCTAAGCAAGTCGACTTGCTCATATAAAGGGAAAACAACCCACAAGCACCTCCAAACCCAGCCAATCACGTTCTTTCTTTCCCCTAGGCTGGTCGCACTTTTCCCCATGGGCCTAATGACACATTTCCCTATTTAGGACCCCCAAAAGCAAGTCGCACTTTTCCCCTTTTAATACAATTAATTTTTAATTGTATTTTGACATTGACTTTTCACTTTATTAATAAGCTTTATTATTTATTATATGTGCACTTATAATATTATTATTATTTTTTAAAAGCAATAGCACAATATAATAAAATAATAAAAGCTTAGTCACCCTAGAAACCTCCCTTGGCCGTCGGGTAGACAAAAAGGGCCAAAGGTCTTCGTCCTAGCTCATTCGGAAAGAGGGGACATTATCCGGATCCTCGTGCTTCGATGCTTCATCCGGTGCAGAGAGACGGTTCCACATAATATCATCTTGGCCGAGTTCGGGCTCATCCCTTTAGACTGGAGACTATTTTTGGCCTAGTTTCACTTTTGCATCGCATTTGGAGGCTAATTCTTCTCGTAGATAGAGATAGGTATCTCTACCTCGCCTACTGTTCCTTTGAGACTATTGCTCTTTTTGACCATTGCAGTCGCTCCCGCTGCTGGTATGCTAGAGTATCACGTCTTCTCTGCTCTCTCGGATTCAGATGGATCGTCTCCCACCTTACAGATACTCCCTAGATGCCCCTGCCCACCTCCTCCCGGGTAAGCAGGATCTACACAGAATTATCGGGAAGAGATTTACAGGCAGGTTCATCCAGCATACTTGGATTAGTCCTCTGGATGGGCTTCGTCCTAAGATGGCTTTCTATGTTGCACATTTTCTTGAGATCACAGACGGGCTTATCAGCCGGCCTGCGTATATCTCCCAGCATTGGCTACAAGCACTCCGCATTTCTCTAGGCCAGTTCAGAGTGGGTTCTCATAGGCTTCGCGTGGAGGATCATCAACTTGACCGTTTTGAGAGGATTTGCCAGCTCTGCTCTCTTCATGAGATTGAAACGGAAGACCACTTCATTTTCAGGTGCCCTATCTACTACGAGATCAGAGGGAGATTCCATTGTTTATTCCGGGAGCACCCGTCTCTTGCAACTTTCTTCAAATACCGTGATCAGCGGTGTCTTGCTCTATACCTTCTGGAGGCGCTCAGGCTCCGGAATGAGACCCTCCGACTCCTTCCAGATAGGCTACTTCTCTACAGATTACTTCCTTCTTTTTGGTGCTTCCCTCGGTAAGGGGCACCAAGCGGCACCTTGACTCCAGCTCGGATTCCCAGACCAAATCTGTCCGGACTCGAGGGCTACCTCCCAGTCCAGAGACTTTTGTGACTGCACTCGGATTAGGGCCCGTTCTCAGAGGTTGCGTCCGACTAGGCGAACTCGTCTTGCTCGTCCTTCTTTCGTTTACCGGCATTCCAGTCTTCTCACGGCTTCAAGATACAAGACACAAACATATTGCCAACTACTTTCAGTCGGCCTCGAATGCTAGGTGACGGGGTGAGTGGTGGGTATCTCCCACCCTCCTCTTCGGCTCCACCCATCTGCACTCTTCTGGTCACGGCGGCCTCTGCTTCTCCTTCTTCTTTCCTCTCTCTCTTCTTTTATTGTTCGGGTGACCCTTTCGGTCTCCTTGCTGGCACTTCTTGCATTGTACGGTTCAGTCCCATTGACCTACTTTTGTGGTCATTCGTTGGACATTAATAAAATTATCTTATCTTATCTTATCTTATCTCCACCATATCTGAAAATGACCAGTTTTTAGGAAGGACCTTGGCCAGTGAAAATCCAGGTCTCTTCATGAAACCATACTCCTCTGTTTTTAACCCTATAGAGGATCTGAAATTACGTTCCAGAATGGGTATGCTTGCCTCCCCTTCCAAATGAAAATTGGCTGGAATCATCGCTCTAGAGGAGTAATGCAATAAGGAGCACACCACAACTTTGGAATTTACAAAATAGCAAGGGTCCTCAACTATGCTAGGAAATGTGGTGGATCTAGAAATGGGAGGAATAGAATGGGAACAACCCATTGACCATGAGAATATCCAATTAACCCATTCTGTTGTAGAATAGGCCATCAACCTGGACATCTAAATATAATTTGTCCAACCTAGCCAAGGAAAGAGCCAAATGACACATGCAATTATAACAAAAAGCTCTCAAGAGGCAGAAGACACCCTCATGCGGAAGTTAGTTGTATTAAGAATGTTTTGGCACTAGCAAAAGGAAGCCGACAAAAGAGGAAGACAAACATGTAAGAGCCTATGCTTGCAAAGGAAAATCTCAGCACTTGCAAATAAACAAGCTCAACTTTGTAAATCCCTTTGGGATCCTAGCTCATAATGATGACATCAGAGACTAAGTAATAGAAACAGGCCAGCTCAAGAGCGCAGGAGAAGAAAAACCAAATGAGTATGAAGCCTGAAGCAGGAAATCAAGTAAGTAATGTTGGAAAAATCCACTCTGGAACAAATCGATTTTACCTTAGTTGGAGATTCTTCAAAATCATCAACTAGGATCAGAAATACTAAGGGAAACATACTGAGCCCAACCCAAAAACTGTGTCAAAAAAGGAAGCCAATGCTAGAAGCCTCAAAGGATAGTTTAATGAGAGATGAAATGGGAGTTCAGGGGCAATAGAAGAAATTTTGGCAGGAATGGAATTTGAAGAATAAATACAGCAAATCATAAGATCTCTACCAACGTTGTATACATAAAAATGTGTATAAACTCATTGAATACGAGGGGTATATCGTCTCCAGAAAATGTTGCTTTCTCAAAGACTGGATTTGGTAAAGCAGGAGAAAATAGATTTGGTACTTCTTTAGGAAATAACTGGAACTGCCTCCTTTCACTAGCCCAAAAGCGCAGGAACATGGGGATCCAAGAACATGATCACATAATCCAGTAGAATCCAGCCAGGTATGCCTCAATATCACATCGATTTTTTAACTGGAGTATGACAATAGATTTTTATTCAATAGTGTTTCAAGAAAACTGTTGAAAGCTTTGTTCATATTCTCCTAAATGGGAACACCAGAAGAATATCTAGGTTAGATGTTGAACAGTAGACTAACTCCTCCAAAAATCATTTTAGCAGGTGATTTCATTCTATTGAGTCTCCGAAAGGAAAAAGCTAGAGGCCAAGGTTTGGTTTCAATCTCAGAGCAACAGATGCCTTGCACCACCTCATTGATAATAAGACCCTAATTGTTGTAGCCTTTGTCTAAGATTTGTATACATGGTGCAATTGGAGGAAGGAAAAAAAAGGGTATATTGTCAAAAGTAAAGACATGTTTTTAATTTCCAAGAATTGAATTTCCAGCACAAGAAAGGTGACAACAAATGTGTATGACTCTGCTTTATTAGATCGCTGGCCAATTCAATTGGAAATGGGAAACCGCTGTCCAATACACACATATTTTCAGATTTCTCTGTTACCAGGAAATGCCTGGGACCCTCCCGTTTCAGGCCTGAAACGTTTCCGGTATGGAAACGTGGTTCGAAACGCTGAGGAAACGCCATTCAAATTTTCATTGTGCCCTTCAAATCTTTCTGGCAGTGTTGAAGCCGTAGAGAGTGGTCGAGGTTTCATCGGAACTGAAATTTTGCGAGGCACATTTCGCGAGTCGAGTGTCGAGGCATATAGGTTTATTTCTATTTGTTTATATTATTTAAATGTCATGTAATTTAAGTCTTAGTTTAGGAGTTCTATGTATATAAAAAAGTTAGTGTTATTTAAAAAGTAATTAAGATAGGCTACTTTTTAAATTTAGAGTTTAATGTCTAAAGTATCAATTATCTTTTATGGTCCATGGAGTACAATTATAAAATGAGTACTATGCATATACATGTAAAATGAGTACAATATATATATATTATATAGTACAGATGTTTCCTGTAACATTTTGTACCCGAAAATTGGCGTTTCCATGTTTTGTACCCGCACCCGCACCGTTTCCGTTTCCTGGCAACATAGCAGATTTGTATATATGTGGACGCAACATCCATATTTCTCAAATCGCATGGCAAAACAGTGGAAAGAAGCCATCTCTAGTATCTACACACTGACATACCAGGTTCACATTCATGGCCAAATTGTATCACTCTAAGGTGCAGAATTACAGAATGTAATATTCAAAGATTTGGCAATATTTTCAGCCAAACATCAGAAACTAAGAACCAGTGAAGCAGCCTGCCAGAACATACCAGGGATCTGGGATTCATCGAATGAATGGCCTGCAAAGACAGCACCTTTAAAAAATTGGCTGGGCTGGAAAACAAAGAAGCATGCTATTGGCATCAACACGTTAAAGAATTGTGGATCAAATCAGTCCTAAATAAGCAACATGTAAACTCTATGCAAAAATTTAGAAAGCTAGATGGCAGTCTCACATAAGAGGATCACATATTCCTGCAGCTGCTCCAAGAGCACCAAGGAAATATGGAGAAGAATCAGGCCCAATTGAAACTACTAGGAAACATATCAACACTCTAAAGAGTAGTGGATCAAATCAGTCCAAAATAAGCAACATGTGAACTCTATGCAAAAATTTAGAAAGCTAGATGGTAGTCTCACATAAGAGGACCAAAAATTCTTAAACTTGCAATAAATGTCTTCCGGCAAGTGCTCCAAGAGCACCAATGAAATATGGAAAGGAATCAGGCCCAAAGATTGTCATTATTATTTTGTATTTGCCTGCGTCTTTGTCCACATTCCTGCATCATAGTGACTAAACTATATAAATAAGCTGAAATAAAACCATTTGAGACTTAAATAAGATGAAATAAAACCATTTGAGATTTAAATAAGCTGAAATCATAAATATCAAATACATTTAAATTATAAATTATACATAATTTAATAAAACCATTTCAATTTGAGACTTAAAAATTAAATAAGCTGAAATAAATTATAAAACCATTGTGATTGATCAATTGACAATATTTGATATTCATATCATTAATCTCAAATTCAAATACACCAACAATTGTCAATATTACAAAAAGAAGAGGACAAGTTTCAGCTTAAAAATCAGAATCAACATTTGAAACAACATCCATGAACTCCTCATTGGAACTATCATCCTCTTTCTCAATGAAGTCCAATCAATTTCCATGGCATGGTATTGTCCTCTTCTACTTGCCTTGGCTCCTCGGGATCTACATCCCACCATAATGCTAGGGTTTGCTTGTCCTCAGTTGTCTTGCGATTTATAAGACGCAAAACATCATTTATGACGACAAGCTTCTCTCGCTCTCTTAGAGGCAAGCCTATTACTCTTAACAGAGTGGATCTAACCATATGTAGACCAATTCCTCTCAGAGGCAGAGGAACTAGAAACACGGGAATGGCGGCAAATCGCAAGTGTTCGTAGCGGTCCCGAAACCCATACAGGTCACCACCTACTCATTGGCTTGTCTGTGCCATGTACCACCGTCCATCTTCCCTGAATTTTTGTACCCATCAAGTTTAATGAAGTTGAGCCACTCTAACATGACCTGTGAAACCTCCTTTGGACTATGCATTTTTTGAGGGCCTTTATAAGGCCCCTCCTCACCTTATCGTCATCTAAAGGGATAACTCTACCTGGCCTCTCCACATACCATTTGGGATTAAGTGCATATGCAGCCATATGAAGTGGGATGTTCAACTTCTCCCATCTATGTTGAATGATGGGCTGAATATGTTCATGGTAGAACTCCAGTGGGGTCCCTCACTCAAATAATTGCCTTCATTTGCCCAAACATGTTGTCAATGCACTCATATATCTCACCAAGATTGGGGCTATTAGAATCCCCATATTTGATGACGCTAAAACTGGAGTTATAATTGATGTGATGTATTTCACATCAACCCAAAATGTCTCCCTCACCACCACTTCCTTCACTCTCTTCCCTTGCTTTGTCTTGGACTCACACCACCTAGTCCAATCCCGTGTCATAATCATAACTTACAGGGGCTCCTGCAACTCAAGCATCCTTTCCAACAAAATAAAATTGGATGCAAAGCAAGTGTCAATTGGTTTGAGGAGTTTCTTCCTCACAAAGCTTGAAAGAATGCCAACGATGTGTGGCGATTACATATAAACATCTGCACACATCCTCGCCTCATTCATTATCTTTTTGACCCACTCAATCTTTCGTGTCTCTTTCAAAGGTGCATTGTTCATGGTATGCACACAACACAGGTCCAATAAATATGATTGTAGGTATGCTCCACTAGCTTGCCTACTGCTCTGCACACATAAGCTACATCTGTGATGACCGGTACAACATTTGAAGGTCCAACCTTATCAATGACATCCTTCAAAATCTAAAACTAAAACTTACCATCTTTTTCGCTTCCCAGATCAATCAATTGCTCTCAAGAAATACAGTCCATCTTTGCAAGAGACAATGTTATTGATGAGTGGCCGGTGTCTAATATCTGTCCACCCATCCATGATAATGTTGCATCCATGCGACACCCATGTAACCTTCATCTCCTCCATTAACAAATTAATCTTGGAATAGTTTCTATCCAAGATTGTTGTCCTAAGTTTGGTGTCTCTAGGGGCACATAACTTGTACTTGTTTTTGCTACCTTGGCCATAGCCTCCTTGTAATAAGGAGAGTGAGCGACATGAAATGAGATCCCAGTAGCATAAAAATTTTCCCGATAGCATCATCTGCCTCTTCCCTTGCCTTTGAATCAAACATGTCTACAATTTGAATTGGGGGCTGCCCCCACACCGTTCTTTTCCCATTGCTTTCCACTTGTCATTCCAAAACTAGAACTAGCCAAAGTATTCTTGCCAGTCCTAAGAGAGCTCAAAGGAGTGTTAGCCTTAGTGCTAGTACCACAAACTTCTGGAACGTCATTCGTGGTATTTCCATTATAAAGTCTCACCATCTCTGCTCTCTGATCAAGTGAAAGAGCCTTACAAACACCAACCCCCCTTCTTGTAAGGTGCAACAAGTGTGCATTGGTCCTGGTGATGTTGCCATGCCAAGTCTCTGAACATATGTTGCACTTCCATAGTTTACTCCCCCTTCAAACTTGGGGTTTTCAACTACGTGAGCAAATTGTTGCAATGGATTCTTCTTATCAAATGGTCCCATGGCAAATGTGGACAACATTTGAGAGGGGCAATTGGTAGCACTACCAATGAACTACTAGTTGCCGTTGGCACTACATTTTGCCTCACTTCTTTGCCCCCAATTATGTCATCACCAACACTTCCACCATCTCAACCCTCTCCTCTGATTGATTACCATACACAGAAGAACTCATGGTGATGATTGTTGGGGTTGCAACGAATAAAAAAAAACCACCATAACTATATGCAATGAATTAAAAAAACAATAACTATAGGCAATGATTATAATTTATAAACAAGTAAAACAACCATAACTACATGCAATGAATTAAAAAACAATGATAACTATATGCAATGATTAAGAAAAAGTAAAACAGCCATAACCATATGCAATGAATAAAAACAGCCATAACTATATGCAATGATTAAAAAAACAGCCATAGGCCCATAGTTTAATGCAAAAAATCTAAAAATATTAAAAAAAAAAAACATAGAAACATCAAACATGTAAATCACTGAATACTGAATATTAAGTTTTTTCATTTTTGTATCTACATTCACGTGTATCAAAGTTTTTGTATTCCTAATGTTTTTAAGAATGTGTATCATACTATCATGGTAAACCTTGCCAAACCTATTCAATAATCAAGAGTTTTATGTTTTAAGAATTAATTTTTTTAACCCTAACAACCAAACCCTATGCAATATGCATTTTGTAAAATCCTACAAACTATAAACATGATTACATTGTGAATGTAGATACAAAAACTTAAAAACAACCCCTAAATAATACAAATAGAAGCTAAATTTTAAAAACTAGAGACTATTATCAAGTATGTAAGCAAATAAAATTATAAATACCTTTTGCTTGCTCTTGTTCTTGCTCTTTCTCTTGCAGTTGCTCTTCTTTTCCCTCTTCCTTTTCCTCTTCTCTTTGCTCACTTTGCTCAAGTGTGAATGTTGAATGTGATATGTAATGAGGCCATAAAGTCATTTTATAACTTAGAATATCACTTTTAGGGTTAGGGTTGTGTTTCTTTTATGTTATTTGACAAAAAAATGTGTTTTTTAAAGTAAATGAAAGAAAAACTAGCGTTGTTGGGGATGTTTGGACATCCTTGGGACATACCTCTACCGTCCCAAGGACGTCCAGCCATCCCCAACATCCCCAAAATGTTTGGGACGTCTCTTGAATTTTATGGACATCCCAAAGACGCCCTCTTCTTTTTTTTGCCCTTTAGGAAGCGTGGGGGATGTTTCCACACCTGTCTCGAACGTCCCATACACTGGTTTTGAGGAGACTCGTCCTCACATAACACCGATATTTTCGAACAAGATGTCAAATTGGAGGAAGATGCTGCATAGTAGTGCTAGAAAGTGAAAGCACAAACAATTTTGTGTCCGCATAAATGATATGGAAGTTGAGATTGGGACAAAGCCCACATCCAAGTCCTTATATAATTAGTTAATTACTTGGTTGCTAGGACAAGCTGAAATTGTGCAGATCAATGGAGAGTGGAAATGAAGATTGGCTGGTCTAGGGATAGAGTTCTATGTGATTTATTACCAATGGATGCATGTCATGTCTTTTTGAGAAGACGTTGGCAATTTGACCGGGAAATTTTGTACAATGGAAGAACCAACACAATGTAGACATGAAAGGATGAACAACATTGCATTCTAAAGCTATTGAAGGAAGAATAGAGAATGGTGCACCAAGATCATTTGGTGAGTCACGAAAGAGAATAGACTACTAAATATAGGGGGTTTGAGCATGTGTGGTAACGCATCAAGAAATTGTGCAAAGAAGAGCAAATAAGACATGCACAGAGGTGTGAAGAAGTATCGTGCGGGGCGTGAACAAGCAAGTGAAGTATATTTGGCGTTGCCAAGGGCACACACAAATAGGGATATCTTAGGGAAAAAGCAGTCCCTAGAGATATTGCACAAGGGAAGGCGTGCAAAAAGAAATAAACACCCCAAGTAGATAGGGGAGGTCAGCCGAGAGAAATCGAGAGGCATGGATGTGGATGTGTAGGAATGGCATTGGAAGAGTAGATCGGTTTTACTAGCGAAAACCAACGGTTAGAAGGTAGGGAGTACTTGTTGGTGCACATGCACGCCAAGACCTTACTAGGAGGTGGAGCACGGTGGTTCTGCGATAGTTCGCATACTCGTACTCGGAAAATACTTGGCAGACCAAAAAATTGACTTGGCAAAAACTTGGCAAGACTTGGCGAATACTCGGAATACTCGACAACTTAAAAATATGCAACTTTCTTCAAAAAACATAAATTTTAAGCAACACATAGCTACAAAATGTATCAAATGAGTCCATAAAATGTTGGAGAAGTGTTTTCTATTAGATTTGAATACAAATACAATACAAAATCGCATCATCATGCGAATACAACAATTGATTGATAAGTGTTATGAATTTATGATGATTCTCATTGAAAAATATCATCATAAATTTCATATCTATACAAGTTACAATATACAATAAGTTACATTTTCCTCTTCCGCTCTAGAGAAATATTGGGGAGAGGGTCTAGTGCCTCTACTAGTCCCCACACTCGGTTGTGTCTCCTCGCTCCTCCTAGAAGGCTGCGACTCTAGCTCCAACTTGGTAGTAGATGGTGGTGGCTCCTCTGTTGCATGTTGGAGATCACCTCCAAAGATGTCATCCAATCCAATATCTCCTGCTAGTGCTTCTCCCTCCATAGCTTCCCTCTCAAAAGAAGCAATCTCGTCCTCTGTGAACGCAGGATTTCCTCTTCTCGCCCAGTCCACTCGTTGTATGGATCTATCTCATCCAAATCAATAAGCTCCTTTAATGTTGGCTCCACTTTTTTTGTGCGAAGCCGGAAATTGGATTGCACAAAAACCAAGTCGTTGAGCCATTTTGACTCCACTTGCTGCGCTTCTTCGTGTGAATAGCCTCAAACACTCCAAATATTCGAGATCCGGAAGATGCTTAGAAGGTTGAGATAGAATTCTGAGGGCTAGCTTTTGAAGATGCGGGGTATTTCCTCCCCAATCCTCCCACCAAGAACCTACAAACAAGATAATCAAAAGTTTATAAGTAATTAATAAAATCAAATTTGTAACTAATAAGTAACTTGGTAAACATTCTAATTTTTATTACCTGGTGTCTATGTGGTTCTCCCTCGGATAGCTAACACCGAAGAAAAGAGCCTCCCCATAGCACGTTTGTAATTTTGTAGCTCTAAAATAACGAGGTCCCTTGTCTTAACATCTGGTATCATCCTCTCAATACATGTTGAAAGGCCCTCCATAACCTCTCCATTCACATTTGTGAAGCCGTCGGAGAAGAAATACTTGGGGTTGAGGTAGTACCCCGTTGCATGAATAGGTTGGTGGAGTTGATTGTTCCACCTCTGATCAATAATCTCCCAAAAGGGACCATATCTAACGATATCCCCCTATAATAGTTTTGGATAGACTCTTTTGCCCTATCCATGACCTCATAAATATACCCCATAGGGTTTTGCTCCCCATCAACCAAATGCAAAACCCTCACCAATGACTCTGACACCTACACACAAAGTAAAATGTAAGGTTACAAACTTACAAATAAAGTTAAAAAGTAAAAACAATATATTTATAATTTAACAAATTAAAATAAATGAATGAAATATAAAACGAAGTTTAAAATTACCTTGATGATCTCTATAGCTCTCTTTGCAAAGATATCATAAAAACTATCTTTGCAACCCTCTCTCCATCAACTTTCTTTGAATATTGTGAGTCTAGCCATGCTTGATTCACAAACATTTACTTCAATGATGTAAACAAACTAGAAATACTTTGCAACGTCAAGACGTTAGTTGCAAACCTTGTGACACCGGCTCGAACAAGCTCTTTCCCTTTGTGTGTTCTCTCATCAAGCTCAGAACCCAAGGGTGATTATATATGTACTTTATTATGTTTTTGCATCTTCTACAACCGTCCTCACCTAATCAATTTTGCCTTTGTCCTCCAAAAGAAGGTCAAGGCAATGAGTTGCACAAGGAGTCCAAAAGAGTGATGGATGTCTCTCTTGCAGTAGTCTCCCAACCGCCACATATGTTGTTGCATTGTTTGTGACAACTTGCACAACATTTTGTATACCCACCTCTAATACAACCGTCTCTAACATAACACTCAAATTCTCTGCATTTTTTACTATGTTAGAGGCATCAATAGACTTCAAAAACACCATCTCACCATTTGAAGCCGCTAAAAAATTAATGAGGGTGCGGTTCCTTCCATCCGTCCACCCATCTGAAAGAATGGTGCATCCGTATTTGTGCCATTGTTTCTTTTGCTCTTCTAGAATTGTAGTGGCATCTGCAACTGCACCCTGGAGCAATTTCCCACTCAAATCTTTTGGAGAGGGTGCCTTGTACCCTTTCCCTGCAACTGTCAACGTTGTCACCAAGTACTCCCAGTATGGGCTCTTTGCCACATTGAATGGAAGGTTGTTGTAGTACCAGAAATTTGCACATGCTTTATCCGCTTCCTTGTGCATATCCTTGTTCAGCTGTACCTTGCAATGAAGGTTGTGCTCCGGTGTGTTCTTGCACAAAAAAATATATGCCTTTGCTTGAACTCGATGAAGATGTGCCTCTTCCGGTTCGTATGCGTGGACCACGAGTAGAGCCCACAATTGTTGCCGCATCATCCTCTGAATCCTCTGTCATTGCAGCCCCAGGTCTAATAGCTTGTGTTATGGCTGCTGCACCCTTTCCCTCTCTAGTTTCTTCTCCTCTAGCTCTGCCAGCTCTGCTTTCATCTCTCACTTTGCCTCTTTCGTAACATTGGGGCAAACCACAACGTCCCGACAAACAATAGATGCAAGGTGATACTTTAGACGATTGATGCCTCCAGACATTGTTCTGCCACAGAAATTGCAAAGTAATTGCTCCTTGAGCTACTCCACATACACCATACTTCCAAGCGAGGGTATGGGCATTCGCAAGAATGGTTCTGCTTAGTGATGCTTGACCCAGATGCCAAACCTGATGCCATTGTTAAGCTCTAATTTGCAACACAATGCACATTTAAAAAATTAAAAAATGTAAGCTTAATTAAATTAAAAAAGTGCCTGAATAACCATATTTCACCGTAATTTAATAAAAATGACATACCTACGGTTGCAAATGAGTATTAAAAATTTAAAATGATTCGCAATCACATTGAACGCATTTAAAATTACAAAACATATTCAATGAATCGATTACAATACGCATATAAAAATTTAAATAGTTTAGAACGAATTTGCGTAAAAAAAACCTCTGACTACAAATGACTATAAAAAAATTAAAAGCATTCACTTTTACATTACATGTATTTAGAATTACAATATGAATCTATAAAACATAAATAATATACACCAAATTTGGAAAAACTTGAAAGAATTTTTTTTACCTCTAAATGCAATTCTCCAAATTCTCTCTTGAGATTCATTCCATCCGGAGGATATCTACAGGAGATTCATTCAGACTACTTGGGTGAACCCCCTTGGGGTTTGCACCCTAAGATGTCCTTTTATGCAGAGCACTTTCTTGAAATCAGAGATGGACTCATCATCCACCCTCAGTACACCTCTCGTCACTGGGTGCATGCCCTCTGTATACCTCTAGGTCAGTTTCGAGTCGGCTCCCACAGACTTCGGTGCGAGACTGATCACCACATTGATCGGGAGGATAGACTTTGTAGGCTCTGTAGCCTTCATGAGGTGGAGACAGAGACTCATTTCATCTTCCGCTGCCCCATATACTATGAGATCAGAGGACGATTTCACTTGTCTCTTCAGAGGGATTCGAGACTCTCCGGTCTTCTTCAGATATATCGACCAGCGGTGCCTTGCCCTCTACATCCGTGAGTCTTTGCTTTATTACGAGACCAGATTCTTCATCCCCCTCCGAGAGTCGTCCCCACGAGACGGATTACAACCTTCTTTCCGGTTCTACCCACTGGTGGAGGTACTAAACGACAGAGCCTTTCTGACCCAGATACAGTGCATAGATCAGTTCGTCCCTGGTTGGACCTTCACACTTCTCTTGATCACCACCAGTAGAATCGGATGCACACACGTACCAGAGGGTAGTCCAGCTCCATTCGTCCTCCTGGCCGTCGCGTTAGTCTCAGAGCTCAGCAGGGAAGGAGGCTTTTGCCCCCCTCGTCGGGTTGCCAGTCCATCAGGAGCTTCTTTTCGTCGGCCTCTAATGTTAGGAGGGGTGTGGCTACCATTCCTGATTAGACCATTGGTCCTTGTTTGTCCCCCCTTCATTCCCTTCTTTGCTTCCCTCGTTTTTCTCCCCCGCTTGCTCCATTGCCCCCACCTGTGGGGTATTTAGCTTCGGGTTTCCTTTCTGCTGTCTTTTCTCTTCTTTTCTGTTTTTGGGAACTCATTTTGAGTTGTCCCGCTCGCACTTTGTATATTGTTTGGGCTGCAGTCCCATTGACCTACTTTTGTGGTCATTCGTTGGACATTAATATATTTATCTTTATCTTTATCTTCGAATTCGCTCCAAAATCTGTTCAACACAAGCAATGCAAGCTCAAATGGTTGTGTGAATGAAATGAAGTGTTGTAGGGCCTTATAAAGGGAAAAATTGGCCTTTTTGAGTGTTTTTGGCTCGTTTCCACGTGCACAATCCGCGTTAGGCGAGTGGAGGGCTCGGACTCGCCAAAACTCAAATGAGATCATTCCAAAGCGAGTATTCGTTTTGCATAATGATTGGTGAGTACTCGCCTAGTTTTCTTACTATGGTTCTACCACTTGGCCGTGCGTGCGTGTGAGCACTTAGCCACACATTTTTCTTACCTAGGGTGTATGATGCAAGAGCATTTGGGTTCACTTGCAATCTTACATCAACCGAAAAGTATGTTAGAGCGGGAAAATAAGCCGAGTCCAACTTGTTATTGTTGTTCGGGCATAACGTGTTTTTGCATAGTTTTGTGTAGCTGTGAAGCATGCCTAAGCTATGTTGTTCTTTTGAGTTTGTCATTATGTGTGTAGTTCCATGATTTTACATATTTATGTGTGCAGTATTGTCGAGTGCCTTAGAAAGATATGCGGTATTGTTTTGAATCCAAACATTAGAAGATGACACAACCATTTGGAATTATGGCACAAAACCAGGAACCTTCAAAACATGTGTGACATCACAAAACACATTTCTAGTGGCCCAAGTTATGAAGGAAAGCTTATCTTTATGCCGCACACCTGCATGTGAAACCGTGTAGTCAGTAGTAAGTACACAAACGCGTAGGGAACTCTTGAAACAATGGCGCATGACTTTCGAATTATAATGTGCAAGGCTTGTTGATGGCAAAAAGGGTGGAATCATCGGAGTAGCTGCATCAAGATCATAAGTGAGGGCCAACGGAGGTTTATCAACTTCCAAATTATGTTTGTTGGGACGACTTACATTTACATTGAGTTTAGTTGTGAGATGGGTCCTTTGGGCCTCATCTTCCATTTAATGTTTGTAACACATTTAAATTCTTATGGGTAGGATATCTTGGGGAGAACACATTAAGTAGTTGATCATGTGTCTATATAAAGACATCACCGCATTTGCGGGGTGTAGTTCATCAGGAGAGAGTTCAGTTTTGGGTCAAGAAATTCAGTTGGAATTCGGTTATGGATCCCATGGAATAACGGCCTATATGCAGTTGTAATGAGTTCTGCAATAGGATTTGTGCACAGGTTTGAGAGATGGTAAGAAGAATTGAACCACCGAGGCAACATTGCGGTGTTGATTGTTTGCTTTCAAGCATAGTGTGTGGTATGACTTGTATTGTTGCTATGTTGCCAGGAAATGGAAACGGGTGCGGTGCGAAATGCGGAAATGACAGTTTTCAAAAACCTTGGATACGAAATGCGGTGGAAACGTCCGTACAATATATTATAAAATAAATATATAATATATATATATATATATATATATGCATAGTACTCATTTTATAATTGTACTCCATGGACCATAAGAGATAATTGATAAAGCACTCAAAATATTTTGTATTCATTGAAATTTGAAGTTCTAAAGAGTCATCATTCAACATGGTTACAATTTCAATGATTCACATATACATGATAATAATCTAGATTCTAGAATATATCATCTAGTTTAATGAAAACTGAATTTAGCAAGAGAAAAATGAGAGTGTGATTTAGAATGGACCCAAGATGTCATTATATAGCTTTTAGGAAGTGTCTTTAGCAAGTTTAGGTAGGTAGATTAGGTTTAGGTGCAATAAATGAAGGTATTTTTTATTTTTTAAGTTATGATGCTTTAAAAATTAAAAAACCGTTGAAATGGCTGGGACGTTTCCGGAAATGTCTCAGACGTTTCCACAGCATTTCCCCCATGTTTCGTACCCATTTCGCGTTTCCGAAACGTTTCTAGGTAGAAACATGGGCCCCTTAGGCATTTCCTAGCTTCACAGTATTGTTGGCATCAGTCTCAAGTGTGTAACCTGTTGAGTGTTGACTAAAATACATTGTTGTTTCTGTAATTGTTGTTGTTAGTATTCTGTTGTGTGATTCTGTTAATGCTGCACGGTCTAAGGTATCCTTTCACTAGGACCCCTAACTATGACTGCATCAAGTACTAGTTACAATCTACATCAGTCCCATGTGGGAATGACATAGGTGGAATCTAGGAATTAGTGGTACTGCACAAGTGTGGCTGTCATCAACTTTGTTACAGAGACAACAAAAGAACTGAGCGTTTTAGCTCCATCTCACAAGCGTTAGCTAGCTTAATGCCTGGTGTCACACCAACTGACAATCAATATCTAGTCTCTTCAAGAGGGAATTTCACAATCAGGTGCAAATCCCACACACAATTATATGAGGCTTGCACTAGGGGCACTTTAAGCAATTGCCAACTGGCTTGTCAAAATTGCATATTTGTCACTTACTTGGAAGAACAATATGCAGAAATGAACATCTTTTTGAACCAAGTCATAGGAGTTCTTGACTCTTGATACACCTTCATATGTATTAGGCGGTTGTTATCTAGTGATTATAGATATTGGATATACATCCTTACATGGTTTGAGCCTTTTTTTCTATATTATGTTTCTGAAGTTTTGTGGTGATAGATTTTGATATATGGCTGCCCTTTTGAGCTCTTATGTTGCTCCACAGTTTGACATTTATCCCTTTCCATTTTGCACGGATCGTGATGTATACTTTTCTTACTTACTGCAAACTATTCAACTTTCTTTGAAAAAAATACCTTTAGGAGTTATGACCTTATGCCTCACCTTTATTAAATATATTCAATTGTAAATACAAGTAGGCATACTTCTAAGTTCTAACTAACCTAGGAGGCTAGGAATGACATAAAGACATTAAATGAATTCACCCACGATTCATGTTGTGACTCTGATTAAACTGATCTATTTAAATATATTAATGCAATAAAACATTCACCTTGGGATTCCTAAATAAATTTATGCAATAATACATTCACCTTAGGGCTTTGAAGTAACTTAACAATTTATCTAACACATTGTTTGAGGGCTTCAAAAAATGAGTGTCAACAAAGCCTAGTTCTTAGTGATTTTCAAGTGTTTGTACATTTAACTATGGATTACTGTTTGCTTTATCAGCTTTGTGGTATCTTTTGGTGGTACATTTGACTGAATCTGAAGGCGGGACGAATCAAGTTGATCTTACCCATAGATCAAAACAAGTGATGGATTCAGATTTCCTCAAATCTATCCCGAAAGAAAGGAAATGATCAACCAAAAAAAGGATCTTCAGTAAGATGCTTAGGGTGGCTCTAATAGTAATATTTTATTATGACGCAGCCATGAAAAGTAATTTTAACTACTCTGATCATATTTCCATGACTGAATATTCAAATTTGTGCATAACCGGTGCTGCTTCAAGTTATGAATGCATTTCTTTCAAATTTGGTTTTACCAATTCAAATTCATTGATCATTGTATTTTCAAGTACAATGGTCTTTGATCAATACTGACGACCGTGACTATGCAGTTTTATATTTTCAAGTAAAATGGTCTTTGATCAATATGATGAATGTGACTCAATTTTAGTTGGTTGATTGATCATCAAAATTTATTTCTGTCAAGGAGTATTCGACTTATAATGGCTTGTTGCTTAAACTGGTCCAAACATCCTTCTTTTATAGAATGAACATAGTTACTCTGGTTTGGAGAATGATATAATGAAGTTGACTACATTTGAATTTGGTTTATGCAGGAGAGGTTTTGCTGGAGAATGTAGAGTTGGTATTGGAAGCATTTGACTACCTCCAATTACCATTTGCAATTAAGAAAGGTAGTCATTATTAGAATTTACTCTGATTTGTTTGAAGTTGCTACTGATTTTGACCATTGATAATGTTTGTTATCTCATTATTGACATTTATTGACGAATAATTTGATATTTTGCAATAAAAATGCCTCTGTGGTTACATATTCTATCATGCATTTCACCTCATAAGCTGCACAAATATGATTTCCCATAATAAAGGGAAAGAAAAATGGGCAACTTGTATGTTTCGTTTTGGAAGAGTGTCCAAATAAATTATCATTATGCAATTAATACGAGTGTCACAGCAATAGAATAATTTTTAAAAGATATTTTTCCATTAGTCTTTTTAAGCAGATAGCTCTGTAACAAAACAAAATGTCAAAATAGCTTTAACTGCAACATAGATGAAATAGTATCTAAATATATAGCAGAAATAATCCTCCAAAATAAAAGAATATCTGCACACTAATCCAATATGAACGATGTAGTACCATTATCCTTAATATAGGGTTTCACCATACAACTATCCTTTAGTAAATTCCATAGGGTCACTTTATAGAAGAAAATAAAAATTTAAGACATGTCCTACAATGACTTATGGTGCTCTTAATATAGTATGGGGAAAAATATTACTTCTCCAAACTACCTCGTAACATAGTTCTGGTATATTGTACCAAACTACGGGTACATATGACATATTAACATGATGGCAGGTCAAGAGTCAATTGAATGACCATCAATTACATAGCTGGGTCAGGGCGCAGTCACAAAAGGAAGCCAAAGTTGAGCACATAAAGAAACTTCAATTTTATTGATTGTGCAGAAACTTATATCAGTACAATAACTTGGGGTAAGGAAAAACACTCTCAAAGTTTCTACATTCTATTACAAATTCAAATACATAACAAAACTTGGCTTGCTTTCCCACGTTGCCTTCAACACTCTTCAATTTTCTCAAACTTCAATCTCACTGAACCCCCTTTCCCTCCTTTCCAAGTATTTAATTTTCTTGATATGTTACAAGATGAATCCAAGCTCAACGAAAGGGGGAGAGGTCTATCTTCCAAATTTTACAAGATTGCTGGTCTTTACTTAATTTCAGAATGATCCAACTGCTATCTGTTGAATGATGCCACGTTTTTGTTGTCACACGTTTATAAAGTTGACTGTGATTTGTGTTAAGCACAACCCTGTTATCTCTGTCACCATACCACAACATTTTGTCTCATGTTGTGTTTGTCAAGATGCCCGATTTAGTGTTTTGTCACATGTGGCGTCCCTCTCACTACACTACATCAAGCATAACATGATGTCTCTCCATTGGCACCACAAGAAGAGCAACATGGTGTCTTTCCTGCCCACTACAACAATCACAACATGGTGTCTCTCCTGCAATACCATACCAAACACAACACAGCGACTCTCTCATGATGCCATAACAAGCTTGCATATTCACCATAAGTTGTTTTTTGACACTGAAACAAAATGGTTTCCAATACGTCTTGCTCTTGCGAGAGAAAAATGATCTCTTTCATGCAGGATCAAGTTGTTATGCCATGGATGCTCCTGCATCATAATGCCTTATACTAAACTAACATGACTACTTGTGATACTTTGAGTAGAGGTATATATCGAAAATTCTTTTTGCATGTGTTTTTCTAATTCGGCTGGATTTATCATTTCCATCAAATCCATTCTCTCACTTGTTAGTCATATGACAAATTATAAATCTAACATTGTTTGGTAACAATTTTCTGTTCCATTCCTTCATCTGGTAATTAGAAAACAGTGTTTCCAAGTATGATTACAACTTCCCATTGAAGATGTCATATTGTGCAGGAATTTATATTCCATCGTATGAAATTAAGTGCCTTGTTTATTTGTGGCATTTCACAAATAATTTTCATAAATTGATGGAAATTCTTTTGAAATTAACACCAAGACAATTGCTGGCCTAAAGACTCTTCTGCTTCTACTTAATGTTTGAACTCTGGCAATATATTCTCATCCCTGTTGTAGAACCAAACAAATACATTGAATTTGTCTATTCATATGTACATGGATGTTATAGTAAATTTAATCTTTTTGTATTTACGAGATTTCAACTGCAGATGTCTTCATACTACTGGAAACATTAAGACTGATCATGGTTTAGCTGTCAGGGTGATTGGGAAACTGAGCATTAAGATTCCTTGGACAAAACTTGGTTGGGACCCAATATTGATTGCTCTCGAGGATGTATTCATATGCACTTGCCAAAGAAATGACTCTGAGGTGCTGTATGTTAAATTGTGCATTGAGTCCGAGTGAAAATATTGGTACATTCTAAAGAATTTTCATTTTAGGATGTTCGAGCTAGTGATGTAAGATGCCTGATGAAAATATATAGTAAATGAAAAGACGTCCATGCCAGGTTTTAGACTAGCAATACATCACATTGTTTCTGAATTACAATTCTCATGATTTCTGGCTTGATCACAGTGGGGTGCAGAGGCTGTGGGAGCTAGAGAATGGGCAGGAAAGAGAGCAAACCTTGCAGCAGCAGAACTTGCAAAGTTGTCGAGACGTGTTTGTGGTAATAATCTACTCTAGTTGGAGGCCTATTCCTTAAGAAATTGGCTAGTGTAATTGACAAAATCTTTTGAGGAGTCCCCAATGCATTTCATTTTCCTTGAGAAATTATTCTTATGTGTCTGCGAAATGATACATCATGAAAATGTTGTGGCTTCACTATATTAATATATGATATTTTCTTGAATGATATTTTTGTGTTACGTGGGACTAACTCTACATCGGGCTGATTTTTACCATTTTATTTGTGTGGATATTGTTGTGGTTCATAACTTCATCCACAACCTGAGAAGGTACTCAGGTTATGAAAATCTCAAATCTCTAACAGTATTGGGTGCATAAAAGAGATGATAATAGGCGACTTCAATGTTGTACATAACGTTTTGGTTTTTAACAATCTCTGTACTGGTTTTTGGTTTGATATTGTCAGATAATCAAGCTGGTCAATCTTTTATGTCTCATCTTTCGGCCAAGGTGAGGACTCTATGATAAACTTCAAGGATGTAATGATTGCTCATGATTGACAATTATTGAAGTTGCTTCAGAATGATTATTAATCTATACACAAAAATAGGATCTTTTCATTGCTTACAAGCAAAAAGGATTTCTGTTTATCATTGCAGTCATTTTGCCAGTCGTTTCCGGGAATATTTTACATTGTCACTCCAAATCTTTGATCATCTACAAGGTTTAATGCTAATTTATGTTTATGCATGTTTGTCAGATTATCGACAACATTCAAGTAACGATCAAGAATGTTCACATTAGATACGTTGATCAAGCCCGATTCAAAGGTAACTCTTGCTTGTATGCTAATGATTGCCTTATGTTTTTATGCTTGTGTAATGTCCCCAATTCTGAGCAGATGGCCTAGGAGGCTTTTCATTCGTCTTAGCCTTGGTCATACCCGAGGGGCTAACGATGCTGGAGGCTATTGGGTATGGATGTTTGATTACCACCTTGCTTTATGTTATATTTTGTCGTTGACATTAAGTTGGACGACTTGGTGGTAATAATTGTTATATTTTGTTGTTGGGTGACTATATGGCACTTTATTATTCTATTTCTTCGTTGGGGGTCACCTAAGTTACTTTTGGCGCATGGGGGGGGGAAAGTAACTTAAATCATATTATATTTATGTGGTTTTCCCAAGGGGGTCGATTGGGGTCTTTTTTTGGGCCTCTTGTTGCATGGTGAAGTTATAAAAGGAGTGCTTGAGGAGAGTTATTCATTCATTCATACACTCACCTATTTTGATATTGGAGCAACTGCTGCTTGTACTTTTATTGTTGTGTGATAGAACAATTTCTTGTTTCTTAGATGCCATCTCATATACCACAAGGTATCCCAGGATATCCATCCTTGGGATACTTCAAGTGCTTAATATGATATTGTTATTGGACACAAGTCGAAGTACAATCACACAAGCTTCAGCTGCACTCTCCAACCGCTCACGTTTCTTCTCTTTCTTAGTGGGTTTCTTCTCTTCACCATTAGTAATGCACCACTACCACCTTTTTCAATAAATTCATTGTATCCTCTTTCCAATCATTATAATTACTCTCTGAGTATCACAATCTCAAAATTTGAATCCATAATTTGCTGCTCCAAAAAGCATGGTCAAACCCGCTCAAACTTAAAACTACTTCTCCCGAGTGCTCAAAGCCCGCGATACCTTTCGTGGGATTCTAACCACTTGAAAACCCGAGTTTTTATGCTCAACTTATAGCCTCCGAAGCTCACCCACCAAAAGTTCACATTTAGGGGTAAATCGTAGTTTCACTAATATGTCTAATAGGTCCCCAATAGTTCCTTAAATCTCATTATTAATCAAAGCGATACTAATGTATAAATCTTGAAAAATTAGGAAGGATCAATTTTTTTTGTTGACATAGAAATTTGTATGCAAAATTTATGCCCCTCCAAATTTTGACTACCAAAAGTGTATTTTCTAGGACATAGTAGATAAGATAAGATAAATATATTAATGTCCAACAAATGACCACAAAAGTAGGTCAAAGGGATTGTAGAAAACAACGAGCACCGATACAAGGCGGGAAAACCAAAGAGTTCCCGATAAAGAGGAAATACAAAAGCCAGAAGAGGTGGCCAATAGGAAGAAGAAATCACACACACCCAAAATGGGGGTGGAAAAACAAGTGAGAGGAAGAAAGGGGAAAGACGACTAAGGAGAAGAAAAGAGGAAAGCCCATCAGGGGATGGAAGATCCAACTCTCCTAACATCCAAGGCCGACTGGAAGAAGCTGAGGATAGAATGCCGACCAACCGAAGAGAGAGGCTGCCTATTATGCCACTGTTTGGATACAGTATTATCCCTCTGATGCCTGGTGGATCTCGTCTATCTCTTGAGGCCAGGCCTAGTACGGGCATGTCTGTGATGACTCGGGGAACCATGGATGGTCTCCCTGGGCCGAACCAACCTAGAGGAAGAAGCGGGGATGGTCTCACAAGGGCGCTTAATGCCTCTCTCCGCCGGTAAAACTGTGAAGAAGGAAGTGATCCGCTGGGTAGAGTCCGGTCTAGGATGCGGCTGAAGAGTGTGCTCACGAAGCTTCAAAGCCTCCTGTAAATATAAAGCCAGACACCTTTGATCCTCAAACTTGAAGAAGTCAGAAAGATCCTGTGTCCTCCTAAATAAACAGTGAAACCTCCCTCTGATCTCGTAGTAAATGGGGCACCGAAAGATGAAGTGTGTTTCCATCTCGGTCTCTGGAGGCTACACAACTGGCAAATCCTGTCCAAACGATCAAGGTGGTGATCCGTCTCACAATGGAGTCTATGAGAACCAACCCTGAACTGACCAAGGGGAATGCAAAGGGCATGCATCCAATGTCGAAGGGTATACTGAGGGTGGATAATGAGACCGTCCCTCAGCTCTAAAAATGCTCAACATAAAAGGCCATCTTGGGACGTAAACCCCCGAGGGTTTACCCAAGTGGTATGGATGAACTGCTTGTAAATATCCTCTCTGATGATCCTGTTCATCTCTTGTTTCGTAGGCAGAAGGTGGCTTGGTGTGTCCAAGGAGTACCGAAAAGGTGGAAGATGGTCCAATTGAATACCAATTGCCCCCAAAAGTTTGGAGACCTCAGCATACCAACTGCAATGCCGGCGAGGGGAGTCTGAAAGAGCAATAGCCTTAGAAGAACAATATGCCAAGTATGGGTACTTGTCCCGCCTCTTGGCAGAGTTCGCGAAACCCCGAACACGGTGCAAGAAAGAAACCAAATCAAATATGGTCTCCAGTCTGAAAGGATGGGCTCCAAACTCCGCCAAAATAATGTGTTGGGGTACCAATTGCTTACACCTGATGAAGCGGCGAAGGAGAAGAGTCTGGACCCTCTCGATGGAAGCCCAATCAGTACCCAGCAAAGAGGGTCCCCAAGCAATAGAACCATAGAGGACCGTGGGTCTGATGAGGGAGTCCATGAGGGACATTTTGGAGGAGATGTCCTGAAAGTGATGGCGGAAGCACTTGTCTCTCAAGAAGAACTAAGGACCCATAGCCCTTGTTGACTCGAGGCTGGAGAGCCTGTCTCAAACTGAAATGAGGGCCGAAAATAGAATCCCCAAATAGGTATAAGAGCTGGTGATCTCAATTAAACTTAAAAATCCAAACTACATATTAAAGTAGCATTTTTCGTACATAGACACGATCTATGATTGTTTAAGTAAAATACACCCCAAAATTATGGAAATAATATAAAATACCCAATTTTCCTAACACGAAAGTTGGTGCCTTTGACCACAAATTTCGAGGGTAAATTGCCAAACTTGAAAAATACAAATCAATAACCCCTCTATTTTTCTTATAAGGAATCCAAATATGCAATTAGATCTAGAAAATTCTATAGGACACATGATATTAGGATTTTATCGCAGAACCCTATTTTAATGGTATCTTGTTCTAGAAAGAGAGTTGGAAGCTGCTATTTGCACCAAGTGGTCTTTAGAATCTCATATCACAAGCCCTTCACACCTCCACCTTCCATCACCATGAATAAATCTAGCAAGCATTTCATGGTTTATCAATGGAAATGGGTTTCCCCCCAACTTTAATCCAAGCTCGAATAGGTTCACAAGGAAACGTTGAAGCTCCTACGAACATTGAGTGACTCCAATGCCTCCAAAACTCTTGTGAGATCTTGGATTAAGCTTCGTGGAGTTACCCACATGCTCGATATGATTAAAGAATATGCTCTTATATTCCTCAAGATTGATCAACTCCACAAAGCAATGTGGTAAGATGTATAGTGAAATAGATAGAATAACATAAGGGAGAAGACACACTTTGTGGATTGTACACAATGTATCAAATCATCACTTTTAACACAATAGATCAAGGTGTTTTGGATGAGACACAACCCTTATCTATTTTTACTTTGATATTACCTAGACTTGTGTGGTTATAACATATGTAGGCCTCCATTATATACAAGGTTGGCAGCAGTTATTCTACCACCAATGTAGGCCTAAATAAACCCAAATCCCAAGTTACCTCGTAATGTCCCTTTACTAGGGATGAATGTGGAAATAAGGGTTTGGCCTTACCCAAATGAATTAAAATTGAAATTGCACCTTCAAACACACAAACATCAATCAAACAACCGAGAATGCTCTTCAAACAATCAACATACAATATCAATCAGCCCTCTAGGGCAACCGTAATATCCCTTTCCCATTCGAAGACCTTTGGCCTATTTTGTCAACCCGACGGCCAAAGGAAAAATATAAGGGTGACTTAAGTTATATTTAATTATTATAAAGTGCCATTAATAAAAGAAAAAAATATATAGAGCACTTATAATAATTTATATGACTTAATAATTATTAAATCTAGGATGGAAAAGGCTCAAATATAAATTGTTATCCATCCTAGGTGAAAAGGTGACTTGCCTTAGAAAGGGGAATGGGAACATAGAAAGGATAAATGCCCATTTTACTATGTATTTCCCCTAGAAAAATGCGACTTGCATTAGGAGAGAAAAAGTTGTTGGGAAAAGCATTTAATATGGGAAAATATTAAATGCTTGCATAGGGAAAATCCTTGTGAACTAATTGGATATTGTAGAGGTTGTTTTGGGTCTCTTCTTCCTTTATAAGGAGAAGTCGACTTGAGGGGAAGATATTGCATAACCATTTGATATTTTCTGATTTGTGTCTTAAGCTTGTAGCTTTTGCATATACGCTTGGATTTTCTTTAGCTTGTGGAGTAAGATCCCACAGGGACCCTAGCTTCGGTGGTGAGAGATCCATTCCTAGCTAGTAGGGCACTCTTCGGTGGTGAAAGATCCACCCTAGTTTGTCATTATTGGAGTTGATTTAGGGATGATTTGTTTGGGAATCAAAGTAGCTTGTTTTCTTAATTTTTGGAGTTGATTTGATGCCCTAAATGTGTTGGGCGACCTACTTTTTAGGGAAAATTAGGGTTTTGTGTTTGTTGTGCAAAAACTAATTTTGGAATATTATTCTTCATATTTTTGTGGCCCAAGATCCAAAGTTTCAGCTCATTTGGACTTCTCTAGCAAAAGATATGAATTTTTGAAGTTATGTTGCAGATAGGGTTTTTAAATAATTTATTGCAGCCTTGTTTATATCTGAAATCTGCAATTTTATACATATTTGGGCTTTATAAATTAGTGGTACTAGATTTGAGTGGAATGATATAAATTTTGAGGTTGATTGGTGTGGGTTTTCCACTTAACCCAAGTCGCATTTCTTTTATAAATTCAGATCTGTGTGATACTTGTTTGGTATTTTGTCTACAAGTTGCATTTAAAGTTGGGATTGCCTAAAATCCGTTTAGGGGTAAAATAATGTCCATTGAGGACATTACAATGGTATCGTAGACATACTGTTGTTCCTCCACCGATTATTGTGGGTTAAATATGGTAGGTAGTTGGAAAGATCTCAATGTGGGTTTTATGAAGGAAATGTTCACCAACATGGTGAAACAACAGGAAGCCACTAACCTTTATTTGAGCTAGCTCACTCAAAATTTGAATCAAAGCAGATTTGGGGACAATAAGGGAAAATGGTGAGAACAATATAAAAGGTGGCCAATAGGTGATTGATGATGATTCTTGTTGGAGGAAATATCAATCTTTGAGTAAGGGTTTCGAGATAATATGTCATTTCTAGATTATCGCATGATGAAGATTGGTACAAGCCCAAGCGAGGTCATCATATCTTTGGTACTGAATTACAAAAGAACTCATTTGAAGAAGAAGCTTCTAGACAAAAAAAGGTATGATTTCCATTGAGAAAAATAATTGCATTAGTGAAACGTTGTTTGTTAGAGAAATTATTCCATCTTAGAAGAAGAAATTTGTATATGCAAGCAAAGAGGATGTAATGGAAACTCTTAAAAAGTGTGAGGAATGGAATAGCAGAGCTAGAGCTGCTAGGTTGATAGCGACTCAAGCAAGACAACACTTACAAGAGTTCAAGAAAATATGAGGGCAATTGATGCAAGAAAGTCTACACCCACGAAAGAAGACTCTATGGAGCAATTGACACATGAGGAGGAGCCTCACATGGACACTTGTGTAGAATTGCACGCTGCTGCAATTTCCAAACTAGCAACTCATGATAAGCTGATTTATGAAGAATTTCAGCCCATTGTAGACCAGAATACTCAGGATTTGTGGCTAAAAAGTCAAGTCATTTTGGAGACCAAGCTTGATGAGGATACTCCAAGGTATGAAGTGGACATGTCTTATTTATTGCTGCCTATTCCAATTTATTTCCATCATGAGATTCATGATATGGTAGATGATGAAGTCTTCATTATGGAGTTTGTTGAACCATTGCTCCAACTATGTGTATATGAGCATCTTGTGGATGATATATGGTGTCATGTTTTAGCTCACTTAATAGGTACAGGGGCTCGGATGGTAGAACACTTCAGCATGTTTTGTCTCTTGTGCATGGCTCTTGGACAAAACAAAGATGCAATTGCTTGAGGGCAAACAATTTTGGGAAGGGAGGATTGTAATATCCCTTTCCCATTCGAAGACCTTTGGCCTATTTTGTCAACCCAACGGCCAAAGGAAAAATATAAGGGTGACTTAAGTTATTTAATTATTATAAAGTGCTATTAATAAAAGAAAAAAATATAGAGCACTTATAATAATTTATATGACTTAATAATTATTAAATCTAGGATGGAAAAAACTCAAATATAAATTGTTATCCATCCTAGGTGAAAAGGTGACTTGCCTTAGAAAGGGGAATGGGAACATAGAAAGGATAAATGCCCATTTTACTATGTATTTCCCTAGAAAAATGCGACTTGCATTAGGAGAGAAAAATTGTTGGGAAAAACATTTAATATGGGAAAATATTAAATGCTTGCATAGGGAAAATCCTTATGAACTAATTGGATATTGTAGAGGTTGTGTTGGGTCTCTTTCTCCTTTATAAGGAGAAGTCGACTTGAGGGGAAGACATTGCATAACCATTTGATATTTTCTGATTTGTCTTAAGCTTGTAGCTTTTGCATATACGCTTGGATTTTCTTTAGCTTGTGGAGTAAGATCCCACATGGACCCTAGCTTCGGTGGTGAGAGATCCATTCCTAGCTAGTAGGGCACTCTTCGGTGGTGAAAGATCCACCCTAGTTTGTCATTATTGGAGTTGATTCAGGGATGATTTGTTTGGGAATCAAAGTAGCTTGTTTTCTTAATTTTTGGAGTTGATTTAATGCCCTAAATGTGCTGGGCGACCTACTTTTTAGGGAAAAATTAGGGTTTTGTGTTTCTTTGTGTAAAAATTAATTTTGGAATATTATTCTTCATATTTTTGTGGCCCAAGATCCAAAGTTTCAACTCATTTGGACTTCTCGAGCAAAAGATATGAATTTTCGAAGTTATGTTGCAGACAGGGTTTTTAAATAATTTATTGCAGCCTTGTTTATATCTGAAATCTGCAATTTTATACATATTTGGGCTTTATAAATTAGTGGTACTAGATTTGAGTGGAATGATATAAATTTTGAGGTTGATTGGTGTGGGTTTTCCACTTAACCCAAGTCGCATTTCTTTTATAAATTCAGATCTGCGTGATATTTGTTTGGTATTTTGTCTACAAGTTGCATTTAAAGTTGGGATTGCTTAAAATTTGTTTAGGGGTAAAATAATGTCCATTGGGGACATTACAAAGACAATGAACCGCATATGGGATTCACATCAACATTTAACCATGCAAATAGAGCTGAAATGCCACCAAATAATTTATCCAACAATGGCAATATTTATCAATTTCAAGTACATCAAAAATATGGAGAAATGAATGATAAATCACCGCTGTAATTAATTAAAGAATCAACAAGTACAACTCACATTAAGGGCTGGAAATGATGATTCTAAAACCCCAAAAATACCAATGAAATGAGAAATCAGCCTTATAAATTATGGAGAACATGAATATCAACCCAAAATATTAAAATGTGCCCTAGAAGGCACCGAATTCCTCCCCCACGCAAGCTGCCACCCTAGGAGAGGGTGGAAAATGAATGTAGAAACACTGCTTAGCTCTTTCTCCTTCAAACCCTAGCTGCAAACCGACAAGATCACCTTCTTTGAAGCCCTTAGGAACCACCAATTGAGAGTTATCGTTCTCCAATTTGAACAAAAAAATGTTTCGTCCTCCTTGTGTGCCACACCAAAGGATTTTTGCCTCTAGTAAAATGGAATAGAGCAATCAGCCCCAAAACCAAGTAAGTGTAAAATTATAGAAAGATGCATTCCCAAAATGAGTCCAAGCGACCCCTTATATATCTTCTTGGTGGCGCCAAAGGTCAATTAGGGAGTCTTTCCCATGACCGACCTCTTAAGGATGTTTGCTTTAATCTTTTAACTTGTCTTTTCAACCGTCCAACTGAACCGAGCTGCCTCATAAGAGAAACCATGAAAGAAAAGGTAAATGCTTACAAAAAGACTAAAAACATCAACAAACACTTCCCTTGTTCACCTTCTTCTTGCCCACGGAAGTGGAATGGGCTAGAAGTCTTCAAAATGAACTAGTTAGAAAAAGGGGACATTACAACCTCAAACTTGTATTCCAAGGACACCACAACCTGGTGCTTCAAGGGCTTAAATGAACCCTAACCTTGAACCACCCACAACTTTTTGTGACTCAAGGGTCCTAACAAAGTGGGTTTAACAATGAATTGCAAGCAAGCACGAACATTACATATATCCACAATTCAGGACATTGCATTTTTTGTGAATGATGGTTGGCTGCAGTTATTCTACGACGTAGGCTTAAATAAACCCAATTCCCAAGGTATCTCAAACTTGGATTCCAAGGACACCATAACTTGGAGCCTTAAGGGACTAAATGAACCCTAACCTTGAGCCACCACATTCGGTGACTCAAGGTTCCCAACAAAGTGGGTTTACAACAAACTTGCAAATAAACATGGACACGAGATACATCCACAATTCAGGACATTGCATTTGTTTTGAATGAATGTTTCTTTCTTCTTGACTGGTGTCTTAATTTTATTGCAGGCTAGATTGCTTTGGAGTCATTGGAATGGCATGTATAGAATAGACATAAAGACATTGTGCAACTTGCATGGTAGTCAAAGCACTTACTAATGGGCATCTGTTGTAATGAGCATATGCTTTTTCGCTTTAAGTTTTTAGAGCATTTGTCTTGAAGGCAAGGTACCTTACCTACTGTTCATCTTCATATCTTATGTAGTTATTATGTCTTATAGTTGTGTGGATTTCTTATAAACAATGCCATATGCAGGTTTTGATCTAGATTGCACTGCAATTTCCAGTACTAGCCCCTACCAGGTTTGAAATGTATCCGGTACGGAAACCGGTATTAGTATTCTCTGGGTACTCTGTGGGTACATACCCACAGGCCCTGGGTATGTACCGGGTATGGAAAATCATACGTGGGATGTACCCACAGGTTTTTTTTTTTAAGTGTAAAAATAAAATAAAACTTGAGGGCTTTGACTGGAATTGAACCTTGGCAAGTTTGTGTGAGATTCAATATTGGCAATAGGCTCCCAAAGGTCAAGAGAGATGAAAAGGACTTCATTTCGTTGACTTACTATTTGAGGGCTTTCTTGTTGCTTCTCATGGGTCCTTTATTCTTCTGTCAATTTGGAAGGCATGGGAACAAGTGAAGCACTTGGTGGTTGGGCAGTCTATCTTCTCTTCCTTTGACACTAGGTGCCAAGCCTACAAATCGATTTGGTGGAATCTGAAATATAACGACAAGATCCTAATTCATAAAAAGCTTGTTGTTGGCTTCTAATATTTTATAGGTTGCTGAGACTATAAGCTTCTTGTTTTCTTTACATGTTTATATATATATATATATATATATATATTTTATATTTTAAAAATATATTGTACAAATGTACCCACAGCGTATCGTACCCAGGGTTTTAAAAATGCTGTTTCAGCGTACTGAACCTGTACCCGCACCCATAAAATGGCAGTCTAGGTTTTGACTGTAATCGGAAATTCTTATGGTCTCTTATGAGTACGCTATTTCTTTCTTTCTTTCTTTTTAGACACGTGCTTGTACATGCACACACAAACATGCACGGCCATGCTTTTTCCATTGAGGGATGAAAAATGAAAACGAAAAGTAGTCCTCTACATTTACATTGTGTTTGATTTGGTAACTACTCATTTTGGGGTAACCTTCGGCTTAGATGCCATGATCAAGGGACTTGCACCCTACCTTGTCCATTGGTGTATAATGCAACCAGTGAGTTGATGCTGTATATTACCCTATTTCAACACTTTATTTTGTCTCTTGGGGATGTGAAGTTGGGGCTTTATAATGAAAGCTCAATGGTTTAACACTTGAGACCATTCCATTTGACCTCTGCATTTACACTGCTATTTAACACAAATGGTGGAAGATAAATTTAAAAATACCTTGGTTTTCTAACTTATTTCTTGGTCTCTAAAATCAATATCATATGATGTATTTTAGTTAGTTGTTTTGGAAAATCTATAAATGCATAAATCATCGTTAGATCATCACATCAATGAATACTGAAGTGTTCGTATCCTCCTACTCATTTACAGGTCCATTTTTCATTTGGTTTAAGATTTTCAACTCTTACAATAATGACAAGTGATGCCCGAGCTTACTCTTCTTCTGCTAGGTTTGTTTAATTCTTTTCCTTATATAACTCTGTTCTCTTTCCAGTGTTTTGACTATTATATCTTGTCTATCTTGTCAAGACTAAATTTGTATCCTCAATGACCCATGCATAAACATTTACCTTAAAGCAGTATCTATATTATTATCATACAATTTATTGCGCTTGTTCTGAGAATGTTTTTCCATTCAACGTCCCCATGATTTGAGCTCGTGGAAGACTTGCAGATTATTGAACTGGTTCAGCTAATCATTTTTTTAATTTATTTGTTAGAAACTCAGTAAATATTTATAATTTTGTATCTTTATCAAAAAGGGCTGTTATTTCTAGGTTTTTGTCTCTTCATTTGAGAAATCTGTATAAAATTCAATTTGGACAAAGTAAATGAGTTTGGCAATAAACTCGTAACATAGATAGGGAATGACACACATCATAAGGGCAGAAATCACAATATGGATAGAGAGTGATAAAAATTTGTCAAGTATTCTGAGATGAAGGGATTTTAAACTCTATGGGACTAGAAATGTCCAATTGACTTGTTTCCTGTTCAGAAATCACTGTAGTAATGTTGAAAATACATCAGCAACTACAGTAGCTGTGCTAAAACTGGGTTTGTTTGTATCAAAATGGTGAGATCAACTTTTTTGTTGATAAGAAAACAATGTCTATGCATTGAGATCCACCTTTTCCAGTTCAAGAAAGAGAGGCTAAGGAAGAGGTTGAACCAAAGTCAACTAGTTCAAAATTCTATTCAGAAGGCAGCTCAAAGTCAATTTTGTGCTAATTGACTTTAATAGCAAGGTCGTTCCAACTTGATTTGTTTTTGCCTGGTTATTGAGAAAAGGAAAACTGCACTTTTTCCTATTGAGATTAAATAAAACTATCCATGCATGCTTTGGCGATGATTGATAATATGGTACATCAAGAAACAGAGACAATGAAAAAGGTTCACAAAAAGAACTTCCGTATACAGAAGTATCATAGGACTATGGCTTGTGATTCCTCATGTTAATCAACATTAACTGCAAGATCGTCAAACAGAAGAAAACTTCATCCCTATTTGATTTTGTAAATGCATTTGCTATATGATGATGATCTGAGATATTAAAAGCGGTTTATTTATCAAATAGTGTCTGCCACTAGGAGAGTTAACCAATTTATTTTCACCTCAATCATATACTAAATTGATTGAAATTACTAAAGAATGAGTTGAATGCTATCAGGTTCTTCTTGCTCATCGATTTTGTGGTGAAGCTTCATAGCAACGTCTTCTGTATCTATGGCATGACAAATTCTAATTGTTGCAATAGAGACATTTCAGTTTAATATCCACGATGATACAATGAGACCATTCTGCAAACATATGAGCAACAACATCTACAACTGCAAAGCAAGAATTGACCACCAGTAAATACCAGCGTAATATTCTAAAGAACACAACTCAATTGATACATCAACGAGCAGGTCCAGGAATGCTTCAATATCTGAATATAGTGTAGTAGCTATGTCATATAGCAACACCTAGGTCATCCACAAAGTCAAGATCTACCTGCAAGTGTATTGGCTTAGGTACAATACTTGATTACAGCATTTCATAGGTACAGCCTTTCCCATGCTGGCCATAGAAATCTCCCATGGACATCATGCCTGATTTTCATTAAAACCTTAGGATTGTAACAATCTCAAATTGTCCCTTTTCGTACCAATCTCTGTGCATGGAATTGTGATTACTGATTGTGCCCAGTGATGAATATATATGTGTGTTGTGTGTGTGTGTGTGTGTGTGTGTGTGTGTGTGTCCCCAGGAGTTAAGATTGTTAGCTTTTGAGATGCACACCCAAAGGAGGACACAGAAGGCAGAGAAAGGGGATTCAACGAATGTGATTTCCTATAAATGTAAAGAAACCAATTTAATTGAAATTTCATCATAAATAGTTATTGAGAGAAGAGGTGTCTAATGTTTCTGCTTCCCACTTCCCAATAGCAGTAATACAAATCATAAAATTGCATTGTTTCTGATTTGTAGTCTAGCAGGAACAGCTTGAAGATTAAATGTGGGCACTTCTTTTGGATTGGGGGCGAGAAAAATTGAGTGTATGGGATTCAATGGGTGTTGATATAATCACTAAGCCAATCCTTAGCAGTTGTATTAAACTGCGCTTTTTTAGGTTGCAATTATGCTTTCAAGGACTATTTCATTCTCTTCTATTTTCCCTTTGTGTATCAAGATGCCTATAATGGTATTTGAATTTTGCAAGTGCCTTTTTGTTGTCATGTTCTCCTTGCGGTAGTCTCCAACTTAGATGCCATGATGAGGGGTACCTCTTCCATCAAAGTCACCCAAATTTGCACTTGGCCTTGTCCGTTGGGGTTATGCCATACCCTGAGTTGGATTTGGTATCGATCCAACTTTAACACTCAACACTTCTCTTTGGTTTTTGAACCCAGGGATTTTCTCTGAAAGACCTGATGATGATGATGATTCACCACTTAAGTGCATTCCATTTGAAAGATTTCCGCATGTGCTTACTTTGATCTTTATCCTCTTTTTTCTGCTGAAATGCGTTTTCCTTCTCATTCTATTTGATTTTAGGGTCAACTACGTAGTTGTTAGTGTGTATCGTGTAACATAATGATAGCATACGGATATCTTGTGGAAATGTTCTTTTGTTTCGGTCATTATTAGCAGCTTAGATGTTTCATTTTTCTTCTGCCTTTGCACTTGCTGTACAAATTGCACCTCCTTACCTTTTACCCTAAAATCTAAATTCCATAATGTTCTGCAGCCCTTTGAACCTTCTAACAAACTTGCAATCAATATTCACCTTATTGTTGATAGAAGCAATATATATTATTGTGTTGTTGCCACTGATCAAACATGAAAGCTTAATTTCAGCCACAGTTTTTCTGAATTTGAATATTTGAAAGATACGTCCCATTGAATGAGTTACTATTGTTTGTTACTACAGGATCATGAACCAATGGCCCTTCTTCACCTTGGCCTTACAAGTACTTTGGGCTTAGATGGATTGGCAAGGCTTGATTTAGCATGAGCTTTGGTTAAAGGCTCGAAACCTAAAGAGGTACAAATTTGAGCAATGTATGAGGTGAACGGAAAACAATCTCCTTGAGGACTTCTACAATGGGGTTTGATGCACCAAAATTGGTATCTTGCTTGGTGGTGACATAAAAACTACCCTTATCTTTACCTTTTATTGGTCTAGTACTCTCCATGTACAACCTAGTATTAGTTGGATATGCTGCCATGTGTAGTGGGGTGTTTAAATTTCCCAATTATGTTGAACAACGGAAAACATATTCTCGTCATAGAATGCCAAGGTGGGGTCACTCTCATGACTTGTGGCCTTCATCTAGCCCGGCATACTATTGTTACTCTCATATCTCTCTCCAAGTATGAATTGATGCAGATCCCTACAGGATGAGCCTAGAGGCTCAAGAGCTCCCATATTGATCACCTCTTTCTTTCATCCCATCCAGGTGATCGACAACACTAAGTGCCCTTTAGACACCGATACATCACACATCAAAGTTGATATATTAGTTAGGCAAGGCTTCTCTCAGTGGATGATTACTACTTAGATTACTTAGATCTCCAAGCCCGCTATCTCTCGGCATCGTGGCTCTGCTCCAACCCGTCGGCGTGGCTCGCCTCACCGGTGACACGGATCTACTACTACTTGCTGGCTGCCCCTGGACCACGGGGAAAATTGATATTACAAGCTTCTTTTCTACTACAAGAGTTTCACTGGCCTTAGATGCTAGGGGAGATTCTAGAAGAAGTGTTTTGCTTCCCCCTAGGCTCCCCAACTTGGCTCCTTCGACCCTGTATACTCGCCGAACAACATTATTAGATCCCTCACAATGATTGATAATGGCTCAAATGATTCCTCCACTTCATGCATAGGGGACATTCGATGAGTTTTGCCTCCAGTCTTCATTGACGCATGCTCTTGGGGTTTTTGTTCGCCCCTCATTCTTTTGCATTGGTTTCTTTGCCACTTGTGGTAGTGGCACACTGCTCTATTTTGTCTTTTGTACTTTATTTCTTTGGTTTGTATCTAGGATTCTCTCTTCCTAGAACTTTCTATTGCTAATGGTTGTATCCTTCAGTCCCATTGACCTACTTTTGGTCATTTGTGGACATTAATATAATTTCTTCTTTCTTTCTTTCTCCATGGTTGGTAGAGTTAAGAGTGGCCATAATGAATGATGGTAAATATAGATGCTACAAAACACACAATGTACCTCACATCTACGTAAATATCATCTCCAACTGCCACCTCCATCACTCTTCTATTGAGTTCTATCATGCTTCATAATCATAAGATGCAAAATTTCTTGCAACTCGAGCATCCTCTCCAACGATATGAAATAAGAGGCAAATGTTGCCTCCAAATGTTTGAAGAATTCATTCCTTGAAACAAACCTAAACAATAGCAATAAGGTGTGCTGGTTGTTTACAAATATATGCACTTTTCTTGCACTCGACAAAGGATACCACTTGTTTCAACCAATCAATTTTCCCAATGTCCATTGATACATTGTTCTTTACATTCACTAAAGGGGTTAAATAGATGTGCCTATAGGCAACCTCAATCAACTTTCCATCTTTCCTACACACAACTTGCATTTGTCACAATCCGCACAACGCTCAAACGACCAATCTCTTATATGGCATCTTTCAATATCTAAAATTTTAAATTGACGTCCTTGTACTTTTCAGAATAATCAACAACTCTAAGCATATTAGAGCCCATTGAGCATGTGACAATGATATTGATGAGCATGCGGTGCTTCATAACCATCCTCCCATCCATGATAATAGTATATACCCATATTCTCTTTCAACTCCATCATCAAATTAACTTTTGAATTGCTTTTATCGAGATTTGAGGTACTCAGCTTGTTATTACTTGGAGGCACATAAGATTGGCATCCATTACGTGCCTTATGAAATGCCTCTATAATTAAAGATTGAAAGATATGAATTAAGATACCACCGGTAAATAAGAATTTCATGATTTGAGGCTTCCACAATCCATATGATATTTATACAAGTTTTTGGGAAACAACATGGTGAAAGATTTTGCATTAACGTTTGGAACCTCACCATGAGATTCATCATCGGAAAAACCTTATGTTAGGATTGCAAAGCATAGCTCCTTATATAGATAACTCAAGCATGTACATGATGCATTATGTCTACCCAAGGAGAACGATAAATAAATTACATGTTACAAGCATTAAAGATTGTAACCCACTAATTCAAAAATATTACATGTGCATCTCCTAAGGTGAGGATTCTTGTTTAGCATGTTGATAATGGGCCTTCAAGAGTGGCTTAAGCCCAAACCATCATCCCTTTTTAAATTAAGCAAGTGTTTTCTGATGTACATAGCCTCCCTTAAGCGACCCTTGAAATAATGATCCTCCACAACGATAATGTTGGTGTCCTCAATGCGAATTTGGTGCTTCCTTGAGAAAGAGTGTTTCACCAAAGATGACTTTACAACCCTTTTGTGGTGAATGTCGGCACTATGTTTTTTCAGCCAATATTAATGGACCTGCTCGTGTCACCAATGTCGGGACTGCACAAAAACAATCAATCTCATAGAAACCACTTTTTAGACTTGGTTCCAGCTTGCTTTAGAGTAAGTTATGGATTTTCTAAGTTCGTTTTGAGGTAGAAAAGTGGACTTGATATTTTTGGGCTTAAGAATCTTCAAATTTTGTTGGAGATGCCCTCAATGTAAGGAAGGGATGCCACTAGAACCCGAGTTTTGTCCTCCACACCTTGTCCTTGCTCATGACTTCTCCTCCTCTACTTGAAAGCCCTAGTGATCTGCTTATTCTTGTAGCCAGTCTCTTGAAAACACTAGTCAAATGCTCAATCTCTTGGTCTAGATCATCCTCATCAATTTTTTTGAAAGCCCTGGTGGCATGTGTCTTAATGGACACTGCTTTTTGTGCCAAATAAAGCTTAGGCATCACATGGAAGTAAAGATTTGTGTGAGTCCCCTTCCTAAATACTTTTTGCACAATGAACTGTCCGCTTTTCTAGTAAGGAGGACATTCAAGAATGGTAGGCTGTTCCACCTGCTTTTAGTTCCTCCTTGAATTTGATGCTGGCAAAAATGCTGTCAATCTGAGGATGGAATTCCCCAAGTTTCTCTCTGCCATGCTCTCAACTTTAATTTGTGTCATCTACAAACATACCTCTTCCACCATTTTGGTTTCAGTATGAAGGAGTTGAGGTATTTCTCCTCAAAATATTCCATGAAAATATTTGCAACTACCAGTGAACGTCAGGAACCCACCACCATGCCCTCAATCTGCTCATAAATGACACCCCTAAAAATGATGAAGGTCAAACTTAGACAAAGCTCCACCAAATTCATTTTTCCCAAATCTGTGCAAGATCTAACCACAACAATTGCTTCTTTAATTGGAGCTTTGAACTCACAACTAAGTCTTCATTCTCTGCCTTGTCTTTCACAAATTCACCAAAATGGGTAGAATCTTTAATGAAAGAAGAGGCTTTCCCCACAAAAGGCTTAAGTTTTCTTGACAAATATGTTGCAAGCTTATATATGGGAGAGTCAATTGTGTTGAAAATAACCGTCAACATAACACCATCCTCATGAATTTTTGGAGCCCCATCCTTAGTAATTTCCTTGGTGGGCACGAACTTATTCTTCATGCCATCGTCTAGAGACGATGTTTTAATGACTTTGCTGACTGTCTTGCAATCAAAGAGACTGGATTGGATTCCAACATCCCAAGCTGACACAAATAAGAATTTGCTAATTGTATCATTTGCATGCTCACGTTGTTGCACATTATACATTTCTTAAACAGGGTTTGCAGCCTTTTTTCCATTTGACGACGTTTTACCTGATTCCACAATGATAATCAGACACAAGGATCTGGAGAAGAAACCCTAGAAGTACTCCTTGAAGTAAGCTGAGAAGAAGGGCTGGGGGTGATAAATGTAGTTGGAGAAGAAAAGTCTCCTTTTGAGTTCCACAACCTTGTTTTTCAGCCTTCTCAACTGTACTTTTTCACAATAGTTGACCCCATGACTTTGTATGTGTAAAAGGTATTCATTAAACCTGATGATGCTTCCATTCTGGTCATGATTAAAATTGTTGTTTGTAATGTGGTAGCGCCTACAAGATTTTTGTGCTCGTTCATGTTAAACGTAGTCACATATCGAAATAGGAGCTTGGATGGTTTGAATGGCCATCTTGTGTCTTACTTCAAGAAAGACAATGGGAAATGAAACTATTAGGCACTATGAATTTGTCTTTGGTTTTGCCGAGAATTAGAAAAGCTAGACAAAATGCTTAAGATTAAAAAAATTCATCAAATTTATAAAATGGAAAAGAATGATGCAGGTGTTATTATCTAATGAATTTGTTCCTAGTGTGCAACAAATTCCTCCACTTGACTCCAAATTTGTTATCTCCTCTATCCTCTCTTTTCCTATTACATGCAAATGTAAAATGATTGTAACAAGGGGGCTAAGGTTGGGTTGGTGCCTTGGTGGGCCACCAAATGTAATGCACCCAAAATTCGAACCACAAAATTTCAATGCATTATCCTAAAGTTTACCCAACATTTCATTAGTGTTTGATGATTACAAACATATCAGAGTATGCACAAATCATAGTGATTCCATGCATATGTTGTTTTCCATATCACTAAGTCAAGCTTTTAGTGATCAAGAGGATCAGTAGTGAAGGTTCCCTCATTAACAAGTTGCTTTTAATAATCACATGTTATTTACTCATCTCGTCTCCAAGGATCTTAATACATTATATACTTGTAACCCAATGGAACTAGTCCTATTAATTTATAATGTTCAATCTGGTTCAAGGTTCAATCTCTTAATTAGTTACTCTCGCCTTAGAAGAAGACTTAGTTCTTACTATCTAAGGTACTCCTTATTACCCTTGTTCAATGTGCGAATCAATTACCGTAAGTCTTATACATTGTGAGGTGTTTCAGACATTAGTATTTGTAATTCATTACTTAAGGTATTCATTAGGTCCATTTATCTTTAATAGTAAATATCTTGAATCCCAAAACATTATCATCTGAATTATTTTGTTCCACAAGTCTTCTTTTTTGTGATCATATTGTTATCACAAATATAATAGCTTGTATGACTTCATATAAACTTGTCATGTTCCATTTTTTCAAGTTCATAACTCAAATGCATTGATATACATGGATCAGACTTTATTAGTTTTCACAGCATTTGCAACTTTCATAAAAGTTACTGTTTACCCTAGTAATGTGAATTGTAACATTAGAATCCCAAATACTCCTTTCATGTTACTTTACTTCACCTAGTGAGAATAACACTATCAATTTCCTTCAGTGATCAAATGAACAAGCCATTATTACAAATCAAAAATCATTAAACTCAGAATCTTGTTTACAACTAATACAGAAATATAATACAATTTACCTTGGGGGTTCATGTAAATAAATGATTACTATCATGAACACCCTTTCCAAAACTCTATAACAATTCATGTAGTCAAAGACTAGATCAAAGTTTACAGCCAACTGAAACTCAATCTCCAGTCCTTGAAAATTCTGTAAATATGGTCCTTGTTGTATTCGTGGTGAGCCAGGTTATGGTATAAGGCAGTGAATTGAGACTCGACGAGTCTCTATGCGTAATCGTGGATTTGGGTCCAAGGCATCCTCTGTAAGTTTTGGGAAAATTCGACAGACTTGGAGAGGCTGCAGGAGAGTCTTGTGAGTTCTGCCAGACTCGCGAGTCTGACAGAACTGTGATTCTACATCTAGACTTGCTGAAGCCTGTTGTTTTTTTATTTTTCTAAAACATAAAAATAAAAAGACATAAATTTGAATTTTCCGAAGACCTCTGAAACCCATTCTGCAAGAAATAGTCGTCGGCGTCAATCATAACATACTGGGCTCTGGGAGCATGCTTCAATCTATACAACACCTCATTGAAGTAGCACAGTAGATGCCTCCTGCTCTCTTTTGCATATCCAAGTGGCTACTTCATAGACTTCCCAAGTCAATTCCTCATTAAACGAAGTGTCCTTGACATATAGCTGATGGACATTTCACTTAAATTGGGAAGACAAAGCAAGGATACATTTGTGTGTGATCACTTTGGCCACAGATGTATAGGTTTATTCATAAACAATGCTTCTTTTTGCTTGTAGACTTTGGCTACTCATTTGGTGTTATGCCAGTTTGTTTGCAGCTTCCCCTTCTGATTCACACTTAGTCTTTTAGATCCATCTACACACAATAGCTTCCATTCCTTCTGGTAATTCTGTCATGGTCTAATTATTATTCCCACGAATTGCTTTGATTTCTTAATCCTTTGCAAGTCTCCCTTTGACCTTACTTGCCTCCTCAAAATTGGAAGGCTCTTTTGCAGTCAACACTTGAGCTATGAGTGCATAATTAAGTGTTTGAATGCTCATCTTACTGCCTCTTCCCATGTTGCATTAGAACTTTTGTCTCGGAAATAGTCTTTAAGTATCCTTTTGACATTTTTTTCTATCGGCGATTTACTGCAATCTCCATATCCTCAAGCTCATCATTGTCATGTGCTAGAGTACTCAACGAATTTGACATGTTATTTTGCCCTTGAAGTGTTGGATTCTGGCTATTTTGGATGTTATTTTGCCCTTGTACATTATGTTTTTGTTGATGCCATCGCCATGGATTTCTAAATCCATATTTTGTGTACAAGGAAACAATTTTATGAATATAAAAGCAACTCTTATTTAATATCAGCTCTCAAGTTTCAAGTGTTCAATTTCAAACATTGAATATCACATTATTTACTTATTTCTTTGTGTGTACATGTGTATGTTAGCTGTAATTAGTTTGTTTGGAGTGTATTTTAAGTTGCTTTGACATACAATGCATTTAAGAGTATTTCCCCCTTAAAATTCTCTATTTTAATGGTTTTTAAATTTGCCAAGTCTTGGCCGAGTTTTGTTACCGCGTCCAAGTCCAAATTAAAACTTGGCTTCCCAAGTTTGAGTCTTGTTATGAAGGTGCACAAGAAGGGATAGCTAATCTTCTATCAACTATTAAAATTTTGGTGTTCGTACAACACGTTTTTGGGGAGTCTGTACAGTACGGCACGCGGTTTGTACTACACGCGGTTTGTACTATGAGTTATTTCTATAAAAGGAACCCATGGATTGTAAAGTTGTACGATTGTAATGATTAGAGCTAGTGCGTGGTGACTGCCATTGATGTAAAGATTTATTCCTGAGTAATAAAATACTGAGAGACCTTTGCCCGTGGTTTTTTCCTGGTACATTACCAGGTTTTCCATGTAATATCTGTGTATGTGTTTTAGATTTGTTTATTTCTTATTGCTTTCACTGTGATTGTTTCTCTCTACACTGTTTATTTTTCTAACAGTTTTAAGGATAGCTCAAGTCTTAGGATAATCTAGGCCTTTAGATCATATTAATTATGTCATTTAATCGTAAGAAGTTAATACCGATCTTTATCAACACAAGCTCTGTTTCCCTCAAGATTGAGGCACAAAAACTCTCTTTGAAGCCACAAGACATGATAACATAACAATACCTCTGAAGTTGCAATAACAACAATCATATCATATTTTTAAACTCATAACAAGTAAAGACTCAAACTGAAGTCAATACGTCATAATCAAAATCAAGACAACAAACTCATGTGTGATAAGTCTATAATTGTTGACTAGTCTCACAAGACACTGCAAAAATTGAAGTAGTTGATACTGGCAATGAGGGTATATTGATGTGACAGCCTTCGGCTATCCATATGGATATTCTCATCTTCAATGTGACGATTCTAAACTTGTAATCCGATCGTACATCAAAGGATAACAAGTATACAATGAAGTACAACAAAAACAAGCAAGGCCAGTCACATCAGTACATAAGTAAATAAGCATCCCAACTAATAGCATGCAACATATGAAAAATGTAACATAGTAGAACACAAGTGATCCTGTGAAGTATGTTTAGTGGTGAAAGGTGCCCACTTTGAGATGTGCTCATATAGTATGATCTAAATGCCATTTCTGCCCGACCCTATACTATGATCATAATCTGCCTATCTTTGCAATCTTATGCACAACTCATAAAAATGATTGATGGCATATACCAGGAAATGATAACCAAAAATCAATGTAACTGATTAACAATACAGTGCATAATAATCTACAAGTAATGGTAACTAAATCATAAGCATTTATTCCATCATAAATATTCCATAACATAATGTTTGAAATAATAAAGTATCATGCCAATTAATCAATAATGGATCAATAACAAATGCTCCCATGCTTCCAACAACAAGACATAAACATGATTTCATACCCAAATACAAAACATATAATAGTCTCAGAATAGGGGATATGACATCCTCCCACCAAAAAAATGGACCAGCCCCAGTGTGAACTAAATAAATCAGGATAAATACTATGCATTGGAGGTTCATTCTCCCACGTAACAATTCTTTTACTTAGTTGATCCCATTGGACCAACACATGCTGAATATGTCTGTTACGCAACTTAATGTCACACTTGCCCAGAATTTGTACTTGGTCTAGCTAAATTGTCGCTGTGTCTTCAACCTAAAGGTTTTGCCAATCAATAACATGAGATGCATCAGAAATATGCTTCCTAAGCAATGTGAAACACATTGATGCAGAGGAAACACTGACAACTTGGCCAATACACAAGTTAGGCTCACTTAATAACAAATCACGCAAGTTCATACAAGTTTCACCATGCCAAACTCTTGAGAATAATGTTTATTTGTTAGAGAACCCGTTCTACCTTTCTAAAGTCTTCATACACTCCACCTCTGCAATCCTTCATAACAAGTTATTACAACCACCTGCTAGGATACAAGAAATCACTTTGTTTGTTTAAGTCTTCAACACCTCAAGAAGGGTCTACTAGCCCTGAATTTGTATAGACCTTATTGTTGGGAGAGATCCACATGGCTTATAAACAAACCAGATACTAATTCAGATACCATTTAAGGGCTTATAGTTTCATACCAAATTTGAGAACCTGCAAGGCAAGGCAACCCTTTCAACTTACATATCTCAAATCAGAATTAGACCTATTTCTAGTAGCCCTGTTTTCTCACAAAGCTTATTGTTCTGGACAACTTACAGAGGATCATGAGAGATTAATCAACTTTTTAAGTACCCTTTATGGGCTTACAGCTTCACCCTAAAATTCAGATTCAAACTCGCAATGGAAGTTCTTCAAATAAACTGTCACATGCCTCAATTAGGCCTATCCCCAGTAGCCCTGACTTCATATAAACCTTATTGTTTAGAACAACTGACAATGACTCATGAGAATCTGAACACATATACAAATACTCTTTATTGAGTTCTTGCTTTCCACCATTTTTTAGACTCTAAAACCTAGTATGACCTCTCCAACTCACCTGTCTTTGTTTGCAATTAGGTCTCTCAAGGTTTCAAAACCAACTTTTCATAGATACAAGCTTCCACACGTGTAAAATAACTCCAAACCTTCAACATCAAGTAGAACACATTTAGTATATCCTACAGTTTCAATTACAGCCTTTGCAAAGTCTTCAAACTCCTGAAAACACCAAATTTGACCAAAACCCTAGGTAGGGTTTTGTACATGCTGAGAGGAGAAAACGTAAGGCTTTTTTGTTCAATTTCCATTTCAAAGCTTCTAATTTTACCTATAGGGTCTGCAGGGTCCTGTTACACCTTTTGGAGCTCATTTTAGTTTATTAGACCGTCTACAATGCTTGACAATCCACGTTTATCAGTCAGAGCAAGGAGAAGTCAGACTTACACAGTCAGGATTTTACAAGATTGCATCATTTCTTTCGTTCAAAACATCAAAATGGTTCTCTATTACCTGCAATAGAATGTCTTCACCATTCCCTAGTGCTTCAAACTCAGAAACCAGGAGTGTATGGCTTTATCCATTATCTTTCCTTCATAAACTGTATTCTATCACCACTACACAACCTGCCCTGCTCAATTCTCAAAGAAGGAAGCTTTTTTTGTCATCAAGGTCCTTCTCAACTAACCAAACATCAACTACAGGGTTCTTATTACCTTCTCTAAAACCCTTCCATCATACTTAGCACTCTAAATATGTTAGACCCTTCCTAAGGTTGATTTACGAGTCTTAAATGACTGTGTTAACCGAGTTTGCTAGTGTAGAGTCTTTATCAAGTGAATCACTATCATGACTATCACTGTATAATGAAAACCCCTCTTCAGACCCTTTGAACCATGCACACACACATACTGATCAGGTTCTTAATTATCTAAAACTCCTTATAACGTTTTCTCAACCTTCAAGTGACACAAAACAACAAGGATACTTACTCAAACCATTTATCTCCACATGCACAAATGGTATTGATCTTCCTTGAGCTTTCAGTCATGTTCTCCAACTGAGAATTTCCTAGTATTCTATCCACAACCTGCACAATCATGCCAAGTCACACAAAATACAAAATTTACGCTGTCTTCAAGAGAACTTTCATTATATCTCCTATAGCCTCATCAAGTAAAGATCAACCCTGTCATCCTATTAATTCTACTATCAAAATATCACTACTTTAGCATTTGTCAAAGCATACATATCCAGAAAGATACAAGCACACAACTATTTCTTCATTCTCAATTCATATTTACAACATTTCAGAGCTTTATTCAGCCCATGATCTACATTGTATGAGTTTTCATGATCTCTTATAGATCTCTTGAGTCTTTATGGCTCTTTCACACTTACAAGTTATGCCAACTTCCTCAAACCTAAAACTAACTCTCTCCATTCGAATACCTCCTTTCATAGCCCAAAATAGAGGTAGTTACAACTAGTTCAAGTAACCTAACCAAGGTAAAAGCTGACCTCAACATATGAAACCCTACTTGGATGGGTGAAACACCTTATTTACATCACATAAGGTCTTTGGTGTCCTTTACCTCATTACATGATTTCACATTTAACATTAGACTCCTCAATTTCAAGCTAGGAATTCAAAATTCAAATATTCAAATGGTGCATTTTGGAGGGAAAACCCAAAATGACCATCTTAATCACCATGGGAAGTCCAAATAGGTTGGATCCTATTACAAACCACTAAAACTTACCCCTAATCCTAGTTCAAGCCAAAATTACTTGAAAACCAAAAACTTGTTATTTACAAGCTTGATGCTCCTGCATCACACATCATGGATCTTTGATATAGAATCGGGAGGTAGAGCTAGGCAGTAGTCAACGCTGCCCAGTAATAGAAAAGGTAACACAAGTTGAAGTGGACTTAGGATCCTTAATAACAACTTTGGATCTATTCATAGTGCCCTTAGGCTCTTTCGATGTTATCGTAGGAATGAATTGACTCCACTTATATCAAGCAAAAGTTGATTTCTTGGAGAAGAAAATCCAATGCTTAGATGACCAAGGTTCTTCTGTAGTGCTGCAAAGTATTGTGAGGCCTTTAAATGTGCAATTAATTTCAATTCTTCAGATTCAGAAAACAGTTAAGAAGGGCTGTCATTGATTTTCAGTCCAAGTGGATGAGCTGTCCAAATAAGAACAACCAGCTATTCATGGTCATCCCTTGCATTGGTATTTTCAAGATGTATTTCCAGAAGACTTACCTGGGATGTGGGGTGTGATTTTGTAATAGATATCATTCCCAGATCAGCTATGGCATCTAAAGCTCCTTGCTACATGAATATTTCAATTTTGCAAGAAATAAAAGTGCAATTAAAGGAGTTGTTAAGTAAAGATCTAATTAGGCCTAGTGTGTCTCTGTTTGGTGCTCTAGTTATTTTTGTCAAGAAAGATGGTACCTTAAAACTTTGCATTAACTATAGAATGTTAAATAGAACAACTTAAGAAAAATATCAGCTGCTACGTATCGATGATCTTTTCACTCAAATAAATGGTGTAGCAATGTTTCCTAAGATACATTTGCATTCAAGATACCATCAACCGAGGATTAAGGATGAAGACATTAATAAAACAACCTTTAGAACAAGGTAAGACATTATGAATTCACAGTGATGTCTTTTGGTCTAATGAATGTGCCCGCAACTTTCGTGAATTTAATGAACAACATATTTTGAGACTACTTGGATCGTATTGTCCTAATGTGTCCATTTTTTTCCATTTTAAAGTTTTAGTATATTTTAAGATAAAAATATACACGCTGTTGGATGACTTTATTAAGTCCTCGATGTCCTATGGTAGGTTGAGATGCCCCTCAAGTGTCATGTGGCTGTGTATGCATCCCTCAAAATGTGAAAGACCAGGGACACCCCCAAAATGGGTCTGGATGGGCCTAAATATCTCAAGGATGTCAAGTTGACCCTCCTAGGTGTTTTGAAAGATCCCCAAATGGATCCTTGGAGCAAATATAAATTTTTCCCACTCAACACAATAGCAAAATACAATGGCAAAATATAAACTTCGAAAGCTAGGGCAAACGGGATTGATTTCAGCCAAATCGACTAGGGTTTTATGTGCAAACACACCCAAAATCAGCATACAATAATTATTTTTACTCCCAAACCCTTGGAACAACCCTGGAGAATTTATGGCGAAAATCAAATTCTACAACAGCTGGAAAATAATTTAAATCTGAAACCCTAATTGCTGCAATCTTCAAGATAGCATAACTTTCTCTACACAACTCCGATCTAGGCAAATGACATATGCCCGAACTTGGAAAAATACAAGGAACAAGATGATGTAAACCAAATTATAACTACCAAACATGCAGATCTGGCCCTCCTACTATTTCGGCCCACACATTTAGGGCATCAAATGAGCTCCAAAAATTATTTTCTCTATCCCAGATGCTTGCCTATATTTTTAGGAACTCATTCATATAAGAATCAAAAATTTTGGATGCCAAATCAACTCAGAAATCAGATCTGAATAACTCTCGGAAGAATTATGAAATTTGGCTGTTTTCATTCACAAAAATTATGAGATATTAGACAATGATTTTCAGATCTAAATACCTCAATAATAATGCCCAAATAGTCCCAAGGTGAGTCGATCCAATAGAGAAAACACTGCTGCAATTTTATTCACCAAAATACTTCGAAAAGTCTTCAATAACATTGCTGGAAAAAGCCTGAAATAGACTGAAAATATGATTACAACCAATGGGAAATTCTGAGTGAAAATCCCTCTCAAACTCTTGGGGTTTTCGTCCACAAGAGATTTAATTCACAAGGGGTTTCGTCCTTGGAATTTTTAATGCAAAAGTTGAAGCTCTATGCAAGAGAAAATATCATATAAAAATCTGGATGATGGAAGAGGCAAGTCGACTTCCCTTTTAAAGGAAAAGGGCCAACAACCAACCTCCAAACCAGCCAATGAGCTCACATGATTTTCCCTATGCAAAGCATTTAATATTTTCCATATTAAATGCTTTTTCCAACCACTTTTTCCCTCTAATGCAAGTCGCATTTTCCTAGGGGAAATACATTAATTAATTATATTTTTATCCTTCCTAAATGTCATTATTCACTTTTGGCCCAAGTCGCCATTATCCCCTCTAGGAAGAATAAAATACAATAAATCCCTTTACAATGATATTTGCCCCCTCAAGGCAAATCATATTTACCATAGGGATTATAATTTATTTCTATTAAGCCAAATAAATTAATATAAGTGCTTTAATAATTTTATTTTATTTTTTATAGCACTTTATAATAATTTATTGTGACTTAAGTCACCCTTATATTTTTCCTTTGGCTGTCGGGTTGACAAAATGGGCCAAAGGTCTTCAAATGGGAAAAGGGGACATTACATGTTTGGGGATCCCAAGGGTACATTTTGTCCATGTTACTATCGGGTTGTATAGGGTGGCACTTCGAGGCGGGGTTGTGTTCTCATGGAACATTGGCATTTATGCATGTGTTATTCGTAAGGAAATTTGAATGCTTATTCAAATCAAAACTTTGGTATTTGCCAAAATTATGCTGTTAGTTGTTGAATATTTGAGGATGCATTTAATACTATGAATGCAAGGATGGGTATTGTGCGAGTTGTCCATCACAAGCTTAGGTCAAAAGTGATAAATTCTACATAAAGTAAAATATAAGAGAAAAATTGCTAGTAAACTCATGCATTTATTCATGTCTATCACATGCCTATAAAACATTAGCGGATTATAATTAACAATTCTTTCTTGTGAAATCCACATGTATTTGCTTGTAAATGGTGTTGCGTAGATTCACTTAATGACTTTACCTTCACACATTCTGTTTATATTCTCATCAAAACAATATTCTTTTTCTCATGCACATACAAGTGAAAATAAAGAAGAAAGATGAAAATCATCTCTTTAATTTTTAGTTGTTTTTTTTCAACGTTCAAATATTCGGACATACACCAATAGATCTCTTCCCATTCTTGTTTGCTTTTTCTGCCTAATCATGGTGCATTTATCTTTTAGTATTTTGGTTCAAATGCAAGTTATATTCACCAAGAAGCTTCAAAATGTATTGCTATTTTGGGTATGGGTCTTTTTGATATGATGTCTATTTGCAATGAGTTGTCAATTCAATTCTTGTTTTCAGGAATCCTGCTGGGGGAAGTTGAAAGGTGGTCAGGTGCATAAACTAGTAGAGATTCGTGATATGGGGCTCTATTGGAACTCAAGGGAAGAATATTCAAATGAAACAGCCATGGGGGACACATTTGGGATAGATTTATTTAGCGATTTGTCTCCAGATATTGGAGAATTCAATTATATTCTTAAGCCATTGGATGCAACACTATCATTGATGGTATGTTGAATACGTACCTGTTGTACTTTCAAATTGAGCCATTTGTAATACACAACAAAAATATGTGTCAATGCAATGTTTTTAGTCTTTGTTGGACTTCTTTCTCTAATGTCAGTGCACCTTAGTTTATTTATTCTTGTGTTTTGTTTGTTTGTATCATAAAGAATGACAAACAAGAATGCACAAGCATGGTAAGGAGACAATGATTTTTCTTCAGATTGTTTGATTTTAAAGCATTAAACATACAAGACAAAGGAGTTGCTAAATACTCAAACATAGATCAAATACTTGAAGAACAATGTCCCTTTCATATATTTATAAGATGATTTACCTACGAAAATTTAATTGCATACATGAAATATCAACTTTGAACTTTTATTGATACATTAATATCGGATCATTTGAAGAGTTATGAATGACAGGTCCTTTGTGAGATGGATAGCTCCCAACCAAGGAATCTAGAAGCCTACATTTGATGGTGCTTTCAAATATAATTTGGGCACTTCTGGGGTCAGAGGCATAATTCTTGATTGCGAAAAAAACATCTTGAAGCCCTTTCCTTACATACAGCCTATGGAAATAATAATTAAATTGAGTGTATGAGCCTAATCAAAGCCACTTTAATTTGAGAATTGATTCACTGGTTGTTATAGCCGACTTCATGCTAGTGATAAGGGAAATGATAAAAGGGTCAACCCTGAGTTGGGATTTGAATAGTATCAAAGCTGAAGCATTCAATATTTCAACAGAATTCAGGACCACTTCCTTACATCATCACTATCAAGAAACCGATTAATTATAATATATCTAGCTAATGCTGGGGTTTTTCATGTTGACTTCTCCTTGATACATAGCTCAAATATGGACCTCCGGACAGATTTAGAATATCTTTGGATTAAGGACGAGGGGAGGGGTTTGTCTCATAACCTTTCCCAAGTCCTTAATTCTCTATGCTTTGAAAGGACTTCAATTTATTAATTTATGAAGGGTTTTTGGTTTTAAATTGAAAATGAAATTTAAACCAACAGAGGAACTGATCTAGAAATTTGCTAATCTTACAAAATTTGCTGTTTGCTTTTTGCACAATTATCATTGTTATGGTCTCATGAAAAGTCCTCCTTTATTTCTTCATATCCTTGCTCCATTTCTTAGATATTCACATCATTCATTAATGCTGCTATGGTAGAAGTCTCCTGATTGCCATTTTCATTTGATTTTCTAGTGGTAATCTCCCTTGTTCACCTATACTTCACTCTTTAAAGTCACGTCTTTCCTGTATTTTTGTCTAAGAAGTGAGATAACTTTCTTTTTGATTTCTACTTTGAGAGTAATTCTTCTATGAACCACCATTTCTTCAATTTATTTGGTGAAACTTTGTCCTATTTTCTGACAACCTTCCTTCAGTTGTCTGGAATACTTTTTTAACTTCTTGTTCTAGATCCTTACTGTTGTCACATTTGCATCCCTCAGCATTTGTTTTTTTTGTTTGAAGGCCTTCCTCAACTTTTCATATTTCTTGGAATGATAATTTTTATTTTGAATTTGAGCTTCATATATTAACAAAAATTATTTACAAGGGCCTGTACAAAAGAATCAAAAGATGCACAGGGAAATGCAGAAATGGTTACAGTTTCCTTAAGCAAATCAAAAGAGCAGCCAGATCAGAATAGTCTGAGGGTTCAAATTGTTTAGCTTCTTTAAGCAGAAGATGACCTTTCGCAAGCAGTTGCATTTGAGTTTCCAAAGGATAAAAATGTTGAAACATGCACACAATGCCATAGACTTGCGAAAGGGCCCCAAATCAGCATATTTGAATCTCCTAATAAAGCTGCTCTCCAGTGAAGAGTTCGCTGGAAAACAACTGCCAGCCTAGTCTGAACATTTCTTCAACATGTTTTGGCAAAGGGGCAATCCCTGAAGAGGTGTTTCATGGTTTCTAGTTTAGCACAGTAAGGGCATAAACCATTTTTCAAGCCACTCTTTGAAAGTTGAGCCTTTGTAGGCAGCCCCTGAAAGATGACAAGCCATGCAAACACCCTTAATTTATAAGCTGCTTTGATTGCCCAAACACTGTGCAACCTATGAATCCATAAGGATTCAACATCAAAAGCAAGCCAACTAGGATTAAGAATGGGTGACAAGAGATAGTTCTGATGTAGGAGATGGTAAAGCCAACATGCATCATATTGAAAAATGGGATGATCATATATCTATCTCCAATCTCTCCATATAGGGCTTTTCAATTCCAAGTTCAGCTTAAAGGTATCTTCAAGAGGAATAAGGTTCTGGATATCCTTAATAACTAATTGATCTGTAGGAGATAATGCAAAGTCTTTGGCTAATGTCTTCCATGCTTTCCAAGAATGTGTATTCGTATCCCACAAGTCCCTCCAAACCTCGTAAACCCTTTTGCTCAACCCACGAGCCCGAAAATGGAGAATAGAAGCAATGGATGTGTCTTGAAGTCTCCAAGACCAAATGGACCTGTTCGCCAGGTCCTAATTAGTACAAGCCTCGGATCACCCTCCATGTAAGCAACCCCCATTCTTTTCCAAGCATTCCGGATGCTACGGAGTATAAATGATCCATGTAGTTGGAAGTTGTTAGGATCCACAATAATATCACTTTGTGTCCAAATTTACTTGTGACCTTGTTTAAGTCTTAACCCTCGAGTAATAATGTCTCTTAACCCCAAACATTTTTCTTTAGGCTTTTTGCAAACGGACCATGGGACCATTGGGAGTGTTATGTTTTGTGGAGCCTATTTGCATGTTAGAATGTGGTACACCTTCTATGTGTTACACTCGGGTATTTTTACGGTGGTCCCGCTCGCCGGTGGTGAGTGATCGGGTGTCGTGGGTTTAGGGCGAAGCCCCCAAGCAAATTTTCATGGGTGGTTTATTTGGAAACAACATGATGAATTAACAAATTGCTGTAAGTAAAAACATTACAAGTAACTGGAGTCACATACAAAATTTAACTAATGGCTTTGTTTCAAGCTACTGATGAGCTTCAGGCTCTTAATCCGATCGTGATGACGTGATCTCACGCAGTGCAGATGAGTATTGCTTAAAGAACTCGAGTTAGGCCGGTTCGCATCAAATTCAATTTTCAAAATTTAACTGGGATTTTTATCGCAGCCCCGATTACTTAGCAGAATCTACCATATATTAACATAACCCATGGGTAATGGGTAACCGTTATGGGCTGTTTTTGGGCCCATGGTTTTTTCGGTCTTTTGCCCATTGTTTTGATACCCACGGTTTTTGCCCTTGGTTTTGATACCCACGGTTTTGTATCAAACTGCTTAAGCAGTTGTCTATTTATATGGTCTTATGCATATGATAGATGTACAAGTAAATGTATTGCAGATGTGTTTTGAATTTGGGTGTGAATTCTGTAGAGTTTGTTGAGCATAGCTCCAAACGGATTTGGGTATTGTATTGAGAGAGTGGAGGCTTGTAATAAAATCTGAGCAAGTGATTCTTGGTGGATGTAGCCCAAATTGGGTGAACCACGTTAAATCTTGTCTCTCTGTGTTGTGTTATTTATTCTGCACTTTTATTTGAGATCTAATATTTTTACGTATATTAGTTTCTCTTGTTGTGATTACTGTAAGGGATTATTCCCAATATTTTATCTCTTATTTCCTAACAATTGGTATCGAGCTGGTTTGGTTTCTTTGAAGTGTTGAATCACGGGAAAGTTTTTAGCTTGAGTGGGAGCTATGGTAGATGAAGGAAGATCTAGGGTTGATAAATTCAACGGCGCGAATTTGATCTTTGGAAGATGTGGATGGAAGATTATTTTTATCAAAAGGATCTTTATACTCCATTGTCTGAGAAGGTGAACAAACCCTCGAGTATGACAGATGCGGAATGGGATTTGCTGGATAGGAAGGCACTTGGGACAATCTGGCTGTGTCTTGCATCTTCGGTATTATTTAATGTTTCAAAGGAAAAGACTACAAAGATCTAATGGATGCATTAGGGAAGTTGTATGAAAAACCCTCTGCCTCTAACAAGATATTTTTAATGAAAAAGTTGTTTAATATGAAGATGTCTGAGAATAGTTCGATGTGCGAGATCATTTAAATGATTTCAATACGGTTGTGAATATGCTAGCTTGATTCTGATAGAATTTGATGAAGAAGTTAGGGCTATTAATTTTGTGCTCTTTACGAGAGTTGGAATAGCTTGAGTAATGGCGGTAAGTAACTCGGTTCAGCTAACTCGAAGTTGAAGTTTGAGGATGTTGTAGGGTGATTCTAAGCGAGGAAATGCGAAGAAAAAGCTCAGGGAATCTTCTACTTGGGGAATGCTTTGTGATGGAAACTAGAGGAGACGAAGAATAGAGGAAACCGTGGAAAATTAAAAGATCGGGCAAGGTCAAAATCTAAAAACAAGATTGTATGCTTTGGAATTGTGGAAAGCTTTGGCATGCGAAGAAGGAATTGTTGGGAGCTTCGGGATAAGAAGAAACAACGGGAAGAAAAAACAAGGAGGCAAATGTGGCATCGGGTAATGTATGTCGGGATGCTTTGATTCTTTCTTTGCATAATATTCTTGAATCTTGGGTTTTAGATTCGGGGGCTTCTTTTCATGCTTTACTCCACATAGGCATTATTTTGTTGATTATGTTGAGGGATTTTGGGCATGTTTTTCTTGGTGATGATGAGCCTTGCGGTATAGTTGGAAAAGGTTACATTCGAGTTAAGATGCGAGAATGGGAATACATGGCTATTGAAGGATGTCGGACATGTGCCTACATTAAGGAGAAATTTGATATCGGCGGGCAATTGGGAAGTGATGGTTGTCTTGTGATATTTACTAACTAACTCTTGGAAGGTTACTAAGGGTGCTCTTGTGGTGGCGAGAGGTAAGAAGGTTGGAACCTTGTATTTAACCACTTGATAGTACTAATGATTGTAATCTTGTGGCTTGGATGCGAGATCTGACATTATGGCACTATAGGCTCGGTCATATGAGCCATAAGGGCATGGACATCATAAAGAAGAATTTGCCTGGATATACAGAAACATGTTTGGAGTTCTGTGAGGACTGCATATATGGGAAACAGAAGCGAGTAAGGTTTCTCAAGGTTGGACCTACAAAGAAAGAGAGTAAGTTAGAGCTGGTGCATTCTGATGTGTGGGGGCCAGCTCAGGTATCATCTCTTGGGGGTTCAAGTTATTATGTTACTTTTATTGATGATGCAACAAGGAAAGTTTGGGTTTATTGTATTAGAAACAAATATGATGTATTTGACACTTTTGTTAAATGGAAAGCCTTGGTAGAGAATGAAATAGGTCTTAAGCTAAAATGTCTCAGGTCAGATAATGGAGGGGAGTATTGCAGCAATGAATTTAATGATTATTGTTCTAAGAATGGAATCCGCAGGCAAAAAGATGTTCGGGAACTCCGCAATGAGAATGGGGTATCGAAAAGGATGAAACAGAACAATAATGGAACGTCTTTAGGAGCATGAGGTTACATGCAGGACTACCTCTTTCTTTTTGGCAAAAGCGGTGAGCACAACTGTGTACTTGATAAACAGAGGACCCTCAAGTGCCTTGGATGGAGGCATACCTGAGGAGGCTTGGTATGGTAAGAAAGTTGATTATTCATTTCTTAGAGTCTTTGGATGTGAGGTGTTTGTTCATATAGACAAGGATGATAGGACCAAGCTAGAGGCTAAATCAGAAAAATGTACTTTCATTGGTTATGGTGGTGATGACTTTGGATTTAAATGTTGGAGTATTAAGGACAAGAAAATCATTTGGTCTAGGGATGTGGTCTTTAATGAGAAAGTCATGTATAAGCAACAGTTGCAGGAAAATAGGGAAGAATCCAAGAAAGAATATGCAGTGGTAGAGGATCTTCCGGATGGAAAAGTGACACATGAATCAGTTCAGGAACCTCCTCAACAAGAACCCCAAACTCCTATATTGAGGAGGTCTTCTAGGGTAAGAAGAGAACCTGAACGTTTTTCTCCTTCTCTTTATTATTTATTACTCACTAATAGTGGAGAGCCAGAGAGCTTTGATGAAGCAATGCAGGTAGATGCCAGGAAGAAGTGGGAGCAAGCCATGGATGAGGAGCATCAGGCTCTCATGGAGAACCAGACATGGGATTTGGTGAAGCTACCCGAAGGCAAAAGCATTACAGAACAAGTGGGTGTTCAGAGTCAAAGATGAAGGAGGAAAGAAAAGATATAAGGCCGGTTGGTGGTCGAGGGTTTGCACGAAACAAGGTATAGATTTTGATGAGATTTTTTCTCCTGTAGTAAAAATGACTTCTATTAGAAGCTGAACTCTTGGAATAGTTGTAGTAGAAGACTTGCACTTAGAACAACTTGATATAAAGACGCATTTCTCCATGGTGATTTGGAGGAGGAACTATATATGTAGCAAGAACCAGAGAGGGCTATGAGGTCAAAGGTAAAGAGGAGATGGTTTGCAAACTGAAGAAAAGCTTGTATGGCACAAACAAGCTCCACGTCAATGGTATAAGAAGTTTGATAGCTTCATGATGGAGCAAGGTTATATCGATGTCATTCGACCATTGTGTGTATCTGAAAGAAATTTGAGGATGGAAGTTATATTATCCTCTGTGTTTGTATGTTGATGACATGTTGGTTGCGAGTAAAAACATGCGGGAAATAAAAGTACTCAAGAAGCAGCAAGTGAATCCTTTCTTGCATGAAGGATTTGGGTGCAGCAAACAAATCCTTGGTATGAGGATATCTCGGGATAGGAAGGAACAGTGACTTTATCTCGGGAAGAGTACATTAAGAAAGGTCTTGGAGAGGTTTAATATGCGGGATGCTAAACCGGTTGGGACTCCTTTGGCGAGGCCACTTCAAGTTATCAAAGGAGCGAGTGTCCCAAGACAGAGCGGAAAGAAACCGGATGTCAAAGGTACCTTACTCATCACCGGTGTTGGCGATTTGATGTATGCTTTATGGTGTGCACTAGGCTGATATTGCCCATGCGGTGGGAGCTGTGAGTAGATTTATGAGTGATCCGGTAAAGAGCATTGTGGCGATAAAGTGGATCCTTCGGTATTTGAGAGGGACCATGGGGACAGTTTTGTGCTACTGATGGATCGAGACACCACTTTACGTGGTTATATAGATTCAAACATGGTGGAGATGTAGATAGCAGAGAGGAGCACAACAGTTATATTTACACTTGTAGGTGGGACAGCGGTGGTGGATTTCACAACTACAGAAGCTGGTGGCTTTGTCGACCACGGAGGTGAGTATGTTGCTTGCCACGAGAGCAAGCAAAGAGATGATTTGGTTCTGACAATTGCTTGAGGAGTTGGGGCATAAGCAGGAGGAATGTAAGCTATATAGTGATAGTCAGAGTGTTATACACCTAGCTAAGAACTCTGCTTTCCACTCCAGGATGAAGCATATACAGTTGAGATATCACTTCATTAGGACAGCTTTGGAGGAAGATAAGTTGAAGTTGGAGAAGATTCATACCAGTCAGAATCCTGCAGACATGATGACCAAGGTGGTCACAAGGGATAAACTAAAGCTATGTTCAACTTTGGTTGGCCTTCGCAGATGACAGTGAAGGGTTGAGAAGCTTGCTCAGTGGAAATTAGTCTCAGTGGGAGATTGTTATGTTTGTGGAGCCTATTTGCATGTTAGAATGTGGTACACCTTCTATGTGTTACACTTAGGTATTTTTACGGCGGTCCCTCCGCCGGTGAGTGGGTCAGGGGGGTTCGGGGCGAAGCCCCCAAGAAAATTTTCATGGGTGGTTTATTAACCCATGGGTAATGGGTAACCGTTATGGGCTGTTTTTGGGCCCATGGTTTTTTCGGTCTTTTGCCCATTGTTTTGATACCCACGGTTTTTGCCCTTGGTTTTGATACCCACGGTTTTGTATCAAACTTACTTAAGCAGTTGTCTATTTATATGGTCTTATGCATATGATAGAGTACAAGTAAATGTATTGCAGATGTGTTTTGAATTCGGGTGTGAATTCTGTAGAGTTTGTTGAGCATAGCTCCAAACGGATCTAGGTATTGTATTGAGAGAGTGGAGGCTTGTAATAAAATCTGAGCAAGTGATTCTTGGTGGACGTAGCCCAAATTGGGTGAACCACGTTAAATCTCGTCTCTCTGTGTTGTGTTATTTATTTCTGCACTTTTATTTGAGATTTGTAATATTTTCTGCATATTAGTTCTACTGTTGCGATTCTGTAAGGGATTATTTCGCATATTTTATCTCGTATTTCCTAACAGGGAGATCTCTAGCACCACCATATTTGGCCCGCATAAAGGTTCACAAAATCTATTTGAGGCGGTGCGGCTGAGTTTTGGAAGGAAGCCAACACAAGGCATAATAAATATGTGATGCTTGAAAAATTCAACTCAACACGATCAACTTTCCCGTTGAAGGAGAGATCTTTTGCTGCCAAAAGCATATTTTGGCTTGAAATTTCTGCAACACCCAATCCCACATAGCTACCGGAGAGAGATCCTATCCAAAAGGGATGCACCTAAGTACCTAACAATGATCCCTGGTTGAACAAAAGTCATTCGCACGGATCCCTTGAGGACTAGTATCCGATCCACAAGCCAAAATTGTCTTTAGGTGACTAACAATGGCACTTTGATGCATTCTTCTAAAAGTCCGAACAACTCCTTGCTCCAGTTATTGAACTCAATGTTACTTGGATAGAGAGAAGTGAACCATAGCAAAATGGTTATTGAGCATCTATGAAGCATCGGTAAGTAAATGCCATGTATATTGTTCGATGCACAAACATCTTCCGATAAATACCCCAGGGCATCAATATTGAAGACATAAAGATAGGGAGCAAGTGGACAACCTTGTTTGATTGAACGATGCAGTGTAATTTGTGGTGAGAGCACATTGTTTACAACCACAAAGGATGAGGCACATGAGAATAAAGAATTTACCATTTTCACAAATTCAATCCCAAAACCAAGACTTCAATCATTTCTATAATGAAAGTCCAATCTATTCAGTCATATGCTTTGTCAAAATCAATTGTGAGAAATAGAATTCTTTGGCCCGTCTTTCATGCCCAATCCATTGCTTCATAGGCAACTAAAATAGTGTGAAAGATAAAGAGTCCTTGCACAAAACCACAGACTTCCAAATGGCGGGCTAGGTGGGAGAGGTGACAGAGCACAGGCATGTCTAGTAGGTGCTGGAACATTAATGGCTCTTTTTGGTCTTCGCCTAGCCTTATACACGATGCTCTTAGATCTACGAGCATCCTCTTCATGATGGAGAACCATGAGAGTCTTGTGCGACCTCTCCCTAGTATTATGGGATGTCATTGGTACTCTGGCATGTAGGCGGGAGATTAGGAGTTCGGGTGGTGTCGGAGGTTCAGGAGGTGCAACTTGTTTGTATAGAGACCCACTCTAGAATAGAATTTGTTTGGTTGCGAGGATGAGTTTGCTAGGTTTATATGGGTTCGTATTCGGTGTGCTGCCCATCACTCTAGGATATCTACATTGCAGTATGTTACTTCCCTCCGGCATCCTCCCCATATGCCATCCATAATGGTCTTGACAGTGATCCTTTTATCGACTTATGCGACAACATTACTCAATACTCAATGATTGGGAACATCCTTACGGTGATTTTAACGCTGCGCACTGAAACCCTTCGGGTTCCTCTCCTCTTCTTGCTCGAGAGGATACGTTACTGCACTCGGGCGGTGGATCCAAAGACACCGGCTTGCATAGGACTTCGGAGGATGATTTAGGGCCCCTCACAACTTATGGCCGACACCTTCTGCAGCTTGTTGAATCACATGAGTTATTGATCCTCAACGAGATTGCCTGCTTTCCTGACTCTCATTTCTTCACTTGTCGACCTCATGGTGGGGGTGTGAGTGTAGTGGATTATGTCCTTTCTAGCCAAAACTCCTTGTCACTCGTCAACCATTTCTCTATTTCCCCCATTCCCCTTGCCGATCATGCTCTTCTCTCTTTATCCCTTTGTGTTGGCATCCCCCTCTTGTCACCGTTCCCCTTCATGGCCTCCCTCGCACCACTTTTCAGTTTGACAAAGGGGATCCAGACACCTTTTCCTCCCACATTCGACAACTTCTCCCATCCGAGTCCCGTTCTTTTCTCTGGATAATGTCACTGCCAAGTATGCCAACTTTGTCTTCCATCATTTGGGAAGTTGCCCTCATGTCGTTTGTAACATCCCCATTTTAAAATACCAGAACAAGGGAATTTTTTTTTTTTTTTTTTTTTTTGATAACGTTCTCTGTTATGAATTACAAAATTCAAACACACGTTCAAGTTTTAATAATTGTTCTCTGCCCAAACAACGCAGTTTGGATCACACAATTTCTTTTTAAAACTAATGTTCCCTGTTCGCATATTTACAATATGGAACACACATTCAATGCCATTCAATCTTATAACAGATTCTATATGCTGCTGTAAATGACTCGAGGAACTGCCGATCTTCCATTTTCATGGCTCGGAGTTTCAACGATCCTTCATTTCATGACTCGGCAACAACCGATCCTTCATGTTCATGACTCGGCAACAACCGATCCTTCATGTTCATGACTCGGCAACAACCGATCCTTCATGTTCGTTTATGCATGGTATATTATATATACCTGTTCTCATAACCGTTTCCGGTTATCGAAGTGATCCATTTAAGAAGCCTATCTGAATATCTGTTACTGATATTCATCTGACATCCTGCATCTTAAATTAAGTGATAAGGACAACGCAACCAGCAATTGCGATACTTTGGCCAAAGATTTTCACATGCTTTGCATGATCATATTCCTGGATGTGATACACATCAACGGAATACGTCCTTCACTTCACTTCACCTGTTATCTAGAATGGTCTTTCCTGGTTCCTACCAGTCCTCTTCGTTTAAGGTCAGTTTAAAACTTCCAGTTTTCCACTAGTAATATGAACGAATATAAGAAGGCACTCTGCAAACTAAAGATACGCGAGACATACGGTGTCGTTACCCCACGACTCCGTGTGTCTAGTTATCCTTAGTATTCCTGTGTCACTCCGTATATCCGATCATATCCAATCCCCGCTAAGAGTTACACATTCACCTATGTATTCTAGATGTTTTGATTCGGGAGGGCGTTGCTTATATGTCAGTACTGACATTGTGTCGTCATGAAGACCCCGTCTTCATGGAGACACTTTTTATAGGCGGCGTATGCCAATGTCTGCGAGAATCCACCCATCGAGAACACACATCTGCTTTCAAGTGACTTAGCCACGAATTAATAATTAAAATCAACTTTCAACATTCATGCTTGATCCCTTGATCCTCGTTTCCGTTGCGATTGCATATAGCTAAGAGGGACTAAACCGTCCATTAGCTTGCTATGCATCCTCTCCTTCGTATCGAAGGGCTACATTTCCTACTTGGTTCACTTCTTAATCATTGGATTAAGCAGTCCGTACCGACGGACGTGATAAGTTTAACCTATTAAACTTAGCCAAGATTTTCCAACTGCAACTAAATTCAGAATTCTAACTTATTAGATGTCATTTAACGAGGTCTAATTCCCAAGAAATGTATTCATTTGTTCTCCTTAACGTTATATGGTTAAGGTCCATTAGTTTTGGATATACTTATCCTATATCCTTTATTCAGAATTTAACACACGAGATCATTAATGGAGCTCGAAAGCGAAGTTCGATTACTCCGAAGTTTAATTGGTATTCCTTAGCTCCTAAGCTAATCCTGAATACCTTCCAATTATGGAATCATATTCTTCCTAATCCTTATAATGTCAATTAAAAATTCATCTTTACCCAAGTATGAATTAATTGCATTTTTCAACTTAAAAGTTGCATTTAGGTAAGAATAGATATCAGTTTCCATTTAACATCCATCCAAGGACAATTAAACAAATCCAATCAAGAAATAACATTATATTTCCAATTTAGACAACAATTCAAACTGATATAAACATTAAAATATCACACATGTAATTGTATTCAATATTTTATGTCATAATCCGTACATTTGCCAATCCAGCTGATTGGGCATGGTTTACATAAATCATCCATACAACTCATAGATAGAAGAATATACTTTCTTCTTTTCACAATTCCTCGAAGAGGAATAAAAGCGACAATTACAATACATCATCAACAAATCAAGAAGCATCAGAAAATAGCCAAGTCTTCATTCTAATCAAATTCCATCTGCAAAATGAATTGCACGGGTCAGTTCAATGAACTGAGCATATTAAGCACTTATCCTTAAAATAAGGTGCTTCAACTAACTGTCTCAATAAAAGAACCCTGCTTTTATGAAACGACAGTTAAACATCAATCACGAAATAGGCACAAAAGAAAGATCAGCAAAACAACTGAACTATCAAAATATCATCACAATCAGCCAAAGAACTGCTGTCCCGTTTTCCACATAACTGTTACAAGTCTCAATTTACAATATTTGTAAAGTTAGGAATACAAGTAGCTTACTGCTGATATAACATACAGTTATCCTTTCCACGTCTTTCATTAATAATAAATGCAAAGGATGAAACTAACTGAAATGTAAATCCATTACTTTCCTTTCAGTTCGTGCATCACATTAGATTCCAAACAATCAAGTACAGACAAGAAAGCAAACAACAATGCATATAGTTGCTCCCATCTAAGCACTATAAAAATTCATTATTCACGAATTACCGATTTCCAACTGAATGAAGGAAGAAAATATCATTTTTCCAAGTCATTCATTCATATCTCTATTTCTTTCCAATTGGCTGTTCTGAAAATGGAATCCAAACGAGACACAATCAAAATAACAGTTCAGAGTGAAACTTACAAAATCCATTCGGAATTCACTTTCCGGCAGCAAGAATAATTTCATTTATAATCCGCTTTAAATGAAAATAGGGAAGAATTCATCATCCATATCCATACTTTATTTGAATCAGGCTCATATGAAAATCCAAAACAGGTTAGTACCTCATTATGATCATCCAGGATCAAACAGTACAAGGATGTAAACCATATTTTTACCATACTAAAAGAAACCATATTTCTTTCACTGTATGCTAAACAGACAAACAACATTTCAATCATGCAGTCAATTAATCACATGATTTCCTAATCCTATGAACGTATCCCGTTCAAAATAACATTTTATTCATTGCTTTGTTACCTACAGCAATCCAATATTCACATGACTATGAATTTCAACAAGTTAGAACAGCAGACAGAAGATGAATTCATATGCACAGTAAAGCTCCAATGTTATTTTCAGAGTCCAAATGGCAAAAAAAAGGAGAAAAATCCATTTCCCTATAATTTCATTAATGAAACAATCATTTTGTTCAGAATGAAATCAAAACACCCAAATCGTGTTTATCTTAGCATGACACTCAACTTATAAAGATAACAAAACAATCGTTCTTATTGAAAAGCAACTCACATAGCCTGTACAGTTTCAATAAAATATACCACAACCAAGAATATCCATTTCGAGTTCTATCTCGATCAACCGTTAATCCCAAAAACAACATTCTCCATTTTCTTAATAAGATACAGGACTCAAATATAATATTCATATTTCAATACCTCTATAAAGGCAAACCCGCGTAGGGTGTTAAATGCATAAGTCAGATACATTTAAGACAAACCCACACAATATGACAGAGTTCCCATGCATCACTTCTTTCGCACAGCAATTCAAAGTCAAGTTCACATTCACAAAACAGTCCGAACTAGAGGATTGAGCGATCATCATTTAAACACAACAATTCATCATACCTTCTTCAGCAAGAAAACAAGTATATTATACTATAAGTTCAGAAGGAGAAACTATTTCCTTTCTAACTTTCACGAGCACTCATATAAAATTCCAATGCCCATTCCTTTAAAATACAAATGCCATTTCCTTATAATCCCGAAACAGCAACAGAAGGAAGAGAAAAGTTCTATTTCTTTCAGCAAGAAAACTTCAGTCAGAAACGACATCAAGTCGCACACACAACTTTCACCATCTTATCACCAAGTTCATGTGACAAAAGACAATCATACAACAATAAGATGACCAACACTACCTGCACAGTTTCCTATCATCATTTTTTTTTTTGCAAGAAAACCAGTTCGAAACTCCGTCTAACGTCAACAACCAACACAGCATGGAGGTATTCCATGCAAGAAGAGCAAGACAGTTAAACACAGCACAGAGAAACGATTTCCCTATCATTTTAAAAGAAAAGAAATGCAAAGAAGGGTCGATGAACCCAAATCATGGCACACAACCCAACCATATTCAACCTCCATTTACATGCAAAAGTAGTTCCAGACACAACAACAAGGAACGATTACACAACCTGTTCCAATTTCCACACAACACGAACAGAGAAGGGAATATCTATATCCAACCACCATACAGTTACAACCGATACAGTAATTCATTTCCAACTTGATTCGAGCAAAAACAAATCAAAACCGAGCAACCAGAAACGATTCATCATATCATTTTCCAAACAAAAGAAGCAAGAATCGATGAAACCCAATTCGAATCGACTCGACAACAGTCACAGAATCAAAACCCAAGAGCAGGGTTGTTTTAATGAAACACTTAATCAAAGCAAAGATTTTTAAAGAGAAGGGCTTAACATGCCTGAAATCTCTTTTCCCGAGCTCGAAGAAAGCTTCGTTTGCCGCGTTATTTCCTTCCACAGCGACAGCACAAACTTCCCAAAGACCCTTTCTTCTTCAAAGCTTAGTATGCAGACCTTAAAATCTCCAAGCACAGTGTCAATTCCAAGAGCTGATTCGACTGAACCAGACCAGAAAAACCAAATGCAGAGCAACTTTGCAAAAGCCAAATCGAAAACAATGAAAAAATCAAATTCCCCATACACTTTCCAAGGCGAACTGGTCGCGAGGACCAAGAATAATCAATGCAATTAAGGCTCTGCCTTTTCCTTACTTTCCACGCCACTGCCAACTTGAGTTGGCGAACTCAATCTTTCAAAATTCCCATGCAAAACCGAATTTGGCTCTATCTCCAAATAGATGCCTCTATTTCTTACCTGCCCCGCCAAAACTGGCGCTGTCCACGTATGGACTTTCCAATTAATGCCAATGAATGCCCTTCCTTCATCCTTATCCTCTCCTTCCAAGGGTCTGCGCGCCCTTTTAGATTAGGATTAGTTTAGGTTGCATAAAGTGATCAACCTAGGTCTTAGTTTAGCCTTAGGTTTATTTTCCCCCTTTTTTTTTTGAATTTAAAAATCCACTTAGGATAGTAGTGTAGGATGCATGTTAGGACTTAGGATTAGTTTAGGTTTTCAATTTATACTAACCACTAACACTAATCAACTTCCATCCTGCCCTCCTACAGACATTCACGTTAATGCAGAGCAGGACGTTCCGTCCTTTGGATCACGTGTCAAGGCCACCCGTGTCCAGGCATTTCTTGCCTCACGAGGTCCCAAGTTCGACAGTACAGGGCTTCAAGAATCGAACCCTGTCGTTGGCATTTACGTGCCAGCTGCTCATACCTGTAATCAGGCGCTGCACGTCCATAACAATCTCGGGTTCGGTTCAAGTGTGAACCGACACGATGTCACAAGAGGACCTCGGCATACTTGGATCAATGGAATTGATTCAAGGTATGCTGTCAATCAGCAACGAGAGCATAGCAAGTATACGACAATTTGTCGTCACATCAGCAAACACGCAAGTACAATAAATGCTGTCCTAACAATAAATCACAGCATGCAAGAATCCAAGTTAGCAACACATTCTCTTAAGATCAGAACATATCTTAACATGTTTGCTTTCATTTCAGCAGTTATAACAGTATGAAAAACATTCACCAAGATAATTTGCAAAATCAGAGTGTTACATTTCCCTAGCTCCACTTGGACTTCATCCGCTTCCCACCAACAAAAAGTTTTCCCTATGAACAAGTGGTATGATGATAAGTGCAAATCCCTACATCGCCAATTACGACATGCTTTTATCCAGGCCCATCCCTCATATCCCACCCTGAAAACCTCCTACTGTTGTCTCGTTCGTTGCAAAAATGCCTCTTTATCTCCCAATGCAGACGAACTTTATGTGTGTCTCTCTGACGCTCTCCTAAGCATTTTTGGCGTACCATTTTCCCTCGCCATTCTCCTCTTCCCTTAGAGCTTAGCCCCAGATCCATGTTCTCTCACACTTCCAATCTTTATGATATTCCTGACCACATATCCAAGTTGATAATCCACCATCTTCTTGCCACTTATTCACATACAAAAATATCAGAGAGGCAGTTAGAGTGATGAATAGTAGCAGGGTAGCGGATGAGGAGGGGTTCCAAGCAAAATTCTTCAAGTATGGTTTTGGGGTGCTTGGTAGCTTTTTGACTAACCTCTTCAACCACGTAGTTTGCTCTGGTTTTCTGCCAACTTGGTCACATCATACCATCCACCTGATCCACAAATCGGGCCCCAACTTGGATCCCAACAACTACAGGACAATTATGGTGGGTCATACATTCTCCAAACTTTACGCTACAGTCCTCCATATGCAACTTTCCGAGGAGCTGGATCACAGCACCTTCGAGCCAAGGGCAAGTAGGTTTTTGTCCTCCTCGCCAGACTATTGATCATATCTTTACTCTCCTAGGGCTATCATTGAGGAGGCATGCCATCGCTCGTCGAAAGTATATTATTGCTTTGTAGACTTTCGAAAGCTTTTGACTCGGTTTCGCATGTGGCACTTTTTCTAAGACTCAAAAATTGGCATTTCCAAGACCCTTCTCACTGCCATCATGCGTTTGTACGAGATTGTTTTGGGTCGCCTCCACACAACTCATGGGAGTCAGATTTCATTAGTACCATTGGGGTCAAATAGGGGTGTCCCCTATCCCCAACTCTTTTTGGGATATACATAGATGAGCTAGAGTCCTTCCTCCATGAGCATATTCAGGATAGTGATAGGTGCCTACTTCACCAGGTTCTGATATCCATCCTTTTGTTTGTTGATTTTGGCCTCCTCTCCGCCGGTCTCTAGAGACTATTAGACGCCCTAGGCCTCATACTATGATCTTTGGCAACATGGTTAACTTGGGTAAAACCAAGGTCATGGTCTTCAATGGTTTGAAAACCTCACACCTCCACTTCTTATTCAGCTATGTTACGAGTTCGTCCCCCTTTGCCCCCGTACCTTGCTTGATATCTAGACTGATGCACGGGTGCGGTTTCGCTACGTTGAAATGGCAAATTTTTAAAAACCTCGGAATGCAGTACACTTTTGGGTACGTTATATATATATAAATATGTATATAAAATTATAAATTTAAAAAAACATTTGCATACTTATTGAAATTTAATACTCATAGAACTTAAAATCATTCATAGAACATGAAAACAAATTTCCAATACTTTGAGAATTGAGACTTGAGTTTTTAATGATTCATAATGTTCAAAACATAATAGTTAATAACACATCGTATTATAGATTCGATAATTCATTATTAATACCTTAAGCTTGAGTTAGGCGTCTCATTGGACATTAAAAAACATTTAAAGTTTTTTGCTTGTTATGTAACTACCTTGGAAACCATAAGAAATTGTCCTCACTTCTTCTAAAATTGTGTTGTTATGTGTTCTCTATGCCTTTGCCACGGCATTGGTGCCAAAGACTTACCAAACAGTTGGACCTCCATGTTTGTGAAAGGGTATTCCAATCCAAACCCATTCTTGGATAGCGCTTTCTTTTTAAAAACCTCGGTGCGGTTCAATTCCATCAAAGCCCTCATGTTTTATTTATTTTTTTGCACTTAAAAAAGAAAAAAATTGTGGGTACTCTGTAGGGTACGTACGCACAACGTACCCGTGCCGAAGCGTGCCCTGCACTGTACGAGGGAGTGTAGGGTGTTTACATGCGGTCTAGCTTGATACATATCTGGTATGGATACTTAGGGAATACGGTACAAATACACATGGGAGATGTCCCGATACGTTACGGTACGTCGTAGAGTGCGTTTTGGCGTACACAGACGCATCCCAAAGCGGATCCACAGTTTTAGATGCCAAAAACTTTAAAAAAGTATATTTATTTATTTTGACTTGGTCAATGACAAAAAAATGAATAGTAATCAATTATTAGATTAATAATATTAGTACTATATTAATAATACTAGTTATTATATTATATATAATTACTAATAGTTATAATATATTATTAGTATATTATATAAAAATATATATACATATTAATACTACTATAATTATATATATATATATATATATATATAGATTAGAATTAATTAATTAATACTATCATTATCCCTAGGTCATTAATAATTTTAGTATATTATAGGTATACAAGACTATATTATATTAAGAATAGCTCCAGTTTATTAGGTTGTAACATCTACTAATATTATAATAATATATATATATATATTAGTTATGTATGTATTAACTATATACTAATTATATAATATAATTTAAGTATATATATAGTTAATAATAACTATATATATTATTATTATAGTAATAATTAAGTAATTATTATATAGTTATAATACTAAGTATAATTAACTAATATAGTAAGTTAATTTAGTATATATAGTAACTATTATACTAAATCAATATTAGTATTAATATTACAAGTAGGCTAATCATCTTTTTTTTGTATTCATGTTGACATGATATTCGATGACTTATCATATGTATCGCAGCCACATGATCAATGAAAATGTAAAGTCTTAAGTATATTGAATATTTTGAACATTGATCCTACTATAATTTTCAAGTTTTGTATTTCTTATGGACTAAAAAATGAGTAAAATGAGTATATGTATAGTATATATATATATATATTTTTTAAATTTTTAAATATATATGTACGGACGTATCCAAGACGTATCATACCCAAGGGTTTTTTAAAATTGACGTATCTGCGTATCAAACCCGTACACCTTTTGTATCCCGACAACATAGTTATTCAGGGGTGAGGAGATTGAGATCACTAGCACATATACCTACTTAGGTGTTCAGTTCTCTGTCTCGTGTTTCACTTGAGACAAGCCCTCCAACCTCGTGTCAATAAGGGTTATGGATCCTTAGCCCTCCATTAGAGAGTGCTTTCGCCACCACTTCCAGGACATCTCCTCCAAAATGTCCCTCACAAAATCCTTCATCAGACCCACTGTCCTTTACAACTCTATTGCTTGGGTGCCCTCCTTACTGGTGATTTGAATGGGCTTCTTGATATGTAAACTTCTACTTTGGAAACTTACAAAACCACACACTATTGTTCCTACTTACAATTTATTTGAAAATGATAGTTCTGAGAGTTGGTGAATGAATTCTAGCACTTAGGACCAATTTGCAGCAAATAGGAATGAACCATTCAAACACACAACACAACATTTTTATCCTGGAAACCCCCAGTTTGAAGGAAAACCAGTCGGGAAGGGCAATTGCTCTTTCTTCCCAGTTATATATTGGTGAATTGAAATGAATACAAATTACGAGAAGTCAGGAATTCAACAATGTTTCTTCCACCCTCTCTACTTGCTTTGCTCACATACCTTGTTTCCACAAATCAATTTCAGCACCAAAGTCTTCTTCTCACTTCTCCCATGCATCGATGATCAATTCCACTTGCTCTTCTTGATTTTATAGCTGCTTCCTATGTCCTCCCATACATTGGAGAGTAGGAAGGGGCAAACAACGAAGATACATTGTCTAGATGCTTCAAATGGGACTATTCGTGGATGTAATTTTTTTGTTTTTATTAGTGATAGGACCGCTGTTACTTGCAGACCGACGGTTACGTAACCGTCGGTTTGTGCGAGGAGAGGGGTGGTTATGCAACCGCCGCTCTACTGCACAGGTGGCGATTCCATAATTTAACATCTGCTCTCCTTTCCGATTAATTTTTCTTTTGGTTCTGGTTGCTCTGATGAAGTGGTGTTTTCTTAGATCCCTATGGATCACACCTCCCTTGCTTAGGAGGCTTTTGGTCCCACAAAAGCTTAGTGGGGAGTAGATGAGGAAATAATTCCCTCACTTTCTCCTTTGAGTACCACCGGGCCTGCCTTGGTGTCTTCCCCTTGAGTCCAACCTGCCAAGATTCCTGTGGACCTCTCCTTGTTTCCTTGACCTTTTGCTGCAGCACTACATCCTCCTCTAACTCGCCTCGTGAATCCAAGATGCAATCCTCTATGGAAGGTAGCAATTGACATTCTTCTTCTTCATCAAGCATGGATGGCTCATATAGGTGTAAGTTCTCACAATTTACTACTGAGTACATCCGCATGAAGTGTGGCAAATCAAGTCGAAAGCATTTTCTCCAACTTGCTCCAGTATAGTGAAGGGTCCATACCATAGTGGCTTGAGTTTCCTTGCTTGACCTTGTAGTCTTTCCTTGCTCAAGTACAACCAAACCTTGTCTCCAACATGAAGTTTGTGCTCTCGTTATGCTGATTGTGTCTAGCCTTGTACTTGGCTTGAGACTTTTCCAATTGTTCTTTCACCTTGAGATGGATTTGCCGGATCCTCTCAACAAACTTCGCTGCTCTAGTCACTTCTGAATCATGTATCTCTCCTTCTTCTGCTATCCAACCGCAATGTCCAGTGGATTGGTAGGTAAATACCCCAAGCATGCTTCAAAAGGTGATTGCATAGTGGATGTGTGTACCGCCCTATTGTAGGAATGTTGAATGTAGGCTAAGGACTCATCCCAAGTCCGTGGATATTTGCTATTATACCCTCTAATCAGCTGTACCAAAGTCCTGTTCACCACCTCTGTTTGCCCATCCGTTTGGGGATGGAAGGCCGTGCTTCTCTGTAACTTGGTGTCCATCTTGTCCCATAAAGTAGTCCAAAACTTCCCCAAGAACCTAGAATCTTTGTCAGAAACAATAGACTTTGGCAAACCAAAATGCACCCATACATTAGCAAAGAAAAGTTCAATTGCTTTCATGTCCTTTTATTGTCTTTTTACATGCCATAAGAACACACATTTTGCTAAATCTATCAACAACATATAGATAATCATGGCCATGTTTAGACATAGGTAGTCCTCCTACAAAATCCATAGAGATATCCTCCCAAGGTCGAGTAGGGACTGGTAAAGGCATATACAAACCTTCCTTCCTGATTTTAGGCTTGCTAGTACAACAAAGTTTACATCCTCTTATGAATTTAGATACTTCTTCTTGCATATTGGGCCAATATACATACCTTTGCAAGTGGGCCATGGTCTTGCCAACACCAAAATGTCCTGCTACTTTTGAGGTATGTGCTTCCCTCATCAATAGAAGCCTTTCTTCTTTTGGCACACAAAGCTTCCCCATCGGTAGAGCAACCCATCTTTGAGATAACAATCATCAATACCTGTCTTTTCAGCCCCTTTGGACTGTAACTGCTGATATGTCACCCCAAAATCTTTGTCTTGAGCATACCTCTCCATAAGCTTCCTTCGTGAAGGGCTCAACATGAGAGATAGTGGCCAAACTAGAGATTTTCTCTTGTGTGGGTGGCCTAGACAACATGTTTGCCACCAAATTTGTGCTACCTTTCTTGTATTTGATCACCAAATGGAATTCTTTGAAGGAACCCCATCCACTTGTAGTGCCTTGCCTGCTACAATTTAGACTATGCTTACAAATACTAGAGAGGTTTGTGGTCAGTGTGCACAATAGTTTCTTTACCCAATAAATAATGTTTCCATTTCTTTATTGCCTAAACTAGTGCATACATTTCTTTATCATATACTTGAATACCCTTTAACTACCGAAGTGAAGGTTTCGAATGATAAAGCATATTGCTTACCTCCCTGTAGCAACACTGCTCCCATAAAATAATCAATGGCATCTGTTTTTACTTCAAAGGGCTGCTACAAATTAGGAAGAGCAAGTATTGGAGCATGACTAATTTTATACTTTAATAACTCAAAAGCCTGGTCTTGTTCCTTACCCTAGTCAAAACCCTTACTCTTTGTGGCTTGCATGTGAGAGTGCTATAATAGCGGAGAAACACGAAATGAACTTCCTCATGTATTTTACTGCTCCCACAAAACTCCTAGTCTCTGTGGCTCCCGTTGGTGTTGGCCAATTGGTGATGGCTTCCACCTTCAGATCCAATCATAGCTCTCCCCCTCAATCACGTGCCCAAAATAGACAAGTGACTGTTTGACAAATTCACACTTCATATTACATAGCAGTTGTTTCTCCTTGAGAACTTGCAAGACTTGCTGCAAATGTGTTAGATGTTCCTCCCATGTGGCACTAAAAATCAGAATATCATCCAAATATACAATGACACATGAATCTATGAATTCCCGCAATACATCATTCATCAATCTCATAAATGTAGCGGGTGCGTTACATAAACCAAATGGAAGTACTAACCACTCATACAAACCTTGTTTTGTTTTGAAGGAAGTCTTCCATATATCCTCCTCCTTCATCCTGACTTGGTGATAACCAGACTTGAGATCCAACTTTGTGAAGAACTTTGCATACTGAAGTTGGTCCAAGAGATCATCTATGCGTGGGAGTGGATATCTGTTCTTTATGGTAATCTTGTTCAAAGCACGGTAGTTGATGCACATTCTCCAAGAACCATCCTTCTTTGGCACCATCACAATAGGCGAACCGCATGGCGAGGTGCTTGGGCATATTACCCCTTGGTCTAATAGCTCCTGAGTTGTTTCTTTACCTTTGTACTCTCCAACAAGGATTGCCTATACAACCCGATATTTAGTAGAGGGGACTCTGGCAACAACTGAATCTCATGCTCTACTTCTCGTTTTGGTGGTAACACTTCCTGAAAAGACTGAATTATGCTATCCAAATCCTTCATCCCTTTGTTAGAAATATCTGAAATTTCTACCCCATCTTGCTTATCTTTCAATAAAAGTAAACAAAACTGATTATGATTTGCCTGAATTAGTCTCTTTTCTTGGTTAGCACTTACCATAGCAAGTTTTGACTTACGTTGGTGTGCCCGGATGTTGTAATTGACTCCATCCTTGACCCATTTGTATCGGTTCTCCCTTCTCATGAATATAACATCTCTGATATACAAGTAAGGATTTCTTGGAGTCCTTGGTACTGTTCTTTGGATGTAATTCCGGATGCAACTTCCAACATGTAGCGTTAGTATGACCATTGATATCACAATTCTCGCAAAAATTCTTAGGATCTTTACAAGTATTCAAAGTGGTAGCGGTCTTTTTACCTTTCCATTTACCTTTGTTACTTGTTTGTCCCTGTTCTTTCTTTGGCTGATTTGTTGACTGCTTTGTCCTTGACTCCGCTTCTCCTTGCTTCTTCTCATCATCTATGTAATATGCTTGTACACATGCTTCATTGAGATCCTTGGGCTTTGTGGAGATGACCTTCCTTCGAAGGTGAGTGTGAAGTCCTCCCAAATACTTGGTCAGAATATCCTCATCCTCCAAGTCCATATTGAGCAACATGGCTTGCCTCTCGAAATTCTGTAGTGTAATACTTGCACACTTTGACCATTGGTTTGTCTAAAATACTGCCATTTAATCATCTGGTCAGTCTTATGGCCAATAGGATAAAAATTTGCTCTAAGCAATTCTTTAAAACCCTCCCAAGAACTTACAATAGGACGCTTCTTCTTTTCACAAGTGGCTAGATGGGTTTCCCACCAAACTAGAGCATGTCCTTCCATTTTGAGACGTGCAAAGGTGATCCTTTGTGCCTCAGTGACATTATGTACACTAAAATAAACCTCCAATTGTTTTAACCATTTATCAAGCAATTCTGCATCTACTTGTCCTTCAAAGCTTTTAATCTCAACTTTAGTTTCAACTTTAAAAGGAGCATGATCAGATTTTACCTTCCCCTTTTCAACTGGAGTTTCTTCTTCACGCTCTTCCACATCTTCTTCCTCATCGTGGCTCTTTCCTATGCCAAATTTCTCGGCCAAAGCTCGAACCACCGAGTCTATGGAATCTTGCTTAGCTGCTGCTGTCTTTTGTAGATCTGAGAGTTCCCTTTGGTGTTGAAACACCCTATCCATAATGCTTTCCAACATCTCAATTCTATGGATCAAATTCATTTGTTCTCTAATTCTTTGTTTCCACTTCTTCGTAAATATCTCTGGATTGCAAGGTATTACTTCTTTGCCTTTAGATCTTGTCACTGTCATACAAATCACACAAGAACGAATACCACAGTCCCTTGGATATTATTGTTAGCTCTGATACCAAAATGATCTGTAAACTTCTACTTTGGAAACTTACAAAACCACACACTGCTGTTCCTACTTCCAATTTATTTAAAACTAACAGCTTCTTAGAGTTAGTGAATGAATTCTAGCACTTAGAACTAATTTGCAGCAACTAAAAATGAATAGTTCAAAAACATAACACAATATTTTTATCCTGGAAACCCCCAGATTGAGGGAAAACCAGTCGGGAAGGGCAATTACTCTTTCTTCCCAGTTATATATTGGCCAATTGAAATGAATACAAATTACAAGAAGTTGAAGGAAGACAACAATGTTACTTCCACCCTCTCTACTTGCTTGCTTTGCTCACACACCTTGCTTCCACAAATTAATTATCAGCACCAAAGTCTTTTTCTCACTTCTCCCATGAATCAATGATCAATTCCACTTGCTCTTCTCGCTTTTATAGCTACTTCCTATGTCCTCCCGTACACTGGAGAATAGGAAATGGTAAACAACGAAGAGACACAATCTAGACGCTTCAAATCTGTGACTATTCGTGGTTGTATTTTTGTTTTTGTTTTTATTAGTGATAGGACCGCCGGGTAACATAGACCGGTGGTTACGCAACTGCTGGTTCGTGTATAGGGGTGGTTACAAAATTGTTGGGGCGGTTACACAATTGCCGCTCTGGGACGGGCGGTGGTTTTGTAACTTAACAGTCTGCTCTCCTTTTTGATTAATTTTTCTTCTGGTTCTAGTTGCTTTGATGAAGTGGTGTTTTCTTAGATCCCTATGGATCATTTTTGTTGAGAGAGCCCACACACTTCTCCTTCGCTGTTTTATCAGGTGCAAACAAACCGTCCCCCAAAACATTATTTTGGCTGGGTTTGAAGCCCGTCCTTTCATATTGGAGACCATGTTTGATCTGATCTCTTTCCTACACCACATCCGAGTCTTTGCCGACTCGATTGAGGGGCAAGATAGGTACCGTACTTGGTGTATTGTTCATAAGAGAGTATTGCTCTTTCCAATTCCCCTTGCCGTGGTCGCGGTTGGTATGTTGAGGTTTCCGACCTCTTGGGGATAGTGGGTATTTAGATGGATCATCTTCCTCCTTTTCGATATTCCTTGGACGCACCGGGCCACCTTCTACCTACCAGACAAGTGATGAATAGGATCATCGGAGAGGATATTTACAGGTAGTTCATCCACACCACTTGGGTGAACCCTCATGGGGGTTACGCCCTAAAATGGCCTTTTATCTTTGAGCACCTCCCAGGAGTTGAGTGACTGTCTCATTATCTGTCTTCGCATATACTTTTCATCACTGGACGCATGCCCTTCACATCCCCCTTGGTCAGTTTAGAGTAGGTTCTCACAGACTCTGGTGTGAGACAGATCACCACCTTGATTGTTTGGATAGGATTTGCTAGCTGTGTAGTCTCTAGGAGACCGAGACGGAGACACACTTCATCTTTCGCTGCCCCATTTACTATGAGATCAGAGGGAGGTTCTATTGCCTATTTAGGAGGGCACATGCTCTTTCCGATTTCTTCGGTGCACGAGGATCAAAAGTGTCTTGATTTATACATATAAGAGGCTCTGAGGCTTCGTGAACACACTCTTTAGCCACATTCTAGACCAGATTCTACCCCTGTGGATCACTTCCTTCTTCACAGTGCTACCTTTAATGAGAGGCACTAAGCGCCAAGGTGAGGCCAGCTCCGCTTCTTACTCCAGATCTGTTCGGCCCAGGGAAACCATCCACAGTTCCTCGAGCCATCTTAGACAGGCCCATACCAGATCCTGCACCAGGAGACAGACTAGATCTACCAGGCCTTTGAGATATAGTACGGTGTCCAGACAACTGCATACCAAGTGGCCTCTGCACTCCACTGCCTCTTCGTGTGGTCGTCATTCCATTAAGAGTTTCTTCCAGTCCCTCGGATGTTAGGAGAGTTGGATCTACCATTCCCTGATAGACTTTCCTCATTGCTTCTCCTTGGCCATCTTCCCTTCTTCTCGTTTGCATTCCCTCCACCGGTTTCGGCTTCGTGGGATTGCTCTTTTCGATCTTGCTGGCTTCTATGGCTTTGTACTTTTCTTTCTCGGGAACCTTTTGGTTCTCCCGCTTTGTATTTGCACACGGTGTTATCTGCAGCCCCTTTGACCTACTTTTGTGGTCATTCATTGGACATTAATATATTTATCTTATCTTATCTTGTTTACAATATACATGTTAGTGATTGTCTCATTACTTGTGTAACATAAGTTAGTGTTGTTGATTGCATTCTCCCTTCTCTCTATGTAATTGCTTCTCCATATAATGCCATCTTCACCTCCCGATTTCTTGTTGGCACATTTCTCTTGTTTATTGCCACTTTCAAAATTTAAGACTAAAAAGTGAGGCGGAAGAACCATCAAACATTTTGGAGTTTCTGGTGCCCCATTTACTGTGAGATATGGGGGAGATACCATTGTCTTTATAGAGACTCGAGAGACCCTCTATCCACTTTCTTTTGGGACCCAAACCAACGATACTTGGCCCTTTTTCTTTAGTGGTTCTCGGTCTTTGATGGAAGCCCTAGATGCCCCCAAGCTGATCACCTCTTTGTTTCATCCCATCACGGATGTTGGTGGCATGAAGCACCCTTTGATACCGTTGCTTCATACGATGAAGGGGGCTAGGTCGGTGAGGCGACACTCATCTTTGCACGACACTACTACTATTGTTCCCGACACACTATCTCTTCGATCTTGAGGATTTACTTCTTAGCATCATGGATTTGCTCCTCGGTGTCGTGGATCTTCTAGACTGCTTTTTGTGTGCCATGGAGAACACACATTAGGAGTTTCTTTGCTGCGAAGGGAATTCCTTTGGCATTGGATGTTAGGAGGGATTGTAGGGGAGTGCTTTACATCCTAGGATTTACATAATTTGGCCACTTGACCCTAGACATTCCCCGATGAGCATTAACGAGATCTGCCGCAACGACCCTTTCACGGTGATAGATGATGACATGTATGATTTTTCTGTCCTAGGCATGGTCATAGATGTTGGATGGGACTACCATCTAGTATTTTTGACTTTCATCACCCATGCTCTTTGGGGTATTTGTGTTGGTACCTTAATTATGTGGGTTGAGGCTTTACTATTTTGGGTTCATCCTTCGTTTAATTTCAATATTTTTGTTCTTTACGTTTTGTTAGTCTTTGATTCTAGGTTCCTCGTGCAGTAGCACTTCCTATTGTAATTGGATGTATTCTCAAGCCCCATTGACCTATGTTTGGTCATTCGGGGATACTAATATAGTTTCCTTCTTTCTTTTTATACTAGATGTACCTTATTTTTATTTGGAACATGGATAGGTGCATAGAAAACAAACACACCACGCTGAGTACATGCCGCATAATACCTATCTGCAAGTATTGCCATTATTCCTATATGTAGGAAACCCGAATGCTTTCATTTTTCTCGTATTGAGTTAGATTAGGTATGTTGTTTGGGCATTGTATGTTAGTTAAGACGGTCAATATGATTATCCTCTCTCTCTCTCTCTCTCTCTCTCTCTCTTCTCAATAGTATACATTAGGATATAAGTACAGGAGCATTCTAGGGCCAACACACAAGCCAAAGATAGGGCTTAGGGGCATGATAGTCATGGATTCGAAGAGAGTAATCCAGACTTGTATCAAAGGCGTAGGGTTCCAAAACCTACATCTACGATAAGGGGGTGGGGTCTTGCTAGAATATTAAGGGTCGGAAGAGAAATGATAATATGCAAGAGTTGATCCTAAGCTAAGGGTTGTAAGCCATTTGGTGCCAAGCACGTGCCATAAAGAGAGTGATAATGTAATAGACAAAGATATGCCACATTATCCTAGTCTAATACATGATACATCAACATAATCAATCACACCAACATAAAGGAAAGAGATAGGGTTAGGGATACTTACCTTTTTGAAGACACCGTTGGCGCATTATCCCCTCTACGGTTAGTAGCACATTGTGAAAGAGTTGTCATGGATGGATCACAAGAGGAATAGGTAGAAGACCTAAGTATGTTAAAATAGGGGACTCCAATGACTAAGGTAGAATTCGCTGGTGCAGCTCCTATTCTTGTTCCTAAGCACCTCAATGCTCCAAAGATGACCTCCAAGTATAAGCTCCACTAAACTCTAATAACCTCTTAAACCTTTAGGGGCAGATTTGCAAGTGTAAGTAGAGAAAACTATGTGATGATATCATTGAAAATGACAACAATGATGCCTATTTATAGGAGAACATAACCTGAAGTCACCTGTCTCACTTAATCAATGCCATCAACCATGGTCGATGTAATCGGGATGGAAAAAGGGTACTACTAGATGACATCAACCATGGTCAATGTTGTAGACTACAAGCAATTGATAAAACGTAAAAGGGGAGGAGAGAGAATGGAGGTAGAGCAAAATACTTGGAGAGGGTGTGAAGGGGATATGAAGGTGTTGTAGGCAGATGGTGTGAAGGTGAGAGTACAAAGGGTATAAAATGGTCATAAAGTGACATTAGAAAGGGAGTAGAAAGGCTCATTATAGAAAGCTAGGGTTAGTGCCGCGACAACTATCTCCGTGTACTACCAAACTAACCCAACCCTGCTCTTGGTACACCCCTTAAGGCACACACTCAAGGAGGTTAATGCACCAACAACATGCAAAGAGAAATCATTAGTAAGAGTGAAAAATAAGGTGTATACATATGCTCGACCAAAGATCATCACTTGTTATACAATAGTGTAATGCGAAATGGTCTTTGGGAAAGAAACATTGTACACCAAGTCAAAGGAAATGATTGTAAATGAAGTAATAAATGAGAACTCAACCACATGAAACCTACTTACTTGAGCTTACCTTTGTGTGAATTGGGATTTGTGGTAAACCTCATGTCTCGACCATGGAGGGTGCAAAGTTGCTTAGTAACCAAAATGATGCAAAACTGAAAAACAACACTAAAAGATAAATTAGTAAAATAAGTAAGCAAAAACAATGTAATGGAGCTCAAAGGAAGGTGCTAGGACAGGTTTGGAGAAGAGAGCTAGGTCATGTCCGGATAGCCTAAGTGAGATAATGAGTGGGTGAAAATTTGAAAGGGTCACTTAATGCAGACTTGTGATGAAATTTAGAAATGACGTTATTAAGTCCTTAAGTTGTGCATTCTTTTATATGCAGATTCTAGGATTATTTGTTACTTCCCTTTCAGGTTTGGGGGTAGGGTGGGGGTGACCGGGAGCAAAGAGCGGTATGGGGTTATATACAACAGTTCTTCACTCTCATTTGATAGATGGGAACATCATAGTATGATTTTGAGTTTTAAGATTGTTGAATGATTTGATGTAGTGGATCCCGATTGTGTGGGCCTTATCCCGAGTATGTGGACATTTCAGTGATATTGTGAGTTGATATAGATTGTGGTGATGACCTACAGATGCATCTGGATACATTAGCATATGGATACTTTTGGTTGTGGATTTTGCATGCTACTTGCAGATTTTTGTGGATGTATATTACAATTTGGTTAGGTATGGGGTTGTAGATATTCCAGATGATGTACTTGGACATATCTTGGCACATTGCCTATTGAGTTCGAGTGACTACAGTTGTGTGAGTTGTCATAGGTGTGTTACTTGGAGATTACTCATATTGGCCACTGAGGATTGCTTATATTTGATTGCAACTTATTGAGGTTTGCAACAATGCCGTTTATTACAACAATGGAGAAAGATTGGTCTTGATTATTGCAGCATTGAGGATGGGACATGTGACAAGTCCCAGGATTTATGGATATCCAAATTTTAAGCAGGTGATGTTAAGATGAGCAGCTGACACATCATATTTCAGAGATTGCGAATTTCAGAGTTTGGCACTGGATAATTCAGAGATTTGATTATGGGTTTTTTTGATGACCTTGCATGGAGTTGGTTCATGTTTTGAGTTTTGGCTCAGTTTTTCTGCTAGAGGGGCAGTTTATTGTGTGCCAGCATTTGCGTACAACATTTTTGAGCTCAAGATCTTTGCGGACAGGGATTGGCTCACAGTTATAACTTGACAGAGATTGAGGTAGTCAGACATTATGGTGCAGCTGCAACACATTTATGGGGTGTATGTGTTTACTCACGAGCATTATCTTGAGTTACCTGTTTATGCTTGCTTTGGACCATGATTGATTGGGACACACTGTGTCTCGGTGTGATTCTATACAGAATTGGAGATGGATCATATGAATTGATTTCATCATGATTTGTAGCTATAGAGTTTCTGAGCGCACCATCTGTATAGCAGTAGTTGTAGATATTGACAGCTTGACAGACTTAGGTTTACAGGGAGTTTGTTAGGAATATTATTTAATCCAAAGTCCTTTAGATTTAGCACCTAATTAATCTATTGTTAGTAGGTTGTTATGCCCAATTGGTTTGGGTGGTTGTATTATTTTTATATAAAATCATGTTGAGAGAATGTAGTAAGAGAGCGCTTGCCACACATTAATTTATCCATTATGTATTTTATTTGTGTATATTGTTTTATGCTTCAACTGTTTTATGATTTGTATAAAGTGCATTCAGATTTATCTGGTACACTATGCTGTAATGTTTAGTAAAACATTTTGGTTGCTTTTATGGCTAAAAACAAATTCGACATCAGCCCTATCCAAAACAATTAATACTTTGACTTCCCTAAGATTTTACTTTCTGTATGTGGTTTCACATCTTGAGCCACATGGCATGGTGTACATACTCCTCTTCAGTTGTTTTGGATGTTTTGTCAGAAAATAATTTATCGTACATCTAACTTACTATCAACAGATGTGTTAAGGAAATCTTGGTATCCAGTTTGTTTCTTTGCTTTTATCTAGTTATGAGTTTTATTTGAGATTGCCAAAATAATTCAGTAAACATTTCCTAGTTAAAATTACTGGAGTGTGATTCACTAAACAATTACTAGTTAGAATTACTGCACTGTGATTCATTAAACATGTCTTATTAAAATACTGGAAAATGATTCAGTAAGCATTTCCTAGTTAAATATAGTGGATATCTCTCTGGTATGTTTCTGACAGTCCCTTTAAACACAGGTGAGCAAGTCTGGAAGATTTGAAAGTGGCAGTCCTCAATATGCTGTTGCTTTAGACCTCAATGATTTGGTGAGGTTCTGTAGGAGTTAGATGCCATTTCCTGCATGCTTTGTAGTACTTCTATGAAAGATTTTTTTTTTTTTGAAATTTAAATGATATCTTGCTAATTTTTGGAACAGCTAGACAAGTTTTACATTTGTGTGTTATTCTTTTCTTACAGGTTTTGACATTTGATGATATGCAAATCTATCAGATGTTGATGCTCTGGGATGGTGTTTCCATCTGCAGATTGCGAGAAAAGTAAGTAGTTTATGTTACAATTTGATTGACTAAGACTATTCCATCCTTTTTTCTTGTATGTGTGTTGCATTTGTGTTATTAAATTTTGGGAATTTATCCAAGATGAAGTCAAAATATCATTAGGCATGAAGCCTATGCAAGATACAATTATACTCGCGCCATGGTACTTATATTGATATGATTACTTCAATGCAAAATAGATTGTCATGTTAATGAGGGGTTACAAGAATATTGATTGCTCTTCATGAATTTTCCAATCACTGAAAGCCCAATTCAGATTTGGAAAAATGTGGATTCCAACCTGATTTCAAGGAAAAAAAGAACATTGGTGGCATGATGCAAGATATCTTCAGGGTCATGTAATATTTCATTTTATGGGAAATTTAACTCACATCAATGATCAAACTGAGGCTCAAAAGCTGGAACACAAATGTGTTTTGTGAATATTTTTGCCTAGTTTGCCTCCATTAAGAGACAATTAGCCAGTGTACAGAAACAGATCAGGGACAGTGGCTTATTAAAGACATGTCAAGTTAGGAAAAACTCCTCTATAGAGCCTCCTGGGATTCAATAGGAGGACTATTATTGGTCATAAAGATCCTGAAACCAGTAGATCAGGCATAGGGATTCAAACAGCAAATACTTCCTGTTAAACAACTAAATGCTTCGACATTAATTTTATTTAGAGTTGTTTAGTTTTTGTGGGATTTGACCTGTGTGTTAAGATGACCTCCATGAGTAGTCATTACATTAACGACATTTTTCCTCATGTATGTTGGTAATAAGTACAAGGCAAGGGGAACAACTTTGCGCCAAGAACCTTTAAGCATTTGTTAGCAGGGGGAGAAATGGTAAATATAATCCACTGCGTTGGTCTTTTCACCCTCTAGTTGCTTTCCCGTGGCAAAGCTTTTGGGAACTAATGTCTAGTCACGGATATGTAATGGTCCTCAAGATGCATCGATTACTTTCATAAATGTTGGAGTCTAGTAGCCAACACTTCACAAGGTCATGTGCGCTGACACTTCACCTAAACAGATGCCTAGGCGCTCACCCAAAGCACGTGCAACCGACCGAGTTCCTCCTTTGTTCACTTACCAAGATGTGGGTTAATGCATACATAGTCATCATATCATGGATGAAGATAACAATACAATAAATCAATGGCAACACATATAATAAGGAAATTACTCAACATAGACAATTATCAATAATACTTGAATTCCCATTATACCATATTCAGATCTACTAACCCTTGCAATCCATACACAATTGTCCATCAAAAGCACAATTCATTACATAAACATACTGATTACAATCATAGGCTGACTGTGTCCATGCATGTATACATAACATACTTATCACTCACTCACACACACACACACATAACTCCCTTCTACAATGAGCACAACATCTATTTATACACGGTGGGGACTTGCCCTTCACTGGTTACATGCATTATTCCTAATAATAGATGTCCTAATTATTGGCTGCATGCCTTTTACAACTTTGCTTTAACTCATGCTTTAATTCTATAAATAGCTCTTCTCCATGCGCCACCCTTGTCTTGTCTTGCATGTGTTTTTCCTATTTCGGGACGTTCCTTGCATAGCACGCCATTTTTCGCTTTTTTCCTGTTTTTGGCCTCTGCTTGGAAATTGGCTAAGTCCTAAATCTGTGTGCATGCACGAACCCCTTGCACGCTGACTTACTTCCCGTGTTACGCGCACCTTCGCTCATGACCTGTCTTTCATTTCTTGCTCTTGCATGCACACTTCCGCGTTGTCTTGTATTAACACTCTGCTTGCGCGCATACCTCTGCGCGGTCCTGTTCAATCAGCTGCTTCCTTTGTCATCTGCACATGCCCTCCTGCGGGCGGTGTTCAACCTCCACGCATGGCTAATACTTAGCCATTTCTTCTGCCCAACAATAAATCAGTTTTAAATAGGTAACATGTCAACTCAATGCAGCAAATAAGCAGATAATGCATATAATGGAACAGCCACTGAAATAATGATGCATGCCATTGATTTTTACCAAAACTCTCTAATGGAGACCTCAATGAACCAGTGAAAATAAAGAGCTCAGAGGGCATTGATGAAGAAAAATCCAAAATTAATAAATTAAAATGATAATAGCAGCATATTTAGACCCATCACAGAAGAGGATCTAAAGACTACTGCCTTCTATATTCAGCCTAAAGGAGCTCCCAGGCCTGGTGGTTTTCGTGGTTTCTTCTACCAAACCTCCTAGTACCGTATCAAAGGGGATCTGCTGAATTTGTTAGAAGAATTTAGACTGAACAAAAGAATGCTCCAAAAATGAATGCAACAAAACTTGCCCTGATTCCGAAGTCGGTGCAAACAGAACAGTTATATAGGCCAATTGCATTATGCAACATTGTCTGTAAAATCCTTTCAAAACTGATTTTTTCAAGACTGAATTTCATGCTCTCAAAGCTCACCTCTAAGGCTCAATCATCTTTTGTTCATTGACAACAAATAATGAGTAATATTATTGCTGTCCAAGAAATTCTTCACTCTCAAAATTCAGAATTGACTAGTTATATTGATCAAGCTAGACACGACCAAAGCATTTGATTGTAAAATTTGGACATAATAGAACACATTTTTTTAGCCTTTGGCTTTAACCAATCAATAGTTGCATGGATCACTAATTGTATTAGAACGATCTCTTACTGAATATTTATAAATGTGGCTACATGGAAGCCCTTCATTCCATCTAGGGGACTCAGGTAGGGGGTCTTTTAATCCCTTATTTATTCATAATTATGGGCAATTCTCTTCGTAGGCTTCTAGCAGATGTTAAATCTAAAGGAAAGATTCATTGTGTACCGGATATGGAGATGGGGCAAAGTGACTCCATTTTTCATTTTACATATGAGTGATTCCATTTTCCATTTTGCAGATGTTAAATCTAAAGGAAAGATTTATTGAATACCGGCTATGGAGAGGGAGCTGAGTAACTCAATTTTTCATTTTGCAGATGATCATTCCTCGTTGACTCTCATCGTTAGGGAAATTATGGCCCAAAAATTTCTAGAATCTATCTTAATACTGGATGGTGTTAGGATTACAGATTAAATAAACAAAATCAAACATTATTTTTGTCAATGTTTCAGCAAGGAGAATTGGAAATTGTCAATATGGTGGACTTTGCAGAAGGAAAGATTCCAATGAAATATCTGGGCTTCCCACTACTCCAGAAAAACACAAAGGCTCTTGGGGATCCTGTCATCAGCCAAATAAAAATCAAATTGCCACAATGGAAAAATGGGTGGCTCACTTTTGTGGGACTAATTACGCTTCTCTAGGCTGTGATACAAGCTGTCCCGATATATCTACTTACCATAATCCCAATCCACCAACATGTTGAGGAAGAGATCATATCAATACAAAGGAATTATTTATAGTGAGGGGTGGATGAAAAATTCAAACAGGCCATGGTATCTTGATTTATGGTATACATGACAAAATAGAAAGGGGGACTCAACATTGAAAGCATCAAGGTCTTCAACAAATCTCTTAGCATGAACGTTGTTTAGTGGCCAAGACCATAGTTAGAAGACTTCTCGGTAGTACTCGCCAAAGAAAACTACAAACGAGTACTCGCTGAAAAAACTCGCCAAAAAGGACTCGCCGAGTTTTGGCGAGTTTTTGCAGTTTTGGTTAGTTTTGGCGAGTAAATTCATATTAATTGGTAGTGATATTTTACAAGTAATAAAATTGCCCCTATTACAATACAATTGCCAACAAAATGAAAGATGACACTGCTTGCAACAATGTTTTCTTTCAACCCGAGGCTTGAATTTTCCTTTGGCTTGAGTTTATCTCTTAGGATTGAATTAATGCTTCACCATTCGTCCAAGATTATTGTAGTTAGTATCCTCCTTTCAGTGCTATTATTATGTTACAAATCTTTGTATTGAATCCTAGGCCAAAGCTCTTTCCTAGCTAGTCTTGTGGGATTCTCTAAATCTTATGGAAATTTATAAGTGTTTTTTTGTGGAATCTATTGCCTTCTCTAATGCAGTGCCTATATAGAATGTAATGATCTCGTAAGTGGTTGACTTTCCCATGTGGTAAAGCACGATATTTGAAAACCCGAGGTGAGATCCATTGAGTTATGTTGAAATTTCTTGTATGCAATAGTAAAAGCAAGTCTGCTGGAGTCATCAAAATCGTTCATACAAAAAACAAAAGCTCGTAATTTAGAAACTACCTCCCTGATACTATAACAATGTGGGTAAAAGTTATCAGCCGGCTGTTGTATTCGCATGATGATGCGATTTTGTATTGTATTTGTATTCAAATCTAATAGAAAACACTTCTGCAACATTTTATGGACTCATTTGCATAGTTACCTAAGACTCCGGATGGCGGGACGCCGAGACGGGGTTTCCGGACGACGATTTTTTTGAAAATTTGGGGTCGGCGGGGGGACGACAAGGGGATGGCTAATAAAAATATATATAATTTATTAATTTTACAAATATAACATGAATAATTCAATAAACTAAGACTTAAAATTGAAAGTTTGAAGATTGAAACCATTAATGATTAATCCAATTATTCATCTGCATCAGCTTCAAAAGATTTCGACGGGGATTTAAGAGGTAAGAGTCTTTATTTGAGGTTTTTCATTTTACTTTTTCTCGATTCCCATTTAAGTAGATCTATATGTTTTGAAAATTAATACGTTTGTAATGTGATTTCATCCACTACTTCATGGGTAATCGCATCTATATGTGGTTGACGTACCTATTACAAAGCCACCGATTATAACATAACAAGAACAAGAGTAATTGTTACACCGTTCTCATGATTTTCAAATGCTAACACTCGACTAAGCTAGCTATATCTAGTTAGTGTCTGCGCTGCAAGTCCACGAAAACTACAATATCTTTATAGAAAATTAAGCAAGCATAAAGATTACTCATTTTTCTGAATGCCACAACATTGTACAAACTATAATCTCTACTTTTTCCTTTTTAAAAAAATTGTGACTATTATATTTTATATTTGAGAATAGGATTACATACATTCTGATCCTTGCTACATGCAGATGGGTTTGAAGCAAAAACTTTTGCGATATATAAAATCTTAAATATGCAGCAAACAAACAAAATGTCCTATCACTGAAACAGAAAGAACCATAAACTATCTCCAGATAACCAACAACGAAGAATTAACAAACACTAGCTGTATAGTGTATGACTGAAAATTTATAAAACTCAACCTGTGACCATTACTTCATATCATCAGACATAACATGGAGGAGCAACAATACTTCTGCAGTTTATGGTAATTATGAGAAATCTGCATGTTGTTTTTTACTAGAATGTATTAAAAGTTTAAAAAATATAAAAAAAAGTATTATAAAACTGAAATTCACATGTTTTAATGTTGGAAAAGTGCAGATTTCGTTGGGGACGTCGTGAAGTCCCGAGACGTCTCGGGGACGTCACGAAGTCCCCAAAGCACCCGGGACGTCCCGGGTGCGTTTCTGGTTTGTGGGGGACGTCCCCCTTTTTTTTTGGAAATTAGGGACGGCAGGGAAACGTCCCGTCCCCGTCCCAAGTCCCTGGGACGTCGGGATGTGAGGAAAATGGCCGGGACGCGTCCCCGCGTAACATTGCTCATTTGATACATTTTGTAGCTATATTTTTCTTAAAATTTATGTTTTTAAAGAAATTTGCGTATTTTTAAGTTGCTGAGTATTCCCGAGTATTCTCCGAGTTTTTACCGAGTCAAATTTTTTTGGGTCTGCAGAGTATTCACCGAGTACGAGTGTGCGAACTATGGCCAAGACAATCCCCTACCTATCTTTGGAGAAGTGTGATTAGAGGCAACTTCAACCATTTGAGGAAATTGTAATAGCTTCATGGCATCCTACTCTTTCCAATACAACCAATCATATCAGATTGGGAATGGAACTTCCAAACAAAAGCATTAGTTGGCATATAGGAAATGGGAAAAATTGAAATACTCTTTTGGTAAGACAATGAGAATGGATTTGTTTGCTATGAGAACTACAATACCATAGGAACATTAATTAGAGAATGGAAAATACATACTACAACGCAATATAGAAGAATATGAGAGTAATCACATCTTTATTTCATAGGTAGTGCACAATACAAGTTGTTCAAGTATGGGGTGGACTTCATACACAATGCCCTTTCTCAGATGTACATCATTCTATTTATATGAAACGACTCAACAGTTGTTAGTTAAACACAACCATCAATAACCAAACGTAACCAAAGAGATTCATTACTATACTACCTAAAGATGACACTACAATCATTAACAACATAACAAACATCTGCTACCAAAACTTGTAATTGATAATACTCTTATAACAATACAATTGTTACATGATGGTGTTTATCCCCTTTAAAAAAGTTGGAATACCTCCCATCACACCCAAATACAAAACTAAAAGAATGAGACTGAAGAGGGAAGAGAGAAGAAATTCCTGTTGGGGTGGCTGCTGATATAGATATTGCTGCTGCTGAACTTTCAGAGACTTTCTTGGCTGCCTTCATAGCTTCAATATAGCTCATTAATTATGTCCACGTAGTAGTCGAGTAATTGAGGTCTCTTCATTTTGAAAGTAGGAGTAATTAGGTCCCTCTCCACATCAAATAGATTGGGCTCAAGTTGAACTGGATTTAGCAATTCAAAACCCTCGAGTTTGTGATTTTTCCCAGTTGCATTGAGCTCATCGAGGATGTATTTCTTTGCCTTTGGATTTTGACCTCGATATCCAAAATTTCTTGTTTCCATATTAGCGTTGCCCCAACCTTGAAGTGATTGTGGATTAGGTATAACAAAAGCTACAAGAACGGTCTCAAACCTGTTGCTGTAAACCCATATCGAAGCAATATGAGAGAAACTACTGTATACATTCTCTATATTTTCTACAACCACATATTTACTTTGTGAAAATTTTAAAATATTCCTCTTATAGAGAAATTTCTACAAGGCATGCAAGTACAAAAGTCAATCATGACGTTTCCTAAACTATAAATCACGGCCCACCTTCCCTTTGTCCTAATAACATTATTCTAGGAGGAGCTTAAGGCTAGGAACTTGAATGTGTGGTTCAACAATGGACAAAGGACATGCAAGAGCTAAAGGGGCAAAGTGTACAACAAGGAAACAATTGGGCATATGGATGAACCTTTTGGATGTATGGGTGATAGTTAAAATATAACACTTTATATAGCATGTAAAAACAATTATGTAGTTGTTCGGTTGTTAATTGTTCAACCACCTCTTCCTACAATAAATAAACCTCTGCCTGTGTCATTTGAACAGTGTAGTTTGCTCTCTCTCCTTCTCTGAGTTCTTTCTTCTTTTTGCATCTTCTAACATTGGTATCAAAGTGGTCGGTTCGCAGTTCGAGGAAGCCTTGTCAACAGGGCACGAATTGGTAGTTTGGGGAAGCCTTGGTAGGGCACAAACTGAAGTTATTCCATCCAAAGGCAAAGAATGACCGGTGTGCGATCGCGAATCGAGGTGTGAAGGTGTGGTTCGAAATGACAGCAGTGGAGTCGTGGAGCAGGGAGAAAAAACGAGGGCATAAAGTCGTGAGGTCAAATACGTGGTTTCCTTATCACAACAATAGAGATAATAGTTGTTTTGAGCAGCGAATAACCAACGAAAAACCCGAAATCGCGAATAACTGCGATAAAACTGTTACAATTTCTAGTGACACGAATACGAGTTTTTGACGGAAATCGTGGTATCAAAAACGTGGGCCACTCACAAATTCTGGAGGCAAAGCCGTTCACGAGGGTAGAAAGGAAAAACGTGAATGATCGAAGAAAATCATGGTGTCAATAACAGGTCATGATTCCAAGCAGAGTCATTTTTATTCTTCCTTCGAAAAGTCGATGAATTGATTTCAACAAAGGTATTCACCTTTGCATAATTTATTTCATACGATTTGGTGGAGCAATTAATTTTAATATTACTTGGTGGAATAAGTAATAATATTTTTTTAATATATGCAAATATAGTTTGAAGGCAGTTGGAGGGGTAATTTGCATGTGAGAAATTAATCTCATACTATATGCTGGAGAAATTAAATTAATTAAATATATTTGCTGGAAAAAGGATATTTTATTAAGTGTGGGGCAAATTATTATTTTATTATTTTCCGTTACTTTGGAATAATAAAATGGCAAATATATCACACTTGACTTTGTCGGAGACACAAAAATTAACGGGCACTAATTTTAATGTATGGAGTCATAAGATTTTAACGGTCACGGAGTTTCATGATTGTGATAAAATAATCAAGGGTGATGAAAGTCGACCAACGACGAACTTCGAGGATTATGACAAACGTCATAAGGAAGCGTTATTGCTTCTCAAGTTATCGGTGTCGGATGATTTGATACCGGAAGTGCGGAATGCCACTGTGGCAAGCATGTTGTGGGCCAGTCTGAGGGATAAATATCAGACGTCAAAAAAGAGTCGGGTTTTATACCTGAAAAATATGCTCTTTTCCGTAAAGTTACAAGAAGGTGGATCGTTGTCTGAGCACCTACTTCGGATGAAAGATCTCCGAGACCAATTATCTTCCATCAACAAAAAGGTGGACGATGATGATATGGTGGCTCTAGTTTTGAACAACTTACCTTCTTCGTATGAGTCATTTGTGGAGGCACTCCATTTAATGGCTGAAAGTCAAACACTCACGTTTGACAAGGTGAGTTCCTACTTGTTGCAAAAGGAACGGAGACAACTTCAGGCAAAATCTAATTGTGACCATTTAGAGAGTGCTCTTGTCACTTAGTCAAAGGGAAAGTGGAAATGTCAATTTGGTGAGTCTTCCACTCGGTATCAGGTCACATGTTATTATTGTCACAAGGTTGGGCACCTAAAGAAGGATTGCCGGAAGCAAAAGTATGATCTTTTGCAGCAGAAACAAAAATCCATGTGATGAGGACATGTGGCAACAATTGCAGAAGAACGGGATTCGGATGACGGGCATGCTCTTTATTGTCTTACGACATCATGCTTGAATGACAGTGGTACCAGTTGTTGGATCATTGACTCTGGTGCGTCTGCACACTTTTCATGTCGTAGGGACTGGTATGTTTCATTTACTGCAAATATATGTTTTGAATCAGTAGTACTAGCTGATGGAGAATCACTTACAGTAGAAGGGATAGGAGATATATGCATTGTATTGAATAATGCTCATAAATTGTTGGTACAAAATGTTAGATATGTACCTTCTTTACAAAAGAATCTTCTATCTATTCATCAATTGACTGAAAATCCCAATATTTATGTGGATTTCTGTGGAAAGAAGTGTGTTGTCTCTGATGTCGATAGAGACGAATAATTGCCCTTGGTATTGGGGAAGGTGGTCAGTATCGGCTTGTTGATCTGCCTGCGATCAACATGAATGCACGTGTGGAGGACAACTCCACCATTCAGGATGTGCAGAGGTCAGAATGCCTTGGGAGGAAGCCATTCCTCACAAATCATGTGACTTGGATACGATCGAACCTACATGCACCTATTGTGGAGGGAATATCCACTATACCGGGTGTACGGGAGGCGAACATGCCTTGGGAGGATGGATTTCCTCATTCTGAAGAACAATTTGTTGAGGACGGAGACTCCACTATTCCAAATGCATTGATGGTGCATGGTGAGATGGCATGCCCAACCACTTACTCAGAGGTCCTTGCTCGAAGGACAGCAGAGCATGACCAGTTTGCTCATTATGTTGTGAACAATCTTTCCCAACAAAGGGGGATAGATGAGCAAATAGATGAGGAGTTAGTTGTCGCTCCTACCACTGTTGAGACGGAGATGGTTATTTCTCCTACCATTGCGGAGTTGGTTCTAACTCTCTTTGCCTGAGATGGTCACATTTCTTTCTTGAAAAAGTTGGATGAGCACTACATGGTGGTGCAAGGACGTGATTGAGGTGACTTCGATTGCAGGATAATTGAGTCTTTGTATAGACTCCACCAAGCTACACAAGCCTGGAATAGATTTTTCAATCCACATCTTCGAGGTTCTAATTTCAGCACTCTGGAGATGGGGCTGACACTCTCAACCATTGGTGATTCATCACTGGTCAATGAATCACGTAATAGAGAACCAATGGACCACTTGCCATATCTTTTGTTCGTGGGACCCGATTTTTGTTTTGCGGTTCTTCATTCGACAACCGCAACATAGTCATGGACTGCTGATTTTAAAGTACAACTTATGGCACAATCTGTAGATGTAATGACTAAACATATGGGCTTTAGGAAATTTGTAAAATTTCGGGACAAATTTTGTCTTGTTTCCGGTTTAGTCATTAAGAGGGGGTGTTAAAATATAACACTTTATATAGCATGTAAAAACAGTTATGTAGTTGTTCGGTTGTTAACTGTTCAACCACCTCTTCCTACAATAAATAAACCTCTGCCTGTGTCATTTGAACAGTGCAGTTTGCTCTCTCTCCTCTGAGTTCTTTCTTCTTTTTGCATCTTCTAACAATAGTGGGTGCCAATGTGTTGCTAGGGTGTATAGTTCAGTGTCGGTGGGTCATACATCATGGAGCTTTTAGCTTGGACTTACAAGGGAGACTTCTGATTGTGTATACTATCTAGCTGTAGGATGCCTATATGGTGGATGTACGGAGAGAGTATTCAAATTTTTTTATTTTATTTTTTCCACATTCACTTTGAATTTCTCCTCTGCCTTTATATTTGGCCCTTATATTATTTTTTATTTCATCAATATACAAAACTTCATTAGCTGCATTAGCAATACTTATTTGCTTATTTCATGGTGGGACTTTTCTGTATATTGCCATCTGTATATAGGAGTTTACTATCAATCATGTCAATGTGGAATATTTTGAACTAATATATTTTTAAGTTGGACCCGCTCACTGCACCTTTACACCTTGTATTGTCCAAATTTGCTAACCACGCTACCAATTATTTATTGGTTTATGGATTTTAAATTGTCACAATACTTTAAATTTTCCCATCTGTACTTCCAACGGACCATTCCTTGTTAATATAACCCCTAGGCTTGAAATTCCAAATATTTATCATGCATGTGTTTCCTTTCTCTTTGACACAAGTGCCCATGATTTAAAATTTATATTTTGCAAGTATTGGTCATGGCAAGACTACATTTGCCTTAATCGACTGATGGGATGTGAATCTTTGCTCATCTAGGCGAGCATATATGCATCTGACGCTACTTCAAAATACGTTATATTTTACGAGGTTGTACTTCACCTTCTAGTAAAAATTTATCCTTGGACCCAGCACTCATGCTCACAATATTTGGCTGTTTGAACTTCACGTTGACTACTCTTTCAAACTGGTGGGCCAACTTATTAACTAACTTCACCTTCCTGACATTGTACTCTATGAACTCTTGTTGTGATGTCCCCTTATGGGCAAATTAATACAATCTGAATTTTTACAGCAAACCCTTACGACAGAAAATTAAAAATTCTGAAATTACCCTTTTATTCTGAAAATATGACAATACAATGTATGGACACAAACCCAGATTTTATTGAACTTAATTTGCAGGAAAAGCCAAGGACACAATACGGAAATTATTCAGCTGAAACCCTAGCTGATTTTTACAAATAAATTGCAGAAATTATAGCTGACCGTAAAGATGAAATTATTGGCTGGAAAGATGTCCAAACTCGCTGCAACAATCCCCCAATGATGATGTTAGCAGTACGGTAGGCTGCAACAACTCAAGATGATGACATCAGCCCCAGGAAGGTGACGTCAGCCCTCAAAATTGCTGAGTAATGTGATGTCAACCCTCAAATAATGATGATGTTAGCTCCCAATGATGCCCTGGCTCATTTGGAATAAATGGAGATTACCCGAATGATGCCTTTATTATCCCGAAAATGCAGAAATTCAATTGTTGACCTGATTTGAAGCACAAATGCAGTCCTTGAATGGAACCACCATACAAGACCAGAGGGTTTTCGTCCCCAAGCCTTATTCACTGGAGGGTTTTCGTCCTCAGATGCTGAAAGCTGAAGCAAAAGCTCAAACTCACAATGTAAACATAGATGATTGAAAAGTGATCCCCAAATGAGCCCAATCGCCCACTTTTATAATTTCACTTTCACGTTTTTCAAGGAAAAGCACTCATAAAGCAATGTCCCTCCTTTTATTTTAATTTTGAGTTGCTTTAATAATAATCACCTTTTTAATAATAAAACATAAGTTGCCTTTTTATGAATATAACTAAAAGTTACTTTTTGGACAACTTAAGTTAAATTATTAAATTATTTCCTTTGCACCACCACTTAAGCCTACGGGAAATGGAGAATAGGCTAAGGGTCTTCTAATTGGATTGAGAAGGGGACATGACACATGTGGGTAAGCTTATTGTGATGTGACGGTTTAGAAGGACTAACATTGCTGACATATGTTTTGGTTCAACTCTTTGCAAGCCCTTTTCATTAAAAAAACAACAAAAAAACTTTATATTAGACTGAAATCTAGAAATACATATTGACCATGCCAAGCCTGAAAACTATTAGTCCAAGCTTGAGCAATGTACAAGAGTAAAGCCGAAGAGATAATCATAAGGAGGAGTCAAGATTAAGAATATATTTGATGTCCTCTTGAATTTTGGTGGGCCACCATGAGGGTGGCAAACCATAGCATCAAGATCCCGATTATCCAGGGCCCAGTTAGCCAACCCATCAACAACTTTATTCCTTTCACGACAGATGTGATTGAACTTAACTTCTTGGAATTTCTCCTGCAATATTTTAATCTTCCAAACTTCCTTAGCAATTCGCCAATTGGGAGAAGAGCTAATATGATTTGCAGAGAGCATCTGCATAATGATTTGTGAGTCTGCTTCTATTTGAATCTTCGCCACCCAACTTTTAAAGCCTCTTGCATACCTTTATAAACCGCTTTAACCTCCGCCAGAGTTATTAGTAGTAGTGCCCAAGTTCTCGGCAAAAATGAATTGCACCTCCCCTTCCTGTTTCTTCCAACTCCTCCCATAGCTGCTCTTCCCGGATTTCCTTTGGAAGCCCCATCTGTATTCAACCTTCCAAAGCCCATTGGAGGGGTTTCCGGGGATTGTTTCTTTCATTTGTCTGTTTAATGTGAGAGCGGAGCAGAAGCCTCTCTAGGATCCAGAGATACCTGATTACATATATGCTGCCATTCCACAAAAAGAGTTTGAGGCAAGGATATTTTGTGTTTTAGACTTTCCACTATGTTGATTTTTGTTTTTTCCCAGACATAAGACATATCTTTACTGATTTGTTGGAATATTCTTCTATTTCGTTCTTTCCAGATATTCCATAGGAGAAGAGACACACCACTCCATAACACCGGAAGAAGATTTTGTCCCTTTGGGAGGAGTCTCTGCCAGTCTTTAAAAACTTGTTCGAGGGAAACAAAATCATTCCATTGTAACTTAAACAAAGCCGCGAGATGTCTCCACATTGGAATAACCCAGGGACAAAGGAAAAAGAGATGGTTAGAAGATTCTTCAGCCTTCATGCACAAAACACATCTGAAAGGACCATTATATCCTTTCTTCATAAGATGGTCTCCTGTTAAAACTCTTATGTGAATAAGAAGCCACATAAAAAAGCTTACTTTAGGCCACATACCCTGCTGCCATAAGTGTTTGAAGAGAAATTGCAAAGGATGAGGGTTATATATCATCATGGAGGTATATCCAATAGACACTGTATACGTACTAGTAGGGTCAAGTCCCCATCCCAACTTGTCAGGAAATGGGGAAAAGAAAGAGGACGGTCCTTCAAGATTTTATTTAGCAAAATCTGAGTATCATGGTCTAGAGCAAGTGGCCATTCTGAAATCGGAATCCAAACTTTTCCACTTTCCTAGGGGGACTCAAATTGTGTAGTATAATGAGATACCTTAACCCACCCCACTTCTTGCGTATGCTTCTTAATATTTTGGAGCTGAGGGTATTGAAGATTAAGAGGGGACTGTCCATCCCAAGAATCAGTCCAAAAATTGGCTAACTGCCCATTATTAACAATCCAGAAGAGCTGGTGTTTAATAATTTCCTCTCCCGCTCTGATAAACATCAAGACCGGAGAACCTCTACTAGGGAGGGATGATCTGATGATTTTCTCTGGTGGATTACTTTCCGCATACTTTGCTCTGAAAGTAGCTGCCCATAGGTCATTGGGATAAACAAGCAATCTCCAATATAGTTTAGCAGCTAAAGATTTGTTCTGCTTGGGGAGGATCTAAATCCCAATCCACCTTCCTTTTTTGGCCGGCATAAAGTGTCCCATTTAACTAAGGACCATTTCTTCTTATCTTGAGCTCCACTCCATAAGAATTTTTGGCATATAGAATCTATCTTTTTCAAGATAGTTCTAGGAATATTTAACACATGCAACATATATCGACAAAGCTTGCAGAACAAATTTAATTAGTGTCATCCTGCCTCCATAAGAAAGCCATTTATTCTTCCACTTATGTAACTTTAATTCCAACTTCGTGGTTAGCCATTGCCAATCCTTTAATTTCCTTGCAACTAAAGGGATACCCGAGTATCTTAATGGAAGTGCTCCCTTATTAAATTGGAAGATATTCAAGATTCGGTCTTCTTCGCGTCAAGAGCAGTGAAAGAAGAAAACAATGAATTTCCCTTGATTGATCAGCTGACCAGTAGCTGTTGAAAATCTTTGGAGCAATTTGTTGATTTGTTTAGCTTTGCATGAGGTGGCTCATCCAAGCAGCGTCGAGTCGTCAACAAATTGGAGACAAGATATTGGGGAAATATTTTTAGCCACCCTTATTCCATGAGTTCTTTTATCCTGGCAAGCTTTATTGATTAATCTCCCCATACATTCAGCCAGAATAATGAATAAGAAAGGTGATAGGGGATCTCCTTGTCGGATGCCTCTAGATGCTCCAAAGAACTCCGAAGTAGAGCCATTAACTAAAACAACAAAAGATACAGAAGAAATACATTCTTGTACCCATTGAATCCATTCTAGAGAAGCCAAATTGAGCCAAAACCTTGCCCAGGAAGACCCAATCCACTCTATCATAAGCCTTGGACAAATCCAATCGAATAAACATAGCCGGATTTCTTTGAATATCCATGGAGTGCAAGATTTCTTGAGCATAGAATCTCATCATAGCGACCAAGAAACAAATAGCGAAATCTCATCGTGAATATGACGATTAGGAACAAATCCACCTTGTTCATAAGAAATAATCTTATGAAGCAAGGGCTTAAGTCTTTCCGCTATAACTTTGGTGATGATTTTATACAAAACATTGCATAAGGCTATAGTCCGAAACCAAAATATCTTCCATGTCATTAGTTTTAGGTATAAGAGCAATGAAAGTTTTACTTATCTCTTTAAGCATGGTTTTGGCCGTCCTTACTTCCTCCACCACTTGTAACAAGTCTCCTTTGAGAGTGTCCCAAAAGGCCTGGAAAAATTCAATTGGAAAGCCATCTGGACCTGGTGTTTTGCCTTTTTCATATAGAAAACTACTCCTTGGAGTTTCTGCTTCCGTAACCGGTTGCATCAACTTCTCATTATCACTTGGAGAGATACTACTTTGGGCAATAGGTTCAGAAGTTGCTGCTGTGAATTTAGCTCCAAAGATTGAGAGGCGAACAATTGATGGAGATATTGCTATGCCACACTGTTGCATGCCTTAAATCGAATAAGCTCTTGTTCCTTCCCCATTGGATAATGAGTGGATATAGTTATGAGCCCTCTAGCTAATAAAGATTTATGGAAGAAGGCTGAGTTTTTATCTCCTTCCTTTAACCATTGTATCCTTGATTTTTGCTTCCACATAATTTCTTCTCTAATCTCCCATTCCTGTAATTCTGCTTTTAAGAGACACTCTTTCTTGAAAAGGTCTAAAAAGAAACCTGAATGTCGGTGAAGAGCATTGATATTTTTCAGCTGATCAAGAATCTTTGTTTTTTCCACCTTGATATCGCCAAACTCACTCCAATTCCAAGCTTTTAGTTTAAACTTTACATAATTCAACCTCTTAACAAACATATACATTTGAGTTCCATACCTAGGTTTTCCTTCCTTCCACCATTGTTGGACATTCTTAGCAATATCTTTATGACGAAGCCACATGAGTTGAAATCTAAAAGGGCCTTTGCATGGAGAGGTTTTTCCTAGTTCTAAGCATACCGGCCAATGATCGGATCCAGTATTATTGATAATTTGTGTCTTAGGAACACACCCCTTTAGCCACCCAATCCTCTCCATACCTTCTATTGGACCAAGTCATCATACCATTAACAGTAGGCACATCTACCAAGTGGTGATCCTGAATGAATTGAGTCATGACTGTCGAACTGGCATCAATATGAGGATTACCACCTTGTTTCTCATTCAGATTCAGGATAATATTAAAATCTCCTCCTAAGATAATAGGCATCTGAGGAAGAGACTGGATAATAGAAGTCATCCCCTTCATTGTTGTTTTTTATCTTCTAACACCAAGGAACGTAAACATTAAAAAATAAGAACTCCTGGTCTTCCATTTTAGAATAGGCATATAAACATAATACCCCTTTAATCGCACAGGAGTTTAAGACCGTAATCATTCTTGGGTCCCAAAGAGATACAATACCTCTTGAGGCTCCTTAAGAACTTAAAGAAAGGTGTTTAGATCGAGGCGAGATATTGTCAACTAACATATGCATCAGCTCAATAAAAGCTTTTGTTTCTTGTATGCATACTATCGTAGGATGATCTATATTAATAAGTCTTTTAAGTTCTTGAAATTTTGAAGGAGAACCCTTCAAACCCCTGATATTCCATGTGATCATCTTCATTGAGACGGCTTTGGAAAAATTGGGACAAGTCCTTATTGTTCTTGAATTGTTCATTTTTGGCCTTCTGCTGAATTTTAACTTGATTTGATTTTCTACCAGCCTTCATATTGGTATCCATTTTAAATTTCTTATTTTTTCCTGCTCCATTCCTAAAGAAGATTCTATTTGTTGTGGTACTTTTGGGTCTCTAACCACAAGAGCTTTTTCCATGCCTTCCAATTCTTTTGTTTGCTGATCCTGTTCTTGAAATTGCTCGTGGAATTTATTTTTACGTTGGTAGCTCTTAACTTTGTTTTCATCTCCAGTATTCTTCGGTTGTGCTTGAAAAATAATCATCTGATTGTAGGCCTCAACCTCGTGATGATCCTGAATTGTTGGTTGCTTGTTCATCTGTGTTTTTGGAACCTATGATTCCATAATTACATCCGGTTCCTCTTCCTCTTGTTCTTGCAGCTAGCCAAACGATTGTTCCTATTGGTTACAGCCCGTTCCTTACCGTTCCTCTTCGGCATCTATTTCTTTTTTGGAGTGATAAAATCCTCTTTATTTTTCTCTTCCTCATGGCTGTTTTGAAACTTTGTGCACACAATCCTGAACCAGATGCCCATATTCATGCCATAATCGTCATCGAGAAGGGGATGTTTTCATAGTCCAAAACATGGTCCCACTTGTCCTCTTCTATGACTAGAGATATCTTTGTAGGCAATGGCTTATTGAGATCCCAAAACACAAATTCTCGCATATATCATCTGCTCTAGTTGTAACGACGCATCAACAATCATCATAAAAGTACCCAATGTGTTGCCAATCGCCATAAAAATGTTTTGGTTCCAATACTCAATTTGAAGTTCATATAGCCGTACCCAGACGGGGGCTACCGAGGGAATTTCTTCATCCGGTTGAAACATAGGGTGCCAAGGCCTCATGAATAACCCCGCTTGACCCATGAACCATGGGCCACCTTGAAAAATGAATTCATGATCAGATGTTGTAGCAAAGAGAATTAAGAAATATCCATTAGGGTAGATTGAGACTTAGTACTCACCTTTTGTATGCCAAGCTTTTTTTCTCGCTCCTTAAAAACTCCTAATGATGAACGAAAACCAAGAAATCTTACTATCAGGCCTCGGGTTCCCAAATCAATGATACTACCTTGGATATCAGTCCTTTGAAGTTGAATAATCGGCGTTCCGTCCGCTGCTAGCATACACCCCTTATCATTTTTCCTGGGATCCAACTTGGGCATCCTCAAGGGAATTTTATGGTTATCTCTTCCATTAAAATGAATCTTTTCGGTGAGCCATGCAGGGCTTCTTTGAATGATGCTTGGACGTTTTTCTTAGTCATCACATTATTTGTTCCTCCCACAACCTTTTTCCCGCTAGCCATTTCAATATAAACTGCCCCTAAGAAAGTCACGGAGGGGAAGCTCGCATTTATGGCTTTCACAGTTATTCAACATGAGGAGATGAACTGTAGTAGATACGAGAGGTTACAAATTTTAATGAAAGAAGATAAAGACAAATAGTTGCGTGTCAAACTCCGGATAAAACCAAGTTTCGTATAGATATGACTACTGCATATATTAAAAAAATACACAAATCCATGTGCAACGGTAGCCCTATCCCGACCCCTGAGGTCGTGACGAGGGTAGGAAAGGGCAACAAACATGACGAAAAACAGAAATGACACCGCGACTTCAAGAGATTTGTGATTCTAAGCTACGCGAACCCTATCGCCAATGCTTTACACCGTTGAAAATCATCACGATATTTATCAGGCTGATGGCAATTCCGCAAGCCCTTTTCATTCATCTCTATAATTTCAATGCTATTACAATCTAGTTGGAATACGTCAAAGTATTCCATCTGCCAATGGAGCATACCGTTGAGGGAGTTTGTCTCATCTTTAGATCATGACTATAACTCCAAGATCCTTTATTGTTTTGCTCTATTATCCCTTGGTTCCCATCCATTGAGAGTTCTTTAAAGTTTGAGTATGATGAGTCTGATTAGGCAGGTTCCTCATTAACTTCCCAGCTTCTTCACATCGATCACGTATTTACGACCTTTGTTTTCAATGGAGAGTAGTTTTTCTTCCGTGATATGGTTGGCTTTGGTTGCTTTCAACCAATCTTGACCCAATAGTACACAATAATATTTCTATTTCAATGAGATGACTGCGAAATTGAGTATAAAGAATTGGGTGCCAATATTTTTCTCTTGAGCCATAAGAACTCGAGCACCTTTATATCATTCTGATCAGCTGCCACCAATTTAAAAGTTGACAGCCATATAGGGAGCTTCTAATTTCCTCTCGAAGAGCCTTCACACTAGACTTGCTTATCGACAATATAATATTTGATAGATTCCAGTGTTACATAGGGATGCCTCCCTAGATTTTGATGACGTCCTGACATCCCAAGCGTTTGGGACTTGGGGACTTAGAGGGGACGTCCTATTTTTAAAAAATCTTTCAAAAGTTTTCTGATGTTTTTACTTTTAAAATGTTGTTATTTTTACCAAGAACATTAAATTATGATCTTGAAAGTACCTAAAATACATTAAACACAGTTTAAATCCTAAATTTCATTGAATACAATTAAAATATTCAAATATTAATTTTTATATATTATTTTAATAGCCGTCCCCTTGCTGTCCCGGAAACCCCGTCCCTCCGTCCCTCCGTCCCCCATCTCCCCATCCCCCATCTCTAAGACTTAGGTAACCATGATAAATTCCTCCCGGGATCTCCATATGCATAACTACTAACCATTGGGTTATATTCATTGTTAGGAGCATTTGATCCATCACCCGATCACCTCATATTTCTCCTTGCTCCCCATCACCTCGATCTTATACCATCAGCCATTAGGCGTGTCATTGAATGCTCCATGCCATGGCCAATGTCTTGTATAATATAGTAGTTATAACATTGTTAAGTTGCATAATGCTTTAATAGATTAACTACCTTTACAACTATAGTTATATGCAAGTCTTGTCTTACGCATAGCCTTGTCAGACTTCGATTATACTTTTCACTATACTTTTGTGTCCATGCGATCGGGTGTCGATCTTCAACCATAGCCCACTTGATTTCTACCCTTGAAGCAACTTTGTCTCTCTTTCTTCGTACGTGAGTCGGGTAGCTAGCTTGTTTTGCTTGTGGTTTGGTGAATGCCATAACCTTGTCCTTGGCTATGTTTGTCATGTTGACAATTGCTTGCTTAGGAAAATTGCTATTGTTATGATCCTCGGCCCACTCCATCTATAGTGAAGTCTAGTGTTGTTTTGATTGGTAGGGAAACCTCTTTTGAAATGGCCCCATTCATTACACTTCGACACTTTGTACTAGTCTTCCTTGGGAGTCATATTGAATTTGACTACCAATACCACTTTTATTTCAACGTCAGCAATTGCTTGACTTTGGCAGCATGGGTGGTGTTGATTGCTCTTCTGTGTGAAGAGTACTTAGGTGATCTTTTTCTTTAAATCACTTGGGCAATCCTTTGAATGCCTTGTAACATGAAAAATTTCACATAACATTTTTTTGCAATTCAGCTTAGTGTGACCTTCTAGCTTGCACCTAGTGCACCAAGGATCATTGCCTTCGTTCTTAGTGTCTCCCTTTAGCTCCCTTATCACTTACAACATGTCTCTTCTTAACGCTCACACCTATCCAGGTTCATTTTCATCGTGGGAAGCTGACTCGTCTTTCCTCTTCAAGTGTGAGGATGTCTTATGTTCACTCTCAAAAGCCATCGCTATGTTGTATGAATCTTCATAAAACAAAGGTGGGACCTCCTTCATCTTCCTTTGTAATGAGGGTACTGGCATTTCAATAAAACATCGCATCTTCAAATGTTGACCAATTTTTTTCATTTTTTCCCAACACTTCGTTGAGCCTCCTATTGTAGGCTCAATGCGTTGTCATGCTTACCCTATCGGTATTATAGATCTCAACGACAATCTCGTTGTCATGTCTCAGAGCCTAGTTTCCTTCTTGAATGCTTTCATGAGTCTCTCTCGATGTTACTTTATCAATGCTTGGAGCATTTGTAAACCATTCAATATCCATTTGCCGAAATGTGGTGGGAAACACTATAACCAAATATGCTCATCTGGGTGTGCCCATTAGTAGTCTAGATTGTAATGCATGTCTTGCAATGCTATACCAGATCTTCCAATCAGTCACTAGTGAGATTTGGCGGCTTCTTCTTATCCTCGAGATGGAGTTGATGGGGTAGCGGCGACTATGGGTATGGGTTGCTTTTGTCGCGGCTCGTCAAAAATGATTCTCCTCCACAAGAAGATTTGCATTGGACTTTTCTCCTCTCTTAACATTGTTGACCACATTCCTATGCATGACTCTTCATTTGACAACGATTTATACACTATCTTGGTCATCATCGGTTCTTTTTCAATATTATTCCCTACAACTTTTTATTCGGTATGCCCTACGGTTTTATTATTGAGTGATAAATCATAGTGAGAACTAATAAGTGATTCTTTTGGATACAATTGTGTAAGAGAATTTAAGTCCGACATTTTGGGTCTCTCTACTAGATCCATCATGAGGAAGAGAAATTATTGAAGCCAATGCTTACCTAAGAGAGAGAGCTTATCATGCTTAAATGATGAAGTGACAAAAGTAAGTGGAGGAATGAGGTCAGCTCTTGACATCTTCTATTGATGATGAATCACAAGGGCAATCCTCTCAGAATGACAAACTACACAACAGATAGGAGTCTACACAACACTATTTCAATATACTTCTCCCTTCAGGGGTCTACACTAGGCTATGCAACATATTCTTCCCATCTCATAGACTATGCGCTTGAATGTGGAAGTAGATTAACAAGGTTCACACTGATTGTAAATATGAGATGCTTTTAAATTGGCCTTTACAGATAGCTACAATTCCTTAAAACAAGGAAGTCTCACATATCCCGTTCTTGGCATTTCTAATGTGAGAATACAAATCAAATAATACATCCCTAATGAATAGGAAACTCCATGAAGATTTATCTGCAGCAACCACTAAGTGTAAAAGGATATGTACACTTTTACATGTGGCAATGGTATGAGCGTGAGATGCAAACTATAGGCTAAAAGCTTATCCTAAGTACCCTCACTATCCATATTATCCAATCCGTGGATGTTTGTCTCATATGCAACTTGTTCTTCTTTCGTGAATAATTCAGTATTGAATGTTATTCGTGTTTTGTGAATAATTTGTCTTGGAATAAAGAGCTTCCTCTAATGGAGGGGGCTCAGTTGAATCCTCACTAGATTACTTGGTCTCTTAAATTAATTCTTTTGTAGCACTCTCCAACCTAGCTTGGTTGGAAAGGTCCGCATGTCCTTCTTCCAAAAGAGGCATTTGTCTGGCAATCTTTACCAGTCCTTACTCCTGAGTGGCATAGTCTCTACCAGTTTTGGCTAAACCTTTCTTGATTTTGGCTCTAGTTCCAACTTCCGCTCTAACCTTTACATAGGCTTTGGCCTTGGCTTTCCCTTTGGCTTTTCCTTAATATTTCTCTTGATGGATTTTTAGAAGTGGCTGCTTGTTGCAGGCGTTGTCTTCTTTATTGTTGTTCCACCAATTGAGTAGACTGTTTGATTTCTCGGTCCACTCCCTGACCGTGTTTTATTCTTCTCCTGCCTTTGTTTGGGGTCAATTGCATTAATTATTTCTTGTACGTTGTCGATCATCTTCTTCTTGACGACCCTTCTCTTTCTACTGTTGCAAGACCTTTTTTCGTTGTGCTTCATGGTTACATTCAGCATGAAGATGCTACAAGATAATGTAGTGCCTTGTTGTCAGTGGTTATTGTCAACCAAAATTTGCTTGTCTCCCGACCGACATTAGCCTGATCCAATGTTGCAAAGGCAATGACGCAAAAGTGTACATCAATTTGTAGAATAGTAAATACATACCACAATGCAACATAGAAGAATATGAGAGTTATCACAAGTTATTTCATAGGTAGTTCTCAATACAAGTTGTTCGGTACAAGGAGGACCTGATACACATGGCACTTACCCAACGCATATTATTCTACTTTTATGACAAGACTCAATGGTTGTCGGTTGACAACCATCAACAACTGAACATAACTAAAAAGATTCATTACAATACTGCCAAAACTTAAAAGCTGACAGTTCAACCATTAACAACTTAAAAACGTCTGCTACCAAAACATATAATAAAAATATGCATATGACAATGCAAATACTAACATTATGGTTTACAGGCTTGGACACTTGGCATCTCTGTTATTATCAGAACTGAAAAGAAATATATATTAGAGGTACTGGCGATTAGCTGATTATTGCCATACCATGGATGGAACATAGAGGCAATCAAACAAGTGGGATTCAATCTTCTTTATCAGGTCAGTACTCTGCTCAAGGAGCTCGTGAATAGGCGTATTCTACACTCTTGTGATCAGGATCGAATGGTGTGGCCCCACTCACACGGGAGATGTGTCAATGGCTTCAGCCTGTCACACACTCCGTTACATGGATTTTCGTAAGGATAATCCATGAAATAATTTATGGGTACAACTAAGCTGGCCAAAATCAAAGCTCTCAGGTGGTTAGATCATGGAAAAATCCTAACAGATGAAAATCTTCAGAAAATAGGAAGGATATGTCTCTAAAGATTCTGAAAGCATCTAACATATTTTCCTAATCTTCCCATTTTCCAAGACAGTCTAGAAAGAGATCTCTCCTTTGTGGAATCCCACCGCCAAATACTACTTCCATAACGAACATACTATTGAAATGGACCAAACTGAAATAGAAGATGAAAAGTTTTCAATGCCTATATTGGCGTACTCCTGGGTTTGTGGTCTGGCTCTTTGGAAAGAAATGAATGCACAGATATTTGAGAACTGAACACAGGAAGTGCGTCACATTTTCTGACTCATGCCCAAATTTGCAGCACAACTCTAATCTACTTCCACATCACAGGCCTTATTTAAATCTGCCAGGATGATAGATTTGAGAATCTCCTGCCTGTGTTACCAGGAAATGTCCCTAGCCCCCCCGTACCCTGTCTGAAATGTTTCCGATATGGAAACGGGTATGAAACGTACCAGAAACGTCCCGGAAATGTCTAGGATGTTTCTGGTACGTTTACGCCGGTTTTTCAGTTTTAAAAGCTAAAAACATATTAAAAAACTAATTTTTAACATTTATTGCTCCTAAACCTAATCTACCCACCCAAACTTCCTAAAGACACTTCCTAAAAGCTATATAATGACATCTTTGGTCCATTCTAAATCACACTCTTTTTCTCTTGCTAAATTCAGTTTTCATTAAACTAACATTTAGCATTGTGAAGAGCAAAGAGACATCAAGGAGCAGCTAATCATTAAACTAATCATGTATATATTAGAAGTATCCCTAATTCTAATTATTAACTTTTTGCATTTAGAGTTGGGGATACTTGAAATTATTAACTTTTTTTCTGTTTTAGAGTTAGGGATATTTTTTCTGCATTTATAATATATTGTACGGACTTTCCGTAACATTTCGTACCAAGGGAAGTGAGTGGGGTTACTCTGCGATGGGCATGAAAGGACTGGTTTTTCATCGCTAAAGTCTCCCGCACTTCCGTCTCTGTCTCTTAGCCATCGTTTGGTACTGTAAATCCCGTCTCATTGTTTTCCTACCAAATCTCGATCCCTAAGGGTCGAGATTGGGTTGTTTGCACTCACGTTTTGTCCCTTCAATGTGTAGCTATCTCTTTTGTTTTTGTAGCTATTCCTCCTTGTCGTGATCTCCTCGTGTCTATAGTTGGTGGATTTGAAACTTTTGGGTGGGCCCTTTGGGAAAGGAGGACCACTTGTCTTTGGGATGGAACCGTCTTTGCCTTGTACTTTTGAAAAGGTGAACCCTCAAGAGACCCCTCACGCATGTCCTTTCGAGATGCTATTCGAGGCTCTCGTGACCAATTTCTTTTATCGAACTTTCTACTGAGACGACCAATTTGATTCGTTAAAGAAGATCCCGAAAAACACCCGCAGAGGTTGTATGAAAGTAGCGGATGGTACATCGGTGATAAAAATTGCAACATTAGACATTTAAGCCAATATTTGGGAGCTAGCGGATCATGCACTTATTGTTCGTTTTTTGGGATTCAAAGCATCTCTGCTTGCTTTTAAGGAGGGGCCCAAAAATGTGGAATATCCCGGTGAGTATACTGTCTCTGTCTATCACAACAGCTTATTTCTGGTTGTTTTTGCTAATTATGCTGAAAAGGAATATATCTTTCAAGGGGAACCATGGTTTTTGGGTGAGCGAGGCTTGTTTATGAAACCATGGCAACCTCTTTTCAAAGTCAAGAGGAACTTCCTTTTGTTTGTTAGAATTCGAGGATTCAACAATTTATCGATTAATTCAACATTAATGCTAAACATTAATACATTATGTAATGTTACCATAAATATTTAAATAACATTACATGATCCCATAAGTAAATAAAGAAATACTTACAGGAAATAAATAACACAGGACGCAGTATTTATAGTGGAAAACCCCAATAGGGTAAAAACCACTTTGAAAATATCCTTTTACTTCGAGAACTTATTTTACATCTTGTAAAATCACCTCCTCCTTTGAAACTCTAATTACCAACGGTAAAACCAAATCACTTGATTTGCACACCTTTGATATATTTTCTGAAAAAATCAAATGAGGACCTAAAGTTCTCTTTTTATATAAGGTGATCGGGTATGTCTCCCGACCCACCTTTTCAACCTAAAATGGTTGACACACATACCTAAGTGTATTTAATAAATAGAAACATAAATGATTCACATTATTAAATACTTACCTAATGTATATTACCTAGGTATGAATATTTAATAATAGAAAAGTAGTTCATATTATTAAATATTTAACCTATATAATAGTGATGGACCCATATTAATTAAGGGGTGGCTAGCCCACTTAATCATTATGTTTCAACACCCCCTTAATGCTAAGTGGGATAACATATGACAATAGATTACCCGCTTTATGGTACATTACTGATTTACAATCCTTAAACCATAAAGGTTTTAGTCTAGCGTATAGGTTGAAGGAATTATAACACCATCATACTCGAGTTACCTTTTTGGTACAAAAGGATTTGAGTCCCAAAGATCATCCCATGATCGGTGGCTAAGTATGATTTGTGAGTTTTACATGTTCTCACAAGTTCTTATAAAATGTTACTAAACCCAAGTATATAGGAGCCTTTTATAACCAAGAACCTCTTTAACAATATGCTTCAGACTTTGGATGTTTACCAAGAAACTCAATAACACTAAAGAGTTTATTGAAGACCGCCTTTAAGGTCTTTTTTACACCTCTTTCTAAAAAAAAACCCGGGAGGTATACACATGCCCGAAAGTTTTTTTACACTTGCTCAAGGTCTCTATATATTTTCCCGAAGGTCTTTTATATTTGCATTTTTATTTTACAAATATCAAGTTCCATTAGGATCGTCATGTACACTCCCCCTCAATGGCAACCCCGACAATCCAAGTTTTTCACGAAAGTGACAAAACTTTGCAACACTCAGGGGCTTTGTGAAGATGTCAACAACCTGCTCTTCAGTCGGCACGAACTTGATATCTATCTCACCACTTAGCACCTTCTCACGGATGAAGTGTATATGTATCTCAATGTGCTTTGTCCTCTAATGCAGTATTGGATTATTTGCAAGAGCTATGGTGCTCTGTTGTGTGCAAAACAAAGGAACACTCCCTGAAGCTTTCATCTTTATCTCATCGAACAACTTTTTTAGCCATAGAGCTTCTATCCAATACATCACTAAGATGATCAAAATCACAAAATCCATACAAGTTAGCATTTTCATTCTTAGTATAATGCAACCCATAATTGATTGTTCCCTTAATATATCTAAGATTTCTTTTTGCAAGATTCCAATAATCTTTATAAGGTTCTTGCATAAACGTTGAAGCAATTCCTACTGCATAGGAAATATTTGGTCTAGTTATAGTTAGATAAATCAAACTAGCAACTAACTGCCTATATAAAGTAGGATCAACTTTTTCACATGCAGGATTATGATCAAGTTTTAGTCCAACTTCTATAGGAGTAGAAATTGGTTTACAAACAATCATGTTAAACTTTTTTAGTACATTGGTTGCATATTGTGCTTGAGAAACAATAATAGAATGCTTATCTTGAAATGCACCATGCCAAGAAAATGATGTAAGAGACCTAAATCAATCATTTCAAAGTACTGTTTCAAAATTTCTTTAATTCTATGAATTAAGCAAGACTATCACCAATCATAAGCAAATCATCAACATATATACATACAATGATAATTTGAGAGCCTTTTTGCTTAATGAATATATCATTGTCAGAAGAACAATTAACAAAACCTAACTGTTTAAAGAAAGAATTAATTTTCGCATACCAAGCTTTAGGAGCTTGCTTTAAACCATACAAAGATTTTTTCAACTTACAAACATAGTTTTCTTTACCAATTTCTTCAAGTCTTTTAGGTTGAGACATGCTAATTTCTTCTTTTAAATCACCATTCAAAAAATATTTTTCACATCCATTTGGTGGATTTCCCACCCAAACTGAGCAGCAATAGCAAACAAGGCCCTAACAATACTCATCTTAGCTACAAGAGCAAAGGTCTCAACATAATCAATACCAGGTTTCTGAGTGAAACCTCTAGTAACAAGTCTAGCTTTGTGTTTGTCAATACTACCATCAACATTATATTTTACTTTGTATAACCATCTAGACCCTATAATACTTCTTTTCTCTGGAGGTGGAACCAACTCCCAGGTTTGATTTTGAATTAGGGCATTATATTCAAATTGTGCATTGCATTGATCCACTTTTCATCCCGAGAATATTCTTCAAAACTTTGCAGCTTAGGTTCATACAAGGTCATTAATGCATGGTATGTATGATTGCTTCGGTTATTTTCTAAGATCAATAGGATTAGAAATTTCTAACACAGATTGAGCCCATTTTGGTTTCTTAACTAGGAGATAGGAGATTCAGAAACATCCATAGTATCAACACAAGAAACATCATCATGACCATTTACCAAATTTTCACTATTAGAATCGAGCCATCATTAGAAGCATAGTCCAAAAATCGTAAATCGGGATTAATTGGCGGGGCAAATTTTGAATCGGAAATCGGAAATCGGCATTAATCGGCAACTTTATCGCTACTTTTAAAAACATTTAAATTCATAAAATATACTTAAATTAAATGTAAAAACAATGTTAAATGATGCGAGTGTGACTCTATAGAATGCCATAGGCCCATATGCATATTTTCGATTAAGTTTTGACCAAAAAGAGAGTACTACAAAGTTTGCAAACAAAAATATAAAAAATATTGTTTTATGAAAATAAGAAAAATATTGCCATCAATGCATAGAGCTCGAGAAAATATGCACTTTTAGAGAAAACAACACCTAAACGGAAGCCACAGAATGAAAGTTATAGCACATGCAAGTTTTTGCTGCTACATCTTCTTGGACCCTTTCCAAAAATGGCAATTTTTTTTCTGTCCTTGTGATTTTTTCACCAAAAATCCAAAAAAGGACAATTCCAAAAAAGGAAAGAAGGAGAAAGGAGGAAACCCGAGCCGCGCAAGTGAAAAAACGAGTCAGATTTGGGGCCACGATTTCACCCGCAATTTTCCGCGATTTTATCCACGATTTACCACGATTTTTGAGTGTACCCGAGCCGCGCAAGTGAAAAAACGAGTCAGATTTGGGGCCACGATTTCACCCGCGATTTTATCCACGATTTACCACGATTTTCGAGTGTATTTTATCGCCAAAAATCGCGATTTATCGCCATATCAAAAATCGCGATTTTTCAGAAGATATATCGTTTTCATGGTTGCAAACGATTTATCGCCGATAAATCGCGATTTTTGAAACAGAGATTAGAAGTATTGACGGGGATATCATTACCATTGGCGATGAACAAAAATATTTTTCCAACACAACATTACGTTTTTTAGTTACTTCCCTTTTTACAGGGTCGTAAATCCTTAGACTTGCAGTGTTAATACCATACCCAATGAAAATGAAGTCATATCAAGTTTTTTTTTTTTTTTTAGGAATATATAAAGAAGCAGGACTACCAAACACTTTTAAATGAGAGACATCAGGTTTTTGATTGGACCACTTCTCTAATGGGGTCGAAAGGTGAATAGCTTTGGTAGGGACCCTATTTAGGATGTAGACTGCTCTCTCCATTGCTTTTGCCCACATAAATTTTGGAAGACTAGCAGAATGAAACATAGTGTGATCCATAGCTAAAATAGTCCTATTTTTTCTTTCTAGAATGCCATCGATTGAGGGGAATGAGAAGTTAATTCCCTTTTAATACCACAATCAATACAAAAATTTTCAAATGTCTTGCTAACATATTCACCCCCATTATCTGTTCTAAGTCTCTTAATTTTATAATTTGATGAGTTTTCAACAAATGCTTTAAATTCCTTAAATTTTCCAAATACATCAGATTTATTTTTAAGAAAATATGTCCAAATCATTCTGGTGAAATCATCAATAAAAGTCACAACATATAAATAACCATTTAATGAAGCTACTTCAAGAGGTCCTCTAACATCACTATGAATAAGTTCTAGAGGAGAAGAGGAACTCTCCTCAGGATGTGAGTGAAAGGGTTTAACACTTTGTTTTCGAGCGTAAACACCCTTCACAAACATCATGAGAAGAAGACAACACATGCAAACCTTTTACTATATTATTTCTAGACATTTCATATAAGCTTTGATAATTAACATGTCCTAACCTTTCATGCCATAGTTTTGAATTATTCAAACTTTGAGATACAAAACATGATGCAAAAGAGAAATCATCAAAAATATACAGACCATTTCTTTGAATTCCTTCAACAATTATATTATCATCACTATCCTTGATGTACCAAGTATCCTTCAAAATTTGAATAGATAAACCATCATGAGTTAGTTGCTGAACATGATAACAGATTCTTTTTAAGCTTAGGAACAAATAAAACATTATTCAAAACACCATTTGCAAATTTTACTTTTTCTTTTCTATTGCTTCTAAAGATGAGTTATCACCAAGATATACATGTTCATTGATTTTCATAACATCAAATAGAGAATTGGAAATACTAGTCATATGATTTGAAGCACCTGAATCTAGAATCCATTCAGAATTAGAGGAAGAGTATAAAGCAACATATAATGCAACAATTTTAGGAGCATCATTAGAACTATCCTTTTTCCTTAAATTATATTTAGAAGAGACAATCTGTTTTTGGTTTTTATGGATAGGTTTCTTAGATTTGCAATCTTCCTTTTTATGTCTAAATTTACCACATTTGTGACATTTACCATTAAAGCTTACATGTAATTGTTCAGAAGAAAAACTTTTCTTATCAACAAATGAATATTTAGTTCTACACTTCTGATCAGGGAAGGACTTGTGAGACTTGAACTTCAAATTTTGAGCGAGAAGTGCTTGAGAGGCATTCTCCTTAGAGTCGAAGTTCGTCATCACTTGCTCTTCTTGTATCAGAAGAGCACTCAAAGTATTTAAATATGACAATTCATCTTCATTCTAATATTTAGAATTTAGGATAGAAATAAAATTCCTAAACTTTTCATGAATATTTAATTGAACAATAAAGTAGATTAGTTTTTCACCAATTAAGTCACAATTGCATCCATCTAATTGTGCTTTAATATTTTTAATCTTGGCTAAGAAATTAACTCGACTTTTTCATCTCCTTTCATAATAATCTTAGCTAAGCAATTCTAAAACAAGCTTAATAATTTTAGATAAGGGTGTACCTTCATGCATGGATTCTAATTGTGTCCATATTTTTTCTGGATGCTCGATATTACCAATGTGTAGAAAATACTCATTATTCACATTGCGTGAGAATTATGGAAAGGGCCTCCTGCGTGCATGCTGTGAGAATGCATTCATATTATCTCGCAATGCTTGATGATCGGTGGGCGCAATCTCGCCTCCCGAAACAATCGTCCAAAGTTTACTCGCCATAAATTCTGATTTGACCACTGATCTTCCAAATGTTGTACTTGGCTCCATTTAGAATCGGGATTTATCGAGGAAAAGTAATCGATGCCATTGTTTTCCCGAACTTGTAAAAACACACCCCAAGTATAATATACAATGCACCATAAAGTTAGATACATATTTATCGAAAAAAACTAACAATTTTAATAGGATCGATCTAAATTTTATAGATCTAAAGAAGTTATTTGATCATAACTAATTCTGTCATTAAAATGCATACTAATTAACCTCCCATGATCAAAATAATAACTCATGATATAAAGGGATTTGCATTATACTCGGGACTTATATTAAAAAATTCCGACCATATAGAAGTGAAGAAGAAACCCCTAAAAATGCATAACAACTTCAAATTTATGAAAAAAATTAATGCGCAGACAAGATCTCAGCCAACTTAAATTTGACGTCTAAATGATTGTCATTACGCCTTTATTTTTGGTCATCATTGACGATCATCATTTGTCAATTTTAACACATTGAATATTTCTTAAAACTTACTAGCTTAAATTTGATGTCTAAATGACCGTCATTATCTTCTTTTGCTTTGTTTGTATGCCGTAACAGTCATTTTTACCGTCAAATTTAATGCAATCAAAACTTGTTCCAATAGAATTTTTTTCTTACATGCATCTTAGGAGGTTGTATTTTAATACATTATAATAACCTATTATAATTTATAATGTAAAAATATATATAAAATTAATTTTTATATATATCTATAAAAAAAACATATAATTTATAAACCTTATAACTATAGTATATATATATATTTTCAAAACAAACACATATAACCCTTTTACGAGGGCCCTCATGAAAAAAATTTAAAACATTTACTGTGCAAGGGAATTTAAATTCTACATTAGCCTTAGAATTTACAGAGGAGAACATTTTTCACGCTTCCAATGGAAAAATTCAAATCCTTTTTTGATGGAGCTTTGTCTCCTCCATATACCATTGACAAAATTCAACCTGCACATATTAGAACTATAGAGAAAATATTTCAAATATTTTACCCTTACCTGTACACAAGTTTTTACGGGAGGTAAGAAGTTTCCAAATTTTCCACTTGTGAATTTACCTTGATTCTTCACAAAGCAAAACCTTTAGGTTGCACAATGGAAAGAAGGGGTCTGGTTATTTTAAATACCCTTTCGGGTTGGTTGAAAAAAGCAGTAAAAATTAAATAAAATAAATACAACATTATTATATCTAAACTATTTAATTCAAACCATACTCTAATACCATGTTAGAATTCAAGGATTCAACAATTTACAGATTAATTCAACATTAATGCTAAACATTAATATATTATGTGATGTTACCATAAATATTTAAATAAACATTACATCATCACTTACAGAAATAAAGAAATATTTACGGAAATAAATAACACATGTGACAACATTTATAGTGAAAAATCCCAATAGGATAAAAACAACTTTGAATACAAAGAACTTATTTTACATCCAAGAAGATCACCTCCTTCTTTGAAACCTTAATTACCAAGGATAAAACCAAATCACTTGATTTGCACACCTTTAATATATTTCCCGAAAAAATCAAATGAGGACCTAAAGTCCTCTTTTTATATAAGGTGATCGGGTATGTCTCCCGACCCACTTTTTCAACCTAAAATGGTTGACACATATACCTAGGTTAGTGTATTTAATAAATAGAAACATAAATGATTCACATTATTAAATACTTACCTAATGTATATTACCTAGGTATGAATATTTAATAATAGAAAAGTATTTCATATTATTAAATATTTAACCTATATAATAGTGATGGACCCATATTAATTAAGGGGTGGCCAACCCACTTAATCATTATGTTCCAACAATGTTGTCCCTGTCTGGATCCTCCTTTTTGGATTACCCACAAAATTTTGGAATCCAATCATTTTCGAGGATATTGAAATTCCATAGGCGAATATATCGTAGCCGCTAATTACTGATAAAAATGGAGCAAATGGTTTATGCTCGGATGTGTGTATATATGGACATGAATCAACTTTGTTGGCTAGATTTTCTGCATAACATCAAACCTAGGCAGTCATGAGATAAATCTCCCTCATTTAACCGGTGAGGCTCCCGTGTCAGATTTGTCAATAAAAATGTGTTATTATCTATCAGGGGTTTTACTTTAACCACTTAGTTCATGAACCATAACTAAGAAGTTCTGCAGCAAGTAAGCAGCTGTTTAAGAAAGGAAAGTTATAGAAGAAAGAAGTAAAGGAAATACAGAGAAGAAATGGGGAAGATGTGCATCCCAATTAGTAGATAGCAGAGCTAATTACATGCACATAGAAGAAACTTAATAGATATGAACACACAAAATTATAAAACAAAGGCAGCTCTAGATCTAGATCTAAAATAACACAAAGTTTATCAAGAGATCTAAGATTCAAAGCAAGAAACACAGTACACCGTGACACAAAGTTCTCCGGAAACCTGCTCCTTTGTATTCCTTTGCTCCAAGTTGCTCTCAGGAGTTCAGCACAAAGTCTAGAACTCAGGATTGCTGCTTACAAATTCTGATCGATCATTAACCCGGAGGTTCTTCTCCTACTTATAGAATGTAGGAGGGAAAGTACAAATGGAAGACTCAAACTGAACTAAAGCATGAACAACAAGTAAAGATGACATTTGGCAATCATCCTCAACTAACTTCTTCTTAAGTGACACATGTATCACTTAACTAATAGAATGGTTCCACATGACTTCAAGTAATGGTTGCAAAACCAATAACTTAGAAGTTTTACAATTTCATCCAGGAACATAGAAAATAGAAGAAGTCATGTCAGCTGTAACATTTATGTCTTCTTGTTCTGATATCGGATATACTTGTCGAACATGTAATTCAGCATCTTTCCATCTGTTTTAGCCACTGCTTCCTTCTCTGTCCTGAATTGCAGCAACCCTTCATTCAACACTTTGCTGCACGCTTCCACCTCTTCCAAACTCGGCCCAAACCTCGCAATGTCTGCCTGCAGAGCCACCAGTCTACTGATAGAATTCATCGTGAAAGGCTTGGTAGCTTTATCAATTCTCTTTTGTACCATCAGAAGAGAACCTTCCAGGGAATCAGGCACTTCGTTAGAAACGATCCGCACGTATGAAGTAACACCTCCGTCCACTCTTTCCTCAGTGAAAGAAATGATACTGTCTGGTAAATCTGATGTTCTACTCTCAAGTGCTCGATCCTCTTGAAAAACTCTGCAGATTTCCAAGCGGAAAGATACTGCAAAACTCTATTGCTTCCCCTTCTCGATCGATCCATCTCAGTGCAACTGCTCCGCAATCAATACATCTCTCATTGACTTGTTGATCTCGGCCAAAATACTCAAAGTTACTCTTCGTGTCGTATTCATGCCTTCTATGTTTTCCATCGATTGCTTTAGTTGATTTATCGCATCGTTCATAACCTTTAAGCGGGCCGGCACTTCCCCAAGTTGTCTGGAAGCTTGACGAATAATCATATCCTTCCATTCACAATAGCCTTTACTTGATTGCTTTCGTCCTCCATTTCCTCGCATAAGATGATCACTCATCTGCTTCAAAATGGGTTGAATGGAAGGTTTAGCAACCTTGGCCGTGATCTCACATAATTGAGATACTTGCTTCTGCAGCTCTTCTTTCTCCGCCTTTTCACTGTCAAGCCTAAGGAATAAAGCGTCTATCAATGTCTGCGTGTCCTGCTTCAATCCTTCAGTGGTGGCTTGACCGAGTGGTACTTTGGTCACTGTCACATCTTCCGCCGTGAGCTCCTCCTCTATCTTTCCTTCTGCCGGAATTGATATCTCAGCAAACTTCTCTCCCGAATTCTCAATGATCAACCTAGAAGTTGCTTTAGCAACTTTAGGCCTTCTGTCTCTTCTGCTCAGATCCTGGAGTAGCTGCAAGTCGTGCTCCTCTAAGTTCATCTCCATTCTCGCTTCTGGAACCAACTGCAAAGCCAACCATTCCGAGAAATTACTTCTCGGAGAGTGAGAAGTCGCTGAGTGCACTACCATCTCCCGCTCTGCATCCTCTCCGTCAGAAAGTGCCACAGTGTTATGGCTGCCATCCTCTGAATCATCCAAGGACAAAGCTCTTTCGAACTCTGCCATCTGCAGCTTCAACATCTCCTCTGGAACGGGTGATGAACGAAGTGGCTGAGGAGAGAAGACGAACATCGCCGGATTCAATGGAGGCATGGAAGCGTCCCCGCTGCCACGCCAGTGCAATAGTTGGTGAAGTACTGGGTGCTGGAGAAGCCGGAGTCAAAGCTATGGTCGTAGAAGTGATCTTCTCTTTCTCTTGGGATCTTCTATGTACTTTCAACTTCTCGGACCTTCTGCTGCTTTCTCCTTCATGCTTTCGCTTGAGGGAATATCCCGTGCTGAAGTTACCCGTGATTTGATTCATCAATGCTTCATCAAGGCAATATCCCTTCGTCAAGAACTGGGAAGTATTCACCAACACACTCTCGACCTTTCTTCAATTGTTCATGACCTCCCATGTTATTCTGCAGTATGGCTTTATCTCCTCCCATTTGATGGTAAGTGTCAAGTACCACATTCCCATCATCTTTAAGATCCGCAGGTATCCGCGCTAGTCCAAAGTCGAACACTTGCTTTGCTGACAACCTGCTGAAATCTCTCTTTCTAACCTCGTACTCACTTCCGCACTTCATCTAGAAATCTTCTAACAAAGGCACATGTGCGTACTGCTGGGAGATTGTCTTCCTGGCTACTCCAAATGGATCGAAGTTCAACCGTGCGGGAAAAACTTCTTGCTCATACTCGGATAACATTTGCGCTTCCATCCTCGAGCTCTGTGAATGCTAATGCAAACTGAATATCCCACACTGATTGGGAAGAAGCCCGTAGACTTGTGTCGCTTTGACTGAAGGTCGTGTAACTCCACAAGTTGCCTGCTTAGCTCCATGGCGATCAATCTATCATTCGGATACCTGGGCATCTTTATTGGTTCTCCAAAAAGCCCGTAACCCTGAGGTATGTGAAATCTGCAAATTGAATGAATAGACTGCCAATCTTGGATACGGCTTCCCACGCTTCCTTGCTTACCCTCTTGGCCTTCAAATCTTTGTCTAGCCTGCAGATGAAATCGTAGAAGTCATTGTTGATCACTTTGAAGTCCTTCTCGCCTGTAGGTGCGATGAAGGCTGCGGGTAGCACTCGAAAATGGGGTCCTTGGAAAGAACACCACATCTATCCAGCTTGGAAAAGACACCTTGTGAAGCTGCAACATACACCAAGTATGAAGTCATCTTGAAGCTAAAAGTACGCTTCAGGTTCCGAAGTTGCTCACCGATGTTGCTGCTAATAATCTCCGACCATTGATTATAGAATCAACCTTGTTGATTTCAATTGTCTGATGAAAGCATACATCCATGTACGGAAAGTGTAGGCATTCGCCGCCATTCATCATGCATAGCAATTTGACGACATTATCTCGCCTCCTGCGCACCAAATTGGACCGTGGAAGAGTTCTCGGAACTTTGAAGGGGATCTAGGCTTCTTCATGAACCAAATTCATGATGCTCACACAATCACTCTATGCTTCTCCCACCTACCGCCAAACATCCGAATGCTAATAGAAGTCACCACCTTTCGTCTTCGAATCTTCAAACAATAATTGATGAACTCTGCGTCCAAACGAATTATTGTCTTTCCCGAAGCATCACGTATCGATCCGGATGAAGGATGATAAGATCTAGCGCACTCCATCACGAACTCGCAATTGGGCAGTACATGGAAAAGCTCACTTCGGATAATTCCACTCGCTTTTGACCGCACGCATGAGTGAAGTCTTTCCCCGCTCTCCTGGATCTATCAATTAAATCGGCAAGAGGTTCCGGGCCTAGATCTCGTGTCTCCTATGTCTGCGCAAGTTTGGAAGCAATGCATGACTCCATCGTGCTTTCTTTTTCATCTCCCTTTGCCATGGATTTGTCTATCTTCGTCTGAATAATTCTTTTTCTCCTTGGCCGGATTTCTTCAATACCGGTGCAGATCTGGACAATTCTTCGATTCGGAGGATATTTGCAATGTATTGGACATTGATAAAAACTCCTTTTCTTTTGTAGAAGCACCTATAATGAATTCCTGTAATTTATTCGGACAAAAATGGCCATCGGAGCATGAATAGTGAATTTAAATTATAAAATCTGCACTTTTCAAGTCTCTGCCCCAAAAATTGGTGTTTAATTTGCACATAAAGAGAGCATGAATCCTTTCAATCAACACCGAGCTCCGATAACACCCGTGGAAACTATTATGCATAAAAGATCAACCTCCTTCAAAGCATGCGCCAAATCTGAAGCTCTTAGCCTTGTTAGCACTTTGTCCGAACAAAATCCTTCCTTTAATGGGGGCACTTTTCCACTTGGCTGCAATTCTTCACCAGTGATTTGAATAATTCACCCATATGGTTGCCATGCTTATATAACCTTCAAAATTCTATAATTAATAATTGCCTTAACAATTAAAGACAATTAATTAATTAAAAATCATGTTTTTCTCTTTTAAAAATAGCATGTTTAAGGACAGCCATCCAATAAATTAAATTAATCCAATTTAATCCTTCACACATCACTTCACTTAAGCTTCACAGTGTGCTTTGACCATAGCCACTGAAAATAGAAATTAATTTAATGTTTTAATGCTTTAAAAAACATTAAATAATACCCAAATGGGGCGCACTTTTTGAGAGGAAGGGGGCAGCCACTAAATAAATTAAATTTAATAAATTTAATTCCTTTCTTTTATTCCAACTTTGACTTGTTGACCTCCTCCAAGCTTGGGCGCACTTTTTGAGAGGAAAGATTAATTAAAATAATCAATTTAATCCTTCCATCATCACTTCAAAGGGGGCGCACTTTTTTGCACATGTAATTCTATTTTTAAGAATTTTTCAACAATGGGATTCTTTACCCTGCAAGGCAGGCACCAAAATCCCGTGATCCACTTAAGTGATTTGACTTTGACAATGGGATTATTTACCCTAACGCAGCACTAAAATCCCATGATTTCACTTAAGTCACTTTCCTTTATTATATCATGGGAATTTTTACTCTGCAAGGCAGGCAATAAATTCCCACCTGCCTGCAACCTCTATTTTTCCCACTGCAGCTTAAGTGACTTTTATAACACGGGAAAAAGTACCTGCCAGGCGGTATAAAATTTCCACCCGCCCGCTGCTTATATTTTTCCCATCGCAGCTTAAATCCTTTGTTTTCCAAAAATGCGCCCATCTCCATAGGGGCTTTTTTCGTGCACGACTTCGCTTTTTCCCAGTGATCCAGACCTCCGATGACGACTTCCTCCGGGCATAATGTGTGTATATGTTTTCCAGCTGCTCCAGGCCAAAATCGGGCTTGCTCGGCAAAAGAAATTGCTTGAGAGAAATTTCACGAGAAACGAAACGGACACCACAAAAACACAAAAATTGCCAAAAGTTGCAACCAAAGCCCAAAACTTAAAATAAGTCAAAACCCTTATGGCACATAGGAATAATAACATATTCGCTCATAATAGAGTTAAAACAGAGCGCAAATAGCCTCATACGGGGCTCAAAATAATTAAATACAAATTTCCCGCAGACAAATCCCGACGATAGAATAAAACGATTTTGGGCATCTGGGTATTTGGCGAAAAAGGCTAATATGGTTATTTGGGATTATCTTGACATAATACAAGAACTTTCAGGCAATAAAAACACAAAACGACCCATTATTTTAAAAGTACGAAATTTTTTCGGATAGGGTAGTCGCAGATTTCATGGTGAAATCTGAGTGACACCACCAGCTCGTCTGTGGACATCTTTTTCTTTGTCAGAATGACAAAGGGAAAAGATGAGATCCCAGCATCTCTAGTTTCGTATCTTGTCTTTTGGGCACGGGGTCAGGCAAACGAAAACAACACAACACAACACCAAAACAAGACAAAACAAGGAAAAACAAACAAAAGATTTATTTATGTACATACAGGTTTTACCCTGCTTCTCATGTCCGGAACAACTTCAAGTGTTGCCCATTGAAAGGCAACGGCAATTCAACTCCATCCTGATGAGCAAGAATGAAGCTATCTACTCCGGCGATCCTTTTAATCACAAAAGGCCCTTTCCATAGTGAATCGAACTTTCCATGCATGCCTTTTGTTTCTCTTCTTTTGTCCCATAGAAGGACCCAGTCATTGACTTCAAACTTTCTTTCCCTTGGCCTTTTTGTCGAAAATGATTTTCACCTTCCTTTGATGCTCTATCAACCTATCTGCAACTTGAGTTTGTATTTCCTCGATTGATCAGGTACATAATTCTTTATCAATAAAGCATCCATGAAAGTGGAATCTTCCAGGGCCTTAGAAGTTGCGGGCGTGCAATTCCAAGGTAAGAGGCAAACTCTGTATCTCTACAAGATAACAAATGAAATGGGGACATGCCTATCACCCTCTTTGGTGTGATTCTTATTTGACCCATAATGCATCAAACAACTTTTTATGCCAAGTCCTTTGATTGTGCATTACTGTGTCATGCACGATAGTTACCAAGTTTTTATTACTAGATTCAGCTTGACCATTCCCTCGTGGATAGTAGTTTGAAGAATGAACCAGCTGGATCCCATAAGTGTAGCAGAATTCCACCAACTCCTCAGAAGAAAGATTCGGAGTGTTGTGCATTAGAATTTTTTTTTCTCGGGCACGCCAAACCTGACAATAATATTTTCTTTTATAAAATTGCACACCTCGGCGGAAGTGGCATTCTTCACAGGAATAGCTTCTACCCACTTACTGAAATAATCAGTAGCTGTTAGAATGTAATGATGACCGGCACTGGAAGCCGGGTTAAGCATACCAATAAAATCCATTCCCCACTGTTGGAAAGGTTCTTCAATCACAATGGGTTTTAGAGGTAATGCAGGCAATTTCACACGCCCAACAAAATGTTGGCATGCTTGACACTTAGCTACCCATTCTGCAGTATCTTGAAAAAGGGTGGGCCAGTAATACCTTGCTCTGAGGATCTTGTGTGCAGTGACTCGGGCTGAGAAATGACCACCGCAAGCCATGTCATGAAACTGTTGTAGTAGCTGATCCTGTTGAGCCTTGTCCACGCATCTGAGAAATACGCCATCAATTCCCCTTTTGTACAAACCATTATCCCAAAGAACAAAATCTTTGGATTTCAGTTTGATGGTTCGTTTCTCTTTTTTGGAAAGTTGATCTGGGCATTCTCCATACGTCAGAAAGTAAGCAATGTTACTGTACCACTCCTCTACCAGATCTATAAAAAGTACTGCAGGCAAATCTCCATCTATCTCATCCTGATTTGCTTCTGTCTTTGATGTCTTCATCTCCGTCATTAATTCACACAGACCTCTTCCTCGAACCAGCTTTGTTGGTTTAATATCCAGGTCGTATTCTTGAACTTTTGTCACCCATGTGCCTCTCAATAATCCTAACTCTTGCTGAGTAAGAATGGATTTAACTGCAGTATCTGGAACCAAAACCACAGTGTGTGAGGAAAGAATATAATACCTGAATGCTTTGCACACCTTCACCAATCGCGTATGGATCTCGATAAGCAAATTGCCTTATTATTGAACATATATGCCCGGTCTAAGTTGAATCAAAAAAAGCCCAGTGGAAGGTTAATTATAATATTGTTGCAACCCACTCTAGAATACTTGTCATTATAGGGGAGATTTTAATACTTGTCTTATTCTCTTATGAAAAACAAATGGAAATGCTACTCTCAATGCCTCTTCTCGCTAACATGATGGATTTTATTCAAAAATGAATCGATTGATACTCAAACCCAAAATGAACTAATGACGTGGTCCAACAAAAGAGTGGGAGATAATTGTATCTTGGAAAGCTTGGATAGATTTTTAATATCGGAAGAATGGCTAGAGAGCTACGTTGCTAGGATACGGATACGATACACGGATACGTCAATTTTAAAAAACCCTTGGATACGATACGTCTTGGATACGTCCTGTACATATATATTAAAATATATATATATGTACATCTACTCATTTTACTCATTTTTTAGTCCATAAAAAACTGAAATAGTAATACAAAACTTGAATCAATGTTCAAAACATTCAATATACTTAAGACTTTGCATTTTTATTGATCATGTGGCTGCCATACATATGATATACGAATATCATGTTAACATGAATACAAACAAAACTTGAAATTTGAAAAATATACTAGTAACTAGATCCATGTTCAAATTTTCAAAACAAACAATATACTTAAGATTTTACATTTCATTGTTCATGTGGCTGCCATACATATGATATAGGAATACAAACAAATCTAGAATATATCATCTAGATTTTCCTCAAAATCAAGTTCATGTGTGCCACTTGCACTAGCTCCACTCTCATTAACTACACTTTCCGCTCCTTGCGAACTCCCTTGAGTGTCATCTTCGCCATCAAATAATGAAAGTTGGGCAAGCGTGGCTATGGAGGCATCCAAGTCTGTGGTCTCTGGAATAAGATCCCAAAGTTTGTGAGGCCCTTTAGCATAGTCCTCAGATTTGTGTGACAAGAGGCGCAAATTGGAGTGCACATATACCAAATCCTCAGCTTTTGTAGATGCCAGCTTGTTTCTTTTAGCTGAGTGGATAAAGCTATAAATAAGTAATCCAATTTCGCTCTGCGAAAGAATTACTAGCCACCTATTACAACAAAGTTAGAAAATTGAAATTCAAAGACAAGTTAGTATCCTAAGTTCTAACTTAATAAAATTTAAAATATTCGAAATGATTCTAAATTTTAAAATTTATAAACGTTATACCGTGAAAGAACTTTTATAGCAATAGGATGTAAGTACTTGGCATCATGGCCATGTACACGCCACTATGTGGTTGGAGTCAAGCTACTCTTGTCGAAAAGAGCCTTAATCGATCCCATGTTGCCTTCAACCATTAACATGCCCATTTCACTTCCGACCACACCGGTATAGATGGATTAGGAAAAATTCTTCTGAATGCTGCCTTGGTTCCATTTCCAACTTCGGAGTCAGAAAATGGTGCTTGCCTGTTTGGTAGCCCAAGTACATCAGAGCTATAGTACTTTGGGGTCAGTGCATAAGCAAGGAGATGTAATGAGGTGGTCATTTTATTCCACCTCTTCATGACCACCAGCCTTGACCTCACCGTGAAGGTCTCTTACGGATCTAGACCTTTTTTTTTTGTATTATATCTCTGATACGCTCAAGCATGGAATCTATGCCATCATATATCTCTCCCAAGCATGCTTCATCAGTATCTACATATCGGATCATGGAGAGAATGGGTTCTGTAAAACTCAACAAGTACTCAACCTTGGCCCACCAATCCTCATCAAGGACCCATGATTTTACCCTTGTAGCTTTCTCTGTATTTGACTGCCTCCACACTGACCAAACACTGCTGATCACCATACTGCTTAAAGCCTCTCTCACCTTCACAAGCCGTCTCAAAACAAGCGTGTGAGAGGCAAATCTAGTTTCTGCAACCTTCAGCAACTCTAACCTTGAGAATTTCCTAAAAATGGCTTGTGACATATGATGGTTTGTGATAAACATTTGAATGTCATTTGCCTCTAGAATAAATTTGCTCAATCCATGGGATTTTCCCAATCTTTTGGAGCATCAAGTTAAGGGAGTGGACAGCACAAGGGGTCCAAAAAATGTGCTCATATCTACCCTCTATGATCATTCTTGTTGCTTTACAATTTTTAGCATTGTCCGTGATGACTTGGACAACATTATGGGGGCCCACCGACTCAATTGCCTCTATTAAAATGTTAGCAATAAATTGTGCATCCTTGACTTGCCCTTCACAGTCAATGGCTTTAAGGAACATTGCCCCTTTAGGGCATACTGCAACAACATTTATGAGGGGTCTATTTCTAGCATCTTTCCATCCATCTGAAATGATGGAAACCCCTGTTTCCTTCCATGAGTCTCTGATTGGCTGCAAAGTCTTGTGAATGTGTTCCACTTCCTTTCCCAAGAGTGTGGTTCGAACTTTTTCGTAACCTGGGATTTGTACCCTTATGGAGCTTCATTGATACCCTTCACCATTTGATGCCAATATGGAGATCTCAATACATTAAAGGGCAGCCCACATGCATAAATGCATCGAGCAACAACCTCATCAACAACCTCCCTCTTTTCAATATTAAATGCTTTCTCCAATGCTCCTTTTGGCCTTTTCGTGTGCTCTCTGGACTCTCTTCATCAAATGGTTGACTTTGAGTTTGAATGAAAGAATGAGAAGTAGGTCTAGGTGTGGGTGGTAGTGATGAAGACCTTTGCGAAGGAATTGTTCTAGTTCTATTTCTTTCACTTGTTTGTCGCCTCCTCTTGCTCTCTTAGTACTCGCCATTTTTTCATTTGATATTTTTGGGCACCTCTTTATCCCCACACCTCCAACACCGGTCAAATGGATTTTCACTTGACTATATGAGGATCTCGTCACGAGCTTGCAACCATGACATATCCAGACCCGACACCCACCACCAACAATGTTGTCTACCACTGTCACATGTCTCCAAAGAGGGGAATTAGGATCATGTCTCACAGGAACTGATGTGTTTTCAGCTTGGCCTTGCACTCCACCCGAAGCAGAACTTGATGCCATCCTAATCTGTTTTTGATCACCAAGATCACCATAACGGCGCGAGGTGAGAGCATACACAGAGTTAGGATGTTTAAAAAATTAAAAACATTTTGCCTTAACATAAATAAATTAGTTATGTCATCCTAATTTGTTTTTGATCACCAAGATCGCCATAAAGGCGCGAGGTGAGAGCATACACAGGTTTAGGATGTTTAAAAAATTAAAACACAATTTGCCTTAACATAAATAAATTACTAATTAGTTATGTCATCCTAATTTGTTTTTGATCACCAAGATCGCCATAAAGGCGCGAGGTGAGAGCATACACAAATTTAGGAAGCTAAAAAAAAAAAATTTAAAAACAAATACATTAACATTGAACAATGCATTTAAAATTAAAAAATGATTTTTTACCAATTAATAAATTAAATAACCATAAACTATGCCATCCTAATCTGTTTTTGATCACCAAGATTGCCATAAAGGCGCGAGGTGAGAGCATACACAGATTTAGGAAGCTAAAAAAACAAATACATTAACATCTACGTTCTTTAGTATAATGGATACGATACGCGGATACGTCAATTTAAAAAACCCTTGGATATGATACGTTTTGATACGTCCGTACATATATATATATTTATGTACATCTACTCATTTTACTCATTTTTTAGTCCATAAAAACTGAAATAGTAATACAAAACTTGAATCGTATGAAAGTTTTTTAGTCCATAAAAAATTGAAATAGTAATACAAAACTTGAATCGCATGTTGAATCATAATAGAAAAGTCAAACATTAAAAAAATGAAATAGAACTTAAAAAAAACGTATATAATGTTGGATACGTGCATTGATACGCACGGGTACGCCAGATACATCACGAATACGCCCGTATGTATCTCGTGGCGTACGCTTGACGCACTTCCCACGTACGTATCGTGGACGATATCCGCCACGATCCAGTACGGATACGTATCCAAGGGGGGGGGGTTTTGGAGTTTCCGTGCAACGTGAGATTAACATCAACAATACATTTAAAATAAAAATGATTTTTTACCAATTAATAAATTAAATAACCTTAAACTATGCCATCCTAATCTGCTTTTGATCACCAAGATCGCCATAAAGGCGCGAGGTGAGAGCATACACGTATTTAGGATGTGTTTAAATTATAAACTTTAAAAAAACTGCAACATAATAAATAAATAAAGAACCGTAAAAAAATAAAACAAAAGGATGAATTAAAAATAAAAATAAAATTAAAATACGGTATACCCAGTAGAGTGTAGTGTAGAATCGTAGATCCTGGTTGCTCTAAAATTTTAAAACTATCTTTTCCTCTCAAGTCTCAACAATGACTTCTTCTTCTTCTAAGTTCTCCTCCTCGCAATGATGGACTCCAAACAATAGAAGCAATCGCTGCCCCTCCATCAAATCTTTGCCTCCTCTAAGCTCTTTGCAAAACCTCCTTCCAATCTTTGCCTCCACTAAGCTCTTCACAACTCTTCTTTGGCTCTTTGCTCATTCACTTGCAAAAAGACAATGAAATTGTTTGTGTGATTTCAAATGAGAGGGTGGGTGCTTTTTATAACTTTTTGTGGGGGAGAGGGTGTATTAATTTATTCATTTAGTGTTTAGGGTTCGGTTTTAGGGAGTAGAAAAGTCAAACATTAAAAAAAATGAAATAGAACTAAAAAAACGTATGTAATGTCGGGATATGTACTGATACGTATGGGGTATGTCACGGATACGTTTATGACGTATCCATGGCGTCCGTGACGCACTGCAGCGTGCGTATCGGGACATATCCGCCCGTATCCGTATCCAGGGGATTCGGGGTTGGAGTATCCATGCAACGTAGCTAGAGAGAAGTATTATTCCGATTACTAACATTTTGGAAAATTCAGCTCGTAGACCATTGGACTGATTTTATTGGAAATGGGCAAATCAAAGCCTTTCAAAGCTCCTTTCGATTCCAATTGATATGGTTAAGAGATGAACAATTTCCTGTTTAATTAAGAATTGGTGGGAGGAGGGCCAACCTGTATGGTACCAAAATGTTTTGTTTCACTAGAGGGATGCAACACGTGACTAATCAATTGAGGCAGTGGAATAAAACTGATTTTGGGAGTGTTCATGTGCGAAAACGACAAGTTTTAGAAGCTCTACAGCAAAGTGAGCCATCAAGTGAGACTACAAGGGTACTCTAGGGAACTACAAACAAACAAGGAAATTTCCTTAAACAAGAATCGATGGAATGGGAATTAAGAGAAGAAATTTTCTGGAAACAGAAATCCATAATTAAATGGTTAAAAGAGGAAGATAAAAACACTTCTTTTTTCCATAAGTCTCTCTTAGCTCATTATTCTCACAATCACATTGCTTATTTGGAAAAAGTGGATGGGACCTACGCCACTACGCAGGAAGATATTCAACAATTAGCAATTCAATACTTTTCTGGGATCTTTATTGCTACTAATCTAGATGAAATTGCTCAACAACAATTGCTTAATATCATTCCAACTTTGATTACAGAGGAGGACAATACTTTTCTTTTGCAACCGGTGTCAGAGAAAGAACTCCAAATAGTTGTGTGGACCACGAAAAAAGGAAAAACGCTAGGACCGGATGGTTTTCCAATAGAATTCTATCAAGAATTCTGGGACATTATCAAAAATGATCTTTTGGAAGTGGTGGAAGAATGTAGACAAGCGAAGACTGTTCTCAAAGTCATCAATCAAACTTATATTGCTTTGATTCCCAAGAAAGAAGAGGCTTCTACCCTTGCAGAATATTGACCCATTGCTTTATGCAACATGCTTTATAAAATAAGTGCAAAAGTCATAGCAAAAAGGCTAAAGACCATCATTCATAAAGTAATATCTCTGGAACAAGGGGGATTTGTACCTCATAGACAAATCTATGATGATATTGTTTTGGCTTAGGAAGTTCTCCATTCCATGGAAATTCAAAAGAAACCAGCTATGTTTTTGAGATTGGATTTGTCAAAAGCATATGATAGGGTGAATTGGTCGTTCCTGACTGAAATCTTGTTGAAGTTTGGTTTTCCCCCTTTGGGTTCAGTGGATACAAGCTTGTATTTCTTCAGTCTCTTATTTTATTTTGGTTAATGGCTCTCCTACGACATAAGGCAGGGGGACCCCCTATCGCCTTTTTTTTTTTCATAATAGTAGCTGAATCTTTCGGAAGATTGTTTTCCAGGACGAGAATTCAGAAGAAGTTGAAGGGTATCAAATTGGCTAGACAGGTGGATCCTTTATCTCATCTCTAGTTTGTAGATGATTCCTCCATTATGGGAGAAACATCTTTAAAAGAAGCTAACCAGATCCACAATAACTTGGAGCTCTTTTCAAAGGCCACAAGACAAGATATAAACAGGCAAAAATCAAAAATCATTTTCTTCCATTGCTCACCCAGGTTGGAGCAGGATATTTTGGTAAAGTTAGGATTTCAACAAGGAACATTACCTCTAAAATACTTGGGTATCCATTTGGAATCAAAAAGATTAATTGATTGGACCTCGTTACCTACAAAGATTCTTCAACAATTTAGTAAACGGACTCATAGATGGCTAACTTCGGAGGACGTATTATTTTGATTAAAGCTATTTTACTGTGCTATTCCTATCTACTTTTCTTCCCTTTTGAAGATTCTTGTGAAAGTTTAACAATTGCATTCCATCGCCCAAAAATTCTTGTGGACAGGAACTCAACAGGTGAGGAAATGTCATCTTGTGAAATGGAAAACATTATGTTTGCCAAAGAAAGATGGGGGATTGGGTTTTAGATTCAATGTGCTAAATAATAAGGCTTTAGCTGTTAAGTTATAGTGGAGATTGATGCAAAATCCATATCATCTATGGGCCATCAATATTAGAGGAAAATATGTTGAAGGAATGATGTCGCAAGAGTTGATACGACATTCTTTACCGTCTCGGGGATCTCCAATTCTTTTGGTTCTCAAAATGGGGGAAGCAATTATTTAAAAACATTTTTTTTGGAAAATTGGGAAAGGTGATCAAGCTAACTTTTGGACTGACTCGTGGGATGGGCATCCTCCTTTGATTGAGCAATATACGCCTTAGAAGTATTATGAATACTCTTCACGGTAAGGGAAAGGAAAAGGTGATCCATTATATTCAATCATTGTCTAAGGGGACTGAGTGGATCTCTCTATCTTTGTGGTAGACCACCTTGTCTATGGGCCAAATTCAATTTTTTCAAAATCTCCTTCAAAACAAAATCCTTCCAACTTCCTCTAATACTGATACCCTTGCCTGGGGAAAATCTTCGGAAGGGAATTATTCTATAGCTGAAGGATATAGTACTTTGATGGGCACTCAGCCACATCCTTGGAAAGATATTTTTGTTGATCTCTGGCAACTTGCGTTGTGGCCTAAAGTAAGATTCTTTATCTGGCTCCTATTATACAAGAGGGTTCTTATTGGAGACAATTTGATGAAAAGAGGTATGGTGGGACCCTTTTGGTGCCCTCTGTGCAAAGAAGCGGATGAAACTTTGATCCACCTTTTTCTTCAATGCCCTTTTGTAATATCTCTATGGAATATTCTCATGATTGGTTATTTGTCATTTGGGACTCTTCGATGAATCTTGTGGAAATTGTTAGAGCTTGGAAATGCTCAGCCTCTGATACTCAGGACCTTAGCAAAGGAATCTGGATTGCCATTTCTCTTATGCTGTGGAATGTATGGAAAGAGCGAAATAGACGTATCTTCAAATCAGAAAATAGAGACATTTGGTATGTCAAGGAATTAACACGCAGTAATATAGTGGAAACTATTGAACATAATATGAAAATCCCTTCCCCCTTACCTGGAAAATGGAAAGTTTTACTACAAAAACTCAATTTGGAGGAAAGCAGAGTAAAGACTAAGTCATGTACTAGACTATCGGTCCCCTCTGTTAAGAGAAAATGGCAGCCTCCTCCGTTTGACTTTGTTAAACTAAATACTGATGGAGCAGCAAGAGGCAATCCAGGTCCAACTAGTATAGGAGGGGTAGCTCATGATTCTTTGGGAACTCCCCTTTTCTTCTTTGGTCATCAATTGGGGCACTTTACTAATAATGTGGCTGAAATCTTGGCAATTCAAAGCTCTTCTGGAGGCAACTAAAATGGATGTCTTAGAATTTTAGTCGAATCAAATTCCAAGGTTATCATCAAGCTTCTGTCAGCTCAAGAACAACATAGATCCAATAATTGGTTAATCGCTAGGATACAAGATAATATTAAAGTTATTGCTCAACAATTTCAGACCATCATATATCAACATGTTCCTAGAGATCAGAACAAGGTGGCAGATGCTTTAGCTAATTGGGCATTGGATCATAATAATCTCATCAACTTTGGTCCTTTACCTCTAACGCGGCCTCCAGAGAAATGGAAACAAATTGAGCAGATCCTTCACTTGCAATAATCTGATGGCTAATTGGCAGATATGTTCTCTTTCTTCTTTAATATGTTGTTGGAATTCCAAGGATATCTTGGAGTATGAGTATCATGGCTTGGCATTGTAATTTGTATAATTTATTTCTAATAATATAACTCTTGTTTTTCTTGTTTTAAAAAATAACATTTTTGTACCCAAGGTTTTTTGAAAATTGGCGTTTCTGCGTTTCGGACCTGTACCTGTACCCATTTCTTGGCAACATAGTCTCCTTCTCTTGGGATATACCATTCCATTACAAATTGTCACTTTGAAATCTGCCGAAAAAAAATTGGACCCACCACCGGCCAATTACCGGGCTACAATAAACTCATCTTTGATGAAACTACCAAACACAATTTAAATTTGGGTGTCAGGGGGAGGGTAATCAGATATTTTGAAGGACACCCTTGTATTAGTTATTCTCAGCGAATAGGAATTTCAAACAACAATATTTGGAGCTTATAGCTCTTCATAGGGGAACTCTGTTGGTTTCACTAATGGTGTTACTTGGCTCTACATCGAGGGTGATTCTAGTATTATCATGAATCTCATTATATGAGTTCGAAAGATTTGGAACACTCCGGTTAAGATCCTTGGAAAGAACCACCTTGACATATATGTCCTTTTGCAATCTAGTTGCATAGTTTTTTTTTCTACTCATGGCATATGAAGTGACCTTAGGGCTTTATTGATTGGTCTACGAAATCCCAAAGTGGCGAAAGGAACCTAAAACTCAACCCGCATTGGGATTCTAAGCTTGGATTGTTAAGATACAATGAATTCCCTAAACCAAAGGTGTAGAAGACCACAAGGGTATTGTAGATAAACCATGGGCCATGAGCAACTAGCTTTATAGTGCTCAATATTTGAAAATTTATAAATAATAAAGCCTTTGGTTAGGGTTTGAACACCTTGAAGCTTAACACCATGGGATTGGCGCTTATTGCACACCTAGTTCTTAAGCATAACCTTCGAGGGGATTTGGCCAACAAAGTACACAACCAAAATATAATTTTTACCCAGTGAAAAACTTTATCAAATCTTGGGCACTAAAACAACATATGGTAAAGAGTAAATTGGGAGGGATTCATTACCTCGTGAAAGATTTGGTACGACTTTCCTGGCTTGATTGGGCGTTGTTGCTGTTAAGAGCTCCATTGGAAACACTCGCATCCAATGATGCAAGAGCTGAAGAGTTGGGCATAATATAGCTAGACTTGCTGCCCAAGTGGCAATTAATTGGTATTTGCAGCACAATAAATGCAATGAAAAGGCTTTATTGCAGTAGAGATTTTCCAAGGATCTCCCCTCCAAAATGTGGCTCTTACATGCCGTTTTCAAAAACTGCAACATGAACTTCCCGTTTTTCTAGGGGTGTTTTTTGAGAGATGTGAAGATGCTAGGATAGATCAGCTAAAGTCTCTCGACTTCCTCGGAGACATTCCCATACATGTCTTTGATATTATTGTTGTATTGCAGATAAACCATGAGCCATGGGCGACTGTGGCTTTACAATGCTCAACATTTGAAAATTTAAAAAGAATAAAGCCTTTGGTTAGGTTTTGAATACCCTCTAGCTTAACACTGATTTGTAGGGTTGCACAACCACCGTACACCCGACTCTTAAGCATACCCTTTGAGGGAATTCAGCCAACAAAGTACACAACCAAAGTAAAATTTTCAGCTGGTGAATAGCTTTATCAAATCTTGGGGCACTAAAACAATGATTTGGTAAAGAGTCGATTGGGAGGGATTCATTACTTCGTGAAAGACTTGATAAGACTTTCCTGGCTTGATTGGGTTCCATTCATTGTTGCATGAGAGATCCATTAGAAACACTTGCTTCAAATGATTCAAGAGTTGAGGAGTTGGGCATAATATAGATGGACTTGCTGCCTAAGAGGTGGTGAATTTGTATATGTAGTGCAATAAATGCAACCAACTATGGTATCATGCCAAAGATGGAGGTATGACAAGATGGGCAAAAAAATGAAAAGGTTGAACTCTAGTAGAGAATTTTCGTAAGGATCTCCCGCAAAATGAGGCTTACATTCCATATTCACAAAACTGCAATAGAACTTTTCTGTTTTTTCTACGGGTGTTTTTGAGAGATGTATGAAGATGCTACAATATGTAATGTCCCCAAATGGATTTAAGGCCAATCCCAAACCCCCAAATACAATTTATAGAAGATGCAACAATTTATTAACATGCAGATCTGAATTTAATCTGAAAAGTGCGACTAGGGTAAAGTGGGAAACCCAAACAAATCAGCCAATAAAATATAACTTCTCCACTCCAATCTGATCTACCAATTTTATAAAGCCAAAATATGAAAGAACATACATATTTTGATGCACAAGAAGGCTGAAATTAATTTATTTTGAAACCCCAGTCTGCAGAAAATTATGGCAACTTCAAAAATTCATAACTCACTCAAAAATGCTCCGATCCACACAAATAAACTATGCACGGATTCAGAAAAATAGGGAGAATGCAATGATGTTACCCATTCATGCAAATGACCACCACAAGTGCCCTAAACAACCAAAATACCAATTCGCCGTAGGGTTTTGGGTTGGAAATTGCAGCAAAAACATATAGAAAAGAGTGGAAAATATAACAACAAACTTCTCTTCCAAACCCTTGGCAAAAATCTGTAACCTTTATTCCTTCAACTCGCTCAAAAGATACTCGAAAATTACGGCTAACTCAATGATGCTCAATGGAGTCCCTTGTGTAGAGAATCCTCACAAACTAGAGGAAGGGTTTTCGTCTTTTTCTAGACTCTAGGAGAGTTTTCGTCCTCAGAGAGAAAATACAAGCCAAAAGCTTTACACACAAATATGAAATTTGATAATAAACAAGTGATGCCTCTTCTAAGCAAGTCGACTTGCTTATATAGAGAAGATGGCCCAACTAACCTCCTTTAACACCCAATCAGATTTGTCCCTTCATTTAATATTTTTTCCACACACTTTCCTTCCTAGTGCAAGTCGCATTTTTCTAGAGTGGATAACTTTGGCTCATGCTTTTGCTTTATTTATTTATTTATTTTTAAGTTACTAATAAATTATTATAAGGGCATATAATGTTTCTTTTTATTTAATTTTTGTTTTGCACTTTATAATAAAATATTATAACTTAAGTCACCCTTATTTTCTTCTCTTAGCCGTCGGGTAGACAAAATAGGCTAAGGGTCTTTGATTGGGAAAGAGATATTATAGTTCTCCTTTCCCAAAATTGCTTGCCCTCAAGCAATTCCAATTTTGTTCTGTCCAAGTGCCATGCACAATAGACAAAACATGTTGAAGTGATCCACAAGCCTAGCCCTTGTACCTGTCAAGTGGGCTAAAACTTGCCACCATATATCACTCACAAGATGCTCATATACATATACTTGGAACAATGATTCAACAAACTCCATATTGAAGACTTCACCTTCTATCTTATCATGCATCTTATGATGGAAATAAATTGGAATAGGCAGCAATAAATAAGACACATTATTATGTTCTTCATACCTCGAAATATCACCAACATCCTTGTCAATCTTGGCCTTCAAAATGGCTTGACTTTGCTGCACCAAATATGGCATTCTTGTCCATAATGGGCTGAATATTATGAGTCAATTGCTGCAATATTATGCCCTTTTCCTCTTCAATTATTTCTTGTGAAATCTTCTCTTCTTGGAAAGAGATTTCCATGCTCTCGGCTGCCCTAACTTGAGGGATATCATTCCTCATACCTTGCTGCCCACTAATTGAGGAAGTCTTTGCCTTGAACTCTTGTAGGTGTTGTCTCGCTTGAGCGGTTATCAATCTAGTAGCTCTAGCTCTGCTATTCCATTCCTCACACTTTCTTAGAGTTTCCATCACATCCTCCTTGCTTGCATATATCAATTTCTTCTCTTGTCTATTATCAATTTCTCTAGCAAGCCTCTTTAAAATTGCAGAACAAGGTTTGAGGAACGAGCACATTGCACACCAAATAATAATGCTACTATATTGTATTCATACCAAATACAAAGGCTATTATATAGCCATTGAAATATAAAACCGACCTCCTACAAAATAGGAAGTTATACAACCAAATATCCTCGTTAATAACTTTACAGTACAACCAACCTATACAAGTATATTGTTGATGAAACAATATATGATAAGAATATAACCGAAATATTTACTTATGGTAAATATTGAATATGTGAGAACTCAACATATTCCTAACATTCCCCCTCACCCCCAAAGGTGCGAACATGGGGAAAAACACCATCTTCAACCAAGCAACATGCACATGGTCTCGATCCTCAACACTGACTGTGGGAACTACATCATCCATGAATAGGGGCCCATCAACCTATCCAGTGAATACATGAATTGGGACCCATTAACCAATTCACATCAACCATCAAGTCAATCTGATCAAGAACACTTCCTGCTATAGTATCAATGGTACAAATCTCCATATCATCATCATCATAGGGGAAACACAAACACTGTACTGCACACAGGAACAAGGATGCTCATCTGTTCTTATTTATCACACAAAGAAAAAGTGTCACTAAAGCAGTATGCGGCCTCGAGGTAGTGACGAACTCGAGGACGCTGATTGTCCTCTTGCCTCCGTTGCCTCTATCCTCCAATTGTCTTCTACTTAGCCGGATGTGAACTTGATGCTCAATGATTTCCACATTGTTTATTTTATCTTCCTTCACGCAATGTGAAATCAATTATTTTTGGATGTCGGGTAACACCGAAAATGCGTCCGTAAGGCAAAATTTATTTTTTAAAATGATTTATTTATTTATTTTTATTTTTACAATTTTTGATGAATTGACTAATGACTCAAAAACTTTGACTCTTTTATGACTTGACAAAGATAACAACACTATTTGACTTTTCACACCACTATTGCTTTGACACTTATACAAGACTCTTTTACATTGACAACTAACTTTCAAAACAATACTTATCAATTTGAATGACTCCACACAAAACCTATTAATGAAAAAAAAATGAAACTATTGATACTCAACTTTGCCTTATGACGTGTATAGTACAAATCAATGCACAACATAAAATATTTCACCAGGTCTTCCAGTTAATGTGTCAGCTCCTTCTTTGAATTGTCACCCGTATATGTATGAGTACCTGAAACTATTGACAATCGTTTTCTCTTGATAGATCTGCGAGAAGACTAATACCAAAAAATGAATGCTTTTGATGTATCATTCGCTGCCAACCATGCATTCGTTGCAACTGGAATGGAGAGCAAGTTGTGGTTGAGACTAGTGGCTCAATGAAGAGCTATTCACAAATTTCAAAGATCAAAGCATTGAAAGTTGTATCAACACCATATGTTGTTCAAAACATAGACGTCCTCGCATGCTTGCTCAAATCAGGTGCCCTCGAATCATACTTCACCACCATGCCGATCACGAAGGCTATGAAATTGGCATAATCTTCAATCCTACATGTTGAACGCTATGGGGATGTCGTGATGTGAGATCTAGGGGGTGACACCAAAAGATCAAGCCAAAGTATCAATGAAATGACTGGGTTGATACTGGTTCAGAATGCATGTCAAGAGCGAGAGACTATAAATACTATGTTGTGGTAAACTCAATGTAAATGTGGCGAATCCACTTGAGAACTGCAGAATCGAGGTGGAGCGAAAGACTTCAACATATGCATGTGGATCTGGATGCTTACTTTTGATTCACGAACATGCCAGCAACACACGTGGGTATGACTTCAATCAATTGTGTGGATGGTTTGAAATGGCATTAAATCAATCCTGCAAAACTATCACTTTGCACCGATTTTACCAACCAATCACGCAGCGGTGAACATAAATTCCTAAATTATATATCTTCCATCAGCGAACCTCACAGACAGAGAAGAAAATGATCATACACGGAGAAAATAAAAAACAAATATATCATATGATTTGACTCATTAATCTGAGGCAAATAATTTTTTTTTAACATTGCCCCATTCACATGCTTAATCCTCCATTTCAAGCACAAGAACATAAACTTGCTCTGATACCACATAAAATGGAAGAACCAGGTTTGAGGAATGAGCACATTGCACACCAAATAATAATGTTGCTATATTGTATTCAGACCAAATACAAAGGCTATTATATAGCCATAGAAATATAAAACTGACCTCCTACAAAATAGGAAGTCATACAACCAAATATCCCGTTAATAACTTTACGGGTACAACCAACCTATACAAATATATTGTTGTTGAAACAATATATGATAAGAATATAACCAAAATATTTACCTATGGTAAATATTGAATATGTGAGCACTAGACATATTCCTAACACTCTTGACAGGCCAAGGCACCGATGTCTTTAGTTTGTAAAGCTTGAGAATTTGCCCGTCTTTGTGAAAAAAATTGTAGTTAAGTTGTAAATTGCTTCAATCTTTGTAATATCCCCTTTGGGATATTATTTAAATCTGCAAATTAATTAACCAAATCGATTCTAGAAGGATTAAATCCTCTTAGCTCGACCTCAAATAACCCAATGTCAGCACTAATACAACCCAAATGGGGTTGGAGTAGGCCAAGGTAGTGGGTTAGATGGGAGAACTAGTTAGGAAATTAATCTTTTCCAGATCTGAAATTTATTGCAGCAGTTAATTAATTTAAAATGCACCAGAACAACTGAAACTTCAAAAATTAATATCTCACTCAATATTCCATATTTTGCCACCAAATAAAATGCACAATTATCTAGAAACCAAGGCCTTTCCAATGAACTATGAATCTGAATTTTTAGATCACTGAAACCACCTCAAAACAGCCCCCAAAATCTGAAAACCAGTCGCTAGGGTTAGAATAATTTGCATAAATTATTATCAGCTCTTTCTATGCTTCCAAAATCCTCAAAATAACAGCCCACACTTGGAAAAATAAGCCAACACAGATCAGATTATAAATATAGCTTATTCACCCTTAAAACATGCCAAAACATGACCCAAATCAAGTCGCCATATCTGGAATAAATGCAGCAATAACCAACAGCTCATAAACACTATTAAACCCTTCCAATATCACTTAAAATGGAGCCACAATATGCCAATACAGATCAGATTGAATAACTACTTCAAAAGACACCCAAACATGCCAAAATAATCACCCATGCAAGTCGCTATGGCTGGAATAATTGCAGCATTAACAGCAGATCATAAAGCACTCTTAAACTCTCCAAAGATCATAAAAAACATGCAGATTTCCTTCTCAAATAAATGCACCAATCATAGAATGAATATATTATGTAACATTCACTCAATGAAAGCTTAGAAGGCCTCACACTCTCCACAATAATGGTGGTGTTGAAGAACACCTTTGTTTGAGATCTCAATGGGCATACATCCCTTCTTCAAGCATGAAGAAATTTTAATAAAAGCATCAACATGCCCCCAAGGGGTCACCATATCTCCTTATATAGCTTTGGCATTTCAAATCTCCAAGTTTCCCTCCTTTGGCGCATTTTCTCATGTAGAAGGGTCACTTTTAATATGGGTCTCTTTTCTTGAAAAGTCAAACTCCAAATAGAATATTAATTCCCTCTTTTAATATTAAAAATAAAACATAAGAGGAGAATTAATTATTTAATTTTAAAATAAAAGAGTAATGACATTCTCCCAATTTTTATCCTTTAATCCATGGGAAGAGTGGATTAAAGGTCTCCCATATTTTTAATTAATTAATGTCCCAAAAGGGGACATTACAACCTTGTTGACACGAAGTTATTTTCTTTTGATAATAAAAACACTCAAAATACTTAGGTTTGGATTGGGTTTGATTTGTTATGAGTTTATTCTGAAAGTAAAATTGCCGAGTTTCTGAAAACATTCGACTTTATTTTGTTCTCTATGTACTACCACGATATTTTTGTGTAAAATTGTGTCATTTTTAGCAATTTTTCTTGTGAAAATAATTGAGGTATTTTGAGGGTACAAAAATTGGTTACCTATAAGCCAGTGGCTTGCATTCTGCAGTGATTTTGTTTGTTAAGTGACCTTTCTCATCGCTTTCTTTTTCTCTTTCATTTGGTGGTTGGTAGAATGTCAGGTGAATAAAATAAGATTATATCATCTTTGATGAGATTCTCTGGTTTTGCAAAATCATGTTTGTTGCTTGTTAACTTTTCAGGTTCGGCCGATTCCGACCTTGGAGTCTGCCTTTTTGCACCGAACTGGGACTGGCTGGCAAAGACATTGGTGGCAATATGCAATAAATGCGGTCTTATTTGATTTGCACAAAAAGTTGCGTTGTATTTCTGGAGCTATTTTGGATTGCGCATGTAAGAATTGCCTCCGTCGTTATTGTTTGTTTTATTATCTATGTTCACAATTTTTGTTGTAGTCTGATTATTGTGTACCAATATTTTTCTTTCATTAAGGACTGAAGATAAAAAATTTCAAAATGAACTACTAACCTTGAGGTTGTAAAAGTTTAAACTACTGCTATTTACAGATGCATTTTATTGCTACTCTTAGATAAAGGGTTTTACAAATGGTTCAAGTTTTTCAAGAATTGTAGTGCATCTCTGCCAATTACTCTTTCCATATTTTTAAATCACATAAGGTGTTATATTTAGTTACAATACAGTACTTTTGGCAATTAATTTGATCCGTTTTCTGAATTCTCATGTTTAAGCTGTCTATCTGAAGTGGAACTTGAAGTACTATGCATTCCTATATCTGGAGTTCGCTTTGTTGTTTTGAGAAATTGTGAATTCGTACACATGCACATTAGGTTTTACTTGTATTTCTGGTTTGATCTGTTCATGCTAATGCAGGGCTGCAAGAGGAAATATATCAGGTTATACAGATTGAAGTTGGAACATCTTCAACAGGATCAGGTCAGTTAGGGTACAGGATTTTAGCTGAGAAATATATGCTGCTCTACTTGTAAATTCTCTTACTGCAAGTTTTGGTAAGATGTTTTTTTTAAAACATGGAACACATGTGGTGAAGCCTAAACATTTCAATTCCTATTTATAGTTTCTTAAGCAAAATGTGTGTGATGCTTAGTGTCAAAGGAAGGGATATCCTGGGGCAAATAGAACTGTTATATTTTAAAGGTTATTCTCTTAACTTTGAATATGCACAAATGATAGTGGGATATATGGTCAATGAACTTAATTGCATGGAAAGGTTTGGCCAGCTTATTTTAAAGCTACAAATGCATCATTTTAATGCTTGGTGGAGATATTTTAACTTTAAGCAATTAAATAAGCAGTGATCTTGATGTGGCGGTTGAATTTTTCTTCAAACTCTGAAAGGGGTCATCATGCCAGGAATAAGAAAGAGATCTCCAAGATCTTGCACAACCGGTCTAGAATGTGCACTACAATGCATCCGTGGGCTGGAAGGGATCACTAAAGAAGGATGCAATCAGTCTTGGAACTATTTGGCTGGTAACATTCCATTTAAAACCATATGTATATCAATTTATATGTCAAGCCCAAGCCTGCTGAATATAGTTGATCATAGTTTGGAAACAGAAAAAAAAGCAGTTTGGCAGTGGTGTGAAGGTTGAAGAGATTGGGATTGCTTCAGATGGTGTCCAAGGAATTATGGAAAGCATGGTGATGAAGAATGCGTAAAGATCACCAAACTCAAGAAGCATTACGTTTAGATATGTTCTTTTTGAAACAAAACATGGGCGTTTTGGTGAGGAGAGGAATACAAAGTTTGGGACACTTGTGGAAAAAACAAGAATAGCATTTTTAGATGGGTTTCTGATCTAGTTGGAGAATCAATTAAGTTACGAGAGCAGTGTTCTTCCTGTATTGGGCAGAAGAGCGTCAAATTTAAGGCTAATTGTGTGACGAAATGCCTAAACCAAAATTTTCTCTTCCGTCGTTGTTTGATGATTGAGCTGAGTTGTTTATAGGGTGTTTTGATGTCTTCATGCCTACAGGCTACAGATCATCTGAGAATCATTTCAAAACCTGCTCCATAGATGTCATTTCATTTATAGGTCTTGTAGGATTTAAAAGGAAAAACTGTCCTAATATCTGAATAAAAGTCAAGCTTCTTCAAATTGCGTTACATAGTTGTTTGTAGAACTTGATCTAGCTGCAAGGGGAAGGCGTCATTTCATTGTAAACCCCATACCTTGACTCCATCATATGTTATAAGATCTGGTTACAACTCTCGGAGGTGGGAGAGACAAAGGAGGGAAAAACTGTTGGGAACGAAGATTTCTTAGAATAGGTAGACAAAAAGCTGAATCCGAGGCATTTTGCATGAGGAGAGAAGAGTGAAGTGTGAAGAGTTGTTCTCCACTTTTGTAAGTGGGTAGTGAACGGAAAGAAAAGGGAAACTCATTCTCCACTGGTAAAAGGTGGGTAGAGTGCATGAAAATCAGAGGTTGAGTGAGAAATCAACATTTTCCATTAGAGAGAGTGATGAGTAGTTGGTGTATAAACAGAGAAGCTGTTCTCCATCTTGGATGGGTGGTTACAAAACTGAAGTTACATCCTCCACTGAGTGAACAGTGGATAGAGGATGCATAGAGCATTGTCCATCTTGTTTCGGTGGGTAGAGAACAAAGAGTAGAAAGAGAGGTTTAAGGGAGAATCTAGTGTGTGGATGAGAAAATATCAAGAGACGGATGAGGAACATGCAGTTCAAGTGGCTGAGTTGAGAGCTACATTAGGGATAATGCAAGCACGAGTAGAAGGTAAGGCAAGTAGAAAGAGGAAGGGTGCTTCTATATTGTCCATGTCATAATTTGAAGAACTGAAGGAGTTAAAGATTTTGCAAAGCCATTCTAAACATCCCTGAAGGGGATATTGTTGCTGTAAGGGAGCTAGAGGAGGAGAAGAAGATGAAGATATGCAAATAGAAGAACCAAAGATGAATGAAAAGGAGGAGATTGTGACAGAAGCTGCTTTGCAGGTTGAAATGGTAGCAAAAAATACGAAAAATCTGGAACTCTTGAAAAAGTTAGGAAAAATTAGATGCAGAATATATACATATTATGCCAAAATTGACAAATATAGAGAAAATATTAATAATGTTGTTTAAAATGTAAATATATTTAGCATTAAATAATATGAAAGGGAGTTGGTGTATTTCTCATTGCAAAAAAACTTTTATTCTTTTTGAAAAAAAAACAGGGTTAATCTGGACTGAATTTATCCAGTTGCCTGAACAATCCAGATCGAGCCAGATTTGGTAACTATGCTTTGAAGGCGGCTTATATGACCGAGAAGAAGGTGAAGATGAGTGTCTCTTGTTGAAAGAGGAGGTAAGAGAAATTGAGAAAACACTTGGAGGAAGCGCCATGGGAGGAGGTCCTTGTGGGAACTCTTCATTCCCATCATTCCCATTATGTTTGTGTGCAGAGAGAGTGTGAATGCTGCAGAAGATGACCTGGAAAAGGTTGGATGTGTTCTTGAGGAGGCCATGGTTGCTGTATATAGTCTATATGCAGATGGGAGTGTTATGGATGATTTGAAGGCTGTTGTGTTTGATGGCAACATAGAGATTGTAAGTGTAACCTAGAGGAGTCATGTACAACATGTGCATCAAGTATTTACAATGGTGCCAAGAGGTGTGGAAGACCTTGTGTATGTTTTTGAGCAGGTTGCAAAAAGAAGGTGAAGATTGTTGATGATGAGTTTGCAGCTTTCAAAGCAAACAATGCAGAAAGGATGGTCTTTGGAGACAAAGAATGGGATTCTATTTCCATAGTGGTTATGCTAGAATGAATTATTGAAGAATGATTATTGGTGGAGGTGGTCAGTTATAGAACTCATTAGTAGTGGCTTGGAAAGAGGAGTAGAGATGGGGATACGAAGAAAAGAATTTTGCGAATGATACTTTGTGCAAGTGGGAAGGATGGGAAAAGAGAAAGAAGTATAGAGCTAGGCCGAGGAGGATGAGTAGTGGGTTGTTGAACCCCAAGAAGGGGTCAAGGACTTGAAGTGAGCTGGAAAAGAAGAATACAAAAGCAATTACAGATTATAAGGTCCCTGACAAGGTGGAAGGGCACACTGAGGTCATTATTGCCATCCAAAAAGAGTGGTTCTACCACTCCGCCTATGTTTGTGATCATTAAGCTCACAAAATTCGAACACGGATAGGCTGATGCTGGAGCATCTAGGCAAAAATAGAAATATTTCATCACTGAAAATGTGTTAGTTTATTTAATACGTAATGATCTTGATGTGGTTGTTGAACTTGTCTTCGAGCTCCGAAAAGGGTCATTATGCTTGGAATAAGAGAGATCTCCAAGCTCTTGCACAACCATTATAGAATGTGCATTACATCACATCTGTGGGCCAGAAGGAATCACTAAAAAGGATGCAATTAGTCTTGGAACTATTTGGTTGGTAACTGTCCGCTCGAAAACATTTGTATATCACTTTATATGTCAAGTCAAAGCTGGCTGAATATGGTGAACCATTCCATTAAAGAAAATGAAGTTTGGCTGAAGGATTTTTTTGGAGTGTCTTCAGATTGGAGAGATTTAGATTGTTTCAGAGGGCACTCAAGGAATCAATGAAAAGCCCCAGTGATGGAGAACATGTAATGATCACCAAACTCGAGAATCATTTCCTGTAGGAGATGTGTAGACTGTTTGCAACAAAACATGGTTTTTATGGCGAGGAGAGGAATATGGAATTTGGGACACATGGAAAAAATGTTGAGATTTTTTGAGATTGGTTTTGATCTAGTTGGAGGATCAATAAAATTTCAGGAGAAACCTTTTCCTCCAGCAAGCAGTAATTCCTCGAAGTTAAGGTTAATTGTTTGATGAAATGCCTAAACCAATTGTTCTCTTCCTTTCTTGTTTGATGATTGAGTTGAGTTATTTATAGGGTGTTTTGGTGTCTTCATGTCTGCAGATCATCTGAGAATCATTTCAAAATCCAGTCCATAGGTGTTATTCCATTTTAAAAGCACTATTGTAGAATTTGAAGGGCAAAATCGTCCTAATTTTTGTATAAAAGTCAGGCCTCAAATTGAACTTCATCTTGCTGCAAGGTGAAGGCACACCTCGTTGACTGCATCATATGGTATGAATGCTGGTTACAACTCTGGGAGGTGGAAGAAAGTTGTTGGTAATGAACATTTATGAGATGAACATGCAGACAGGATGCCAAATATGAAGCAGTTTGTGTGAGGAGAGAAGAGTGAAGTGTGACTAACTATCCACTTCTGTAAGTGGGTGGAGAATAGAAAGAGAAAAGAAACATGTTTTTCACTGGTAAAAGATGGGTAGAGAGTTAAGAAAATCAGAAGTTGAGTGTGAGTAATCAACTTCTTCCATCAAAGAATGGTGGGTAGGTGTATAAATAGAGAAGCTGTTCTCCATCTTGGATAGGTGGTCAGAAAATTAAAGGTACATCCTCGACTAAGTGAACAGTGGGTAGAAGGAGCATAGAGTGTTTTCCATCTTGTGTAGGTGGATAGATAACAAAGTTGAAAGAGAGATCTACAGAAAAGCTGGCATGTGAGCGAGAAAATATAAAGAGATGGACTAGAAACATGCAGTCAAAGTAGTTTAGTTGAGAGATGCATTATGGATAATGCAAGACTGAGCAGAAGATGAAGCAAGCGGGAAGAGGAATGGTAGTTGTATACCAACCTTGTCAGAGATTGAAGAGCCGAAGGAGTAAGAGATTGTGCAAAGCCATCCTAGACATCTAGGAAAGTGATATTTCTGCTGTAAGGGAGCAAGAAGAAGAAGAAGAAGAAGAAGAGCTTGTGGGAACCCGTGATTCCGATGGTGTTTGTGTTGATTTGTGTTCATGTGCTACAGTGAGAAAAGTGAGTGTGGATGCCGCAGAAGATGACTAGGGAAAGGTTGGATGTGTCCTTGAGGAGAACAACATGGTTGTTGCATATAGTCTAAATGCAGTTGAGAGTGTTATAAGCGATACACAGGTTGTTGTGCTCGAGGACACCATAGAGATTGCAGAATAGAGGAGTGATGCACACGTGCATCAAGCATTGAAAATGGTGCCTGGAGATGTAGAAGACCTTGTGTATGTTTTGCAGCAGGTTGCAGTGTTGAAGGTGAAGATTTCTCATGAGGAGTTCACAACCATGGAAGCAAACAGTATGGAAAGGATGCTCTTTGGAGACCACGAATGAGATTCTATTTCCATAGTGTTTATGCTAGAAGGAGCCCCCAAAGAATGGTTATTTGATGGAGGTGGTCAGTTATGGAATTCATTAGTGGCTTGGAAAGAGGGGTAGAGATGGAGATATGAAGAATAGAATGGTGCAGAAGACACTTGGTGGCAGTGGGAAGAAGGATGGGAAAAGAGAGAAGTACAGAGCTAGGCCAAGGAAGACGCTTAGCGGGTTGTTAATCCCAAGGGAATGGGACAAGGAGCTGAAGTTGAGTTGAAAAAGAACAATAGAAAATAAATTAAGGATTGTAAGGTCCCCGACGAGGTGGAAGGGCTCACTGTGGCCATTGGAGCTGGTTGGAAGAGTGGTTCAACCACTTACTTATGTTTGTGAGCACTAACCTCACAAAATTTGAATCTGGGTAGTTTGATGCAGGAGCTTCCAGGTCATGTTGGCAATCTTTCATCACTAAAAACATGCTAGTCAATTCAATAAACATTGACTTGATGTGGTGGTTCAACTATTTGGTTGGTAACCGTCCATTTTAAAACATATGCATAGCAATTTATATGTCAAGCCAAAGCCTGCTGAATATATAATGGGCCGTAATTTGCCATAAAAAAGAAAATGCACTTTGGCTGTAGGAGGATGTTTTTATAAACTGGAAGTGACTTATGCTATAATTGGAATGGCGAGACATGTTAGGAAAGAAAAATGAATGAATGTCTCAAATGAGTACATTAATTGCGTAAGACATGGCTGTGTGGACATAAAGTAGTGTGATCATTACAGCCATTCATCCTTCACCAAAGTAAGCTCAGGTATATTTAATATTAGGGTGTAAGTTTCTCAAATCTGGGAATTCATTGAAAATGGGTTCTTTGTGAGAAGCTAGATTTAGTAGAAAATAGAAAATTGCTTTGTTAGATGCATAGGTTAGTTCTGAAGATTGCCAGGGTGAATTTCTCCCAAAATGAGAAGCTCTGTAGCAAGCCTCCATACCAATTTCTCATGCAACGACATTAGTTTTAAATTTGAAGCACATGCACATATTACTTTGTTGGATAAGCTGGAATCGAATTAGGCTATAAATTATTAAATAGAATGCTGAGACATGTTAGGAAAGAAATATGAATGAATGTCTCAAATGAGTACTTTAATTGGTTAAGGTTGAGACATGGCTGCATGTGCATAAAAGTTGTGCGAACCACCTAAGTCATAGGGTTCGGTGATATTTCACGAAGTTCGAAATTCGCCGTATTTGTGATGCCAATAAAAATTTCGTTTAAATTCGCTAGGGTTCGTCAACAGAATTGCAGGAGAAAGGGCTCATTACATTTTCAGCGCAGTCGTTAGCTCGGCAACAACTCTGAACCACAGACCCGACAATAATATGTATCAATAATTGCGTGGTCTGGTTTTAGGGTTTGATATTGTGTTCGAGGCAAACATGCTCGCGTCGGTGGTGCCTTCCTTGCTTCCCCTATGATGATTGGTTCTCCTCCTGTTGGCTCGCTGTCATGATCTGTTTGAGGATACAAAACCCATCCCCTTCATTGCCCTTCATGCCTTGCCGTTCAAACCCGACATGTAGAAATAGGTTAGTTTATTTTTATGTTCTTTTTGTTAAGTTTTATTTGGCTTTTTTATGTTTATTTTTAATTTTTAAAATGTTTTTAATTTAAAATTTCAATTAAGTGAATCGTTATAAGTTATAACTTATCATTGTTTTTTATGTTTTAATGAGAAAAATATTATTACAATGAGAAAAATATTATTACAAACTATAAAATATTATTTCATGAGAAAAATATTTGTACAATGTCGACTATGCCAGGCATGGAAACTATTAGTCCAATACCGAGCATTATTTATATTTTGTTTTTATAAAAGAAAGTAGTTTTTTAATTTTATTTTTTTATTTTGAAGTGTATATTTATTCATATTTTCTATTATTCGAACTTAATGGTGATTTTTTTCCCAAACTTTATTCATTGGACGAACTTGAAACGAATTTTATCCTCGGCAAACTCGAACTCGAACAATCTTGTGACTTAGGTGACCACTACAGCCATTCATCCTTTAGAAAAGTAAGGTCAGGCAGATTTAATGATTAGGAACTAAGTTTCTCAAATTTCGGAAGTCATTGAAAATGGTTCCCTCCGAGAAGCTAGCTTTATTAGAAAGTACAAAATTGCTTTCTTAGATGCATAGGTTAATTCTGATGATTGACTGGATGAATATTTTCTAAAAATCAGCTCTGCTGTAAGAATAGTAGCAAGGCTTAAAAAGTTCAGGGGTTGGAGAAGATGAAAGGTTTACCTAAGTTCAGAATTTCACAAAGGTTTGAAGTTATATAACATAAAAAATTATGCATAATCACCAGAATACAATACAAAAATGATATGATGGAAAATTTATCTAGTACCCTTTGTTCATGGGATTCCAAAATGTGTACATCAGGCTATCACACAATATTGATGAAGTAATACTCTCGAGTCTTCATCATCTAGGCATTCAGGACAATAGGATCTAAAATGACAGTTCAATTGTCTTCAAAATATAAACCTTCAAAATAAAATCTTTTTAGATGATGTAATTCGTGATAATTAATACAATTAGTGCCAACATCCCGATTTAATGTATCTGCACTACTACTACATTATTTCTCTCTGTCCATCGTGGCTTTCAAACCATCATAGTTACCATGTTCTGACAAACATGGTGAAAATTCAGTTCGGACTGAACTTTTGGTCTGACTGAACAAGTTTGGTAAAATATTATTTCTTTAATTAAAAACAAATGTTTAAGACTAAAAAGATTCAACCCAAAACAAAAACAAGACAAGAAACACGAATACGTAAACACCTAAAGGGAAAAAGGCATCCACCGACTGTAAATGCAGCCTCACGTTTGAAACATTTGGCATTCATGTTGCATGTGGATTTTTCAACCTGCATTTTAGCTTGTAAATTGTGAGTTTTTGACTGTTCAAGCTCCATCATAGTTGTTCCACCTAATAGACATATGCTTTGACTTGCATTTAGGGCCTTTGTCTGTTCAATCTGTTGTCTGGATTGTTCAACTTCGACATGCAGCATTAAAAATTCCTAGCCCCTCAAACTTCCAAGCCCTAGCTCAATTTTTTTGCCGTTTCCCTTGCTCAAACATTGCAGTCACAACAATATATTATTAAAAAATATAAATATATATAAATACATAATACTCATTTTTAGTCCATAAAAGATAAAACACTTAAAATACTTTGTATTCATGAAAGTTCAAAACATTCAACTTGCTTCAATTTTCATATGTACATGATTATAATCTAGATTCTAGAATATATCATCTAGATTTTCCTCAAATTAACTCCATGAATGCCACTAGCAGCTCCACTCACAAACACTTGTTCCACTGTCCAACCCTTGTGAAGAACTCCCTAGATTTTCATCATCGATACCAAGTAGTGAAAGTTGGGCGAAAGTAGGAAGCATCAAAGCATCAAAAATATCCCAAAGTTAGGATCTCTAGTATAGTCTTCAATCTTGTGCGTTAGGAGGTGCAAATTGGAATGTACATATACCAAATCCTCAGCCTTCTTGATGCCAACTTGTTTCATTTAGTTGAGTGAATAAAGACATGTACTCCAATTTCACTTTGTTGAAGAATTACTAGCCACTTGTTACAAAAATGTATTACTAATGTATAGAAATGTATGTTTAATTTTAAATTTAATTGCAAAACATCAAAATTTCGGTTAAATTTTATACCTATGAGAGAAGTTTAATGGTAATAAGTCATAGGTACTTGGCATCATGGCCATGTACATACCACCACTTGATTGGAGTCATGTTGTACTTGTCACAAAGAGCCTCTATTTCTCCCATGCTACCTTCTGAAGATACAAACATCCCCATTTCATTATGGACACTAGCTACAGATGGATCAGGAAACAACCTCTTGAATGCTGCCCTAGTTCCATTTGCAACTTCTTGGTCATCATATGGTGGTTGCCTACCTTAGGTAACCCAACTATTTCATTGCTATAATATTTGGGATTTAAGACATAGGAAAGGAGATGCAATGGGGTGGTCATTTTATTCCACCTCCTCATGACCACACTCTTAACTTCATTATAGAAGTTTTCTTCAGGGTCTTGCTCTTTGTTTTGTATGATCTCTTATTTTTTCAAGCATGGAGTCAATTCCATCATAAATTTCTCCTATGCAAGCATTATCTATGTCTACATATTTAATCATAGAAAGAATAGACTTTGTGAAACTAAGCAAATACTCAACCTTGGCCCACCAATCATCATCAAGGATCAATGATTTTATCTTATGGGATCTTTCTGTGTTTGCTTGCCTCCACACGGTCCAAATGTTGTCAATCACCATATTGCTTAAGGCATGCTTTACCTTCACAAGTCGTCTCAAGATGAGCGTGTGAGAGACAAATCTGGTCTCAACAACTAAAAAAAATTAAAAGAATTTAATAAGTACAAATTTAAAATAAATTCAAATTATTGAAAGTTAAGATAACTTAGATTATATAAATTAGAAACTAATGAATTGTTCCCTTACCTTCAATAGCTCCAACCTCGAGAATCTCTTAAAAATGGCCCGAGATGTGATGATTTGTGACAAACATTTGAATTTTGTTTGCCTCCATGTAAATTTTCTCTATCCATGGGATTTTCCCAATCTTCTACAACATCAAATTGAGGGAGTGTATTGCACAAGGCATCCAAAATATGTGCTCATATCTCCTTCTACAATCAACCTTGTTGCCTTGCAATTTTTTGCATTGTCCATGATGACTTGGACAATGTTTTGGGGGCCCACCGACTCAATAGCCTCAATCAAAATGTTAGCAATGAACTATGCATCTTTCACTTCACCCTCACAATCAATGGCCTTTCAAGAACATTGCCCCTTTAGGGCTTATTGCAACAACGTTGATTAGGTCTGTTTGTTTTACCTTTCCATTTATTTTAAATAATGGACACTTCCAAATCCTTCAAGGAATCTCTAATTGGCTACAAGAAGTTTGTATATGCTCCACTTCTTTCGCCAAGAGGGATGTGCGAACCTTCTCATAGCTAGGGCCTTTATACCCTTGTGGCGCCTCATTAATGCCTTTCACCATTTGTTGCCAATATGGTGACCTCAACACATTGAAGGGCAGCCCACATGCATAAATGCATCGAGCCACCAATTCATTAACAATGTCCCTCTTCTCCATGTTGAATGCTTGTTCTAGGGTCCTTTTGTTCTCTTTTGTGAGGTGGCCTCTTCATCCAAGGGAGTTTCAAGTGGCATTAACAGAGTTTCAATTTGACTTTGAATGAAAGGATGATTTGAGTGTGTGGGTGGTTTTCTTAAACCCCTCCTTTGCAAAGGAACTGTTCTAGAGCAAGCTCTTGCAGATTGCAAGTTAGCTTCCTCTTGCTCTTTCAAGTATGCCAACATTTGTGCCTTTTCAACCTTGTCACACTTTCTAATCCCGTTCTTGTTAACCCAGTTAAATGGGCTTTTAATCGGTTAGTATGAGAACTTAAATGACATGTTGCAATGGTTGCATACCCAAGCATCGAATGCCACCACCAACAATGTTCTCCAACACTTCTACATGTCTCCATAGAGGAGAAGAAGGATCATGTTTCACATTCATGGGACCCAAAATGTTTTCCTTGGGCCTCCTCCCCACTTGCTTGCTTCCCCTTGCCCCCTTGCCCTCCACCTGAAGTTGAACTTGATGCCATTTATATTTTTTTAATCTCAAACCTACAATGAGAAAGATAAACTTAAAAAACAAAAAAAATTAACAAACATTGCATCCTTTTCTATTTTTGATCACCAAGTTTGCCATAAAGGTGCGAGCTGCATACACAAAGTTTTTTTTTTTTAAACATAGCTAAATAAAATCTAAAAACAACAAACATAACTAAACCCTAGGCATCCTTTTCTGCTTCTGATTACCAAGTTCGCCATAACGTTGCAATTTGAGAGCATACACAAAGTTTGGATTTTAATTTTTTTTAAACGATAAAATATACTCTAAAAACAACAAACATAACTAAACCCTAGGCATCATTCTCTGCTTTTGATCACCAAGTTCCCATAAAAGGTGCGAGGTGAGAGCATACATAGAGTTTAGATGTTTAAAACTTTAAAAACAACAAACCCATAACTAGTTTAAAATTTTAAACTCTAAAAATAAAATAAAAATACATACAAAACTAAAACTAAAAGAAATATTACATAGAATTTAAAAATAAATATTATGATCAATGATCATGAATGATGTGTGCATTACGCACACATCATTCATGATCATTGATCACATTAACAAATTTGTTAGAAAAATGGAAAAGAGGGTGAATGGAGAGAAAAACTTGATTTTTCTCCTTCAAGTTGTTCCTTCCTCGCTGCTCTTTGAAGATCCAAACTTCTTCCAAGTTTCTCTTGATTCTTCCTCATTCGATCTAACTTCCTCCTTCAAGCTTCTAACTTCTTCAACCTCCTAAATTTGCAAAAATTGAAAATCTGAAAGTGTGTTTTGAAATGGGGACTAAAAAGTTGCTTATAAAAATTTTGGATAGTGTCTTTAAGAGGTCGGGGTAAGTAGATTAATGTTAGGGTTTTGTTTTTTGTTCATGAGTGCTTTTTCTAATATTTGACGTTTAAAATCCGCAAAGTACCGCTAAAATGGCACAAAAACGTCCTAGGTATGAAAGAGATATACTTGGGTCACACCGGGATAGTGCCATGTTTTGGGGACGTACATGTCCTGCACAGACCCGTGCACGGACCGGGTATGTTTGTACGTGGGTACAAGCTTGTATTGTGTTCCTAGGTATCTAAGATATTTAATAATCGTTAATTTAAATTTTTAGGGATGAGTAGATATTACATAGTTGTAAATTTTAGTTTTACTTTGTAATTATTAGTTGCTAATTAATATTTAATAATCGTTAGTTTAAAATTTTAGGGATGAGTAGATATTTGATAGTTTTAACTTTTAGTTTTACATTTTAATGTTAGAATGTATAATTTATACTTTTTTGCTATAGTTTATAAGTATTATATTTGTAGTCATTTTAAATCTCTATAATTTAACATATTATAAATGATTATATATTTGTTATTTCTTGTAGTTTATGTGCAATTTATGGTAGATAGTATATTTATTTGTATGTGTAATTGTTTTTTCTTTACAAATATCATATATGTATAATATTTATTATTTATATATAATTTTTGAGATTTGTAAATTTTCTGAACCATTTTTTTGGCGCAAAATTACAAACTTCCAAACTAGTTTTCCTTCCGAACTACCCAAACTTTTCTAACATGGTAACTATGCAAAGAAAACATGCACAAAAACACAGTTTACATGACAATTATGAGGGTTGATGTCACAGTCAATGTGTTGACTTGACATTGACAGATTTGGTCCAATAGGTTCGATCCTCTTAAAAATTTTGAGGTCTCATGCGACAATTGTTGAGGTTTAGACAAACCTTGATAGTATGATTGCAAGTCGCATGCAACTATAAAGAGTCGGTACCTCTACAATTGTTATTCAGCAATTGTATTTTGAGATATTATATAAGGATTTCAAAACTTAATATTAGATAAAGATTTAACTGCATTTGGCATCAATTTAACACCCATTATAGGCATGGCGAAATCATCATGGTCCTATGTACTTGACTGACATCTAAGCATCCTTGTTGTCATTCATAAGTGTCATCTGGCCCTTTAGAGAATATGGTATCGTTGTCTTCCAACTTATCCCAAGTAAGTGTTTGGTGGTTCTAACTTGGGCTGGGTGGTGCTAATATCTTGGATTTAAATACACCTATTAGGCTATCCACTAATTCCTTGAATCAGGGAGGCATATGTAGCTGTCATGTCTTTTGTGAGAAGGGTAACAAATATTAGATTGCCTTTTAACTCCTTGATTTGACGGAATAATGGCCATGTGTCTGAATCCTTGATTTCCTGTCTTACTCATCATGGATGCCTTTGCCTAGTAGTTATTTAATAGTAAATACTAACCATCACCTTGTTCATTTAACTATTCTGATTGGTTCCTGACTAGAACAACCTCGCCATCAACAGTCAAATGTCCTTCATGGATATTTTCTAAAGGCATGGTCATGTCAATCACTTATTTTCCTTCTATAAGAACAGTTTGCATGGAGGTAGGCAACTAAGAACAGTAGTGGGATGTGCAATAGTGATAGAAACCAAGGAATTGTAATGTCCGGTGCCAAAGGAAGAAGTGAATAGATGAGGATGCAAAGCTCATAGGTACACAAGAAGAAGGTCCTGCTTGTGCCATTTAGAAGAACCTTCCAAATGCCTCCTTGTGCGATTATACTCTTTCCTTGAAAAATCCATTGCCTTCTCTGCATCTGATTTTTCTTATTTTTTTAATTTTGAGTTGTCCCAACTCCCCACATTTTTCTTCCTTTCTTGGTCTGTATCTCCCAATATTTTGCATTGTATCCCCATTGGCTGACAGTCACTAGCATAGATAGCGAAATATCTGTGAGAGGGTGTCCCCTCTCCTCTAGTGTCTGCCAGGGCACCAGGAATCTTATTCTAGTACCTGCCACAAGCCTCTCTTTGTTATGAATTTTGCATAGAAAAGATTTTACGAAATGCCTCAAATAGAAACTATTATGTTTACTCTTGAATACAGAGGTCATCTACTAACTTGCAGACATTTGCAATTTATGTCTGCATGTTTCCCATGACACACCTGCAAATCTTTACCTAAGTTCATAATCCAAGGATGAAAGAGTAGTATCTAAGAAGATATGTTGATGTCCACGAAAGCCCTAAATTGGTCAAAAGGGACTCAAGGTAGGACACATTGAACACTTAATTGAAGATTCTTGAAACACACATAGCATCACTGATGTACATGCATACTTTCTCCTTCAGATCTCTTTGGATCATACATGGTTGAATTACAAATACTAGAAAGAATTAAAGTATGATGATATCCTTCTCCTCAGGCTCTCCCTGGATCATACATGGTTGAATTATGCATACTAGAAAGACAGAAAGTATGATGATGTCCTTTACCAGCTTAAGTGCTCAATCTAATTGGATGTTAGAAAAAATATACATAAATCATCTTCAATTTCATCTAGGGTTAATACTGAGCGAAATGGCAATTGAAAGCTCTGATTCAGAACTCGGTGAGTAATTGCCAGTAGCCTGCAAAACGAGATCTCAACTCGAAACTTGTGAGCCAAGTTAGAACTTGAAACTCATGAGTTTCAGCCCCTCAAAACTCGCTGAAACTCGGCGTTACTCAATGAGTCAGGAAAAAAACTCGGCAAAATACGCTTAAGTCTGTTCTGCAAAAAGAACGTAATTTTGATTTCCAAACACTTTAAAAAGTAAAAATACAGAAAACAGCTAGAACAGTAACCCTGGATCAGCCAGAATTTACATAAAATAAACCTTTAAATATTTTGGTTTTCTTATACTTAAAGTTATATTTTATGTATATACTTCCAGGATGTTTGAGAGTGGTTTCAGACATCTAGGAGCTATAATGCAGATTCTAGGTTTTGGAGGGTCCTATTAGATTTCAAACTTAGCCAGATTTCAAGGTTTTAGGGTTTCAGACTTTTTCATATTTCAGGGTTTCAGGATTTCAGGGAGACATCATAGGAGGTATGAAGTTATCACAATGTCTCATCTTTTATGGACTAAATTTGAGTATTTTGCATTGGTTTTACATATATTTATATTTTTTAATTATACATCATGCAGATGTTTATGTGACATTTCCAAACCAAGGGTTTGAAAATCAGCGTTTCTACATTTTGAACCCATTTCCATTTCAGTGCAACGTAGCAAAACTCATATTTTGAAGTGCCCCTTAGGGGCTGAACGGGACGAATGGGGTTTTTTCCTCAAATCTGATCCAAATCAACAACCAAACCAGCAACACATCAAACTGAACATGGAAATAGATCAACCACAAATGATCTTCACACAAAGAAATGCCCTTCTCTAGGGCAGCGAACTGATATGAGACTTTGGGAGTCTCAAACCCTAGTCAAAACATCTCCAATCTTCATGAAATAAATACCAACATGCACGGCAATACTTGTAGATATTATTTATGCAATAAAACTGAATTTACAACCACTAGAATAGTTGGAAATGAATTAATTCGAACAACCCAGAATATTTACGGTAAAACACAGCTGAAACTTCTAAAATTCATAATTCCATGGAAAATAGGAATTAGAACACATGATAGCTCAAAATGATCATGAGAAGACAAGCTATTCAACAAAAGTAATCTCATAATTTTCCAACCACGAAATCATGCCCAAATATGCAACCAAAATCTGCAAGTGAGTAGATAAATATGAAACCCTACTCCAAAAATCACCAAATCAAGTCTCTATCTCCAAATACCGTGATACTAGGGAACGCTTAGGAGGGGCCCGTTTCATTACTTTTTAAAAAATAAAAAAACTTTGCATTAAATGCAGTTAAACCCTAATACAACTACCTAACTTGCTAAACACACTTCCTAAAAGCTATATAATGACCTCTTGGGTCCATTCTAAATCACACTCTCATTTTTCTCTTGCTAAATACAGTTTTCATTAAACTAGCATTTAGCATTGTGAAGAGCAAAGAGACATCAAGGAGCAGCTTGAAGGAAGAGTTTAGGACGTGTTGCTAAGAGCTAAAGGCTTCAAGGAGGAATTTCAATCAGATTTGGAAGGTGGGATTGACTTCAAGGAGGAAAAACCAGGTATTTTTCAAGTTTTTTTTTTTTTTTTTGCTAAAGAAAATGTTAATGTGATCAATGATCACGAATGATGTGTGCATTATGCACACATCATTCGTGATCATTGATCATGATGTCAATATGTAGGTTTAATTTAGTAATTTTAAAACTCTATGCTTAAAAAATAAAAAATGTAACATTTTCTTTGCATTTTAAAATAAAAAACATATATTCTTTTTTTAAATTATAAATATCATCCAAACTCTGTGTATGCTCTCACCTCGCACCTATACGGTGACCTTGGTGATCAAAAGCAGAATAGGATGTGTAGGGTTTTTAAATTTAATTCTTTTTTGCTTTTTTAAAAGTTTATTTTGTTTTTTTAAATTAAAAAATCCGAACTCTGTGTATGCTCTCACCTCGCACCTGAACGGTGACCTTGGTGATCAAAAGCAGAATAGGATGTGTAGGGTTTTTAAATTTAATTCTTTTTTTTTTTTTAAAAGTTTATTTTGTTTTTTTAAATTAAAAATCCTCTTTTCGTGTATGCTCTCACCTCGCACTTAACGGTGACCTTGGTGATCAAAAGCAGAATAGGATGTGTAGGGTTTTTAAATTTAATTCTTTTTTTTTTTTTAAAAAGTTTATTTTGTTTTTTAAATTAAAAAATCCGAACTCTGTGTATGCTCTCACCTCGCGCCTGAACGGTGAACTTGGTGATCAAAAGCAAAATAGGATATGTAGGGTGTGGTTCTATTTAATAATTTATTGTTATCTAAGTTTATGTTTTTATTTTTCAATGAAGGTTTGATTCAATGGCATCTAGTTCAGCTTCAATGGGAGGGCATGGGGAAGGGGAAGAAAGCCAAAGTGGGGGTGTGGATCCTAGAGCTCCTCTTTGGAGACATGTGCAAATTGTGGAGAACCTTGCTGGCGGTGGCTCTCGAGTTTGGGTATGCAATCATTGCAATATACAATACAAATCCTCTTATACCCGACTCAAAGCTCATTTAATGGGGAAATCAGGAACGGGGATTAGAAAATGTGGCAAGGTTGAACATAAACATATATTGGCATATATGAAAGAGCAAGAGGACGCTGATATGGAAGCTTCAAGAGCTAGATTTAAAACTGCTCCTTTGCAAAATAGGGGTTCACAAAAACCACCCAACCCATCAAACCATCCTTTTATCCAAGTTGCAGTTGAAACTCCAACAGAGGGAGAGTGTTTGTCACGAAAGAGAATTTCCAAAGGCCCATTAGAGCAAGCATTTGCAAATGAGAAAAGGGATGTTGCTGATGAGTTGGTTGCTCGATGCATTTATGCATGTGGGTTGCCCTTCAATGTGTCAGCGCGCTCACCTTATCGGGCAACAAATGGTGAGAGGTATTAATGATGCACCGAAAGGGTATAAAAGCCCTAGTTATGAGAAGGTCGAACCACATTGTTGGCAAGAAAGAAGTGGCCCATGTACATACTTCTTCGCAGCCAATTAGGGATTCATGGAAGGACTCAGGGGTATCTATCATTTCGTATGGATGGAAAGATGCCCAAATAGACCCCTAATCAACATTGTTGCAGCAGTGCCCTAAAGGGGCAATGTTCTTAAGGGTCATTGATTGTGAGGGTGAAGTGAAAGATGCTCAATTTATCGCTAATATTTTGATTGAGGCTATTGAGTCAAGGCCCTACAAGCGTTGTCCAAGTCATCACTGACAATGCCAAAATTGAGAGCAAAGGGATGATTGTCGAGGGGAGATATGAGCACATTTTTTTGACACCTCAGGCAAGACACTCCTTGAATTTGATGTCAGCAGAAGATTGGAAAAATACCATGGATTGAGGAAGTTTATACAGAGGCAAATGAGATCCAAATGTTTATCACAAATCATCATATGTCCCAGCTATCTTTAGAGGTTCTCGACATTGAGTTGCTGAAGGTAACCAAACAATTTCCTAGTTTCTAATTTTTATTTGCTAACTTTTTATGAAATATCAAATTATCAATTGAATTCCTTTTAAATTTAATTTTATATTTTATTAACTTGCTTTAATTTATTTTAATAGGTTGCTGAAACAAGATTTGCCTCTCACACGCTCGTCTTGAGACGACTTGTGAAGGTAAAGCAAGCCTTAAGGCTTATGGTGATTGATGATGTTTGGTCCGTGTGGAGGCAATCAAACACAGAAAGAGCCATCAAAGTAAAATCAATGATACTTGATGATATTTGGTGGGCAAAGGTTGCATACTTGCTTAGTTTTACTGAGCCTATTTTATCTATGATTAGATATGCAGACACAGATAATGCTTGCATAGGGGAGATCTATGATGGCATCGACTTATGCTTGAAAAAATTAGAGACATCATACAACAAAAAGAGCAGATCCTCAAGAAAAATTCTACAAAAGAAGTTAAGAACGTGATCATGAGAAGGTGGAATAAAATGACCACCCCATCGCATCTCCTAGCCTATGCCCCGAATCCCAAATTTTATAAAGAGTGAAATACTTGCACTACCTGGTAGGCAAAAACCATATGATGACCATGAAGTTGCAAGTGGAGCTAAGGCAGCATTCCGGAGGCTTTTTCCTGATCCAGATGTAACTAGTACGGTCCGCTATGAAATGACGCTCTTTGTCTCTTCATCTAATAGTAGCATGGGTGAAATAGATGCAGCACTTGACAGGTACAAGATGACCCCATGCATGTGGTGGTGTGCACATGGCCATGATGCCAAGTGGTTGCGATCTGTTGCCATTAAAATCCTTTCACAGGTATCAAATATTAAAATGAAATCAAAAGTTTGTTTATTAATTAAAAATGTATGTTCTTACTTTTAGTAAATTAATATTATAGTATTACTAATTGAAAATTTCTAACTTCTTTTTTGTAACAGGTGGCTAGCAATTCTCGAAGAATGGAATCGAGTACATATTCCTTCATCCACTCACCAAACGGAACAAGTTAAGATCCAAGAAGGCCGAGGATTTAGTGTATGTGCATTCCAATTTGCGCATTCTATCACACAAGAGTGAAGCCTATGTTAGAGGTCCCAACAAACTTTGGGATATTGATCCTGAGACTAGCGACTTTGATGCTTCTGCTGCAACTCTTAGCCAACTTTCACTTCTTGGTATCGATGAAGAAGAATCGGGATCTTTTTGCAAGGAGGGAGAGGAGCTAGTGGGAGTGGAGATGTCGGTGCTAGTAGTGGGAGTGGAGAATGTCGGTGCATGGGTGTTCATGGAGATGATTATGAGGAAATCTAGATGATATATTCTAGAATCTAGATTATTATTATGTATATGTGAATCATTGAAATTGTAACCATGTTGAATGATGACTCTTTAGAACTTAGAAGTTCAAATTTCAATGAATTCAAAATATTTTGAGTGCTTTATCAATTATCTCTTATGGTCTACAATTATAAAATGAGTACTATGCATATATATATATATATTTTATTTTTTAATAATATATTGTACGGACGTTTCCGTCGACGTTTCGTATCCAAGGTTTTTTGAAAATAACCGCTTCGCATTTCGCACTACTTCCGCTTCCGCTTTCCGTTTCCTAAATATAATGGTAAATCTGAATATGATCTCTATGACACCAAATCAGTCCCTTAAACAACTCGCCTAGGGCTAGGAAGAACAGTGAATGCACTAGTAGTGCCAAATCAGCTCACATGAGACTCCTAGATGAAGCCTCCAATGGATCCCATGAGGGTTTTCGCCTCTTAGGAGAGATTGCCACACCTTTGGGGTTTCATCCAAGGTGGAGAAGGAAGATGCACACCGTGCACAATCCAAGAAGAATAAAAACATCCAATATGCTCCTCCAAGTGTAGTGAACTCCTCTTTATAGCCTCCCAATGCTAAATTAGAAGCTTCCAAGAGTACCGACCCATAATGGAAGAATAGAATGCTCCACATGCAAGACCGACCTCTCCCCAATGAGAAATTAGAACATCCATGACCAACCTCCAAGTATACAAAAGTATTTAAAAATACTTTTTGTACAAGTATGAGGCTCTAAGAATGATGTCCTCCCAAAGGGGACATTACATATTTTCTCTCGCCTCTCTCTTAGGTCAATTTAGGGTAAAAAAAATTAATGGAAAATATACTAAGAGTGTTCTCTACATTCATTTATCATGTCATTTAAGAGTGTTTATATGTTATTCAAGCTTATTTTATGAATTTATAATTTTTTTGTAAGTAGCCATAAAGTCAGTGAGAGTCCCGAGACCATTCACAAAGGCAAAATGTGTTGACAATCCTCCTCTCTCTTTTGCCCCATTTCCGATGAGCCTTTAAAATGGGGTAAGACCCTAACTAAGTATACAATGACCACGGGATATGCCTCCTTGATGATAGATAATCTGCATCCTTTGTAGTTTCTCTTTAAGCACTTATGGCAGCCGGGTATGTGGCCTAAAGTAAGTTTTTTTGTTTGGCTTCTTATTCAAAGAAGAGTCTTAACAGGGGATCAACTTATGAAGAAAGGCTATAATGGCCCCTTCAGATGTGCTTTGTGCTTAGAAGATGAAGAATCTTCTACTCATCTTTTCTTTCTCTGCCCTTGGGTTATTCCAATTTGGAAACATCTTGCTAGCTTGTTTAAATTACACTGGAATAATTTTGTTTCCCTTGAACAACTTTTCAAAGATTGGCAAAGACTTCTCCCTAAGGGACAAAATCTTCTCCCGGTGCTATGGAGTGGTACATCTCTTCTCCTATGGAATATTTGGAAAGAAAGAAATAGTAGAATATTCCAGCAAATCAGCAAGGATGGACATTATGTCTAGGAAAAAACTAAAATCAATATAGTTGAGAGTCTCAAACACAAAATATCTTTGCCTCATACTCTTTCTACGGAATGGGAGCATATATACAATCAGTTATCTCTTGATCCTAGGGATGTTTCTATGCCCCATTTTCATATTAAGAAGAAAATTGTAAGAGAAAGTCAATCCAAAGCCCCTTCTTTGGGCTTTGGAAAACTGAATACAGATGGGGCTTCCAGAGGAAATCCAGGAAGAGTAGCTATGACAGGAATTGGTAGGAACAAGGAAGGTGATGTGCAGTTCATGTTTGCTATGAATCTGGGTATTACTACCAACAATTATGCGGAGGTGAAAGCGGTTTATAAGGGCATGCAAGAGGCTTTAAAAGTTGGATGGCAGAAAATTCTAATTGAAGTGGACTCACAAATCATTATGAAGCTATTGTCTGAAAATAATAGTGGTTCTCCCAGCTGGCGAATTGCTAAGGAAGTTTGGAAGATAAAAACATTACAAGAGAAATTTCAAGAAGTTCAGTTCAGTCACGTCCCACGTGAAAGAAATAAAGTTGTTGATGGCTTGGCTAATTGGGCCCTGGATAATAGGGATCTTCTATGCTATGGATTGCCTCCTTCATGGTGGTCCAATAAGCTCCAAGAAGACATCAAATATATTCTTAACCTTGATACCTCCTTATGATTATCTCTTTGGCTTTAATTCTGTATAATGCTCAAGCTTGGACTCTTAGTTTTCAGGCTTGGCATGGCCAAATATGTATTTATTGATTTCCATCTAATATAAAGTTTGCTGTTTTTTTTTTAACATATTGTGCTGCCGAGGAATTGCCGAGTACGAGCTTTTGAACTATGATTGAAAGTATTCTAATATACCGAAGTGAGATAAATGTGACTTGACCATAGGACTAGATATCCTACAATTTTTTTGTCAAGGTGTCATTTGAAGACACAAGGCTCTTTAATGAAGGTAATGCAATGAAATTCAGGAAGTGGTTGTGAGTTATTTAGTGCTTATGATACACTTAAAAGATACGATTATAGAGGATAACAACTATACGGTTCAGACAGAGTATAACAATTATAGATTGCTTACAGAGTATAATGATTATAGGCTTCAGATAAGCCTAGAAGATTGTTTTGTAGGGTATGACTAGTATTTGTTTTAGTTAAGCTTTGAAGATGACCTGTTTTTGGTACAGAATCCAGATAGATTGTTATAATTTATTGTAACATAGATACTCATATTGCCTAAGCTGCTACCTCAATGCCTTGCAACATGCCATTGCTTAATGCCCGTGTTTGAGTACGGGAGTCCCATTTTCTAGACAACACACTTCAACATTTTGTAGTGGAGTTTATAGCTGTTTTGCATGCAGAGATGACCTCAAACATCAGTTTATATCTATATATATATATATATATATATATATATATATATATAGTTCTCTTTCTATGGTTCCCAAGAATCTGTAGTTCAGACTAGATTGGAGATGCTTTATACACTCCTTTTCTTTATTATAACCTTTTAGTGTAATTTCCCTTATTATGTTACTGGATGATCTTCATATCATTTCCTCCTCCTATTCTTATTATTGGTCAAAATTGCTTTTGACTCACTTGGTGGCTTTTAATCTTGGACATAGAAGCATATGCGCGTGCGCACACACACACACCTACACAGTCACACACACACATAGACACACACACACACACACACACACACATATGTATAAACTTGGTAGGTAATGTATTTACATCATTTCCAATGCACACAGCATGATTGGACCAGTTATACTTTGTTGCCATTTTATCTTTGGTTCTAGATTTTGTGCATCTTGTTATTAATGGAAGATTCATTTGATCTGAGTACATATTTTCTTTTTTGCGTAGCCTCTTGATGATGATAGTCTTTATGAACTAGAGGAAATGGAGAAAGAGCTTGACGTGGATGAGATCCTCAACTACAGGTTGATTGCAGAAAGTCGCTTGCAGATAAAGGTAGATATTCTGTCGAATTTTACTGTTATGGAATTCCATCTCTTGATCTGTTCTCTTTCTTAGTGCCACCAATGAATAAGTCAATGCAGGATTGTTCGATACAAATGTCCTGTCCCATATTTTCTCAGAAATTGCACCACGTGGTCATCAGAATCAAATACATACCCTGGCTTCTGAAATCTGTTTTTGTCATTCTCCAATATGTGTTTGCTTTGAACCACTAGTATATAATGGACTTAACATCATTACTTATATTTTTGCTTTCCTCCAGAGCTCTCTCTCTACCTTAATAGAATCCCTTACTTTGTGTCAACACTTTCTCCTTACATTTATTGTTTTCCTCTTTGAAACCAAACTAAAGTAGATTTACAAACTGCAGTGTGATTCACGTATATGCTACAAATGTAGGATAGTTAAAACAAAGTGAAAAATGGTGTACTTGTTTCTAACATTGCTTTGAATTTATTTTCTTCATTGCCCTAGCTCTTTCTTTAATTTGTATTTTCTTTCTTGACCATAGCTCTTTCTTTAATTTCTCAACTTAATGGTAAATCTTGTTTTACTCAAAAGAGTTATGATCTATTTGTTTTTCTTGAAGGTATGTAATTTATGTCATGTGCTTCTGTTTTCCTGTTAAGCTAAGATTACATTACGAGAGAAAATTGAAAAATCCTTGTGAGAACTATCCTGTGGATCTGTGCCGTGGTTGGGCTTCCAAAATTATTGATGCTAACTCTTATTCTTGACCACCAGTAACCCTTTTTCTTTCATCTCCTATTTCGTCTAACTTGTCCATTCTATGAATTTGACACAAGGAGTATATATTTTCATGAACTTGAGTGAAAATACTCTATTTGCTGTATTACTCTCCACCTTCTGGATTTTCTTTTGTTTCTTTAAGGTCTACGAGCTTTTGATCTGAAATAACTACTCCCTGACATGATAGAGTGAAGAGTATATGAATAGATCTATTTGTTTTGTAATTGAGAACCTTTTCTGAATTCCCAAAGTGGAATTACTTCGACCCATTGATATCACCATAAATAACCTACATTGAACCCAACCCAAAAACATATTTTACCTAAAATAATATTTTGAAAATAGTCAAAAAGACTCAAAAAATATTACAAAAATTCCTAAACCCTAAAAGACACTCCCAAACTCATTTTAAAGAACAGCACATTTACCACACATTGCATACTTAGCTCTAGTTGCACATTTGCTTTCTTATCTTAAGATTTTCAGTTGCTTAGGGCTGAAACTCCATTCTTCTGCTAATATAATGAATATGCTGATTTTCTTGATTTTTGTGTGCACATTGTAACAGTTGTGCAATGTATTTGTTCTATGTTCGACGAATGAATATCGTGACATTTGGTATTGAATTATCAATATTTTTATGGTTATTTAGCTTATTTTGTTTACCCTATGCATATTATATGGTTAATTTTGGTTATTTGGCTACATTTTTAAAATTTAGATATATTTTGTACGGCTGTACCCAAGCCCCACAAAAGAAGTTCCATACCGGCGTACTAGGCCCCCGCATTCGGACCTGCTACCTAGGTGTAAAGAATAGCTCTGGTGTATTCTTTGGCGGTTATCCTTCACACATTGTAGATTCTTGCTGAAGCTCTAGGTTCTTGTGGCTTCGTATGAAGCATATCAGAAATATAACAATATAACTATGCAACAATGGCTTCTGAGCTTTTTTAATGTCACCCAGGTTTGTTAAATATATGTTGAATGTGCATTCTGGTATAGTTGTGAATGCACATGTAACACAGAAAAATAAAAGGAGCACAATGTGCCACAAACTATAACATTAAGAGAATAAACTGCAGGAATTGAATTGGAAAATTGAAAGGCCAACTATAAAATCAAATGGCAACTACCTTTCTGTCTAACAGAGAAAATGATGGTACATTTGTGTTTGCAAGTAGAGCTCTTCATGTCATCAACCCTTTTTGGTGTCATCCAGGGCAGTAAATAGATATCTTCACTGGACACAAATTGTTAAGACAAGGTGTACCTGTATATTGAGTGGTAATAAATCAGATTTACAAACTTTCCAGAAAGAATAACCTCCAATTCTCTCATTAAGCATACTGGTTTTATGTATTGAGGGAGAAGAATTTTGACTGCACGACTAGTTAAAACCTTTAAGTTGATTTCTTACTTATGTACTATTAGATTATATTGACATGTCCATAATTGATCAATAGTAAAATACTCCTTGCAAATAAAAGAAAGACAAAGCAGTTGTTTGGTGGCGTTGAAAGACATCTAAAGAAGAATAATCAAATATATTAGAATAGTATGATCGAACAACTTGGCTGAACAGGTGGAACATATTGTCTTTTTATACACCTATTAATATATGACAAAAGGGTAGGCTGATGTTTAGTAAGGCACTAACCCCATTACATTATAATTATGCATGGAAGGTACACACTACACCATGGAAAGTACATATCACAAGTTACATAACCTCATGATTTAACAAACCCATTGGAACACCACAAGTATCCGTGAATCAAAGGGAACTGTAAAGATGGGTTTTACATTGTAACATGCCCCTAAAATACAAATTAGATGGTCGATAAAATGTGGCATCAACATGCCGATTTTTTTAGGAACGAAGAGACGCTGTGACATCCCCCTTAATGACATCTTTGACTGATGCATGCATCTTCCACAATTTGGTGTGCTCCGTATGAGTCGTCACACAAATATGAACTCTAGCAGCTGTTGTATTTTCTCCAAATATGTGAGCTATTATAAAGTATTAAAGAGTGATGGTTTGACTAATCCGGGCTCTGATTATAAGGATCTTCTCGTGCTATGGCTTGCCTCCTACATGGTCGTCTAACCAGCTTACAAGAAGACATCAAATATATTCTCAATCTTGATTTTCCTATATGATGATTGCCAACGCTTTACTTTTGTATAATGCTACCGCTTGACTAATAGTTTTCGTGCTTGGCATAGCTGGCATAGCCAAATATGTAAATTTGTTTATCATTTAATATAATTTTTGGTTATTTAAAAAAAAACTAATTTTTAGGAAGATCATCAATCCGTAAACTTGTTAAGTCTCTTGCTTTATCGAGAAAGGTAGTTGTAACTACCAAAACTTATTGTTGATACCTTTCAAAACAAACATGTTTGGCCAAAATCGTAATGTTCCCTTTTCAAAATTAATTCTAGAAAAGACTCTTAATATATTTGTATTTTCCCGTGGGCTAATGGGGTGGAAAATAAGGGGAAAATAAATTAATAATTAACTTAAGTGCTAAAATAATTATTATCCATAGTTGCAGGGGGACGCGTCCCCCACCTATTGGGACGCGTACACGGTACGGGTACACGTACTGGGTACGTCTCCCGTACGCGGGAACCTTTGTTAACGTCCCTCCCGTCTCCTCCCGTCTCCCCACACAGATTTTGAAGATAAAAAATTACAGCGCATTAGTGTGTTTATTACTGCCTGCAGAATTAGTGTGTTTATTACTGCCTGCAGAATTCTTGGAGTCCAGCATTGAGAACATGTCAGTAGGACTCTTTACAGTTAACAACAATGAGAACCTGCATCTTAATACAATTAACAATAAAAATGAGCTTGAAACAAATTTTGAGATCATAGTCTGTAATGTCCCCTTTCCCTCGCCACAGGCCTAAAGGCCAGTACGGGTCCTAACCTTGGACATGTCCAAGGGGTTACAAACGCTGTGAGCTATTGGGTATGAATATCTAGTCCAATTATAATTTTTAGTTGACAGGAATATAAAGTGCTTTCGAAGGGACTAGATGTTATGTTTTATCGTTGGAAGGGGCCACTTAACTCCTAGTGTTCTAATTTTGCGTTGGGGGTCACCTTTTGGACCATGGCGACTTGAAAAGGAAAAAGTAACTTTAAGTTACTTTATTAATTTGGTCTTCCCTAGGGGAAAATGCGACTTGGGATTTTTAGGGTTCCTTGGCCTGGGAAAAGTTATATAAAGAGTGGAGGGGTGAATAGATGGTCATTCATGCTACACTTATATTTCTTTTCATGTCCAAATGTTGTTTGCAAATATCCAGCTTGTAGAGTAAGATCCCACGGAAACCCTAACTTCGGTGGTGAGAGATCCACTCCTAGCTAGTAGGGCACTCTTTGGTGGTGAGAGATCCAACCTAGTTTGTCATATTTGGACTTGAAATCGTGGCTATCATTTAAAGATATTTCTAGAGGGTTTCAATGAAGGGTTTTGGAGGATTTTGGGGGTTTTTGAGGAGAGATTTAAGGGTTTTTCAGGGAAGATCTTCGGAAACCTCTTTGGCAAGGTCTAGCATCAGTTTGAAGGCATTTGCAAGGGTTTCCAGCCATCTCCTAGGTGGGGCAACTTGTTTTGGAGATTGCAGACCTGTTTTGAAGGGTTTCCACTTCCTCAAATTCTGATTTGAAGGTTGGGATATCATCTCCTATAATTATAGATAATATTTCCAAGGTTTCATAATTTTTGCATTTATATTCTAGAAGATATTAATTTTAGAAGTTTTTAGTCGTTTAGGTACGCTGTAATTTTCTGGCAGCATTCTCGTTATTCGAAAATTCCAAAAACAGTTCTATAATATCTCGTTATTGTATTAGCAAGCTTCATTTAAAATGTCAAGAGATTTGAGCAAGTATTTTCAAAGTTATCCATTATTTTCTATTTGCTGCCCTAGATTTAATTTTCTGCAAAAATCAGATTTCTATTTGGCTGCAATTTGTCTCGTAATTTGCATATTTTAAAGTGATGTTCTATAAGGGATATTGCAAAGTGGTATCGAGCAGCTTGTTTCTCCACTGTTGGGGTTGAAAGATGGGAGACAAAGACAAGAAGATATGGGTGTGGATCTAATGAAATAAGTAATTCACCAACATGGTAAAACAACAGAAACCACTAATCTTTATTTGAGCCAACTCACGGAAAGATTAGCCCCAAAGCAGATAGACAAAGGAAGCTAGCAATATGGGACATCATGGTAATAGAGGTGAGAGTTCAGATAGGGGTCCCCACATGCTTCTACTGCACCTTTGGGACTCCACGAGCCTTCTTTTTGAAGGATCCGTGAAGTTTCACGCATACGACACCCTTGAGACATCAGGATGAGGAATCTTGTTGGGAGAGGTACCGGACATCGAGTGAGGGTTTCCGGGGTAACATGCCATTTCGGAGTATTGTAAAATGAAGATTGGTAGCAGCCCGGAGAGATCACCGCATTACACGGGTACCTAAGTTTCGAGGAGATTGGGACAAATCTCTATTCCACACTTCAATAGTTCTAAGAAGTGTACCACATGCTTGGTTCAAAAGTTTAAGACTTACTTCGACTTGAATCCCATGCGTGAAGAGGATGCAATTAAGTTTGCTATCCTACACCTCGAGGGAGATGCTCATGACCGGTGCATCATGGGTCGATCACACAGTGGACACATGCATATCACTTACTTATGCAGATTTTTCACAGAGATTAATGAGCAGATTCGACAGAGGGACCCAGATAGCACTTCGAGAGTTGACTCACTTGAGGCGATGGGTTCTCTGACTAGTACATTCATGGATTTTCAGAGGTTATCAGTTATGGTATCTGATGTTTCAGAGATGAGGTTGACTTCACTCTTCATGGCAAGGTTGACTGACGCTTTAGCAAGATTTGTGAAGGCATTTGAGCCTTCTTCCTTACATGAGGCTATTAGGAGAGCACGTGATTTGGAGTTGTCCACTCCAAAATCGAGGTTTCCACCTCGAATTCAGCCTAAGGTATTTCCTTCGAGAGCTGATGGTTCACAGCCGAAGGGGCCCCCACCTAGGCAGGATGCAGCAAGGAGACCATTTGTATCAAGAGAGGACAGAGATGAGTTGAGGCGAAAGAAACTATGTTTCGATTGCCGCACACCATGGGTTCCGGACATGATCAGAGAGGGAAAGGGAAGGCCCAATTTATAGAGGTCTTCAAGAGAGTGAGAGCGAGGATGAGCGGGATGCTTAGGAGTCGAAGGATGGAGATGGAGAGACATCGATAGTGCAGGGGTTTAACAGAGGAGGAGACTTTTCCCCATGAGACTATTGCCACTTTGTCTAGTACCCCGAGGTACAAGGCATTCAGAGTCAGGGGAGTATTACAAGGTCAGAGAGTAGTAGTACTCATTGATAGTGGGGCAAACCACAACTTCATTGATGCATCTTTAGTAGAGAAGCGGGGATTACAGGCAGAAGACTTTGAGGGCTTCAATGTAGTGGTAGCCAATGGTGAGTCCATGAGATGCATGCAATGAGTTCCGCAATTGAGTATCACCATGGGTAACCATACGGTTACCGATGACTTCTATGTGGTTGGTATTGGAGAGACCAACCTTGTGCTTGGTGTACAGTGGCTCCATTCTCTTGGAGAGTTTCGGACTAACTTTCAGACGATGGAACTCAAGTTCAAGTCCGATGGGAAGAATGTAACCTCGAGGGGTTTATCTTCGATGTACCTGTGGTTGTTTCAAAGAAGAGGATCGAGAGGATTCACAGGCACAATGGGGTTGATTGGGCAGTACAGTGCTTGGTTTGTTCCAAGAAATCAGAGGATGGACAACTAGAGTATCATGTGGATATACAGGGGCTATTAGATAGGCATAGTGCAGTTTTTAGTGACATACCTCCATATAGGGGATTTGAGCACGTGATTGAGCTTGAGGACACTAGACCAGTAGTTACTACTCCTTACCATCACCCCAAATGGTTTAAGGATGAGATTGAGAGGACTATCCATGAGCTTATTGACATGGGACACATTAGGCCGAGTTCCAGTCCTTTTGCTTCTTCGGTGGTATTGGTGAAGAAGAAGGATGGGACCATGCGGATGTGCATCGACTACCGAGCATTGAACAAGAAGACAATCAAGAACAAATATCCAGTGCCACGTATTGATGAGTTGTTAGATGAGCTACAGGGGGCAATCTATTTTTCTAAAATAGATTTTTCGATATCACCGTGATCAAGGTTAGACAACAAGATGTGCATAAGACCGCTTTCAGATGCCATTATGGACATTTTGAGTTTCTAGTGATGCCATTCGGACTGTCTAATGCACCAGCTACATTCCAGTCTTGCATGAACCACGTGTTCAACCGCCACTTGCGGAAGTTTGTATTGGTTTTCTTTGATGATATATTGGTCTACAACAGGACTTGGGAGGGCCATATCCGCCACCTTGATGAGATATTGGGGATATTAGAAGCTAATTTGCTATATGCAAAAGCTTCTAAATGTGAGTTTGGCATGACAGAGTTGCTATATTTGGGATATGTGATTGGTGGAGGGGGAGTAAAGGTGGACAGAGAGAAAATACAGGCAATTTTGGATTGGCCGCCACCCAGGACATTGACACATCTGAGGGGATTCTTGGGACTGTGCACCTATTACAGGAGGTTCGTGAAGAACTTCTCACGATTGACTGCCCCATTGACAGATTTGACAAAGAAGGGAGCTTTCGCTTGGTCAGAAGCAGCACAACAAATTTTTGATCATCTCAAGGGGGTGATGAGTTCATGTCCCGTCCTCGCATTACCAGATTTTTCTCGCCATTTGTTCTAGAGTGTGATGCATCAGGTGAGGGGGTTGGATCGGTGCTTAAATCCCCTATTTGAGGTACACTGGAGGTATGTCACTAAAAATGCACCATGCCTATCCAATAGCCCATGTATATCCACATGATACTCTAGTCAGTCCATCCTCCGATTTCTTGGTACAAACCAAGCACCGTATCGCCCAATCAACCCCATTGTGCTGTGAATCCTCTCGATCCTCTTTCTTTGAAACAACCCCGGGTGCATCCAAGATAAACCCCTAAAGGTTACATTCTTGCACTCGGACTTGAACTTGAGTTCCATCTTCGAAAGTTAGTCCGAAACTCTCCAAGAGAATGGAGCCACTGTACACCGAGCACAAGGTTGGTCTCTCCAGTACCAACCACATAGAAGTCATCGGTAACCATATGGTTACCCATGGTGATACTCAATTGTGGAACTCGTTGCATGCATCTCATGGACTCACCATTGGCTACCACTACATTGAAGCCCTCAAAGTCTTCTCGCTTGTAATCCCCGCTTCTCTACCAAAGATGCATCAATGAAGTTGTGGGTTGCCCCACTATCAATGAGTACTACTACTCTCTGACCCTGTAATACTCCCCTGACTCTGAATGCCTTGTACCTCGGGGTACTAGACAAAGTGGCAATAGTCTCATGGGGAAAAGTCTCCTCCTCCTGTTCAACCCCTGCACTATCCAATGTCTCTCCATCTCCATCCTCCAACTCCTGAGCATCCCGCTCCTCCTCGCTCTCACTCTCCTCGAAGACCTCTATGAATTGGGCCTTCCCTTTCCCTCTACAATCATGTCCTGGAACCCATGGTGTGCGGCAATCGAAACATAGTTTCTTTCGCCTCAACTCATCTCTGTCCTCTCTTGAGACAAATGGTCTCCTTGCTGCATCTTGCCTAGGTGGGGCCCCTTCGGCTGTGAACCATCAACTCTCGAAGGAAATACCTTAGGCTGAATTCGAGGTGGAAACCTCGATTTTGGAGTGGACAACTCCAAATCACGTGCTCTCCTAATAGCCTCATGTAAGGAAGAAGGCTCAAATGCCTTCACAAATCTTGCTAAAGCGTCAGTCAACCTTGCCATGAAGAGTGAAGTCAACCTCATCTCTGAAACATCAGATACCATAACTGATAACCTCTGAAAATCCGCAGTGTACTTGGTCTAGAGAACTTGTCTGCCTCAAGTGAGTCAACTCTCTGAAGTGCCTATCTGGGTCCCTCCTGTCGAATCTGCTCATTAACCTCTGTGAAAAATCTGCATAAGTAGTGATATGCATGTGTCCCTGTGTGATCAACCCATGATGCCACCAATCATGAGCATCTCCCTCGAGGTGTAGGATAGCAAACTTAATTGCATCCTCTTCACGCATGGGATTCAAGTCGAAGTAAGTCTTCAACTTTTGAATCCAAGACTGTGCGGTACACTTCTTAGAACCATTGAAGTGTGGAATAGAGATTTGTCCCAATCTCCTCTGAAACTTAGGTACCTGTGTCTGGTGATCTCTCCTGGGCCTGCTACCAATCTTCATTTTACAATACTCCTGAAATGGCATGTTATCCCGGAAACCCTCACTCAATGTCTGGTACCTCTCCCAACAAGATTCCTCATCCACAATGTCTCATGGGCTGTCGTGTCTGTGAAACTTCTCGGATCCTTCAAAAAAGAAGGCTCGTGGAGTCCCAAAGGTCTGGTAGAAGCATGAGGGGACCCCTATCCTGAACTCTCACCTCTATTACCATGTTGTCCCATATTGCTAGCTTCCCCTTTGTCTATCCTGCCCTGGGCTAATCTTTCCGTGAGCTGGCTCAAATAAAGATTAGTGGTTTCCTGTTGTTTTACCATGTTGGTGAATAACTGTTTCATTAGATCCACACCCATATCTTCACTGTCTTTGTCTCCCATCTTTCAACCCCAACAGGCTGGAGAAACAACTGCTCTGATACCACTGCAATATCCCTTATAGGATATCACTTTAAAATATGCAAAATACAGACAAATTGCAGCCAAATAGAAATCTGATTTTTTGCAGAAAATTAAATCTAGGGCAGCAAATAGAAAATAATGGATAACTTTGAAAATACTTGCTCAAATCTCTTGACATTTTAAATGAAGCTTGCTAATACAATAACAGATATTATAGAACTGTTTTTGGAATTTTTCGAATAACAGAATGCTGCCAGAAAATTACAGCGTGCCCTAAACAGCTGAAAAAAAATTAATATCTTCCAGAATATAGATGCAAAAATTATGAAACCTTGGAATATTATCTATAATTATAGGAGATGATATCCCAACTTTCAAATCAGAATTTGAGGAAGTGGAAACCCTTCAAAACAGGTCTGCAATCTCCAAAACAAGTTGCCCCACCTAGGAGATGGCTGGAAACCCTTGCAAATGCCTTCAAATTGATGCTAGACCTCACAAAGAGGTTTCCGTAGATCTGCCCTGAAAACCCCGAAATCTCTACTAGAAAATACCCAAAATCCTTCAAAACCCTTCACTGAAACCCTCTGGAAATATCTCTAAAGGACAGCCCTAATTTCAGCTCCAAAAATGACAAACTAGGGTGGATCTCTCACCACCGAAGAGTGCCCTACTAGCTAGGAGTGGATCTCTCACCACCGAAGCTAGGGTTCCCGTGGGATCTTACTCCACAAGCTGGATATTTGCAAACAACAGTTGCACATGAAAGGAAATATAAGTGTATGCATGAATGACCATCTATTCACCCCTCCACTCTTTATATAATTTTTCCCATGCCAAGGAACCCTAAAAAGCCCAAGTCGCATTTTCCCCTAGAAAGACCAAATTAATAAAGTAACTTAAAGTTACTTTTTCCTTTTCAAGTCGCCATGGTCCAAAAGGTGACCCCCAACGCAAAATTAGAACACTAGGAGTTAAGTGCTCCTTCCATGATAAGACGTAACATTTAGTCCCTTCAAAGCACTTTATATTCCTGTCAACGGAAAATTATAACAACTGGACTAGATATTCATACCCAATAGCTTATAAATGCCGTAACCCCTTGGGCATGACTAGGTTAGGACTCGTGATCGCCCTCGTGCCCGTGGCGAGGGAAAGGGACATTACATATCGACCTATTTTTGTTCCTTGTTAACATTAACATAATCACACACTATCTCACACTCTCTCACATGCACGTGCGTGCGCGTGCACACACACACGCAATGCCGATATGAGATCAATGGGAGTCTTTGCAAAGTATTATGATGAGTGGAAAGTGTGCACTGCTTACAATATGCTAGCTATTAGGGGTGTAGGTTGTGTATGCATTGAGGGTTGTTTATTGTGAAACCGCACTACCAAACAATATCAATTTCGAATAGTAAATGCATACCACATTACGCATTTGAGAATATCATAATAGTCAATGCTTTATTCATAGATAGGCTCAATACAAGTTGTTCGGTCATGACAGTAGGACTTGGAAATCGGCACCCCGATCTTTCCCCCTATGCTTGAACATTCTATCTATAGGATAAGAAGACCCAATGGTTCTTGGTTAAATACAACCATCAACAACTCGAACATACCAACCATAGTCATTTCTTAGCTACCTAATTCCAACCAATGTTTTAAAAATCGAACCGACTCGGAATTGGCCGAGGTCCGTTCGAACCGAACCGAACCGACCAATTCAAACTTAATGAACCGGTTTACTAAAAATACATAAAATTTTATATTTTTAATGAAAATAATATATTTGAAAGGTTAAAAACCACAATTCCAACAATTACACACAAAATATGCATAGTTTGCTCATGTATATAGTACCATAGTTGGAATACTCGCATTCGGCAAATGCTCGATGACCCCCAAAAACAAACTCGCAAAAACTTCGGCAATATTCGCCAATACTGGGAATGTTCGGAACTTAAAAATACTCAAATTTCTTTAAAAAACGTAAATTTGCAGCCAAAATCGTGTATTTTGAGTGTTTTCTTTCATTGCTATTAATGCTTTCTTTTTGTTGGGAACTTTACGATAGCATTCACTCTTGTGTCTGAGGATGCACAAATTGGAGTGTAAACACAAAAAAATCTTAAAATAGCAAAAAAAAAACCTACGCGTTTGTTGATATGTGAAGTCAAGATTTGAATAAGTAGGTTGCGACTGACCAGTCAGCGGTGGGACGATTAGTCCGAGCACGAGAATACTCACGAGTTTTGGAAAGCTATCCAAGATTTTTAATTACTAATTTGTCTACAGTGACCAAAGCTCATGATTCTTTCAGAAGATTGCAAAAAGTTGCTTGGTTCAAAAAGGTGCAAAAATGGATTTTATGAAAATAAGAAAAATATTGCCATCAATGCGTAGAGCTCGAGAAAATATACACTTTTAGAAAAAACGGCAACTAAAACGGAGCCACATAATGAAAGTTATGGTACATGCAAGTTTTTGTTGCTACATCTTCCCGGACCCTTTATAAAAATGGCAATTTTTTTCTATACTTGTGTTTTCTTGTGTTTCTTTACTTACTTGTGTTTTCTTCACCAAAAATCCAAAAAAGGAAAGAAATGCCAAAAAAGGAAAAAAACTCGACTCGACTTTCGGTAGCTTCGTGATGAAACCGGACTGGTTTGACCTGTTTGGTACTAAATTGGTTGGTTCCTTACAAAACCGGCCGGTTCGGTACCAAACCGGTCGAATGGTTCGGTTTTCTAACCGGTTCATGTCTAAATATGTTAAACCGGTCGAACCGGCCGGTTCCGGTTCCGATTCAGCCGGTTTTTAAAACACCGATTCCAACAATACAATCATTAAGAACATTACAAAGTTGGCTTCCAAACATGTAACTAGTAATATGCTGACGATAATACTAACATGATGGTCGGTGATACATCCCCCATCGAAAAAAAATTATTATTTATTTTTTCAAAGTGCCTCATGACACAACCCTATACACATGATTTTTTTTTTTTGAAGAGGGAAAGAAGAAAACATTCCTGAAGGAGTGGCTGCCATTGTTGAGGTTGTTGCATTGCTGCTCGGTAACCATGCAGAAATACTTTGGCAGAAATTCTTAAGCTTCAAAATGCCACAAGATGATCTCGTCCACACAAATTCTTGTTGAACATGGTTCTGAAAACCAATGAAGCCAATAGTGGTTTTTTTGTATCTTTCCTTCTTTGCCAACGAGGGGATGGAAATGCAAACAATGCCTGCCCAAATAAATGATGAAGCATACAGAGATGAGAAATCCATATTTAATGGTGTTGTACCATACTTTAATTGAATCGTATGTAATGTCCCCTTTTGAAATTATAACAATGAAAACCGTTAGCCTATTTTATTGTTGCCTACAAGCTAATGGGATGAAGGAAAGGGGAACACTATAAGATTAAAACTAAGTGAGCCCAAAAAAAAACTTTATGTCGGCCACGTATGTTTTAATTTTAAATTTAAGATTACTTTTCTAATTTAAGTTGGCTGACACTTAATTATAAATTAAAATAAAGGGAAGGATCTAAAAGGAGGGATTCATTTGTGGACATCTATTAGCTATCTATCATCTTGATTTTATGAAGTCGAGCAATTGTGCTTCTACTTTCAGCTATTGAGGACGGAAACCCTCTTAAGATCCACCAATGACGATAAAAACCCTCAGTGTGATCAGATTTGAGGACGAAAACGCTCAATATCTTCTAGGTGGCTTCACTCAGGGGTCACATTTGAGTGTAAGTTTGGATCATTACAACTAGGGCATGATTTGCAGCCTTTTCTGGGGCTATATACACCCCTTTGGATTTTAAATCAGCGTTTAGGGCATCAACAACGGAAGAAATTGGTTAGTTTCAGTTTACGTCTCCTTTTGGTCTCCTCTTGTCATTTGGAGCGTCTTTTGTGAGAAAATTGTTGTAATCTTATGCGGGTTATTTTCTTGTTTTATGGTGTGAAAATAAATAAAAATAAATTCAGACTTTGGTTGGAAAAATTATTTTTCATCATCTACTTGTACCAAGAGGGTTTCTAGATGCTTTGGGCCTTCTGGGTATTTTGTATTGTGATTATTTGATAAATAAAGGAAGATTTCAGATTGCTGTATTTTTTGTCTTATGGGTTTGCATAAAATCGGATTGCTGTTATATTTTGTATAAAGGTTTAAGGGAAATTTCAAAATTTCTTAGATCTGTCTGTTTAGACATTACAAAGTGGTATCGAGCACTTGATCTTACCACCTGTGATTCAGAAGGAGAAGATAAAATGGCGGACATAATTTTTGATGATGCTGGGTTTGGGAGGTTTGCCCAAGGGCAAGAGAGATGAGTTAATATGATGGCACAACCGATCCATACCATGCAACATCCGAATGTTAAAAGAAGCTCTTCAAGGGAGAACAATAAAATCTAGCCACCAAGAATTGCGTGACTCTTCATCTAGGTCATTCTGGCCTACTTTCCTTCCAAAAGAAGAAACCATTCCAGTGAGGGAAACTCGACCCTCCATTGTGGATGACATTGCTTGCCGATATGCTCGATATAGAGCCCTTTCAGTTGAGATCTGAAAAGAACTACTACTCGCCAACATCACGGGATTGAAGAAAGATCGAGTTGGAATTGGAGCAAGACCTAAACCACGAGCTACTAAGGAAGACATTTTGATGGTGGAGCATGAGGAGAAAGAGCAATCAGAGCTGCTGGAGATTGAGAAGGAACAACCCATAGAGGAATCCACCATGCAAGTTGAAGAGGAAGATTCCTCCAAAGGAAAAGGTATGGATTCAAATGAACAAAATGTTGGGGTTAAAGAGAAAAAGGAATTCAGATTTTCAAGTCACATTTGGGCGTAATTTTGGATCATCACAACTAGGGCATGACTTGCAAAAAAGTAACTTATTTTGGGCTATCTACACCCCTTTGGATTTTAGATCAACGTTTAGGGCTTTAACAACGGAAGGAATTGGTTGGTTTCGGTTTGCAGACGCTCCTTTTGGTTTCTTGTAATTTGGAGCGCCTTTTGTGAGAAAATTGCTGTAATCTTATGCGGGTTATTTTCTTGTTTTATGGTATGAAAATAAATAAAAATAAATTCAGAATTTGGTTGGAAAAATTATTTTTCATCATCTACTTGTACCAAGAGGATTTCTAGATGCTTTGGGCCTTCCGGGTATTTTGTATTGTGATTATTTGATAAATATAGGAAGATTTCAGATTGCTGTATTTTTTGTCTTACGGGTTTGCATAAAATCAAATTGCTGTTATATTTTGTATAAGGGTTTTAGGAAATTCCAAAATTTCTTAGATCTGTCCCGTACGGGACATTACAATGGTATTAGAGCACTTGATCTTACCAACCTTTGTGATTCAGAAGGAGAAGATAAAATGGCGAACATAATTTTTGATGATGCTAGGTTTGAGAGGTTTGTCCCAAGGGCAAGAGAGATTGGCTAATATGATGGCATAACTGATACATACATGCAACATCCAAATGTTAAAAGAAGCTCTTCAAGGAGAACAATAAAATCTAGCCACCAAGAACTCGAGTGATTCTTCATCTAGGTCATTCTGGCCTACTTTCCTTCCAAAAGAAGAAACCATTCCGGTGAGGGAAACTCAACCCTCCATAGTGGATGACATTGCTACTAGCTATGCTGAATATAGAGCCCTTTCAGTTGAGATCCGAAAAGAACTACTACTTGCCATCTTCATGGATTGAAGAAAGATTGAGTTGGAATTGGACCAAGACCTAAACCACGAGCTACTAAGGAAGACATTTTGATGGTGGTGCACAAGGAGAAAGAGCAATCGAGCTGCTTTGGAGATTGAGAAGGAACAACCCATAGAGGAATCCACCATGTCACCAAGAGGAAAAGTCCTCCAAAGGAAAAGGTATGGATACAAATGAACAAAATGTTGGGGTTAAAGAGAAAAAGAATTCAGATTTTCAAGTGCAGAGGATGTAATGAAAACCCAACAAAGGTGTGATGAATGGCTAAGAAGAGCCAGGGAAGCTAAGTTGATAGCCACTCAAGCAAAACAACACCTACGGGAAATTAAGGCAAAGAATTCTCCCTTGACGATGAGGGAAGAGGGAGAAATCATGGAGCATGATCCAAAGAAAGAAGAAAAGTCAGATTTGCAAGATTGTGGAGAGAATTTTGTGGTTAAAGCCCAATGGCCGGATAATAATGTTGATGTTCAACTTGTTAGAATTTTTGAATGAAAATCAATAAGAAGCAAGTTGATGGTGTTCATGACTTTGGCAAGAACCATGAAGATGCCCCATGCATGTGTCAACAAAATATGGATGAAGCCAAGGCGGAAAAGGCTTCACTTTTTAAATGTGAAGAGTCTAAGATAAGATGAGATAAGATAAGATAATTATATTAAATGTCCAACAAATGACCACAAAATAGGTCAATGGGACTGCACCATACAAAGCAAAACAGAAGTGAGGGAAACCCAAAAAGGTCCTGGAAAACAACAAAAGAAGAAGAAAGAGAGAACAAAGGAGAGGAGGTGGAGGGAGAAGCCTCAACACCAACTCTCAAGATCTGCCGCCCCTGGGCCAGCCGGAAAGAATCTGGTGATGTGCTGGTGTTTGGTATCAGGAATTGTGAGATGTCTTGGGACGCCTATGATCCGTGGAAAGTCGAGCTCTCTGAGTGGAATTGGTGGTCTGCCGCCTATGAGAGGGGGCCCTTGGCCGTGTCTGAGTCCGGGTGCCTCTGGTCGGGAAGAAGCTCCTCGAGTCTTGACAGATCTAACCTGAAGATCACCACTGGAACCAGGTCCCCACTTGGTGCCCCTCCCATCTGGGAGCACAACAAAGAAAGATGTGATCCGTCGAATAGTAGTCTCCCTGGAAGGGGGATGGAGGACCCCGTCACAGAGCTTAAGAGCTTCTTGTAAGTAGAGAGCGAGACACCTCTGATCATAATACCTGAAGAAGGACGTGAACGTTGGACGTTCACGGAATAGACAGTGAAACCTCCCTCTGATCTCATAGTAGAAGGGGCACTGGAAAATGAAGTGTTCCTCTGTCTCAACCTCCTAGAGGGAGCAAAGCTGGCAGATCCTCTTGGATCAATCTAAGTGGTGATCGCTCTCGATCCTAACTCGAAAGGAAGGATAATGCTGATCCTAACTCATAAATTCTGAGTCACAAGGATGGATGCGTTGAAGATATCTCAATCATTCTTCATCCAACGAAGGAAGGTGAGCAAGTTGTGGACAGCCAAAGGTATGGAAGTGTTGTGGATTTGTTGCTTCCTACTATGTCATTTCAGATGTGTTGAAAAGAATGATCTTATATCAAGTTTGATGGTTCATGGTATATCACGAAAAATTTGTGGTCATCATGGACAACATAGTGAAAATGGTGATAGAGTGAAGAACCCTTTGAGGGGCAAAGGGCACATAGATACTTTCATACAAGTTCCAAATTGCTTGTACATGAAAGTTTGGGATCCGGGTGATCTTTGGAGATACAAGAAGGGCAAGGCTATGAGGATAGTCACCATTGTTGGGGCAGCGAGATGCTTGATAGGGAAAGTGGGTAAGCCATATGATCTTTATGTACTTGCTGCCATGCAAGTAGTTTCAGTCATTGAAGTGAGTAATTTTCAGTTTGAGGCTATTTTTGAGGAAATTTCAGTCACATGGTGTGAAGGGGAACTCAAGGAGAATATGTTTCTTCAAAAAGGCTTCACTATTCTAAGTTGGAGAGTTGTTGTCATCCTCATTTCCAGCCAGCTCAACAGTTTGTATGCAGCCATACAAGTAATTTCAGTCATACACTTGAGTAATTTTCAGTTTGTGGCTGTTGATGAATTTTCAGTCACTATATGGTTGATTCCAGCCCCTATATCATTGTCATTTCTGAATTTTGTAAATAATCTAGAGTATGACAGCTGCTGTCCTATTCTTTTTGCTGCTGTTTTCTATATATTGTTGGTGCATTGTCGACCTTCAGTGCTCGGAGAGTTTTGAGAGATGGGATGTGCTACCTCGTAGGATCTCTCAACTAAGCTCACCTATCCTAGGTCACTCACCTCTCATCATTATCAAGTCTTGTATTGCCTCCTTCATGGTGTGAATTGAGGCCTAGGAGGTGACCCGGTGGACAACACCCTAAATGAGGATTTCGATGTGTTATATGCATATGTGGAAGCTATATCAAAAATATGTGAAGAATCAAGAGATATATATAAGAACTGGAACAATAAGTGTTGTTATTTATATTTGGGTCCTCTACATGGCATACTCTTGAGAAAGATGTATGGCTGTCTATCTTCTACTCTGATTGCTATCTAAAGCTATAGATGTGTATACATATAGATTATGATCCTGCGAAGGCAGGAATAAGTGTTATGGAAGTCAAACTGTTTTGAGACTCCATGTGTAACTCTTCACTTTATGACCTTTAAGTTGCATAAGAAAGATGCACGGTATGTAGAGAGACACTTTAACATTACAACAACCCTGGGGAGCGCCATGTGTGGAATGATGTAAAGCATGGAGTTGTGCTGAACTGTGTCACAGAGGCTAGAGGCAGCAGGTTGTTGACACCTCGTGATACCACACGGATCGAGTTGGCCTTTGTGGTTTGACATGGAGGTGTGCCAAATCCTGTCAACGCCAAATGGTGTGTTCTGTAGAAGGTTTGGCACACACTCAAGTGGCGCCATAGCTGATTTGCATAGATTGCATCACGCTATTGCAGGAGTGTGCGTGACATCTGTTGGAGACAGGTGGATCATTGCATCATTATCAGAGTGTGTGAGGCATTTGTTGTATATACATGTGGATGGTCTTGGAGGTACCACAAACATGTGGATGAGGTTCTTGAGTATTGCAATTCATTGAAGGGGAATTGCTTGAATGGCAAGCCATGAAAATAGGTTGGGTGGCACTGTTGGAACCGCTATTGGTAGATCCTCCTAGATCAACTGCCCTTCCTTATAAAGCAATAGTCTCGATTGTGTTAAGTCTACGAAGTGGGTGTGGTGCCTTGGCTTCTAGCTAATACTTCCTATACCATTTGGCTTGTTGTGGGTGTGACCTGCTTTAACAACTTTGTACACGGACATAGAACAATTGGGTGTATACATGGTTTCTAGAATCTAATTTGTCTTTGCTGGTGGAGGTTGTGCATTTGTAGGAGGTGAAGTTCTGAATGTAGAATATGCAGAGTAGTATGGCGCAATCTTCTTGGGAGTTGACGTGACATGTGTTGAGCATGGAATCTCTGTTGGAAAATATTATCATTGATGTCAAAGGAGTTGCTGATGACAAAGGAGAAGGCACACATTAGTTCTTGATGTCAAGGAATCATTTATGTCTAAGGAGATTGTGCAGCGATCATGTGTATATAATAGCAACGATCTGGACATTATATAACAGCTTTGTTACTTGAAGTGCCCATGATTTATTATTGCAGCGATTTGGATTTTGTGTATTGCAGCAAAGGCACTTGGATTTTGTGCAACAACGATATGATTGTATTTGACAGTGATCTTGGTGTTAAATTACAGCGACTTGCTTTGATGTGTGAACCAACGATTTAGTCTAAGGGCCCAGCGACTTCACCTTGTGTATACAACATTAGTTAATGAGCAGCGATTTAATGAAGAAGACCAGCGATTGAATAAAGGACATAGAGTTAATTAAAGGAGCATTTAATTAATAAAGCAGGCCGACCCAATTCATATGGGTGTTGATGTTTAATTGAAAGGATTAACTAATATTTAGAAAAGGGACACACCCTTTGGAATGGACAACCCTCTTGTGAAGAGGCATGAGAAGATATATAAGGGAGGTAAGAAGGTTGAGATCAAAAAGAAGAATATAATTGAAAATCATTTTGAGAGAAGAAGTATGAGAGAGAAGAGCAGAAGTAAAATGAGAATATCATTTGAGTAAAGAGTAAGAAGGAAGAGCAGAAATGTATTGCTATCTGATTTCATTAATTGGACCAGCATCCATGTTGAAAGTATGATCTGATCTGTTTGTGTGAAAAGAAGCGGAATCGCCATCATTCGGTTGAAGAAGCAACTACAAAAGGTGGAAGTTTATTTTGTTGAGGTCGGTGCCTCACAATTTGGGGATTGGTATCTCCAGTGGGTTGGTGCTCACGAATTGGTTGAGTTGGTGCTTGGCATTGGGGATTGGTGTCTCCAGTAGGTTGGTGCCTACGAACATTTGTAAAACATTTAATTTTGGGTTGGATTTGGACAATAGATCCAAGCAGTCTTATTTTGTGGTTTTTCCCGAGAGAGGGTTTTCCACGTAAATTTGGTGTTGCACTGTGGTATGTTATTTGAATGCTTTAATTGTGGATATAATTTTGAATAAGTAAAAGTTTATCTTATACTGATTCACCTCTCCCCCTCTCAGTATAAGCGTGTGCTTAAGAATTTCTTCAGAATCCGGTATCTCTTGTTACCCACCGATACAACTATGCTACAAGGAATGACGCTTCTTACACACTCAAGGCTAGGAATGTATGGATGCCCAAGGAGTACATCACAAACATCAATTGGCCCTACATCACAAACGATCTCTTCTTTGAAAAGATATAAGATGAAAAGAGGCATTGGAGAGTGACACGTGTACCTTTGTTATTGGAGGAACTGAGCATCCCATTTTGTAAGGTTATAGAAGAGGCATGGTTGGAAGATTCAGTTCCTTACGGTTGCTTCAAAGATGGGGTTCTTCATGATACTGCTTCATTGATCAAAAATCTAGTGGTTGCCCTCGCATTCACATCTGAGTGGAATATACATTCTGCTTCAACATCTTGTGCTATGAGGGTTTCATTCCGGTGCTTACCAAACCACTGGGATCTATGTTGATGATTCCATGTGAGGGCTCAAATCCATCATCCACTTTTTATGCCCTCTTAATAAACGTCTTTTGGGCATGACACTATGTGTTGGAGTGGCTACTACTCTTGTGCTTCTAACACCATTTTCTTGTCTTGGATGGTTGTTTCTTGTTTGAAGTAGGTGTTTTCTTGCGTAGACTATGTCCCGCTTGCCCTTCATCCTGTACTCCTCAATGATTTCCACATAGCTATAGGCTTCTCCTTCGTCATGACCTTAGACAACTTCAATTGGACCGAGTGAATGAGCGCAGAGACCGATGTGGTACTTGAAAACTCTATGCTCTTATAACTTGAATGAGCCTAACTTTGCATAAAGATAATGCAAGGCATCGGTGTAGGCTTGGATTGATTGGTCATGTCCTTGCCGCAGCTTCTCGCCATTGAATGTAGCGATCTTCATAAATTTTGTTAGGGTAGTATTCATCATCGAAGGCTTCCAGTAATAAATCTTAGGTTTGTTTAGATTTTCCTTCTTTCTGGTCTTTCTCCTAAAGAGTGTTTTCTTGCCACCACTTCATGATGGGTAAAGAGACTTTCAAAAGTGCAAACTTGATTTTCTCTTCATTAGAAAACTCATTCATAGGAAAATATGAATCTAACCAATCTAAAAACTTATTGATTGCATTTGCAATAATTTTTCCTTCAAATATAGGAACATCTAGATTTATCTTAAAGCTAGGGGAGACTCACCACCGAAAGCTTTATGTGATGACGAGGTTGATGGAACCATCCATTCAAGGAACTCTACCAACCGATCGAACAAGAATCTTCCTTTATTCTATGAGTGCTTTCTAGATTTCATATTTCATCATTGTGTGTAGCTCATCTTGCATTTAATTGTTCTTTTCCATCGACCCTTGTGAAAACAACACAAAAAATGGTCTGATGGCTCTTATGGTTTGACATTGAGGCACAAATAGTCCAACCTTGTTTAATGCGTCATATAAGACGATGAACCACTCGATACCATTGAGTACAAGGTCCAAGAGGTTACCTAGTGGACAATGCCCTAAATGTGGATTTTGACGAGTTATATGCATATATGGAAGCTAAATATGTTGATAATCGAGAGAGAGATCAAAATTGCAATAGTAAATGTATTTATTTATCTGTGCGTCTTGTACATCGCATACTCATGAGAAAGATGTATGATTGTCTATCTTCTACTTTGATTGCTATCTAAAGTTATAGATGTGTATACATATAGATTACAATGCCGTGAAGGCAGGAAGAACCGTTATGTAAGTTGAACTATTTTGGGATTTCATGTGCGACTCTTCACCTTTCAATTGTTGCGTGGCTTCTAAAAGATGTGTGATATGTAGAGAGACATTTTGGCATAATGGAGGCCTTAAGGAATGACATGTGACGTGGTATGGAGTTGCGTTGATCAACATCACCGAGGTTGTTGGCACCGTTGTACCACATGCCGTGAGTTGGCCATTGTTTGGCATGGAGGTGTGCTGATACCGTTGAAGCCAATGGTGTGTTCCAGAAGGTATGATACATGTTCAAGTGGCACCATGGCTGATTTGCACAAATACTCTCATCCCACTACATGCGTGCATGCGGCATTTGGCATTTTTGGAGATGGGTGGATGCATTGTGCCACTATTGGAGTGTGTGCAACATCTGTTGAAATAGGTGGATGGTATCGAGATATCCGCAAACCTGTGGGTGAGGCTCTGAGTACCACAATCCATTGAAGTGGAACCGCATGAACTACAAGCTATGAAGGTAAGCTCAAGGCGGTACCATGGGAACCATTGATGGTAGATCGTTTGTAATATCCCCTTCCCAATCGAAGACCCTTAGCCTATTTTGTCTACCCGACGGCTAAGGGAAGAAAATAAGGGTGACTTAAGTTATAATATTTTATTATAAAGTGCAAAATAAAAATAAAATAAAAAGAAACATTATATGCACTTATAATAATTTATTAGTAACTTAAAAATAAATAAATAAAAAAGCAAAAGCATATGAGCCAAAGTTATCCACTCTAGAAAAATGCGACTTGCACTAGGAAGGAAAGTGGGTGGAAAAAATATTAAATGAAGGGACAAATCTGATTGGGTGTTGAAGGAGGTTAGTTGGGCCATCTTCTCTATATAAGCAAGTCAACTTGCTTAGAAGAGGCATCACTTGTTTATTATCAAATTTCAGATTTGTGTGTAAAGATTTTGGCTTGCATTTTCTCTCTGAGGACGAAAACCCTCCTAGAGTCTAGAGAAGGACGAAAACCCTTCCTCTAGTTTGTGAGGATTCTCTACACAAGGGATTCCATTGAGCATCATTGAGTTAGCCGTAATTTTCAGTATCTTTTCAGCAGTTGAAGGAATAAAGGTTGCAGATTTTTGTCAAGGGTTTGGAAGAAAAGTTTGTTGTTATATTTCCCACTCTTTTCTATATGTTTTTGCTGCAATTTCCAGCCCAAAACCCTAGGGCGAATTGGTGTTTTGGCTGTTTAGGGCACTTATGGTGGTCAATTGTATGAATGGGTAACATCATTGCATTCTCCCTATTTTTTTGAGTCCGTGCATAGTTTATTTGTGTGAATTGGAGCATTTTTGAGTGAGTTATGAATTTTTGAAGTTGCCATAATTTTCTGCAGATTGGGGTTTCAAAATAAATTAATTTCAGCCTTCTTGTGCATCAAAATCTGTATTTTTCTTCATATTTTGGCTTTATAAAATTGAAGGATCAGATTGGAGTGGAAATATCAAAGTTTAAGTGCTGGTTGTGAGTTTCCTTTCATACCCTAGTCGCACTTCCCATGTTTAATTCAAATCTGCATGATACTTTATTGGTATTTTGTCTACAAGTTGCATTTAGTGGTTGGGGTTTGCCTAAAATCCATTTAGGGAAAAATATGTCCATTTGGGGACATTACAGTGGTATCAGAGCTTGAAATCCTCCCAGCCTGTGTGAGGAAAGAAAAATCAGATTTGAATGCAGTTGAAGGGGAAGATGAAGTGGACCCAAGTCCCTTTCTTTGATGGAACTGAGGAAATATCTGCTAGATGTTGGTTGAATGAATTTAAGAAATTTTTGTGGTATAATCCTATGTGTCAAGATGATGCCCTCGAGCTCATCTCTAGATACATGGATGGAGAAGCACATAAATGGTGGCATCATTTGTTGAAGACCCAAGGGGTCGAATCCGTTGATTCACTTGCAAATTTCTCACAAAGATTTCTAGAGAGATTTGATGTGCAAGATGGTAAGGACGAGCGAAAAGTGGAACCATGGAGTCTACACCCACGAAGGAGGACAAATCAGATCTACGCTTGGAGAGAAATCAACCCATTGTGTATTCCACCATGCAAAAATAAGCTTCAAAATGTATGATTTCCATTGAGGTGAATAATTGTGTTAGTGAAACTTTGCTTGCTAGGGAAATTGATAATAAACATGAGAAGAGGTTCATATATCCAAGCAAGGAGGATGTAATGGAAACTCTAAAAAGGTGTGAGGAATGGAATAGAAGAGCTAGAGCTGCTAGATTGATAGCCGCTCAAGCGAGACAACACCTACAAGAGTTCAAGGCAAAAACTTCTTCAATTTGTGGGTAGCAAGGTATGAGGAATGATATCCCTCAAGTTATGGCAGCCAAGAGCATGGAAATCCCTTTCCAAGGAGGGCGAATGTATGGATTGAAGAGTGTGTGGAAGAAGGTATGTCATCTTGTTTATTGCAGCAGTTGATTCATAATGATATTCAGCCCATTGTTGACAAAAATGATGAGGAATTGATACAAGAAAGTCAAATTATCATGAAGACAAAGGATGGTGAAGACCTTGATGGTACTCCAAGGTATGAATGGAATAATAATGGGTCATATTTATTGCTGCATAATGAACCATTTCAGATTTGCTTTATTCATGAAGTATATGGTAATGCAAGTGGTAGAATAAAGCATGTGGATTCCTTGTTCCAAATTTATGAATATGGGCATTATGAGAGCTACCTATTTTTGCAAGAGCTCTCTCATTTGATAGGTACAGGTGCAAGGATCTTGGAACATTTCAGCATGTTTTGTCTATTGTGCATGACACTTGGACAAAACAAAATTGGAATTGCTTGAGGGAAAACAATTTTGGGAAGGGAGGACTGTAATATCCCCTTCCCAATCAAAGACCCTTAGCCTATTTTGTCTACCCGATGGCTAAGGGAAGAAAATAAGGGTGACTTAAGTTATAATATTTTATTATAAAGTGCAAAATAAAAATAAAATAAAAAGAAACATTATATGCACCTATAATTTATTAGTAACTTAAATGTAAATAAATAAAAAAGCAAAAGCATATGAGCTAAAGTTATCCACTCTTGAAAAATGCGACTTGCACTAGGAAGGAAAGTGGGTGGAAAAATATTAAATGAAGGGACAAATCTGATTGGGTGTTGAAGGAGGTTAGTTGGGCCATCTTCTCTATATAAGCAAGTCGACTTGCTTAGAAGAGGCATCACTTGTTTATTATCAAATTTCAGATTTGTGTGTAAAGCTTTTGACTTGTATTTTCTCTTTGAGGACGAAAACCTTCCTCTAGTTTGTGAGGATTCTCTACACAAGGGATTCCATTGAGCATCATTGAGTTAGCCATAATTTTCAATATCTTTTCAATAGTTGAAGGAATAAAGGTTGCAGATTTTTGTCAAGAGTTTGGAAGAAAAGTTTGTTGTTATATTTCCCACTTTTTTCTATATGTTTTTGCTGCAATTTTTAGTGTAAAACCCTAGGGAGAATTGGTGTTTTGGCTGTTTAGGGCACTTGTAGTGGTCAATTGTATGAATGGGTAACATCATTGCATTCGCCCTATTTTTTTGAGTCCGTGCATAGTTTATTTGGGTGAATCGGAGCATTTTTGAGTGAGTTAATGAATTTTTGAAGTTGCCATAATTTTTTTGCAGACTGGGGTTTCAGAGTAAATTAATTTCAGCCTTCTTGTGCATCAAAATCTGTATTTTTCTTCATATTTTGGCCTTATAAAATTGAAGGATCAGATTGGAGTGGAAATATCAAAGTTTAAGCATTGGTTGTTGTGAGTTTCCTTTCATACCCTAGTCGCACTTCCCATGTTTAATTCAGATCTGCATAATACTTTATTGGTTTTTTTTCTACAAGTTGCATTTAGTGGTTGAGGTTTCCAAAAAATCCATTTAGGGCAAAATATGTCCATTTGGGGACATTAGATCGCTTTGGATCATGGTGATTGATGACATTGTCAGTCTTTCTATTCCAAACTCAAATTCTAATGTAGGCGTAAGGAGCCCCAAATGAGCTCCCCATTTGCTTTCTATTCTTGATCGACATATATAGCAAAGAGCGTTTGATTCTCATGGTCAGTTGTAATATTTATAATATTTGTAGTTAAGATGGATGCCTCCCAGCCTGTGTAGGGGTTTCCTTTTGATGTTCATCCCGGTAGATAGGTTTTTGTACTCGAATTAGTTCTTAGAGTGTAGTTCGATTTTGCAGTTTTTTTGGTGGACTCTGGGTCCCTGATGCTATTATAACTAGATGTACTTATTGAGTTCCAACAACCTACTTTGGTCACTTGTGGAGATTAATATTATTTATTTCTTTCTTTCTAAATTTTCTCTACCAGATGGTGCATCTAGCATCTTGCAGTTAGTGTATTAGAAAAACCATTAGACAATGTGCATAGATCCATACTATTCTAGGATTGGCCTACATTTTAAGATATGGCATCTGGCATAGGGACACAACTTCCCCTCTTCGAATCTTGTTCATGGCTTGACTGGACAGGATTTGGTGCTGGCATATGACACTGTGAGTGATTATGACCCAAGGTTATTAATTTAATACAGAATCGTCCTGAATGGATTTTCTCAAATTTACATGATTGTGACCACCCAAATGTGAAAGGACAGATTTATTTACAGCAAATATTAACCTATGAGTACCAAAATGTAACATAATATCAGTTTGCCCTCTATCCTGGAACTGTAGGATGCCACTAGATGACTGTGTTTCAGCTTTCTATCTGTCTTGGGGCATACTTGTAGCTATGCTGAAGCTTCAAATTGAATTTGACTGATGTTTGGTGTTGATGAACATTCTAATCTATTGAGAAAGTGTTGCAGGATATGTCTGTCAAAGAAAATGTTCTTGAATCAGAATCAGATAGCAAGGATCTTGTGCTTGAAAAGCAACAGATTGAAGAGCGAGTGACCAGTAAGCCTCGTGGATGGTTGAGTTGGTTATCTCTTGGGATGCTTGGGGCAGGGGAACAACAGATTCTAGTCAATTTGCTGGGGTTATCTCAGATGATATTATCAAGGTGCATCTTATTTTCTAATTTGATAAACAAGGCAATGTTTGTGGAAGTGTGTATGATATGTACCAATGGATGTTGATTGGCAGGACATATATGAGGCTACAATGTACCATCCTGTTATGTCTTCGATATTGGAATAGTTTCGAAAGGCCATGGCTACTTGTTGTCCATATCCATTGATGCCCGACAAGTTATTGCAAAATTAAATAGCATGTAATCTTCGCTATCTTCCCCTGTATCCTCTTTGGTTTTGTTACTACTTAATTGATGAAATAGGCAATTTGTTATTTGCTCCCATCATAATTGTCATTGCTATAATAAAACACAATTTATTAGATGCAAATTTTGTTGCCGTAGTGTATTTATTAATTTTATTGTGTTCTGTGATTTCTAGTTCTCATTTTCTACCTCAAACCTTGAAATAATATAAACATTCCCAAAAATTTCTTCTTGGAGACTAGATTGTAAAGCCTCAAAACTTGAAGAATGTAAGTGTTTGCACAATTATCGTGATGTCAAATGTCGCTACCTTAAAAATATCAAATAAATAACATTGAATGTAGTGACATTTGCTAAAAGGAATTTTAAGGTAGGCTTGAGACATCTTGAAACTTCTGCCTATCTGTAAATTTCTTCTTCACCCTTTTGATATTTAAATATTTAAGTTTATGAAGCTTGGCAACATTTAGAATAATTTCCATGGTGAACCTGAAGTCTTTTGTTGGTTTTATGAGAAAAGTGGTTTTCATATCTCTCATCCTTGGCAGGTTTTATCAGATAAATTTGTATATTTGTCATCACTGGCAGAAAGTATAGACAATTAAGATATGTAATGCCATATCTTGTTGGATCGTCATGGTTGAATGCTGCAAATAATTTGATAAGAAAACGTCAGGCACTTGATCTCTTCTCGGTGTGCAAGGCTTAGTCTAGGCTGCAACACAAGGAGGTTGCTACATCTTAAAATTTCTGCAGGCATCCCTCTACAATGAAAGGTTAGAGGCTGCAGGGCTAGAAGGACAAAAAACCAATCATGACAAAGTCAGATCATCTCTCTTTAGGATAAGTCCTACCTAGATTTCTACACACTCCCAAAATACAACATGCCAATACTGCCTTTGCTAATACTTACATATAGAGCACACAAGGTTAGCCATCAAAACCCAAAAGTTCTTTACTAGATGAAGACCATCACCAAACCATGCCCTTGAGATTCATTGGCAATAAGGCATTAGTTGTTTAGGGCTCCATTAACTCAACTCCAGTATTTAGCTTGAACAATCTTATGCTATGAACAATAATACAATTTTATTCATAACAACTACAATAAGCTTATCTCACTTTTTAAATTGTGTGCAATCCTTTAGGGTAGGCTTCCCCGTTTTGGGCTCACCCTCTATAGTTGGTCAGGTTCTGTTGTTGTACTTTTAACTTTTAGCTTCTAGTCTCTTGTTTCATTTAGATGTTGGAGTTCTTTACTGACTCCCTCTTGCTATTGTTAGCAGCTGTTCTTTCAAGTGTCATTGACCTGCTTTTGTAATTCGTGGACATTAACAGAATTTATTTCTTTTCTATAAATGCTTTTCAAGTGTACACCACAGGAGTGGCTTATGGATATCACTGAAACAATTAACATTCCACACGGAATGACTTAAAGATGTCTTCCTTGCAAAGACGATTCACAGGTGTTTTGACTAGGACTTGAGCATTTGCCATGAGATGACTTATAGACGCATTCCTTACAAGGACGATTTAAATGTGACTTGATTGGGATTCCGGGTCAACAAAGTGCAGCAGTTGAATCAACATTTATAACAGTCAATTAGTACTATTTCAGTGGTAATATACCCTATAATACATAGACAAAGATGTACTACAATTAGTAACATTTAGTTATCTGTCAGAATCAAGCGCAACTGTCAAAGGCTACCTATCAACTGTTGAATGATCAAAAATATTCATTTGGTCTACAGCAGAAGATCCTGGTTGAACAACAGATTCTGGCAACAGTGGTAGACCAGGAAACAAAGGTACCGGTTAACTTGATGCCCCCAAGGTTGCAATGATATCAGCAGTATAGATGCCTCTAAAATCCCCTGTTGTGTCCCTAAATAGTTGCTGATCAATAAAGAGAGAAAGTTTGATGTGAATGTGCATTTTATGACATTCATTAATGACTATTTATGTGCATCAATTTTAATTTTTAGGGCTGATGTGGCACTCTTCAGCGCAGTCAATATTTTGCATTTTATCTAATAAAGTATGTTGTCACCGCCATGTGAGAAAAGTGAAATGCTATGTTTGCACGTAAAAATGCAGAAAAGTAATTGTAACTATAATGATGATGTTATAATGATTTCACTTATAGTAATTGTTATATAGAACCCCTCGTTGGTCTAATTTGTATACTTTGCCATGTTACTAGTCTTAGGCAGCCCTTCAGTAGTTTGCAGTTAATGGTTTGCTCGAGGCCTTAAGAACACCCTCCCTTTAAATCACTGATTGCCCTTGATGATCTCGCTTTTATAGCAAATGCTGTACTCTCCCAAGTTTTTACTATTGGTTTATTCAACCATCTAGTAAGATACTTCTTGATTTCCATATTTCTTAATTTTGTTGTCCTTTAAGACAATATTCTGAGTGGCTTATGAGATTCTTCTTGAACTTCTATGTTGACATACAAGGGAATAATGTTGTCAAATTCATTATTTAGATGTGCTCTCTTTAGAAGGCTTACACAGAATGCTAGATGTATTTTCACATGACTTGTTGGTTCTAGTTTGCATGAATTCTCATTATTTTCTCCACTATTGTAACTGGTCTACATATTTAGGGGATGGTTAGTTCATCTACATGTTTTGCTGGTGCTGTTGGGTTTATCTCTTATATATAATTTATGATCCACTATGAAAGATAGAGGGTTTTGATATTGATCTTTGTAAAGCTTTGCTCTTGCTGAAGCTCTTTCCATGTTTTCTAACACTCATTTATTTGTTTGAGAATTTATGGAAAATTTGATATGGTGGTTTTCAATTTCTGGAGGTCATATGTTATTGGTGAGTGAAAATTCACAGGTATTATGATAAATCACATGATGTCATTAATCTACACAACCTCCCACACATTTGACAGTTTAATGATGACTCGATTACAAATCAAGACTCGATCTATATCATTCACATCATACTTCAAAAAATCATAGTTGGACATTACTCGACAGCCCAAAATTTCTGACTCGTACTCATGATTTGGGAATTTCTTGGCAACTTTATCGCTACTTTAAAAACATATTAATTCATAAAATAAACTTAAATAACATGTAAAACACTATTAAATGACATGGGAAATGAATGTAGAGAACACATAAGTATTTTTATCTGAATTTTCAACCAAAAAGAGTACAAAATACAGACTACAATGTATTGTGTCATAGACTATAGTGAGTCAGTGACATAGTCATGAATCCACTAAAATATACTTATATGATATATCGAATCATATCCAGTGCCTAGCATAAGTTTGCTGACCTCTGGAAGTGGAAGGTAAAATTCCTACTAGCTCCACTGGAAGGCAAAGAAAGTAATGTTTTCCACTTTTCATACCTGTATGCTCTAAATCTCTGATTTCAAACTTGCTGTTTTTTGCTGAGTACAGGCTGTGTACTACTATATGTATTCCTTGATATTCTGTTTGACCCTAGCTCCAATGGATCACTGACAGTGCCAATCAATCACATTCACTGTATTCGAAGAGAAGAGGACACACAATTCTGTTTTGGGATAAAAGCATTTTTTTCCTGACCTAGACTTTTTAATCTTTCACTGGCCAAGATGACCTGAGAACCTCGGTGAGTTTTGCCGAGTAATACAGAAATAATATGGCAAAACTCGCCAAGTTTCTCATGTTGACTTGACTCATGGCTTTTCAGGCGGTTTCTCATTTCAGCACTGACTTAGAGTTTTGGCGAGTTTTGAGTCAGAGATTCAGCTTAACTTGTTATTGCATGATAATATATATATATATATATATATATAGTTTAGAGAAAATTAAAAAATATACAATGGGCATGGAACAGTAATTTTTTAAAACTTCAAACTAAACAAAATTTAAAATAATAATAATAAACTGCAAAAAACAAAAGTTGTCAATGAATTTATATTTTAAAAGTTTATATTATTTAAAAAAAATAAATTAATATTATTACAAAAACTAAATGTACTATAGACTGAAGACTGTCTATAATATGACTGTCGTGGATGCTGCCAAAAATCTGCCATGGCATTACCACGCCATCTGCCACTGCAATCAGCCACTAGCAGTCAGCCCAAATGCAGAATCCAGGAAAAATGCAGAGAAAAATGGCAAACAAGAGAGGAACAGCAGATTCGAACAAGTCAGGTTCCACGGAGACGCATTTAGGGTTTTTAAAATTCTCTGTTTTTTTGGGAGAAAGACCAGGGACAAGAGGAGATGATTCAAGAGATGTTGACATTCTCGGAGGGTGGTCCGGACACAGGAGAAGTTTCCGTACTTTTCTCTCTTACTAGAGACACATTTGCGTCTATGAGGCGTGTCTCGCGGGGAGGAGATGTGTCTCCCTGCAACTATAATGAATATATATAGAGTTTACAAAATATGGATGAGGATGACAACTCAGATCCTCAATCAATTCCAATATGAAAAGATTCACCATGACAAGCTTAGAAACAATGCAAAAGCTATTCTAAAACAACTTCATGCAAATCTAGGAAAGAAAGCTAATCTAATGAGTAGTTAGGATATTTGTAGGAATTATCCCAATCAAAATTTATTATTTTACTCGTAAATAAAACTAAAACTAACTTAGGAAAGTAAATAAAAGCCTAAGCTAGAAAACTGTGAATACGAATTCACTCTTAATGTCGAGAGGTTTGAAACTGTGCATAGCCTTAAAACGGCTCACATTACCCTATTGTGGTAAGTAAATTCTACGAAGGGTAGATGTTCTTCTCAAAGTGTTTTAATTCGGTTTCTAACTAATACAAAATATCTTTCCAGAGGTTTTGTGTGAACTTAAGGTGCCTCTCACTCAACTTTCTTTGGCAATTCATACTCGGAAAACAACAATTCCAGCAGCTCTGTTATCAAATTTTTTACCAGATGCTGTTGTTTGATCCCATCAAATGTCTTGTCCAGGAAGAAATGCAAGACCAAACTGAGCTGGAAAGAACTCACAATAGACACAACACACAATCTTTCTGTTCAAGTTTCACACACTAGAACATCCCAATATATTGTCCCACGCCACAGACTCCAAATGATCCAATGGATGAAGGCCCGGGAGCTGTGTCCGAGCAGAAAGGACCTATCATAGGCCCCAAATAGAAATCTCAGCTCCCTTGGAAAGGCAAAAATCAAAAGATCATTTGAAATTCTCTATTTTTCTGTGCAGAAGACTTGGCGAGTACTGGCCGAGTTGGCGAGTACTTTCCAAAGAAAACTACAAATGAGTATTGGCAGGAAAAACTTGCTAAAAAGGACTCGCCAAGTTTCGCCAAGTTTTGCCAATTTTTGCCTTGTTTTTGGACTGTACTCATTTGATACATTTTGTAGCTATATGTTGCTTAAAATTTATGTTTTTAAAGAAATTTGCTTATTTTTAAGCTGCCGAGTATTCCCAAGTATTCACCGAGTCTTGCGGAGTTTTTGCCGAGTCAAATTTTTTTGGGTCTGCCGAGTATTCGCTGAGTATGAGTATGTGAACTATGGCGTACCTTATGATCAGGGATTTCTGTAGGATGCATGGTTATGATATGTATTTGTAACTATTTCGTGGTTTTTAGTGTGCTTAGTTATATAAGATGGTCTATAGGTTTGGCGATAATGTTCAGTTGATGTATCTTGTAAGGATCTTTGGTGCTAGTTTTGTAAATGTCTGAATATTCACTAAAGCTAATGCAAAGGAACTTTAAAAAGGATTTTTAACCAAACTAACTTTAGCGAATATAAGTTGGTGAATAACAACTTTTAGATGCATTAGCTTTGAATCCATCAAATTGCTAAAGTTGCTTTCTGCTGACAAACTTCAGGTAATTGTCCTCGGTGAAAGTGATGCCCATTACTTCTATATGATTTTCTTTCTCTGTTTATGGAAGCATTATTTTTTCTTTGCTTCATCCTCTGTGGGGTCAATTTATGTAAACCAAGTATGGCCTCTAGTGGGTGCCATACTACCAGCAGCTCTCTTGTTAGTGCTTCCAACTCGACCACACTTCGCCCCCATGATGGTGATGCATTTGATCCATTTGTTTGCATTAAATCTTTGACACTTGATGCGTCCAATAGTCTGAAGGAAGTCCTCGACATCCTCCATCGGCTGAGAATATAAATTCGGTTGACTAGCATTCCTTATCAGTTGAGATCCTCATTTTTCTAGTTTGACTCTTTCTTTCATCATTAAGAAAGCAATCCTAAAGTCTTCTTTTTGTTCTTCCAGTTTCCTTTTAATGTGGTTTTCAAACTACTTAAATCTAATCTTACTCATTATCTGTTTTGTAGTTTTCCACATGGTTGTAGACTGTAGTTAACAACTTCACCATCAATTTCAATACATGAATTACATTTAATATATTTGTTGATAATCCATGTCCAATGCATATACTAAGACCAATTTTTGTATAGCTTTTGACATTGCTTTTGTTATTTTTAAGGAGTAAGAAGACGACAATAATTTGTATGACACTTTGTGGGGCAAATATGAGTTCTAATTTTTGGCAAGATTCGGCAAGTTTCTCTATCATTTTCAAGTCTATGGAGGTTGTTGATCCTACTACCAATCACCTTCCTTTCGCATATGTTCTAAGTGATAAGGTATGTTCATCTTCCTTTCTTTTCTTTAAATGCCGAAATATTATCTTTTCTATGAGTAGATTATTGAAATTTATTTATTGCATTCACATGTAATATTTGTACATTCTATCAGTTGATTAGTAGAAAAAGAAAGATTGCTAATGTTGGTCCATTGCTTAATTCACTCACATACAATCGTGTGTTTACCAATAAAGGTAATCGTAGACTCCAATGACTTGACACTATCAAAATCTCACTTTGGCAACTCATGTGCACAATTTCTAACAATTGAAATTGAGATACTTCCAAAGGGTTCTGACACTGATTTGTCAGTGAGGGTGAGTATAAAAATCTTACTACCATTTATGTTTAAAGGTGAGCTAATATATTCTCAATTACTTTGTTAACTGGGTTTTTCGTTGGTCAATGCAGGTTATGATTCAACCATTTGAATTTATTTATAATGCAATTCTCTTTGAGAATATGATTGAGTTTCTTCATATGCCAGCATCCTTTCAATCTCACCTAGACCTGGTATGGTTATTTTTGCTTTGGATTACCATATTGGACTAGTTAATTTTTTTTTTTTTAATAAGAAAAACTTCCAGCCATATATTAATAAAAATACTCATGTACATATCTGCCCATGCCAAGCATAGAAGCTATTAGCCATATTAGTAGCCTTATAAACTATACTATCAATATTCTCATTCATTATGCAAAGTCTAAATTAAGAATTGTCCTAATATCTTCTTGAATCTTAGTAGACCACCATAAAGGAGGTGGTCCATAGCAAAGGATATCATTGTTGTCCAGGGCCCAATTCGCTAATCCATCTGCAACTTTATTCTGCTATCGCGAATATGTTTGAAAAGAATTTGCTGGAAGTTTTGCTGCAACTTCTGAATTTGATCAATTTCCTTTGCAAGCCGCCAATTAGGAGGATAACCATTATTAGATTTGCTAAGTAAATTCATCATGATTTTTGAGTCAGATTGAACCTTGATCTTTTGCCATCCTATTTTGATAGCTTCTTGCATTCCTCTTCGAATGGCTCTAATTTCTGCCAGATTATTCGTAGAGATACCCAGATTTTCCGCAAAGATAAAGCATACCTCTCCTTGTCCATTACGCCCAACTCCTCCCATAGTTGTTCTCCCAAGATTACCCCTAGAAGCACCATCAGTATTGAGAATACCATGATAATCAGCCGTATCCCTTTCTGAAACTATATTTTGTGTAGTGCTCTTAGCATGAAAGCGAGGCATAGTGGCCTCCTTAGGGTCTAAAGAGAGTTGTTTGTATATATGGTCCCATTGTGGAGTTGACTGAGCTGGAAGCGAGACCTTATGTTTAAGGCTTTCTGTGAAATTGGATTTGATTCTTTCCCAAACATATATAGCTTCTCTGCTAGTTTGTTGGAAAATTCTATAATTTCTTTCCTTCCATGTATTCCATAATAGAAGGGAAATGCCACTCCACATAGCTGGAATCAGATTTTGTCCTTTAGGTATGGCTTCCTTCCATGTGCCTGTAATATGTACCAGGGAAATAGGTGGCTTGATACCTCTAGATGAAGATTATTTCTTTGCCAAAGGATGCTGATTTTAGGGCAGCTGCTGCATCCACATCTTCTTGCTCTTTGATGTATGCAAGGGTTTTTGCACATGGCAACCCCTTTCCATCCGTCCCTTTGCAAACTATAATTCCTTGGCCAACAACCCCACATAAATGAAATTTAACTCAACTATATAAGCTCTTAAATAGAATATTATACTCAGAGAAAATTGAAATATCCCTTGTTGGGATCTTACCACAAAAATAACAAACACAGAAAATTGCAGCAATATACTAAATCTGATTTTTGCAGATTTTATACAGAAAAGTACAGCTAGGGCAGCGAACAGAAAAATGTGAATAACTCTTAAAATACCCGTCCAAAATACTTGAAATTTTAACTGGAACAAGATAATAATATGTAGAACACAAGGGAAATATTTTTGGAATTTTTCAGATAACAGAATGCTGCCAGAAATTTACAGCATGCCTAGAATAGCCGGAAAACTTCGAAAATTAATATCTTTTCGAATACAAATGCAATAAAGATGAAACTTTGGAAATAATATATATAAAAATAGTAGATAACTCTCCAACCTTCAGATCTGAAAAAGGACTGCTGGAAACCCTAGAAATTAGGGCTGCAAATTCCCAAACAAGTCGCCCCCTTGGAAAACAGCCAAAACCCTTGTGAAACCCTCTGTAGATGATGCCGAATCCTTCTTCTATGGCTGCCGTAGGTCTGATCCGAAAACCGGCTGAAAATCTCCACAAAAACTCTCAAAACCCTTCAAACCCTAATTCTGCAAATCCTGAAAATACCTCTGTAAAACAGCCCTGAAATCCACTCCAAATGACAAGCTAGGGTAGATCTTTCACTACCGAAGAATGCCCTGCTAGCTAGGGTTGGATCTTTCACCACCGAAGCTAGGGTTCCCGTGGGATCTTACTCCACAAGCTAAAAGTTGCAAACAGCAGTTGCACCATGAAAAGAAAATATGAGTGTATGTATGAATGATTATCCTTTCACCCCTCACCTCCTTTTATAACCTTTTCATGCCAAAGAAACCCTAAAACCACTCAAGGCGCACTTTCCCAAAAAGAGGGCCTTATTAAAAATAACTTTAAGTTGCTTTTCCCTTCCTAGGCGCCTAGGCCCATAAAGTAACCTCAATGAAGAAATATAACATTTAATGCCATGCATGTCCTCTCAAGTCGCCAAAAAGGTACTTTAAGTGGCCCCAATGATGAAACATAACATCTAGTCCCTTTTTAAAAGTACTTTATGACCCAGTCAATAAAAAATAATAACAACTGGACTAGATGCCCATACCCAATAGCAAAATAGTGTCCGTAACCCCTTGGGCATGACTAGGGTTAGGGCACGCATTGGCCCTTAGGCCATGGGCGAGGGAAAAGGGACATTACAAAATCCAAACATAGCCCCCTTCACCCGATAGTTGTGGTATTAGCATGTCATACTTCAAAAGGGGTTAGCATAGATCCTATTTGATGGTTATACCTTGGCACACAAAACTAGAGTTTGCAACGATTCCAACAAATCCTTATAGCTCCTTGGTTAAAATTAAGAAAAAAAAACATATTATAAATGGAAATTAAAGTGTTGATAGCTAGAGGTTGAACCTTGAAAGATTGTAAAGTTAAAAAGAATGTTATAAATTACAATAACAATTTTGTTTGTGAAAACTTTAAACAAGTTATAAAATACAAACTTAAAAAATAAATATAAATTAAAAATAAAAGCACACAAACTTACCGTGAATCACTTAAGCTCTTTGTTGCAAGCTCCGTAATCAACTTAGTAGTTGGCACTTATGGTGGTGTGGGATCAGTCCTTGGCAATTGAAAATGTGAATGTGAGAACAAATGTGCAATGAAAGATACGTATGCAATGTGAGGTAAAAATTGTTTGAAAAGAGTTTAGGGGTGTCTTTTAGGGTTAGGGTTTACTTTTTTGTTTTTAAAAAGGTGTTTTGACTTTTTGGGCGCCAAAAATAAAAACAAAACCTTTTTTGCTGCGGTTGGTTCAAAATATGCCCAGGTAAGGGGCACAAGTGCCGTGTACGTTCGGGTATGTCATTCAATATATCCAGACATACCTGGGTACTGTGCTCTGTACCTTGTGCATTTCCCGTGTATTTGCAGCACGTACCTGGCCAGGTATGTTCCGTATCCATACCTAAGCCTTGGAGGGGCATACCCGGGAATCTATGACTAGTTAGCAATCTGTTTCAATTAAGCGTATTAAGGTTATTTGAGACAATCTATGACTAGTTAGCAATCTGTTTCAATTACTTTTGATTTTTCCCAATTCCATGTGCCTTAGTTATACTTATTATAAGTATTAGAAGTCATGTACATTTTTACCTCTTCAAATATTGTTATAATGTGGATTTAAGTTTCTAAATGATCTTGGAGATTAGCATCAAGTCAACTATTTTGTTTTTGCTTGGCAGGTTCTTAGTTCTCTAAATGGTTTTGAGAGTATTGAAGCTCGGATTTTGTCAAAGGCTGAGTATGTATCTTGTGCCAATGTTAGTAGTGTTGAACATTGAATGACATCTATTGATCACTTAGACTGCAAGAAATGGATTATCTCGTTTCAAATTAATCCTATAATTTGTTGGCTGTTGAGCAGGTACATATTTTCCAATCGCAAGAGAATATCCATCGAAGCAAACTTTCAGAATGCAATTTTTATTTTTCCTTGGTGTAATTCAGAATCCAGTTGGTCAAAGATGGTAATTTATGTTTCGTTTTGAAATTCCTTTGTATCTATCACCTTTAGTAGGCTTTTAAAGGAATCACTTTATTTGTTACATGTTATTCTATTTCTTGAAATACCACTCGAAGGAGTGGTGGAAGAGTCTTTTGTCATTTATATTTCAAAATTCAAATATGCAGGAAGATGGTATACATTACCGACAATGCATTTTTTTGTGTATAACAAATCTCTGTGGAGTATTTGCATATGTTATATTTACATGGACATATTAAGATCTTTTCTTAAAGAAAAGTAGCTATGCAATTTTCTTATGGCCGTCTAATTTCCTGGTTGAATTTCCTAAAACCTTTAAGATTCTCACAAACAACCTTGAAACACATGCATAGGTATAGTAAATGGTTTACCTCTTAGAAACCCTGATAGTTTTTAGTGCTTTAAATACAAAAATGTTTGGCTAAATATTTGCTGGTTTAAATACCCGATTTTCAGCAATCTGCTTTCCTGGGACTTTAATTGTGTTTTGTAGGGTTGGTTTTCTGTGGTCTGTAGTGATGATGCTGCCAAATACTTGGCTATCATTCTTGGGTTTGAGTTTTGGTTCGAAGGGGTTATCTATCCTTGGTTAGATCTTTAATGTTTATATTCTTTCACCTTTGGACCTAGCAATATTTTTACCTAGGACAATGTGTTATAACTTATAATACTTAAACTATGTTTGTTGTCTAGGAGTTAAAGTATCTAATAATAATTGTTAAGTAGGAAGGTATATTTTGGGAACAATTGGCCTTTTTAGATAAACTAAAATCTACATTTTTCTTGCCGACAATGAGTAATAAGGAAATCCTTTTATTTACCCCTGCACTTTGTCAGGGCCTGATAATACAGAGAAGCAAGTGTTCATTGGAACATACATGACTGGAAGCGCCCCAGCCTCTCCTACCCACTCTCTCTATCCTGAACCTACTTGGAAACGTTTTGGGCTCTGGTTCTGGAGTGGCAGAAATGTTTCACAATTGCTTAACGCACCAGGGCCTTCCTGGAAACATTGGTTGCATTTGAGGGAAGTGTCTAAGAAGGGCCCAATATTTCCATACCATTTCCTCTGAAAACCTGGGGCATATCTGTGGAAGACCCGTGGTTGTAAGTATTTGGTAAAAATAAATAAATCTAAATCTAACCAACCCAACCTACTTGTAACACCCCTACCTTACCCAACTCCCTCTAAACCTTATGATGTTATTTATTAAGCAGTGTTTTGTTTATTTTTGTATTTTATGCTGATTATGCCTAAAACATTGGTATTGTGTTTACTTTTTTTATAGTATTAGATTCTATGTATGGACGTTTCTATGCTGTACATATGCAATATCCCCCAATATTGGCATTTACTGTAACCATAACTGTATCCTTTTCCATTTCTTGGTAACATAGGATGCAATTGATGTTAAAGACAAAGGAAACTCATAGATGTTAAAAAATTAAAATGGTCAGAGCCAGTCTAAAAGGGTTTTTTTCCAACAGTTACAAACTATATACAAAATATAAAAAGTCAATATGTGACAAAAGGAAAATAATAAAAGGTTGGGAACATTCATGATATAAAACCTGAAGGGGAGATCATTATCGAGCCTTAAAGGTTTTATTATTGTCAAAGACAAGGTTGAGTGACAGATTTGAAGGGCTTTTATTGGAGAAAATTTGAAGACAGATTCTAAGGGAAGTTGATGCAGAAAGTCGAAGGTAATCTGAAGAGCCATTGCTGTAAAAATTGAGTTCTGTTATTTACTGCTTTATGATTGTCGTGCTGTAAATATTCTGAGACAGACCTTCCTAGTTCAATACACAGATATCTGCCGGTTTTAGATTGAAGCCAATTCAGGAAGAAGAGCACCGACATTTTCGAGGGCATTTATTTTGTGTCAGATATATCATGGTATAATTTTCACAACTAGATGTGCCTAGAGAGTGTTCCAGGTCTAGAAGACTTGGAAGACAACAATTCAAGGCACTGATGATTTGATGATGTTTGTAGCTAATGCTCATCTGCTTTCCGTTCAAGTCATTGATGGCAACTCAATCGTGCCTTGATTTTATTTTAAGGAGAGCTTGACAATGCTCCTGTAGTAGGTTTGATCACACTAGCATTCATGCACTAGATCCCATCAAATCTCCATAGACAAGCGCACATGGGCTGGAGTAGTACTGGAATGGGAACAAGAGCCACGTTCTTACTTGGTGGTTTCCTTGGAAGAAACTACTCTTGTGTCTAGGGTTTCCTATGACGAACCATTCCTTAACCATTGTTGCGTATGTTTTGCATGTCCTCCTCTTGTGTTGAAGGGTAAGAGCCTAAGGAGCCCTATGCTAAGATTCAACTCTTGCTTGACAACAGATAAACACAAAAGCACAACTTACTCTAACATATTCGACTATGAAGAAACATAGAAGTCTCACCCAAAGTGCAAATGAGAGATCATCGGGAACCTCATAATGAGAAAGTATTAGAACAACGAGAAAAGAACACATGTGATGGAAGATCGGTCAAACCCTAACTCAATATACTTGAGTGATATAATTAACAATAACATATAACTAATGTGATTACTATCGAACATCATTTACATACACATAATACACGACAACATCCACATTTATTTAAAGAAGGCGAGAACACCTTACATGCGGATACATAATGATTATAGAAAAAGTCACACAAAACCATACATCTCATGTATTTCCTTCAAGCTTGTTTACACTAGTACATTAACACGCGCCATGCCCTTTGCGAATAACAAGAATATAAAGTATATGGTTGTAATGTCCCCTTTCCCTCATCCAAGGCTTGAGGGCCAGTGCGGGTCCTAACCCTAGTCATGCCCAAGGGGTTACGGATGCTATGAGCTATTGGGTATGAATATCTAGTCCAGTTGTTATTATTTCCCATTGACAGGGTTATACAGTGCTTTCAAGGACTAGATGTTATGTTTTATCGTTGGGAGGGGCCACTTAATTCCTAATGTTCTAATTTTGCGTTGGGGTCACCTTTATGGGCCATGGCGACTTGAAGGGGAAAAAGTAACTTTAAGTTACTTTATTATTTGGGTCTTCTCTAGGAGAAAGTGCGACTTGGGGGTTTTAGGGTTTCCTTGGCATGGGAAAAGTTATAAAAGGAGAAGAGGGGTGAAATTCATTCATTCATGCATACTCTTATATTTCTTTTCATGTGCAAATCACTGTTTGCAAAACTATTTAGCTTGTGGAGTAAGATCCCACGAGAACCCTAGCTTCAGGTGGTGAGAGATCCATCCCTAGCTAGCGAAATTCTTCGATAGTGAAAGATTTACCCTAGCTTGTCATTTGGGGCTGTTTTTAGGGCTGATTCACAGAGATATTTTCAAGGTTTTCAGCGATAGGGTTTTGAGGGTTTTGGTGAGTTTTGGTGGAGATACTCAAATGGTTTTGGATCAGACCTACGGCAGCAATAAAGGAAGGATTTGGCATCATTTTCGAGGGTTTCACCATAGTTACTGTGTTCGGAAATCCGATTAAATTCGGAAGGGCAAAAAAATCCAAAATACGGAGTTCTCGAAAAATCCGAAAAATCCGGAAAAATCCGGTTCGGAATATATATACATATATTATTATAAATTTATATTGTTGTATACTTATATCATTATATATAGACAAATCATACAAAAGAGCATCCATCTACCATAATCATCATCATCATAATGATTCTTTCAAAAGATTGCAAAGAAGTTGCTTGGTCCAAAAGGTACAAAAATGGATTTTATGAAAATAAGAAAAATATTGCCATCAACGCGTAGAGCTCGAGAAAATATATACTTTTAGAGAAGACGACACCTAAAACGGAGCCACGTAATAAAAGTTATGGCACATGCAAGTTTTTTGCTACATCTTCCCGGACCCTTTCCAAAAATGGCAAATTTTTTTCCATACTTGCGATTTTTTCACCAAAACAAAAAAATCTGCCAAAAAAGGAAATTTTTTTTTTTCCTGCAAAAACAAGGCCGAACCGAACCGGATTTATTCGGTTGCTTCAAAAAGTACGGTTCGAACCGGATTTCATCTGATCCGGCCGAACCTCAGTAACTATGGTTTTCACAAGGGTTTTGGCCATCTACCAAAGAGGGCGACTTGTTTGGGAGATTGCAGCCCTATTTTGGAGGGTTTCCAGTTGGCCATTTTCAGATCTGAAGGTTGGAAAATCATCTTCTATATTTGTATATGTTATTTCCCAAGTTTCATAATTTTTGCACTTGTATTCGGGAAGATATGAATTTTAGAAGTTTTCCAGCTGTTTAGGGCACGCTGTAATTTTCTGGCAGCGTTATATTGACTGAAAAATTCCAAAAATATTTTCCTTGTGTTCTTTATATTATTATCTAGTTCTCTTTAAATTTTCAAGTGATTTGAGCGGATATTTTGGGAGTTATTCATATTTTACTGTTCGCTGCCCTAGCTGTAATTTTCTGCAAAAAACCAGATTTCTGTTTGGCTGCGTTTTGTCTATCTTTTGCATATTTTACAGTGGTATCCTATAAGGGATATTTCAATGCTACTCTGTGCAAAATTAGCATGCGAAGCCAATTAGTTCATGAGCAATGCCCAAAACCACTATGATCCCTATCTCTACAAAATGTTTGACATCTGAGAATGTCTCAAATGGAAGCCCAAGGGGAGTCTTTATAGGATTCCCGAACCCCTTGTCCTTGCTAGTTGACATGTGAATATTCTTTGATGTCTTGTATATACCTCGAGGAGGTCTAGTTGGCGTTGAATTGTCTTCCCGTTGAGTTGCCATGTACCCTAGGTGTCTAGAAGCTTCTTGCATGTGTTTCCTTGCCCTTCTTCTCCATCTTCTCAATCTCATATCATTTTGCAACCTCGCATCGATCAATGAGACCTTTTTGCTTGTGCGTTGTAGATTCACACACTCAATCGTAGGGATGTCTTAAGGTCCTCCTCACTCTCTTTACCTTATGTTTTCTTCTTCTTGGCGCATGCATGACCAAAGCCATATGTTCATGCACATCTCACTTATGCATCTTGTATACTTGAACCTTTGCGTGAAGGAAGGACTTAGTGCCTTTTGCTTGGGTAAACATTTACCCATACTATAATTCTTCTCTATCCTCAAACAAGATACCTCCTTACTCATGTGAGACCTTTGATGGACTATTGAAAAACTTTGGCTATATTCTTGTAGAATCTATCCGCATAAAACTCCCATTGATCTTGAGCTGCGGCCACCGATGTGTTCATATCATGCATCTTCTCAATTTGTCCATTTAAGACCTCTATATCTTTAGTCTCGATTGATATCTTTGCATGTCCTTCCATTCATCATTGTACTTTTTCTCATTGCGCGACCGCCTCTATAATGGTCTTTTCTGAAGCTTGCAAATAGCCCCTTATCTCTACACTCTTCTATTCTAGCTCATTCTTTAGCCGGCATGATTCCTTGATCACTTGAATCTTCTAAAGACCATCCTCAGATGCATGCAACGCGCACATGCGCGACTCTCCTCACACATCCTCCTCAATGTTTATGTGGTGTGCAATGAACTTGTCCGCTTTCCAAAATCGTTCTTGCACTTCTCGCTACTTCTTGGGCCTCCACTTGCAAAGAGTCAATCTTTGTTGCAACTTCTTCCGCATCCTCCTTCAAAGCCTCTTTGACCTCATCCAACCTCCTCTTGACTTTGTTTTCTTTGTTAGAGTCCCTTCCAAGAAGCGTTCAAGAGCTATATCTAGCTTCATTAATGGCTCCATCACTTCTACCCTTACACCATCCCATACTTGGGGTTTCTTTTCTTTAATCTTTTGCCCCAACTTTATAACGCTCTTCTTCATCTTATTGAGCTACACCTTGGTCTCATCCACTCCAATATCCTTTTCATTCACCTCGTCCCATGCCCATGCTTCCTTTTCGATGGCCACCGTGCACTTGGCCAATAACTCCACTCCTTTACTTGTCATGACCATCTTTTAACCAATGGTTTAAAAATCGGAACCGGACTTGGAACCGGCCGAGGGTCGGAGCTGAACCAGAACCAAACCGGTTTACTAAAAAATACATAAAATATTACAATTTTAATGAAAACAATATATTTTAAAGATTCCAAACCATGATTACAAACAATTAGAGACAAAATATGCAAAGTTTGCTCATGTATATACCATGTAAGGGTAAATATAGCAAAATGGCACCAAGTGCACTACATATCCGAAACAAAATACATAAACAATGAGGCTCTAAATGGCCTATAGAGTCCAAAAAACAATATGCTACAAGCTACTACATGTTTGATATCAATCATCAAACTCAACACCACTACTAAGAATGGGATCCTCATCCTCATCAATGTCATCATGTTCCTCTGGCTCAAACACATCGGACTCCTCGGAGACATCTGTAGTAGCAGTAGAAGAATGGCTAGCACCTACCATGTTTGGTACTACTAAGACCACCATGTTTGGTACTACTAGTGGTTCATCATCCAAAGCCATCCACCCCAAGTCATCGGGATCAAACTCTGGGTGACTCTCCTCTACCCATTATGAGGTTGGATCAATATCATCCAAGACAATGGGATCTGTATCAGGTCTTCTATTCAGTAATTGGTTGCACCTTAGCCAGAGGTTGTATTGTACAAAGACGAGATCATTTAACCACCGTTCCAAACAGGTCTATATAACATCGTTTTAGGGTTAGGGTTGGAAAAAAGTAATTTAAAAGCTAAAATTGCAAAAAAATGTTTTTAGGCAAAAACCGCCGCCAACAACCAGACCAGTACGGAACTGGTCGGTTTGACTGGTTCAGTTTCTCAAACTGTTTGCAAATTTTTTTAATGAGCGGTCGAACCGGAATCGACTGTTTTTAAAACATTGCTCCTAACTGGACTTTTGGCTTAGTGTCCCTCCTTGGACTGAGTCTTCTTCATCTGGGGTTGCGCTAGCTAGACTCCCATTGGGAAGTTCAACCCTTGAATCCCTCTCATAGTGTTTGAACACCTTGGCCAAATAGTCCTTTGTGAATTGATCATGACCTTCCTGCATAAACTCCTCCGATTTGTCTCCCTCTTTAGTCCTTCTCCTCTTCCCATCCCATAATAGCGATTCAGAACTTTCCACCGTCTTCTTCCTTTTCTTTCTCAACTCTTTTGCGGCCTCCACATTATCTCCATTAGGTTCCTCATCCCCTGTGGAGTAATCCTTGCCCTGCATGGCCATCTACTTCTGGAATTGCCAAAAGATCTGTTTCAGAGATTCCTGCTGTAAGCATAGCAGACACCATCCAAGTGGAGCTGTCCCACAATTCTTTAGCACTTGTGGGCTTTAATAGCATGAGCTGTAAAAGAAAATGCTCTACCAAAATATCAAAAATTGAAGACAATAAACACCAACCAAGAGACTTGGGAGTCACAGAGCTTGCACTGTCAGGTCAGTGCAGCCTCTCCTTCTCCCCTACCAAAGGACAAAAACTTATAAAAGATGACATGTCCAACCAACAGGGCCTGTCTATAATCATATCAAAGCTAATATTCTGGTTCAGGGAGTGCCTTAATGTAAAATCTTCATCATAGATTACTGCTTTAACAGAATAAGCATCTACGTTGGCATGAGCTGTAAAAGGATAGGTATACACTTGCCGAGTTTCACAATTATAGAGAGTATCATTACCCTGCTTGACAAAATTACACACCGCTGGCATTTACACAATATAAACTGCCAGAACAGAAAATGGAGGGTGAATAACAGAAACAATAAATATAAGATAGTAGTGGTACTATTCTCCATTCACCATTCTATGATGCAGGTGTTAGCATATCATTTATGACCACTTATCTGTTTCGGAGGAACTAACTACATATGCTGAGCTGGAGCTGGAGCCAGTTGTACCTCTTTGTTATCTTTTATCAGCTATGGAAGATAAGGAGAGACCAAACCTTTATTAGATAGGGCTCTAATCATGTAATTGTATTACTGCATATGTTCAGCCATGCCCTTCTGAAGCTTCCATATTTTTGCCAACTTATGCATAACACCTTCCATTTGACTTATGGCATCATGGATTGCTTGTGTGTTACTGGAATTGATTAACACCAATTTGACACCATAAGTCGGTTATAACATTGAGTCTGGGATTGGATACCCCACGGTCCTGCAGTAGCACTAGTATCACAGAATCTTTCATTCTCTAGGGATTTCAGGAGATTAGTACTCACCCATTGCAGATTTTTTGCTTCCTTGATTGATTCTATCATGAATAGTTCAGATCCATATAGTCAGTGCATCCTTAGCAATGTACCTGGTTCCCTGATCGATATTAAGTCCCTCCTGAATCATTTTGTGCAGGTTTTTCAAAGAGACCAAAATATGCAGATCCAGTCATCAAGAGTTAAGAAGGTTCTGCAAATCTCAACATTTTCTTGAATTATCTGTTCTATTATTTCAGCTTATAAGTTGCTGGATACCTCTGATTCGTTGAGGCTGAGAACTTCTAGAGATCCCATGTATAATGACATTCATGGGAATGTATTTTATCCCTTTTTAACAATTTGCCACCTTTTTAAAATAATGCTAAGGACTATGAAAGATAATTAACATCCTCTCATTATTTAATAGGAGATTTGGATGCTTATCAAGGTAGACAGAGGATGTGCGAAAGAATATGGTTCCGAGAGAGTCTGTAAGCCCAATGCCTTGATTAACAAGGTAGTCTGCCACCATATTAACCTTATGATATTTGTGAGGGAAATAATGCCCAAATTCTAACTGATCTTCAATGTGCTTGGATGATTTTATCAAGTTGCTAGTGTTTGCAGTTTCTTATTTTCAAATGCATTTACAATTACCATGGAACCACATCGATTAGGAGCTCCTCCCACCCATTCTCCTTGGCTGTATAGACTCTTCAGCATAATGATCTAGCTTCTGCTGTATTGTTGGTAACTTCGTAGTATGCCTCAAATTTCTATAATAAACCAATATTACCTTTCCCCAATTGGCTTGGACCATCCCTCCACCCTTTGCTAGACCAGGTTTCCCTTTAGATTCTCAATCAAAGTTCAATTTTAAGCAGTTTGTGGTGGTGGCTGCCAAATAGGAATGGGCTTTTGGACTGGACTCTGCCTACCCCATTGTATGAGTGAAAAGATGTTCAAAATATTTAAATTAGAAAAAATTAATATTTATCGATTAAATAACTGATTCCAGACAATTGAGTCATGATAATATACCGAATTAAATGCATCACAATATATGTAAAAAAGGTACACAATCATCCATAGAATCTCATAAAAATTTAAATGTCTGATATGTTCAGATGTGTAGCTGAACATAATAAAAGTATCCTACTATCTAATCATCAGGAGAAAACCCCATATCTATTAAAATACATAGCAGATATCTACTGCTTGAAATAAGGTGGAATCAAGTGCCAATGAGTGGGGCACTACATTAATGGATAATGTGCTTGGGATTGTTAGGTTTTTGTGATTTTGGTTAGTCACATAGTGTCACTTGAAGTTTTATTTAACTGATTCATCTATTTTGACTCATTCTATATGAATGCCTGTGGTTGATGGTATCTGTACAAAGTGCAATCTGTAAGATGTGCCATACTGGATCACAGAACTGGATTTTTCTTGGACATGAGAAGTATCCCACCTCACCATGGCACTTGAAGGGTATGAGTGTAATGATAGCAAATTATTCAAGTGTATGAGCATAATAATAGAAAATTTCCCCTTTTTGATAAGTACCGAGAGTACATGTGGTGTGATTTCTTTGTGCACAATAATTACAACTATATAGCATTGAATTTATTTAAGAACGAGCAATGATTAGTTTCATAGTGTGAACCCCATTGTTGGTATCAGAAGCTTTGAAGACAATGAAAATTTCTTTTTGGGCTTTATCTTATTTATATTGTAGTGTTGACCTGCTTTGGGTTCTCCCCTTCCTCCTCCCCATTATTAGCTAAGATCTTTTATTAGTGCTTTTTGATTCAATTTTGGCTTGTAGCTTCTTCAGCTCAATGTTTTCTCTGCTGACTCAACTTTTGAGTCCGATTGACCTACTTTGGCCATATAACATTTCTCTCTCATTTGTGTACTTCCACATTCCTCCTAGAGTCCCAATCCAATCCACTCCCGTTTTCTTCCATTTATCTGGCTGGTGTTTCAATTTCATTTTCGGGATTATCAGTGTTGCTGTACATTTTAGTTTTGGGTTTGTTTTTATATTTTTACATAGATTTTGGTCAAATTTGAGCCAGAGAAAGTACAATAATTTTTATAAGTTTCAGCACAGATGGGCCATCTACAGAATTTCATCCAAGGAAGAAACAATTTTTTGAACTGGAGTTTTTCTCTGAAAAACATTAGACAGAATAAAAAAGCATTAGTCTCGTTCCCATAATTTCCAACAAGAGACTAATCTGGAAGAAATAGGAGACAAGGATGAAAACCTTTTCATTTCTTACAGGTTTGGTTTAAATTCATCTTTTGCTAGACCAAAATGTTCAAATCCCAATACAACGAGGTTTTAGCGAGTACAGGTTGACAAATAGTTTACGGTTCACAGCAGTTATGGCTGATAAGAGACAATTAGCACCACATCCTACAAGTGCAAGCCCATCTGGATCTGAGGTAAGGCCGAAAGTTTGGAAGATGACCCTAGTTACTTCTTTTGATTGGTGCAGAATACCGTATGAGGGAAGAATAATTCCCTCTACATCAGTGTCACGTGGGGATGCACACCCCCTGTCCCCAAACCGTTTGGGACGTCCTAGGGACTTGGTGACCGGAATGAGACGCCCCCATGTCCCAGCAAATGCAAGAAATGAAGGGGACATCCCCTGAGTTCAAGGGACACGCCTGGGATGTCCTGGGTGCTTTATGAATCAAGAGATGCTGTGACGTCCCAGGGATGTTTGAGGGACGTCCCGCATCCCCACTGCCCAGCACTTGTTTTTAATTTTTTAATTTATTTTAAATGTCTTTTTCGTTTTTCTTTTACAGTCACGTTGATTAATGAAGACCTTTTTTTCATTGTCATATTGATATTGTTGATGTATCATTGTATCTCTATCTAGTATGAAGTATCAATGTATCTTGGATTCTCAGTTCTAATTTCTATGTTAATGTCAATGACTCAATATGAAACATTGAATATTAAATATAGCATTTTGGGCCTTGGCTTATGTGATGAATAATTGGATTAATGGTTTCAATCTTCAAACTTTCAGTTTTAAGTCTTAGTTTATTGAAGTATTCATGTTATATTTGTAATATATAAATTTTATATATTGTATATTAGCTGTCCCCTCGCTGTCCCCCTGCCTTCCCAAAATTTGATTTTTTTGGCTGTCCCGGAAACCCCGTCCCTATATCCTTCCATCACAGAGTCTTAGGTAACTATTCTCTACATATTCACCTTTCTCCAAAGATGGTGCAAACAACCTCGGCCCCACAACTCAAAACACCAGCAGTAGCAGGGTCAAGCAAAAATCCATAGGGAGATGCAGGTGAAGACAAGGGCAAGACCAAGGTGCAACCTACACCTCAAACGCTTGTTTGTACCTGCCATCTTTTCATCAAATCAGGGACTTGTTGGTTAAACAAGCTAGAAGACCACAAGTTGAAGGTTTTCCTAAGCCAAACAGGGGTGGTTCATATTCTTCAAATCCCATACTACTGCACACGAGAGTTCTAGCTTTACTTAGTTCATACGGTCTCTAGCTGTAACAGAGACACAGTGGTAATTTGTGTAGTATATGCATAAAGGGATGGTCATCATCTACAAACCTGATGATTTTAAAAGGGTGTTTGGGGTGGCATGTGAGTAACAATCTGTTATAAAGCCAACCTGTAAGCAGTTATTCACTTGTGTGGAGGGACTATGCCATTCAGCAATTGTGGAAGCCCAATTTTACTGCAAAAGGCTTGGTCAGCATTTTTGCCATGGAAAATATGGGCATAAAGGAGTTTCTAGCCACTAATGTGTGGCAATACATTGCCAATTTGATTAGGTGATGGGTAGTAGGAGCCACATATTCATGTGACATAGCCAGTTGGATGACTGGCCAGATGAGGGAGAAGTTTACAAACGAGGAGAGTTGATCTTATGGAGTATACATGAATGCATGTCTCTTAAACACAAGGGATTCATGTGGCACAAGATGCAGTGGGGTTATTTCCTGATGTGGTATACTCCCAAGCTAAGTTGTTGGGTGTAGACACAAAGCTTGATGATAAGTATAATCCAGTACTATCCACAATGTATTGATGGAGGCACTTGGCTGTTCTGTTGGACATGTCAAAAGTTGTTGACAAAGTGAAGAGGACCACCAAGAGAAAAACAAAAGCCATAGCTTTACATGACATGATGGCCTCTAAGGATGAGGAGCAGAGCTTGGATGAGGAAGGGAGCATTCAGGACAAGGAGGAGAGTGAGACACCCATTTTTTCCCAAACCCACACACTAAATACATGATATAACCTGCAAAATAGGCAGACACAAGTACTTACCTCTGTAGATGCGGGTACTGCAACAATCATTACTTCAGAACCCATGGGGAATGTGGACCTTCATAGGCCACCACAGTCACAAAGAAAGTAGGCAAGGGCCTCAATTTTGACGATTATTTGACTAGACTTGGAGCTTCTCCAAAGTAGGCTATCAGCCCATGCCTGAGGTGGACCCCCTTGAGCATCTTGGGCCAATACTTCGGGACAAGGATTCAATCTAGCAATCAGAAGCACCTCCATAGGCAATTGTGGAGGGTGACTTGTTGAGACATGATGATTGGTGGGGTGATATGGATTAGGCTGGTCTAGTATAGGAGCATGGGGATGATATAGAGGATGGCTTCTCTTATGCATGCACAGCACAGGAGGCTTTGAGTGATTCTCCACAGTTCAACCCAGAGTTTGCTTAGATCTAATTGCCTCTTCGTAAGAAACCTGACCCTTATGCCATCCTGCATTATTTCTTGAAGAACTTGAGACCATATGGCAGGTAATGTTGGACATTGCCCAGCTGGTAGAGGACATGGACTAGGAAATGCAGAAGAAACAGACACTCGTCATTATGCAGAAGGCGTTTCATATTTAGATGTTTGTAGATGAGGACTGGCACACAGTGTTTATGGATGGATCATTGTCAATGGTGGTTAGAGCAAGGCACCCAGGAGATTTCTGAACAATGGCTTCCTGCTATGACTTATTTACCTGTGCACTCACCTGTATGCAATGATTTTGAGAAGCTGCCTGACATCATCATAACTTCAGGCTCTGATACTTGGAAGCTAAAAAGTCACAGTGGGAGAACAGTGGCATGATAGTGCCAAACAGGAAGTTGACAAAGGATAGAGATGTTAGAGATTTCAAGTATAGCTCTGACAGCGGATTCATATCACGGAGGAGGCTCAGGTTTCTAGATAGTATAAGTTTGCAGCCATGCATGCTCAGCCTCAGGAGTTGGCATTAGAACTATATCAGCTCGTTTCTTCTCAAGAAGAGCTCATAATAAAAGTGGAGGTAGTTCAAATGATCAACTAGAGTAGAGAGCAGGATTTTAAGGGTGAATCCCATCTAGGAAACAGGATTGAGGAGGTGCACACCCTTAGGCTGTGGTCCCGTGCTGGGGCTAGCTATTTTTTTGAGCGGGTACTGCAGAGGAAAAACAGGAGCTTAAACCAATTTACGGTCCCATTCAGAACTGTTTCGAGCAGGTACTGCAGGGCAATTACAGGAGTTAACCAATTTATGGTCCCATGCACTAAATATTGAAGGATGACTGCTCCTGCTACTCAAAACTGTGGGAGTGGACTCAAAGTTGAGGGATTCAAATTTCTCCAAGTGCAGATGCTGCTGCTGAAGATTTGACATGCTCTGAGTACTTTTCTATAATGAAGCTCTCATACACCATGTGATGTCACTTAATGATCGGCTGGGAGTAATTCCTATAATGGGCATTCACTGTCATGCTCTCTGTTACATCTGGTTTATGAATGTTGTCTAATAGAGCCACAGATCTTTCAGACCATTGGACATCTTGTGTAGGTGTCTGGCATCTTACTGCAGCAACTCTTTGGGATCTATCTAGAAGGTCAATGGCATTCAGTTGTGTATAGAAATTGTCTGAGAACATTGCAGAAATTCTGTCCTTGAGTCTGAATCTTGCAGAAGGCAATGACACCAACAGTAACACTTCATCAGGAAGGAGGACAACATCTCGGATGAAGAAAATCCCATGTGTTTTCTTCACTGTAGGATGTACTCTATCATCTTTCTTCCAAATCCTTCTTGCAAGCTTCTAGGCAAAACCAATGGAATCCTTAAATTCGTGTCCATTAACACCCCCTCTAGTATAACTGCAAATTAATAAAGAAACATTCAACCACTATTTCAGATACAGATGTAGTGCTTACAATTCTCAGATGTAGGGCCTAGTATTTTCTTGCCATTAGCGGAGCAATTTGCATGATCCATCTCATCTTTCAATGTTTCATCAAATGCAAACTAGACATTATTACGTAACATGAGTCCCACAAGCTTTTTCAATCATAATAACCATGCTCATGCTATAATTGAATCCAATAAAGCAGAAATGAACAAATTCTTGAAGAAAGGACATAAACAGAATCTTCTCCATGTAAACCAAGATACGCCATTGTATATTTAAAGAAGCACACAGTAACCTTGAAGTCCATACCCATATACAAGATTCTTAAATGGCCACTCCATATATAATATAAGATGTTCAGAGCTTCTTCATTGGCCTGCAAATTGATCTAAATAAGATATACCATTGTATATTTAAAGAAAATAGACAATACCTATATAGAAGTTTTTAAAGTGGGCAGTCGATAAATTATAATACATTCAATACTTCATTCATTTTGTCTGCAAATCAGTCTAAGCAAGATATGCCATTGTTATTTTAAATAAATATACAGTAACCTTGAAGTACAATAACCATTCACAAAATTTTAAAATGGATTGAGCATAGATTAACAGACCTTCAATGCTTCATTCATTGCCCTGCTAATTGATGTAATCAAGCATTCATTTAAATACTAACCACATGAAGGACCTTAACACAAAACTGACCATGAAAGATCTCATGCTTCTTAAACCAAAACTTAATCAGTCCCAACATCACGAGGAATCAAAAAGCCATTACACTCTGTTTCAATTTTCACTCTCTGAAATTGCATTTCAAGTCTCTCTAATTAATTTTTGAAATTGAAATGACAAAAAATCAGGCTGTATCATTAGAGCAATGATTATCCATTATTATTTGCAAAATGTGGAAGCATACTTAAAGCAGAAATTTTTTTCACTCTACATGGTCCAGTCCATTCCTTCCATTGACAAATTCCATTAATGCCAATCGAGCTACTGTTGCAGTTGGATCACTTGAGCCTTCTTCATTGGTTGATACATTGTATTCATTGTCATTGACATCAACTGCATCACAGTCATCCTCTTCATATGTTAACAACATATTATGCAATATGCAACACAAAAAATTGTTTTTGGCAGCATTTGCAAATTAGGCTGAGAAATCTTGGAATGAAAAATGTGCCATATGTTCTTTAGCCTTCCAAATGCACATTCAACAACAATTCTTGTTGAGGATAACTTAAAATTGAAATCTCTTTGACTGTTTGTTGACGCTCCAGGAAAAGGAGTAATTATCCATGGTAATAATGGATAACCACCATCACCAATAATATATTCTCTCATGGTTGTTGAACCAATGGAAATGGAAGGACCATTTAGCCTCTCCCCACCTTCACACAATCTGTAAAAAGAAGAATTCCGCAAGAGTCTAGTATCATTGACTGAACCAGGCCACCTAGTGAAAACATCCATGAAATGCATATTACTATCAACAATGGCTTGCAACGACATACTATAGTTATGATCTTTGTCATACCAATCAAATGAACACTCATTAGATGGAAGTTCAAATTGGATGTGAGTTACATCTATAGCACCACAACAATTTGGAAAGCCTTGTTTTTTCCGAAAACCTTCTTTTACATGCTCAATCATTAAATTGTTACTTGGCCATTGTATATGACTTCTCAAATGATTATGCATAAAATTAATGAAGTTATTTATAATTCTTACCACTATTGACTTCCCACAACCAAATAGCTCACTAATGGCAATCATTGTCATTCCAGATGATAACCACAAAACTGCAATGGCCACTTTTTTCTCAACTGAAAACACCCTACCCTTTATAGATCTTGCCAATGATAACGGTATATCACCTTGACGAAGGTCTTCATTCAACAATTCACAAAGAGATGTAAATAATGAATAGGGAAGCCTAAAAATGCTATGAAATCGTTCATCATCACATGTAACTTTAAAAATATAGTGGTTCCACCAATGCAATGAACGAGGCTTAATATACCATTCATTGTAAATCCTCCCTTCAAATTGAGAATTAGATAAATTTGTTTCAAGGATTGTATTTTCTTGCTCTGAAGTGATTGTGTAGATCTCCCCATCCATTTCAACATTTGAAGACTTTGTACTTGCAGATGAACATATCTTATGTTTCTTTGATACATGTTGCATATTGTTTGAACCTTGAATATCATACCAAATTTGCAATGCCAATTGGACAATAATAGATGCACTTGCCATGAGGATTTTTATTTTTATTTAAAAAAAAGAAAAATCAGAATTATATTACTAGAAATAAATTATTCAAATTACAATGCCATGCCATGGTACTCATACTCCAAGATATATCTTTAGACTTCCAACAACAAATTAAAGAAGAAAGAGAGCATATTTGCAGGTTATCCATCCAATGATTGCAAGTGAAGGATCTTATCAATCTGATTCCGCTTCTCAGGAGACCATGTCAAAGGTAAAGGACCAAAATTGATTAGATTATCATGATCCAATGCCCAATTTGCCAAAGCATCTGCCACCTTGTTCTGATCTCTAGGAACATGTTGATATATGATGGTTTGAAATTGTCTAGCTATAACTTGAATATTATCATGAATCCCAGGCGATTAAGCAATTATTGGATCTATGCTACTCTTGAGCTAACAAAAGATTGATAATTTTTTTTTAAATGAAAACAACCAAACTTTATATTAATATAAAATCTTCAATTACATACTCTACCATGCCAAGCATGGAAGCTATTAGCCATATCTCTAGCATTATAAACAAAAATAGCTAGATGATCATTCATTGAAAAGAGTCAAGGTTTATGATTCTCCTAATTTCTTCTTGAATCTTAGTAGACCACCATAAAGGAGGTAAACCATAGCAAAGGATATCGTTGTTGTCAAGGGCCCAATTTGCCAATCCATCAGCAACCTTATTCTTTTGTCTAGGGATGTAGGTAAACTGAATTTCTTGGATCTTCTTTGTAGAGTTCATATTTCACAAACCTCCTTAGCAATCCGCCAATGAGGAGGATATCCATTATTAGAATTACTCAATAAATTCATCATGATTCTTGAGTCCGATTGAACCTTAATCGGCGAGAAGATTGATAATAACCTTAGAGTCAAATTCAACTATAGTTTGAAGACATCCCAATTTAGTTACTTCCAGGAGAGCTCGCTGAATTGCCAATATTTCAGCCACATTATTAGTTAAGTGCCCAAAGAATCATGAGCTATCCCTCCAATACTAGCTGGACCCGGATTGCCTCTTGCTGCTCCATCAGTATTAAGTTTAACAAAGTCAAACGGAGGTGGTTTCCATTTGCTTAATATAGAGGGCCCTGATAATCTAGTACATGACCTAGACTTTAATTTGCTTTCTTCCAAATTGAGCTTTTGTAGCAGATTATTCCATTTGCCAGGTAATGGGGAAGGGATTTTCACATTATGCTCTATAGTTTCCACTATATTACTTCTAGTTAATTCCTTAACATACGTCCCCCATAAGATAACCATCTATGAGTCCATTTACTAAATTTCTGAAGAATCTTTGTGGGTAGCCATGTCCAGTCAGTTAATCTTTTAGAATCCAACGGGATACCCAAATATTTTAGAGGTAACATTCCCTTTGGAAATCCTAATTTAGCCAAATATCCTGTTCCAGCCTAGGCGAGCAATGAAAGAAAATGATTTTTGACTTTTGCTTGTTTATATCTTGACTTGTGGCCTTTGAAAAGAGCTCCAAGTTGTGGATTTGGGTAGCTTCTTTTAAAGATGCTTCTCCCATAATGGAGGAATCATCTACAAATTGGAGATGAGACAAAGGATCAACCTGTCTAGCCAATTTGATACCCTTCAACTTCTTCTGGATTCTCGTCCTAGAAAACAGTCTGCCGAAAGATTCAATAACTATTATGAAAAGGAAAGGAGATAAAGGGGCTCCTTACCTTATGCCTCGAGAAGCAAATAATTTAGCAGTAGGAGATCCATTAACCAAAATAGAATAAGAAACTGAAGAAATACAAGCTTGTACCCACTAAACCCAAAGGGGGCAAAGCCAAAACTCAACAAGATTTTAATCAGAAGAGACCAATTCACCTTATCACATACTTTAGACAAATCCAACCTCAAAAACATAGCTGGTTTTTTTTTGAAGTTCCATGGAATAGAGGACTTCTTGAGCCAAAACAATATCATCATAAATTTGTCTTTGTGGTACAAATCCCCCTTGTTCGGAGATATGACTTTATGAATGATGATCTTCAACCTTTCAACTATAACTTTGGTAATTATTTTATAAAGTATGTTGCATAAAGCAATGGGATGATATTCCGCAAGGGTAGAAGCCTCTTCTTTCTTGGGTATTAAAGCAATATAAGTTTGATTAACTATTTTGAAAACAGTCTTAGCTTCTCTGCATTCTTCCACCACTTCCAATAGATCATTTTTGATAATGTCCCAAAATTCCTGATAAAATTCTATAGGAAATCCATCGTGTCATGGCGTTTCCCTTTTTTCACAGCCCATACACCTATGTGAAGTTCCTTCTTTGTAACCGGTTGCGAAAAGAAAATTATCGTCCTCCTCCTCCCCAATTAAAAATTTGGAATGGTACTAAGCAATTGATGTTGAGCATTTCCATCGAGATTGGTAGAAGTATAGATCTCAAAAAAGTATGGAATTGCTAATTGTTGAATATCTTCCTACGTATTGGCCTGAGTTCCATCCCCTTTATCCAAGAAAGTAATATGATTATAAGAACGGTGGGCTAAGAGAGACTTATGGAACAAAGAAGTGTTTTTGTCTCCTTTTTCAACCATTTAATTCTGGATTTCTGTTTCCAAAAATTCTCTGAACTCCGATTCTGTGGGCTCCTTAAGAGAAATTTCCTTTGTTTGCAGTTCTTTAGAGTACCCTTGCATTCTCACTTGATGGTTCACTTCCTGTAAAGATTCTAAGATTTCACGTTTTTTCTCATGAACATTCCCAAAATCAGATTTATTCCACTGCTTCAATTGATTAGTGATATGTTGCATCCTTCTGGTGAAACAAAACATTTTGTTACCGTACCTGGGTTGGCCCTCCTCCCACCATTTCTTAATTAAAGAAGGAAGTTTTTCATCCTTTAACTACATCAGTTGGAATCGAAAGGAGCTTTAAAAGGTTTTGATTTGCCCATTTCCAACAAAACCGGCCAATGGTCGGATCCTGAATTTTCTAAAACATTAGCAACCAAAATAATGCTTCTCTCTAACCATTCTTCGGAAACTAAGAATCTATCCAGTCTTTCAGAATACAATTCTCTCCCACTCTTTTGTTGGACCATGTCATTAGTCCATTTTGGGTTTGGATATCAATCAATTTCATCTTTTGAATAAAATCCAGCATATTAGCAGAAGAGGCATCAAGAGCAGAATTCCCACCATGCTTTTCATGAGAAAATAAGACAGTATTAAAATCTCCCCCTATAATGACAAGTATTCCAGAGTGGGCAGCAACAATATCATAAATAACCTTCCACTGGGCTTTTTAGCTTCAACCTGAACCGGAGCATAGATGTTCAATAATAAGAAATTCTGATTATCAGATACATATCTAACCACCATATAGAGAACACCATGATGGCCCCCACTATCTATACATTGAATTTGTTGAGGATCCCAGATGCATGCCATGCCTTCAGAAGCTCCTTGTGAACTTATAGAAAGAACTTGTAGTTTTTTCTGAATATTAGGAACCACTTGCTGCCATAAAATCTATAGATGCTTTAGTTTCCTGGAGAAATATCATGTGAGGGTGATGTTGGTTCAAAATACGTTTAATTTCATTAACCTTAGATGGGCTACCTTTTAGCCCTCGAACATTCCATGTGATCAACTTCATTGAGGGAGTTGTTCAAAAATTGTAGCCAAATCCCCTACTTTACAGTACAGTTAATTGCTTCCTGCTTGTTGCATACGAAGTTGGTTGGACTTTCTTCCTGCTTTCAAAGTAGAGTCCATATGCAACTTTTTCTGCTTTTCTTCTTGAACTCCTGTGGGGTCTCTCTCAAGGGAATCCCCAACAGGAGGCATCTCTACAAGTGAAGGCAATAAAGGTAAATCATGATTCTGACCATTCCCCATTTGCAATCCCGATACTTCCTTCCTATGTTTCTCTAGTGAGTTTATGTTCCTTTGATAGCTTTTCAAGTCTCCCGAATGTTCTGAGTGTACCACCAAAGCTTTAGATATTGATTGGGAATATCCCGACCTTGCTCCGGGGTGCAACATCTTGGGTTTCGTGGACTTGGGTTTCTGCACCTCTTCCATTTCTGCCTCTACTTCTTCTGATTGAAGAGTTGCAAATCTATTTGTGTTATTTTGCTTTAGGTTTTTCCTGTGTTTTTTCTTTAACCGTCTTTCTTTTTGGCGGAACAATGAAGTCATCAGAGGTATGTTGTTCCTGATTTTGTTCCTTCATCCGCTGAGGACAATCTTTGACAAGATGGCCATATTCATGACAGAATCGACATCTAAATGGAATGTTCTCATCATCAATCTATGTCCCATTTATCCTCTCCAACCTCCAACATAATTTTAGCAGGCAAAGGTTGATTCATGTCCATGTATACACACATCCTAGCATAAACCATTTGCTCCATTCTTATTGAAGAATCAACTAGCTCTAACAAATTTGCCTATGGAGTTTCCAATATCCTGGAAAATCACTGGATTCCAGAACTCTGCGGGCAATCCAAAAAGTCATATCCAGATAGGGACGATAGATGGGAGTTCCTCCTCAGCTTTGAAAAGGGGTTGCCACAGTTAAATAAACAAACCCGATCGCCCAAAAACCATGCCCCCATTGAAAGATATATTCCTTTTCGTCATAATTAGCAAAAGCAACCAAGAAATAATTGTTGGGATAAACAAAGACAATATATTTACCTAGGATATTTCACGTTTTCCGGCCCACTCCTTAAAAGCATACAGAGATGGTTTAAACCCCATAAAATGAAGTATCAAGGCACGATCCTCTAGCTCTCGAATATTGGCTTGAACATCGACGCTGCAATTTTATCACCGAGTACCATCCGAACTTTCATACATCTTCTTTGGGGTTTTCCTCGGATCTTCTTTCACTAAGTGAACGGACGTCGTTAACCGGATTGGAGGCAAAATATTGATCATGGGAGCTTCGGATAGCATCCTTAAAAGACATGCGTGAGGAAACTCCTCTTTGAAAAGGTCGAGCCATAGAAAGATCCATCCAAAAGACACATGATCCTTCTACCCCCGATGGACACGAAATCATAGAGCCGCACACCGAATTGGCGAAAAGGGCACCACGACAAATTAAAAATAGATACGAGAGACGAAGGGATAAATCGGAACAAGGAAAGGATCGAGAAACCGAGAAGGCTAAAATTCCAGTGAAAAATCAAACACGGTCAATCCCGACCCTTGGGGGTCGAGATGTGGGAGGAAACAAAGAGAAGAGAATTAAATGTCAAAACGATGGCTAAGATACAAAATCGTGGCTACGCAAATGGACTTTGCATTGAATTCGCTCACAAAACATGTTCTCATTTGATGACAACAGATGTTGAAGATCACAATGCAAAATCCTCCCTACAAAAATGACAAATCCACAATCAAATGCCTAATCAATGTCATTGAGAAGATTGCACTTTGACTACAAAATATAACAACAAATTGTAACATCAACATACAATATGGTTTTATCAAATTCAACAAAGATGACAAGAAATAGCATTAAAATTTCATCTTATACAATAAATTGCAGGATGAACTTTATGATTACATTTAGAGCAACAACTACTATTTGGAAATAACAATGAGCTAGAACTCAAGTAGGTAATTCAGTTTTTATTGAAGGTCATGTCACATATAACTTGACAAAAGTTGCCTATAAGATGAGAAAAGGCTACATAAGGAGAATAATCATTTATTGTTGGAAAATGATTCACTAATCTTAATCATGGCCTGCCCAATAGAATTTAGAGCTGAAACCAAATTGACTTGCACATTGATCTTTTGTTCTTCAATTTTGATCAACCTTTCCTCATTCACATCTTCCATTTGCATCCGTTGTTCAAGCAAAGCAAAGTCCTTTTCATGGCGTTTCATTCGCCCCTCCTCAGCCATCTGTAGAGTAGTAATCACTGACTTATTGTTCTCAACAATAGTATCTTTTAGACTTGTAGCTTTGGATATTGTTTTTCATTTTTTCCCCGTGGATTGAGTTTCAGCTGCTGCTTTAGGTGTTTGGCTCTCATAATACTTTTCATTCTCATTTGGTGTAGAAAACTCCTCATCAACCATATGGTTCATTTTAGAGCTATCAATGGTTATATTGCGGGATTTATGGCTTTGTCTTGACCAAAATTGACCTCCATTGCATGAAATAGCTCTTTAGGATACTTTGGAGGGAGTTTCTTATCACTTATTTCTTATCTTTGTCATACTCCAAAAATTGGCATGCCCCATGGAATATTTGTCTCATAGTATTTGTTTTTTTATAATCTAGCTGAATATGTTCCCATCGATCTCGACATTGGTTTGGTGTGCGATTCACACCATGAGCAACACAATATTTTTGCACAATTTTCCACTTTTCAGAGGATGATATAGCCTTTTTCATGGCTCCACCATTGGACTGTGTTTCCCTCTCAATGTGTTTTGCAACAATCAAAACAAGAGTATCTGTAATACTCCAACGAGCTCTACCCTTTTGGGGAGGAGGAGCGAAGATTGAGATTTCATGACCTCTGGGTGTGTGGGAGAAATATTTCCTTGAGGGAAAGAGACATCAATGTGTTGGGGAGATTGTTCTTCATGGTTCATTTCTTCAACAAAAATATTGTCTGTTACAACGATGTCAACATCTTCCTCAATGTTTACTTGTGTGCTTGGAAGTTGGGTACTTGGAACAAATTCAGAAAATTTATCATTATTCAAGGACAATAGATCTCCATATTGCAAGTCATCCTCTAAAAGCAATGAAGTATATCTATGAAAACCAATCTTTTTAGGGATAGGACGATGCACAAATTTATCCATGAAAATATCTATCTATACTTACAATAAAGAAAGAGGAAAATATATTAAAAACATAAACATATCTGTCCTAAAAACTTCTTTTGTTGAGACATGTTTGTACCCTATTGAGAAGAGTAATATAGCAAACAATATTGAGAAGAGCTCTCCTAATTAAGAAAAAATGTCTTCTTTCAATTAGATGCTACTACTACATGGCAATGTCGGACTCATGGATGTAGTCTATCCGAAAATGGGTGGTAAATTTGATGAAGATGAGATGGAGATTGTGCTGAAATTGGGAGCAACTTGTTGTAATCCCGGACAAACCTTTCCCTTGAGGCTTTGAACTTATGATTTTATTTGAATATCGGGGTAATATACCAAACAATATTAATATAGAATGACATGAAAATTAGGGTTGTGACATAAAGCTAATCCTCTTTGTCATTGACATGAAAATCAGGGTTGTGGGTGCCATAGAGGTTAAAATATATAATTTTCCTTCAATGTCGATATTATAGAAGTAAAACTATGAAAAATTTGCGAGAAAAAACAGGGGTTTTATTTTGGTATCAAAACAGTCTCCTTTGATTTGTCGGCTCCCGTTCGATTGATCAAGTCCCCCTCGAGATCATCAATGTCTTTCAAACTGCATGTAAATATGGTGTATAAGGTTTCTTATGTGAAGCCTTTTAATAAAATTTTGTAATCATTGAGTTTGTTATATTTGGAATGAGATCGACCATGAATTTTTCTCAAATACATTAGTTGGTAGGATAATATACTTACATGTGTTGATTAACATTGGTCGAGACTAAGGTGGTTGTGGTCCAACGGACACACCTCTCATTCGACCCAATTGTATATAGGAAGATCTTAGCTAGGGTAAATGTAATATCCCCTTCCCAATCGAAGACCCTTAGCCTATTTTGTCTACCCGATGGCTAAAGGGGTGAACACAAGGGTGACTTAAGTTCTATTATTTTATTATAAAGTGCAAAAATAAATAAAATATTATAAAAACACTTATAATAAAATATTATGGACTTAATAAAAATAGAAAAGTGAACCAAATGATAAAAGCACTTAGCTAAAATTGTTTATTTCTAGAAAAGTGCGACTTGCACTAAGGAGCAATGTTGCCGGATATATGTACGAGTACCGGTTCGGGTATGGGTTTGATATGCGATACGTCAATTTTAAAAACCCTTGGGTACAATACATTTTGGATAGGTCCATACATATATATTAACAAATTAAATATATATATATATATATATATATATATATATATACATACATATACTCATTTTACTCATTTTTTAGTCCATAAAAAACTGAAATAGTAATACAAAACTTGAATCAATGTTCAAAACATCCAATATACTTAAGACTTTACATTTTCATTGATCATGTGGCTGCCATACATATGATATACAAATATCATGTCAACATGAATACAAACAAAACTTGAAAAATATGCTAGGATCAATGTTCAAAATTTCAAAACATACAATACACTTAAGATTTTACATTTCATTGATCATGTGGACAGACGGTTGTGGTACCAATTTTTTTCCCACAATTTTATTTCGAATCTAGACACATTGCTGCAGCTAAATTAATATCATTATGTTAAACCATAATATTCAACATATGAACGCATGACGGATATTTACTTTCAGCTGGCCCTTTGTATGGGTTGGAATGTGGATTTGTTCCAAGGAAAAATGTTTGCAACATTCGTGTATGTAGTTTAATAATATAATGTGTTGTCAATTGTGATTTGGTAAATATCTATTTATCTGAAAATGGCAAATAAAAAACATTCAAGGTTCTCTCATTTCATTATATTTGAGAAAGCAAGATAGAAAATAAGCTGAGGAAAAAAAAGAGGCCCCTATACTTCAAAATTCAAACGAATCAACTACTTTCATGAATATATTTACGGTTAATGCCAAAACAAACAAAAAAAAGTTTTAATGCCTTAAAAACCATATTTCTCCTTGGGTTCTTCTCGGGTGCGTTCGGGTTCTTCCCGAGTACATCACGGTACGTCTAGACATACAGGAAGAACCTAGATGTACCTTGTATGTATCCGTAGTACCACTGCCACGTATCCGTACTGGATACGTATCGGGAAGGGTACAGGGGGCAGGGGACGAACCACGACAACGTAGGCAAAAGAACATATAAATAGGAAAAAAGCAAATGGGCCAAAAGTTATCCCCCAAAGAAAATGCGACTTGCATTGGGAGGGAAAAGTGGTTGGTGGAAGCATTTAAGAAGAAAGGAAAATGTGATTGGTTGTTGGAGGTGGCCACTAGGCCCAATTCTTCTATTTAAGCAATGGGAATTGCTTGGAGAAGACACACTTGATCATTTTATAATTTTTGAATTGTATCTAAAGCTTTGAGCTTTTGTCTAAATTATTCTAAGGATGAAAACCCTTAGAATTTCCTTCTTGTGGACGAAAACCCCAAGAGTATGTGAGGGATCTCTACACAAGGGATTTCATTGTGCTTGCAAGGATTTTCAGTTTATTTCAGTAGTTGAAGGAATAAAAGTGCAGATTTGGTCCAAGGGTTTGAAGAGGAAAGTGGTGGCTGAGTTTTTGCTGTAATTTCTAGCCCAAAACCCTAAGGGCGAATTGGTATTTTGGTTGTTTAGGGCACTTGTGGTGGTCATTTGTATGAATGGGTAACATCATTGCATTCTCCCTATTTTTGTGAGTTTGTGCATAGTTCATTTGTGTGGATCGGAGCATTTTTGAGTAAGTTATGAATTTTTGAAGTTGCCATAATTTTCTGCAGACTGGGGTTTCAAAATAAATTAATTTCAGCCTTATTTGCATTTGAAATCTGTATGTTTCTTCATATTTTGGTCTTATAAATAAGTAGGATTAGATTTGGATGAAAACATTCTAATATAAGTGCTGATTTGATTGGGTTTCCCACTTTACCCTAGTCGCACTTTTCATATTAAATTCAGATATGCATAGTAAAAATCTGATATTAATTTTATAAGTTTGCATTTGGTTGTGGGATTGGCCTAAAATCCATTTGGGTCAAATATGCCCATTTGGGGACATTAGAGCGAAGGAGCTCTCTTAAATTGTCAGATCTCCATATACCATGGCTATGAATGTACACTATCTTTTATATCAACAAAGTTGCAGTTTCAATCATATTGCATGTTATGTGTAATTGTTGGTAGGATCTTTAGTCCTAGTGATCTATGGTATTTAGTAGCATAACAGTTGGCTCCTACAGATGTCCCTAAAAGTCTCAAGTTTTCTCAGGGATGTTTTTGGATGCTCCAGCTGAAGCAGGAATAGATCGAGGAACTGCCCACCTCATGGATGTATTATCCCTATACCCATTTCTGTCTGCTAAGATACACAAGTATGCCTCCCTGTGGTACACTATTTTGAGCCCCTAAGAGCTTGCTCAAAATAATTCGGTACTACTTCTTCTTGAATGGAGAACAAAGGAATTAGCACTTGTATGAATAGCATTTTGTCAAGGTTACTAACACATATATTGGTGTCGAAAACCGAGTATCATGAAAAATAAAATATATTTGTAAAATGAGCGTTTTTAGTGAAAATAAGCATGATTTCCAAAGCTCGGTTCCTTTCAGTATAACCAAGGGTTGGAGTAAGGCCATAAAGAAATTATACTAAATGACCAATGAAGGTCAATGGAACTGAAGAGTACATCCTAAAACAATAGCATGTGAGTGCCAAAAAGAAGCTCTCAAAAGGTGGATCATTTGTTATGTAGAAAAAAAATGAATGTGAGAGCCAAAATGAGTTCCAGGTCTAAAAGCGACAAAAAGTACTAATTACAGAAGACATATAACAGTTTTTTGTGATAGATCAAACTATCTATATAATGGCATTGAAAATTTATTTTGCTTGAAGTTGGTGTTTGTTTTTCTTCTGATCTATTACCTTGGATGTATTATTTACTACTGCACAAAAAGAAAAGATTTAATATTTATTCATATCATTGTTTTAATCACTTATTTTGCAGGTTTTTAGTGTGGAGTCTATGCATTTTGGGTCAGTAATTGGAGAGAGTGTTGCAAGGGAGAAAGTTGAGCTTGACAAATGGAAAGCTTTAGCTAAAAGCTTGGCTGTTAACTCTTTCTTTGAGCAAGAAAATGTTTTGCCAATGCTTGGAACTTTCTATGATTGTTTTCAGATAAAATTAACCGGCATTCAGGTAAGAAATTTGCCATTTAAGAACTTGAAATCTCATTTTGCTTTCTGTTTTGCATTGAACATTGCAACCGGCTGTGTTTTGATTTTTGTGCTTCACCATTGTGGGCATATGGCAGGGGAAACTGGAAAGCCCCAAGATGCTATCTGATGTCTGTTTTATAAAATTTAATGCTTTGGTAAAAACTGATACATGCATTCTACAAGATGAGCCCGCTATGAACCAGTTGAAGGTAAGGAATAATCAGTACATCACATGCATACTGTTTTTTGTTGATTTCTGCTGGCCACTTCATTTATGTTCCTCTATTAATCAGGATTTTAATCTTTTAGAGAAATTAAGATGGGCATGAAGAAAATAGTCAAATATCTAAGACTACTGTTATTTTTAAACTTTTGCATTACTGGTTTGTAAAATTATTCCCATATTTAATAAATATGAGGTATATACCATAGTTACCTAAGACTCTGGGACGGCAAAAAATTTCCAAAATCTGGGGATGGCTATTAAAATAATACATAAAATTATAAATATTAAAAAATTGCAAATAAATTATAAAAAATTATGAATAACAGTCTGTGACAGTCCACCATATGCATTTGTGCTCGAAAATTTCTGTATTCATATATCACTCTCAACTCTTATTCTGTATTCATATAACAACAGGAAGTTGATCTCTAATCAGATTAGTTATTAATAAAACAGATGTCAATACAGCCCTTACAGTCCGGAGAGTCTATTATCAAGCAAAGTATGGTTGAAGAGTAAATAATTGAAACCCATGGTTTACTGTTGGTGTCCCAGTTTCACCTTGAAATCTGAGACTACCCCATGTTAAAATTTTCGTACTTTTAAAATAATGGGTCGTTTTGTGTTTTTATTGCCAGAAAGTTTCTGTATTGTGTCAAGATATTCCCAAGGAGCCATATAAGCCATTTTCGACAAATACCCAGATGCCCAAAATTGTTTTATTCTGTCGTTGGGGTTTGCCTACGGGAAATTTGTATTTAATTATTTTAAGCCCCATTTGAGGCAATTTGTGCTCCGGTTTAACCCTGTTGTGATCGTACATATCATTATTCCCATATACCAATAGGGTTTTAACCAGGAATGAATTTTGGGCTTTATTTGTAACTTCTGGCAATGTTTTGTGTTTTTAGTTTTTTCTTGTTTCGTTTTCTGTGAAATTTCTCTAGATCAATTTGTTTGCTGGTTTGGTTTGGCTTGGTATTTGGAGATCACATATGTACGTTATGCCAAAAGGAATTCGCCACCGAAGGTTTGGTTCTCTTAGAAAAGACGAAGTCGTGCACCAAAAAGCTTCTTCTGGGCTGACCGCATTTTTGGAAAAAGGGGTTTGAAGTGGATCAATGGGATTTTTGTCAGGAACAGGAGATGGGATTTTTGTACCTACTGCAGGTTCTTTTTCCCATGGAAGCAACGCCACTTAAGTCACAATGGGAAAATTAGAGGTAGCAGGCAGGCGGGAATTTCTTACCTACGTTGTAGGGTAAAAATTCCCATTGTGGAATAAAAGAAAAATCACTTAAGTGAATCATGGGATTTTATTGCCTGCCTTGTAAGGTAAATAATCCCATTATGAAAGTCAAACGACTTAAGTGAATCATGGGATTTTCAGGGCTGCCTTGCAGGGTAAATAATCCCATTGTCATCTGACTTTTAAAAATAGAATTCACCCGTGCCAAAAAGTGCGACCCACCTTGGGTGAATAATAATGCATTAAATAAATATTTGTTAATATTTATTCACCCAATTTTGGCGCCCAGGCTTGTGGAAAAGTCAACAAAGGGAAGTGGACAAAAGGAAGTTGGAAATAGATAGTTCTAAAATTAAATAAATATTATTTATTTAATGCAGCCCCTTCATGTCAAAAAGTGCGCCCCATTTGGGAGAGAAATAATACTTTTTTAAGTATTAAATGAATTAATTAATTCTTATTTTCAGTGGCTAAGGTCAAAGCATCTTGTGAGGCTTGAGTTAATCTGAAGGAAGTCTAAAATTAAATAAATTTAATTTATTTGATGGCAGCCATGAGCATGTACAAAATAAGCGCCCCATTTGAAGAGTAAAGCTTATTAATTAATAAATTAATTGCTAGGAATAGGAAAGGCATTAATTAATTATAGAATCATGAGGATTATATAAGCAGGGGCTGCCATAAGGATGAATTAATTAATTCAAAAGCAGAGAAGTGCAGCCCAAACAAAAAGTGCGCCCCATTCGAAGAGGATTTTTGCTCAAAAGAAGGTGTAATTAATGCTGGAAGCTTCTAATTTTGGCGCATAGGTTGAAGGAGATTGATTTGTGTCTAGATAATTGTTTGCATAAGTGATACAGGTGCTCAGGTGAAGTTGGTAAAATTCATGTTTGCTTTGCATGCAAATAAAACATCAAATTTTGGGGCAGCAGGCTTGAATTATGCAGATTTTTATGATTAAAATCTACTGTTCATGTTTCGGTTGCCATTTTTGTCTAATTAATTGCAGGAATTCATTACAGGTGCTTTTATAAGAGAAAGGGAGCTTAAATCAATGTCCAATACATTGAATATATCCTCCGAATCTGAAGAAATCTCCAGATCTTGCACCGGTTGTGAAGAATTCCGGCTGAATAAAGAGGAAAAGAATTGTTCAGACAAAGATTGCTCCAGCCATGGCAAAGCGGGATGAAAGAGAAAGCTCAGCGGAATCATGCGTAGCTTCTAGATTTGCTGAAGTCAATAGGCCCAGATCCAGATCCAGATCTCATAATTGCAAAAGCTTCCGGCACAAAGGCTTCATCCTCTTGTTTCAACGCAGCCCGTGAAGAAGTCAGTGCGTGGAAAATTCCTTCCAAGATCTTGTGCATGAGTGCTTCCATTTTCCAGTTGAAGCCTTCATTGATGTTGCATCCACCCAGAGTGTTCCAGAATTCTTAATTGCTCATATGCAATTAAAAATAAAAATGATGAGTTATTTACGGCAAACATTGCACTGATGCATGTACTGGAGAAGAACTGCAAAAGCTTCAAGGATAAGAAGGAAGACATGTCAAAGGCAATACCCGCAAGCAAATCACGGTCACTTGTTTCACTGCTTCCGCTTCAGATCCACCGCTTCCATATGTTTCCGAGATCCAACCGCTATCGATGTTTCCGATCCAAATTGCCCCGAGTCCAATTTGGTGAGAATCAAAGGCAAAAGAATCAGCTGCATGCAGAATATGAAAAAGAACAAGACTGCAACTTTCCTCTTCCTTCTTCTTTCCTCCGACAAAGTAATTGAGCGATCAATTAAATTATAAAACTTAAGTGATTGGTTTAAAAGCCATTACTTGAAGAAGTCAACTACTTGGAGATAGGTGGCAGACGTGCAAAATAGAAGGTTCTATTTTCAGTTGCAAATCATGCATGTCATGCAAAGAGGAATTCCAGGAGGGAGATTGTCAGTTGTTTCCTTTCCGACTTCCACATGTGCTAGTTCAACTAAAAGCTTCCGACTTGTAATTGCCCCTCTACATTCTATAAGTAGAGGAAGAACCTACAAGTTAAAAGATCAAAATTTGTAAGCAGCATTCTTGTGTTCCAGACTTTGTGCTGAAACCCTTGAGAGCCACTTGAAGCAAAGGAATATACAGAGCAGATTTTCGGAGAACTTTGTGTCATGGTGTATTTTGTTTCTAGCTTTCTATCTTAGATCTTTGAATAAACTTTGTGTTATTTTAGATCTAGATCTAGAGCTACCTTTGCTTATAATTCTGTGTTGATATCTATTGGTTTCTTCTATGTGCATGCAATCAACTCTGTTATCTATTGATTGGGATGCACATCTTCCCCATTTCTTCTCTGTGTTTATATAATTCCCTTCTATAAATATTTCCTTTCTTAAACAACTGCTTACTTGCTGCAGAACTGTACAACTATGGTTCATGAGCTGAACAGTTAAAGTAAAACCCCATATAACATACTTTAAGTTGATTGCATCCCCTCATAACACGAGATATATGCACAAGTCCACATTAGTAGTTGATGGGAGGATGTTGGAAAAGATACATAATTTAAGAAAGAAACATGGAGATAGAGTTGAAGTCAAACAAGTATAACATGGAAAAAGAATGCCACTAATATAACAATATTAGAGTCGTATGGTTGTGTGTACATGGTCTTATAATATGCTTTGGCAGAAAACATTCTCTCTGAATGTGGGTGCATTTTCTTCTACACTATCTATTTATACATTTATAGTATACATACAACATATAAATCAAGAGGAAGTTTCCATTCCTAAATGATCTTATCAATTCATCTCATATCATTTGCAAAACATTGAATCACTCTTTATGATAAAGTGAAGGAAATACTATACTCATAACAATTTTTATAGTTATAGTACCCGATCTTACGACATCTTTTCATGCACTTTAAGATTTGATTGTAGATACTTGGATATTTAATCATATTGCTAGTGTTGTGAATAGGTCTTTTTCTTGAATCCCTTTTCTGCCTTTGTTGTCCCCGACCGCACTTTTTTTGGTCGTAACTTGATGGAATTGCTTTCCTTTTCAATGCAATGTGGCTCAAAAACAACCTTGTGTAACTTTTTGGTGCAAATCTAGTGAGCATATATGCTTGTGCTTTTAGCACCACCAACGAACATTTTCTCAAATAACTTCTCTTTTAGTTAGAATAAGATGGTTTGTATTATCCCCACTGTTCCTTATTTGAAAGAAAAATTGTCACGGGATGATTCTATCTTTTAAAAATCATCTGTTGTTAATGTAGAATGAACATTTGTTGAATTTAAATATATAAACATTGTTCATAAGCTTTGGACATTAAAATATTGCAAATTACGTCTATAAGCTAAATTGTGTCATGTCTGAATCATAAACTTTAATGATCACTCAAACAATATCTTCTAGTCCAACTTTTTTTGGGATTTAAAGAAACCTTTTGGTGAAGGGACGGTATTTGACTCCACTTTATAGATCAACCCCAACAATCGCATTATAATGGGAAGTACTCAATTTACCAATAGATTACAACCCTTGAAACTATTTTAATCACTCATTACATTATAAGTAGTCATTAAGTTTTTAACATGTATTTAACATTTTGAAAATGATTTAGAATGAAATATTTCAAGTAAGTGACTAAAGTTCATCATATACTTGAAACAATTATCATGTAAGCTTCTTTGGAATGATGGTAATGGCTAGAGAAGGCTTATGATTTTTTAAGGATAGCAAGCAACAAAACTAAAGTTTTATCAAGTGTTGGTAGGACTCATGAATATCATAAACATACATGCATATAAATTTGAATATGTTGCATAAAGCCTTTTTATGGGTTTGGGGAACAATGAGTTTCACACCATTCTGGGTACCTCAAAGTGGTCGTGGACACACCAAGAGGTAGAAATAGAACCTATCATTGTGAACCACATGGGGGACACTCTTTGATACTTATCATTGTGAACCACATGGGACACACTCTTTGATATTATGGACCCAAGCCCATCCCCATGTAAACTTCAGGCTCTAGCCCTATAATTTACCCAATTTTTTACAGTTCATAGTTTAACTGTAAAAAAGGTAATCATACCAGAAGTTAGATGCCCTCCCACCTCCTACCTCCCGCCTCCCCTTGAAGAACAGTCAGTTGCAGTGGAAACCATAGTAGAAAAACTCGCCAAATCCAAATACTCGCCAGACCCCCCAAAAAAAAACTCGGCAAAAACTCGCCAATATTTGGCCAATACTTGGGAATACTCGGCAACTTAAAAAATACTCAAATTTCTTTAAAAAACATAAATTTTAAGCAACACATAGCTACAAAATGTATCAAATGAGCCCATAAAATGTTGGAGAAGTGTTTTCTATTAGATTTGAATACAAATACAATACAAAATCGCATCATCATGCGAATACAACAACCGGCTGATAAGTAATATGAATTTATGATGATTGACATTGAAAAATATCATCATAAATTTCATATCTATGCAAGTTACAATATACAATAAATTACATTTTCCTCTTCCCCAATCTAGAGAAATATTGGGGAGAGGGTCTAGTGCCTCTACTAGTCCCCACACTCAGCTGCATCTCCACGCTCCTCCTAGAAGGCTGTGAATCTGGCTCGATCCTGGAACTAGATGGTGGTGTTGGTGGCTCCTCTGTTGCATGTTGGAGATCACCTCCAAAGATTTCATCCAATCCAATATCTCCTCGGAGTCCTGCTAGTGCTTCTCCCTCCATAGCCTCCCTCTTAAAAGAAGCAATCTCGTCCGCTGTGAACGCAGGGTTTTCCTCTTCTTGCCCAGTCCACTCACTGTATGGATCTATCTCATCCAAATCAATGAGCTCCTCTGATGTGGCCTCAACTTTTTTTGTGCGAAGCCGGAGATTGTATTGCACAAAAACCAAGTCGTTGAGCCTTTTTTGAGTCAATTTGTTGCGCTTCTTCGTGTGATTATCATTGAACAAAAAAAACTCTTAAAATAGCAAAAAAAAACCTACGCATCTGTTGATATGTGAAGTCAACATTTGAATAAGCAGGTTGCGACCAAGCTGGCAGGTGGGACGATTAGTCCGAGCACGGGAGAATACTCGTCGAGTTTTGGCGAGTACTCGCCGAGTTTTGGAAAGCTATCCAGTATTTTTAATTACTAATCTGTCTATAGGCGATCAAAGCTCATGATTCTTTCAGAAGATTGCAAGAAGTTGCTTGGTCCAAAAAGGTGCAAAAATGGATTTTATGAAAATAAGAAAATATTGCGTAGAGCTCGAGAAAATATGCACTTCTAGAGAAAACAACACTTGAAACGGAGCCACAGAATGAAAGTTATGGCACATGCAAGTTTTTGCTGCTACATCTTCCTAGACCCTTTCCAAAAATGGCAAATTTTATTCTGTGCTTGTGTTTTCTTCACCAAAAATCCAAAAAAGGAAAGAAATGTTGTCTTTGGCGAGTATTCCAACTATGCTCGGCGAGTTTTTTTTTTGCCTATTTTGGCGAGTCTTTCAGCAGTTATTCGTTTTGCTTGTTTTTTGGCGATTTTTTAAGAGTTTTCCTACTATGCTGGAAACCATTAAAGATATTAATTAAACATTAACTAATTTACTATTAGTTGATATATTTTAGCTATTCATTTATAACTTCCTCGCCTGAATGTGTAGCTTCTTTTTGATTAATAAAAGACGGACACGCATGAGTATATTTGTGTGCCTTCCATTCTTCTTCTATTCTCTTCATACTTTCTCCGATTCTTTCGAACATCGGTATCAAATTTATCTATTCGGAGAATTCCAAGGAGAAGGGTATGGACAACAAGTTGCTAGAAATATGTGTAGACCTGGAGAGATGGATTCAAGGAGGTTGAAATCATTGAATATGAAAGTGAAGATATTTTTGCTAGGGCATGACAGCTGTAAAACCTATAATCTGATCAGGAGTTGTGGCAGAGAAGGTGTACGCATGAGAAAAAAGACCATGAGGATACAATTTGCATTCAAGGTTCAAATCTGCAGACAATTTCGAACCAGAATGAACAGAAGATAGAAAAACATGATTTTGATTTCCAAGTACCACGATTTCCAGTGAAAATGCAGATATATATTTGTTTTTGAGGAAGAAACAATTTTTGCCATCAATGAAGGTGCAGACTTGCAAGAACAGACTTTATGCAATCCAGACAGTCATGATTTCCAGGAGTTCGACTTTGGCAAGAAGAATCTCTTGGAGATATGAAGGAGGCGATATGTTGGGATAAGGAGACTAATCTGTAATGGTTTGAGAATGAGCATCTAATCCTCGAAGCTTGACATTGAAAGTAACTGGCAATAAGCATATTTGTATTCAAAATGTTAAACCGCTGCAAGGTTTAATGTATATGATGAGTGGTTGGAAAGTGCAGATAGATCTAATTTGCGAATAGTTTTGCAAGTCTGAAAATTGTGATCTACAGACTGAAAATTATGGTCAATATCCAGAATTTGGTTTCCCTAGAAGCACAAAAATTTATTGGCGAGAACTATGACATATAGAGTCACCAAATGCTCACAATTGCGGAGTATTATGATTGCAATAAAATCATTCTCAAAACTGAATTGTGACCTGATACCATAGTTACTGAATCCGGACGGATCTAGATTTTTAAGCTGGTCCAAATAAGTTTCTGTCCAGGCGGCCTTCTTTTTTTCCCAAAAGATTTTTCTTTAGTTTTTGCTATAAAAAGACACCCAACAACTTTATATATTATTTCATTTTTATTTATTAACATTTTATATCATGTTATTAATATTTTTTGTTGTATTTTTCATTTTTTGTATATTTATAATGAATGGTCATATATAGTAATGTAAAAATTTTGCAGTAGATTTTTCCAAACTTTTTCAAGAATTCAGGTTTTTGGAATTTTTGCCCTCCTGAATGGATCTGGATTTCCAGACTCGGCAATTATGCCTAATACAAACCTTGTTGATTATGACAAACGTCATAAGGAGGCTCTCTTGCTATCGGTTATCTCTATGTTGCACGGATACTCCAAAACCCCGAATCCCCTTGGATACGTATCCGATACGGATACTTGGCGAAAAGTCAAACATTAAAAAAATGAAATAAAACTAAAAAAAAAAGCATATAAATGTTGGATACGTGCCGATACGTGCGAAGTGCGCCACGGATATGTACAGACGTATCCGTGACGTATCCTGACGTACCCCGTACGTATCAGGTACGTATCCAACATTATATACGTTTTTTTAGTTCTATTTCATTTTTTTTTAATGTTTGACTTTTCTACTCCCTAAAACCGAACCCTAAACACTAAATGAATAAAATAATACACCCTCTCCCCACAAAAGTTATAAAAAGCACCCACCCCTCTCATTTGAAATCACACAAACAATGAAATGTAAAATCTTAAGTATATTGAATGTTTTGAAAATTGATTCAAGGATTTTGTATTACTATTTCAGTTTTGTTCGTATGGATTCCTATAAAAAATGAGTAAATGATCAATAAAAATGCAAAGTAGATATCTATATATATATATATAGATATAGATATATATAGATATATAGATATAGATCTATATATATATATATATATATCTATATATATATATGTACGGACGTATCCAAGACGTATCGTATCCAAGGGTTTTTTAAAATTGACGTATCCGCGTATCGTATCCGTATCCAAACGGATACTTGTATCCGTATCCTGGCAACGTAGAGTTATCTGCTTTAGATGATTTAATACCTGTGGTCTGAAATGCTACTGTTGGAAGTGATCTTTGGACCAGTCTCCAATGTAAGTATCAAACTTTAGATAAAAGCCAAGTCTTGTATCAGATATGTTTTTTTCTTCAAAGATGAATGAGGCTGTGTCCTTGTCCGAACATCTCCTATGGATGAAAGATATCTGAGATCACCTTGCTGCCATAAACAAAAAGGTGGATGATGATGACCTAGTTGCACTTGTTCCAAATAGTTTACTGCCCTACCATGAATCATTTGTGAAGGCTTTACATTTGATGATAGAAAATTAGACCCTGACAGTTTATCATGCTAGTTTCTATTTTATGCAGAAAAAATGCAGGCAAACACAAACAAGTGAGTCTAGTTTTTGACAAACAGGGAGTGCATTTGCTGCTCAATCTAAGGTGGAGTGAAAATATACCCTTGGTGATTCATCTTCCAAATACCAGGTGAAATGTTGTTATTATCATAAGGTTGGGCATGTGAAAAAGGATTGTTGGAAGTGACAATATGCTCTTTCCCACAACAAAAGCTGTGGGGTCAAGAAAACGTCTTGCACACATATCACTTCATGCAGATTTCTAATTATTTTTCTCTTAAATCTAATTCCCCTATAGTCTATCGGCGACACCAACTTGCATCAGTCAATAATCTGGATGAGATTCAGTCATCATAGGGTTATTAGGTGCAAACAAGGCCTAAGTGATTTTACTCCACTATACGGGATGTGTGAGAGGTGAAATTCCTCAATTAGATGCACTTTCTCATGGGACTAGAAAAATGTGGTTGGTTCAGCTGAGCATGTTAATTTTTCTCTCTTTTCTAATCTTTTTACAGTACCTAAACCACAACGATATTCTAAAGAAAAACGAAAACCTAAATGGGTGACTTGTCATCATGCAAGTTGAATATCACTCCTTGATGAAGAATCATACCCGGAGTTGGTGGAATTACCTCCAGGTAAATAACCCATGGATGCAAATGGGTGTTGAAGGTCGAATGCAAAGCTGATGGTACTTTCCACAAGTACATGGCTTGTCTTGTTGGGAAAGGATTTTCACAACAAGAGGGAATAGACCATGAGGATGCTTTTGCTCGAAGATGGTCACATTTTGGTTTCTTCTCTCTATAGCAACTCAATATGGTTAGAAGATGTTTCCGATGGTACTTTGGGCAAGTACGAGGCTTGTCTTGTTGGGAACGTATTTTCATAGTAGGTGCAATATACTATGAGGATGTTTTTCTCCTATAATGAAGATGGTCACATTTCGGTTGCTGCTCTCCATAACAACTCATTATGGTTAGAAGGTGTTTTAGATGGATGCAAAAAACATCTATTTGAATGGATATTTGGACGAGGAGGTTTACATGGTGCAGTCTGAAGGTTTTCACGTACCTGGTTGTGATCATCTAGTTTACAAGTTGATTAAGTCTCTATATGGGTTTAAATAGGTTCCGAGAACTTGGGATATTAAGATCGATCAACATCTTCAAGATTTAGGAGTCTTTTTATCCGAATCTTTATGTTAAAAGACATGGTGATGATATTGTGATTCTTATTGTATATGTTGATGATCTTGCTATCACAGATGGTGTGGCCACTGCAAATCAGCGAGTGAAATTATATTTATGTCATTTTTTTGACATGATCGATCCGGGCCTACGACACTATTGCTTAGGCCTAGAATTCTTACACTATGACCATCTCATTTTCATAGCTCAGGTTTTCTAAGCCACAAAGCTCTTGAAGAAGTTTGGGATGATAGATTGCAATCCTTCTTCTATGCCTATGAAGGTTTGGATGAAGTTTCCAAGCAATAATGATTCATCATTGGTTGATGAATTACACTATGGACAATTGGTGGATTGAACATATCTTATGTCCACTCAAATAAATCTATTTTTGTTGTTCGCTATCTTTCTCGTTTTTTCAGCCAAATCCCTTACATTATACATCAACAAAACTAGTTTTGTGATATGTCGAAGGAACTCTTGACTTTGACATTCTATATCAGAGGACAAAAAATTTCAAATCGATAGGTTATATAGACTTTGATTGGGCCGATCAATAGATTCTCAAAGGTCTACGACTCGGTACATTTTCCCCTTTGGTTCGGAGTTGTTTCGTGGTAGAGCAAGTTTCAACACTTGTGGTTTTATCTTCCATTGAAGCAGAGTACAAGGGAACATCCATTGCCATTTGTGAAGCAATTTTGCTACGTTGTATTTTGATCGATTGTCAACTTCCTTAGACTACACCTACTCCATTTTCCATTTTCTATGACAATCAAGATGTATTGAAGTTGGTGAAGAATTTGGTATATCATGCTCACACCAAACACATTGAGATTCATCATCACTACATTCGTCGATTGCTTGAGTCCGGTGATGTCTCTTCACTATTTTTCCTCTCAAGAGTGACACATAGATCAAATGACTAAACCTCCTGGTTCCATTTTGTTTGTAAAATTCATGTATAATTTCCTCTCCCAAATATGCAACTTCGTTTTATTGATAAAAGATGGCCAAGCATGAATATGTTTGTGACTTCCATTCTTCTTCTATTCTCTTCATTCTTTCTCTGGTTACTACTAACAAAAACTAGATTTTGACGAGGCTTAAAGAAGCAATCCCACCAACAAAAAATGGGATGCATAATCAGAGATAAGAAAGGTACTATTGTAGGAGCTTCATCAATTCATATTCCAAAGGAATGCATGCGATATGGTATTTGAGGAAATTGATACCTCTAGAAACCTTCTTTGAGAAGAACATGCGAATCAAACTCCCCTTCGATGGTCCATGTATGCCATAGTTCCCATCAGTGTTGTGAATTCTAGTGGGACAGTTTCCACTTGTTGATGCTGAGCCTGATGCGGAGCTAGATGGCATTTTATTCTAACATGCAATAGTTGCAACATATTCATATGCAATCTAAAAAAAAAATAAAAGAAAGAAACTTAAACAGTTGAGTTGTAAATTTAAACCCTATGTTCACGATAAAACAAAAATAATTAAAAAATCAACATTTAAAAAAACCTAAACCGGAAAGTTGTAATTCCCAGGTATATGAAAAAACTAGCAATTTCATTCATAAATTATGAAAAACTAGCATAAATCATGAATAAAAATTATGGGAATTGAATGGAATATATGTAAATTTGTAAATCATGTTTAGAAACATAATATTAATATTTATAAAGAAATACATGCTTAAAAAAAAAAGAACTAACCTAGAAATCAAAATTGCTCAAATCTGTTCTACAAATCTGCTATAAACTCCCTCCAATTTGCTCAAAGGATGCTCAAATGCCATGTGATTAGAATGTGTGGGGGTGTGGGGCTTAAAAAGAATAAAGTTCTGCATTTTTTTTGCGTTCGACTATAAAACAATGTGTTGTGCACGTATGGTGAGTTAATGCTCAGGACTCATTGAGTATTGGCAAGTACTCTCCTAAAACTCATTAAAACTCGGGACTGCATACTTGTGAGTATAAGTGGAAAAGCATGCCCAGTTTATATTTCAGCAATTACTTGTAGGCTTGCCGAATGCTTAGCAAGTATGTAAACTATGCACAGAGCTGATGAAGACCAAAACTAAAGTTTAGGAACAAGGCTGGAAAACGACATTGTCATGCATAGTAGCACAACACAGGCCAAAAGCGTGGACATTATTATTATTAACTACTACCACGAAAGTGCCAATGTAGGAACTGATAACGTCCATGGGAAAATGTACAGCACTAAGAGATTAGGTCTGGAAAATCTTATGAGGAAGTAGCTTAGTCCTCTAACTGTGCAGAGCAGACTACTAATGCACACCTGTCTCCATGACCCGTATTGTGGGCAAGGACAAATCAAACCTTTTTGACTATAATTATCTAGAATTTTAAAATGATTCTAGTCTTGTGTAAAATAATAACATACATGCAATTTAAATCATCTTACATCTTGAATTTTGAGAGCATGGTGTATTGAACTCTAGTTTCCATCTTGCTCATCAAGCACATTTTTAAAATGAATAATTTTCTTGAATAATCAGACATATATAGTATTATTAGTCTTATTCTATGTAAAATATAGGACCCTATAAAGAAAATTACCCCTTATCAGCTTCACGTATTTGTACCGAATTATGCAACAATGGACATGCCATGAAAACATGCCGCGCTTGTTTAATGTCCAACCCTATCTAATTTTTGTCCTAGTTTATATTCCTTCATCTGATTTTCACGCTCAATATGTTTTATCTTAGCATAATAACCTTTATTAGTCAATATAAAAAAATGGATTTTGGGATATCTTAGAATAAAAAATATCTTCATGTAATGTTGTCTACTTTTTATCCTTGAATGTTCAAAAAGTCTTTAAATATTTTCCATTATAGGATAGAATTATTCTATGACATTTTCTGTACTTCTTCACAAAGTTTATCAGTGCCAAATTTTAACTTGAACTTGAACCAAGTGACTTAGGTTTTGTGAAACATCAAATTTGTAGCATTACATTTTACATATAGTAAGTAATGAACAATGGCCAGTCAAAGAAGTTTTAGCATTTGATGCCTATTTCTGTATATTTTTAATTAAAAATATGAAGTATGAACATGGCTAGGGAGGGAGTTGATCGGTATAACTGGTATTGAGATGCTAAATCAAGATGTCCATATATTATGTCCTTGATGATGAGGCAAAAGCAATGCCACATCACAAAAAGCGCTTTTGTCCTTTCTTAAAAGGAGAATGCGACATTTTTTACAACGGGGTGGATTTGATAATCCTTTTTGACGATAAGTGAAGCATGTCTTTTAACATAAAAATTACAAACTATTAAATGTGATAGGATGGTCCCATCCAAAAGAATGAAATTATATTAATGTTAAAAATGAGCAAAAGTAGGTTAGTGGGACTCAAAGAGTACACAACTTTAATAAAGAAGTATAAATGGCTAAACTTTGAATCAAAAAAGTAAAGTATAAATAATCTCGTGAGTATAGAACCTCTCAAGGAAACATATGACATTGACGAGAACAAAAGCAAGATCATGACAAGAGACCGGCGTTGTCATATGTGTCGCAAGGCTCATGCAGAAGAACCCAACAACATCATCGTCTACCACCATAAAAGGGCTAGTGTGAGATTTGATAATGGCTAAGGGGAATGTCTATGGATGAGGACATCATGCCAAACAATCCTAGAAGTTAAAAATCCCTCTAGAACCTCTTTGGACTTCCATGGTCAATGAACCACTAGTGGTAGAGAAAAAATAGAAATTCCTGTTTGCTTCTTTGACCTAGCCCACAAACAAGAGGAAGGCCCTTGTGATCGATATGAAGTGGATCCACTTCTCCTAGATTGAGACTTGTAGAATATGTAAAGAGAAATGACATTTCATGGATCTATCCCCATATGAGTGTGAATTGGACATATCCAATGTGTACTTGCTGTCTCCAATGCTTGAAGTGGGCTGAAAGATGGAATTAATCGACGTGACAACTTTATGGATCCCCTATAAGGGTCATGCATAAGAATAACAACATCCCAAAGAAATAGGGCCAAGCTCCTTTGGTTCAGCCTTCATCTATTGGAAGAAAGTGAATAGAGAACCACGCCTGTAAACAAACAATGCCATCTCCCTCAAATCTCATGGCTGATATGGCACCTTAATAAAGTGTTCCTCAGTCCTCTTCCTCATGGAGGGGTCAGATACAGCAGGTCTATGTTCTACAGAATATGATGATCAATATCAAGTATCAATTTATAACCGATGAGGGCATATCCTTAGCTAGCTAAGGGAAATCCCCAAGCCATGTGATTATTGATGTTGAAGGTAGTTAATCTAAATGATATACGATCTACAATCCATAAGAAATGCACATCATAGAAATCCACTTTGTGCTGAATGACTACAGAGGAAATGTTTAAATAAACTGAATTTAATATTGGAATACATCGTCCCTTAGACCCAATTCGATGGTCTCCTTTAATGGAAGATGGTGAGGAGAGACATTTGTGAAGTACTTGAATGGAGGAAGACGATCTATGGAGATGCCAATAGATTGGGGGAGTGGATTGGCCTCCGAGAGCGAAGAATGCTGACACCTTGTGTGATCCAAAAAGGTAATCGTCTCATAAGAAGAAATGCCCTATATGGGTACCTCTCCCAATCCGAGGTTGAGTTGCTCAAACATTTGATTTTGTCAATATAGAAAGTATGTCTAAAGATACGCTCAAGGTGGATAATTTGGGTAGAACTTGGCTTGAGCGATTCATCGAGGATTTGCCCCTTTGCAATCGAATCGTATGTTGGAGGCGTAATGACTACATTGAAGAGGCTCAATTTCAAAGGGATATCTTGGAAATTTTATGAAAACATTGGCACTCTAGGAAAAATTAGTGAGACATTTGTTGCCATGACACAACTTTGAGGCAATCTTCGACAAAAAGATGGGAGGGGGCCATCTCTCTATAGAGAGGGCCTACCCTACCCTACCCTATATTAGAATTCTAATTCCGTGGTTGGGGTCCCAGGAACCCGATATAGATGTCTGCCCCATGCGACCCTATCGGCTATATGGCGGCGGTGCTGCATATAGCCGATAGGGGCCCTTAACTAGAAAGATCTATGGCTCAACATGACGTCATTGCGATAGATCTATTTAGTGAAGGCGGTGAGCTGCCGGCCGTAGATACCGGATATCCGGGAGGAGCATGAGCATACCCGGAGAGAGGGGAAGAGTGAAGAGTGAGAGGTAGATAGAGATGAAGATAGACTTCCTTTCCCTTTGATGGGGATGGGGTAGTCGAGTGCCAACTACCGACTAGACTCGGGAGAGGAGCCCCGAACCCATATAGAACATATAAGATCTATAGGGAGGGGGTAGGAGTAGGTCGAGGCCACTGGTTCACCCGGTTCATGAAGGTCCTGGGGAGAGAGAGCGGGGGAGGAAGTCCACAACAATGCAATGTGGTGGGGGCATATAGAATGAGGACGATCGGGCGGCGGAGTAGTATATAGAGTTGGCATATCGGCATCCTCTGGTCCCCATATAGAACTATAGAGGGCTTCGGATCGCCATATAGAATCTCCTATAGCATCCCCGCGCATGACCCAAATTGATTTTCGGCGGAATGAGAAAAACATATTGGGAAAAATTGTAACTCTCTCTAGATATAGAGAGCCCCCTCCCTCTCATGGGCCTGACGAGTTGACCAATTACTCTACCCCGCTTCGTCAGATATGGATATGGCCACAATGAATCTCACCAACTTCACTTGCTCCGAATGGGTCGGCTCGGGGATCACCCCGCCAACAAATGTTACGACTTCACCCCAGTCGAAGACCCCACCGTGGTATGCGCCAATAGGACCAAACCTCCGTGGGCCACCCTATGGATTCAAGGGGAGGGGGTCGGGCCATATAGAGAATCTCATTTCTATAGGAGGGGTGCAGTTATATATAGGGTCTCTAAAGATGGACTCCAAAGTAGGTGTACTTTGTTGTAATCTCTATAGGTTCTTTTTTTTTTTAGAAAAATTGAAACTTAGGAGCATTTCTAGAAGTGTTGAAGAACATGACTTTAGTTTTCTGGAGTTTTGCCACAAGATCGAAAGCTTGGGGAAACAAGAAAGGGCATCAATTTGTCTTTTTCAACCATCAATAGAGTTGGAGAGGTGGACATCATAAAAAAAAAGGGTACACTAGCATTCAAAACCAGATGTAATATACAATCATCATCATCTTGAGTATGTTTCCGAAGAAAGTCCTCAAATTATCTATGTATATACCAAAAAGACTCTGCAAGAGAGGGTACCCTTACTTGAGACTAATGGTACTCTTAAAAAGTCAGAAAACCCATGGGAAGTTCGAATTGGCCAATAACCATCTTGTAGAGCCTCATCACTGCAATAATAAAAGAATCAGAGATGCTGATATCACCTAGCTTCTAGGAAAGATATCTTGGGAGGAAAGAATTCAAAGTAACAAATGACTTTGGAAGACCGCCCATGAGCCTCCTCAATAATATGATGAAGATTGAAAATGTGCTCAATAGTCTGAAAGTCCCACATAAAAACTGATTGCTCCTCGCTCTATGATAACAACTCTCCAAGTACTACGATATTTCTTTACCAAGATCTGGTTTTTCAGCAGGACCAGGTAAATTTTGTTCGGGACTGCCCTGTTTTTTCCCAAAAAACTTTTTTTTTTCAGGTTTTTGGTGATAAGAAGACTCTTAGCACCCTCATAAATTATTTAATATTAAATATAATAACATTTTATATTACATTATTAATTTTTTTCTCAGTATTAGTCATTTTTTGCATATTTATAAATTATGCTCATTTATAATTCATTCATATCCCGCATTGTATTTTCCTAACCTTTTCAAGAGTTCAAGATTTTCGGATTTCCCTCTTGAATGGATCCAGATTTCGGACTTGGTAACTATGGTGCGGGTAGTACCCAGGTATGTTTTGATGTACCCTATGCATACCTGCCACGTACACGCATGCGTACCCACAATATAGTTTTTACGTGGAATACATGCTTATTTTGAACTCATTGCTCTTCTAAAAGAGAGATATTGGTTAGCGAGGAAGTACGAAAGAAATTACATTAATGTCCACGAATGACCATAAGTAGGTCAATGGGTTTCGAGCATAGTATGCCTATTCGTAGTACTCGCCAAATTTCTGTTAGGCGAATACTCGCCCAAAAAAACTCGCCATGCAGAAAACTGTGAATATTCGCGAATATTCTCCAAAACACAGTGAATTTGGCCCAAAAATTTCCATACACCCTCAAGACTCTAAATATTCATGAATATTTTCCAAAACTCAGCGAATTTGGCCCCAAAAATTACAAAATGGTTGGAAAGGCATTTGTGGCACTTAAAAATGACCTACTTTACCTCTATTTTGGGTTTATCTATGTCTCTTTCATAGAATTGTTTTGCTTTGCAGATGATCGTCCAGTTTGAACTGGACCTATCTCCCCCTTCCTGCCTTAGTATCCCATAATCTTTTTATTGCTGCAACCTTCTGTTACTCTAGACATCATTTTATTAAAAAACGTGTGTGTATAGAATTATGCAGATTATATTTTCAAGTCTGTTGATAAGGCAGAGCAGGTATTTAGCTACTCAAACAGAGCAAACTCGAAGATGATTAAGAGTGGAGCAGGCTTTAATTCTTACGCAGCAGACTGCAAGAGATACAAATTTTAGAGAGAAACAGTTAAATGTAAAAAGCAAACAGCAGCGTTCAGCAGCTAAAGAGAAGACTAAATTTTTATTGTTGCTAGCCTTTATAAATACATGTGTATACTACCTCTAAAAATAGTCATATCTTTATTAAAAACAACTAACTCAATGAAGTTTCCAACTGTGTACTCAATCCTAGAATGGTTGGTACAACTTTCAATGAGTAATAACAATCATCATAAATCCATAACACTTATAAGCTGGCTGTTGTATTCGCATGATGACGCGATTTTGTTTGTATTTGTATTCAAATCTAATAGATAACACTAACCCAACATTTAACAGACTAATTTTATACCTTTTGTAGCTATATTTTGCATAAATTTATATTTTAAAAAAAAATTGTGTATTTTTAAGTTGCGAATATTCGCGAGTCTTGCTGAGTTTTTACCAAGTCAAATTTTTATTGGTTTGATGAATATTTGCTGAATACGAGTATGCAAATTATGGTTTTGAGAATACATCCAATTAAAATAGGAAGTGCCGGGAAAAAGGACCTTAGGATCAAAGGCTAACTAAACAAAAACACTTAAAATAAACGAGGGTAAACCCAAAGTGATTAAACCCCAAACCATGTGGTTAAGGTACCAAAACAAATAGCCATGTGGGGGAGCAAGAACCCCCAAAGAATATGGTGTAATGTCCCCTTTCTTTCTATGCCAAATGGCCCAAGGGTCAAGTCGGGTCAATCGTTGGTTAGACCCGAGGGGGCATGGACGTTGGAAGCTTTTTGGGAAGGGGCCCTGTGGTTTGAATATCCTAGTTTGGCATTTGAGGGGTCACTTTTGGACATGGCGGCTCAAAAAGGAAGAAAGTAACTATAGTTACTTTCATGTTAGTGGCCCCTCCATGGAATAAAATGCGCCTAGGGTTATGGGGGCTCGTTTGCCAATGAAAAGTATATAAGGAGATGGGGAAGGAAGAAAAGGCACTTTTTGTCACATACTTTTAGCCTCTTCTCGTGCGATTCTTTCTTTGCATTGCGTTCTACTGACTTGTAGAGTCAAATCCCACAGGGGACCCTAGCTTCGTGTGGTGAGAGACCCGTCCTAGCTAAAGCATGAAGGCATTCTTCGGTAGTGAGAGATCTACCGTAGTCCATGTCATCTTGGATCCGCTTTACAGGCCGTGCTATAGAGATATTTTCAGAGGGTTCAGAGGAAGGGTTTCGAGGATTTTGGGGGCTTTTGGAAAGACAATCAGAGGGCTCTAGATTAGACTCACGGCGGCGGCCATCTAGGCTGGGCATGGCAGCACGTGGAAGGCGCCTCCCTCATTTCCTGACTCCATTCCTAGCGAGGTGACTTGCAGCCTCTATTTGGGGGTTTGTCCAGTCGGTCGTTTCAGATCTGCAGGTGGCAGTACTATTTCCTATATCTGCCATTGTTATTTCCAAAGACCCTTATTTTTGCTCTTGTATTTAGAGGGTCACGGACCTCTGAAGTTGTCCAGCCGCCTAGGGCATTCTGTAATTTTCTGGCAACAGTTTGACTTGTGTAAAATTCCCAAAAACAATTTTATTATGTCCTCTATAATAATATCAAGCTCTCTTTAATTTTTCAAGTGATTCGAGTGGATATCTTGGAAGATATTGATTTTATTTAGTTGTTGTCCTCACTATAAAAATCTGCATAAATCAATATTTTATTTGGCTGCAAGTTTTCAATATTTTGTGCATTTTTAAGGGGTATCCCACAAGGGATATTTCAGTGGTATCAGAGCAATTGTTTCTCCAACCTGTTGGGACTGAAAGATGGGGGACAGAGACAGTGAGGATATAGAGGTAGAGCTGATGAAACAATTGTTCATGAACATGGTAATGCAGCAGGAGACTACCAATCTCTATTTGAGCCAGCTCACTGGGAGATTAGCACAGGACAAGTCTGATACTCATGTGGAAAGAGGAGAAAATAGCAACAGGGGACAATATGGTCAAAGAGGTGAGGGTGGACATTCAGGACAGTGGTCCCCCCATTCTTCTACCAGCCTCTGGGGTCTCACGAACCTTCATTCTTGAAGGATCCAGAAGTTTCACAGGCACAACAGCCAGAGGATGTTGTAGATGAGGAGTCTTGTTGGGAAAGGTACCAGACTTTAAGCGATGGCTTTCGTGACAACATGTCGTTCCAGGAATATTGCAAAATGAAGATTGCGCAAGTGCAAGAGAGATTACCAAGCACGTATCGAGATGCAAAGGAGGTTGGGACAAATTTCTGTTCCACATTTCGATGGTTCTAAGAAGTGTACTGCATAGTCTTGGGTGCAGAAGTTGAAGACATACTTCGACTTGAATCCTATGCGGGAGGAAGATGCAATTAAGTTTGCAATCTTACATCTAGAGGGAGACGCTCATGATTGGTGGCATCATGGGTTGATTACACAGGGACACCTATACATCACGACTTATGTAGAGTTCACAAAGAGGCTAGTGAGCAGATTTGATAAGAGGGACCCCGACAGGTATTTTAGAGAGTTGACTCATCTGAGGTAGACCGGTTTCGTGGATCAGTATATCACCGATTTTTAGAGACTATTGGTCATGGTACTTGATATTACAGAGATGAGGTTGATTTCCCTATTCACAGCAGGTTTGACAGACGCTCTCGCTGGATTTGTGAGGGCATTTGAGCCTTCTTCGTTGCATGAGGCTATTAGGAGAGCTCGTGACCTGGAGTTATCCACTCCTAAGTCGAGGTTTCCACCTCGAGTGCAACCTAAGGGTTTCCCTTCAAGAATCGGGGTTTGCAGCTGAAGGTACCTCCACCTAGGAAGGATACAACTTGGAGACCATTCGGAGCTAGTGAGGACATGGAGGAATTGAGGCGAAAGAAACTATGTTTCGATTGCCGCGCACCTTGGGTCCCAGGACACGATTACAAGGGTAGAGGGAGGGCCCAATACATAGAGGTCTTCGAGGAGAGTGATGGTGATGAGGAGTTGGACACAACAGCCATTAGAGGATGGTGAGGATGAGGCATCAAATGGTGCGGGTGTGGAGCAGGATAGCGAGACTTTCCCCCAGGAGACTATCGCCACATTGTCTAGTACCCCGAGGTACAAGGCATTCAGAGTTAGGGGAGTTTTGCAGGGACAACGAGTGGTGGTACTCATTGATAGTGGGGCAACCCACAACTTTATTGATGCCTCATTGGTTGAGAGGCGGGGTTACAGACAGAGGAATTTGAGGGCTTCAACGTGGTTGTAGCCAATGGAGATTCTATGAGATGCACACGATGGGTTCCCCAATTGAGCATCACGATGGGTAACTATACAGTTACTAATGATTTCTATATTGTTGGTATTGGAGAGACCAACATAGTGCTTAGGGTACAATGGCTCCATTCCTTGGTGAGTTTCGAACTAACTTCCAGATGATGGAGCTGAAGTTTAAGTCCGAAGGGAGGAATGTGATCTTGAGGGGCTTATCTTCAGGGCACCCCGAGTTGTTACGGCCAAGAGGATCGAGAGGATCTATAGGCACGACGAGGTGGATTGGGCAGTACACTGTTTGGTTTCGACCAAGAAATCAGAGGAGGAACAACCGCATACCATGTGGATATACATGGCCTCTTGGACAAACACAAGGTCTTTGTGTTTGGTGACATACCTCCGAGCATACCTCCAGATAGGGGATTTGAGCATGTGATTGAGCTCGAGGATGCTAGACCGGTGGTCACTTCTCCTTACCGTCACCCCAAACGGTTTAAGGATGAGATCGAGAAGACTATACAAGAGCTCATGGATATGGGGCATATTAGACCGAGTTCCAGCCCTTTTTCTTCTTTGGTGGTTTTGGTGAAGAAGAAGGATGGGACCCTGTGGATGTGTATGGACTACTGGGCCTTAAATAAGAAGACAATAAAGAACAAGTATCCCGTACCATGCATTGATGAGTTGTTGGACGAGCTACATGGTGCAATCTATTTTTCAAAATAGATTTGCATTTTGGATATCATCAGATCAAAGTCAGGGAGCAAGATGTGCATAAGACAACATTCAGATGCCATTACGGTCACTTTGAATTCTTGGTGATGCCTTTCGGATTGTCTAATGCTCCAGCTACATTCCAGTCTTGCATGAATCATGTGTTCAACCGCCACTTGCGGAAGTTTGTATTGGTTTTCTTTGATGATATTTTAGTCTACAACAGGACATGGGAGGACCATATCAGGCACCTGGGTGAGATATTGGGGATATTAGAAGCTAATTCGTTATATGCGAAAGCCTCTAAGTGCGAGTTCGGCATGACCAAACTTCTTTACTTGGGATATGTAATTGGTGGGGGTATAGTGAAGGTGGATAGAGGGAAGATATGGCAATCCTGGATTGGCCACCACCTAGGACATTGACACAATTGAGAGGATTCGTGGGGTTGTGCACATACTACCGGAGGTTCATGAAGAATTTCTCTCGGTTGGCTGCTCCATTGACCGATTTGACCAAGAAGGGGGCTTTGCTTGGACAGACGCAACACAACAGGTTTTTGATCACCTCAAGGAGGTGATGAGTTCGTGTCCCATCCTCACATTACCAGACTTCTCCCGCCCATTCATTCTAGAGTGTGATGCATCAGGAGAGGGTGTTGGGGCAATTCTCATGCAGGATAGGCATCCCATCACCTATGAGAGTCGGAAATTGAAACCCGTGGAGAGAGGGTATTCAATTTATGACAAGGAGATGTTGGCCATCATGCATGCCTTGGCCAAGTTCAGACAGTACCTTGTGGGCAACAAATTTGTGGTTCATACGGATCACAACAGTTTGAGGTTCTTCTGGGGCAGAAAGAGCTCAACGATTGCCAGCAAAGATGGGTGAACAAGGTGCAAACCTATGAGTTTGACATAGTACACTAGAGGTAAGAATAATATTATTCTTTGACACTTTATTCAAGAGGCCTTACCTCATTGCTATGCTTAGTTCTATGTCTGAGATTTCAGCGGATTGGAAGGCTCATATACTTGTTGAGTACTCCAAAACCAGTTTTCCTGTGAGATCATGGATGGTAGTATACAGGACGACCGATACAGAGTAGTGGATGATCTCATTTTCTACAAGGATAGGATTTTCCTTGTACTAGGATCCAAAATGAAGGAGAAGATCCTTCGTGCAGTACATGATACACCACTAGCTGGACATCTTGGGTATTTCAAAACATACAGGTTCATCAGGGAAAGATTTGCATGGAAGGGAATGAAGGACGATGTCCTTAATCATGTCAGAGAGTGTATGGTTTTCCAACAAACCAAATCCAAGCGTTCTTTCCCAGCAGGATTACTTCAGCCTCTCCCCATTCCCGAATAGAAATGGGAAAGCATATCTATGGACTTTATCACTGGGCTTCTCGTGGTGCATGAGCATAGTTGCATTTATGTTGTAATTGATCGGTTAACTAAGTATGCTCATTTCTTTTCCCTACCCAAGGGGCACGAGGCAATGGATGTGGCCCGGATGTTCTATACCGGTATTTTTAGGCTACATGGGTTGCCTAAAAACATTGTCGATGTGAGGGCAAGATCTTCATGAGCACCTTTTGGCGGGGAGATCTTCAGACTAGCAGTACGAGTTGACTCTAAGCATGAGCTACCACTCACGGATAGATGGGCGATGAGAGATAGTCAATAAGTGGATAGAAGGCTACTTGCGGAGTTATGTAATAGGACACCAGTGGGCATGGATTAAATGGTTACACATGGGCGAGTACTACTACAATACCACCTACCAGATGAGCATAGGTATGACCCCTTTCCGAGCTTTGTATGGGTATGACGCCACCACATTTGTAGATTTGGTATTACCAGATAACCGAGCTCCCAAAGCTTGAGATTGGTTACAGGAGAACCAGGATATTCTGAAGGCTCTCAGAGAGAATCTTCAGAAGGAACAGAATCAACAGAAGGTATACGTAGATCGGCATAGACAGAGAGGTCTTTTGAGGCTGGGGATCTAGTGTTCCTACGTTTACAACCATATAGAGAATCGATTCGTTAGTAATTCTAAATACATGTAAAGTCCTCACTCGAAGTAGAATTTTTAGTGCGAGAAATTGAAACCACGATTTTATGGTCTGTGTAGCAGTAGTTCAAAATCGAGTAGGGGCAGTGGCATATGAGCTAGAGCTACCGGAGCACAGTAAGATACACAATGTCTTCCATGTTTCATGCCTTAAGAAGGCGCTCGGACCGCATATTGTACCATCTACAGAGCTACCGCCACTAGATGAGGAAGGGAAGTTGGTGTTGGAACCGGAAGCCATTATTGAAACGAGACAGAGGGGGCTCAGGAGCAGAGTAATCACCGAGTATTTGGTGCGATGGAAGGGACTGCCACTGGAGGATGCTACTTGGGAGGGGGAGCAGATTTTGCAGCATCCTAATTTGCGTTTGCTTGAGGACAAGCAAATTTTGGGAAGGGAGGACTGTAATGTCCCCTTTTTGTGATGTCCCCTTTTTCCTACGCCAAATGGCCCAAGGGCCAAGTAAGTAGCAAAGATCCAATACATGGTCGACCCGAGGGAGTGGGGTGACGCCGGCATTGGAAGCTTTGGGAAGGGGCCCCGTGGTTTTAATATCCGAGTTTGGCGTTTGGGGGTCACTTTTGGACGTGGCGGCTCAAAAAGGAAGAAAGTAACTATAGTTACTTTCATGTTAGTGGCCCCTCCATGGAATAAAATGCGCCTAGGGTTATGGGGGCTCGTTTGCCAATGAAAAGTATATAAGGAGATGGGGAAGGAAGAAAAGGCACTTTTTGTCACATACTCTTAGCCTCTTCTCGTGCAGCTACTGCTGTTGCATTTCTACAGCTTGTGGAGTCAAATCCCATAGGGACCCTAGCTTCGGTGGTGAGAGACCCGTCCCTAGCTAGCAGGGCATTCTTTGGTAGTGAGAGATCTACCCTAGTCTGTCATCTTGGAGCCGCTTTCTGGGCCATGCTACAAAGATATTTCTAGAGGGTTCAGAGGAAGGGTTTCGAGGATTTTTGGGGCTTTTGGGAAAGACAATCAGAGGGGCTCTAGATCGACTCACGGCGGCCATCTAGGCTGGGCGTGGCAGCACGTGGAAGGCGCCTCCCTCATTTCCCGACTCCATTCCTAGTGAGGCGACTTACGGAACCTCTATTTGGGGTTTGTCCAGAAATTCAGGTGTTTTTCAAATCTGCAAGTGGCAGTACTATTTCCTATATCTTATTGTTATTTCCAAAGACCCTTATTTTTTGCTCTCGTATTTAGAGGGTCACGGACTTCTCCAAAGTTGTCCAGGGCCTCGGGCATTTGTAATTTTTCTAGCAATAGTTTGACTTGTGTAAAATTCCCAAAAACAGTTTTTTATTATGTCCTCTATAATAATATCAAGCTCTTTTAGCTTTATTTTTTTGATTCGAGTGGGTATCTTGGAAGATATTGATTTTATTTAGTTGTCCTCACTATAAAAATCTGCATAAATCAGTATTTTATTTGGCTGCAAGTTTTCAATATTTTGTGCATTTTTAAGGGGTATCACACAAGGAATATTTCATATGGGCTGATGAAAGTCGGAAAGATAGGACGATTGTCCCATTAAACATCTTTGACCATGCCTGGGATAGAGGAATCATTTGTGTCATCGTCTTTCACCGTGAAAGGGCCAATGCGGTATTTGATGGTGCTCATGGGGGATGTCTAAGGTTGAGGGGAGTAAGCCTGATAATCCTAAGAGGAAGTAAAGAACTCACCCTTAGAATCCTTTCTAATATCCAAGGCCAAAGAAACTCCCAGGCAATGAAGAAACGCGTAATGTGTCCCCTGTGCTCACGGCCCGGAAAGCGATCGAAAAGATCCATGTGCCGGGGAACATTAGTAGTAGTGTTGTGTAGAGATGAGCACCGCCTCATTGACCTACCCCTTCAGTGTGTGCAGCAGCAGTATCCTAAGGGTGCTTAATGCTGCCAACATCCATTTAGAACAACTGGCTGCGTAAAATGATGTTCACTAATGGAACTTAAAAACAATAGGACTAGTCTTGGGAGTAAAGAGACCCATTTTAGCATACCATTCTTCATGGCATGGATTATTTCATGAGATAAAAGGATATATTCAGCTGATTCCAGAAACCTCTAGTGAACATGCAGTGCTGTAATACAACCTCAAAAATTTGATTTCATGATAGTTGAGGAGCTGAGAATCGGTACAATTATAGTTGACAATACAAGTCAGTTGATGGGTCCATTATGACAGATTCCAGCAACAGCCAACTCGTCTTCCTTGTAGAGTATCTTGCTCCACTACTTGGCACCATCCCTGAAATGATTTATCCATTTGATACATAAAAGGTGGGGTTTTAATTGCATTCATCCTCTTAAGCATCCAATACAACTATAGTTGACAATTTAAGTGAATTGATCGGTCCAATTTGACAGATTACTGCTACTGCCTTTTGTTCTTTGATGTAGAGTATCTTCCTCTGCTACAAGGGATGTACAAAGAGTACCAAGTCCATCTTCGAATGATCCATCCATTGGATACATAAGAAGGTAGGGTTTTAATTAAATCCATCTTTATCACTGGTTTGCATTCGTCTTAAGAATGTACCATTGCTGAACTTTCCCATGTCTTTAGTTATTTTTCTTTTCCTCTGGACAATTTTGGTGAAATTCTTATAAAATGAAAGCAGAGTATTCAAAGACTGTTACATAGTCCTGCATGCAATGGTTTTCATTTTAGCACTGTAGATATTTTTATGATCCCATCCAGAGTATTTAGAAGAAAGAAAAGTGTACACTTTCTTTTCCTGCATAAATCTTTTATTAACTTGTAAAATTTGATGTTGCTTCTAGAATTTTATTTTTCAAGCACTGTTTCTACATAAGCAAACCTGTATATGCTTTTGTCTGTGACCTATGCCATACTTTTTCGATTCAAATCTTTGACAATCTTGCAGGTTTGATTATCATACAGAAATCAATTTTGCTGTAAAATTTGAACTACTTGGATCACGTTCTTTCGGTCAATTTTATGTCATTATGAGTTCAAATTCCATAAACGGGAAAATGGAATGTTCTATGCCAAGCAAACATTAAAACTGTCAATTGAGAGACACTACAATAAATCAAAAAACTGGTGTGGATTTGCATTTACAAGTCAATTGATCCGAGTAATCCCATACGAGCCTTGACCTTAATTTTAAAATTTCCCCTTGGATCTGATAATTTTCTGCTTCTTCAAAATATGATTCTGCTGCTTCCATAGTATTGGAGGCGATTAGATTTAAGTCCTTTGGATACCGAGAAACTCAAAATATTTAACACTTTCTGGGTTTTGTTGCTAGCCCTTCATGAAGGAATTTGTCTTTATTAGAGATTTCTGATCCTTTTTTTTAGATTATAGTTTTCAATGCTTAATTTTGAAATGAGGATTTTGTGTAGTAAAGTGAACTCTGGTGAATCAGCTTGAAAGTTCTGGCCCTATCATTGTGCATCCTTCCTACATAAAATGTTCATTGGGTTCCATCTTTGCTGAGGATGAATTGCATCTAACTTGTTTTGATATTTCACTTGCATTTATCTTCGCCTACCAGCTTATAAAACTGACCTTCTTATTATCTTAGTGGATTATGATTATTTTTATTAAATCTCCTGATTGCTGCTGTCTGAATTTTTCAAATGTTCAGTTTTCTTATAGTGATTATTGTGAATTAAATTTTGTTTATTCTTTTTATGCTGTAATAAAATTTTGAACTTGCTCATCTTTATTGGTTTCAATTTATTTTTTAACCAAGTCTTAGTATCATCCTATGTGAGCGCCTATGTGCAAGATTCTCACCTAATTGCTATTGTAGGTTCTTGGAGATTTGTCATCCATTCATATCATTCTTTCTTCTGGTATATTGAAAGCACTGAAGGATATGAGTATCAATCTCTCATCCAAGCATGGTGACTCACAAAGTGAACATATGGATGAGTTTCTTGAAATGAAAGTACAGAAGGTTCTGCATTTGGGGTTGACAACACATGTAACAGTCAGTCAGCTATGAGCTCAAAAAATCAATTGTCTGCCTCAGATATGAAGAAAGTTGTGCGACTTCAAGCAATGGTACAATTCAAGTCAGCATTAGTTGAATTATCCTTTGATGATGGGGATCAAATTTTCCAGGAAAAGTTCACATTGCATGCTCAAATTGAAAACTTCAATATTGAGTAAGTGCAGCAATATTCCTGTACAAAGGATGGTGATCATTATACGTTTTCTGCTAGCAATCTTTGGATTGTATATTTGTAGTCTCTGCAAGGATCCTTATATATTTATATAGTCTCTGCAAGGATGCTTACATATCCTTGTAGTCCCTACAAGGATGCCTTAAATTGTATGTCATAATGGCATTTTTTTTTCATTGTAGATCTTCTCAAGGAGCATCAGGCCGCAACTTCGGGATTGGTATTGAAAGGATATATATAGATGGACTTACGTTGGCAGGGAATCCAACATTTAGTGTCTTACAAACAAAGAAATTCAAATCAACTGCTTCAACTAGTTTAAGAACAGATGACATGTTTGATTTTAATTTATCAAATGCTTTTGTTACAATGAACTAAAAAGTAGATCAGAGGGAAAATGCTTTTATCTACTTTATTGCCAAAAGTGGCAAAAAGATTCTTTGGATCCTCCAGCTGAAAATATACATAAACAATTTAGAATATCATTTCCACCCAAAAGTATTCAGAAGGTTACACAGATTTTTCTCTTTTATTTCCCAAGAGTTCTTATCATCTGGCATCGACAGTATGGACAGTATTCTGCTGCAGGAGGTGAGAAAGAAAGAGAACCCAGCAGTTAGGATCCAAAATAAAATACCCAAATTTGGACATGCCTAGTAACAGGTTTGAGAAATCTTCAGATCCTTTGCATACTTTGTTTGAACATTTTCCATTTGTCAGATTTCAGCATGGTGGAATTTCAAAAATCCCAGATAAACCAGGCCTGGTTGATCATTCGAGTTGCAAGGATTATGCATCGGCATTTCACAATGATGGAAAGTCAGGAAATAAACCAGTTTACACAAATTTGTCAAGAGAGTATAAAACAGTAAGCTTAGGGACTGCAGGGGTGATGGATATATGTGCTGATTTTGATAAAACTGACCCTTTTGGTAGAAATGAATTTCAAATTGAAATTCAAGTGAACAGCACTGATATTCATTTTCATGACACTTCCTGTATCATGGCCACCATTCAGATATACAAATCTAAGTCTTTTATTTTTCTTTCTGAGGAAATGGATTCTTATGATGTGAGGGTTCATTTGAGAATATCAGACTCTCATCTTCTTGGGCACCTTCTCCTTTTGGTGGCATCCTCTGGGACCCTTAGTTCACAGGCCGAGCCCCATTCTGAACATTCGTTTAAGGAAAAATGTGCCAATTACAGGATACCCCAAGCTTGAATTGAGTGTAAGCATTCAACATGTGTGCTGCATTTTATCCAGTGATTTTTAGCTATTATAATTGGTTACTTTACTTCTGACTGGGAAATAAACCTAGAAAGTGAACCAAACGGAAGGCATAGAACAGAAGATTTAAAAAATGAAAGAACGGAAATGCATTTTACATACAAAGTGGAAGTCATGGATTCACTTATCAATCTGCCAGTGGAAACAAATTGTAATGAGTTTCTGGAAATTGGTTTACCGCAGTTATTTTTCTCTTATCTACCCAGTGGTACCAGTCCAACTGAGGATGGAAATATGCACAATGATTGTGTTTCTGGAGCCTATTTTAGTTCCTCAAAATGGGATTCTATTGATATTGCTGGCAGACAGCTGTCACTGTCATTTGCTTTGGTGAACAGTGGTAAAGAAGAAATGCAGAGTAAGGATCACTGCCATGTGAATCCGAGCTTTCCACTGATTGAAGGACTTGATGCTACATTGTTAGTTAAAATTCCGTGTGAAATAGAAGAATCACAAGGATTGTGTGAACCTGCAGTTGCACCCACAAGTATTGTGTTCAATGCTCAAAACTTTGTGACAAATGTTGTAGGTAAGACGTTTTTCTTCTTGTGATAGAATAAGTGCTACTCACACCATGATCCTAATAAATGATTTAGATTTTTGTTCTCTAAATTAAACGTCAAGATTCTGACTGTAGGAAATAAGAAGTTGAATACAATTTCTTTATTTTCTTAACAGGCTTCTCACTTCTTTCACTTTGTGTTTATCAGAAAAATCTTTTCTCAAGGCACTGCAAACTGTAAAGAATGTTGCCTTGGAACTTTCAGTCGTAGGCACAAAGTCTTGCTTGTTTGTGGGAAATGTGGCCGAGTTCATGGAATCAAGACTGGAGTTTAAGAAAAATAATGCAGGTATCTCAAAAGTTTCTAAGGAAACTTCCATAGATGTTAAATGCTCCATTTCAAAACTTTCACTTAAACTGCAAAAATCCAGAGAAAATGCTCCTGGTGTTCTAGGCCTGATTGGAAAAGTAGATGCTGAGCGAGTTAAAGTGTCATGCTTTTGGAGAAACAACTCTTTTGAGGCTTTGGATGTGGAGATGTTCAACTTACATTTAATATCATCTATCAATTCATTAGCCCTTTTGCAATGCATTTCGACAGATTCGTCTCATCCAAGTATCAATATACATATATACACATTGCATATGGGCCAATACGGAGGATCTTTTTCTGTTCCTTGCACCAATATATGGGCACACTTAACTGCCTGGAATGAAATCGGTCTCTTTGCATCTGTTTGTTTCAATTCACAGGAAAGAATCGGACAAAATGCTGCTCCACAAAGTTCAAATGTAGGATTCACTAATGCAGGGATATTTAGATATGCAAGCCAGTCGGATAGGGAAGGTTAGATGGTAAGACAATAGGATCTTCTGGAGCTCTTCACTTGAAGTCAGAAACTCTAAATATATTTTTTCATATTCCACATTTTGGCTGTGAGGACGATGTTGCAGTTTCTTCCAGAAACACCAGAAATTCATATCAGGAAAATTCCTCTTTAGGATTGGATGTTGTGGAAGAGAATTATGTTGGGTGTGAGAGGCAATCCCACAGATTTCTACTTTTCTCTCTTTCTGTAATATTTGATGAACTGATCGTTACTGACTGGGATTGGATTTATAGGGCCAGGATAGTTCGGATAGAAGGAAAACAGAGACTTTTCAGGGGAGTTTGGCTTACCATTTGCCATTTTGTCAGGTTTCTGATATTGGTGTTAAGGGGAAAATTTCTGACAAAAATCTGGAGCCACTTGAAATAGTTCTTGATATGCAAGTCGAAAAAATGGATGTCTGGTCTGCTTATCCCACTCTTTGCTTTTTTGCATAACTTCAATTTTGGAAACTCCACCAAGGTATCTTCGATGTCAGTAGATTTCAAATTGGACGTTTGTGTTGGTGTTCAGAAGGCTGCATTTCTGTTAAGTGATGGAAGGGTAAGTGGTGAAAAATATAAAGTGATCAAATAATTCTGTTATCATATTTGGATATTTGATTACATTGTTGACTATCTAACTAGTGTTATACTGTTTAAAATTGAAAGACTGTATTTCTGAAATTTGGAAGTGTATATAGAAATAATGAATTATTATTTAGCTCATATAATATAAATTCTGTTGAGTATAACCCAGGTTTGGGTTTTGTCAACTGTAGTTTAAAATAACAATAGATCACTCGTAGTTGCCAAGGTGCTGGTACAGGGGTTGCCAAATTGTTTTGGGACCCTGGATTTGGTAGAGCTTGGGTATGCCTTTACAAAACCAAAAATAAAGAGATTTGATGTTCTGCTTATAACGTTATAGTGATACATTCTTGGGTAGATATTTCTTGGAAACAATTGCATAGGTACTTTAAATGTGACATTTCAAGTCATGCTACTGGACTATAAACATTGGGCTTAAAGCACCTACGCATTTGTTTCAGAAAATCTCCACCCATAAAAATATAAACAAAATTAACCATAATATCAATTTTATATGCAAAAATAAATTAAAAAATAACAAAAGACTACTGATAATTGATAATTCAAAGTATCAAATGAGACATGACATAGTCAAACTCAAGAATCATCATATCGTGTTTCATTAGAACCACATGCAATAAGACTAGCGATAGTGCCACTCCCACTACCTCCAGTTTGCAGTTTCTACTTGGAAGTTTAGGTTTAGTTAGTTCAAGTGGTGTATCTTTAAATTTTTATTTTGGCGTTTTCAATTTTTTTAATCTCCGTTCTTTTATTTATTATTATGATTGCCATTTGATGGTTGTGTGCAACCCAAGTACCCCAGATATGCCACTACCCTACCCAAGAGGCATTCAGACCAGCATCAGTACCAAAACCATACTGGTATGGCTATAGGGGCCTCCAAGGCGATACCCAATTATGCATTACTTGAAAATGTCTTGTAGGATTGTTCTCATTGAACATGGATTTGCCCTATGCTCTTCTTGCGTGTATGTCTTCTTAAGAGTTGTAAGGATGTGACTGTCGTTTCTTTGATTTGAATGTCTCTTAGCTATATGATAAGCTTTATCATCACTTCATAATTGGCTATAACATCAATTTTTGACATTTTATATTTGTTTTGAGTGTTAGAAATGTAGTTGAACAAATCTATTACATCATAACAATAGAAGTGCTCAATTTCTCCATAAGAGCTATTGTTGATCAAATCTATAAGGTCACAATTGCACAAATCTAGTCATGTCAGCAAAAATCCCCCATCTGCCCAAGAGACCAACCTACTCACTGCTGTGAAAAAAACTACTGTGTTGTCTTGCAGAAACCCACTCCACAGCTAAGGAAAGAGACAGTGTAAGAAGCATAAGAAAATCCACTAGGATGCAAAGTCTAATTTGACATAGGAGAAGTCATTAAGTTAGTCTTAAAGCACTTGCAACTGAAGTCATAAATGCCTTGGAAGAATTCTTAAACTAGTTGCCATGGCACAATGTCCGAAAGGGATGCCTTTGCTTTATTGGAGATAGTGAACAGCCCAATTCATTCAGCAATAACTAAAATCTAGTGTCATCTGTATTCCATCCACGCATATATGAATGGCTACTATTTATATCACTATTCTTCTATATGACACTCCAGACACATGATGTGGCAGATGAATAATGAGAAAGATAAGAATTGTTAGGTGTTTTGATCAAAGTGGTTGTTTAGCTTGTTAGTATGTTATGTATCCTATGGGGTATGCGTCCCTATTGGGACACCCCCTTGTTAGTAAATGTGTTAATAGTGTTAGTAAATTTATGGTTAGGATTAGTTTGCTTGTGCTAGTGAGTGAGTTGTGTTGGGTAATTGGTTGGGCCTGTTAGAGCATTGGGTCCCATATGTGAACCAGATCCTGAAAGCTTATTAGATGAAATAATATGTAATGGAACCTATTTACCTTAATGAATCTTTGATTATGAAACAAATAAAATATATTGGTTTTGTCTTCCATTTACCTGTATGATTGGAGCTAACCATGGTATAAGAGCCTCAGTAATGGCCCAAGGAGAAACAATGGAAGATCCTTGAGAAGCACATGAATGTGAAGATTTTAAACTTTTAGTAAAGTTTTTTTGTAAGAATAAGAAGCAATTTCCTTATATTTTATTTTTTTCTTGCCTCAAGCACCATTCTATGTCATGGAATGCTGTTTTTTCCTGAAGCATTGTACTTTTTGAAAAACAAAATGCATTCCAATGCAGCCAGAGCACTGGAAACGCCTGGAAAATTCATGTTTTGCTTTGAAAAGTTATAAAAAAACATTTGAAGTAGCTTGGTAATCCGGACTCTATTCACGGTTCCAATGTTCCCTAAACTTCCCAAAACCGGTTGCATACGAAAGAGCTCGTCGAGAGCTTTCCGACGCCTTTTGAACAGAGGAAAACAAATATTGTATGTAGAAGATATAGTCCCTGAATTTTTCCTCCAACTTGAAAAAATTCAGCACAGGTTGCACAACACTGATGTGGCATGGTGAGAACGCGCCAAGTGGCAGAAGGTGAACGTGACAAATTACAGAGTTTGTCCAAGAAAAATGATGGTTTGTAGCCTACGGTCTTCGACGATCGAGGTGGGTCCCACATAGTATACCAGTTGGGGGCGCAACAACTGGTGGGGTCCACTCTTTTAAGGAGGGGACCCTGCCACCTTTCTTTGCATCATATTGAATGTGACTTTGCATATCTACCTCACCGAGGTTCACATTTTGGTGCATGTGGGACAAATTTCCCATAGTTTTCAAAGTTTCCCAACCATCCCGCCGAGTTGGAGGCGAGCTTGGACCGAGTTCATCATTCATTGCCAAGTGTCAATGCCAACTCATCACAATCGAGCTGGACATATCAACCAACAATCCAACTGAGCCTGCAGAGGTCAACTGACCACCCTGCCGAGCTACATGGCAAGCTACAAACTGAGCCAAGAGGGCTCGCCAAGTATTCAACCACTCAACGCATATCTCGCATGCACCTCACAAACTGACCGAGCTACAAGACAAGCTGGAAGGGCTAACAAATCACGGTAATTAACATTGCTAACGAGTGGAGGATCGAGCCCTACGGGCTACACGCCAACATCCCAACCAACTTGCAAAGGGGCCAAGCTGACAGTGCCGCCTCAACAGTCAACAACATTTCCAACTCACCCCGATGAGTAGGGCAGCGAGTTTGAGGTTCAAAGAAGCAAAACATTGAAAGGTGTGATTATAGCCACTTAACACTCCTACCGCGAATGGCTTAAAAGGCCCTATACAGAATCGCGCCCGCTGCGTGTGGGATAATAAACATCCCAAAATCTAATGCAAAGCGATAGAGGGGAGAATGGAATCCAGGTTGTTTGGCCCAAAATGATAAGGCCCGACCAACCGAGCCACGAGCTGGGCATTGTGTAAAAGGGGCTTGGTGGCATTTAACGAAGACTGTTTATATATTGCAAGACCTATTAGAGAGCCTAGAGAGCCCGTTTGAAGGAGATGTTGCCCGTTATGTCAATTTGATGCAGGGATGCTATTGCAGAGACATAGCAGAGATGTTTAGCCCATTTTTGGAGAATTGTTGCCTTGTATAAGAGAAAGAAAATGCCTTTTTAGAGAGATAAAATTTAAGTCGAGACCGTTTTGTGGAAGATGACGATGTTGTAAAGCTAGGAGCTGGTTGCAGAATCTTTCTAGATGTGGTCAGAGATACTTGCAGGTCCTATTTTCCCATTTTGGAGATTTGATGTAAGATTTTGTGTTTATTTTGCATCATTAATAGGATTGGTTCGTCTTATTTATGAACCCGGAAACGTAGTCCCTCACGGACGGACTCCGTTCACAATTTTGGAGTGTTTTTCCCTGATTTCCTTCATTATTTGGTTATTTTTAATCAGTTCTGATCTGATTTAAAAGTTTATAAGCCAATTCATGTAATTTTCAAGTTTTTACAAGAAATTGAGAAATGATAAGAATGAATGCGAAATTGGGTGTATGGGTTTAATTTGCTGATCGCACTTCAATTTCAGAGTTTTTACATGCCAAATTTAATGTAGTACCTGAATTTGAGAGAAATTAATTATCCACAAAAACGAGAAACTGATTCAGTTAAATTTTACCATTTTTGGATCACCTCGCATCAGTTTTAAACACTTTGAAGGCCTTTCTAATCTGCCTGGAGCATTGATTCTGAGTTGGTTTCAGCCAAACAAGGCGTTGACAGCAGAGAGGGTGTTGAAATCTTGAGCATGGCTACAAAGGTCTCTGACAAAGGCGTTGGGGATTCAATGAATGTCTGATTTAATCTGTTGCAGGTGTGTGGATCCATCCTAAAAACCTGCTGAAAAATATTTCCACAGCTGGATAAAATTTAATTTGCTGGGCATTTTTTTGGTCTGGCAAAAGCTTGAAAACTTTGATGTGGTGTTCCAAATCAGATTATTTTGTGTTACTGACAAAAATAATGTGTACGGGGATATCTTAGCTAGTTGGAAAGTATTTTTTACTTTCTGGGCATTTTTTCTAAGGAGCTAGGCGCTTTATGTTTTTTGTTTAAACTTTTTTAGCAGTCCTCAAAATAAAGGTCATATAGAAGTTTGTGAGATCACATTTCAATAGTCTGCATAGCAGAGTTGGTCAAAGTCATGCAATAAATGCTTTGGAACTTTAGAGGTTTCAAGTTCAATTCTCATGCTTGTAGTTCTTTTGCATGTATTCTAACAGTCTGAATCAGTATGCAACTGAAATAAAAATTCAAAATAGTAATTTTGAAGTCATTGGTTAGAGGAGTCGGTTAAGAAGGTCTTCGTAAGTCATTGTGCATACAAGAGGTCAAGGGTTCAAACCTCCCAAGTGCCAAATTTATTTTGGTAAAACAGGCAAATTAAATTAATTGTGAAAACCAGGAAAATTAGTACTCGCCATCACAGTTGTCACCATGTCTCTTGTGTCTGACCATATTTTGCTGTTAAACTCGCTTTTATGAAAACTAGACTTGAACAACATTCCAATGAATATAAAAATAAGTGTAAATTTTGTTGATCTCATATATTTTAATCCTTGTAAAATAGCAAAATTGTCCAAATTTGCATTGGTGAGGGATATATCTAGCAACTAGTGGAAAACATGTATTTGGCCAAGTATCCAGTTCAGATGCGATTCAGGTATGGGTACGAAGTACTAGGTATGCAGGTATGTTTTTCTTCCTTGGGTATGTCCGTATAAAAAGAAAAAAGAAAAAAAAATTACAGCCTAATAAATTAGAAATTAGAGACATTAACCGTATAATATGCCTATAGAAAGCAAAATACTCAGAAAAATGAAAATATTATCTAAATGCCAAATGTCATAATAATCAAATATCTCAAATGTCATATGCTGATCATAATTAATTACATCAAAATTAATATTCGCAGTCATCTTGCTCTTCATTGAGAGCATCAATATCAAAATCATGTGGTCCACTAGAACCACAAGGACTATCACTCCCTATAGCTCCGTCACGCCCGCCAACTATACTATGCCTCCCAGGAGAGTCATTGTCAAACAATTAGTGGTGTGAAAGGGAAAAATTCAAGTCAACATCCCGAGGATTTGTATCCCAATGCTTTGACAACCCCTCATTGTACTATGGCTTCTTGTGGGAGATAAGACACACGTTCAAGTGTATATAGACCAAGTCCTTGACCTTTCTTGCTCCGAACTTGTTGCATTTATGTGAGTAGTTGAATTTGTACATGCTCCACTCCGCTCCAAGAAGATGAACTTGCAACCTATATTAAAATTTATAAAAAGGTAAAAGTTAAAATTCAAGTTTTAAACAAAAAGAAAGTTAAAAATTCAAAAAAATAATAAACTTACTTGTGACAAGACCTTGATTGCAAGATTCTGAACAGTTGATGTTGCTTGGCCATGGAGGTGCCACCACATATGTGCATCCCTCTTGTATTTGCCCTTCGTGGCACGAGGATTTGACCTTGGGAGGCGATGAAACTCCCAAACTTGGTCATCAATGCGTCTTCTACCTTAGGATTGGGAAAAATATCGTCTAATGCCAACTTGAACCCTTCGGCCACTTCCACATCCCTATATGGCGCCACCATCCTCGGAAAAGAAAGGATCTTTGTGCTATAAAATCGCAGATGTCGATAAGGAAAGGAGATGTAGTGGGGTGGTCATATTGTTCCACTGATCGATGAGGAATCAATGCACTTTTTGAAAATTTTCTCCTTGGGATCTTGCTCCTTAAGCCGATAACAAATTTTATCTTCTTAATCATTGAGTTGATGTCATCATATACTTCTCCTAAACATGGATGATCCATGTCTGTGAATTGAAACATGCTCATGATGGGCCCGTGATACTCAACAAATAGTCTACACGGCCCCACCAATCATTATCTAGGACCATATTTTTCAATCTTTGGGCCCACTCTTTGCTTGACTCTTTCCATATAACCCACATGTTGTTGATGACCATGCATTGTAGTGCCTCTTTCACCTTCACAAGTCGTCTCAAGACAATTGTGTGAGAGGTGAACCTTGTCTCAACAACCTATTAGAAAAATAAAACAAAACAAAATTAAAAAACTTATGAAAATAAAAAATCTACAAGTAGATACTAGATATTAAACAAATTTAAAAACATAAGATGCTAGATATTGAATTTTTTTAAAAACATTAAAAAAAATTATAGTTTACTAAACTAAAATAAAAAAGAGATTCAGAAATTTACAAGTACTTTCATCAGCTCCATAGGTGAGAAGTTTCTAAACATGGCTTTGGAGAGGTGATGGTTTGTGAGGAACATCCAAATCTCCTTTTCCTCTGCATAAACTTGGCTAATCCACAAAATTTTTCTGCCAATCTTATGAAGCATGAGGTTGAGTGAGTGGGCAATGCACGGTGTCCAAATAATGTGCGAGATACCTTGCCTCCACCAACATCCCCGCGCCCTTGCAATTTTGTGTTATGTGTAATGACTTGGATGGCATTTCGAGGCCCCATCGCCTCAATGAATTCGATGAGAATGTTTGCAATTAATTCCACATCCCTCGCAATCAACGAACGGGCTTCAAAAACATTGCCCCTCGAGGGCACATTGCTACCACATTGATAAGAGGCCTTTTTCTTGCATCTTTCCATCCATCCGAAACGATGGAGACCTCGTTTCCGCCCTTGAATTCCTAATTGGCTTAAATAAATTGTCAACATATTGTTTCTCTTTGGCTAATTGGGTGGTGCAAACATTTTCATACCACGGCCCTTGATAGCCTTTTGGGGCCTCATTCATTGCTCTTATTATTTCCTTCCAATATGGTGACCTAACCACATTGAAGGACAATCCATTGGTGTACAAACATCGAGTAATATGCTCATCCTCTACATCTCTTGCCTCATTTTGAAGAGACCTCTTTAATGGTCCTTTTGTTCTCTTGCTTGAAGGAATGTCTTCATCCTGTGTAAGGGTGATGGCAAAAATGGATGTCTTGAGGCCACCATAGTAGATCCACTAGCGTGAAGTGGGACCATTGGTGGCTTTTTTAATCCTCTCCCTTTCTTTAACAAAGGGTGACCTGTTTTCATGGCGTGGGCTGCATCTGCTTCCTCTTGCTCCTTGATAAATTCAAGAATTTGTGTTTTTGACAATGGAACAAGTTGTGTCCCCTTACATCCTCTAATACCCATATTAGGTATGTGACATAGGTGGGCCTTCACCGACTATATGAACTATGGTGCATAACATTGCACCAGTTGCATCTCCATTTAGTCCCCCCACCACCTGGAACCAAACTTAAAATTGTCACATGTCTCCAAAGTGGTGATTGTTCATCATGTTGAAAGTGAAATTGGTCATGACCCATTGACCCAAAACTAGTTGACATTGTGATTGGAAAAATGTAGTTGCAAGCTTAACAAACATGCTAACTATCACCTAAAGGAAAAAAACCTCTGACTTGGAAAAAAAGTTAAAGACTCAAAAACTTACCTTGGCAATGAATGGGCTCCTCAATCACCTTAGGAATATGATTGCAATGAAGTTTGATGAAGCTTCAACCCTAGATGAGCAATGGAAAGTAAATATGCAAAGAGAAAAAAGAGAGAGGATAGTTTTTGCATTTGTGCTTTGTTTTTGTCTTTGTGGTCTTTTATCTATGTTTTGTGTTTGAGTTACTTTTTAGTTTTATAATTAGTTTATTTGCGTTTTTTGTTTGTTTATGTTGACATTTCAATGAAAAAAATACATTTTATACATGGGTACCCCTTGGGTACATCTTGGATGTCACGAGTACACCTATAGGTATACAGGCATAACCATACATCTAGGACGTACCCGGGTACTATACATGTACCACGTGTTAGGGACATACCCAAGATGGATTTGAAGTCGGGGGCATACGGGCTACCTAAGTATTTGGCATAACTTTTGCATACGATGGTCAATATTCCTTATGACCACTCATTTATCATTGAATGAATTTTGAGAGCTTCCATGTAGACATTTTTATTCGCACTTGTAGATGCATTTTCCATATATTTTGGAGAAATAAGGGAAGTTTAATGTATAATGGGTGCATTTTTGGTCGAAGCTAACATCCTACTTTTGCTCATAGGTTGATGTACTTCAAAACCATGGATGTAACAATATTTTCTGCCATTTGTGTTGTTGAAGACAACAAGGTTGCACTTAAGGTTTACAGGTCCCTAGGGATCTGACAGGTACAAATCCAATGACACACCCATCTTGAGTGAACTTCTAGGTCCAAGAATAGGTTATCATATAGTGATAGTTTTGGATTTATGTGTTGTTTTCTATCAAATTTTCATTTTTAGTTCTTTGATATCAATAATGAGGAACAAAACGGATTGTTTTGATGATGTTTTGTCTTGCAAGGACTTCTCACCCCTCGCCTAGTTAGAGGGGGAAGAGACTGCATTGGCCTTCAATCAATCATTGGTGATTGTACGAGTTGGTAGGGAATTGCTAGCACTAGTAGTGTTGAGAAAAGGTTCATCAACATCATTGGGCATCATGGAGATGTGCAATACATAGTATTAGATAATCACTATGTGGGCTTCTGTGTGGAGGCTTATGCATATTGATGTAGTTGAGCAAACCTTGATTGTGCTTATATTGCAGAGATGCAGGTACAAAATGGTCATAGAGGATGGGCATGCAAGCAAGATGCTCATCATTCATGCCACAACTTGCGGGGTGGCCAGCTTTTGAGTTAATGAAGCAACATTGATTAGTCAATACCATAATGTACAATATTCGAGTTTGCAAGTTTGATAGAGACTATTGAATGATGTCACATTCATATGCCCTAGATAATCTCCTATACCTATATAGAGCCCCCTAATAATAGTTTAGGGCTCCTCTCCTATATGACTTCACTTGTATTGGGAACATGATCACCATACCATACCATAATGGTCTCAAGTAAAGATCGTCTTGGCGAATGCCCTATCTATAGAATTCAAGAGATAGTTCAAGGATGGTTCATCATAGTGGGAGTCTTTGGAATTGTTCATCACCTCGAAGCGGTAGATTAAGTCAAGTGATCGATATGGTTCTTATTTCCAGCCCCATGTCCCATGAGTCACACCATAATAGTCAATCCGGAATGGCCAATTCTAGATTTGAAGAGGAAACGAACTAGATCCCTATGTCTAGAAATAAAGGCTATACTTCATGTTGTCCAAAGAATGTTGTCGATTAGCTGAAATTTAATGCACGTAAGATATGCGGGAGTCACAACTCCTACGTCACAAGGACCTCTGACCAAGCCAAGACCAAGACCCGACCCATCTATCTAGAGCGCTTTGACTTCCCCGAGAAAATCCATGTTGTGCAACAATGAGGATTATATCATGTATATAAGCCCCATGCATCACCCATTGAATCAGCACATAACTACGATCAAGCACCACCCTTTTATATATATGTTGTCGAGAGCATCTCTCGAACATGGACAATCCAAATTGAGGGCAGCTTGCGGGAATCACATCAACAACCCCTAGTTTGTATAAAGATCATAGATATGGTGGCAAAACTCTATAATTTTACCATGCATATTTAGAGGGGGCTGCCTATATATGGTGCCCCAGTGGATGGATGGAAGAGGTCATTGCTCTCATGGCCTATTGAACTGAAACAAAGAGGTCATTTATGCCCTTTTGGTCAAGCACATCGACCTTGAGGAGTTGGAGATCTCATTCACTAGGGAGAGGGCTCGATCGATCAATTGGGTTATCTTGTATACAATATACATTAAGGCTAGTGCTTACATTAGGGAGTGAAATAAACCCCCGCCCCCATCTGCTGTCATAGCCACAACGAGAGGCTTCGAGGGAGTATATATGATTAGCTCATGGAGAAGGTGCACCAAACGTACCTACCTGAATGTTGCCACATCTTAGATCTCATTTTCCACTACAAACGACCCTATATAGATGTAGCTCGACCTTCCATATATAGATAGGGGATCCTATAAATAACTATTATATAGAGGCCCCCATGAATTTGAATTAAAAGGGTTGTCGGTTTGTGTGTGTGTTTATATATAGAGGTGGATTTCAGATATGTTGACGACCGAGGGGCCCTATCATTATTGGGCTCTCTATGTTTATTATATTTTTCTTGATACTGGACTATCCAGTTCTTTTAAGTGAAGGGACGTGTTAATGAACTCGGAACAGCTACGAGTTCAAGAAAACCTTCTCTCTTTATGCGGTTAACCTCTAAACAGACTTATGCAGTTGACTCATTCATTCACCGAGTCTTTTTGCATCGAGAAAGGTATTTGTTTTGTGCAATGTCCCTTTTAGGGCTGAAAATGGAGAAAAGGGGTTTACCGGCTATCCACAATAGATCTGATCTGAAAACACCTTCAAGCACACACAACAAACTGAAAATAGCTGAGAATATCTTAGAATGATTAACCAATACAAAATCTGCAGTCTCTAGGAAAAAACTGCTTATGAGATTCGAACCCACTTTTTTCTATGCAAATCAATGTAGAATGCCATGAAATAATTTATCTAGCCACGACAATATTTATACATCACAAATACATCAAAAGATTGAAGAAATATCTGATCATCACAGCTGGAATATATATATATATATATATATATATATATATTATATATAAAAAACTTCCAGCCATATATTAATAAAAATACTCATGTACATATCCGCCCATGCCAAGCATGGAAGCTATTAGCCATATCAATAGCCTTATAAACTATACTATCAATATTCCCATTCATTATGCGAGTCTAAATTAAGAATTTTCCTAATATCTTCTTGAATCTTAGTAGACCACCATAAAGGAGGTGGTCCATAGCAAAGGATATCATTGTTGTCCAAGGCCCAATTCGCTAATCCATCTCAACTTTTTTGTTGCTTGCATAATATGTTTGAAAAGAATTTGCCGGAAGTTTCGCTGCAACTTCTGAATTTAATCAATTTCCTTTGCAAGCCGCCAATTAGGAGGATAGCCATTATTAGATATTGCTAAGTACATTCATCATGATTTTGAGTCGATTGAACCTTGATCTTTTTCCATCCTATTTTGATAGCTTCTTGCATTCCTCGTCGAATGGCTCTAATTTTTGCCAGATTTTCCGAGATGCCCAAATTTTCCGAAGATAAAGCATACCTCTCCTTGTCCATTACGCCCAACTCCTCCCATAGATGTTCTCCCGGGATTATCCCTAGAAGCACCATCAGTATTGAGAATACCATGATAATCAGCCGTTTCCCTTTCTAAAACTATATTTTGTGTAGTGCTCGTAGCATGAAAGCGAGGCATAGTGGCCTCCTTAGGGTCTAAAGAGAGTTGTTTGTATATATGGTCCCATTGTGGGTTGATTGAGCTAGAAGCAAGAGCTTATGTTTAAGGCTTTATGTGAAATTGGATTTGATTCTTTCCCAAACATAAATAGCTTCTCTCCTGGTTTGTCGAAAAATTCTATAATTTCTTTCCTTCCATGTATTCCATAATAGAAGGGAAATGCCACTCCATGTAGGTGGAATAAGATTTTTTCCTTTAGGTATGGCTTCCTTCCATGTGCCTGTAATATGTACCAGGGATCCACAACTGTTCCATTGAAGCTTAAAGAACAAAGCCAGATGTTGTCATAAAGGTGAAACCCATGGGCAAAGAAAGAAGAGATGATTTATCATTTCCTCAGCTCGTGTACAAAGCTCACATCTAAGTGGCCCTTTAAGTCCTCTCTTTTTAAGCCTTTCACCAGTTAAGAGCCTTTTTTGTGTGAGAAGCCAAAGGAAGAAACTTACCTTGGGCCATATCCTTGGCTGCCAAATATGCTTAAACAAGGTTTGATCTGGATGCGGATGTGCTTTCATTAAAAAGGTATATCTGGAGGACACCTCATATTTCCCTGAAGGGCTACATCCACAACCTATTTCATCAGGCTCAGAGGAGAAAAGAAGAGCTCGATCACTCAAAATCTGGTTCAACAAAATTTGATGTTCTTGGGCAATCCTCTGTAGGCCATTCACTAATAGGAATCCAACAATTGTCAACTCCCCAAGGTTGAGTATTTGGTTGAATATACTTTGCTATCTTAATCCATCCCTGGGCTTGCATGCGCTCCATAATTGATTGAAGCTGAGGAAAGAGTGTAATAATTGGGGGTTTACCATCCCATGAATCCGTCCAAAAGTTTGCTAATTGGCCATTATGAACAATCCAGAACAACTGCTTTTTAATTAGATTTTCCCTCTTTTGATGAACATTAATGTTGGAGAACCTTTATTCGGAAGGGCTGTTCTAATAATCTTCTCTGGACAACTATTTTCTGCATATTTACCACGAAAATTTATAGCCCAAAGGTCATTAGGATAAACAATAAGTCTCCAATAGAGTTTTTCCGCTAAGGCTATATTTTGGTGAATGGAAGACCTAAAGCCCAATCCCCCTCTTTTTTGGTTTACAAAGAGATGCCCATTTGACCAAAGTCCACTTTTTCTTTTCCTGTGTCCCACTCCATAGAAACCTTTGACAAAGAGAATCCATCTTTTTTAATATTGTACTAGGGATGTTCACCACCGAAGCGACATAGATCGACATTGCTTGAAGGACTGATTTGATGAGAGTCATCCTTCCTCCTGTTGATAACCACTTATTTGTCCATTTCTGCAATTTCTGTTCTACTCTATCAACTAGCCATTGCCAATCCCTCATCTTTCTAGGGGATAAAGGAACACCCAAATATTTCAAAGGGAATATTCCTTTTTGGAATTGGAGTATATTCAGGATTTGATCTTCTTGTCTTTCAGAGCAATAGAAAAAGAAAATATTGGATTTTCCATTGTTTATAAGCTGACACAGTAGTGAAGAAAAAGTTTGGATGATCTTATGAATTTGTTTCTTTTGTCACATTAGCGCTGCCCATCATAGAGGAATCATCTACAAACTGCAGATATGATAGTGGTTTTACAGTTTTAGCCAATTGCACTCCATTAATTTTTTTCTCCTGACAAGATTTTTTGCTCATTCTTCCCAAACATTCAGTGAGGATAATAAAAAGAAAAGGGGATAGAGGGTCTCCTTGCCTTATACCCCTTGAAGCACCAAAGTATGCCGAAGGAGAGCCATTTATTAAGACTGCAAATATGCAGTAGAAAAGTAGGCTCTAACCCAGTGAATCCAACTAAGGGAAAACCCAAATCTTTCCAAGACTTTACATAGAAAGTTCCAGTCCACCCTGTCATATGCCTTTGATAAATCTAATCTGATGAACATTGCCAGCCTTTTCTGAATTTCCATTGAGTGTAAAATTTCCTGAGCAAGTACTATCTCATCATGAATATGTCTTCCTGGAACAAATCCCCCTTGTTCAGGGGATATAATTTTTGACAGGAATGGCTTCAATCTTTCAGCAATAACTTTTGTTATTATCTTGTACACCACATTACATAGAGCTATAGGTCGGAATCCCGAAATATCTTCTACCTCTCTTGCTTTAGGTATGAGGGCTATGAAGGTCCTATTCAACTCTTTAAGCATGGTCTTCACTGTCCTCGCTTCCTCCACCACTTGTAATAAATCTGATTTAATAATTTCCCAAAAGGCTTGAAAGAATTCTATGGGAAACCCATCTGGGCCTAGGGTTTTGCCTTTCTGCATGGTAAACACTATCTTTTTAGTTCATCCTCCATGACTGGTTGGATCATCTTGTCATTATCCTCTTGGGTGATATGTGTAGGAATCAGATCTAAAAGTTGTTCTTGAGCATTTCTATCCAACGGTTGTTCCATAAAAAGATGTTGGAAGTATTGGCTAGCCACCTTCTTCATACCATTCATTGAAATTTCCTTAGCTCCTCCTTCTGTGGAAAGACATTGAAGGTGGTTTTGAGCTCTCCTAGATAATAAGGATTTATGGAAGAAGGCTGAGTTTTTGTCTCCCTCCTTCAGCCATTGAATTCTAGATTTTTGTTTACACATGATTTCTTCTCTGATTTCCCATTCATTGAGGTCTGCCTTCAAACTGCATTCTTTCTTAAAGAGATCCATAGAAATACCTGAATTGCGATGAATAACATTAATTTTTTCAAGCTCACCCAAGATCTGAGCTTTTTCTTTTGCAATATCCCCAAATCCAGTCCAGTTCCAATTCTGAAGTTGGAATTTTAGGTACTTCAGCCTTTGGACAAACATAAACATATGTGTTCCATGCCTAGGCCTCCCTTCCATCCACCACTTACGGACCAGATCTTGAATATCAGCGTGACGAAGCCACATCAGCTGAAATCTGAATGGTGCTTTGATATGGAGAGTTTTTCCTATTTCCAAGCAAACAGGCCAATGGTCAGATCCACTGTTGTTAAGTATCCGTGCTTTAGGAGCACATCCTCTTAACCAACATTCTTCAGAAACAATGAATCGATCCAATCTTTCTAGAATACATTCATGTCCTTGTCTTCTGTTTGACCATGTCATTATCCCATTGTCCGTAGGAACATCCACTAGATTATGAGTCATTATGAACTGCTGCAACTCTGTTGAACTAGCATCCAAATGATTATTTCCTCCCTGCTTTTCTGAAAGATTAAGTATAGTATTAAAGTCTCCTCCCATTATAAGCAGTATCTGTGGAAAAGAGCGTATGATGTAGTCCATTCCTTTCCTCTGTTGCCTTTTATCCTCCACAGAAACTGGGGCATATATATTACACATTATGAACTGTTGGTCTTCCATCTTATCATACACATGTAAACAGATAATTCCTTTCATGGCACATGAATTAAGAACAGAAATTACCTTAGGATCCCATAAAGTAAGCTGACCTCCCGAGGCTCCAGTTGAACTAATAGAAATATGTTGAGCTTGAGGCCACATATTATTAGCAAGAGTGGACACTAACTCCATAGAAGCTTTTGTTTCCTGAATACTTACCATAGCTGGCTTGTTTAACGCAATCATCCTTTTAAGCTCTTGAAACTTTGAAGGGGAGCCCTTCAAACCTCTAATATTCCAGGTGATGATTTTCATTGGGTCGGGTGTTGAAGGTATTGGGACAAGTCCCTAATTGCTCTAGAATTGCTCAACTTTTGTCCTTCCTGCTGAATTTTAGTCTGATTGGGTTTCCTTCCCACTTTAGTATTAGTGTCCAATTTGAATTTCTTGTTTTGTTCCTGTTCCACTCCGAATAATAGATCTTCATGATGTGTCTTGGAATTTTCCTTAATTACTAATGCTTTGCCCAGATCTTCTATTTCCTTTGGAGTCCGATTCTATTCCTAAAATTTGTCATTTAACTTAGTTTTCCTTTGGTAGCTCTTAATTCCATTTTGGTCTGCATTGTTGTTAGGAGGACCCTGAAAAAGAACCAGCTGATTTTGAGTATCCATCTGTTGCTTGTTTATCCCCTCTTTGGGCTTCTCCAACTGTGTTTCTGGAACTTGTGATTCCATGAGATCTTCTATTTGTTCTTCCTCATTTTCCTCCTGAAGACTATCATATCGATTTGAGTTGCTGATTGCTTTTTGTTCCTTCCCATTTTTTTGTGGTTTGTTTCTTTTTTGGGATGACAAATTCCTCTTTATTTTTTCAGCCTCCTTCGAATCTGGCACTTTAGCTGGACAATCTTTCACGAGATGGCCATATTCGTGACATAGACAGCAGCGAAAGGGAATGTTCTCATAATCCATTTGCTCCCATTCCTCATTATCAATTACTAATGAAATTTTAGCGGGTAAAGGATTAGTTAGGTCCATGAGGACACAAATCCTGGCATAGATCATTTGTTCCAACTGGATAGAAGCATCAACTATCATCATAAATTTGCCCAGGGTATTGCCAATAGCCATAAACACAGTTTGATTCCAGTATTCTGCTGGTAAACCATAGAGTCTAACCCATACCGGAGCCACCGAAGGTAATTCTTCCTCTGGTTTAAACATAGGGTGCCAAGGCTTCATGAATAACCCCGCACGACCCATAAACCAAGGACCTCCTTGAAACACAAATTCCTTATTTCTGCTGCTGAAAAAAAAAAAAAAAATAACCATTAGGGCAGACAAAGATCGTGAACTCACCTTTCATCTTCCACGATTTGTTAGCCCATTCTTTCAGAGCTATAAGCGATGGACGAAATCCAAGAAATCTGACTATTAAACCTCGATTTTCCAGTTCACGAAGATTATCTTGCACATCTTCTTTCTTGAGGTGAATGACTGGAGTTCCATTAGCCGCCAGCATGCATCCTTTATCATTTTTTGTGGATCGAACTTGGGCATTCTCAGAGGTATTTTCTGGTGAGGGATTCGAGGATGAAGATCCACGAAGCACATCCCTAAAAGTTGTTTTACCATTCTTTGACACAGGGATAGATTTCCTTGCCTTTTCCATGGCAAACGATACCTGGAAGGTGATCGCTGCTATAGGGGTTATATCCAAACCCGAAAGGAAAACATAAACACAGAGCCAGACACGAAGGCGGAAAGAAGGGAAAAAACGAAAACAAGGAAAGTCAAAACCCTTTCCCAAATCGTGAGGATCGAGATAAGGGACGAAACGTCAATGGCGGAGAGTATATGGCTCTAACAGTGTCGAAAAGCCCAAATCAAGGCTATGTTTAATGGCGCTTCTTCAGAAATGATCGATCATGCATGGACGAAGGGCACGGTTACAAGTTCTATTCGTAAAAATCAAATGTCAGCCTTTCTTACATAGGAAGAACATTCCACATAACTTTGAAGCTTAGGTTCAGCCGAATTAAATATTTATAACAGCAGTCCAGCCAAACCGAGGGCTAGGAAAAATAGCAAATCCTCACCAAAATTCTTCAAAGTTCAGATTACGGCCTTATAAATTATGCCGAACAAGAATATCAAACCAAAATAGTGAAATCAGCCCTACAACATACCAAACCCTCCACCCATGCAAGTCGCCTAGGGTAAGAAGGGGGAAAACCAGCAATAAACCACCTTGAAGTACTTTGGAAACCCCTGTATGGGATTCCCCTCAAGCTTGAGGAGTGTTTGTTCCTCAATCTTCCAACAATGGAGGTTTTCGTCCCCAAAGTTGAGCCACACTAAAGGTTTTTCGTCTTTAGTGGAGAGTAGGGCACATTGTGCACAAACCCAAGATATCAATTCTTAAATTAAACATGCATAACCCTTCAAATGAACCTTCATGTCCTTATATATCCTCAAGTGGCGCCAACATCAAAATAGAAGCCCAATGCATAGGCTGACCTTCAAGTAATTCTATTTCTTCATTAACCTCTATGTAGGCTCTCCAATCAAGGCCGACCCATAAGGATTAGAAGTCTTTGAACCAAATAAGAGGCCTTCATGCCCAACTCGCCATTAAAAGTATTTAAAAATACTTTTACGCCATTACATCAAGTAGAATTCATCATCCATTGAGCCAATATTGACTCAAACAAAGACATAATGGGAACTAGAAGAAATATGAATGCAATTCTCATTATGTCCCATTTAGGGGACATTACATTTTGTAATAGGTGTCAAATTAAAGAAGTTAATAATTACAATTTAGTGGCTGATTTATCAAGAAAAGTGTCTTCCTAGGTTGTGATTTTCAACATTAAATGCCGTTTGCACCCAGCTTTCTTTTCTTCTTTGGTTGCAATGATCTTTATGCATGCTAGAGTTTCAAGTAAAAATCTTACTCATTGATCAGGATGTTAGCATTGAAAAATGATTGCAATTGAGTTCTATGTTAGTGTTTTTTTTTTTTTAATTTTAAATTTATGTATTATTCTCTTCAATAAGAGTACTGCAAAGGGTCTTATCATGTAAATTTGAATTGTTGGTTCTCTATTTCAAAGACTATATGAGGCAGTTATCTCTTTTTCTTGCTGTTGATATGATTCAGTGGAGTTGCAATGCGCCTATCATGGAAATTTTTGTTAGACCTATATCTGTCCATGCAATTTGGAGCGATGGAACCATGGATATTTCCTTGTCATCGGAGCTGCAAATTAATTATCACAACGTTCACAAGGTTGTACGATGAAACCATGAACTTCGAATTTTGCTCCTTGCATATATTATCCATGTGTGATTTGAGTGGCTCAACGACCAGATCTGTATCTAAGTTATTGAAAATTGCACTTGCAGGTTGCATGGGAACCTTTCTTGGAGCCTTGGAGCATGCAGTGCCAGTTCATTAGAAAACCTGGATGTGATGGGCTCTTGAACACAACACCTGCAACAAATATTGATGTTAAATCCTCATCCAAGCTTAATTTAAATCTTACTGAAGCTCTAATGCAGGTAATTTAACCATTCATTATTCTCATTGTTTCTCCGTTGTATCTGATCCGTCTGATTTCATATTAGAAAGGCCCATTTTTGCGAATCATTCACTGTATGTATTAAACAGGCTGCTACTCGAGGAATTGAAATGATTAAAGACATGTTGGGTGGAACAAAATCAGATGAGTATCCTGGAAATCATCAGATTGAAGAGTACAATCCTCTCAATAATACACATATACGGAGACATGCACCCTATTTCCTTCAAAATGACACTGGCATGCCCCTAAACTTCTGGTTGATCCATGGTCCAATATTTTCTGAGAACAATGAAACCTTGGATAGGGCAGTGATGAGTTCTGTTGAACCTGGGTATACAGTGCCTTTGTTTGTTGAAGAAACACCAGAAGAACTATTTCGAAGGTGGAGGCCAAACCATTCTTCTGAAAGGCTTGCTGATAGGAAAACCACAGGCACACAGCATCATATGATCTGCGTTCAGCTTGAAGGAACTTCAAGAGCATCAGTGCCAATGTCAATGGATCTTGTAGGATCGAGATCGTTTGAAGTTGATTTTTCTAAAAGTTCAAGCACAGGGAAGACACTAGAGGAAAAGATCTTTCTTTGATCAGCATGCAAGAGGAGAATGCTAATAATATAGATTCAAATTCCAGGTTCATTATGCCTGTTGTGTTTGAGGTCTCAATACAACGGTACAGCAAGTTAGTTAGGCTATACTCCACGGTCAGTAGGGAACATGTAACCTAACAGATACAATCATTTAACTTGTGTCATTTGTATTAGAATTTCAATTTTAAACTGATAAAGTGCAGTCTCTCTATATCAGGTCACACTTGTGAATGCAACCTCTGTTTCTTTAGAAGTACGCTTTGACATTCCATTCGAATTGCACCAAAGGTAAGAGTCTATTTTAGCATTTGTAGATGTATAAGACAAAATCGGAATTTCACAAAGGTTGTTTATTTTTCCAGAACCAGCTTGTAACTTAAGAAAACATTTTTGCAGGTCATGGATCCTATGTTACCAGGGCAAGAGTTACCGCTACCTTTGCATCTAGCTGAAACAGGACGAATGAGATGGCGCCCCCTTGGTAGCAGTTATCTTTGGAGTGAAGCACAAGCACTTACAAATATATTGTCACAAGAGAACAAGCTTAGTTTATTGCGGTCTTTTGTTTGTTACCCTTCTCATCCCAGCAACGGTCCATTTCGTTGCTGTATATCTGTTCAAGAGATTTTCATTCCTCGTTATGATGGTATAAAAGACCAAAGCAATGGAAAGCAGTTTAATGGTAGTGGGCTTACTGGTGGCACCTTTTCTCCAAAGAAAATGAATACTAGCTTTATTCGTCAAATCACACTTATTGCACCTTTAGTGGTAAAGAACTGTCTTCCAGTATCACTTGAAATTTCAATCGAAAATGGTGCGGGTGTTATGGAGCGCATATTTGTTTCGGAGGTCAGGCACTGAACTAAAATGAAAATGATAGTTAAAGCATCCATCTCAAGATATTAATTTTACTCCATCTGAATTAACACTCTATACGTAATGCAAACATTTATCAGATTCTAAGATATTAACATATAACTATTTACTTAAAATATTTATTGACTTTCCAGGGAGATGCTGTGTCTGTGTTTGACATTGATTTTGTTCACGAGTTGGGCATAGGATTCCATGTTACAGGATTTTCACCATTATTTGTAAAGTTTGCCCGTGCAACTGTGTACACATCAGAGCTTGCAATGGATAACTCACAGTTGAAAAAAATTATACTGACAGAAACATTGATCCTTATTCCAGATTCATCCAAGGGTAATTCTCGGTCTTTATTTTCTCAAAGATTTATTGTGTTGGTCTTTTTTCAATACATTTAGTGCTAACTCTTTTTGCCACAGTTTCAGATAAAGTGCATGATATATTTACTTTCTTTTCCATTTTGAAGGCCCTCCTGTTTTTATTAAAGTTGAGAAGACAGTGGATCTGATGTGTGGCTCTCGTGAACTCTCTCTTTCCGTACCATTTTGGATTTACAACTGCAGTGGTCTAATCCTTGAAGTTACAGATGGTGATATGGATCAGAAAGTTGGTGAAAGAGTCATTTATCCCAGTTATTCTTCTATGAAACAGGAAGAATTGACAAATCAAAAATCTGGGATAGCAATTGCTTGTGTTGACTTGATCAGGATTGTAGGAGTTAAAGATGGCAACACATTTCAAGAAGGAATATTTTGTCGAAATTGCCACATGCCTAGCAAAATCAGGAGCCATTTACCTAGTCATAGACTAGTCTCGGGGTCATACAGATCTAATAATAACAATAGTGTAGAGTTTTTAAGTGATTCTTCATTCAAGAGAAGTCATGAATGGCAGAGGAAGGGAAGTGAAGTGTCATTCTCAGACCTTAATTATGTTAATGTAGAAGCAGGTGACAAAGGAGTCAACCAAATCCCTAAAGTTGAAGCATGTATGTATTCCCGGCAAAAGGTTTGGAAGCAGCAGAGCCAATTCTCCGATTGAGAATGCCACAATCAAAATTTGCAGAAAATATGTCTGACGGATCTTTCTGGTCAGATCCCTTCTCTCTCAACCCCCTAGCGGTTCATCTATGGTGCTTATTCCTCAATCATTTACCTCAGGGGCTTTCATTATTTCAGCAATATCAACTCCAGTTTTAGGAGCCTGTGCAGGAGGACCATGGCAGTTACATTACAACCCAGGTAAGGATGCCTTTCATGTAGTTGTGCACACTGCTTTAATTATCGTACTGAGAATTGAAGTATGGTGAAGAAATATTATATCTGCAAGGCTAAGTTTGACAAAATAGAGGAAATGAGGAACACATTACCGTGCGATCAATAGTAATTGTATGATAAACGATGTATAAAGCTCATGCCATATAAACATTCTAATCATGTATTGCCATCCAATACCAAGCTTAAGCTGTAGCTGACATTAGTGTTTGAAATTATCCAATGTTCTGGAGTGTTATAATGTAGGGCCCTTGTTAGACTTGATGAGCAGATAGATGTATCCAACAGGTGGGGAAAGGCTGGACCAGATGATGAAGCGAAAACTATTGGACCTTTCGTAATCTATGAAGCAGTTGAGCATGTGGGTGATAAGAGGCAAGATACTGCTCTTCTTACAAACAAGGAAGAGTTTGCTACCAATTCTATGCTGGAACCCCCTACATGCTCACATGATTTCTGCAGGGAATTGTTGAGTTAGATTGCCAGTCACTCTGTCTGTTGCTTTGGTAGATAGGCATCCACACCATGAACGTGCATATATGCACACAATAATTAAGGATACTTCTGTCTTAAAACATAGACCAGTTTTCAATACGATTTAATCTATTTATCCAAGGCTGCTGCATGCTTTTAATCTGATTGTATTCTTGCTCAGAATTTCTAGAAGAATCTTCATGAATGAAAACCTACACAAGCACTAAGGGTTTGCAATTGTAAATTTACATTATGTAAAAGCATAGAATCTAGTACACACGAGTATCTGTACCAGTGAAGGTGTGGTTTTCAGTTTTCAATTTCAAAGTTCTGGTATGCCAGGCTACAGGGATATGCCTTTGTTTTTTTCCTTTGCGCACGGTAACCTATGAAAGTTTATATAAATATTTTGTGCACATGCCCATAAAGCTTTGCAGAATGCAGATGGTAGTGAAAATTCATTGTGAAGTAATGACATTCACGTGGTATACATATCCATAGTAATAACCCATTCCCAAACAGCAGATTGTAGCAATTGTCACACTAAATTTGATATCAAAAATGGTGTAGATTCTTACAGTCTATCAAACAACAGAAATAAAGTCATAGAAGGATATTCCACTGAATCTGGTGCTCCAAATCATCCACTTATGATTTGAAATGCTGAATATTCATTACAGTCCGATCTCTGAAATCCTAGGATCAATAGGTTGGGAGGGATTTCCTCAACTATGGGAAGGTGTATTTATTTGGCATGATAAGCCTGTGTTATATCTAAGGTCCAAGGAGCATGACCCTCCAGGACTCTGTCATTCCGACTCAGCTAAGTTACATATCTTCAAATGAACCAAGATCCACTCTATCAGCAAACAAATTTTCATAGCCTTGTTTAGCAATATAGTCTCTGATTCTCTGACTCCCGATTGTAAATAGCAATATGTCTGCCTTTGAAATAGAATGTGTTTCCTCGCTCAGTTCCTTAACAAATGCCATTGCCAGGGCCTGCAAAGAGGAAGGCGTTGCATAAGAAAACAGCCCTCAATTCCAATTTTTATTTCGAAAATCTCAAAGCTTGAAAGACTTATTTTATAACAAGTGGTCATACACAGAATAAGAACTCAATATGATTAGGTTTGGCATAGTTATCGCGAGGCTAAAAATGAGATTTTATGCTGATCTGAAACTCCTCCCTGCGAATCTATTTAAAAATTGGTTCCAAGGTTGCAGCTATGGAGATGGGTATTTTACATAGAATGCACAAACAAATGGCAATGGCTTGAAAAATAAATTTTATCCATTCTATATAGTCTGGAAGAGAACTATTCATCCAAAGACATCTTCTATGGTTACGCTACAGTGGTCTTTTTGTAGCATACCCATATTGGTGAGAAACTAGAATTGAAAGCATAATTAGACCAGTGCTTGCGATAGCCCTGTAATATCCATGCTGAATGGAAATGATTTAGTTATTAATCAGAGCTATTTTCCAAGTGACTAAAGCAAGCCTGTTGGAAATATTTGCCTTGAGAAACTCATTGTTTGTATTACTCTAAACCTTCGTATAGTTTAATTATGTTGAAAACATGATCTTCCACGCTATTTTTTAGGCAAGAATAGGTCCCTTCCCAAGTCCAACCCATTCTCCTATACCATCCAAACTGGCAACACTACCCTTTCATATCAACCTGATCTGTACCAAACACCTAATTGGATCTGAACAAGCCAGAATAACCCCCTTTATGAGTACCTATATTTAAAATGCAGTTTCTCATGATGCTGAAGAATCTGTAATGGAATTTTGCACCAGTTTCTCCAATATCATGCCCAATGAATTATCACCATGCAACACTTTTCCATAAAGAAGGAAAATGGCTGCTACCTCTAAGCTTCAGAAACCCCCAAAGTGTCCTTCACCACAGATGAAATAGAAAATCATCATTGGCTTCTGAAAGAGAAAGCTCTGATCCATCGCTCCATGGGCGCTTTTCCCAATCCCAAAACGCTAAAAGTATGTGTACAAGAATTTTGAGAAAAGAACAGGCTCAGTGGACGTCCAAATGATGCCAAAAGGGTATTTCATGGTAGTCTTCCCTTAAAAGCATAAAACAGATCTGGAATTTCAGGGTGGCCCTTGGTTCATGTGAAAAGCTGGACTATTTATGAAACATAGGTCCCCGGCTTCAAATTCCACTGAGGATCTGCCTAAAGCTGCACCAGTATGGGTGCGCTTGCCATTACTGCCAAGTGAATACAGGACAGAATACTGCTTGGAAAAAAAAGAAAATGCAATAGGAGAAGACATTGCCTCCTGTGAGTTCACTAAAAATCTGATACTCATAAATTACGCAAGAATCTGTTTTAATTTGGATTTGAACAAGCCCCTTTTATACGGACTGATCGTAGATCTAGGAGGCATTGAATAGGAACATCCCATTGACAATGAAAACATCACAGTCAGGTGTCAAATATGCCACATACCTGGACACCTCAGCTGGGTTTTCCTTCCCAGATAGCTCAGGAAATAACAGCCAAGAGTTAGGCCAAAACATCAACAAAAGAAGGAAAAATGGAATCAGCCAAAGACTCCACAGAAAAAACAGAAAAATCAGCTAATATCAGAGGAACAAAAGGAGGAAAGTAAGTTTCTGAGGGACTATGTCAGAAAAGATGAAAGATCTCCCCAAACATAAGCCACATTCTTTAGCCAAACCCCTTTGCTGTGCTAGGATATCTAGACACAACAGAAATGGATTGTGCCTTGAACACCCAAGCTGTTTCCTCTCTAGACACAGCCTCCGACCCACCCACCCACAGGGCACCCTCAAGCTTCTGTCCTACTTTCACATAAAAAAACTAATGACTAAGCACACTCGGGGCACTACACTCAAGCTCTACATCTATTTCCTGCTGGATCTCAGGTTTGTGCCACTAATTTCTCTCTCAATCATAATAGCATTACTCTTTAAGTACTTGCAATTAATCTCTTTGCACTACATTTTTCATGATGCTTTCGAAAGCGGTTACAATTTTTTTCTATATAAACCTGTTTTTGGCTCATTTTTACACTTAAGAGGCAGTAAAACACCCAACAGTGGCTTTTTTTTATAAGTTTTACTTTGAATGGATTTATCATACAAGCTAAATTTTAAGTCCTGGTGAGGGGTTTTTTTTTCATAATTTACACCTCAATGAGGGTTTGGGTTTGGGTATAAAAAACATAGGTCTGGCCCTCAAATAGTAGGTCTTGCTCCATGATAATACAGCCTACTATTTTACAGCCAGCCTTTTGTTATTTACCTCTATTTTAGGGAGATGCGTACCCTAACCCCTGGGACACATCTCTGGTTTTGGTACGCATCTTGGATTCTGGAACCCGTTTCATTTTTGGTTGGTTTTGGTAAGAATATTTTCATGATGACAAGGATTTTGCAAGGATATGAAGCCTCTGTTAGAACCAATACTTTCATGCTTTGAATTATAATTACGGATGTAGTCAAAATGCTTATTCTTCATCTTCCCATCAATTTTAACATGTTGCTCAAGATAAAAAATATATTGCAGTGACATAGGAGGAATTAATAAATCTCAAATATGATCATTACCAGCATACCTTAGGCTGTCCTCAACATTCACCTTCTTGTTCCAGATGAAGAATTATTGGGATATCTTCTGCACCTCCATCCTTGTGTCTTAGAATTCCTGAGCTAGGATCAACATTCTCCTTCCCCTTAGGCTCTTCATCTTCAACAAGTGAAGCCCTTTCCACTTTGTCTTCGTCCATAGTCTATGGACACATGTATGGGGCATTGTCATAGCTCTTGTTAGAGTCATAAACACCATTAACTTGCTTCTTATAGGTTGTTCTAAAAATTCCAGCCAGCTAAAAATCAACATTAGCAACCGGTAAAGCCCTTTTCTCATGTGTATGCCTCTCAACATGGTCTTCTTGGAACTCCACCTCAAAACCCTTTGATTTTTCTTCTTCCGGTTCATGCCCCATGATTTCTTCCTTGACCTCTTGAGGTGTTGATGTAACCACTACCTTAGCTAGTTCTTTTTCTTCTTGTGGTCTAGGGTTTAACCCTAGCATCTTCATCCATACACCGATGTTCCTTTGATGGAACCCTCAATTGTGGAGAGTGTCACTTTCCCCAAGGCACGATGAGGATCCACCATTGTGCTTGAGATCTAGGCTCAGGCCTTGACCTACCCTTGCTGACTCCTATGAACTCCACAAGTGAAATGGCATCACGAATCTCCTTTGGAAGAGCCCTATACTCCTCATAGCTGGCCACAATGTTGTGACCCACTGAATGTTGTGTTTCCACCACCGGAATGACTTCTTTCTTTGGTAAGAACCTAGGTCACCAATCCATGTTTTCTCTCCTGAGTTAGTAGATGTATTCCTTTTCATAGTCTTGCATGAATACCATCAAAGCTAGGAAGATCAATGCTCGATACCACCGTAATGTTCGTTTTAGGACTGAAACTGAAAAAAGGAAATAACACAAATCCCAATTGAGAGTAAACTGATTTTTACAACAGCCAACCAAAAATATTATAAACCCTAGCAACGAACTGTATTTGCACTTTTAGGGCATCAAACACCCTCCAAACAAGTTGAAAATGGATGTATAAATTCTCCAAAATATTATACCAAACACCAAGCAAAAACACTCCAAAGTATATGCAAATTTGGAAATTCTACACAACTGCAATTAAATTTATGACAACAAAATTACAACTCACAATGGCTGGAAATGGAGATTCCAAACCCCAAAAATCTCATGAAAGTGTGCAATCAGCCTCTAAAATTATGAGGAATATGAATATCAACTCCAAATGAAGAAATGTGCCCTAGATGGCACCCAACTCCACCTCCAAGCAAGTTGCTACCCTAGGAGAGGGGTTGTAAATCACTCTAGGATCAAACCCTCACTGAAAATCTGCAATATCAATCCTCTTGAAGTACTTTGGAAACCCCGAATGGAGAATCCCCAATAAATTGAAGAGTTTTCGTTCTTCAATCAAGCAAGGAAGGGTTTTGTCCTCCTTGTTAGCCACACCAAAGGATTTTCACCCTTAAGTGGAAGTGATTGAGCAATCAGCCCAAAAACCATGCAAGTTATAATTTTTGACAAGAGATGATGCTCAAATGAGCCAAGTGAACCCTTTATATAGCTCATATGTGGTGCCAAATCTCTAAAACATGATTCCCACGAGAACGACCTCCTTGGGAGATATGTTTCTCCTTTATCTTCAAGCAAGCACTCCAAAGACCAACTCTTTATGAAAATATAAGTTTCTTTTTCTTTTTTTTTTTCCTCATTTCATCTTCTTTTTATTATTTTATCCTTTTTCCGACAAAAGAAGTGAGTATTACAAATACCTTTATATTAATAATAATATTAAGTTGCCCCTAAAATGGAGAATTGACTGGACCCAACTTAAAATATTATTAATTATTTTCAATGTTGCACGGAGACTCGTCTCCTACCAAAAATGTGTCTCGAGACTTGCTTTTCAGCGTCTTCTAAATTATATATATTTTGTACTCTCGACCTTAAGATATGATGAGATATCAAAGATAAATATCAATATATTTACTTTTATCCTTTGTCAACATCTAATATTTTAATTTTGAAAAGGTAGTATTGTTTTTCTTAAGCTGTATATTATTTTTTTTTCTAAAATTTATGTATATATATATATATATATATATATATATATATATATTGTTTTACCTTCTTCCAAAGAGTCGTCTCCTATTTTTTTGAAAATGTTGTGCTCGCTCCCATCTCCTCATACTTGGTACCGGTACCGTGACGCGTCTCATGGTAACTATGATTATTTTAATTTAGAAAAGGGGACATTACACGGTGCAGCATAATTTGTGGTGATAGCACATTGTTAACAGCCACAAAGGAGGAAGCACATTAAAATAAAGTGTTTACCATTTTTACAAATTTCTTCCCAAAGCCAAGGTTTTGGAGCATTTTTGTAATGAATGTCCAATCAATATGGTCATAGGCTTTATCAAAATCAAGTTTGAGAAAAAGAACTTTTGGCCTGTCTCACTTACCTACTCCATTGCGTCATAAGCAGATAAAACATTTTCAAGGATGAACCGCCCTGTTCAAAGCGCGTTTGTTCCTTGCGTACAATCCTATTAAGCATACATCGACCTGATAAGCACAATTTTGTAAATATAAAAATTGAAAAATGCGATTAAAAAATTCAATAATGTAATATAGTATTTTAATATATTCAATATTAAATAATATATAAGATTGCTAGGTGATTTTTTTGCAAAAAGTTTAGAAAAGAAAAAGAAAGACAAGACAGACACAGATCGAACTTATATGGTCCAGCTGAAAAATATGTGGAGCGGAACAGGTTTTGTGCAAATCCAGCTGGATTTGGTAACTATTGTTAGAACTGAGTCAAGAAATTGTTTTTTTACTGCAGCAACTAAGCACTGGCTAAAAGGCAAAGCACCAATATAGAATTGGATTTCATCGTGGACCAGTCTTTTACAAGCAATCTTTCTTGTGTCCAATTTTTGTCAACATGCTATGAATAGTTCGAAGGAGGAAATACTTCTTGGGTTTTAACTTTTGATAGTCATAGGTTTCTCTGTACTTAGACTTCTCATGTTGATGCTGCAAGTAAACATTTATAAGTATTGGGGATGTCCCTTAGCTGGTTTGGTTCAAGTCTTTCTAGCTGTTTCTTTCATCTGTCTTGTGTAATTATGCTTCTTGAGTGCCAAACGACTTTGGCTGTTTCTATCAGCTTTTAGTCTCTCTCTGGGTCATTTAAGTTCCTACTTACGGCAATTTGTAACATAAGTTGGAGTTGCAAATTTTGTAGCACCACTATTATATATAATATATTGATCGTTTTCAAATATGAATAAAAAGAGTGCACGTTCTACTTCTACTTTAATAAATTTTTGCAACTCATTGGTTCTATATTGCCTTTGCAGATATGTTATCAGTAATGCATGCAGTAGAGACTTATTTTACAAGCAAAGGGAACTAATTCATTTCAACGTTTGAGAGTTGGAGAGCACTTCAGCCTTCACTGGACTGATGTTAAGAGGTATCAATGACATTTTGAGAATTATTTTTCCTTTCATAAGCAATGCTTGTAAAGAAGGTAATACATACGTAATAATTCATTCTTATGCATATGATTTTGGAGAAAATGATATTTGATGGTGAGAGGTTTGTTTTTGGGAAGAATGATAGTAGATAGAGATGGGTTATTTTCCGTTTCAATTTTTCAAAGTATTGGCTTTAGTCAATTGCTGATAAGTGATAAGACAGGAAGGAAATGGAAATATCAAGTTTGATGGCCTGAGTTAGGTGAACAGATATTTTGATTTCGTATAGATAAATATAACATCAACTAGGTTTTGTTGTTGACTAGGTATGAATATGGTTTCAATTAAAGCCATATTATGAAGAAGTGCAAACACCATTTAAGAGTAATTTTACTGTCAACCTATAACAGATTCTCATCTTAGACAATCTTTTCATGTAACTGGCACTTGAGGCTTAATAAAAACTTGTATACCAACTATAGGATCTTATTACCATTAAAAGGGATTTCCTGAGTTTTATGTGAGATTCACCAATCATTTGACATTATTTCCTGCAAGAAATGGTAAGTGAATTAAGACATATTATGGTCTATATTGTTAATACAGATATACTAGGTTGAACGTTGTGAAAACTTTATATATGATCCATCAAATAGACCAAGTTCAATGAATATACATTCTGTTGTCCTATACAAAGGTTGCGAAAAGGACTGGAACTGGAAATATGGTTTGAAAAGACATTTTCATACTGGCAGAACTATAAGGAATTAAAAGATTGGAGTCTTGTATACATCATATTATTGGACCTACATTTTAATGTTAAATGTTTTCTTGAACATTGTAAGAAAAATATCATTTAATGGCCCTTTGATTTAAAAATATTTTAAATTGCATTTTACTTTTAAGCCAAAATGGAATGTAAAAACAGGTTATCTTGATTTAAAGATTTGCATAATGCCTGTCACCAGCAAGCCCAAAAGAACCGGTAAATTTTAGGACTGCATGTATGAAGTTCTTTCCTGCATTGGAGAGGAAACTAGCATTTTTAATATATGCTTTCAATGAGATAGGTTCTGTAGAGGAAACACCATATTTAAAATTTTACAAAAATGTTTCAATTCCATGCAAGATATTCCCTGGAGCAATTTAGAATTGTTGAGAGTGATTCTCAGTTTTAAAAAATTATTCAAGTTCCCGGCGGTACATTTTTTTAAACTGTTGCCCCCAGATTTTAGGACAGCTATACTTGAGTGACTAGGAGAAGATGCATTCTTAAAGATGTCAACATAAATGGCCTTTATGCAAGGGCATATGGTATTTAGTTATTTTGCATTTAGATATTAAATTAAACAAGTGCCTTCATCCTGAAGTGAAAAAATGTTTTACCTGGTTTTCAATGTAAAATAAAACTGCTTACATGTACTTAAAGGTGCCCACGTTAGAGAGGCATTACTTTTTACATGTTTAGACAAGAGCATGCATATTTTACTGGTTTTCAGCATAGTAATGTAAAAAAAGTGAAGGTAAATTTTTAGGTCACAGCTTACTCCAACATGCCTACTTGGTGTGTGGGGATCCTTTTTAGAGCAAAGGAACATTATACTTTATCTTAATAAATATTGCTTTAATTTTGTATCCCCTTAGATTTTAACCTTGTGACAAAGTTTGAGAGTAAAATAGCCTTGCTAATCTGTCCACATCTGTGGTAGTAAAACAATTTTGACCCTTTCTCAATTTCACACTGTTGTCCAGCATCTTCAAAACAGGCCAACTCTAGTTCTGGTGTCGAACTTATGCAATGAAAGATTATATCTCTCCCATTGTTGGAGTATTACATCTGTGATCCTTAATTGGAGTATTGTTTTGCTTGATATCATAAAAGGAGGCTAGTTTTTTTCTGATTACTTGATAGTAGATGTTATTTTGTAAAATGATAACATTTAAAGTTATCTGTAAGGAATTGATTTTTCTCTATAATTTGTTATAGATGCTTATTGTTTTCCATTTGTAGAGATCTTCTTGTATCCATCCGATTCGATGAACCTGGTTGGGATTGGTCTGGGAGCTTCCTTCCAGATAAGCTTGGAGACACCCAGGTAAAAATGCGAAATTATGTGACCAGTGCATTACAGATGGTGCGTATTGAAGTGCAGAATGCTAGCATTGCAGTTGGAGATGTCAAACATGTTAACAATTCAGATGAGAGTCTTGCGACTTACCTGATTCTTCTTTCTGATGATGACACTGGTTTTATGCCATACAGAATTGATAACTTTTCCATGGAGGTATGTAAGGGGTGATTTTAAATAAATTGTCTTTATTTTTATTGCTATTTCATTTGCTTATATGTTGTGATTATCGTTGTGTTATCAGTTATATTTATTTTTTATTGCTATTTCATTTGTTTATATGTTGTGATTATCTTTGTGTTATCAGTTATATTATTTAACATGTTATGTCTCTATCACGTCTTTTTATATTTTAAATTCTACATTTATATGCTATCCTAGCATGACCAACAAACTTTAGAAAACATTTATATACAAATGAGCTCTTCTCGTGTAAGCTAACTCGCATGACCTTGATTGATACAACAATTTGGTGTTGGAAGAGAAAATAAGGAGATAAGTGCCAAAAGGATGATCATACACTCTTCATTGGTGTAGACTTGATAGATTTACAAGTGCGGGTAAGTGTTGGTTGGTCAAGGCCAAGCACATTCAAAGTGGTCAAGGATTGGGCATGCATAAACAGCTCAGTCAGTCAATTATACTGGTTGAGAAGGGCTCATGTGAACCGAGCCATGTGGAGGGAAAATAAACTAGTAATTAATACTCAGGAGAGTGAAAACCCACTACGAACAGTGAGCCTCATCTTCCCTCCCGGCTGACATGAAGCTGTTTTTAACTTTTATTTTAGATGAGGAAAATTCTTTGTGAAAGCTGACTAGGAGAACTACTTAACTCGTGTCAGCAGTGCCTTTGCAAACAACCAGGTAAGTAGTGATTTGTTTTGTTCAATTGGTATGAGTTTAAACATCAAGCAAAGTATCTGCATCCAAATGTGGTTGAAAACCTAGAAGTCTAGCCTCTAGATGAATGATGGAACTATCTTCTCCAAGAAAAAGGCATTATAGCTTGAGCTGCTCATTGTGAGAATTTCATGGATACCAAGTTGAGCAAGAAGAATTACAAAAACTGTGTTGGGGTTCAACTGCTTGGAGGATAGTGTAAGGCCCATTTATGGTATGAAACTTATGCTTATCCAAGTGAAGTTAGATGTGATCACCAACTTGGAAAGATTCAGGTGCTCAATGGCAGTTGTGAAGCACCCTGAATTCAGCCAGAGTTTTGGTGGAGAATATCTTTGATTTTGGCCTAAAGCTTGCTAAATTCTGCACAAAGTAAGAAGTTGTTTCCTACTTTTGTTTGTGGGACAAATATGGAATCGGAAGAGCAATAGGAATCTCATAATGCCAAGGGGTGGAAGCCAAAACAACCCCAAAAGGTGGATGCTCTGTAAAGATATGAGAAGCAGAGTTATAACTTTGCTAAATGATATGAAGATAGTTGACCCGCCACTTAGTTTGGTGATAACAAATGTGGAGAGCATAGAATAAGTTGCAATTAAAAACCTTAAGCTAGCATTTTTCTACATATGAAATGAAGCGGAGAAATGCAACTGACAACCAAGAGCTTCCACAATTGTAATCGAAAGTGACTAAGGTAGCGAATCGCAACCCAAAACGATAGTGAATGCCAAGGCTTAATTGCTCTTAACATGCTTGAAGAACAAGTCAAGAATCTTCAAAGCATTGATTGTCTTTGTGCATGTCATAAATATTTTCCTTGCCAGAAAAGTAGCAGACAACAAAGATTTAATCATGTGGGCACTAAATAATGTTAACCACTATCTAAGTCAATGGAAATGGATTCACATGGCGAAAAAATCAGTAATGGTTGATGCATTGCAATATTTTGGTTGGAAGGCTTACAATGACTGCAAAGAGAGCATTTATAGATGAATCCTTGTTGATTGGGAGGTTTTGGCAAACAAACACAAATGATTAAAAGACCGCAGAACATGAGCGGGCACAAGCGCGAGTCAACTAGATCTGCAGAAACACCGGTTTAAGACACGTTGCAGCACAGGAGGTGAGAATTTGCAGATGATCTTGGATTGTAGATGTTGAGAAAATGCTTACTCATGGATGATAGCTAGACTCCATCAAGGACAAAATATTCGCAGGAATATAGTGGAGGTTCAAATACTATAAATAGGGGTTGCATTGCAATTCAAAGACACAAAGGACGACAAAGGTTAGAGAGGACAGATACGAAGTACAAACACAAATGTAGGTTGTTGACGATAATCTACAAGATAGGGAATTTTGTGAAGATTTGTAGTTCACAATTGTAAATGGGAGTTAATGGTGGCAATGGGGTCGGGTGTGCATAATCACATTCAATATTTGTAATCTTGTGATGCATATGAATATAATGATGATTTCTTATGTTCTGTGATTGTTGTATAATTATTGATGGTAAATGGTTATTATTTATGAAGATAACACCATAGCTAACATTTCAACCTCGCAATTCTCTCTTATATGAGGTCCTTGTGGCAAGTTTGATTGTTCTTTGGGTGACACTATCAAGCGCAAGCTTGACTGAGTATGCCAAAGACAGAAGATCGTTGATTTAAACGCAAAAATATAAACCCCAAATGTAGTAGGCCCGCATTGTGTTCCATTGCCTAGACCTCATCATATTGGTTGTGGGGTGTTTTGGATGCTAGCCGTGGTGTGGTCGAAAGGATCAGCCGTGAATTGTGAGTTTGCGCGAAGAGAATTTTGTTTTGAAATCCGTGTTATGGAAAGCTAAAAGGTGAAAGGGGATGATCTTGCAGAAGCCATTGGAACCCTGGGAGGAAAGTTGGGGCAAGACAGACTCGCGTTATGGTGGAAAACGTTCTTGTGGAAAGAATTTTTTCTTGAGGAACTCGTTAAATAGTAGAGGAGAGGCCGAAGGAAAGGGGCTTCCGAAGGTGAGACCGCAAGATATGATGGAGCCTCAACCTAACCGGATGCTAAAGCCTTTACGTGTTACTTTGCGAAATTAAGGTTTCTTCCTAAGTGTTTGCATGGAGTGAGAAGTGAGGATTTGTGTGAAAATAAGTGCAGATCGGAGGAATTTGTGGGAGGATAATGAATTATGGTGGGATGAGTATTGGAATTATAGCATCTCACCGGTTTTTAGGGAATAATGTTAGGAAGATCTCGTGATGGCTCGACCACTGGTGATGACCTTGGACTTGCCAAATGAGGTAGGCTACGAGCTCATATCAATGAGTAATTGGTCAAATTCACCTTTTGTCTAAAACCTACATGTAAGAAAGGCAAGCTGAAGATTGTAGTTGGCTATAATGAGGAGGTTGTAGTGCAAGAGTTTGGATTCACAACAAGGAGCAAGCTACCAAAGGAAACTGCAAGGTCAACTCCACCGCCACCACTAAAGAAGGGTGAGCATGGGGAAGAAGGATGATATTCCCCAAAGAAAGAAGAAGATGGCACCCAACCCGTTCTTAGGGAGGAGATGGATGTGGACGAGCTCAAGAAACTGTGAGTGAGTCTCGAGGCATTTTTGGCTGTGAGGGGGATGAAGGGGAGGAAGAAGGCAATACAGAAAGTACTAGAGCCTCGAACAAGTCGATTGGACAACATCAAGTAGGGGAGGGATCAACTCTTGAGAAGGATGAAGAAACAAGGGCTTTGCATGAACCTTTGGTGGAGGAAGTATCGGCGAAGAGGGGAGAAAGCTCTCGTGGGAAGAGGGGAGATGATGGTTCAAGAGTTAATCCTTGAGGATCACTATGCGAGACGGGGACTTTCATGGGTGAATGAAATTGATGACTCCTCCATTGGTCTTTGAATTCCTCGAGGTTTCAAATCGGACAAGCACTAATGTATGACCTTTCACAAGGGTTGGAGAGGTGCAATTGTGCAACTCGCATACTTTTACCATTTCCGAAGAAGGGTGTGCTCTCTTGGGTTTGATGGAAAACCAAATTCAGCAGGTTGTGCGGTTGGAGAAGGAAAAACGCTTTTCGGCGTAGTAGGTGAAAAAACACCATTGGAGCAATCAAGTAGCAGGACATAGAACTTGTGAAAATGTGTCATAGACTACTTTACATGACAGTCGAGGGATAACAATGGCTTATCCTTCTTTTGATGATGGAATTTTTGCAAATGGGGCAACCTCCTTTGACAATTCACAAGTAGTTGTCCCCACCTTGATTGCGATGGGTGCCGGGGTTGCGAGGTAGCGAGTAGAAGATACCACCATGAAAGGGAAGGAGTTGTCGGACTGGTTGCCGAATTTGTGCAATTACAAGAAGCTCTGCGCAAGGCAATGGCATAGGTTGATAGATTTGATTGCTCCACTATTGCAGAGGGAAGGTAGAAGAGCACTATCGACACAATCAAGGCCTTCTTTAATCAACTAGACAAGGAGATAGATAAGAATGCCCAGATTTAATTTAGAGAAGAAGCCTAAGCAAGAGAACAAAAGCAATTTGTGTACAATGCAATCATTGATGAGCTCACCAAATTCAAGGGATGAGTGGCGATTGCTCGCTCGAATGAAACCCACCATAGACACAATGATGGATATATAGGAAAACCTAGAGGCTTTGCTCATGACACCAAGAACAAAGGCGTAAGATTTGCGAAGGGAATTTTAGAAGTTCGTGCAGGAAAGGGTGAGAGTGATGGATTGATTGCCGAATGTGTAGGAATTTTTAGAGCTAAAGAAAATGTCCTAAAGTCCTTGGAATAAATATAATTGGTTTGATTGATATTTTTTTGTTTCGTTGAATTCTTGCGGCAACATTATTGTTTATTCTTTTACAGAGTTAGAGCACAGAACCTTGTTCGATGACGAACAAGTAATTTAGTGTGGGGAGATGTTGACCAAGAATTTTGAGCAAACAAACAAAAATGACTAGAAGACCGTAGAATGTGAGTGAGACATGCACCAAAGTTAGTTAGATCCATGGAAACATCGGTTTAAGGCACATTCTAGCACAAGATGCAAGGATTTGCAAACGATCCGAGATCACAAATGTTTAAAAAGTGCTTGCCAATTAGATGACAACTGGACTCCACCAAGGATAGAATATTCACAGGAATATATTGGAGGGTCAAATACTAAAAATAGGGGTCACATTGCAATTTGGAGACATAGAGTAAGACAATGACTGGAGAGGACAGATCAAAGTATAGGTACGAAAGCGGGTTTTGATGATGATCTGCAAGATAGGGAATTATATGAAGATTGGTAGTTTGCGAGTGTAGGTGGGAGCTAATGGTGGTAATGGGATCTCAGTGCGCTTAATCATGTACAATATCTATAATCTTCGATGAATATGAATATAATGATGAGTTCTTGTGTTTTGAGATTGTTGTATGATTGTGGATGGTAAATGGATATTGTTTGTGAAGATAACACCATAGATAACATCTCGAAACTTCACAATTTTCTCTTATATGAAGGTCCTTGTGGCAAGTTTGATTGTGCTTTAGGTGAGATTGTCAAGCGCAAACTTGACTTAATATGTGTAATGTCCCCTTTTCGAACTAATCCATTTGAAGGCTTCTTGCCCATTCTTCTTCCCGTGGGCAAGAGGAAGATGAACAAGGGAAGCTCTGGGATTATATTTTAATTCTTTCTTTAATTAATAATTATTTTTTCCTTTTGTTGTCTCGAAATTTTCACCCTTGCTAAATCAAAGGTTGAGCATTTTAGTGAAACACCATATGATCTCTCAATGTGGAACTTGCTTTGTTGAGACCATCCTCTAGAGAAGGCCGACTTCCTCTACCTAGCTATCCTACCGCTAACACTACTCCTAAGCTAAACTTATTCTAACACATCCAAGTCACTAGGGTTGAGAGAGAAGGGAGAGATGAAAGCATAAAACAAAGGCGATAACACCAAAATGAAGGGGTCCGCTCTCCATGAGGGGAAGAAAAGGAAGGAAACACGAATGGGAGGGAAGACATGCCACAAACCAAAAAGCTGCATAACCATTCCATTCTACACATTAACAACACACGGAAATGAAGAATCTGCATGTAGAATCCATACACAACATAATACGCGTGAAAGGAGATGCAAGACGACAACAATGTAAGGAGAGGGGAAGAAACGAACCACAATCTTGCTTGAGGACCGGAAACAAGGAGGCAACATGTGAGTATTTTATTAATATCAAAATGAGCAGATTACAAGCTGATTCAAGCAGATTATAATGTAATAGAAAAGCTGCAATATTTATAGGTATTGAACAACCATATGCAGACAAACAAGAGGTTGCACAGGTGCAAAAATACTCCATACGAGAATACAATAAAACAAATATAAATGGTTATAACAATATAACCATACAACCAAATAATACAAGTTACCTAGTTACCACAAAGAATAACTAAATTACCTCAAGAACAATAAAATAACTAAGGTAAAAAGTTAACTACAATTCATAATTACTACGGTAAACTATGTTTTACCTAACATTCCCCCCTTAATTTTTCATTACCTCAAGGGATGAGGAGAGGAACTGTCTGAACAACTCGAGATGTTATAACCTTTGTTTTGTGCATGCCCCTTTCTTTATCGGCCTTGCTTTGTACTTGCATATGGTTCCATCTACTTTGTACTTTATTTTGAATATCCATCTGCAACCAATGGGTTTCTTCCCTAGTGGAAGATCGACAAGCTGCCAAGTGTTGTTTTTCATCACTAACTAATACTCAAAGATCCATGGCATCTTTCCAAGCTTTTGATTGTAGGGCTTCCTGGACAATAGAGGGCTCAACAGATTCAACAACTCTACTCATCAAAGCAAAGTTTACCTCTTCTCGTGCTTTACTGTGATTCCGTGGTGTAGTGGTGGATGTATCCAGGTAGAGCATCTAATTTTGCATCTTGAATCATGTTTGTATACCACTTGGGCATATATTGTACTGTTCCCGTGGGTCGTGGTCTTGTCTAATCATCACCATCATCCCCATCATCACTATCATCATTAGTGGGAACATTTGCTTCTTTTTTACAACAGATGAATTATCTACATTAGGTGAGTCTGGAGGAGTCTCAGCTTCCCTCTTTCAAAGAACTCAACATCTCTTCTTGTATAGACTTTCCAGATCTTTGATCCATCAATGCACTACCGGAGCCTCTTCACTATGGCCAATGCAGATGAGTTTCTGTGATTTCATATCCAACTTATTTCTATTATGTTTGGGTATGTGCATGTTAGCTTTGCACCCGAATACTCTGATGTGTGCAATAGATGGTTTCTGATTCAACCATGCTTCATGTGGTGTTACTCCATTAAGAGCAACTATGGGCACTTTATTCAACAAATATATTGTTGTCTTCGTTGTTTTTGCCCAAAATGTCCTCACTAGTCCAGAATCATCCATCATACAACGCACCATCTCCATGATAGTACGATTCCTTCTCTCAACAATACTGTTTTGATGTGGTTTGTGTGGAAGAGGCATCTGTCGACGAATAGGTAGGCTTTGAACTCATTACCTAGACAATTCCTCGATACGGATACGGGTGCGGGAACGGATGCAGTACAGATGCGCCGATACGGCAAATTTTTAAAAATCTTGGGTGCAGTACGCTTTTGGGTAGTACGTTTTATATATATATATATTTATATATACATGTATATAAATATATAAATATGTATACAAATTATAAATTTAAAGAAGCATTTGCATACTTATTGAAATTTATTATTTCTCTATCATGATTATTTATCTTAGTACTTGTGATAAGATTCAAGGAGTTTTGATTGTTCATGGTGACCTTCCTTGATCCACTCAAAGACGATAGTATTGTCGACATATTTCTGAAACATCATAACTAAGCGGAAAAATATGGATCCAAGTGGCGGTGAGACGATTAGTCCGAGCACAGAATACTCGCCGAGTTTTGGAAAGCTATCCAAAGTATTTTTAATTACTAATGCTACACGTGCGATCAAAGCTCATGATTCTTTCGAAAGATCGCAAGAAGTTGCTTGGTACAAAAAGGTGCAAAAATGGATTTTATGAAAATAAGAAAAATATTGCCATCAATGCGTAGAGCTCAAGAAAATATACACTTTTAGAAAAACGACACTTGAAACGGAGTCACGTAATGAAAGTTATGGCACATGCAAGTTTTTATTGCTACATCTTTCCTGGACCTTTCCAAAAATGGCAAATTTTTTTCTATACTTGTGATTTTTCACCAAAATCCAAAAAAGGAAAGAATTGCCAAAAAAGGAAACAAACAGTCTTTGGCAAGTTTTTTTTTGATGGGTACGCTTGGAAACATACCCACGAGGGGCGGTGCGGTCTGGGTACGGCAAAACCGCACCCAGCATCGCACTCGTCCCCCGTGGGTATGTTTCCAAGCGTACTCCACAACCAGTGTACCGTGCACCATCAAAGACTGCACGCTTCCAGGTACGGGGGCCTTAGGCGTTTCGAGACGCATCCTAGCTCATTACTAGTGAATTCCCCCTCGATCTGAGCGGAGAGATCTGATATGATGACCAGTCTCATTCTCTATAACCACTTTGAACTTTTTGAAGTTCTCAAAAGCTTCAATTTTCTTACGAAGACAAAAAATCCACATTTTTCTAGAATAATCATCAACACATAGCATGAAATACTTTGAAATCCAAAATGACTAGGTTGCATTGGACCGCAAAGATCGATATGAACCAAATCAAGCTTACCTAGAGCTCGATAAGTACTTTTCTGGAATGAAGCTTTATGTTGTTTACTTGCTAGGCAGTTAGGACACTTGTTTGTATCCTTTTGGAGAGATGGCAAGCCTCTCACCATATCGTACCAACAAAGTGTTTCGAGATATTTGAAACTGATGTGACCAAGTCTCCAATGCCACAACTATGCTAGAGGAAGAATTCTTAGCCACTAGTGCCTGATCATCCTTGTGGACAAAGTCAAGATGGAACATACGTCCCACATTTGAGGCTTTTGCAACAATTTTTGAGCCTCTTGATTTGTCTCGAATCAAACACACTTTCTTACCGAAATGACTATCAAAATCAATCTTCAAATTATGATCTAGAAGTTGACTAATTGATAGTAGATTATTTGTTAAGCCAGGGACATATAATTATGGCGCCCCCTCCCTAAACTATCATATCCATATCTAGATCTATATCTGCATAGAAGCGGTTAGATCGTCGAGCAAATGCCATTCTTACCCCCGCACCATTACCTATCGTAGTTTGGGCGGCATTTCCCTATCTATCTATGATGTACGCGAGAAAAACAAAATTCTTCCCCCAATCGCTAGTTCGGGTAGTTTGGGCACTCCGTATCTAATATCTATAGAGGGTTCCCATAGATTGTATAGATCTATCGCTCACCCCTAGATTAGATATAGATCTAGGTGCCCCATTCTCGATCGGAATAGAGATCGCCCCTGTTAATCTACAATTTCGTGAACTAAGAGGTAGAGAAATATTCCCAATACCTTATATTGTGTAAGAAGAATCATCACCTAACGAAACATGGTTTTTCGAAGGTGTGTCCCTCATGGTAGTAAACTAGTCTTTGTGCCCAGTCATGTGTCGAGTGGCTCCCGAATCAACTTACTAGATAGCACTAGATGATGTGGATGGTTAACTAGAATGGGCAATGTCCAAGAATTCCTCATCATCTGAATGATCTTCTTGCTCAGCTACATTTCCTTCGATGGAGTTTCCTTCCCGCCTCCCCTTCTTCGCCCTTGCTTATAGTGTGACTATCCCTGATTGAGACTGTTGATTTTGAGGTCTGAAATTTCTCGATGAACCTTTCTTGTATGTATTATGAACCAACAATCTTTCAACTCATGTCCTCGTTTGTAGATAGGACATTTCTTCTTTTGCTTGTCCCCTTATTGGTGTTGTTTTTGGGACTTTTGAGAAGATTGTGCTTTGGCTTTTCCTTTCTGATGAGAAGACAGTGCCTAATCCTCTTCATCATCTTTTGTTATACACTGCTTCTTCTTGTTGCAGTAGATTCACTAGTTTGTCAAAAGTAACTGTCTGATCTGAAAAGTTTAGTGTCATCACAAAAATGCGGTAAGAGGAAGGAAGTGCTCTCAGAACAATGGGCACGAGAGTTGTATCAATAACCTCCTCTCCCAGGGCTAGAAGTGAAACCCTAATTCCGGAACTCTCCACAAAAAAGTTTCCACTTTTTCGTTCGCTTGAATTTGAGTGTATGCAATTGACTCTGCAAATTCAATATTGTATTCTTGTTTTTGGCCTCGTACACGGTGCTTAACTTATCCCACACTTCTTTGGTTGTTTTGGCATCTCGAATGTGGGGTTGCACGTCATCGGACACTACGAACAAGATTATGACTTTGGCCTTCTGATTGGCCTTGTCAAACTGTCTTTGTTGGGCTACATCATCTGGTGATCTCGGATGCGTAAACCATTCACAATAAAGCCAAATCTCTTCAAACTTGAGTTGAGTTTGAATTTTGGTCTTCCATGTGGCGTAATTGTTGCCACGGAGAGCAGTCATGAGTCAAGAAAGAAGAATTTTGGAGCATTGTTTGCCATAGTGGGTGGTTAGATTGATCCTAGCTATATGGCTTGTTAACACAAAACAATGCATAAAATATACTGAAAATACAATATTACAACCGATTAAGAGGAAAAGTTGAATGTTAGGCATTTTTTTTTGTTTTGTGAGGCCTTGTGGCCTTCGAGCTCGAGAATGGCTCACAAACTGAAAAAACAACAATGTAATATTCCTTTTGGGGACAATTGAAAATTACGGAAATAAGCTCAAACCCCAAAATGAGCAAGTTTGATTTTAAAATCAACAAACTAAAATTAAATTTCAAATCAGTAATCTACAAGAGCAGCTAACTGTTTATGAAATTGTAATGTCCCTAAAAGGACAATTTTTTCCCCTAAATATATTTGAGGCAATTCCCAACTCAAAGATGTAGTTTAGAGAAATTATGGTAAATTATTTAATGCAGATTTGAATTTTCTAGAGGAAATGCGACTTGCATAAGGTATAAAAATTACTTAAACTTGGTGCAAACCCTCTGAATATTTAGCCCAAATGACTCAATAAATATTGCAAGAATGGAAACATAACAGAAATACCAGATTTAACCTTGAAGAGAGGCTGAATTTATTTTATAAAATATGCAGACAGGCTGCCCTCAGACATAGATGAAAATGGTACCTTCTCAGCACCAAAAATTCTGAAAAGTGGCTGATTTAATCACTAAAAATCAGATCTGTAAACAGCAATAAAAATCAGCTTCTAGACAGCTCCAAAACATATGCAAACCAGCCACTAGGCAAGTCATACCACCTTGAAAGAGGCTGAAAATAAGGAAAGAACACAACTCCAACCTTCTTCCTCAAACCCTCCTAAACACTACAAAATCCCAGCCCTCAAACGATTGGAAAACCACTGGAAAAATCAGCAACACATTATGCACAATGGAAACCCCAAGGTGAAGAATCCTCTCAACTAGAGGAAGCATTGTCGTCTTTCTCTAAATCTCTTGGAGGGATTGTCCTCAAGAGCGAAGATGCAAGCAAAATGCTTAACATGCTAATCTAAAATTAGAGAATAAACAAGTCATGTCTCTCCAAGCAAGTAGACTTGCTTAAATAGAAGAATAGGGCCCGCCACTCTCACATAGATTCAAATTTTTTCCCTTATTTAATACTTTTCCCCACTTTTTTTCTCTCCTAGGCAAGTTGCGCTTTTCCCTCGAACAAATAATTCTTGCTAATGCCATTTTTCCTTTTCCTTTTTTAAATTATTAAGTTCATAATAATTTATTATAAGTGCTTTATAATATTTTCTTTTATTTTTTTGCACTTTATAATAAACTATCATAACTTAAGTCACCCTTAAGTTTATTCCTTAGCCGCCAAGGAGACAAATGGGCTGAGGGTCTTCGATCGGGAAGGGTTATTACAGAAATTCAAATCCACTTTTCACCAAGCAAATCAATAAATAATGCCACAAAACAATTATTTAGGCCATGACAATATTTATTGATCATAAACACATCAAAAGATTGAAAGAATATCTGATTTCACAACTAGAATTAATTATTTAAAATCAACAACAGACTAGCCAAAACCGAGGGCTAGGAAAAATAGTAAACCCTTGCCAAAATCACCAAAATGGAGATTCCAGCTTAGTAAAATATGTCAAATCAGAAATGGAGTGAGATCTCAATTTTATCCCCTCTAGGGCACAAAACCCTACACCGAGGTAGGAAGGTCCACCTAGGGAAGGCTGCCCAATGCCAATAAAAATCTGAATATTAAGTATTCTCCTTAAATATGCAATAATCTTCAAGCTCAATCAATGTTGAAGGGTTTTCATCCTCCAACAAAATGACTACAAGGGTTTTCGTCCTCCAACAAAATGACTACAAGGGTTTTTGTCCTTCTAGGAAGCCATACAAGGGGGTTTTCGTCCTCAAGTGGAAGAACATGGAGCAACAAGCTCACAATGCCCAAATAGGAAAATGCACCAAATCTAGATCCCCAAATGAGCTCCTCTAATCTTCTTTTATACCTTTCTTTGGTGCCAAAGCCCATAAAGGTAAGGTCGACCCCTAATAAGTCATTATAATCTTTTATTAAGCCTCATTAAAGGCACTAAACCCAGCCAACCCACTAAGAATGGGTAATACAAGAAAAAAATCATGAATATGGATGATGAAAATGAAATATAATCCATGATCTTCCATTGTTCAACCGTTGCTTGCTAAGGAATCCTTTATTTTAGATTAATTCGAAAAAAGGGACATTACAATCCTCCCTTCCCAAAATTGCTTGTCCTCAAGCAATTGTAAGAACCCGGATCCCAAATGAATCTTAACTGCTTCTTCTTTGACATACCTGCACATGAAGCAAACATATTAAAGAAAACAAGAGTGTTTAACAACACTTTTACATCCCCTTTGTCATGCCTTAGAAACATGACAGCTAGCTCTCTTTTGTTGCTTGATGTCACTTCATGATTTTTATTCAGATGATGACTTCCCAATACTTTAGCAAGGTTGTCCCAAAAATAGCTATGAGCATGCATTTTTCCTTCAAAAATCAGAATCTTCAAATCTGAAAATAACTCACCACAACCTGATTTCTTTCCTCCTTCCAACTGGAATCTTCCTTCCTCATTTTCCATGAGGGAATGCTCTCAAAAAATGAAAACATACTGTTGTTCATGACTGAAAATGGCAGCCCCAAACCTGATTTTTGTAATTTCAGTCTTATAATCATGGCATAACAACTAGCAAACTGAAATTTCATGAAGAATGGAAAGTCCATGAGTAATGTGGAGGCTGAAATTTGATTTGCATACACTGAAAATTTATGAACAGCAGGCCTACAATTGAAACAACAGATATATTGGCCGTAATCTTAAGAAAATCAGCTTTCTTATCACCCCTTTGAATTTTGATTTCATCATAATTGCTTCTCTTTTTCCAAACTTCTTTTGGTTCTCTCATGGAACCATAGGTTAGCAAATCATAGAGAGAAAAATCAGAATTCCCCTCAAGCTTATGTTTTCTTAAACATGGCATGCTAGCATTCTCTTTCATCAAATTCCATAAGCAAAGAGAAAAACTGAAATTTTTACCTTTGTCTTCTTTGAGCCTCAAGGGTTTACCCGGATTCCAAGGATGCAAGCAATCTTTGTAACTCTTCATCATCCCTCTTTTTCTCTCAATCATCATATGCATGGCAATCCCTATCTTGAAATCCAAACTCGTGACAAAGAGTTTGTGTTGATCAACCCAACAAAATGATAAGGAAGGAAACAATAGATCTGAAATGTGTGAGTACCTTGGACTATCATAAAAACCCACTTTATTGCTTGGAAAATACATAGTGAGTCCTTGGCAAAGAGCCTTCTTCCCACCTTGCCCCTTATTAGCATAGATATGATCACCCAAACATGGCCATGATACATAATGATGAAATAAACCTTTGACATGATCAAATAAGACATCATAGGACTTACCATGGGCTGCTGATCTGAAATTTACAGCGGGTTGAAAGAGGACATGGACCCCGGAAATGCTCTTGTCTCACGTGTGCACCTCCTAACATTGTCCCTTGGAAGATCCACTTCATCTTTCCTTGTGTTCATATTTTTCACCCCTTATAACCCCTTTTCTAGCTTGTTGATCCATATGCACCGCCACTTGCCATGTTTTACAAGGGAGCCTCAACAATGTCATATTGTTACCAAATGGCTCAAGACAACAAAACTGAATTGGAGTAGAAGGAAGCAATGATTTTAGAACACATTCATACCTTTGTGTAGTGACCCCACTTAGGTAAGAACCAATTAGATGACTGAGAATTAGGCCATGCTCATCCTTCTGGGGCTGAATACCATAAGGATATAACTGCTGCTCTGAAAATGATGTTGTATACACCTCATAAAAATCGCATTGGCTGCCCTTTGCACTCTTGATTCCCTTCCATTGAACCATATTAGCATACATAATGATTTCAAAATAATTCTCCATCAATGTTTCTTTTAACCATGTGCAAGGAGTAACAATACCAAAGACTTCCTTTCTATCATACAAGAGGTCAACCAGAACCACATACCCTTGCAAGGAAATGTCTAAATGCCATTTATCATCCCACAAATTCTTCATACCCAAACATGACATGTGATCCTTAACAACTTTCCCATAATGACATAAGTATGGCAGCGATATAAAATGAGATAAAATGTCATCATAGCTTGAGTTGTTCCCCACATGTCTACCTTCCCATGCCAGATGAGGAGTGATCTGAAACATCCTCCATTTTCCCAATCTTGTGACTCAGAATTTGAGTTGAAATCAACCTTCTCCTTTAATCCTCGCATTAACAAATGAAAATCCTTTTTTGCCTATTTTTCAACCATATTTTGATAGTGTTTACAAAGGGCATATATCTTACCGTGCTCATGGTGTAATGTCCCCTTTTAGCCCATCAAGACCTTTGCCTATTTTGTCAACCCGGTTTTGGAAAATATAAGGGTGACTTAAGTCACAATAAATTATTATAAAGTGCTATAAAAAATAAAATAAAATTATTAAAGCACTTATATTAATTTATTTGGCTTAATAAAAATAAATAATAATCCCTATGGTCAATACGAGGGGCAAATATCATTGTGAAGGGGTTATTATATTTTATTCTTGGGCCAAAGAGGAATAATGAAGTTAGGAAGGATAAAATATTATTTATGTCTTGTATTCCTCCTATGGAAAATGCCATTTGGAAGTCCAAAGGTCACTTCCATTAAGTCCAAAGGTCACTTTCATGGGAAGTCCAAAGGTCACTTCCATTTAGAAGTCCAAAGGTCACTTTCATTTGGGAAGTCCAAAGGTCACTTTGGGTCCCATTTCCTATATAAAGAAGAGGTCGACCTATGTAGAGGCATTCCAGATTGATTTGATATTTTCTCTTCTTGCATTTGAAGCCTTGAGATTTTTGCAAATTAATCCAAGGATGAAAACTTCATTCTTTCCTTGACTTCAGAGGATGAAACCCACCTTTTCTAGAATGTGAGGGATTTCCACACAGGAAATTCTATTGTGCTTCACTGGTTTCTAGTTATTTCCAGCAGTTGGTGTTGAGTTTTTGCATTAAAGGGGTGATGAATAATATTGCAGCAGTATTAGACTATTTTTCTCTAACGGAGCGACTCATCTTTTGGTCATTTTGATGTGTTTGAAAGACATTCCTAGTCTGTAATTTGTTGCTATCTATTGTACTAATTTTTAGTGATCAAAAGCAAGTGTTTTCAGAATTTTTGGAAGGTGTTATATTGTTGTTTTTCAGTCCTCTTTAGCTGCAGATTTCTGAGGAATTTTCCAGCTTGTTTGCTCCCAAAATATTCAGTATTTTATCTTTGTATGACTGGTAAAAATCAGGATCAGTTGTGGGTAAAAAAGGATACAATTTCATTGAAGATTTGTTGGGATTTAATCATAAACCCAGTCGCATTTTCTAAAGAAGATTTCAGATTTGTTTTATGCCTTAAATCTGCAGATTTTGGTCTTGAAAAATATCTATTTCAGTTTGGAAATAAAGAGCTAAGAAATAGGACTGGTTTATGTGGGTTTCCTAATAAACCCTAGTCGCTTTTTCCCATATTTTATTCAGATCTGCATAATACATATCTGGTATCTTGTCTATTAGTTGCATTTCAAGTTTGGGTTTTGCTAAGAATCCGAATGAGAGTCAAAATATCCATTTGGGGATATTTCACATGGACACCATAAATCTGCCTCTCATTGATTGTTGTTTTGAACAGATCAGCAAGACTTATTGTCATCATGTTTCATTGGAGAAGGGTTTCCAACCAGCCCTTCATCTTCCTCAACATGCTCAACACCCCTTGCTTCATTTCTGGATTCATAACACATTAAATCATTTTCATTATTAACCACAAAATGTGCAATATTTACCTTATGAAGTTGATTCTTTGGAATGGCTACAAGTGTCATGACTTCATCTCTTATTGTCATATGATGAATTGCTTGAGCTATTCACTTCACCCTCTTGTTCCTCAAGCTTCCCTTCATCCTTTCGCTCATGCTCCCAAGTTCCCTTAGTATTTTTCAACATGCAACCATTAGAATTCAAGGAAAAATTATTAACAATTAAAATTTCTTTACCTTCCCTTTCTCTTGGCTCTTGCTTGGTCATTTCTTCCTCTTCTTGTGTTTCTTTAGGGCTACAAGAAAATCAATGAAGGGTTCATCTTTGGCGATGGCGGTGGGTGCTTCTAAGGCTCCCAAGGGTTGCTCCCTTTTAATAATCAACTGCTGCAATAATTCTTCCTCATCCTTCTTCTTAGGGAAATAGGTATTTCCATCCTTGCATGGTGAACTTAGGGTTTTGTTCCCCTCTTCAACAAATTCTATTCTTTCATTTTTCTTGTGGGGCATGTGATGTCTAGGCTTGGGCCTAGGTCTTCCTTCATTCACTCCAATGAATTCTCGCTTGAAATAACCTCACGAATTTCTCTTGGAAGTTCCATATACTTTCCAAATTCATGAATATTCCATTCATCGTTGGTCCTTATTTCTTCCTCCGGAATAGCTTCTTCTCCGGGAAGGGAAGTGGGCTTTATAACGGATCCTCGGGCTGATCCCATTGGTCACCGCGTATTGTTAGCCTCACGAGAAAGCTATATCACCATTTTGAACCTTAGGTTCTTCCTTCAAGGGATAGGGCAAGAAAATCCATTGCATTCCGCAAGACTCTCTTGGCCGAACCAACTTGTCAACTTTGATTACTTAAGAGTCCATAGAGTTCTCCTTCTTTGATAGTATCAAACCCTTGTTGCCTTCTTTCAATGAAACCCTAGGCCTTTGAGAATTCGAGCTTTGATACCACTGTAATATCCCTTTTGGGGACAAAACTGAAAATTACAGAAATTAGCTCAAACCCCAAAATTAGCAAGTCTGATTTTAAAATCAACAAACTGAAATTAAATCTGAAATCAACAATCTACAAGGGCAACGAACTGTTTATGAAATTCAAATCCACTTTTCACCAAGCAAATCAATGAATAATGCCACAAAACAATTATTCTAGCCACGGCAATATTTATTGATCATAAACACATCAAAAGATTGAAAGAATATTTGATTTCACGGCTGGAATTAATTATTTAAAATCAGCAGCAGACTAGCCAAAACCGAGGGCTAGGAAAAATAGTAAACCCTTGCCAAAAATCACCAAAATGGAGATTCCGGCTTAATAAAATATGCCAAATCAGAAAATGAAGTGAGATCTCAATTTTATGCCCTCTAGGGCACCAAACCTACACCAAGGTAGGTCGCTCCACCTAGGGAAGGCTGCCCAATGCCAATAAAAATCTGAATATTAAGTATTCTCCTCAAATCTGCAATAATCTTCAAGCTCAATCAATGTTGAAGGGTTTTCATCCTTCTAGGGAGCCACACAAGAGGGTTTTCATCCTCAAGTGGAAGAACATGAGGCAACAAGCTCACAATGCCCAAATAAGAAAATATGCTAAATCTCGATCCCCAAATGAGCTCCTCTAATCTTCTTTTATAACTTTCTTTTGGCACCAAAGCCCATAAAGGTAAGGCCGACCCCTAATAAGTCATTATAATCTTTTATTAAGCCTCATTAAAGGCACTAAACCCAACCGACCCACTAAGAATGGGTAATACAAAAATAAATCATGAATATGGATGATGAAAACTGAAATATAATCCATGATCTTCCTTTATTTCGATTAATTTGAAAAAGTGGACATTACAAACAAACAACTAAAAATTGCACTTTTGGGTACCCCTCCTTTGGAAAAAGTTGCTCAAAATGAAATTTTAAGCAAAGTGGGAGAAAAAAAAATTTACCCCAAAATTAGGTTTTTTCCGCTATTTTTGGTGGGGGTTTAGGCGTGACTAACTCTTTTAGCTGAGGTTTTGGGCTGCTAGGTTTGGCAGAAACCGCTAAAATTTCCACCAAAGTCTATATATAAAATGCTTTGAGTGGGGGTGGGGGTCGGGGGCGGGGTGCGGTCGAACTAAGGACTTGCCCTTGCCAAGACCATTCAACTATCCACCAAAGCGCTCTTAGCACATGCACCACTATGTGAGAATTTTTATTTAAACACTATTTTAAATGCCCTTACCTTATAAGAGAGGTGTTGTGGCAAATGGCAAGGTGGGCCACGTGGTACGCGTAGGCGTAGTTGCAGTTTGAGGTTTCGTATAACCCGGATGTAAAACCTTTGTAATGTATTTTGGTTGTGTGCTCCGTGTATTATTTGTTGTGAGTCTGTTGCTTTGTTATTTGTTTGTGTCGTTGTTTGTTTACACGAGCTCGGTCTTTGTTTGGATGCGTAGGGGATCGACTCGGTTGATCACACCTTGGCTCACCTTCAAAGGTGATCTATGCGACCGCTTAGCACACACGCCCAACTTGTGGGCTCGCCCGATTTGTTGTTGATACACATGGCTTGGATTTGGATTCGGCTGTCTAGTGTATGGAGAGAAACGCTGGAACAATGCTTAGTTACAATCAACTCGCTTCAACACAAATGTTGCCGAGGTCAGTAGGTCGGCTCGAGAGCCCGACAAATGCGAACGATACAGGGCTTGGCCGTGAAGCCGTTGGCAGGGGATTCGATCCGGCTCGACCCAACTTTGCAAAAGAAAACTCATTAGATGCTCTGCACAACTCAATTAGGAGAGTATAAATACCTCCAAATACAACAGGTTGCTAGTTTTGCCAAGACTTCTAAATACACCTCTAAATTTAGAGGGAAAACCCCTAGTTGGGGAAATTAATTAATTTTTTGTTTTTTTCTAAATCTGATCTGAATTTTTCTGAATCAGAATTGGAATTGTACTCAGAAACACATTTTCCTTGTGCAAGAGGCACCAATGCAAAAAAATTGCTTTATAGATACCTGAAACTAGAAATGGTGGTTGTGGGGATGCAGGGGTGGGCTAGGGAAGTCTGCTTGAGGCAACACAAGCTCTCTTGGAAGCGCTTTTCTTCTACAAAGACCTAAACTCTTTTGCAACCTCTATACAACCTTTTGCTTGCACAGACTCCTCAAATCCTTGCTCTAAAACCAAATGTTGAGGACCGGAAACAGGGAGGCAGCCTATGATTATTTTATTAATATCAAAATGAGCAGATTATATGTAATAGAAAAGTTGCAATACTTATAGGTATTGAACAACCCGATGCAGACAAGCGGTGGTTGCACAAGTGCAATAATACTCCATACGAGAATAAAATAAAACAAATAAAAATGGTTATAACAATATAATCATACAACCAAATAATACAAGTTACCTAGTTACCACAATAACAACTAAACTACCTCAAGAATAATAAAATAACTAAGGTAAAAAGTAACTAAAATGCATAATTACTACCATAAACTATGTTATACCTAACAAATCTTCATTAAATCGTTGCTAGATGCACCGACCATTACAAATGCTCATAAGGCGTTGGACGCACCACAGACACCCGAATCCAAGGTCCAAGTTCGTGGGAAGTCAACCACCATTTTGACATGGTGTCGTTACAATCAAAAGAGGGATCTCTCGGAATAATGAGATGAATTTCCCTTTATTGAACAAACAAGAGAAAAGAAGAGGGAAGGAGAGAAGAGAGGCGCCTAACATTGCACCAATCACCCGCCATTAGATTTGTAGGACGAGGTATGGACGCCTCTCGGCATTATATTCGGGTTGGTGGAGAGGTTGAGTTTCGGTTCAAAACAAGCGTTTCCTTGTCGTGTTTTATGGAATACGTGGTTTTTCCTTCGTTATTATGGCCTTCGTTGTTTTTCTTCTTTCCTGTGGCATGCACGCGGTGTGTTGCAGAGCTTCATCACGGCTTTTGAACTTTTATGCATTAACTCGCACTTAATTTTCCTTCTCCACATGCCACGGTGCTCCACTTCTTTATGCGCGACATTGTTACTTTCGCAACCATGTCCCTTTGTTATTCGGCTTTTGAAATCCGCAGAACACTACACTTTGAGAACCCGCGGAACACATAGCTCTTGTTCTCCGCGCTTCCAACCTAGTCGCATTTGAACATGCTTACTTTTGCCTCAGTGGTGTCTCGCGACACTTTTCCCTTGGATCGTGGCTTCTTCTTAGCGGTCTATATACTTTCTTACGCGCAATTGACCAATTCTGTGGAATTCCATATTCTCTAAGTCCACGTTACACTATTATTTTCATGCCGCGAATCGAGCTTTTCACCAATGCCGCAGAACACTAACCTTATGACTTCTTCATTCCGCTGGTCCTCAACTGAGTTGCCTAAGTCTCAAACTTGGATGAGTTTGTAATGTTCCTTTTAGGGCTAAACACGGAGAAAAGGGGTTTACCAAATATCCAAAATAGATCTGATCGAAAAACACCTTCAAGCACACACAATAAACTGAAAATAGCTGAGAATATCTTAGAATGATTAACCAATACAAAATCTGCAGTCTCCTAGGGCAGCGAACTGCCTATGAGATTTGAATCCACTTTTCACTATGCAAATCAATGTAGAATGCCACAACAATATTTATACTTCACAAATTCATCAAAATATTGAAGAAATATCTGATCATCACAGAATTAATTATTTATAACAGCAATAGTCCAGCAAAACAGAGGGCTAGGAAAAATAACAAATCCTCACCAAAATTCTTCAAAGTCTAGACTATTGTCTTATAAATAATGTCGAACAACAATATTGTAATATCCCCTTCCCAAATCAAGACCCTTAGCCTATTTTTTTCTACTCAATGGATAAGGGAAGAAAATAAAGGTGACTTAAGTCATGATATTTTATTATAAAGTGCAAAAATAAATAAAATATCATATGCACTTATAATAAATTATTCTAAACTTAAAATTAGATAAAAGGCAACATAAGACAAAAAGCATTTGGCATTAGTTATTCATCCTAAGGAAAAATGCGACTTGCCTAATGTGAGAAGATTGGTGGGAAAAACATTAAATGATGAGACAAATCTGATTGGTCATCCAAGGAGACTATTTGGGTCTCAAAATCTATAAAGGCAAGTCAACTTGCCTTAGGAAGACACCACTTGATCATCTTCTTATTTCTGATTTTTGTCTAAAGCTTTGAGCTTTGTCAACATTATTTCTAAGGATGAAACCCTTTAGAAATACCCTCTTGAGGATGAAAAACCCTCCAAGAGTTCAAGGGGATTCTCTACCATTGGGATTTCCATTGTGCTTCATTGAGTTTGCAGTAATTTTTCAGAGTATTTCCAGAAGTTGAATAAAGGAGATTTGCAGATTTTTGTACAAGGGTTTGTGGGAAAGATTGCAGCTGTGATTTTCTTATTTATCCTATGTGGAGCAACCCACTTCTTAGCAAATCTGGTATGTTTTAAGGTTGTTTTAGATCTGATTTGGAGAGCTATCATCAAAGCTCATTTTTAGAGATTGAATCAATCTATTTTCAAAAAATTTGGTGTGTAGAAAGTCATTTTCAGGGCAGCTTGTCTGCAGATTTTTATAATTTATTTCCAGCCCATTGTGCCTCTGAAATCTGGATTTAAATTCATATTTTGGCTTTATAAAATTGGTAGATCAGATTGGAGTGGAGAAGTTATAATTTATTGGCTGATTTGTTTGGGTTTTTCACCTAACCCTAGTCGCATTTTCCAAGTTAAATTCAGATCTGCATATAAATAAATTGTTGCATCTTTTATAAATTGTATTTGGGGTTTTGGGATTGGCCTTAAATCCATTTGGGGTCAAAATGTCCATTTGGGGACATTACAGTGGTATCGATTGATGTATCCTTCCACCCAGAAGAAAGAAAATGAAATCAAATCTGAATTCAAGCAAGAAAAAAATTGAAGTGGACTCAAGTTCCATTTTTTGATGGCAGTAATGAAATATCTCCTAGATCATGGTCGAAGAAATTGGAGACATATTTGGGTTGTAATCCTATGTGTTAAGATGATGCCCTAACAATCATCTCTAGATACATGGATGGAGTAGCACACAAATGGTGGCACCAAACGTTGAAGACCCAAGGAGTTGAATCTTTTGCTTCACTTGCTGATGTGCAGGATAGTAAGGTTGAGCAAGGAAGTGAAACCATGGAGTCTACACCCACAAAGGTGGACAAGTTAGATCTACAACCAAGGGAAGAAGAGGAATCTTCTAGAGAGAAGGTATGATTTCCATTGAGCAAAATAATTGCATTAGTGAGGAAGAAACATTGCTTGTTGGATGCCAAGTTAGAGAGATTACTTCAGCTCCAAAGGAACATATCAGTGAGTCATTGTCATATGGGATGGATTTTCCAAGCCATAGTATTGATGGGCATGAAATTGTGAGGAATGTTGATGATTGTGTTGTGTCTGAAATCATGAGTCACAATAGGGATGGTGCTGTTTTGGAGGTTTCTAAATCAGCAATGGAAGCTATTGTTGTGGCAGCCAAGAGCATGGAAGGATCCATTCAAGTTGAGCAGATTGCAATAGATGAAAAGAGCAGGTTATCGCAGCAGTTGTCTTATGAAATAATTCAGCCCATTGTTATTCATGAAGATATCACAAGGTATGAGACAATGTCATATATTCAAATTTATTTTCCTCTAATGAAAAATGGTGAATTTGAGGAACAAATTTGTAACATGAAGTATGTGACACCTTTGATGCAAATTTGGTTATATAATCATCAAAAGAGCAGCATATGGTGGCATGATCTGTTTCATTTGACAGGTACAGGTGCAAAGATTTTGGATCACTTCAGCATGTTGTCTCTTGAGCATGGCACTTGCACAAAACAAGTTTGGAATTGCTTGAGGGAAAGCAATTTTGGGAAGGGAGGACTGTAATATCCCTTTCTCAATCGAAGACCCTTAGCCTAATTTTTCTACCCGACGGCTAAGGTAAGAAAATAAGGGTGACTTAAGTCATGATATTTTATTATAAAGTGCAAAAATAAAATAAAATAAAATATCATATGCACTTATAATAAATTATCATAAACTTAAAATTGAAAAAATGCGACTTGCCTGATGTGAGAAGATTGGTAGGAAAAACATTTAATGATGAGATGAATTTGATTGGTCATCCAAGGAGGCTATTTGGGTCTCAAAATCTATAAAGGCAATTCGACTTGCCTTAGGAAGACACCACTGATACTCTTCTTATTTATGATTTTTGTCCTCAAGCTTTGAGCTTTGTCAAAATTATTTCTAAGGATGAAACCCTTTAGAAATATACCCTTTTGAGGACGAAAACCCTCTAAGAGTTCAAGGATTCTCTACCATTGGGGTTTCGATTATGCTTCATCGAGTTTGCAGTAATTTTCAAAGTATTTCCAATAAATAAAGGAGATTTGCAGATTTTTATACAACGGTTTGTGGGAAAGATTGCAGCTATGATTTTCTTGTTTGTCTATGTGGAGCGACTCACTTAGCAAATCTGGTATGTTTTAAGGTTGTTTCAGATCTAATTTGGAGAGCTATAATCAAAGCTCATTTTTAGAGATTGAGGCAATCTATTTTTAGAAATTTTGGTGTAGAAAGTGTCATTTTTAGGGCAACTTGTCTATAGATTTTTATAATTTATTTCCAGCCCATTGTGCCTCTGAAATATGGATTTAAATTCATATTTTGGCTTTATAAAATTGGTAGATCAGATTGGAGTGGAGAAGTTATAATTTATTGGCTGATTTGTTTGGGTTTTTCACCTATAACCCTAGTCACATTTTCCAAGTTAAATTCAGATTTGCATAAAAATAAATTGCTGCATCTTTTATAAATTGTATTTGGGGTTTTGGGATTGACTTTAAATCCATTTGGGGTCAAAAATGTACATTTGGAGACATTACAAATATCAAACCAAAATAGTGAAATTAGCCCTACAACATACCCATGCAAGTCGCTTAGGGTAAGAAGGGGGAACAACCAACAATAAACCACCTTGAAGTACTTTGGATACCCTCATATGGGATTCTTCTCAAGCTTGAGGAGTGTTCCTTCCTCAATCTTCCAACAATGGAGGTTTTCGTCCCCAAAGTTGAGCCACACCAAATGTTTCGTCTTTAGTGGAGAGTAGGGCACATTGTGCACAAACCTAACTCACTCCCCGACTCAACATCATCTGACTTACTCTCCACATAAGTCATCATGGTGTGCTCTATGTCTGCAGCAAACAATTCGTTGGAATAGGAGTCATCAAATATCCCACTTGTCTCACCCAACAAAGTGGACTGAGCAAGCCTGCTCCTAACGATACTCCCAACTCTCACGGGGAAAGGAAGCAAATTGATCCTCGTATCTGTCTAATGATCATGTCACAAATTCTTCCCCAAGGTTTGCTTCTGCTACTCCATATGTTGTTGTAATCTTTTTCTCTACTCCCAAGATGGCTAGTGACTATTTTCCTTGCATGTGCAACCCAATTCAATCCTTTCACATCATAATTAGAAAACTGATTTTTTATATCTACAGCTGTAATAACTTTTTTCCAATCAATTGTTATGTGAAAGGGCATCCCACAATGTGGTACCTCAAAGTCTGCTTCAGATTTCACCCATTCCCTCTTGCCTTGAATTCTGATTTTTTTACCATTGAATTTCAGTTTGTCAACATGGTGAATGAAAACAATTTTCCCAAAAGATGGCAGCCAATGTATCCAATGAATGGTCCCCACTTCAAGTAACCCAATTGTACAAAAACATTCAAGTACCTCAAACCTCTTAAAGAAAATAAAGAAATAAGTTACCTTCTTTGTGCAAGGCATTTCTTTCCATGGACATAGGTCACTGATTTCTTCTATGTTGGAAATATATATGGCTGCCCCCTTATCACACTTTATTCTCTCTCCCCATATTTTCATTTCATCATAAATGCAAGAGAAAGGGAAATCAACATTAGAACTCGTGCATCCATAAACTTTATCATAAGGAACTTCATACCTTTTGTTGTACCCATTGATTCCCATCATGAGAGAAGACAACACATTTGAAATAGCATAATTGGGGTTGTTCATCATACCTTTGCAACTCAGAATTTCTGATATAGGATCAACATCTTCATTCTCCTTCAATTTTTCAACACATGCATCATCTTCTTCCTTAACATCATGCAACCATTGCATCCCAAAAACAGCCTTACCTCTAGCAAATTCAACCACAATAAATATACCACATACCTCATGTCCTTTCAATATCATGGGCTGCTGCATTATTTTCTTTGCCAACATATGCTCATTAGCTGAATCAAGAGCAATGTGAATGGAGGATGTGTTTATCCCATCTAGCATACCTTGAGACTTGATTATGAAATAGTCTTCCTCAATCATCCAAGCATGTACACGCTGTCCCAAATGATAGAAACATGGCAACAACATAGGAGAACTCAACAAACTAGAAAAATGGTAACCATTCTCATACCTTAGGATGCTAAAGTCATGAATGCCCCTTGAATTCAACTCCTCTTTTTTAACAGCAGATTGCACCTTGATTCTTTGAGCACTTTGAGGACCAAATGCCCCCACTAACCCTTCCAAGGGTTCCACCATGTAGCTGATATAAAAATCAGTCATGGGTTCTATTAACAAAGCTTTTTCTCCTCTCTTTATGACTGCTGTTATACACAGTCCAGCAAGCTGAAGATGATTAAAAAATATTCTCTTACCCTTTTTAGCAATCAGAAAATCAACATTAGTACCTTGAGAGGTTCTCTCCCTTCTTGCACCGGAGTCTCCAATGAAGAAACCCTGCTTGCCAACACTTGTAATCCCAAAAGACACATTTGAATTCCTTCTTTACTTATGAAATCAGTCACAAAGTTTTCAAAATCATAATTGACAGTTTTGGACGATTGTAACATATTACGTGATCCCATACCTTATAATGCCCATGAACCCTTGTATCATGCAAGGTCTTCCATCTTTGCTTCTCTTGTATTTTCTCATAAAGAAGATCATCACTTTTTGTCTTCATGATGACTTGACTTTGATGTACCGAATCCTTAGCATTCTTATCCACAACAGGCTGAATACCATCATGATAAAACTGTTGTAATGATATAGGATGAAGATGATGAAATAAATCCATGCTACTACTAACCTCCTTATAAAGAATATCATCAAAAGGTTCACCTTCTATTGCTGATTTAGAAACCTCCAAAACAGCACCATCCCTATGGTGATTCATGATTTTAGATGGAGAACAAGTGGAACAAGAATCAACACCTTTCACAAATTTATGCTCATTACTGCTTGGTAAATCCATCCCATATGATAATGACTTATTCTTTGGAGGATTGATAGGTACCTTTTGGACTGAAATATCTTTTTCAATTTTGCAACCAACCAGCCATGTTTGTTCCTCTTTGCCACAAATATTTTGCTCATCAAAAGTCATACCTTTTTCTCTAGAAGCTTCTTCTTTCGCTTGGTCTTCAATCATCTTTGGATCAACATTATCTCCATCAACTCCATCCGAAATTACCTCATGTGGGGCTATTATTGGTTGTTCAAATGAGTTCCTTTGTAATTCAGGTACCGGCATATGATGATCTCGCTTGGGCTTGCTACCAATCTTCATCATGCAATAATTTGGAAATGGCATATTATCTTTGAAACCCTTACTCAAAGATTGGTATTTCCTCCAACAAGAATCCTCATCAATCACCTGTACTTAGCTGCCCTTTATTATTGTTCTCACCTTTTTCCCCATTATTCCCAGATCTAATCTGATTCATGTTTTGTGTGAGCTGGCTCAAGTAGAAATTGGTTGTCTCTTGTTGTTTCACCATGTTGATGAACATTTTCTTCATAAAACCCACATTGAGATCTTTCTCGATCTGCCATATTTTGACCTTCTTTTCGCTACCCAACAGGCTGGAGGAAAGTCGGCTCTGATACCACTGAAATATGCCTTTTGGGATAATCTTGAAAGTTGACAAAATTTAATAAAAATTTGCAACAAATGCTATTCTGAAATTTCTGGAAATGAACCAACTAGGGCAATGAACTAAAATTTATAGATATCTTGCAAAATACTTACCCAAATCACACAAAATTTTATAGAGAGCTTGTTAAGGTGAAAACGAAGACTAGAAAATATTTTTGATTTTTTTGAGTAATATATAATTGCAGTATTTTTAGAAAGCCCTAAACTGCTGAAAACTTCAAAATTCATAACTCTATGAATATAACCGATAAAAATCTGATTTTCTCGAAATAACTTCTAAATTTATACTATGTTCCACAAGGACGCATCCTCCTGCTTTTAGGGTTGTCCCAGTCTTGAGACGTTTTGAAAACTCGGGGACGGGGACTTGCAGCCCTTGGGCATTTCAGTGTAATTATTATTGTAATTAATACTTCAACCTTATGTGAAATCTCAATTCAGCTCCAATTTTATGTATTAAGGTTCTATATTTGAAATTTTGTTGTGTGTGATGAATGATTTATCAATGTTATCATATAAATATTTTAAAATTCCTATATTTTTTATACTTTCCTTTATTTTTAATAAATTAATAGTTGTCCTTGTCATCCCCTAAAAAAAGGCCTCCAAAAAATTCGTCCCGGAAACACGTCCCCCTGTCCCCTACCATCCCCGTCCCAAAAACTTGGTGGAACATAGAATTTATATAATTGATCCCAAACTCCAAATCTGAAAATGGACACCTAGAAACCCTAAAAACATTGCTGCAAATTTGGGCCGAGTAGATAAAATCCTAGAAAATAGTTGTTCCAAATTTGAACTGAAACCCTTGATAAAGAAGGGTTGTCTTACTCTGAAACTGAATTTCTAATTACTTTTCAGATCTGATCCAAAAATCTGAATAAAGCTCCAAAATAGCAAATTAGGGAGGATCTTTCACCACCGAAGAATGCTCTGCTAGCTAGGTGTGGATCTTTCACCACCGAAGCTAGGGTTCATGTGGGATCTTACTCCACAAGCAAAGAAAATGCAAACAGCAATTGCTCCAATATCAAAATAGGTGAGTGTATGAATGAATAACTCTCCTCAAGCACTCCTTTTATAACTTCACCATGTAACAAGAGGCCCAAAAAAAAACTCCAATCGACCCCCTTGAGAAAACCACATATATATAATATGATTTAAGTTAATTTCCCCCAATGCGCCAAAAGTAACTTAGGTGACCCCAACGAAGAAATAGAATAATAAAGTGCCATATAGTCACCCAAATGACAAAATATAACAATTACTACCATCAAGTCGTCCAACTTAATGTCAACGACAAAATATAACATAAAACAAGGTGCTTATCGGACATCCATACCCAATAGCCTCCAGTCGTTAGCCCCTCGGTTATGACCAAGGCTAAGCCGAATAAAAAGTCTCCTAGGCCATTTACTCGGAATTGGGGACATTACAGCTCTCCTAGGTGTCGACTTTGGTAGAAGTGTGTTTGGGTGCCTTCTAGGGCACGATTTGGCATTCCAAGTTGATATTCAGATTTCTCTATATTTATAAGGCTGATCTATCACTTATTTGTCATTTATTGGGGTTTGGAGACCTCACTTTCAGCTCATTTTGTGGATTGTACTTCTGCTGTCATTTATTTAATTGCAGCTGGGTATAATTTCATAAATTGCACATGTTTTGGCATGCTTTGGCTTGGTGTTTATTCCATTAGTTGAATATAATATTTAGAAGGATTTATGCACCTATTTTCAGCTTGTTTGGAGGGTGTTTGATGCCCTAAAAGTATAAAATCAGTTCGTTGCTAGGGTTTTCTAATATTTTCAGATCTGTTGTCATAAAAATCAGATTACTCTCAAGTGGGATTGTTGTTATTTATTTGTTTTTGGTTCAGCCCTAGAAAGGGACATTATAATATGCTTGCTCAAGGAGATCGCTAACTTGAATCCAAATTCCAAACCCTAAGTGAACTAGGCCAACAATCCTCAATATGCTTCCATATAGAAAGTCATTAGAAACAATGTTGAAATATATTTTGTACACCAAATAGTTCCCGTATGAGTTTGAGTGACATTGTTTTAGAAAAAGTTGGCAAGAGGGGTCGGTGGGGATGTAAAGCTAAGTGAGCTTAGGCAAGAGGGGTCATAGGTGCCAGAATTGAGCTTGTCTTGCAGGAAAGCGTCCAAATGTGAGGCCACTTGATGTTCTCCTTACTTAACTATCATGTCTATGTCATATTGGGAAGCACCAATTTTAAAACTCAAATGGTTGTTGTAAGTCGAGGAAAGAAAGCACCGATGCAAGACAAGCATCTTTTTAAAGTCTGAAATCTCAAGCAGCATGTGGACTGTGTAAGATTTTTTTATACGGAAGTTGATGAAGCGGTGGCCAATTTGTGAATAGAGTTATGCTTGAACTCCTATAGAAGTCCATACCCCCAAATAACCCTCGCTAAAATGCGAGTTGAAAAGCTGGTTTGAGTGGAGGTGTTAAACATCTATCACCTTCCATTCACCTCGAAAAGACAATAGGTGGTTTAAATAATGACCCAACACTTGCATTGCTGCAAGGTTGGCCTGGGTTGCTAAATACTATCATCAGATAATGGTTACAAATAACCTTCCCCACCACACCAAGTTTAAGGTAGACTGGCAAGGCATGCATGCCAATTTTGTGACCTCTCTTAAGCAAGTCAGTCTTGTTTGTTTGAAAAAATTTACTCATCAAAGGACATTTTTAGTTTCTGTTTTGAAGATGTTATGGTGGTTGATATCTCACTAGATCCTCCTACTATGGAAGATGTCTACGGCTTTTCACCTTTTATTTCTTGGAGATTGATCTTGTAATTTCTTTTGCCTATTGGTTAACTTTCCTTCCCCCTTTTTCCAAGTTTGTTTTGCACTTCTTGTTGTTGGATGTACTTTAGGCATTCCTTTATTTTGCTATCATTTTTTGTTGTTCTTTTTGAGTATTGTTGACATGCTTTGGTAATATGTATACACTACTGTAAATAATATCTTTCTTCATTGCTTTCTTGCTTGATTGTGATCACTTAGTATATCCATTTCTATGAAACGTCTTGATATAATAGAATCACCTTCCAGATTGAGATGAAAAGTGAAAACAAATATGAAGATGCAGCGAAATATGATAATATTTAATATTGGGCAGTATGTGGTTACATATCTGTTAGTAACCTATGGTGACCTCTTAGAACTGATTTTTCCTGCCCTTTTGTTTAGATTACACAAATGAGGCCTTCAATGCTTTTCTAACATTTGCATAGCCCTCCTCAAATGTTATTCTATTTAGGTATATTTGTGTTTGTTCTTTATTGCTTTACTATATAGTCCCACTCCTAGGCTAATGTTATCGTCTATCATGCCATACTTCATTAAAAGATTCTAATAGTTTTTGTTTGTTTACTTTCGACGTTCATTCCTGGCAATTACATCATTTCCAGAATGCTTCCTTCAGGCATGCAAGGGTGATGTAACAGTTGCATTGTAGTAGTAGATTTCTGTTTTGGTTTTAGTTCCAAATATTTTTAACCATAAAGAGATCTGATGTTAGTTAAGTATACAGTACAAACAATACAAATCGCTAGCAACTGTCTACATTGCAAACTAAGGAAAACTAACAGTGCTTTTCTGTTGTGAAGAGATTGAGATTTTATCAGCAGAAGTCTGAGAAATTTGAAAATACTTTACAACCATATACATCATGCTCATATGCTTGGGATGAACCTTGCCATCCACACCGACTGACTATAGAGGTATTTACTTTCACATATTTAGTTCTTCATTATTTTCAAATAGCCACGGTTCTGATAGTTTGTTCACTAATGTTTTCTAGGTTCCCGGAAAAGGTGCTCTTGGGTCCTATGTGCTTGATGATGTGAGAGATTACACATTAGTACACTTAACAGAAACACCTGAGGTATGTTGTAACCCAACTTCCCTTTTGAATGTTTCCATTTGTAATATGGTAATACGCTTCAGGTTGAAATTGAATTTGTAAGTTCTGGTGCAAAGCATGTTCATAAAGCAAGGTCAAACTCTGTGCTAAATAGGCATGGCAACACCTTTTCTCTTTTTTTAAGCTTCTTTTTCACCCATACCCAGATGTACGATATGCTATTATGCTCCATGTGTAATTGTTGAATGGTAACTGATTTTGATATTTTGTTACTATATTTATTTGTAAAGGTTTCTGATGTAGAGGACTTAAGGGTGGTGTAAAGCTAATTAAAGTTTTATTTATGCTTTTGAATGAACACCACAGAGATCTCATCTTTGCTGCCCTTGGTGACTCCTTTTGGATTGTATATTTAGGCATTGCACTCTTTTATCTTCTCATTGCATTCTGCTAAAATACTAATTACCTAGGCCTCTTAAATATGGACGTGTATGATAGTTATCTGTTCTATATTTGCTCTTTGCCAAATGAACGCGTGGACTAAAAATAGCTTTACATCCACTTTCTGTTGTATTTAATATAAGGATATAATGAAAATATTCTGACTATGAAAACGCGTGGCACTTTAATGTTTCTTTTCTATCTGACATTCTGATTTTTATTTGAGATAAGCTGCTCAATTTATTGCCTGTCAGACAACTTACTGCACAGGCTTACATTGTACAGAAAAGCAGTGGGCATTATTGAACATCATTATGTCCATGGTTGTTACATTTTCTTGGGTAGTTAGTACTTTGCATTTGAAAGGTAGCAAACATATATGGTACACTTGGTAAAATTCCTTTTAGTCCTGATTGAGTGAGACATGTTCTTGTAAAACCAAATAAATAGGAAGATACAGATGGCAATACTACGTTCGAGGAAAATCGCTTCTTCTTTGATATCTAATTCACTATTTATGACCTTAGAAAGATGAAAGAATCAGGTCAATGGACCTCAAAAGTACAGCAAGTTGCAATAGCTAATCAGGAGTGCAAAAAGCAACTCCAGCAGCCAAAATGAATGTATCTACAACTAAATCTAGAAGCAATAGACCCAGATAAGAGGTGGGGGCAAATCCTATACAAGTCAGTATATACAAAAGCTTTAAAAAAACAGTCTAGCAAAAAGGAAAGCCTCTTTTGTAATGAGCTCAACTAGTAGCTACTGGTTATCAATGGTTTCCTTGTGGGGAAACCTCCATACAGACACAGCCCATTATCTTATTTATATTCACTCCCAATCTTCTTGTTGACATATCTATCAGATATGTTTTTATGTTCTTTCCTGTTAATATGTAGATATTTATATTCACTCTAAATATGCCTTTCATATATTGACATTCCAAGTGGTATCAGAGCCCAATTCAAAAAAATCAGATGCTTGTGGCAGTCGGCTGACAGTTGGCTTACAGACGTATATATTTTCTAACTATTGGTTTCACTTCTAGCCTGTGGTATGTGCCAATCTATGTAATGTCCCATACGGGATAGATCTAAGAAATTCTGGAATTTCCCTGAAACCCTTATACAAAATATAACAACAATCTGATTTTTATGCAAACCCTTAAGACAGAAAATACAACAATCTGAAATCTTCCTTTATTTATCAAATAATCACAATACAAAAATACCCAGAAGGCCCAAAGCATCTAGAAACCCTCTTGGTACAAGTAGATGATGAAAAATAATTTTTCCAACCAAAGTCTGAATTTATTTTTATTTATTTTCACACCATAAAACAAGAAAAATACCCGCATAAGATTACAGCAATTTTCTCACAAAAGATGCTCCAGATGACAAGAGGAGACCAAAAGGAGACGCTACAAACTGAAACCAACCAATTTTGTCCGCTATTGATGCCCTAAACGCTGATCTAAAATCCAAAGGGGTGTAGACAGCCCTAGAAATGGCTGCAAATCATGCCCTAGCTGTCCTTGACTGAAGTCTAGTGGATTGTCTCTCCATTGGCTGAATTTCTTCGCTTGAAACACAGATCTGAAGCGGGAAAAGTAGAAAATGTGCCCTAGCTGAATTGCAAACTGACACAAATTGAAAATAAACGTGCTTTAGCTCTAATGATCTGAAATTACGCTCAAATGTGACCCCTAAGTGAAGCCACCAAGAAGATATTGAGGGTTTTTGTCCTCAATGCACAAACAAGCAAAATGCTCAACGTTTTCCAAAAGGAGAGAAATAATAGACAAAAGATATCCCCCAAATGACCCCAACACTTCCTTTTATAACCTTTTTGTTGCTTCTCCCAAGTGGGGCGCCACATATGGGCCTTTAATTTTATTTAATAAAGGGACTTTCTATTCAGCCTTTAATTTTAGGAACTTTCTATTCAATCATTGAGTTCACTTAAAATAGAAAAGCCACCTTTATTTAATAATAATAACATAAGTGTCTTTTATAAAGTCACTTTTTGACACTTAAGTTATATTATTAATTTTAAGACTTTATTTGAAAAGGGGACAAGACAATTTATTTCCTACAACCATATTCTAAAGATTTCAATAATCAAAATTACAAGATTGACTCTTAGACTAAAAATCATCGGTTCTCAAGTCAACAAAATTTAATTGGTTAACTTACAAAGACATAATGTTTATCAAGATTAATTTAGGATAGATTGATCCTACTCAAATCCTTTCCAATGTAGGAGGGCATGTAGTGACTTTCTAATTACTAGTTATCAAGGAGTACCATGTAATTGACATATAATCTCTTGTTGCATTCAACTCTTTTTCCTCATTTCTTAGAAATTCAACAAATCAATGATGAAATCCATATTGTTCACCCCTTTCTTAATTGACAGCAGTTCCTCATCCTAAGCTAGCTTTCTCATAGCTCCATGATGTACTTTTCATAGCTTTAGTGTTGGCATCCTTTCCTTCCACTTCACTACCTTCCATAGATTTCATTCGAAGCAAAGCGGGGCATGAAGCAACACAGTTAAAATATAACACTTTATATAGCATGTAAGATAGTTATGTAGTTGTTTGGTTGGTAACTGTTCAACCAACCTGTAACCACCTCTTCACATATAAATAAACCTCTGCCTGTGTCATTTGAACAGTGCAGTTTGCTCTCTCTATTTCTTTCTTCTCTTTGCACATGCTAACATTGGTATCAGAGCGTCCAAGGTTGCAGTTCGAGGAAGCCTCCAAGAGGTACGAACTATAAATTCGAGGAAGCCCTAACAAGGCACGAATTTGATAAAACGTGGGGTATTTGGAGAAAAATACCAGACGCTAGGGCAAAGAAGGAAGAAATTCCTCCATTCGAGGCCAAGAAAACGTGGTACGAGGGCCTACAGTCAGTTTTGCGAAAAACGTGAAGCAATACAATCGGTTTTGCACAAAATCATGAAGCAAATTCCATTACAAAGACGAACGAGATCCAACATACTTTGGAGAAATCGTGGAAAAGCAAAGAAAAATGAAGGTGCAAATCCACGATCAACAAAGAATCTTTGAGTCGCAAAACTCGTGTGAAGAACCAAATACAAATACAAACAATCCAATGGCTTTCAAATCGTGGCCTCTGTTTTTGTAATGAAAACACTCCCATTTCGAAGAAAAAAAAACGTGAGGAGTTTCAGATCCCTTGAAGGAAAAAAAGAGAAACGAAAAGCACACTCACAGTCTCAAGAGGAAAAACGTGAGGGCAGAGGAGACAACGAGGGCAACTCGTCGTTCAAAGGTGAAGGCACAAGCAAAGTCGTGAGGGAAGATTAATATTATTTGGGCAGAACAACATTATTTCCATCAACAAAGGCATTTGTTCTATTTGCTGAAGTAATTAATTTTAATATTATTTGCTGGAATAAATATATTGTTTTATTGGTGTGGGCAAACTATTATTTTATTATTTCCGTTCTTTTGGAATAATAAAATGGGAAATATATCACACTTGACTTTGCTGGAGACACAAAAATTAATGGGCACTAATTTCAATGTTTGGAGTCATAAGATTTTAACGGTCGCAGAGTTTTGTGATTGTGATAAAATAATCAAGGGTGATGAAAGTCGACCAAATGATTTAACTTCGAGGATTATGACAAATGTCATAAGGAAGCGTTATTGCTTCTCAAGTTATCGGTGTCGGATGATTTGATACGAAAGTGCGGAATGCCAAGCGTGGCTTGAGCACATTGTGGGCCATGCCAAAGGGTAAATATCGGACGTCCAGAAGAGTCGGGTTTTATACCCGAAAATATGCTCTTTTCCATAAAGTTACAAGAAGGTGGATTGATGTCCGAGCACCTACTTCGGATGAAAGATCTCTCGAGACCCGAGTTATCTACCATCAATAAAAAGGTGGACGGGCGATGATGATATGGTGGCTCTTTGTTTTGAACAACTTGCCTTCTTCATATGAGTCATTTGTGGAGGCACTCCATTTAATGGTTTTTCAAACACTCACGTTTGACAAGGTGAGTTCCTACTTGTTGCAAAAGGAGCGGAGACAACTTCAGGGGCACTCAACTAATTGTGACCATTCGGAGAGTGCTCTTGTCACTCAATCAAAGGGAAAGTGGAAACGTCGCCGTGAGTCTTCCACTCGGTATCGTCACATGTTATTACTATCACAAGGTTGGGCACCTCAAGAAGGATTGTCGAAAGCGGAAGTATGATCTTTCGCTTTAGCAAAACAAAAAGCCATGTAATGAGGAACATGTCGCAGCAGCCCCCCCTTGCGAGAAGAACGGGCTTCGGATGACGGGTCATGCACTTTATTGTCTTACGACATCATGCTCGAATGACATGGTACTAGTTGTTGGATTATTGACTTGCAGTGCGTCTCACACTTTTCTGTCCGTAGAACTGGTATGTTTCATTTATTTGCAAATATATGTTTTGAATCAATAGTACTAGCTGATGGAGAATCACTTATGTTTGGGATAGGAGATATATGCATTGTATTGAATAATGCTCATAAATTGTTGTTACGGAATGTTAGATATGTACCTTCTTTGGATGAAAAGAATCTTCATCTATTTGTCAATTGATCAAAAATCCCAATATTTATGTGGATTTTTGTGGAAAGAAGTGTGTTGTCTCGATGTGAAACAGACGGATAATTGCCTTGGTATTGGGGAAGGTGGTCACACATCGACTTGTTGATCCGGTTCGATCAACATGAATGCACGTGGGAGGACATCTCCACCATACAGAAGTGCAGGAGATGCAAAACAAAGCAGATGCCTTGGGAGGAAGCCATTCCTCACAAATCATGACTTGGATACGGTCGATTTGCACCCTATTGTGGAGGGAATATCCACTATGCCCAAAGGTGTATGGGAGGCGGACATGCCTTGGGAGTATGGATTTCCTCATTACGAAGAATAGTTTGTTGTGGGCGAAGACTCCACTATTCCAAATGCACTGCTTGACGATGCATGGTGAGATGGCTTGCCCACCACTCACTCGAGGTCCTTGCTCGAAGGACAAAGAGCATGACCATGGTTTGCTCATTGTGTTGTGAACAATCTTTCCCAAACAAAGGGGGATAGATGAGCAAATAGATGAGGAGTTGATTCTCACTCCTACCACGCTAGATGGTCACATTTCTCTTCTTGAAAAATTTGGATGAGCACTACATGGTTGTGCAAGGGACGTGATCGAGGTGACTTCGATTGCAGAGGTTAATTGAGTCTTTGTCAGACAGACTCAAAAATGGGCTACACAAGCCCGGGAACAGAGTTTTCAATCCACTTCTTCGAGGTTCTCATTTCAGCACTCTAGAGATGGGGCTGACACTCTCAAATTAGTGATTCATCACGGTCATGAATCACGTAATAGAGAACCTTGGACCATTTGTCATATCTTTTGTTCATGGGACCAGATTTTTGTTTTGCGGTTCTTCTTCATTCGAAAACCGCAACATAGTCATGGACTACATGTTGCCTCCACGGGACAGGGACCCATCTCATGGCATGTGAAAACATTTCAAACGCTTTGGGAGCGAAACGGGGAAACGCCATATTGAGCCAGGCGTTTCGCACCTATCACGTCTAAAAAAAACGAAAACGCGTTTTAAAAAGTGAAAAATATTTGCATTAAATGCTGCGAAACCCTAAAACGGCTCAATACCTTGCTAAACACACTTCCTAAAAGCTATATAATGACCTCTTGGGTCCATTCTAAATCACACTCTCATTTTTCTCTTGCTAAATACAGTTTTCATTAAACTAGCATTTAGCATTGTGAAGAGCAAAGAGACATCAAGGAGCAGCTTGAAGGAAGAGTTTAGGACGTGTTGTTCAAGCTAAAGGCTTCAAGGAGGAATTTCGAATCAGATTTGGAAGGTGGGATTGACTTCAAGGAGGAAAAACCAGGTATTTTTCAAGTTTTTTTTTTTTTGGCTAAAGAAAATGTTAATGTGATCATTGATCATGATGTCAATATGTAGGTTGAATTTAGTAATTTTAAAACTCGTATGCTTAAAAAAATAAAAAAATGTAACATTTTCTTTGCGTTTTAAAATAAAAAACATATATTCTTTTTTTAAATTATAAATATCATCCAAACTCTGTGTATGCTCTCACCTCGCACCTATACGGTGACCTTGGTGATCAAAAGCAGAATAGGATGTGTAGGGTTTTTAAATTTAATTCTTTTTGTTTTTTTTTAAAAGTTTATTTTGTTTTTTTAAATTAAAAAATCCGAACTCTGTGTATGCTCTCACCTCGCGCCTGAACGGTGACCTTGGTGATCAAAAGCAGAATAGGATGTGTAGGGTTTTCAAATTTAATTCTTTTTTGTTTTTTAAAAAAAGTTTATTTTGTTTTTTTAAATTAAAAAATCCGAACTCTGTGTATGCTCTCACCTCGCGCCTGAACGGTGAACTTGGTGATCAAAAGCAGAATAGGATATGTAGAGTGTGGTTTTATTTAATAATTTATTGTTATCTAAGTTTATGTTTTTATTTTTCAATGAAGGTTTGATTCAATGGCATCTAGTTCAGCTTCAGTGGGAGGGCATGGGGAAGGGGAAGAAAGCCAAAGTGGGGGTGTGGATCCTAGAGCTCCTCTTTGGAGACATGTGCAAATTGTGGAGAACCTTGCTGGCGGTGGCTCTCGAGTTTGGGTATGCCATCATTGCAATATACAATACAAATCCTCTTATACCCGACTCAAAGCTCATTTAATGGGGAAATCAGGAACGGGGATTAGAAAATGTAACAAGGTTGAACATAAACATATATTGGCATATATGAAAGAGCAAGAGGACGCTGATATGGAAGCTTCAAGAGCTAGATTTAAAACAGCTCCTTTGCAAAATAGGGGTTCACAAAAACCACCCAACCCATCAAACCATCCTTTTATCCAAGTTGCAGTTGAAACTCCAACAGAGGGAGAGCATTTGTCACGAAAGAGAATTTCCAAAGGCCCATTAGAGCAGGCATTTGCAAATGAGAAAAGGGATGTTGCTGATGAGTTGGTTGCTCGATGCATTTATGCATGTGGGGTGCCCTTCAATGTGTTGCGCTCACCTTATTGGCAACAAATGGTGAGAGGTATTAATGATGCACCGAAAGGGTATAAAAGCCCTAGTTATGAGAAGGTCAGAACCACATTGTTGGCGAAAGAAGTGGCCCATGTACATACTTCTTTGCAGCCAATTAGGGACTCATGGAAGGACTCAGGGGTATCTATCATTTCAGATGGATGGAAAGATGCCCGAAATAGACCCCTAATCAACATTGTTGCAGTGTGCCCTAAAGGGGCAATGTTCTTAAGGGCTGTTGATTGTGAGGGTGAAGTGAAAGATGCTCAATTTATTGCTAATATTTTGATTGAGGCTATTGAGTCAGTGGGCCCTGCAAACGTTGTCCAAGTCATCACGGACAATGCCAAAAATTGTAGAGCAGCAGGGCTGATTGTTGAGGGGAGATATGAGCACATTTTTTGGACACCTTGTGCAGTACACTCCTTGAATTTGATGCTGCAGAAGATTGGAAAAATACCATGGATTGAGGAAGTTTATACAGAGGCAAATGAGATCCAAATGTTTATCACAAATCATCATATGTCCCAGGCTATCTTTAGGAGGTTCTCGACATTGGAGTTGCTGAAGGTAACCAAACAATTTCCTAGTTTCTAATTTTTATTTGCTAACTTTTTATGAAATATCAAATTATCAATTGAATTCCTTTTAATTTAATTTTTTTTAATTAACTTGCTTTAATTTATTTTAATAGGTTGCTGAAACAAGATTTGCCTCTCACACGCTCGTCTTGAGACGACTTGTGAAGGTAAAGCAAGCCTTAAGGCTTATGGTGATTGATGATGTTTGGTCCGTGTGGAGGCAATCAAACACAGAAAGAGCCATCAAAATAAAATCAGTGATACTTGATGATATTTGGTGGGCAAAGGTTGCATACTTGCTTAGTTTTACTGAGCCTATTTTATCTATGATTAGATATGCAGACACGGATAATGCTTGCATAGGGGAGATCTATGATGGCATTGACTCTATGCTTGAAAAAATTAGAGACATCATACAACAAAAAGAGCAGGATCCTGAAGAAAAATTCTATAGTGAAGTTAAGAACGTGATCATGAGAAGGTGGAATAAAATGACCACCCCATTGCATCTCCTAGCCTATGCCCTGAATCCCAAATTTTATAGCAATGAAATACTTGCACTACCTGGTAGGCAAAAACCATATGATGACCACGAAGTTGCAAGTGGAGCTAAGGCAACATTCCGGAGGCTTTTTCCTGATCCAGATGTAACTAGTACAGTCCGCTGTGAAATGACGCTCTTTGTCTCTTCATCTAATAGTAGCATGGGTGAAATAGATGCAGCACTTGACAGGTACAAGATGACCCCATGCATGTGGTGGTGTGCACATGGCCATGATGCCAAGTGGCTGCGACCTGTTGCCATTAAAATCCTTTCACAGGTATCAAATATTAAAATGAAATCAAAAGTTTGTTTATTAATTAAAAATGTATGTTCTTACTTCTTAGTAAATTAATATTATAGTATTACTAATTGAAAATTTCTAACTTCTTTTTTGTAATAGGTGGCTAGCAATTCCTCAGCAGAACGGAATTGGAGTACATATTCCTTCATCCACTCAGCCAAACGGAACAAGTTAGCATCCAAGAAGGCCGAGGATTTAGTGTATGTGCATTCCAATTTGCGCATTCTATCACACAAGAGTGAAGCCTATGTTAGAGGTCCCAACAAACTTTGGGATATTGATCCTGAGACTAGCGACTTTGATGCTTCTGCTGCAACTCTTAGCCAACTTTCACTGCTTGGTATTGATGAAGAAGAATCGGGATCTTTTGCAGAAGGGAGGGAGAGTGGAGCTAGTGGGAGTGGAAATGTCGGTGCTAGTGGTGTTCATGGAGATGATTATGACTATGAGGAAATCTAGATGATATATTCTAGAATCTAGATTATTATTATGTATATGTGAATCATTGAAATTGTAACCATGTTGAATGATGACTCTTTACTATTTAGAACTTAGAAGTTCAAATTTCAATGAATTCAAAATATTTTGAGTGCTTTATCAATTATCTCTTATGGTCTACAATTATAAAATGAGTACTATGCATATATATATATATATATATATATATATATATATATATATATATTATATATCCATATTTTTAAAATTGTTGTTTCGGACGTTTCCACGACGGCATTTCATATCCAAGGGTTTTTGAAAATTGCCATTTCGCGTTTCGTACCGTTTCCATTTCCGTTTCAAGCATTGAAACTTAATTTAGTCATGGACTAATGATTTTGAAGTCCAACCTATGGCACAATCTGTAGATGTAATGACTAAACATATGGGTTTTAGGAAATTTGTAAAATTTCGGGACAAACGTTGTCTTGTTTCCGGTTTAGTCATCAAGAGGTGTTAAAATATAACACTTTATATAGCATGTAAGACAGTTATGTAGTTGTTCGGTGGTAACTGTTCAACCAACCTGTAACCACCTCTTCACATATAAATAAACCTTGCCTGTGTCATTTGAACAAGCAGTTTGCTCTCTCTATTTCTTTCTTCTCTTTGCACGTGCTAACAACACATTATTCCTACGATGGAGTTCTACTTCTTTTATCCAAACCTCACACCACAACAATGCAATCTTCTCAGTATGGAGATGTTTTCCATGTAGATCATCAATTTCTAGACCTCAAATATTTATTTGAGAATTTTTTTGGCATCAACAAAGCATTTCAGTCTGTATGATATTTTATTCGCAGATGTTCCCACTACTCTTATTTAACATTTAGATTATATCCATCTGGGGGCTCCATTTTCATTATTTGTGATCTCCATGCACTCCATAATTTACCAAATTCCATTTTCCTCTTGGCTTGGTGTGGAAGCTGCAAGGTCGTTAGAGTCCCATGTCAAATTTGGGGACAATGTCCTTTAATCCAGGAGGAAATAGTGAGACATTGTCACATTGGCTAGTATACATTATTAAATGTTTTGCAGTCACATGAACTAGTATACATTATTAAATGTTTACAGTCACATGGGGTTGTTGTATATCCTTATATTCTTAAATGTTGTACATATCTCTCTGTACATCTCTTTATATTAGATATCAAAATCAGAAGCTTCCTTCCTCTCAAAGTTTCTTGTATACCGTTTTGTAATCTTTATATAAACATAATACAAATAAGTTGAGAACATGTATAGTTGCAATCACTTGTCTCTTTTCTTGTTACACCAATTATTATCCTTTAGTTAATGTCATTGGTTTTATTGCTTCCTCGTTTTATTGTTATACATTTTGCAATTTTCGTTGTTGAAGTTCCTTTAAGCCCTCTTCATAAGCTATTTTAACTGAATGTACTTTTTGAGTCCTACTGATCCCTTTCCTCGATTCATTACTTCTTTTTAGTGCACTTTCTAGCGTCAAGGACTTTGTTTGATACTATCAGCAGACTCTGGCAGTCAAAATATCATAGCAAATGGCTTTTGTTTTTAACTAAGTTGCTAGAGTGTTATATTCAAAGGAACAAAACTAGATATTTTACAAATATTGAGTATTTGAATAAAACTAGATAAAATAAATCCTTCTTCTTACCGTTTTATCTCTTTACTGACAATTTTGAAACAGAAGATGGGTTGTTCCTGTCAATCTGTGCACATTGACCAGACATCAAATATTTTGTATGTTTTCAAGGAGAAAAAACCTGAAATTTTTGTGGTGGCTTTTTTTTGTCCCCAAATTCTGATTGTTTTTAATTTTTCCTAACATTTCCAGGCAATATTTCCTTTATCTGTGGCTAGAAATTTTGTTAGAATAATCTTTCAAGGCATAGAAGACATTATCTGAATTATTTTCTGAATGGCTTTATTTGTATCTATGTTACTTTTTCGTACTTATTTTATTTGTTATGTCTTGCATCTTTTATTGTAATTAAGCCTCAGCATGCACACTATTGCATGTGTATTGTGGCCTTTCTTGCTTTTTTAGGTATTTTCACCATTTATCTGTACCATATGATTTTGGTGTACACAAATTACATGGTAAGTTCCCATTTTCTGGTTGTGTATATAAATCTATAATTCACAGTTATATGTAGAGTTTCCGTACTGGATCATTTACTTGATATTGCTTTTGTATTGTGGTGACAAAATGCAGTCTGATTTTATAGGCCAGAAATATGACATTTTTGATACTGATTATGTCATTTTTCATCTGCCTGCAGAAATCAGAGAGGAGGTTTCTTGTCTCAGTGCATGCTGAGGGACCAATAAAGGTACCTTATTTTAGGATCTTGACAATTAGTTCAGCTATATATTTGAAAGTGACATCAAATTATAAGGGATTCTCATTTCTATTGGTCACATGCACAGGTACTGAGTGTCACAGATGCAGATACACATACCATTGAAAGCTTAAATGGGAAAGATTTGTCTAGGTTTGGAGAGAAACCCACAAGTGACCAGCGTGGAGACGGTTGCATGGAATTCAGTGCAATGATCACAGTCTGTTTACCTTTCATAGGACTTGCCATGGTCGATTCTGTTCCACAGGTAAAGCTGTTAAAAGAAAGAAAGTAGTGACCAAAATTTTTCAATGGAACCAAAATATGCTGCATGTTAAACTAAAGCAACTCAATACACAAAGCAAATCGAGTAATGTATTGACTGTGTCTCTTGAACATTTTTTATTCTTTCAAGTAATCAAGATCATTGGCTAATGCTTTTTCTGATCTGCTGTCTGTTGGTTATATCTTGTAGGAACTAGCCTTTGCTTGTGTAAGAGGAATCAAAATCAATTTTTTGCAGGGCTTACATCAACAGAAGTTTGTTCTTCAAGTAGCATCATTGTATAGGTTCAAATTGATAACCAGCTTCCCCATCCCATATATCCTGTAATGGTCTCTATTGACAATGCTTCTAGTGGGGCTTTTATAATCCAAGGGAAAATTAAAGAAAATAGCCTTGATTCCAAAGCTGAAGAGGACACAATTGACATATATGACCTTTCACATGAGCCTGCATTCTATTTAGATGCAGTAAAGTGGCACACATGGCAACCTCTGTAAATTGTTTTGAGTGTGTTACTGTAAGGTAATATTAAATGTCATGTTTGCAAATAAAATCTAGATTTTTCTATCCTCAAATTGTTGATTCGATTAATAATCTCTGTGGGTTATCCTCATTGCATTTATGTCTCTTACATAGACATTGTGGAGTTTCTAACTTAAGTGATCAATAATAATTTTTAGATTTGCACCTCTACGCCTTGAATTTGAAGACCAGATGATTTTTCGTTTGGTGGACTTCATAAAAAGTGTAACTTGGAGATTTTGGAGGGGAGCCATACAGGCAGAAAACTTTGAGATGTGGCCATTAAAATATGACATGGATCAAGTTAAGAATCATTTTGCTGACCCTCGGAATGTTGAATTTATTAAGAACCCACACTCAAGTCAGCTGCATTTCTTAAAAGTTATGAAAATCATGGAGAATTACAGAACCTGGCCATCTCCTGTTGCAGTAAGGCCAGTTGGTGCTCCTTGGCAAAACATTTCCTCTTAGCAAGGAGAAGAAGGAAAATATATATTGAAATATTTCATATTGCTCCTCTAAAACTAACTATAAGGTATGCTAGAACTTATTGTCATTTGTTTTTTTGAATTTCCTTTGTAGAGAAAAGAGTTTCTGTTGGCATCCATCTGCACTATCAACATATTGTTAAAATTCTATGTTCCATAAGGATGCATCTTAACCCTCGGTGCCCTAGGGATGCATCTAGGACAGGGACAATGGGGATGTCTCCAAGCCATTCCCATTAAAGGGAACCACTCACAGACATGCCCAGTACAATACTAAGTGACTCCTTCCCATTTGCCATAGAAGCTCATTCACCCTCATGGGACCCACCTAGAAATGAATTTTCAAAACAATAAAAAAAAACTGTAAAAAGTTATGCACATGACAGACTGTGACCCAAATGATAGCGCTGGTAATGCCATGAATGAGGCCTTGACCTTCTGCACCATCTAGAGGCAGAGGATCAAGCACAACCCATTTAAGCCTTTATTGGCATATGTTATTTCAGTTTTAACTTTTTTGTATTGTTGTGTGATGCAGTACTAGTAACTCTAAGCATCAAGACTATTGTGATATGTTTTAGTCTTTTCAATACTGTGTGATTACCATCATTGTATTTTCAGTTGACACTTTGGCCACTATGATTAAAGAGACAAGCTGTGTTTACTTCAAATCTGTCCATTAAATTTTTCTTTAATTTGTAATTTTAATTTTTATATATAATTTTTCGCACAATTTTTGTGCAGCCATGCCCTTGGTTGTGCCCTTTTTTCTCTAGGATTTTTGGGAATCTTCCCTTCATAAAAATGTATTCAATAAATTCAAGAACTAGGCATTCATTTTTCATGTTCCCATGTTTCCTCGTCCTCCGAAAATAGGATTCATTAAAACATAATTATGCTTCATGCTCCTTTTTAAAGTCAAAATTGTGCTAAAAGTTTCCTTCTGTCATTTAGAAAAGTAACAGTGCGTTCTGCTTGGTTGGAGTTAGTGTTAGGCATATGATACAATTTGCTTGGTTGGAGTTAGTGTTAGGCATATGATAGAAAGGTCAATTTTCTTTATTAGATGATCAATTTTTGTCCCTTTTCTCAGCTTTTCCAGCAGTCCTTGGTTTCCCAAAGATGACCGTACAGCAGCAGCACAGTCATTGGTTTGGATCAGCAGCACAACCTTACAGGTGAGAATGCAATATATTTGCTTTGCTGGTATGATTTTATCTCTGCTTTTTGTGCATCTGTAACATACATAAGGAAACACATATCAAAAAATATATACATAAGGAAACTGTTTTGCAGACAGGACTTTTGACATCTGATCCTTCTGATAAGCTGTTCCAAGAAAGATTTAAAAACTAATTACACTAGCATTATGCAAAAGTTTACAACTGTAAAGCAGAAAATTTTGATTGAGAATGTCGATAAGTGAATGAGTTCTTAGAGAATCATGGAATCCTGGAATATAGAAAAGGATAATCACCAAATTAGGAAAGAACTTATTCTAGCAAATATTTAATGGCCACGATATGAATGCCCCTTTTGAGTTTGATGCTAAGGCTTACATCATGGTGGAGTCAGTTAAAAACTTTCAAAATCCGTGTTTGCATGCTTCTAAATATTCCCCCCTCAATTTTGGAATTTACTGCTGCATCTGCCATCCTCTCTTCACGAAACCCACTTTTACAATATACACTTACTTTTATCTGGCAAAATGCTGTAGAACTGTTAAATAAGACATATACCTTGTATGCACTTAAATGCTGTTTACTTTGTCCTAGGGTGATGCCCACTTGTCCTACATTTTGGCCCTTCTCGCCTATGTAGGAGAGGAAATCATCTTGCACACTTTAAATGTAATCTTATTTATCTATAATCTAATATAAAATGAATTTTTTCAAGGAAATAAATTTTTAAAACCCCATTAAAATGGTTTAATGAAACATGTCCTACATTGTATTTGTGGTGAAAATAGAGTAAACAGTTATAGTATTTACAGTCATAAAAGTATTGCTTTTCCATAAGAAAATCATTAGAATGTAAAATACACTCAAAAAATTATTGAAAAAGAACAATGAACAAAGTTATGTCGACATTGATGAGCACAAGAAGGTAGTCGATGGGATAGGCCAAGGATGGGGCCAAAATATCACCAACCATAATGATAAGACACTTGCACTAATTGCATGGAGTCCAAAATATACCACTTGGAGGAAAGAATAATGTGATAAAGTTGTCCACCATAGAAGAAGTGAATGGAACTTGTATTCTACAGATTTGGTTAAAGCCCACCCGAGATCTGTCATATGCCACCTTGTATTGAGCTGAATCATTTTGGCATCTGATATCATGATCTGTTTATCCTTAAGTGATATCTTTGAATAATATCCTGAATTTTGAGCTATGGCTCTTCAATTCTGTAGAAGTTCATGAGGTGAAAAATACTTTTGGTTACAAATATTCATGTCTATACAGAATCAAATAACTATCTGATGTTTGAAATGGAAGAATACTTAGTTGGTCTTAAACAAATTAGATGTTTCTTTTACCATGGGACTACCCAAGGTTCAAACTGTTTCATAAATTCTCAAAAAACGACAGTAAATATTCAATAAGATAGTTTGTGATGATCAATAGGTACTTTTAACTGACTTTCTATTCTCATCATCTTGAAGTTATTTGCACTCTTACAAGTGTTAGCTGCAGAAATGTTGTCATAGATATTGATACAGTCGAAACAGAATAGAACTTAAGTACAAATAAAGGAATTATGCACAGTAAAATTATTCAATTATTCCTAGCACTTTTAACCCTTCAAGTAGATGTGTAGACTAAGTTTGAGAATGCATCTGATACTGAGATTGATCTGGCAATTTAAAGTCAAGAAAGAAGCAAAACTAACTCAAAATTCAAGGATATTACGCTTTCAATCTGCCACATTTGCTTCTCATTGCAATCCAATTTATCTTTTTAAATTCTTTTGCACATCCACTCTCACCTTCAAATCCTTTTGGATATTGCCTATGATTAATGATGATATTCCTCTACTTTTTGACAATTTTTTTATTCAATGCTGGGCATAGCCATGAGAAATTAAATCAATCTTTCTCAAGAGGATGCTCCTTGTGTTCGGATGCATTTAAATTGAAACACATAGAAAGTCTTATAATAAGTGAATTTTAAAATTAGTAATGTAATTGTGAAATGCTTCAATTAATGGCTTGGACTGTAAGACTATTAGAATGTGGATTTGATGGCACAGAATACTGACCTAGGAAAGTGAGTTGTCAAAGCTCTTGCATAAATAATATTTTAGTAAACTGTCTTTTCCTAGTAGGGTGCCTCTTTCATAAACATGATTTTATTTCTATAAGTACGGATATTTCTTACTTTCACATTCATCGTTATTTGGCATCAAGGGACATTAAAAATAATTTAATATTAAATTTATATTTTTGATTATGGTATTATTGCATGATGTTAAGATCATAATCTTCATAATAATTTTTGACTCTTGCAGAGAGGTCTTATGGCTCTTATGGATGTTGAGGGAGCTCCAATTTATTTTCGAGAATTAACATTAGCTCATCCACTTGCTAGTTGGAATGCTATTCAAGGCATGGTCCTAAGGCATTACAGTCGTCAACTATTGCATGAAGTATACAAGGTAACCTCCTCTTAACTCTGTATTGCAAGGAGATCAAGTATTCCACGGAGAAGGTTCATTATGTTGAAAATTGACCCATATGTTTATGTCATCTTGAAAGTAAATTGGGAGCAGAACCTACACCAAAAAGCCTTGTAGTTTAATTCGTCTGAAATGCACTTTGACCATATCACTACTATTTAGAAATCCAAAATTATCTTTCCACCGTGAAATATGTCCATAGTTTCCCTCTAGATTCTCCCTCATTTTCATACATGCTATATTTTGCATGTAGTTTGGCCTTGTGTTCATTTTTTGCAAATTGTGTCAAGTGACATCCTTATGGCATATTTCCAATTGCATGATGTGTCATTAGTTTAGTTAACCATTTTGTGGGATTGACAAAATGATGTATCAAATACAATGTACTAGGTGTGCCAATTCCCGATGGCGTGTTAGATTAAAATCTCTCTCTCTCTAACTCCTTCAATCATTTTCTATTTACCAACTTGAGTTTGCTTAATGATTGATTACATACCTACTCTTTGGAATGCTTCAATAGTAATGTGGTGAAACTCGGATGCAAAAAGGCACAAAACATTCTACACATGAACACAATATATGCGATGAAAATCCTCAAATGGCAATGTAATTAGGAAATAAAATAAGTATTTGTGGCAGTAGGCCCAATACTTAATGAACTTTTAAAAGATCCTCCCTTAAGAGGTCGGCCTTTCTGGATTGCATTGTAATAAGCACCCCTTATGTCTATATAAGGAGGTCGCTTAGTCATTTGTAAGGATGTTTTTGGTGAATCTATCTTATTGGTGAAGGTTGCTTGTTGAAGCCCTTTCTCCACCTCATTCAAGGATGAAAACCCTTGAATTGAGTACCTCCCAAGGACGAAAACCCTTGAGGAGAGGGTAGTGTGGACGAAAACCCACATTATCTCATTTGTGTTGATCTCATTGCTGGTTATAACAAATTTCTTCCCTAAGTGACTTGCTTAGAGGTATGTTTTCAAGGATATTGCTGGTTTCTATGTGATTTCTTTGCATGGTTGAGCTCCCTATGATTTATAAAGGTGAAATCTTCCATTTTATCAATTGTTGGTGCAAATTATATTTAATTTCAAGAGGGGTGACCTATATTGGAGTGATGTTTTGATATGTGCAGTGACATTTTTGCAAATCTGAAATTATCTTCTTATTCTCTATATTTTATAAGGCCAATATCTCAAGTTTCATGATTTTTGGTGCTTTCTATGTTTAGTTATGAATTTTTAAAGATACATTGCAGACAAGGGTTTTATGAAATTCATATTTTCATATCTACGACATTAAAAATCAGATTTCTTGCATTATATGATTGTTGAGGTTATAACATAATTTTAGAAATTCAAGTGGGGTTAATCGAAGGGTTTTGAAGGCTCAAAAGTGAAGTTGAATTCCACAAACATTCGTTGCCTAGAATATTACAAAAATCAGATTACTTTCAGTTGGCTGGTTTCTAAAATCAGATTGGGAGATCTTTGGTTTTGAGCTAATTACCTTAATTTTCAGTTTTGTCCCCAAAAGGGATATTACACACTAATGACTCTTGAGCTCCCAAGATCCTTTGATCTTCATCTATGTTCTCCTTCATTTGTCCTGGATGTCCATTCCTCTCCTCTATTTATAGAATTTGGTGGGATGATAAAGATGCCTTTGTAAATAAAGATATTGTTGTAAATATTCCTCAATTTTCTCAAATCACTATCAATTTTGTCCATCCATAGGTAATCACTCAAGTGATCATCTTCATTCGATCAAGATTTACCATGTTTCTCTGTCATCTCATGGTGAAGAAAATGGGTCAAAGGTCCCCGTGTGTGCATGCCCAATTGTATTGATGTTGGCAAGTGTGCAAAAGAACTCAAGTTTGGGAAGGCACAAAAGTGTACAACATCAACACAAAAGACTACAGGGATCCACAAGGGTTTAAGGCACCAAGATATGCATGGGAACAAATCTTCAAGTAGTTAAGCAGTACTTGCACGGTAGTGCACAACTTCTGCACAAGTATCCAAATGTGCAAAACTCCAAGTCTTTTTGCCACAACCACCTTTTATTCAAACAACACAACGCACAAGGTGTGTGTACAAGTTTTATCCTCTTAAGTCTTTTTGGTTGACATAGGATTACAAGTGGACTTGGATGCTCCTGCATCAACTAGAATGTCGAGGGTCGCTTGGACCTTGAAAGCGCTTTGATGTTGAAACCACATGAGACAAATGAAAGAAAGAAGGTGTGCTTGTCGGGTTGAGCTGAAACATCAACTCATGGAATTAGCTAAAGAGTTCAGTGTGTTGTGCTTCCAGGCATCGTTAATGAGCTTTTGGACGTGTAAGGCTACCTCAAGTTTCTTATGGGTGTCGCATCTTGCTCTTGCTACAATGTTCTTCCGAGTAGGTAGAAATAGAACCAACTTTTTGTTCACCCCTTGCTATGAGTTGCAACAAAGTAGGGGATGAGGAAGGTTTCCAAGCGGAACTTTTCAAACAGGGCGGAAGACGCTCCTTAGTTACCTTGTGGACCTCTTCAATCAGGTGGTTTGTACAGGTTTCCCAGAGTCTTGGTCCCACCACATTATCCACCCCATCCACAAGTCGGGGCCTACTTCCGACCCCAACAACTACAGGACTATCATGGTTGGCCACACGTTCTCCAAGCTCTATGCCACAGTTCTTCATATGCAGCTTTCCGAGTTCCTCGATCAATACCATTGCAGAGCTAGGGGACAAGCGGGTTTCCAACCGACCTACCAGACCATTGATCACATCCTCACTCTTCGGGCTATTATCGAGGAGGCCCGTCACCGCTCCTCCAAAGTTTTCTACTGTTTTGTGGATTTTCAAAAAGCTTTTGATTCGGTACCACAAGAAGCACTCTTCCACAGGCTCAGAGATATAGGTATTTCTGAAATTCTTCTTACAGCCATTATGCGCCTATATGAGGAGGTCTTGGGCCATCTTTGCACCTCTGCAGGCATGTCCGACTTCATCAGGAGCACTATTGGAGTCAAACAGGGTTGCCCCCTCTCTCCTACCTGTTTAGTATCTACATCGATGAGCTTGAGGATTTTCTCAGGGATCACATTCAGGAGGGGGATGGTTGTCTTCTACACCATGTTCTGATCTACATTCTCCTTTTGCAGATGACGTAGTTCTCCTTGCTTCCTCTGCGGAGGGACTCCAGAGGCATTGGATGCCTTAGCGCTCTTTTGTGATCACAGGCAGCTGACAGTGAACCTTGGGAAAACCAAAGTTATGGTTTTCAATTGTCTGAAGACTTTGGACTTCCACTTCTTCTTTCGGGAAAGGAGATTGAGATCACCTGTTCTTACACATACCGGGGATTTTGTTCTCTGGACCACGTTTTAGCCTCCGTCCTACTCTCCAGCCCCGTTAATAAGGGGTATGGTTCTTTGGCGATTCTTGAGAGACAGTGCTTCCGCCATCACTTTCAGGACATCCTTTCCAAGATGTCTCTCTCTGACTCCCTGGTTAGGCCCACGGTTTTGTACGGTTCGGAAATTTGGGGTCCCTCCCTTTTGGACTCGGATTGGGCTACTATTGAGTGTGTCCAGATCCTCATGCTCAGGCGTATCATCAGGTGCAAAGAGACTATTCCTCATAACATTATTCTTGTTGAGTTTGGGGCTCGCCTTTTAGATTGGAGACTATCTTCAGCCTTGTGTTGATGTTGCACCACATCCGAGGTTTATCTGATTCTTCTCGTAGATAGGAACAGGTACATCTACCTTGCCTACTGCTCTTCTAAAGCTATTGCCCTCTCAGATCATAGTGGTCGATCTCGCTGCTGGTATGCCTGCGCTTCACACCTTCTTGGATCCATTGGCATCCAGATGGACTGCCTCCCACCTTTCAGCTACTCCCTGGATGCCCCTGCCCATCTCCTCCCGAACCAACAAGACCTTCACAAAATTATCAGAGATGATATCTACAGACAGTTCATCCAACGACACTTGGACCAACCCTCCGGGGGGGTTGCATCCAAAGATGTCCTACATTGCACACTTTCTTGAGATCCGCGACGGGCTCATTATCAGACCCATGTACATCTCCCGACACTAGTTACAAGTCCTTCATATCTCTTTAGGTCAGTTCAGAGTGGGCTCACATCGACTCCGTGTGGAGACTGACGACTGATAGACCGCTTGGAGCGGATTTGCCCACTTTGTTCTCTCGAGGAGGTTGGCGGTGAACACTTCATTTTCCAGTGTCTTGTTTACTACAAGATTAGGGGGAGATTCCATTCCCTGTTCCGTGAGTGTCCTTTGCAGCTTTCTTCAAATACTATGATCAGAGATGTCTTGCCCTTTATCTGCAGGAGGCCCTCAAGCTTCGGGATAGGCTCCTTCACCCTCCTCCCAAGCATGGATGGATACTAGACAGATCACCTCATTCTTCTCGATGCTCCCCGGAGAGGGGCACCAAGCGACATCTTGACACAAGTATGGACCCCCAGTTCAAATCTATCAGGACTCGAACTCCACTTCCTACACCAGAGGCTCCCTGCCTCAAGCACGTTTCGGGGCCCCCCACATAGACAAAGATCCACCAGGCTCTACGCAGAGGCACCGTCTCTCTCCCAAACATCGGCTTTCCAGACATTCCACGGTTTTAGTTACTAGACATCGGCGCATTGCGCCAGTTACTTCCAAATGAGCCTTGAATGTTAGGTGATGTTGTTGGGGGTGTTGCTCCTTCTTCCGCTCCCCCACACCGTCATCCTCTTCTTCTTCTTCTTTGGTTTCTCGGCACTTGTGGCCCCTTCTGCTTCCTTCTCTTTTCTCTTTGTGTTTCGGGCTACCCATTTGGGTCCTCTTGTTGGGTCCATTGGCTTTGTATTTTGTAGTCCCATTGACCTACTTTTGTGGTCATTTGTTGGACATTAATAAAATTATCTTGTCTTATCTTATTTTGTTGTGCTCACATTTGCAAGCTTAGAAAAGTAGAGCTAGGCTTTGATACCAATGATCTGCACCATGGAGCCCAAGACCATGTGCAGAGGACAATCATGTGCTAGAGACAATTGCTTGAGGATTTTGAAGAGTGCACACAAGTTTGCTTACAAGAGTAGAACAAAAACACATTCAAATAAGTTAAATTCTTACTTGCAGGAAATACAGTTTTTATTCATTAATGGAGAATAGGGAAATAAGTGTAGAGGTGTACAATGTTACAACAAGGCTAGGGGAGTAAACTTTTGTGATCGAAGGGGAAAGACTCCCTTTGATTGCTTAGATTAAACATGCATATATAGATGTGTATGAGAAAGATAAGATACTCAAGGCATACCAACTATCGTCCCAATTTGGTTCAGTTTTCAAGTATGTCGACCCTTGACAGTTGTGTATGTTACATATTACAAAGCAATGCAAGAAGGCAGTTACAACTAAAATCAGTTCCAAAGAGAAACGGTTACAAGACATTCCATCTATCAAGTGGGAAATATGAACATAACTCCATAGTAGCACATACCAGGGTTTTAGGTTGCAGCTGAACTTAACAAAATCACATGCTTCTCCAAAGTTGAAGAAAGCTTGGTTTTTCCTTTCCCTTTAGGAGTTTCTTTAGATTTTTATTGGAAAGGGAAGGGTCATTCTCGCCATTTTCCACAACCTAGCCCTATTCAAAATAGTAAAATATTCAATAGTCACGAAAATCAAGAATTACGCCAAATCATCATAGTGCTCTTCATCAAGGGTATCAAATAACATTAGAACCAAATGTACTAAGACTATAGGTGGTTTAGTTGTGTTTTATCCATCATGTGATTTGTTTTTATATAGAGAATATATCCTTATTCAATTTGTTTTTTTTTATTTCTCCCGACTTATGAGGCCACAAATTACAAGGGTATACTAGGACCAATATATTTTGCTCCAAGTACAAATAGATTATAATGGTCTAATGCCCATCATGTGATTTCGGCCAATCCATCAGCTATCTTGTTCATCAAGGGTCCCTAGGAACATGAGAGTATTTAATTGTTTGGAACTGTCTAGCAATGTGTTTTATCTGACCCTGAATTTTGGCAATAAGCCAATTATTGGATGGATGATGATCCAGAGCTTGAAGAAGTGTAATAATAACCTTGGAGTCCGATTCAACAATGATACTAGGACATCCCAATTTAGTAGCTTCCAGGAGAGCACGCTGACAGCCATAATTTCAGCCACATTGTTTGTGTAGTGTCCTAATTGATATGCAAAAAGAAAAGAGGAGTTCCCAAGGAGTCATGAGCTACCCTCCCATACTAGCTGGTCCCGGATTACCTCTAGCAGCCCCATCAGTGTTTAATTTGACTACTCCAAATGGAGGAGGTTGCCATATTCAAGAGGAGAGGTACCCTCTCTTTTGGTTGCTTGCTTTATTTGCACTTCCTATTACCCAAATTAAGTTTTTGTAATAAAGCCTTCCACCTGTCAGGCAGAGGGGATGGTAATTTTAGATTGTGTATGATAGTTTCTGCAATATTACTTTTAGTCACATCCAAAATATACCATTTGTTTTCTAACTTGAAAATGCGTTTGTTTCTTTCCTTCCAAACATTCCACAACAAAAGAGAAGTAACCAACCATATTCCTTTAGCAAAGTCTTGAGTATCTCTAACTGAATGTTTCCATCCTCTAATAGTGTCCACTATATTCACAGGGGATTGCCATGTTACGGAAAGCCAATCAACTAGTGTACACCATAGGGCCAAAGTGAAGGGGCATTGAAAGAATATATGAGTAAGGGTCTCTTCTGCATTTCTGCATAAAGGGCACCAAAAGGGTCCAACCATGCCCCTTTTCATCAAGTTGTCCCCTATGAGAACTCTATGATATATAAGAAGCCAAACAAAGAATCTAACCTTAGGCCATAGAACAGGTTGCCAAAGGTCCACAAAGATATCTTTACAAGGATGTGGATGAGGGGCCACTAATACTCTATATCCCTCAACAACTGAATAATTTCCATCCTGCTCAGTTCCCCATCCCAAAGTATCTGGTGTCGAATTCGTACAAAGGATCTTGTTTTGCAAAAGAGATTGGAAGAATTGCACTTGCGCCTGAGTCAAGTTAATCTCCCAAGGAAGGAGGGATCCACTCATTCCCTGAGTGAACAAGCCGGATGTAATGCCTTACCTTAATTTTTCCTTGTCCATGGAGGATGTCCATAATATTCCTAAGGTGTGGATATTGTTTGATCAAAGGAGGATGGCCATCCCACGAATCCGTCCAAAGTTTGCCTGCTCGCCATTTCCAATTTTCCAAAACATCTGTTGCTTGATTATTCCTTCTCCAATTCTGAGAACTGAAAGAATGGGAGATCCACGGGAAGGTAATGAGTGTCGGACTATGTCATGGGGTCTCATTCCATGTGTATATTTTCCTCTTATATTAATACTCCATAACTGGTCCGGATTTTGCAAAAGTCTCCAATATAGTTTTGTTGTCAGGGCTTTATTATTTGGAATGCTAGCTCTGAATCCCAATCCTCCCTCTTTCTTTGGCAAACATAAAGTTGTCCACTTCACAAGGTGCCATTTCCGAGCCTGTTGGGTGCCTGACCACAAGAATTTTTGACTAATAGAATCTAAATGGTGTAGGACAGATGTTGGAATATTCAAGAGAGCAGCAAAATATACAGGAATAGCTTGCAAGACAACTTTGATTAATGTTATTCTTCCCCCTGATGATAGCCATCTATTAGTCCACTTACTAAATTTCTGTTGGATCTTAGCCGAAGCCAGCTCCAATCAGCGAGTCTTTTAGAGCCCAAAGGAATACCCAAATATTTTAAAGGTAATGTAGCCTTCTGGAAATCCAAGTTTCATCAATATATCCTGTTCCACCTTTGCAGCAATGGAAGAAAATTATTTTTGACTTAAGTCTATTAATATCCTAACCAGTAGCATTTGAAAAAAGTTCCAAATTTTTATGGATCTGAGTAGCTTCCTTCATAGATGCAGCCCCCATTATGGATGAATCATCCACAAACTGTAAGTGAGATAGTGGGTCCACCTGTGTAGCCAATTTTATACCTTGCAGCTTTCGTTGGGTTCTTGTCTTGGTAAAAAGTCTCCCAAATGACTCTGCAACTATGATGAACAAGAAGGGAGATAAAGGATCTCCCTGCCTTATACCTCTCGATGCAAAAATCTTCTTTGTAGGATTACCATTGACAATAATAGAATAAGAGACTGATGAAATACAGGCTTGTATCCATTGTACCCATAGAGGAGAGAACCCAAAGTGGAGAAGGATGTCAGAAAGAAAGGTCTAACTTACCCTGTCATATGCTTTGGATAAATCAAGCCTAACAAACATGGCGGGCTTCTTTTGAATGTCCATAGAGTGAAGAGCTTCCTGAGCCAACACAATGTCATCATAGATTTGTCTATGGGGAACAAATCCACCTTGCTCTGGAGATATTACTTTGTCAATTATGGCTTTCAATCGCTCTGCTATTACTTTAGTGATAATTTTGTACAACACATTACATAGAGCGATGGGACGGTACTCAGTAATAGTGGAAGCTTCCTGATTTTAGGAATTAAAGCAATGTATGTGTAATTGATGGATCTAAGGACTGTCTTTTCTTGTCTGCATTCTTCCACAACTTCAAGCAAATCCTTTTAATAATATCCCAGAATTCCTGATAAAATTCAATCGGAAATCCATCAGTCCTGAGTCTTCCCTTTTTTCATGGCCCACACAACTATTTGAAGTTTTGTTTCCGAAATCGGTTGCAAAAGTGACATATTGTCTGCCTCACTACCATAGGAGGAATAAAGTTAAGCAAATTGTTGTTGAGCATTCCTGTCCAAATTAGATGCCTTAAACAATTCTGAAAAGTACTTGTATGGCAACCTGTTGGATTTCTTCATGTGTATTTTCCCGACTTCCATCCTCTTTGTCTAGGTAAGCAATATGATTGTTGGAACAGTGAGCTAGAAGAGATTTATGGAAAAAGAGGTATTTTTATCTCCCTCTTTCAGCCATTTAATTCTGGCTTTTGTTTCCAGAATATTTCCTCCCTTAATTCCCATTCCGTTAATGTCTGCTTAAGAAGGATTTCCTTATTTTGCAGTTCCTTTGAGTATCCTTGTAGTCTTATCTGTTGTGATACCTCCTGTAAGGCTTCCAAGACCTCTCGTTTTCTCGCATGAACATTTCCAAAATCTGAAATATTCCATTTCTTGAGTTGATTCGTGAGGTGCTGCATTTTTTTGACGAAACAAAACATTTTAGTACCATGGTGTGGTTGGCCTTCCCTCCACCATTTCTCAATTAAAGGAGGAAGATGTTCATCACGCAGCCACATCAATTGGAATCTAAAAGGGGCTCTGAATGGTGGTGATTTGCCCAGTTCCAATAACACCGCCAATGATCAGATCTAGAATTGTCAAGAACATTAGCTATAGGTATGATGTTACAGTCAAACCAATCTTCAGATATCAGAAATCTATCCAATCTTTCCATTATACAACTTTCTCCAATTCTTTTATTGGACCAGTCATTAATCCATTTTGAGTTTGAATATCAACCAAGTGCATCCTTTGTATAGAGTCCAGCATATTATCAATAGAAGCATCCAAGTAATAGTGTTTCCCCCTTGTTTCTCATGGGAGAAAAGGACTGTATTAAAATCTCCCCCTATAATGACTGGTATGCCAGAATGTGCTACTACAATATTTTGAATAATCTTCCACTGGGCTTTTTTGCCTCCACCTGTAGAGGGGCATATATGTTCATTATCAAAATAATCTGATTTTGAGGAACATATCGAACTACCATGTAGAGAACACCGTGGTTTCCACCGCTATCAAGACAATGAACTTGCACCGGGTCCCATATACATGCTAAACCTCCAGATGCTCCGTGTGAACTTAAAGAGACAACCTGGAGTTTTTTGTGAATATTTGGGACAACCATTGTCATGAACTCTATGGATGCTTTAGTGTTGGTTTGAAAGAGAAGGGAAGAAGTTCAAGTCAATGCCATTAGGGCACATTTCAAGTTTATAGTCATCGCAAGGGCCTGCAAATTGCAAGGGCCTGCAAATTGCGAGCAGATTACTGGTTTACATCGAACATTTTGAAATACAGCCAAAGACTCCGCAGTTTGGACGAAATACAGCCACAAACTCCGTTTCCGCCATTAATACCACAGTTCAGACGCTTGAAAAGGAAAAGATTTTTAGACATTCGAAAGGTCACAAAACACTGTCGCATTTACAGTCGTGAAAGGTATAGAACAGTCCACAAGAGATTGAAAGCACATAACAGTAGCGAATATACCAGTTATACCAGCGATCTAAACATAATACTTGTTCTAGGGCACGAATCTCAGTCATTACCAGTGGCGAATCAAGAGAATAAAACAGCTGATTTAAACAATACAAAATTGAGGGCAGAAATAGAGAGTTTCAGATTGTGATCAGTCGAAAAAGGGAAAAACATACAGTCATCTAGGGCAAAATACAGTCGCTGAAACCCTGAGGGCACATTTTTTAGTTGCATTTTTCAAATATCAAGGGCACAGGAATGACTGGACTGTGAATCTTGAATTTTGTGACAAGCCAAAGATGTTACTCTTGGAGCCAATGATAAAGAATTGTGAAGAAAGTTTATATTATCAAATTATTGAAAGAAATATTTTTCAAGAGATGAATAAGATCGTGAGGAAAAAGATGAAGGGAAAATTCCAAGACAAATCAAATGAAGCTATTGTTGAAAATCCACCGGACGCTGAAATTAATGAACTGGCTGATAGAGAATGTGTATTGTAAGGGATTCCCAACACTTTGAAGACATGAAGGAATCCAGTGTAGGTGAAACTCGGCATGGATGGCTGTCCAGATAGTTCGGGAGTCTATGAATCTCGAGAATTTACCCTTACGAGGGTCATGAGACAACTTGATGGAGCACTGTGGGAGTAGCTTAGTATGGATGGTTGTCCAACAATTCAGAAATTCTGTAATTTGGGAGTTCGGGAGGTGGAATCCAAGAACTCGGGAATTCAACTCGAGAACTACACCTTTACAAGGGTCAAGGAGGCAGCTTGATGGAGTTCTACCTGGTCAAAGCATTGTTTTCAAAGGGGAAAGCTTCTGAAGAATGTGTGGTCTTGTTTGGTTTTGTTATTTTAATCTTTTGTCAGTATGTTCTATAGAGTAAGCCTTAAGAGGGGGTATTAGAATATAAGGCTTATTTATTAGTGTTAGTTTAATATTAGTTAAATATTAACTAATAAATGGTTGAAACTACTTCAACCACTTTGTAACCATCTTTCACATAATAAAAGGACAGACACAATGATAATGTGTGCATTCCAATTTCTCTTCATTCATTCTTTGTACATTCTATTATTTCTCTCTTCACATATTCTATCATTTTATTTATTTATTTATTTTTATCTTATTTATGTTTTTATTATGACTGTCCTAGTCATGACTGTCCCTACTCTGACTAGGAATTTTTTTAATTATGTTGTTATGATAGTCGGGTATTTGGGATAATAAAAGAACCTAGGAGGTGCCCGAGAGGTACCCAGTATGGGTAAGGGGGGACTACAGGGGCATTACCCAATTACATAGCAAAAGTGTCATGTCCCTTTTTGGAGGCTGATTTTCGAAGACCTTAACCCATTCTCTCCCTGTGGGTCTAAGGAGGAAAGCAAGGGGAAGATCTGAATTATATTTTTATTGTTGTTTAGGTAGTTTTATTTATTATCATGTATCCTATTGGGAAGCCTAGTGCTCCAATAGAGGAACTTAAGTAGTTAGGTAATAAAGGTATTATGAGCATGTAGGCTCCAAATACCATTTGAATATTTAAAAGCACTTACTACTATCTCTCTCAAGGACAAAACCCCTTGATTGAGGACCTTGTCCAAGGACGGAAACCCTTGGTTGAGGACTTGTGGAGGACAAAAACCCTTCATGAGGTTTTATGTATGCAAGCTGATTTGAAAGGCAAATAAAGTATCATTTTCTTGCATGATTGGTCTCTTTAGTTCAATGATCTATTTGTTTGGAGTGGAGCGACCCACTTGGGAGTGATTAATTGGTATGTGTGATGTTAATTTGGCAAATCTGAAATTACTATCTTGTTCTCCATATTTTCTAAGGCCAAGATCTTGAGTTTGGTGAATTTTGGAGGTGTTCTACTATTTTTCCAAGCTTGATGATGTTCGTTGGTTAAGGGTTCCGTAATTAATTATTTTCACACTCAATTCTGATTTTTAACAGCTGATTGTGTTTGCTAAGGGTTTCCTAATAATTTTGGCATAAGATTTGAAGGGCTTTAGCAAGGTTTGACCCACCTTTGAGGGGTTTAACTCCTCTAGGGAAGTCGCTGCCCTAGGAAGGGTTTAAATTGCAGATTTGCAGGGTTATAACAGCAGTTCCATAATCTGATTTGTGAGCTACATCTCAACTTTTGGTCATTTTTCCAGGGTCCCCCTAAAAATTGACATTAGAAAAAGACACATCTATTGTACACAACAACAGTATTGAGGATGTAAGCAGAAAATGTATCCCAAGCAGTGATGAGAATAGAAAAGCTATTTAATTAAGTAGGCCCACCTGGGTGGAAGAAAGTCTCAAGCAAGTGGCCACTAGCCACTGCCAAGAATCCTTGGTCTCTACTTGAGCTATTGCTTCGATATGGAACTATATGTTGAGTTTTAAGTTTTAATTTTTGAAGGTCATTTTATTTTATTTCTTTCAGTTTATATTTTATTTATTATTTTTAATAAGTTAGGCATGTCTTTTTTTATAAATGAAGTTTTTGTCTTTCTATTACAAAGGAGCTATAAGATAATTGGTATAACCTTAAAAGATATAATTCCTAGTGACCTCTAAATTCTATCAAATTTTAAATCTATCAAGTGGGAAATTTGAATATAACTCCATGGTGGCATAAACGAGTTAAATAGATAAAACCATAGTTCAAAAACTCGGCAGCCCAAAATTTTGACCTGGACTTGCAACTCGGCAAAAACTCAGAAAAATTGTAAATTCTTAATTCTTATAATAAACTAAAGTAACATACAAATACTATTTAAAAACATTAAAAATGAATTTAAAGAACTTATAGGTATATTTTCTTTTAACCAAAAAAGAGTACAATCAACAATGCAGTGGCATTTACTACGTTCTTTTGGTAATAATTTAAAATCACTTTAGAAGTGCATGCAACTTTGGATAAAGATAGATCTATGATCATGGGAGTAGGCTAAGTGCATACCTCTAGAGGTGGTTCTGGAATACCACAGACCATCAAATAGAACCACTTACCACGGGCGATGAAAATGGGCTTCACAGTAAAACTGCCTTTGGCAGAGCTGCAGAGTTCCTCGAAATGCTGTACAATGAGGCTGGATAGATAAATGCTTAGATTTTTTCAATTTCTTCTTCCCAAAAGTATATTTACCAGATCTGGCTGGATCTGCACTTTATCCAGTTCAGACCGAATTTTTCAGCCAGCCTGGATAAGTTTGCTCGGGCCGGCCCTATCTTTTCCTTTTTTTCTTTTTATTTATTTTCTGAAAAAGACACCAACAGTATGTAATATTAAATATATTAATATTTTATACTACGTTATATTTTTTTCACTGAATTGTCTATTTGTGTATTTATGAAATAATGCTCGTGTGCGAGCATGTGTGTCTATTTGTGTGTGTGTGCGCGTGCGCGCGCGCGCGCGTGTGTGACTTCAGAGTTCTGGACTTTATTATGCCTATAAGTGACAGAATACCAAAAAAACCTTATCACACGCAACCCTTTATTTTTGAAACAAGCTGAGGGAGTAGGCATTATTACTGGACCTGACTGGAGAATGAAGTGACATCGGGTTCACTCTTTAAGGTCAATTTCAAATTCCATTTCATCTGGTTGGTTTTTTGTAGCTTTCTCGATGGCTACGGTTCTCCAACTAGTAGATAATGAGCGATCAAAGTGGGAATTGAACGAGGACTGAAGAACCGGGAATCCGCATCTCTTCTTGCACGGTCCCATCATTCGGTCAAATGCATAACCTGGATGTGGTGCCAGTTGAATAGCTCTATCATCTTTTCAACTGCAGATGTACATCAGTCAATTGTACTGTATGTTTATGTTACGTTTTCTTGGCCATGCCCCGAGCCACTCCCCTCATAGAGTGTTCTTGTAGTAAATTTGAGTTCCATTTATTGTGTTGTAGTTGCAAGTGCATATTAAATTATCAATAGAATTTATTTTTTTGTTGTTCTTACTCACTTTATTGAAATGGTTGCTTGTATGTAATTATATTTCCTTAAATCTTTCATCTTTTTATTTATATTAAAAAGGGCCAAGCTAATTGCTTTCATGTTTCTGTTTTTTGCAGATCAATTTCAAAATAGTAAAATGCTGCAATAAATTTAGTTTGGAAATCTGTATATATAATTTTGTTATCATTTAGTTTCGTCTAATTTTTCATTTTCATTTTTGAGAAGAGAGGTTAGTATACACAGCCTACAGGAAAACACATGACATTTGTTTGTACTATTTCTGCAGAAGCTGTGTTCTTTACCTTGACTAGAGGGGAAGTGTGAAGAGCTCTTGTTGACAGTTCTCATATAAATTGCAGGTTCTTGGTTCAGTAGGTGTCTTTGGCAATCCAGTGGGATTTGCAAGGAGTCTTGGATTTGGTATCAGAGATTTTATCTCTGTGCCAGCAAAAAGCATTGTGCAGGTTACCAAAATCTCAAAAATCTGTTTTGAAGATATCTGCTTTTATATTAGGGGCTTTGTTGATTAATGCCTAGAAAATTCTCACTATGATTCCTAAACTTTTTGTCTTTTACAGAATCCAACCGGGCTTGTTACAAGCATGGCTCAGGGGACCAAGAGTCTCCTTAATAACACAGTTTTTGCAGTAAGCAATGCTGCCACTCAATTCAGCAAGGCGGCTCGTAAGGTGCTATTCAACCTTATGCATTATAGTACAGCTAAAGAAATTATAACACACATTTAATGTGGAATAATGTGGTGCACTGCTTCTTTTGTTAGAGAAATGCCTAATCTGTGCTCATTATTTACATTTTTGGAGGATCTAATTGCAATATATGATCTATTCACTGTTCACTCTATCAATTAAATGACATTCGTGGATAATTAGCACAACTACCAAAATTGTGAACAAAAATTGATTGCAAAGCCAACAAGATTAATAAGAAAATAATCAAGAAAAGGACAATAAAGTAAGGTGCAAGAACATTTTTTCAGATAATCAATTTATGAAATATTTTATTATAAAATGGAATAACATAAAACTAGAAACTAATTGGAAAATGTGCTGATTAATTCTAGATTTTAGCTACACTAATATTGATACTGAATAGAACATATACAAATTCTAGTGTCTGAGGCAATAACCACCTATGGGACAAAAAACATTATGTATACAGAAAGGCTATGTTAGTGTTTTCAAGATGTTTCAGAGGCTTTTTTCTTTTCCTTTTCCATTTAAAGAGACTGGCCCCCATCATGACCTCCCAAGAGGATAAAAATACAATTAATTATTCTTTTCCAAATGCAAATAAAAAACAAAAACTGTTTTAAACATATGCCCATAAATCTTAGAGTAAATATAAGTTATCTGATGTGAGATATTGAATGCACACATGCATTTGTAATTTCATAATCAATATACTGATTAATGTAAATTTATATCATGACATTTGCATACATTGAATACAATGCATATGAACGTATAATGCAGGTATTCTATTTCACTCCTTTCCTTATGCCCTTGAGAATTATGTTTGTCTTGATAGCTACCCTTTTATTGTCTGTTTGCAATTGGATTCTTTATCAATGCCGTTAGGACTTTCTTATCCTTTTGGAGAATTATGATTTTTTTAATATGATAACAAGTGTCGCTCCTCCAGAGCTTGCATTCCGCTAAGGAAAACGCTTTTGTACCTGAAAGCTGGAGTACAAACTCAAGGTTCAAAATGAATGTCATATATATTGGAAAAAGAGCTTTAACCTCAAGCTAAACCCTTCCATGTTTAATGTTGGTAGCCAGTACAACTAACAAATTTAATGGCTATCTCTTGCATTAACAAGGGTCATATGATTGCCATTTGTCCCTGTATCATATATTTAAATTCTAGCATGCGAGAGATGCAAGTTAGATTGGTAAATTATTAGTAGTATATATATAGTCTAAAATGATTTAATATGTGGTACATTCTATTTATATATGAATTTTAACAAATTGAAAAGCATAGATATTTGGAATTCCACTACTAAAAGATAGCTAAATCCCTATAAAATAACCTAACCTGAATATATTGCCCTTTTATAATATGGGTAGATTCTTATGGTGCAAACGAATTCGGGTTTTAAATTCTTCGGGCTTATAAACATCATCACATGTCACAAGAGATAATGTATGGTGCAATTCTATTAAGCTCCATATTATCTCCCCTCTCTGAAAATGTTTTCAAGGAATTTATTATATTGTGCCTCCAAAGATTGGCTGTAAATTGTTTATACTATTGTCATTATAATCTCTCGGTATAGTCATGATTGTTGTCTAATAACAAGAGCAATGCTTGTATTGTCTTTCAAGGTCGGGAACACTATAATGTTTCAATTTTCAATATTGTCGGGTATGCATCTACAAGATGTTTACATTCTATTCAAACAGGAGCCTCCTTAAGCTTACGGGAATGGGGAGCGATTTATTTTGTTTATTTTAAGATGCAATAGATATTGTACCCAATTTCTCCTGACCATATAAACTATATATCACGATGACACCATAGTGTCATGATAAACTGCCACAGGGGTCAACATTCATGGTACCCTAGACATTTTGTCCCTTTGGTTTTTAACGTTTTTGTGGAAACTGATTATGAATTTTCCTATGCAGGGGTTGCTGCTTTTGCGTTTGATGAAGAGTTTGTGGAAGAAATGGAGAGACGGCAACAGGGGCAGGGCTTTCACAACCAAGGGGTGCTGAATGAATTTTTGGAGGTTTGGTCACTATGGTTTTTACTGCCTTATTTATTTGATTCTATTAGATAGAAAAAAATTACTTATGAAAGTTATGCTTATACGAGCTTTCCTCGAATCCTTGAAAACTAGTAGAACAATGCTTAATTGATTGATCAACTAAACTGGAGAAATAACTTTAGACATTACTTATGTTAACAAAAGTACAAAAAGCTTCAAGTCCAAAAGATTCGTTTGCTACCATGATGGATATCTTGTAAATTTCTATATGATGCAGGACTTAATATATGATCTTAATTGTGATGTGATTGCTTGGTGTGATTTTTTAAGACTTTGTAAATGTAATTAGAGGTTCCATTAATAATTTAATTGGGACTTGGGTTAGGTATATGGAATTTTTACCATTTCTATATACAAGGCAAATGCATTTTGCTATTTCAGGTCCCTTAAAGAGAAATCATCGTTCTTGTTTACCAATGGATCTTCAATCCTATAGGTCATCTTAACTGATTGTGTCATTTTGCACCCATCTCATGTACAATAGCCATCCCTCCATGGATAGGACTTGCACTCGGCACAATCCATAGTCTTAGCGATATGCTATTTGTGCAACCTTTGAATTATGCTTTGCATTTTTGTCGTGACTGATCTATGATGATCTTGTTGTAGGATTCATCTTCAATATGAGAAGTGTAGACAAGCTTATTAATAGAGGTAGTTAAAAGCATGATTAGTTAACGTTGAACATGAGCGTGGCTGTACTTATTACTTACAATTATGGTCTAAGGACTCTTGGTCACTATGGACCTTCCTGCAATTTCTGCTCCATAAGTCCCTTGTACCTTTTCTTCTAGTTTTCATCTACCTCCACCAAGTTTTCCTTATCCCTAATGAGGGATTCCTCTACAGATGATTCATTATGATCACCATCCCAGATGGGAATCTCATGTGGTGTGTACGATCCTCGCTCTTTAAACCTAGGACACTACAAACCACTACATCTGAGATTATTACCGTCATCCTATGTAATTTGGTAAGATTCTCTTAAGCAAACATTTCTTCTAAAGGCCGTCAATGACCTTTTTATGTCTTTCGTAATGAAAGCCGTTAATTTAAGATAATAATTTTTGCATGTTGTTCCTTTTGCTGTTTTTGAGCAACCTAAATTCTTTATAAAAATCTTGTTTGATTTTATTTTTATTTTTTTAGATCTTCCAGTTTTCCATGGTATTTGGAAAGAAATTATTTGTGCTATCAATTTGCAATGTTACTCAGCATGGTTGGGAATGCCTTCAAGTGATAGCACTAATCCCCTTGTTCATTTGCTAAGTGATAGCACTAATCCCCTTGTTCATTTGCTATCTAGGTGACCTTATAGATGTTGCAATGTCTTGTCAAGTTTTCATTTCTGCACCACTAAATGTTGGATTTTCTATTCATTCAGAGTTTCCTCTTCTGCTTTGTGCTCCTCCCGCCACTTACACTCAAAATTATCTGCTCTCATTGAATATGCTTTGCAAAACTTTCCAAATCAAGCTGCCCTTCTTTCGGCCTCCGCTCTTCCCTTGTATGTGTTTAACGATTTAAAGATAATGACAAACCTTCTGTCCATTTCTATCCTCAAGTGATTGATGAAGATCTATCTTGTATATTGATTCACATAGAAAACTTGTGCAATTAATACCATTCAAGCTGACCAAGTTGTGCCTAACAATCTCGTCAATGATAGCCTTTTTGTTGTAACTTCTAGCTCAAATCATGGGTCTTCACAAGGGAAATCTTTTGTCCATGCTTGAAACAATATTGGCCAAAATTTGGCAATGAGATGTTGGTGGGTTGGTTAAGTCGTTCAGGCATTTGAGACCAATTGTGGCCATATGTGTTTTGATTTGTGAGGAAATGGGCCCCCGTTTGTGTCACAATGGGAATTGGGGCCCAATCATGGACCAGATCTGGTTCATACCGAGCATTTACCAAACCAAAAAAAAATGTTGGACAAAATTACTTCTTCTTTGTCCACATGTTCTTCCCTTTTGTTGGGTCCCTCATCATTTATACTAATTTAACTAAACCTTATAAAACCAAATATGCTACAATGAATATTTCCACACTTCAGTGCAACATTGTATAATTACATATAAAGAAAAAAAAATAGTAGCATGCAATTGCAAGAAACTCCTAATTACCTTGAATGAATGAATGAAAGTTTTTAATGATGTCCATGAGACCGAGCAGTCTATGGGACCCATAGTGCAAACACAAACAAGGCAGCTAAACACCAAAAAAATGCCCAAAAAAATAATCCACTACTTCTGCCTTTCTTCCAGTTCTTTGCTAATCTTGCTTCTTCTGCTATGAATTCCATTGTTTTATGTCTTCTTGAATTGTTTTTGTATATTTTGCCAAGATTTTTTGTTGAGCTTTGTCAAGTTTTAAGTTAACCCAAACTCTTCACCTTGCCATGCCCGATCTGAAATGAGGTCTAGTGACCAAGGATAAATTTTTGGAATTCAACTCCATACCTAAGGATTTTTAGAAGAGTTTGTTATGCCCCTAACTAACAACTAAAAATACTAGAGCACAGAACCATACAAAAATTGCACATAACATGGAACCACTCTATATTCATAGATTAAAGAAGTGTGCAATTCTATGGTATATAGAGATATAACAATTTATGAGAGATCCCTAATCTTAACTAGGGTACTTGAAGATATAGTGGTGTTGGCAGAGGTGTGTAGATTGAACCACAACCATCTCATACCAATGCTAACAAAATAATCTGCACGAAAATTTGTTCATCCTCAAATCCTTTTTGGTTCACCGCTTCCTTCATCCTCTTGTTTTCCCTTTACTTCTAGGCTCTTCTTCATTGTTGATGAGTGGATCCTCGATACAACTTATGTTTTCAGCAGAAGCCTTACTTTCCTCTCCCATGAGGAAGCCACAAAACTCCATCGTAGGGAAAGGATTTCCCTCTAAACAAGGGAGAAAATATTGTCAACTCATCTCTTGGCTCCTCAGAGCTCCTTTTAACCTAACTTGGTCAACAACATGTACTTGTCCTTCATCTAGAAGGGGAAATTGTCACAAAATCACACCCCACTCATTGTCGGTGAGTAGTGCACTTTCCAACACTAATGGAAATCTTCATCTTTGAAACTGGCGGCTTTAGTTTGGGCTTCCACTTTGTTCTTGATTGTTTGGTGGCAAATTATTTGTTTCCTCCTGCAACCTTTGTGTATGCTCTCTTTGTCCCACTAGCTGATTTGATCTTCTTATCTCTTGTTCATTTCTCTAGTACTAATAGATTCTTCTTCCATCTTAATTTAAGCTCAATGGCATTAATCCTTTCTACGTTCACGATACTTTACCTGACCCAAATTCGTAAAGGTAATGGCAACAAATATATCATGACAAAAATTAACAAACATAGAACCATACATGACTTCGCACATCACATGAATAGATAGGAACGACTCTTTATTTATATATTAAAATAGTGTACAATGTTATGATATAGGGATATATAACATTATGTGAGAACTCCCTTATATTGATCAAGATCCTTGTACATATAGTGGTGTTGGCCGAGAGATGTGTTTGTTGGACCACTACTTTATCATGCCTACCAATTCTAACAAAATGATAACTAAGTAGACTACTCAACCAGCCATGTAATAAGACAACCATAGCCAGTTCCAAGTACCAAATATAATTAGAAAAGACCTTTAAATTGTTAATTACAGGGGTCCTCTCGATATGCATTACCAATGTATTAATGTAGCTACCTGCAATGAAAGAAAGTATATTAACATGAATGACCAAAGTAGCTCAATGGAACTTGAAAGATTGTCGAATTACATGAGATAAGCATTAGGGTATAAAAGAACTCGGGATTTGACAAATAACTAAACACTAGAACATTATAAACATAACTAGAGGAAGACCCAAGGACAAAGTAAACCCAAAGTAGGTCTACCTAACCGTATTGTCCAATTACAAATGCAAAAATCCATGGGAGGGGAAGACCACTCGGGAGAACAAGGATATGGAAGTTGGATACTAAACCTCTTGAATCTTTGTACCAACACTGATGCATCCTCTAGATCTTGTAGTAAATTGGACTTTTGAGAATAAAGTGCTCATCCTACACCTTCTAAAGAGATAAAGACAACAAATCCAATAATTCCATTATTCCTTAGTTGGCAATGTTCTTCTTTTGGGGGACTTCAAAGTTCAATGCCCGTATAGAGATCCACTAGACACCTATTCATGATCTTTCACGAGACAAGATATTCCTATAGGAGCTAGATCTTGAGGATTTTGGTTTTTAGAGAGAATCAACAAATGGGAATACTCCGGTCACATGCCTATGGGAGGCATCTTTTCCATGTCTCCATGTCTCTAGAGTCTCAATAGGCTTCCTTGTTTCCCTAATTCTAGGAGGTTCACATGTTTCCCCTAGTGTTGCATGAGGACGCGCCCCCCCAATTTCCTAACCATATGGGATGTTTTGGGGACTTGGGGATGGGTAGGAAATGTTCCCCCAACGTCAACCCTCTTATGCAAAAAAATGGACATTCCCTACAAAAGGGTTATTTTGGGACATCCCCAAAATGTCCCCTTTTTAACTCGACATCCTGACATTCCCCACAAAAAGAACAATTTTTTTCAATTTATTTTTGAAGTAGTTGAAAGATTTAAATACTAGTTCAGATATCTTAAATATAGCTATTTGAAGAACACCAATATGTATCAATCTCAAGGTGCTTGTCTTGTGTTTATGACATAGTTCGCCCATTAAAGGGTTCTACGATGATTAATGACTTGATCATCTTCTCCACAAATTTCCTGATGTCCGTAATGGATTACCTCAACCTAGTTGCACCATTGCATTGAGCATTAAAAACATGAAAATGAAATAAATTTAGGAATGCCCTAATGTACGCTTTAGTTTAAGATTATTTTTGGAAGCCACTCATTTCTATTTGGAAAAAATATGTATATATAAATCTAATTAAAATTCACTATAGAAGCTCCAATCACTTTATAGCCTATATGTATAATTTTATTTGAAAAGAAAGGTTGTGTAAATGATAGACCAAATCTGACCTCCTCAAAAGACACTTTCTACTTCAAGTAATTAAAAAAATGATCTTGCATCACCTGCTGTATCCAAAGGTGGCATTTGTTTCATCACCTCATCTAGAATTTATTGAAAAAACCAAAGTCCCAATCTAAGCTCTGGTATTCTTGTCATTGCATATGCATCCAAATCATTACACATTAATTGCAAACCCTCCCACAATTCTACTTTTTTACCTCTACCTTATCCCAATGATCTCCTATTTTGGCCTTTGGGATCCCCTTTGGGGACTATATTTTCCTCTATTATTTTTGTTTTTTGTTTTGTGTTCAATCTTCACACACTTTCTTCATTCTTGTTTTAATGTTTATTGTTTTATTTTAAAACGTTTTTGTCATTTATTTAATTAGTTGTCAACTACATGCATGTTATGCCCTAGGCTTTGTTGTTTTCTTTCCTTATGTTGTTGGTTATTAAACTTGTAAGCACAAGTAAAGATAATATTACTACAATGGAAATTAAATCTCCTCCTTAGGTCATCACTAATCTAAAATCAATCAACATTCACCATTATGGAAACATGTCACAATGTTAGAGCAGCTTCGAGGTGGCGGGTGTTTCTTTTCCAATGTCGTGATCGCGATGGCAAATTCAAAAGCTCATATAGTCAAGTGAAATCTCACTTATGTGCAATATCAAGTCAAAGCGTCCAAAACTTGCAAGGGAAGGAATGGTGCAAGGGTGCTAACATCAAAAATTATGGAATACATCAAGGAATAGGAAGACGTAGATGCATCCATGCCTTGAGATCGGGTCACCATTTGTCAAAGAAGGGATCTTCATCATCATCAATGAAGCCACCAGGTTCCCCCATTTCATAGCAGCTTTCCCAATTCCAGCCCCGATACATCCATTTGTGATAACACCTTCCACTCTAGACAAGGATTCTCCTCCACCAAAGAGGAAAAAGGACCATTGGAAAGGTCGTTTCAAAATGAGAGCAAGGATATCGCAGATGAGAACATCACATGATGTGTGTTTGCAAATGGTTTTTCATTAAATGTTGTTAGGTCAACATATTAGCAAGATATGGTGAGAGCGATCAACAAGGCCCCAAAAAGGTACAAAGGGCTAGGTTATGAGAAGCTCTGCACCACCCTATTGGCAAAGGGAAAAAACGTGTAGAATCCTTATTGCAGCCAATTAGGGATTTGTGGGCTGAAACAAGAGTGCCATCATTTTTAATGGATGGAAAGTTGCAAGAAATTGGCCTTTGATTAATGTGGTTGCAATATGTCCTGAAGGGGCAATGTTTTTTAAAGCAATTGATTGCAAGAGGCGTGTGAAGGATGCCCAATTCATGGCCAACATCCTCTTTGAAGCCTTTGAGGTGGGAAGGCCTCAAAATGTGGTCCAAGTCACAACAAGCAACGCGAAAAATTACAAATCTACTAATATGTTCGTAGAGGCGAGGGATGGGCACATTTTTGGACACCTTGTGTTGTCCACTCACTCAACTTAATGCTAAAAAGTTGGGCAACAAAATTGAGTGGATTCAGTATTTTTATCCCCAGGGGAAGAGATCTAGATGTTTGTGAAAAACCATCACCACCACAAGGCATCTTAAGATCCGTCTCGCGTTTGGAGCTGTTGAAGGTAAGGGAAACTATATTTCTTTTATTTATGATGTTAGTTTTTTTAATTTAGTAATTGTAGCTTTTGAAGTTTTCAAAAAAATTAATTTTTGTTTTAAATTTGTAACTAGGTTGTTAAGACTCGATTCACGTCACACACAATTGTCTTGATACGACTTGGAAATATGCGAAAGGCACTTAATAGCATGGTCATTAGCAACCTATGGATTGTATGGAGGAATTCAAACATCGCATGGGCCCAAAAAGTAAAGATGTTGATCGTAGATGACAATTGGCAAGCTTGTGTAGAATACTCATCGAGCCCATTATGAGTATGATCTGCTTTACTGACATGTATCAGCCATGTCTAGGAGAGATTTTTGATGGCATCAACTCAATGATTGAGAAGATAATGACCGTCAATGGGTTGCCGATAGTGGTGCTTTAGAAATATTCAAAGTGGCATTGATGAATTAGAAAGTAGGTGTCTGACCGTCCATTTTTGGGATTCTGTCCTTCATTAACGGCTTTCAAAGAATGGACCAGGAAATACTAGTATACCAAAGGTGAGTTTTCAATCTTTGTTTACCTTAATGGTTGCTTTCTCATCTTCTTTGCTACTGTAGAGGATAGAGAGTACATTTTCCAAGGCGGCTTGGTTTTATGGCAGAGTAGATCTATTTATGAAACCCTGACATCCTATGTTTAAAGCAGATAAAAAATTACCTTCAGTGGCTCCAATCTAGGTGTGGTTGTTTGGTTTACCGATGGAGTATTGGAATAATATTGTTTTTACAGCAATTGGTAATACCCTAGGTACATATATAATGACATATAATAGATCGATTCACCTGGAGCAGTAGATTTATGCCCGAATCTGTGTTTTGATGGATCTTAATAACCCTTTACCCAGCAAAATTTTTCTAGTTGTGGGAGAGGACTAATGGGAACAAGTAGTAGACTATGAAAGCACTCCATTCAGATGCAAGTTTTGTCATGAATATGGCCATTTGGTGAAGGACTATCCACTGAAAGTTCCTGATCCTCCTGCGGAAGAACAAAATCAGGAGGAATTTATTACTCTGAAGAAAAAGAAAACGGCAAAGAAACATGTTACATCAAATCTGGCTGAAAGCAATGGCAATAGATTAGCTAGTCTTCAACCTAAAAATGAGGACACAGATACTAAGGATATTATAGAATCACAGATATCAGAGACTCGGATGTATGAACCCGATCTGCAAGAGGGGATGAAGGATTGAGTGGAGGATAGCTAGCTAGCAATGATTCTTGCAACAAATACAATGGATGATGTCCATAAGACACTGAAAAGCTATCAAAGAAAAACCAAATTTTAGGAGCAATTTAATCTATATAACATATAGGATGTAGGCAAAGATGGGATGGATAAACCCTTGATGATTATGCCCAATACTTCTGAATTACAGAATGCAGATTTGCCTTTAGGAGTCACTCGGGAAAAAGTAAGAAAATGAGAATGGATACGAATGTGAAGGCAGGCAGAAAATCCAATCAGACCAACCTACAGAAGGAAGGTCAGAAGTTGAGTTCCACAGGAAAAGTAAGGGATCTGTCCCAAATTTTTAATCAATCTTCCCAATGAAGATTATTACATGGAATATCAGAGGGCTGAAAGGAAGCCCTTCTAAGATTAATGAAATTCAAAGAATGATTCAGACTAATCATCCTCAGATGGTGTTCATACAGGAAACCAAAGCTTCAACTGAGTTAATGCACGTTACGGCTGATAGGATTTGGCCTCATGCTCAGGTGTGTTCTCTTAGTTCTCAGGGAGCTTCTGTAGGGGTCACTTGTAAATGGGATCCGAACAAACTTACAGTGATAAACTCTTGTGGAAGCAAAGCTGTTTTGCTTTTGCGTGCTTATTCACAAGAAGACTCTAAACAAATCCTTTTCATTAATGTTTATTCTCCAACTTCCACTGAAGAAAAATTATTGCAATGGTAGCATATTGAATTTATGATCCAAACCTTTCTTAACGTTCCATTGTTGATAGAAGAGGAATTTAATATTATCCTAAGTCTAGAGGAAAAGCAAGGAGGATCTGCTATCTTAGATCCCAGTTCGAATAATATGGCTAGATTTTTACAAACCCTTCATTTAGTGGATATTAAACCTGGTAGTGGGTTGATGACTTGGTCCAATAAAAGGCAAGGACGGGGCTGTATTCTTGAACGGTTGGATAGATTCCTACTTTCAAAGGTTTGTTGGACAAAGGAGTATATTCCAAAGGCTCAAATTCTCAATAATATTGATTCTGATCATTGGCCATTTTGTTTGGAGCTTGGGAGAACATTCCCTTGTTATGCCCCATTTAGATTCCAACTGATGTGGCTTCGTCATGAGAACATTAGAAATCTTATACAACAATGGTGGATGGAAGGTAAGCCTCGGTATGGAACTCATATGTACTCCTTTGTTAAACACTTGAATTACATCAAAGCCAAATTGAAAACTTGGAATTGGATGGAGTTTGGGGATATAAAGGAAAAAAGAAACAACTTATAGAACAATTGGAGGAGCTCAATACTAAAATCCACACCTTAGGGAGCAATGCAGATTTAGTTAAAAAGGAAATCTCTTTAAAGGCTGACCTTCATGAGTGGGAGAAAAGAGGAGATTCTTTGGCAGCAAAAATCCAAAGTGTTGTGGCTAAAAGAGGGAGATAAAAATACTATCTTTTTCCATAAATCTTTGTTGGCAAGAAGATCTCACAATCATATTAACTCTTTAAAAACACCTAATGATTAGCCGAATACACCTTAGAAGAGTGCATAATATAGCCAAGGACTACTTTTCCCATTTAATTTCAGCTCAACTTGTAGATGAAGAAGCTCAAAATGAGGTTCTTGCAAATATTCCAAGGACTCTCTCTGCATAGGACAACGCAGAGCTCACTATTCCAATTACAGAATGTGAATTAAAGAGGGTTGTCTTTAGTATGAAAAAAGGAAAGACACCTGGTCTAGATGGGTTTCCGATAGAATTTTATCAAGTTTTTGGGATGTTCTTAAAGTTGAGCTTCTCCAAGTTGTGGAAGAGGTGAGATCTGCCAAAACTATGTTAAAAGAAATCAATAAAACATTCATAACTCTAATTCCTAAATCTTCGAAGTGGAAGATACTTCGAAGTGGAAAAAATATAACTCAGATTCATGAAACCTCTTCGCATAAGACATATCTAATGTTTTGTACAAAATTATAACAAAAATTATGGCAGATCGGATGAAACTCTAATAATTAATGCCATTAAATTTAAAACCCCCAAAATTGGGGCTGGCGCATAAAATCGTAAAAAAAATCGTGTTTGAAAGCTCTTTTGCATAGATCATATCTCCTTCAAGCAAGGGGATTTTTCCCGGGTAGGCAAATCCATGATGAGATAGTTTTAGCCCAGGAAGCTTTACATTCTATGGACATGCAGAAATCCCCTTCAATGTTTATCAGACTCGACCTTTCCAAAGCCTATGATAGAGTTGATTGGAGTTTTTTATGCAAGGTATTGGCTCAGTTTGGCTTCTCTAGAGAATGGATTGAGTGGGTCCAAGCCTGCTTGTCTTCAATTTCTTTTTCAGTTCTTGTTAATGGGAGCCCATCTCGGATTTTTTCAGCTTCTAGAGGTATTCGTCAAGGTGATCCACTCTCTCCTTTCCTATTTATTATTCTGGCTGAATGCCATGGAAGATTGGCAACCAAATCATGTCATGATAAGAAGATAAGAGGTATCAAAATGGCTAAAGGGTCTAGAGATCACAATTTGTAGGTGATTCTACGCTCCTAGGCAAGGCTACTTGCCTAGAAGCTTCTCATCTGCAAAAGATTCTTCAACTTTTTTCTAGAGCTACAGGACAATTGATTAATCAAGCCAAATCTAGTATATTCTTTTTCCTTTCTCTTAGAGGAAAGAAGCACAAATCCTTGATATTTTTCAATTTAGAAAGGTCTCTCTCCGATCCATTACTTGGGGATTCCATTGGCAGCAAAACAATTAAAAGATTGGAATTGGTTAATCAATAAAGCTAAGTTGAAACTGCAGAAATGGACAAATAGATGGCTCTCTTCTGGAGGAAGAATGACTTTGGTCAAGGTAGTTCTTCAAGCTTGCCGATTTATGTCTCTTCTATTTTGAATATTCCTGTTGGGATTTTAAAACAAATGGCTTTGTCAAAAATCTATTTGGAGTGGAATCCAAGAGAAAAGGAAATGGTCGTTAGCTAAGTGGGAGATTCTTTGTCAGCCAAAAAAAGGTGGCTTAGGATTCCGTTCCAATATAAAGAATAATAAAGCATTAGCAGCCAAACTTTATTGGAGACTATTAGCTGGTCCAAATGATTTGTGGGTTGTTAATATCCGAGCTAAATATGCAGAAAATAATCCTCCAAAGAGGATCATTAGATTGACTCATTACTCAATATCCTGATTTAAAGCCAGCAATGGTAGATCTTCATGAAAAGGGTTGGGTTAAGGTTGCTAAGTACTATAAGCCTACTATGCACCAATGGGAAATTGGTAACCGTTGGATTCCTACTTATGAATGGCTAATTCAGCTTGGGGAGGTACAAAAAAGTTGGTTGATCATATTTTACAATCAAGAACTCTTTCAAGCTCTACAAGGCCAGATTCAATAGCATGGGGAAAAAGCTCCACAGTACCTACTCAGTTTCATTTGGATATGAATCTCTATGTCAAGTAACTCCTCATCCTTAAGGGACATTTTTCACCACCTATGGCAGGAAGCTCTATGGCCCAAAGTAAGCTTCTTTGTTTGGTTGGTTTTGAGAAGAAGAATCCTTACAGGGGATAGGCTTATGAAAAGAGGGTTTAATGGCCCTTTTAGATGTGTCATGTGCTTGGAGAATGAAGAAACTATTACTCATCTTTTTCTACAGTGCCCCTTTGTAATCCAACTATGGCAACATTTGGCCAAGTTGTTTGAGATTCCTTGTGTTGGAATTCAAGCTCTTGAACAACCGTTCAAAGAATGGGGAAAACATATGAAGAAGGATCAAAATCTTTTGCAGGAATACTTGGAAGGAAAGAAATAGAAGAATTTTCCAGCAGGAATGTAGAGACATCTCATTTGTATGGGAGAAGATAAAGATGAATGTTGTTGAATCCATTAAACATAAGTTACACCTCCCTCAAAATCTTTCCACAAAATGGGTTCATCTTTTCAAAATGTTACCTTTAAATCCCTTAAGCAACACCTTTGCAACCTCTACACCAAGAAAGAAACATCATACGAATGGGAAGTGGTCCACTCCACCACCTGGATTTGGTAAGCTGAATGCTGATGGTGCTTCCAGAGGAAACCCGAGCAATGCAAGCATGGGAGGAATAGGCAGATTTTCTGATGGTGCAGTGGCCTTTTTCTTTTCAGAAAAAATGGGTTATGCAATGAATAATTTAGCTGAAATCAGGGCAGTTTTCAAGGGTTTACAAGAAGAACAGAAAATTGGATGGCAAAAATTCAGGTGGAATCTGATTCTTTACTGACCGTTAGCCTTTTATCCAATCCTAATGTGGCTCAGGGAATCTTAAGAGAGTTGAAAAAATTCACAAATTGACGGAAAAGTTCCAAGAGATCAATTTCAAGTTTCAACCATGTTCCTAGAAAGCTTAATAAAGTTGCGGATGTGTTAGCAAATTGCTTTCACAAAACTACCTCCACCCCAAGCGACCCCTTTAAATACTTAAGGGTGGCACCAAACACCAAAAAGGAACCCACGCCAAACACCAAAAAGGAACCCAAAGAGACTGACCTTTTTGGGATGTTATGATTCACCTTTAACTCCATTACCTTCTTTATTTTAAGTTGGCGTTTGCATTTTTGACCTCTTTCTTTTCACTTCCTCAAAGCCACTTAAAAATTTAAATTAATAATAATCCTAAGTGCGTAAAATAACTATTTTTGCACTTAATCAAATTATTAATTTGTTATTATTATTTTCTTTTTATTTTTAAAAGAAAAACTTGAAAAAGGGGACATTACAGTCCTCCCTTCCCAAAATTGCTTGCCCTCAAGCAATTGCAAGTCCCTTCTGCAAATACCAGGATCCCAAAACAATCTTGGGAATTTGCAATCCCATATTCTGAATAAATTCTTCCTTACTATTACCTCAGAGAATCTGAAATTGAACTGTAAAACAGCACTCTTGCAGTAGGAGTGATTGCCAAATTCTTCCATCAAAGACTGTCCCTTATTTTGTGCAAGCTTGCAGCTGTCCTTAGCTGATAACAGCAGTCCTTTACCCGTTATTTTTATGACCAGCAACATGAAAAAGGTACAGCAGGTACCAAATTGAAACCTTTTTGCAAAAATCAACAATGCAGGCAATGTAGTGGCTGAGAACAGCCATGTAATGACTGGAAATATCATATTAGCAGTCACAAACTGAAAAGAACTCCTTCCCCTGACTGAAGGCACCTGTAAACCCCTTCGTATTACCTTTGTTGTTGTTATGCTATCATCTTGTTTCACCTTGTTGCCTTGCTTCTCATATATGTGAACATGTTGGTCTGAATCACACTTATGTTTTTTCTTCTCTTTCTTCTCCATTCTTGGACCTGCACATAGAGAAAACACATTAAAGGAAACAAGAGCTCTCAACATTACTTCTTCATGCCTCATAGATATGTGAACTAGCTCCCTTCCCTTGCTTGCATTTTCCTCAAAATTCCCCTTCATATGATGGACTCTCAAAGGTCCATTCATGCTGCCCCAAGCACGGTTGTAGCCTTGCATTTCCTTCCTCAAAATCAGAATGATAATGGCTGGGATCCACCTTATGACAGCTGCAAATGTTTCAACATTGGTGGTAGGCTGGAGATCCTTCCACCATGTGACTTGAAACTTTTTATGACTGTCATAAATGTGTGAAGGCAACTAGAACTGTTGTTGGCAGCGGATAAATGAATGGTATAGCAGATTCCATACTGAGAATACTTTGCAAAAACCAATAATATTAGCAACATAGAGCCTGGAAATAACTATACACTGCTTTTCATGCAATCACAATTTCTGTACATAACCTAGAAGGCTAGAATTAATCACATGCATTATCGTGTCATATAGCATCTCCCAATTAAATGCGTCGATAAGCACCTATTATACATCATATCCTTTCTTCTTTGAGTTTGAGAGTCAACATGAGTAACATCATGCAAAACATAAAAGAAAAGTAACGAGGATGTATATGCAAATCTATTATTCTTTTGGCCTGTATAAGATCACTAAGAACTTATAGGAGGCAGGTAACTTCTTTTTGGACTAAAAATAGTCACCTTGTGAATTTAGGCAACTCATTTCTGCAGTTCCAATCTGCAACTTCCAGAAACACCTTTACTTGGAAGGCCATAACATTTGCAAGTGCAACTCAGAATTACCTGAAATTTATTTTCCTGGAAACTAAAGATCCAGCTGGCTCTTATTGGTGCTTATCGTCATATTTATAATAAATGTTGAGCAATTTATAAGCCATCTAAGCTGTGATAGATAATTTGCCCCAATTTCAAGCTTCAGCACGTAAATTATAATGAATCACCTTCATTCATAACTGTGAACTCCTGTAACAGTATGTATTCTGAGGATGTACCTTACAACAGCTAAATGTTCTCCCCAAATACTAAGTAACTTCCTCCTTAGGCCATCGAACGTTTCCCTAGCCTTGCACTGAAGTTTTTTTAACACCAAGTCATCTCCCTCAAAATTTCCAAAATCAGATCTGTAATCAATTCGTTATCCTTACTTTTTTAGAAGATGGAATTTTTCTTATTGTTTATATACCTCTTTAGCTCATTTTCTGACAGGCTAAGGGGAAGCAGTGTCCACATATGCTGTCTGCATGGCTCCTTAAGGAAGGCAGTGCTTAACAAAGGTGTCCTGTGTTATCAGTGGGACTGTTTTTACAATAGAGCTTAGAACAGCGCTTCATGTTCTGCTATGTGTCCTCAAGTAATACTTCTAAAATCTCATTGGATTTTGCCACCACCACACTAATCAATATGAACTTCACCTCCTTTTTTTTTATTGATTTATAGCTGTTGCGTTAAGAAAGATGCATTCAATATGTATAATATTTATTTGCATGAAAATACTTCAAGAAATGTTATTTCTCTTTTTGTATTTATTTGAATTTCAACCTAAAAAGAAATATTCCAATTTTTCAGAAAAATATGGAATTTGCTGCAGTCCAAATCTATATTTTTACTTCTAGACTGTTGTACCAAGCTAACAAATTAGATTTTTTTATGTTGGGTGTCATTGATGAACACTCAAAGAAGGTACTCAAATGTCAGATTGTTGAAATAACACTCATTCAAATTGGTGCATAAATTTTACTATAGGATATATAAGAGACAAGTATTTGTAGAATTCTTCATTTTGTTTGTTGTTTCACAGGGCTTAACAGGCCTTCTTCAGTCACCTATAAGAGGAGCAGAAAAGCATGGACTTCCAGGCCTTCTTTCAGGCAAGTTAGAAATAGTTGTCTCTTTCTTACTTCAACATGTGATTATAGAAATTGAAACATCAAACAAGAGGTCAGATACTTCAAGCTGGATTTTGAACTGTAGCTATTACTATTCCAATGTTGCTGCCCCCAGCTAACTCTGTAAATTCACCACATATATCTTGCTTTGTGAAAAGTTTTTTGTGAAGCTAGACAGCATATTTAAGATTCCTTGTTATAGAAGCTTTATGAAAGTAAAATTTTCCTATTAACTTTCTGTGTTTGAACAATGGTTACTCCCAAAACTGATATTGTGGACTTTGAAGGGGGAACAAGATTCTGGGAATGCAAGGGACAACATATGGACTTTCTAAGTTTATGATACTCACATAGTATTCGGGAAGATAGTAATGTTTACAAATAATAAGGCCTTCTTTAAACTAAAGTGTACCAGCCCAATGTGACCTGCTTGGATAAGCTTTTCCTTGAGACTACTTTCTAGTTCAAACAACGAGTGTGGTATATGCAATCAAACAAGCAACCCCAAGAACATTGGATTGACACAAGTGGAAATGCAAGGTGTGGTGTAAAGTAGATTGAGATCTATTATAGCGTTAAAAACTGCACTATTTGCATCATTGGTGGGAGAGTTAGGAGATGAAAAAAATCTCAATGAGAAGGTTATAATCTGTTGCAGATCAAGCCAAATTGATTAAAAAAATGAAAGTTATCTTGCTCAAAGCACTTCAACATTAGGAAGTGGAGGTTGGAGCGGTTAACAAAGAGACTGTTGTTTTTTGGGTTTCATAAACAATCACAAAATCATATGCCATGCAACTTTATGCAGATGTTGAGGATTGTGCCTTCGTATGAATTACTAAGAAGAAAGCTCAAGAAATCATGGTGGGGCAGCAAGGTATCCAAGATTAGCTTGCAACTAGAGGATATAAAACAAACATGGTAAGGGTAGGTTTCTTGTGGTCATGGATGGATGGAATTCGCTGTCTCTTTTTCATTTGGGCTCTTCTGCCTTCAACTTCTTGTGGGGCATGATTGAGTTGTCTAATGTTTTTCATGCAAAAAATCTATAGTTCAAAGCAACTAGACATATTTATTGGACCTTAAGGACATTTGGAGGACCTCACAGATCTCGGATTTGCTAGGGATGTGAAAATGTTTATCTTCAACCAGCTCCCTAGCTATTTACATGATCTGTGCGAGGAAGGAATTCCTTGCCCTTAGAAACATGTTGTGAAGTCTACTTTGTTTTAGTTTAGGTGTGAGAAACCTTGCGATTCACGTTTGTATCTAGTGATTGATGCAAATGAGGGTAGTCCAAGATAAATAAAAAGAACATGATGAAGAATAGGGTGTTTGATGAACAAATTGAGAGTATCTTGGTGCATTTCCCCTCCCAGTAGTTGATGCAATATGTTATGCAATTAAAGAATTTTTTGGTCCTTGGGAGGCATATGAATCATTTGAAAACATGTTGGGGTTGTGTCAAATCCATCATTCTTGAGAAAGATCGGCCTTTGAAAGCTAATGGTCAGCTTCAACGTATGATACAAAAGCAGTGGAATGGAATCAGCATGACTCTCCACATGGAAATCTATGCAGTAAATCTGAGATTGTATGTTGTGTGGCTTGGGAGAGTACCTTCAATTGTATGATCAAGATGTCAATGATAAGCTCAAAAAGTCAGATAATCATGTTCCAAGCTTAGACCGCCCTACTATCTGAGGTTTAACTTGGTTGAGTACATAACAAAGCTAGCGAGCTTCCTCCTTTGATAGCTATTGGACTCGATGTAGCTTTCAAGCTTAATCATTTGATTGCACTACTAGATGTCCTTTAATGGCAGCCCAGGGGATTGGGGGACTGTAATGCTGTGGATAAACAATTAATGACGATATTAAGTTTGACGTCTATTTGACAGTTACATAGTAATTAGAACATTAAATTTGACATTCATTTGACCATCACTGAGAAGTTTTTACTATTTTCTTTGAGAGGTTAATCAAAAACTCATGATGTCTTGGCCATTCAGTGGAGTTTGAAGCCCTTTTTCGCATAGTTTTTTTCGAGCCCCACCACATTGGTGCAACTAGATTGATGTCATTTTGGAAATTTTTAGAGAAGATAATGGAGTTTTTAATTGTTGTAGTATACAGAAAATACAAGATAGAGCCTTGAAATTGATATATATCGGCTTTTTCCAGATAGATGTATTTAAGATATATGTACTACTACTAGTTAATATTTGACTTAATTCCACTTTGATGGTTACTCTATAAAGATTGTAGTCCTTAAATTGGAAAACTTGCATTGGTAAGAAATATTTTTCCTCTCTTCATCTTAATAAAAAAGTGTATTAGCAAAACTAGGTTGCTTTGACAGTAATCTTTAACAAAACTTAGTCATTTTTCAATACCTATGAGAGTTGCACAAAATTTTGACCCCACTAAATCAGGCAGGACAAAATTAAAATACATGTATTTCCCTCGAGCACCGAACTATTGCATGGTAATGATGCAAGTATTAAGTCCCAGTGAGGTCATGGAATTAAATTTATGATGTTTCATTAACTTTATAATTATTTTGGGTCACAAGTCCTTTCGGGTCATAAACTTACTTTGGTGTCTTATGGTTCACAAGGCTTTAGTGGTCAAGTGTGTCCATTTTTGCATTAGTTCAAATGTATCTAGCCCCCTTCACAGTGCCAATGAAAAAAATAGGTCCAAGTGTCATAGGTCCTGTCTAGGTAAATAATTCATTCCGAGCGAGACACCAATTTGGAGCATGAGACCCCCTTGTAGAAGCTCATAAAGGGGATTTTTTTTTCCATTTACCAAATGTGTTGTTCTAGTTTGTACCTCTTGAGGTTGACCCTTTGACCAAACTTGTGATGAATCAAGCATTGCCAGTCCATCTAAGCAATATGTATTAGATAGATATGTTAGTTCAGAGTTACTAGGGAGATTTCTTTTTGACAGTGCCTTTCAATTTGAAGAATATTATGCTCAAAGGACACTGAATAGTTTATAGATAAGCTGCTGACAGAATTTAAATGATTCATGATTTGCAGCAAATGATAAGTCAGATTCTTTTGTAAATTTCTGAATCTGATTGTTACGTAAAAAAAAAAAATTATCCATATAATGCTTTTGACCTTTTTCAAAACTAAAAATACATCATTGATAGGTGGAAGAAAATCACAAAATTTTGATGATTACTGGTTCTTCAAGTCACGAGATTTATACTCACATGGCACTGACATCTATTAAATCAATAAGTAGGATTGACATTAATTATCAACCCAGTATCTTCATAGTGAAAAATTGTATATGCAAGCCCAAATTATAGCCCATGACAAAGTATCTCTCGTTATTTTTACATTCTATTCCACACATGATAGGATAGATAGCTTTTTAAGGCCATAAATCATTTTCTCATCTATTCAAGGTGTTGGTAAGGTTTGACTGAGGAGTCTGGAACATTTACACAGAAAATAATACATTCATTTACTAAGCATCAACATAAAGGATGTATTCAACGAGATAGAAATGTATATCTTCTTTCTATTTCCAACCAATCCTAAATCTGGATGTCCTTTTATGTCCATATCAAATAGGCTAGCCTATTTTCTGGGGTGTGAATGACACACAGTCTCTCTTCTTTGGTCATCTCACGAATTCCATATTCTTTCATAGCTACAGAATAGCTTCTAAGAAGTAGAGACCTCACCTAGAAAGAGACCTTTTCTTCTTGCCTGGAAGAGTTTTCAGTCCACCTTGGTAACATGTATGTATTCCAGCTTCTACCTAGGAAGCCATAACATGCATGTATTCTTAAATAACAACCGAACCTTATTTGGCATTGACAGCTGAACACATTTCCCCCATGATGGTACAATCTCATGTTTCTTCTTCAATAAAAGATTGAATATGCATAAAATACTTGCTATTTGTAAGCTATATATTTTGAATTTGCATGGGATGCATCTCTAAGTCAGTTATGTTGTTTCAGATACAACTTCTAAATACTATATTTTACTCCATAAATGAGATGACATGAAAATAAGTTTGAGATGAAATGCATGCCAGATGTAAGCTAAAACTTCACATGATTCATATGCAGGCATAGTAGTTGGTGCAGCCGGACTTGTTGCCCGACCTGTGGTTAGCATCCTAGAAGTTTCAGGAAGAACTGCTCAAAGTATCAGAAATCGTAGTAATCCTCGTCAGCTGAATCATTTCCGAGAGCGATTGCCAAGACCTGTGATTAGAGATTCTCCTTTGCGTCCTTACTCATGGGAAGAGGCCGTTGGAACTGCAATGCTGCAAGAAGTGGAAAGCAATCGACTAAAGGATGAGGTATTGTTTGTTTGAGATACCAATTTTAGATCTTCTTAAGCTAAAAGGCAGATTTAAATTCTGAGAAAATGTATTCAAATTTTAGATCTTCTTAGTTACAAGGCAGATTTAAATTCTGAGAAAATGTCAGGAAACACCCTGTATTTTGATGCATTCTGTTGATCTTACTGAACGAGAATTCTGCTTTGTTGTTGGGGTAAAACCTTCAACAGGTTTTCGTGACTTGCATTGCCTTGGGGCTGCCCGGGATGTTTGTTGTTGTAACAGAAAGATTTCTGTTGAAAGTCATGAATACAAGTCTAGCTGCAGCAACATCATCTGAAAATACAATTCGAGCAGGACCTGAATGGGAGATTCACCTAGAGATTGCTATTAGTGACATGATACATTTGAACACAGAAGGGCAGTTACTTTACGTTTTAGCGGGCACTCCAGAGAAATATTCAAAGAAACCCAGGTACCCAAAGATCTCAAAGCAAAATTATGTGGCGCACTTTTTCCCTTTTAGTCAACATTCCATAGAACTTCCAAATGAGGATGTTGCAGAGGAACTTTTACATTTACTCGAATCGCTAATACATGAGCTGAGAGAACATCCTTCACTGCGAATTTTCAGACGACATAACTTGAGATGACGGATGTGAAAGTTTGTGAGTAGCACAAAAATAACATATCCCATCCATTTTTTAAATTATGTACCTCTCTTGGATGTTGAGAACAATGCCTGGCATTATCTAGGTTCTTGTAGCATAAATGTAACAATAGATGTATATAAGTGCAAAGTTTTGGACCCTACATTTTAGATCTAGCAAGGAAAGTATTAGGGTAGTATTGGGCCACTTATAAGATCATGAAAAGCTGATTATTGTATAAAGCTGTGATGTTTCAGATCATCGTCTGTCACAATAATTGAAGCAGCTAGTCTGTGTGAAATTCCAGGTAGCAATTCAGTAGCAAGCATATGCTTTGCTCTGTAATTTTTGTAACATTAGTTCCATACGAAAAGGTGGAACATATGAGCTTTGTATTCAGCATATTGCTTGGTCTATCCATTTTCTGATCACCACTGGATTCTTTTTCAACTTCTTTCTTATCTCACCCTGCCTTGTGATGTATATAGACCAATTGAAATGTCCCTTGCAAGATTTAATTTATCATATCAAAAGATTTTGAATGGATGAAATTCAATGGGCACTGGCAGTGTCCAACCATAACTCTAAAAGTAAATTGCACAAGAATCTCAATGCATCATTCTGGTCAATTAAATTGTGAAAATTGTGAAAACATGGTTTTATTTGTCTTCAAAACATCTACGCACTATGATGATTTGCTTTATGAATGAATGTAATCCACACTTTTCAAGGATGTTCAATTAGCGAATTAGCAAGGTAAACAACATTATGAACAAATGATAAGAAAGTTATCAACACGAGTAAATATGTGAGCTTCTGTAAGGGTTCAAAAGATATAAAGCACACATATTGTGTCTAATATTAGTGGAACATGATTTGAGATTTGCCATTTGGGTTTAATTTTTGAATCCTGTAATTTCATTTTCGTTTAAATTTAATTAAACTGGATTTTTAGGAGGAAAGGAAACATTCATGGTACTTCAATTGAGCATCCCCGCATAGTGTTGAACAGGAGTGGCACAATAAGATGCAAATAAAAACTGGTAATCAAAATTTATTGTTTAACCCCAAAATAACATTGATCTGTAATTGTTTCAGAGATTCCAATGTGCAATTCACTAAAATATTTTATAACTGAAATTAAAAGAACGAAATTTCTATTATATTGGAAATGAAATATGTATGTAGGAATGAACAAGAAACGTGAAAAGAATAGCAAAAACATCTCCATAACACCAAGGTCAATCTAGAGAAACCCATTGTGGGTAAACACTCCCAACAAAAGATGGGGTGTGCCTCCTCTTCAAACCACCAATTATAAATTACAAGAAACAATTCAACTATGGAGTAATTATTGTGTGAGCAAGTAATTGGACTTCAAATAAGGTGATAAGCAAATATCAAAGTGGACCATGTCACCATAGTCTATAGCCTGGTTGGAGGCTACGTAATTGTTCAGGGAAAATTCAACCCATAATAATATGTTACCCTATTAGAGGCTACATAATTGTTTAAAGGTGACCTAACCCCACAATAATATGTTACCGAGTTAGAGGCTAAGTGTATACTATGAAAACTAACTAAAATGGAAGATAAACAAACGCAAAGTGCAAACTTCATGTAGTCCTCCAAAGCAAACCTCAAATTAAGGTTGAGAGAGCTTTGAGCTGTAAAACCTTGTGGAAGATTGATGGACGCAGATTTGTGGGTGCTCTTGAATGGTCTCCAAATTTGGGATGCAGATTGCTATGAGCAGTTGGCTTGGAACGCTTCAAAGATGCAAATTGATGAGTTTATTTGCAAATAATCCATGATGATTTGGAATAGGATAAGCTTATATTTTATAGAGGCAAAAGTGGTTGGAAGTTGGTTACAAATAGATGAATGCACATGTTATTTTTAGCATTTGAGGAAGTTGCAGCAGTTCGAGAAGTTAAATGCCATTTAGGGGCAATAATGGAATTAATTGGTAGAAGTTGCATCCGGAAAGGTGGTTGTACGTGCAATTGAATTGCCCCCACCTTTCTAGGATTCTAGAAGTGTAATTGACTAGGATGAGGATGTGGAATCCAAGTGGCGATTGACTAAGATGTGCACACTAATTAATTAATTAATCATTTAATTAATAAATGCTAATTAAACTAGCAAAAGGGATACCAAGGATTAATTTAATTAATCCAAATAAAGTAATGTGTATGATTTAATCAATTAATCACAAATGGGTGAATAACAAGATGTATTGGGATAGCATTGGGAACAAGTGTGTAATTTAGGGTGTCTACATTTTCCCCTCTTTAAAGTGCTATTGTGAAGTAATAGTGTTTTAAAGATAGTAGACGCATGCAGATCATCGCTGAGCGGAATGTTGTGAAGCATTTGGATGTTGCAACAAGTAGGAAGCGGTGAAGCATTTGGATGATCCAGAGAATGGTAGAATGGTAGTGGGTGGGCTACGCAGCAAAGCGGTGGACAACCGCTTGATAGGAAGGAAAACAAGAGATTGGAACAAGGATGGGAAAGGATTGTGCTCGTAGCATGAGCATCATTTGGAGAATAATTTTAGAACAACTTTATCTTTGTTATTGCACAATAGAGTTGTCACTATGGTTATGAAAGAATTAAGATGATTAACCCATATGCGCGTAAAAAACACACAACAAAGAAAAGATAAAAAGGAAAACGAAACCAATATACAAAGTAGGTGCAGGCATCGAGTTATAAAGGAACCAAGATGTAATCACACTACTTGCAAGTGGTCCAAAAAAATAAACATCAACAATGCAACACAAATTTGAAAAAGAAGACAATTAGTTATGCCCCTAATGTGTGCCACAATGATGATTAAGTAGATGTAAATGCTCCCAAGTGGGAATAGGATCGACTAGAGCAAGTAAAGTGACTCCTTAAAAGTATGATCTTTACCAAGATTGTCCTGGAAAATTATATTGAAAAAAATAATTCACTTCAAGGGTTTTCCAATTGGAAGGATTTAATAATAGATAAGTGAATGTGTTTTACGAAAATTTTGTAGTTTTTCCAATTATAGGATTTTTGAAATATATGATTTTTTTAAGTTTTGATTTTTAGATTTTTGAAAAGTTTGAAATAAAAATGCAAATAAATTCAAACAAACATGAATACACAACAAAAAGGAAAACACTTAGTAGCTTAGTTAATAAACCAGGAGAGAAAACACAACACATGCAAGTGACAAAAAGACAAAAAAAACAATGTAAACAAACCCAATATGAACAGGAAGAATCCACACCAAAGTTATATGTGAACTAAGATGTGAATAAATTCCTGCAATTGGTCTATAATCGCAACAACATTCTAGATACACAAAGCATTGGTTATTCTAACTAATCAAAATAATAGACTAAGCTAAGAATATACAAGACAACATTCTATATGTACAAACAACAAACAAGTAAAGATTACAAACAAGCTAGTGAACAATGCACACTAATGTTAAAATATAACAAATAAGCAACAATATAACATAATTCGCAATAACAATGTCCGAAGACATTCTTAATGTGTTCCAAAATGAATAGATAGATAAATGTCAATTTTCCCCAAGTGATGAGCTGAGAACTTGAGAGGATTGGATCAGGATGAAGAGCAGAGTGATGTTTAGATGCTTCAAAAGATACTCTTGTTAGATCCCATTGAAACATGATTATGTATAAGGCCAAAGTTGAGTGTTGTTCCCAGAAAAGTTATATTGCAAAGGGTGGCATGACTGATTGGAAAAATTCATATGATTGGGAACGATTAGATGATGAAATTAGCAAACTAAGCTACATAGTTGGGAATATTTTTGTTGAGCATTTTTGAAATATTTTCCATTTTTTTGGTATTTTCATAATAATTTTATATTGTTTTGGGTTTTTAACAATTTTATATTGTTTTTGGTTGTTTTGAGGGACATGTGAATGTTTTTGGTCTTTTTAAGATTTTGAACCACACGCCAAAGAAGAGGGAAAAGGAATTCCCAAGTCGTAACCAACACGTTACGTATGAACATAGTGGACAAAGCATGATGGAAGGCGAACAAGAGTGGTAGACAATGGGCATGACGACCTGACAAGGAGAACATGCGACACATAAGCGAGGCAAAAAAATAAAGCGGAGACAAGTGAAATGATGAAACAAGTGAGCGCACTGATATGCCCCTAACACAAGGGTTACTCTTCAGAGACTCGGGAGTAGAAATTCTTAGATGAATGGCATTCATAGGCTCCTTTAACTCTTTTCCATCCTCAGTAGATAGTTTGTATGCACCGGATCCAAATTTTGCAATTATAACATAAGGACCCAACCAATTAGGCTCAAATTTTCCTTGTTTTTCACATGGTTTGGTTGTGTTCTTCTGATTTTCTTTTAGAACCAAGTCACCAATTTCAAACTGTTGAGGTTTGATCTTGTGGTTATAATTATGGTGCGATCGATTCTGATATACCTACAGATGGTCCAAGGCACGAATACGTCTCTCATCCAAGTAGTTCAGCTCCATGGCATGCAACACACGATAATCATCTTCATGAATGAGGTGTTGGAGGGAGACATGAAGTGAAGGAAGTTCAAATTCGATAGGTAATATGGCTTTAGAGCCATATACTAGGGAAAATGGGGTAGCTCCTATAGGAGTACGAAAGGAAGTGCGGTAGGCCCAGAGGGTGAGATACAACTATGTATGCCAATTACATCCATGTTTATCAACTTTTTTTTCAAAATGGATTTGATAGTCTTTTTGACGCCTCAGATTGGTCATTGCATTGCGGGTAATAGGGTGTAGCCCATTTTAGGCGGATATTATATTTTTAGCTAGGGCCTTGACATTCTTATTTTTTAAGGAACCACCATTGTCAGTGACAATAGTCAATGGGAATGCCAAAATGATAGATAATATGGTTGAAGATGAATTTAGAAATATTTGCACCTAGAAATGTAGGTAAGAGGCATAGCCTCAACCCACTTGGTGAAATACTCAGTGGCGTTATATGAATGTGTGGCCATCAAAGATGTGGGCTTTATTTTTCCAATTAGATCGAGCCCCCATTTTGAGAAAGGCCAAGGTGAAGTGATGGGATGCAAGGCTTGGGAAGGTGCATGAATGAGATTACCATGTTTTTGGCAATCCTAACATTTCTTCACATAGTTATGTACGCATCTTGTTCCATTGTGGCTAGTAATAGTATCCAACGCGTAAGATCTTCTTCACAAGGACCATTCCATTGGTGTGCACGCCGCAAATACCCGAAGTGTACTTCAACTAGCGTCTGATTAGATTCATCATTGATTGAGACATCTTAAGAGAGTCCCATCATAGCCTCTTTGATACAAGGTGTCAAGAAGAAGGTGTAGCGTGAAGCACGTTGTGCCAAGGCTCTTTTATTGGCTGAATTTAAATTAGGAGGGTAGGATTTGGTTTGAATGAAGGTATATATATCTTGATACCAAGGGATGATCAGGACCAACAATCTCACAAACCATGGTGGACTCCGAAAATTCATATGCAGGCACCAAAAGATGTTCAACGAGGAACTCATGTGAGTTTGATTAGTGTCGAATGAAAGAAGGGATGTGATAGTTGTCATGGCATCTGCTACTTTGTTTTGTACATGAGGAACTTGTTCAAAATTGATAATCCAAAATACCCTTTAAGACTATCAACCATTCTTTTATAGGGTAAGATATTCTCATCTTTGACTTGATATTCTTTGTTGACTTGATTAATGATGAGAAGGGAATCACCAAAAGTTGTCAATTCTTATAGGCACCAAGAGATAGTAAAAGCCTAAGCCTGTTATCAATGCTTTGTACTTGGCTATGTTGTTTGTGCAAGGGAATTAAATGTGATAAGATTTAGGTATGAGGTCCCATTACATGTACGTAAGACAATTCCTGCTCCTGAACCATGGATGTTGCAAGATCCATCAAAGAATAAAGTCCATGAGGGGATTGCTTCTATGTACAATAGGTCTTCATCTAGAAATTCAAAGTTTAATGGCTGTGAACCTGGCAAGTGGTGTTGTGGCTAGTTGATCTACCAATGTTTGACCTTTTATAGCTTTTTGATTGATAATTTCAATGTCAAATTCACTGAGGAGTGCAATCCAGCTGACATCCATCCTATTATTACTTGTCTTGAAAGTAGGTACTTGAGAGGGTCAACCCTTGCAATTAACTTGGTGGTATGATTCAACAAATAGTGTCGCAACTTGCCAAAAGTGTAAGCGAAAGAAAGTGAGCCTTTTTAACTTGCAAGTACTTAGTCTCATGCTCAAGGAGAGTTCTACTCAAATAATACACAACTTGTTCTGACCCTTGTCATTGTGTTGCGCCAATAATGCCCCAATGGCATGTTCTATTGTAGAAGTGTACAACAACATAGGCTTGTCTTGTATAGGTGGCATGAGCACCAATAGAGAGGATAAATATTCTTTCAATTTAGCAAAAGAGTCTTGACATTCCTATGTCCATTTGAATTGGACATCCTTCTTAAGAAATTGGTTGAAGTGATGGCACTTTTCTACCAATTGAGAGATGAATCGCATTGAATAGAATATATTTTTCCTCTAAGGCCTCTTAGTTGATGCAGATTCTGAGGAGGTGGCATATTCATTATAGCTTTGACCTTGGTAGGGTCCACTTCAATTCCTCTTCATGAGACAATGAATCCCAAAAAGTTTTCCCGAAGTGACACCAAAGACACATTTTTTAGATTAAGGTGAACCTTGTATTCCCTTAATCACTCAAAGATACGCCTAAGAACTATTGGATGATCCACTCTGGTCTTTGATTTGGCAAGAATATCATCAACATAATCCTCCATTATGTCGTGAAGAAGGTCATGAAAATAACAATCATGACACGTTGATAAGTTGCACCAAAGATTTTAAGGCCAAAAGGCATGACCTTGTAACTAAATGTCCCCATGGGGTTGTGAAAGTTGTCTTATGTTGGTCTTCTTCAAAATTTGAATTTGGTTATATCCTAAAAGTCGTCCATAAGAGATAACATCTCATGGCCCGCAATAGAATTGACAATCATGTCGATGTTGGGAAAAGGGAAGTCATCCTTGGGACATGCCTTGTTAATGTCACGGAAATTATACAAATATGATTCCGGGTTATTCTTCATAAATTGGTACCATATTAGATATCCACTCTAAGTAGTCAATGGACCGTATGAAGCTTGCATCTAGTAATTTTTGTAGTTCGGCCTTGACAAGCAATGCAACTTTGGGGTGCATTTTATGCAACTTTTTCTTTATAGGCTTGGCATATGGGCACACCACAAGGTGATGAACCACAAGAGAAGGATCAAGGCCCATCATATCTTTATAGGACCAAGTGAATACATCTTGAAACTCGATTAGAATCTCTATGAAGGCCTTGATTTCATTTTCTGATAAATTGGCACCTAGTTGTAATAGTTTTGGTTGGTCTTCGGTCCCAATGTTGATAGTTGTCGTTTCTTCTACCAACAACTTAGAAGTGTCATTATCTTGAAATGGCATGTAGGTTTGTGTAGGTTTCTGATATTTCCAGATCTGAATCTCCTCTCTCTAGTTTTCACTAGGAGATAGGAGATGTGTCCTTTCTTTTTTTTTTTTTTTTCATTTTTGTTTCGCATAAACACCTCAGAAAGGTTTTCACTATGCGAGATATGATTTTTCTTTCTTCTTTGTTTAATTTATTTTTCTTTAGTACTAGAGATTTCAAGTTTTTTTCCAAAGTAGGCAGTAGCATCAAGGTTTATATCAAAACCCTTCTTGTGATCCGACAAGGGAAAAGGGTCTCGAGCCCCGAGGAACTCCTGAATGGCCTCATCATTTTGAAAGAGGTCCATGGAAATATGACACTGTCAGTCCTAATCAATGAGAGAAGGATAAACAACATCAATGGTTCAAATGGATAGGTTTTCAAGGAAAAGTGTAGTTTCAACAAGGTCTTTGAAGAGGTTATGTGTGGAACTAGTCTCAACTTCGAATCTAAGTCCTCATCACTAGTTAATACATCAATATACTACCATCTCTTCTCAAAGGTCTCATATCCTAGACCATGCGTGTAAAGGTTAGATTTTATTTCCATAGGTTTAATAATGCCATGTCCTTGTGGGCCAAGGCCTCTTCCTTTCCAATTCATGTTTTTCATCATTCTATAGGCCTTGGTGTAATTGGTGGATTCGTAACATTCAACCATCTTGTCTTCATACAACCAAGAGCCATCAGAGCTTTGAATATGTTCATCTTCTAGATATCCATATTGTCTCCAAAGATTATTTCCCAGATAGTAAGTTGGAGGTTCTCATAGATGGGGAGCGTTAGGGCACCCATAACTATGAGGTGATAATGGGAGTTTTCCAACAAGAAATGCATTTTTAAGTGTGTACTCGCCTAGACCTTTATGGGAGAATTTAATCTCGGTGATGCCTTAGATGTAGATGCTTCAGAAGAAGATGCGGAGGCATGAGGGCAGCAACAATATTTTGGGATCAACACGGTTGGTAACAACAGGGATGACACAAGGTTTAGCTAGGCCATCAACAGATGGACAAATAATTTGCATTTTGGTACTTTTCTTCAAAAAACTTACAATACTCAAAGGGGTTAGCATCGCCAAGAAAGGTGAACTCTTTTCCATTATGTGGGAATTTTATGCATTGATGGAAGGTGGAAGGCACGACTTGCATCGCATGTATCCAAGGTCTACCCAGAAGGAGGTTATATGACGTTTCCACATCAACGACATGACATATGGTTTCGAGGAGTTATGGGCCCACCTATATGGGAAGAGTAATGGTACTAGAGGACTGGCACTCACTTGTCATAACCACAAAATGGTAATAATGTTAGCATCTAAGTTGTTTGTTGTATGACCAAGGCAATGGAGCATTTTTATAGAGCATATGTTAAGAGCTTCTCCATTGTCAATAAGAACTCTTTTGACCTTGTGGTTTGTTATATACGCTTTGATGTACAAAGAGTTATTATTTTGGAGGTTAGGGTTCAACATATCTTGAGGGACAAAAGACAAGATAGGACTTTTAGGTAAAGGTTTGTAATCATAGCTTGAAACTATTAAACATTAAGGGTTGGAGGAACGTGTGCTTCATGAAGAGCACAAGTGAGGATATCCTAAAGATTAGGTGACTCTTTTAATAGTTCCATCAAAGAGATATGTGTCGTGTGGTTACTAACTGTTTGATGAGGTCATACTAACCAGAGGTGGAAGATTTGGCATTAGAAGTTGACTTCTGATTCGAGGGAGCCATCGGTTTGGACATTTGAGGCTCTGTAGAAGAAATAGATGGTTGATTTTCTGCAAGAACCCACATCTTCTTTTGGCATGTGGCTATGACATTACTTGGAGGTTTGAATTTAATGGTCGCTATTATAGAAGGTACTTCCTCAATAAATGAAATAATTAAACTATAGTTAGTGTTATTGGTGGAGTGACCTTTGTCAATGTTTTATTATCAACACCATGTTTGGGAAATGGGTTTGAGAACACCTTGATATTTTCATTGGGTGTTTTATTTGGTGAAGGTTCTTCAACGGTGATATCCCCATTGTCGATGAGGTCTTGGACAAAGTAACGTAAGTGAAAGCATCGATTGGTTGTGTGACTGTCAATGCGATGAAAGTCACAGTAAGTGTTGACTTTGTACTAAGTGGGCTTGGGTTCTCCTTCAACCCAAGGTCTTGTGATGGGATAGGTCACCATGTTAGCGTTAACGAGTTATTGTAGGACATTTGAGAGAGGTTCCTCAAAGGAGTGAAATGACATCACTTTGAGTCACGAGATGGGAAGCCTCTTTAGTTATAACAACGAGTGGTTTTTAGCTTTGTTAGACTTAGCTTGATTATTCTGAATGTTTGTGCACGTTTTGATTATCTTGTGATACCGTCATTGAAAACATTGTGATTTTGATTAACATTTTTGGATTTATCGTGATGAGAGCTATTATGATTATTGTGATGCCCACTGTCCTTTGAATGAGGTTTGATCAAACCTTTTGTGACAAGGGCCTTTTCAATTTGGGATCCTTTCTCGATAACTTCCTCAAAAGTATTGAGGCAATGCATTTGCATGTGAAAGGATAACTCACCAATGAGATTTGGAATCGAAAATACTCACTAGTTTTTTTTGGGAATTGAGCATGGGAATTGGCTTGCGATTCCACACCATCTTTGTAAGAATTGTGCAAAGGTTTCGTTAGAACGTTGTTTAGCATTACACAAGTCCATCATGGTTATTTTAGAGTCTAGATTGAATGAGAAATGTTTGACAAACTTCTCTAGAGGTCCAAAAAGTTATGATAGAGCCCTTGGGGAGGTGTAAAAACCAGTCAAAGCTTGTCCACCTAGACTACATGGAAAGAGATGTAATAAAATATATCACTATATGCCACCTCTTGGAAAGCCATATAAAATTCCTTGATGTTCTTCTCTAGGTCGCATTTTTCCCTTGTATTTTTCAAACTTTGGTGTTTTGAAATGATTTAGGAAAGGGTATACATAAGATGTCCTTATCAAATGGGTAAGGACAAAATCGTCAAATTTGAATTGTTTACGCATTGGTGTTGCATACCCAAGATAATGTCTTTCATAAGTTTCCATTCACGAAAAATGGAGAGTCATGGTGTAAAATGGATGATGATGAGCCATCATTCTTAGGTTGGTTTTTCTCTTTGTTGGTCACAATATGGCTCTTAGATGAGTCGTCACTAGTTTTTGTAGAATCTTTGTTATGAGGTTCAAGTAGTGACTTTGGAGGATATGAGAGCTAATTTCTTAGCCATCTCATTGATTTGATCCATAAGGACCTTAGTAGGATCAAGGAAAAGTCAGTAGATTTTCCCTTATTCCCAGCATTTGATTTTTTTGGGTTTGATCCGTCATCATTTTCATTGTTTGAGGTGGACTTGCCTTTATCCTCATGGTTTGAATGGCTAGGGCCGACCCATCATCATTGTTTGTCGAAATGAATGGGTCACCTTTTTTGGTTTTTGGTTTTCCAAGTAATGTTCATAGAACATCCTCGTTGAAATCGAAGGGTAATTTTGTACCTCAAGATATATTATAATGTATATGGGTTGATGGAGATGCCGACATGTGGCACACATCCCCTTATCTTATTATATCATTCATTTATGATTTATTATGCTTAGGAGGTCGGCCTCAGTATTGGCCATAGGTTAGAATGGTATATATAGGGGTTAGAAGGTCAGTCAATCATATTGAGTATTGGAGTGTTATTGTATGGTTTGGAGGTTACCCCCTCGAAGTGGTATTGAGGTTGCCCCTCGAAGTGGCAAGCTATTATTATATGAGAATATTGTCATATTTATCTATATTTTGGTGTTCTATCATGTTTCTCTTCAATATGTTCTGATTTATACAAGTAATATCCTTACCCGTAGTAATTTGCTTCCATCTCGAGGAGAGAAGTAAAGATTGTTCTTTATTCATACGTATATTTTCAACGTCCCTTAATAAAGTGATGTCATTATGATCATCAAGATGTTTGGAATTGATATGAATTTCCAAATGGATTTTGAAGTCTTTTGTTTCTTCCTATAATCTATATGTGAATGTTCCCACCATTTTTAAAAGAGCGGGGAGCACAAGTGATGTGAAAGATAACTCAACCCGTAACAATGTGAATGCTACGATGGAAGAGAGTTGTGTAATTAAGTTTGGTAATAGATCTGTCCCTTAACAAAGTGAATGCTAAGATGGACAAGATGTTTGGAAGGTATGAAAGACTGCAACCCTCATAAAGTGAATGTTAAGATGGAATCTCAAAGTGATTGATAAACTCAACCCTCGGCAAAGTGAATGCAAAGATGGAAGAGGGGAATAATGTGGTGAAAGTTCTCTCCTCTAGATAAAGTGAATGCTAGATGGGACGATGGTTATAGTGACGAAATTAAGCGGCTCAACTTATAACAATGCACGCTACTAGAATGGAGGAGTGAAATAGATTGATTTCAAATGTACTCTACCAGGATAAAGTGAATGGTAGATGGGAAGAGGGCTTTTGATTAACGTTTGATATGCTCAACCCTTAACAAGAAATAGTTAAGAAGGAAGAGGCTAATGAAGGATAAGACTCAAATATCGAACTTAAACGTTGAGAAAATATATGATGAATGTCTAAAACTTAACAAAGAGTTTGTCAAATTAGAGATGTGAAGAAAACAAATGTGTATAGTTTAACAATGATGATGTCAAACTAAAGGATGTAAGAAGAGGATGAAAGTATCAAATCTTTAATGAAAGATAAGATGTAATGGAATTGATCATGACAAAGTGGGATACAACAATGTCAAGATGTGAGTCGTAAGATGAAAATGCTTGAGTGAGGATGTGGATATCCACAACTCAAGACTTGATGTCAAAAATATGGAAACTTAAACTTTGGGAAATGTAATCCAAATGTTTAAGTCAAGGATGAAATGGGAGATAAACTCAAATGAGATAAGTCTTAATGATAAGGAAATTTGATGATCTCGAAATAGGAAGACTCAAATGGGTAAATTAGAATTCCAAAGGAATGAAAGAAAATCAAATGGAAGCATGATGAGGATAAAAATATTAAAAGGATGAAAAAGAGACAAAAGCTCCAAAAGGGAAAAATTTAGAGTAAAATGAAATATAGTGAATGAATCAAGATGATGATAAAAATAGGTGGACATCGAGCCCAAATAAGGATAAAATTTGGAGATTGGGAATAAAATCGAAAATGAGCCCAAATAAGGAGTATTTGGGGTATCGAAAAGAAGGTGAAAAATAATCCAAGTAAAGAGTACTTGGGAAAATGAAAAGAGGATGAAAGTATGAATCCAAACAAGAAGCATTTGGAAATGACGAAAAGGTACAAATGTGAAAGATGAATTCAAACAAGGAGTGTTTGAAAACTACGAGAAGATATGAACGTGAAAGATGGATCCCAAACAAGGAGTATTTGGGAAAAAGTGAGTGTGGAACACTACTACAAAAAAAAGATAAATGAAAGAAATAATTAAAAGAAAAGAGTTTTTGTTTTTGTTTATTTTCAGCCTTTACCTTAGCTTGGCTTGGACAATGTTTGGCTTCCTAGGTGACTCTCTCAACTAGGTGTCAATAGTATACTCGAGCGAGCACGATGTTATTGCTAGCTTTGTTGGATTTACTTTACCCCCATTGAAACCCTGAGCAAAGATCTTGCTCATAATGAATCGCATTGGGGTCACCACAACTGGATATCTGTGACTCTAATCTCACAGGTTTTACTAGTCAGTTGGGATGGGGGTACCCATTTCATCAGCCAGTTCCCTCAATGTATTGACTACTTTAGGGTTCCTGTGGTAATCCTCACAATGAGTTTTATGGCTTAAGCCAAGATACTTCCCACAGTTATAGCGGACGGGTTTAAACCCTTATCCAAACTTGTAAATATAGTGTGTAAAAATGTTCATTTTATCTTATTTAGCATTGATTCCTGCACACAAGAATGAGTAGTTTGAAGCTCACGATCAAAGGAAACTTGCAGTTAGTAGTTTTAAGTGTTTTATCAACCTTCATGAGAGCGAGTCCTACAAGAAAGGATTAGAATGTTCGCATAAGGTAGGTAAAAGACAAGACAACATAAGTGTTGGCGACAAAATTTGTCGGGGAGAAATTTATGGATTTCTAGCCAATGCTCTAGAAGTTGAAGTCCCTCTACTTAGACGGTGCAACTTATGTATTTGCATGCGCGTGAAAAAAGTGAGATTTTTCTAGTGGCCTTGTGGCGGGGATCAACAAGGACACTTCATCGACCCTGCGACAAAGCTAGCAATCACTTGCTAGAGAAGACTTTGTCTAGAAGGTGGGAAAGGGAGTGAGAATGTTGAGGGGAGAAACTAATGTCGCAAGTAGATGTTCAGAGCCCTGTGCACACTAGTTAGAAATATTACACATGCATTTTAAAGAAGAAAACAACATGATTTTGAGCCACTGGATAGAGGAAACCATATGTACAAAGACGTACACATTTGTATGCCTTGGAAAACATAAAATTCTTCCTTTATTAGCTTGCAAAATCACAGTTGTACATAGTGAGGAATTGAAGAAATGTGAGGTAGAGAAACAAAAGAAAATCAACTATCTCTTTGTTCCTTCACAAGAATTACTCTCTCATGAGATTACAAATTGACAACTAGCTAAGAAGAAGCCCAAATGAGGGGCTCATTACAATTTATAGAGAAAGAACGACTCTTCATCTTCCCCGATGACACTTCATATGCCCTATTTCTAACTTTAGACTATTTGTATTCCTAAAAATATTAAGTCCCTTTTATAAAATCAAGGTGACTTAATTTTACATTATGTTTCTAAAGTCACTTTTAATTGACTTAAAGGCATATTAAAAAGTGCAACCCAACGCAAAATTAGAATGTTGAAGAGAGAGAAATTTGGGGGAGGAGAAAAGAGAGAGAGAAAGGAAGAAGAAGGGGAAAGAAATGATGCTAGATGACGAAAGATCCATCTCTAATGAAATCCATTGCTCCTTCCAGATGACCAGATGAAATGCCCCATTGTGATGAACTTGAACCTCTGAATTCTTTGCAACCTAAGAATCTCCTGAAGACTTGCACTTGATGTCGAATTGTTCTCTGTTAGTGTCATTTGAGAAAGGTCTCCACTCCATTAAATTCCTTGTTTGAATGATTCTCTCATGCTTTGGGCGAGTTGTTGCGAGCAAGTAATTTCCTTCGATGGCCTTTTGCAACGCCATCGTATTATGTTGATGAATTTCCAATAGAATGATACATTTTTCCATTCAGGTGATAGGTATTGATGCCCATATTGTTGAAACAGTGAAGGGTGCTTGTTCCATAATAGGAAACAACCATTAGGAACCATGGAATGAAACCAATACTTTGCAACTGATTACACATGTGGAATGAGGGATTGGGAGAACTTGTGAACTTGAATTTCATGGTGTTTTCAATACTTACCACTCTTGGACAGAGCAACTTAATATTTTTAGTAAGTGTAAAAGTCATCTTTTGGACTCGATCGACTATGACATCTTAAACTCCTTCTCACCGTGTTCCTCTCGCCTACGGACCAACTTGTTATTTATAGCAGATGCTTATGGGACCACTTATTATTTTTAGTAAGTTTCATTTTGAGCCAAGATGACCCTTTCAATGATTTTCACCTACGATATTTCCCATGTGTTCACTACCTTCTTCGACTTCTTCCTCAGATGGGATTTACTAAAAATGGCAGGCACCCATATGGGGACTTACTATTTTTAGTAAATGGTGAATTTTTCCATTTTCGGAACCGACTGATTGGTTTGACCTCCTTTTTTGCCTTAGTGCACACCATTTCTTCCACAACTTCCTTTGGTGATGACTTACCCAAAATAACATCTACTCGTGTAGGAAGGCTTATTATTTTTAGTAAGTGTGCTTCAGTAATCAAATCATGATGAAATGAAGACTTTTGATATGGAATTTTTCCCAATATCACTCCTCTAAATTTCAGATCTACCCGATCGCCAGTTTGTGAGATTTTAAAATTTGAATTTTTCACCTGATAGTGGCTACGGGCACGGAGCTATCATGGCAGCCATTAATGGAGTCTGAAATTTTTAGGTCCACTTCCCCTCCTCAGATCTTGATGAAAATGACATTTTTGATATGGGTTTTCCTTGCTTGTTTCACATATGAAATCTCGTTGCAAACCGATCACTAGAGCAACGGAAATAAACTTTTAAGTTTTGGTGCAAGGAAAGAGGGTTTCTTTGCTGCAAAAATTTCTCCTGTGTATGTGAAATCTATTACTTGTGTTTTTACGACCTCTAAAAATGATGAAGAAATAAAAAATCTCACTTTGATCTGTGTCGTAGTTTGCAAGTTATGACAATTTCTTTGTCGGGTGACTACAAGGGTTTTTCCAGATGAAGATCTTTGTTTTCTCTTTGTTCTTCGTCATTTTGATCCATTTATTTTATGATATATTTTTATTTTCAGTATGAGGAAGCTTTCATGGAGCTAGTTGAGTGCAGCAATGGAGGTTGGAAGATCTGGAAAAAAATTGTCAGAGTTTCGGCAAGGTATGGAGGTGTGGGGGATAAAATGAAATGAAATTTGGTTAAGTCTAGTATTTATTCATTTCAAAAGCAAGCTTAAGGGTTAGGCACATTTTTCTATCCCCTATTTCCCCTTGCTAAAGTGACATTGGGAATATAAAATTCCCTCGGGCTCCCAGTGTTGACATTTGGCGTGCTTTGATTCTATGAGCGTTTAAGTGAGAAATGGAAAAAGCACTTGGGAGCCGACTTTTGGGTGCATGAGGAACCACAAGGCTTAAGTGGGATAGGATCATTTTTGTCTCTTACGTCCCTTTGTAAAATGGAAATCAAGAACAATAAAATGTGCTTCACTCTTGGTGTTGACTCTTGTCAAACATGCGTGTTGGGAGAGGGAAGGCTCAAACTAGCTCTTGGGGCTTAACTAGTAAGCGGGAGGTCATGTTGGTGTTCAGGGGCTAAAAAGGGATGGGAACATTTTTTTGTCCCTTAAATCCCTTTGCAAAGGGACATTAGGGACATAAAATCCCTCCAGGATCCTGGTGTTAACACGTGTCCACCGAGAGAAATGACTAACTGTGAGAGCTCTTAACTTGGACCCAATTTGCAATGATGATAACTAGAGCTTTGGGATGAGTTCCAAGGAGAATTTTTATACAAAATTGACTGAAAACCACCCACTAATTTAATTGGTGATGGTTTCAAGCTTCAATTCTAAACATATCACCTCTAAATGACCCATTTTTTCTCAGGACCACCAGTTGTGCACCAAAAGAATGAGTTGCCTTAGAAAGTGTACAATGTTTCATGATGTCTCATTTTTTCACCATTTAGGGCATGGAAAATAATTTCCATAGGTACTTTTTGGGCTCTTGAATCTTCACGAAGCTCTCGAATCTTTGTTTGAAGTTCAAGCACTCCTTCGCAGTGTTTGCTCCTTTAGGCCCGAAAACCCACTTTTGTTGAATTAGCTCCAAACCTTCGGATATTCCCAAAATCTTCCAAAATAATTTCACATATGTTCTTGGCACTTAAATTTATTTCTATTTTGAATTTTTATCCTCCGTTCCACTTCGAGGGGTGCATTATTTGTAAGAAGGCCAGTGGTAGCCCTTCCCAAAATTGCTCAAAAGTTGGCATTCTCCAAAAGATCCTAAATCACCTAGGGGGATTGGATGGACATCTAATTGAGTACCAACGTTGACTAGGTAATGTTGGTGTTAAGAATACGCTGACCTTGGGTGTCTTACAAAGGTAAAACTTGAAATTTTTTGACACTCATGGAGTACGTTGTCATGCTTGAAAAATTAGAATTTTTTTGCACATTTGCATGAAAACAGATGGCTCTAGCTTGGGCACATGTTATGGAATGAGTGCAACGAATACATGGCATGAGAACTCCTAGAATCTCAATTTACAATATGTTGAACAATTCCTTATCCATTGGGCTTTATAGGTGTCACATACAACTTGCCAGAGATAGCTTAAAAGGAAGACCACACAAACACACTAAACAATGAAAAGAAACACACAACACACAAAAAGGGAAAACACGCACAAAAGGAAGGGAAACACACCTATAAATCACCTATGGTACAAGGCGGGGACAACCCACTTTCACTAAATAAATTTCCTTTTCAGGAGTTACCCCCGAAGAGGTGACACTAAATGATGATGTTTTACGAATCCATTGACTGGCTCCATAAAGTATCCTCCTATCCTCAAGTGCTTATGAAAGCTAGGTGCTTTCATGATTATCCATGTCCTTCTTAGGAGTGATTCTACATGAGCTTTTTGATGCTCAAGCCTTCGCCCATAAATTCCATTTCCTTCACGTTGTTCGAAGTTAGTCTCAAAGTACCAACTACCTTTTATGTTCGTCCACGCCACTAATCTTTCACCAAACATCTCATCATCATCCCGTGGTTGATTCTTGTTTAAGCTGTTAAAATATTGTGATCTCTTTTCGTCCCCATATTTGAGTTCTTCATATCCACTTTCGGGGCCATGACTTGAGTTAAGAGGTTGAGACTCAACTTGGGATCTCCTGTGTCTTCTGCCACTTCTAAAATGTATTGTATTGAATCCTTATTTGAAATCACCTAAAGCTCGTCTTTACCTTCAGGTGTGTTTTTCCATATGAACTCCCATTCTGTACTAACAAAATATCCCAAAGTGATGTGGCCAAGTTGACTTGGAACACAGTCCCTATACTACAAACAACTCTCCTCAATGTGAGTCAGCTCAACATCTTCCCTACTATCTTCTGTTATGGCAAAGGCGTTGTGTTAAAAATTGGAGATGACCAAAGGAGATTCAAGAAATTTCCTTCTTTTGCATTCATGAACTTCTTTGTGTAATGTGGAAGAAAAATACATGCTTTCACTTTCACGTTCGTCATTGAGGAAGTCATCTAGCTTATCCAACTACTCCATCTCCACATCAAACATTGGTGTATCAAAATGAGGAGTGTAAATTGATTCATACATGTCTTGCATTTCCATAGCCTGAGTCAAGAGTTCTAGGCTAAGCTGAGGATTTTTCAGTTTCTTCTACAACCTTCAAAATATCTTGCATGGATGGTTCTTCCATATTCATCATAGGCTCATTTTTGTTTCTTTTGCAAGAGTCTTTACCTTGCGCCTCTAGCAGATGGTAAAAAATATGATCCATATGCTCCCATGATTCGTTAAAAGCAACTTTGTTCACTTCTTCCATGTTTTGTGTTCCCAAGATTTACTTTCATGTAGGTACATATGCCCTTGATTCATGACACCTTCCAACAAGGAGAAGAGGCCCATGCTTTGTGGGAATGGCACTCCTTCGAGCTCAAAATCCATATCATCCTCATGATAATCATCTTGCTCCTTGGTTTTAAGAAAGAAATTGGACTCCTCCATATATTCATCCATGATTGAATCGAGAAGAGAATTTGATTCCTCAACTGTTTCTATCTCTTCATTCAACATTTCCACATCACTTGAAGAATCAAAATAGGAGGGTAGATCATCCATGACCATATTGAATTCATCATCTTTGGTCCATGATGTCGGGTAGCTTTCTTTCACTTCTTCACATATCTCCAACCTTTCTTTAGTTAAAAATCAAAATTGGAAAGAGGATTATCCATGATTACCTCAAGTCCAATATCTTATACTTCCTCATTATTAGTGGAGTCTTCAGAAAGCATCAAATCATCCATTATGCAACATGAATCTTCATCTATTGAATATGTTACTCTTCGATGAGTTGTCTTTCATGCCAAAATGAATTGACAAATGATGATTCCATCTCCATGTCTTTCTCAGTAAGGAAGGGAAAATTTTCATCTCTCTCCGATGTGAGGAAATAGTTTCCTATCCCACTACCTTGAAACAAAATGTTCACCCTTGGATCGTCTGATTTTTGTACTGTGTATTTCATCTTATGCACCACAAATAAGATTCTTCATCTCCCCTTTCATAGGTATGGTTGCAGAGGACCAGTCCATTTTGATTTCACCACCTAAATCCCTGTAGAATCTTCTTCTTAGGAGCATGTCAAACGAAGCTGGAATGTCAGCTACCAAAATTGAGTAGTACTTTCTTCTCTGGGAAGTCGGTCAAAACAACTTGAGCATCCTTTATTCTACCCACCAACGACACTTCTTTGGATTCCATGGAATAAAAAGATCTATTTGCGCGTGTCAAGGTAAGTCCTAAGGCATTTGCAACTTTCATGGGCATCACATTATCAGAGGCTCCAAAATCTATGATACAGTTGTTGAGTTGGTAGCCTTTGATTAAGAGGGATAGGTAGAAGGGTTCTACCTTGTTAGTTTTGGATGCGCTAAGTGCTAACATGTTCTGCGAGGATGGTGTGGATGGGGTAGGGAGAAGACCTTTAGCACTAGGGTTTTTGACATGAGGCTTTGGGGTACCACTTTGGATAGTGTTAACAAACCTCTCAAACTGGGTAGGATGAATCTGCAAATATTCGATCTCTGTGATTTGAACTTTAGTTATGTTTGTATGTTCAACATAGTCAAATAGAGATGTGGGGAGCACAGATGATGTTCCAGTAATAGTAGTTATTTTGCTATGTGAGGATGATGGGTACAGATGCGGGTTTAGAAGGTGAGGGAGAAGTTGGTTTGACTTGGGACTTAGTAGGTTTAGCATGGGTAGCACTTGATAAAGAAATGGATTTTGAATTAGAGGGATGACTAGAGGACTTACTTGGTGTGGTAAATGGCTTCATGTTTTCCAATGTTTCGGTTTCTGTTTGGCGAGTCCATTGATGGCGTAACGACGACCCTCTGTTGATGATCTTATTTTATGAAATTTCAATGGGAGGATATTATTTCTTCTTCTTCACTGTGGTTGTTGAAGATGAAGTTGCTTTCTTTGATTGAGCCCGCGTGAACACCGCACATGAGAATCTTGGAGCTTCCTCATCATCGTTGTCTTCATCTCCTTCAACACACTCAATAAGTCCATTTTGAGTCTCACCATTAACTTCTTCAAACTTGAGGTATTCCATCATCACCTTCTTCTTCAAACTTAAGGGTAGGCCTACGAGGAGGCAGGGTGATTCTCGATTGGTTCGGAGGATTTGGCTCCCTAGGAGCATTCCACATGGTGATTTGAGATAATTGTTTCTTCATGGAAACCATGTCATTGGCCATCTTCTGAATCATGGGGTCCATAAGAGCTGAGTTCAAGCTTTAGATTTTTTTCCATTAGGGCCCTTCACATTTCCAGACAATATCAAATCATCCTCAGTCTTGGTCGCATAATCTTGTGCTTCTTTCAAATCCCTGGGTTGGGCTCTTATGAGGAAGAAACCAACTTATGGTGGCAAGGCACTTATGAAGAATATTTTCAAATTGTTGTAAGGAGGCATGACATCTTCAGGATCTTTATGATTATCCTAAATCTCTCATTGATTTAGAAGCTTCTTTCTTCATTTGCACCAACTAGACCAAGATATCTTGGCAGTCCTCTGTAGATTTGAACTTGTTCTCAAATATGCTTCTTATGTCTTCCTAGCAAGTGATAGACCTTGGGGGTAGCATATAGAAGCATCGACAACTTTCTCCCGTAGTAATTCCATGAAGAGTTGGATGGATAAATCTTTGTGTTGTACACCTAGTACACATGGCGAGTGATGAATGTTGCTACATGCTCCTTGAGAAGTTGAGAACCATCTCCTCTAATTTTGGGAATTTTTTTCTCAAGCCTTTTGGTAGCTTGTGGAGTGGTTGAGGAAGAGCAAGTGGGCCAGTGTTTCCACCCCATGGTACATTTATCCTGCGTTCTTTGCAATCACGATCAGCCATTCTGTTCCTGATTCTAGCTTCCAACCTTTCCAAGGTTATAGCTTGACTACTTCTCTTACATATGCTTTAGCTTGAGCTCTTTCAATTTCTTCGATTTGAGCTCTTATTTCAGCTTCATCTCTTGCTTCCCTTTCTCTAGCTTCTTCTTTGATCTTTACGTCAGTGAAATCTTCAAGATTCTCGTTGATTTCTAGGAATTCAACGTCTAGTGGATTGATGACTCTTGGACTTCCGATGGGAACAGTTTCTTGATGAAGGGGAGACCTTGGATTTTTGAGCAGCTCTTGTCTTCTTTGAAGTTCTTCAAAGACAGGTCAGATTGTCACCCTTGTCTTTGTTTACGGTGTACCTTCTATCCACCAAACTTGAAAATCTATGCTCTACTTTGCGTGCACAATACATGTCTGTCTTTCTAATTCGAGTAGCACATTCTTCTTCAAGTTTAAGTACTCTCGTGGTAATTAAGTATTGATTGAATCTCTCATTGAATCTCTCTGTTATGTCAAATTAATGTAGCCAAAATTTGAACACACTCAATATACTGCAAATAATTTGAACTCCAAAAGAAAATAGATCTCCTTATTCATTCTCAAATCATGAATTACAATGTTTCCTAAATAGGAAAATAACTCCCAACTCGAGTTGCCAAACAAACTCTAACTAACTTTGACTAAATCTACTCTAGGTGGCGGAAATTACTATTTTTAGCAGCTTTACTAGAACCCGCTATTCTTAGTAAGTGCTTATTCTTAGTAAGTTCACATGCTTATTCGTGCATCTACGGTCATTAACTAATGCCCTAAATTACCACGCATCTTCTAAATGTGCCCTCAAATGGTGGAATTCGTGTGCCAAACGTGCTCCAAACCGGCATGACTAGTTGATCGGTGATTTCATCTCATTGAAACAAGTGGTTTAAAAAAACAGACCCAATCAGATACCTGAAGCACAAGTTATGACCTTGTCAAGTTCCTGCTAATTTTAGCGCATCACAAATAGCCTCTCGTAAATCTGAAGCAATGTCCTCTTAGATATGGAATAGTAACTCGTGTCTTTAAACAGGAGGATTACATGGAATAGCCATGGTTTGGAGACATAAGGCTCGAGTGACATTTCAAATTCTAATTTAAAAAAAAATGGATTTTTGAAAAAATGATTTTCTTGACCTTCTGGTCGTATTTGGGTGTAGATGCTACTAAATCGCCCCACGGTGGACACCAAAACTATTGGCGAGAAAAAAATTTAGTGGAAAATTTTATGGATTTCGCCAATGCTCTGAGTCAAAGTCCCTCCACTTAGGCGGTGCAACTTATGTATTTACATGCGCGTGAAAATGTGAGTTTTTCTAGTGGCGTTACGGCTAGGGATCCAACATGGGCACTCCACTAACCCTACAAAAATGCTAGCAATAACTTGCTAGAGAATACTTTGTCTACAAGGTGGGAAAGGAGTGATAATGTTTAGAGAGAAACTAATGTCGCAAGTAGATGTTCAGAGCCCTATGCACACTAGTTAGAAATCTTACACATGCATTTTAAAGAAGAAAACAACATGATTTCGGAGCCACTGGCTAGAGGAAACCATACGTATAAAGACGTACACATTCGTATGCCTTGGAAAACATAAAATTCTTCCTTTATTAGCTTGCAAAATCACAATTGTACATAGTGAGGAATTGAAGAAATGTGAGGTAGAGAAATAGAAGAAAATCAACTATCTCTTTGTTCCTTCACAAGAATTACTCTCTCATGAGATTACAAATTGACAACCAGCTAAGAAGAATCCCAAATGAGGGGCTCATTACAATTTATAGAGAAAGAATGACTCTTCATCTTCCCGATGACACTTCATATGCCCTATTTCTAACTTTAGACTATTCGTATTCCTAAAAATATTAAGTCCCTTTTATAAAATCAAGGTGACTTAATTTTACATTATGTTTCTAAAGTCACTTTTAATTGACTTAAAGGCATATTAAAAAGTGCAACCCCAACATGAAATTAGAAAAAGTTAGGGGAGGAGAAAAGAGAGAGAGAAGGAAGAAGAAGGGGAAAGAAATGATGTAGATGATGAAAGATCTGTCTCTAATGAAATCTATTGCTCCATCCAGATGACTAGATGAAATGCCCCATTGTGATGAACTCCGAACCTCTGAATTCTTTGCAACCCGAGAATTTCCTTAAGACTTGCACTTGATGTCGAATTCCTCTCTATTATGTTCCACTAAGAAGGTCTCCGCTCCCTTGAATTCCTTGTTGTGAATGATTCTATAATGTTGCGGGTGAGTTCTTTGCGAGAAAATAATTACCTTCGATGGCCTTTTGCAATGTCGTCATATTTTCGCTAACGAATTCCCCATAGAATGATACATTTTTCCATACAGGTGATAGGTACCGATGCACATATTGTCGAAACAATGAAGGGTGTTTGTTCCATAATAGGAAACAACCATTACGAACCATGGAATGAAACCAATACTTTGCAATTGATTACACCTATGGAATGAGGGACTGGGAGAACTTGTGAACTTGAATTCCATGGTGTTTCAAACACTTAACACTCTTGACAGAAAGCAACTTACTATTTTAGTAAGTGTAAAAGTCATCTTTTTTAGACCTTGATCGACTATGATAGCTTGAACTCCTTCTCACTGTGTTCGTCTCACCTTCTGGACCAACTTGTTGTTTATAACAGATGCTTATGGGACCACTTACTATTTTTAGTAAGTTTCAATTTTGGGCCGAGATGACCCTTTCAATGATTTTCACTGCAAAATTTCCCATGTGTTCATTGCCTTCTTCGCAGCTTCCTCAGATGGGATTTACTAAAAATGGTAGGCACCCATATGGGGACTTACTATTATTAGTAAATGGTGAATTTTAACATTTTGGAACCGACCAATTGGGTTGACCTCCTTTTACTACCTTAGTGCACACTGTTTCTTCCGTAGATTCCTTTGGTGATGACTTACCAAAATAGAAGCTACCTATGTAGGAAGGCTTACTACTTTTAGTAAATGCGCTTTTGGTGATCAAATCATGACGAAACGAAGATTTTGATATGGGTTTTTTTCCCTATATCACTCCTCTTAAATTTTAGATCTACCTGATTGTCGGTTTGTGAGAGTTTAAAATTTGAATTTTTTACCAGATAGTGGCTATGGGCACGCAGGTATCATGGCGATTATTAATGGAGTCTAAAATTTGCATGTCCATTTCCCCTCATCAGATCTTGATGAAAATAATGTTTTTGATATGGGTTTTCCTTGTTTGTTTCACAAATGAAATCTCGTTGCAAACCGATCACTAGAGCAACGGAAATAAACTTTTAAGTTTTAGTCTGAGGAAAGAGGGTTTCTTTGCTGCCAAACTTTCTCGCCATGCATGTGAAATCTATTACTTGGGTTTTTACGGCCTCTAAAAATGATGAAGAAATCTAAAAATCTCACTTCGATCACGTGTCATAGTTTGTAAGTTATGACAATTTCTTGACAGTGATTACGAGGGTTTTTCTAGATGAAGATCTTTGTTTTCTCTTCGTTCTTTCTTCGTTCATCTTCATTTTGATCATGTTGGCTAGATTTTCTGCATAGCTAAAAACCTAGGTAGTCATGAGATAAATCTCCCTCATTTACTGGTGAGGCTCCCGTGTAAGATGTTTATCAATATGGTAAGTATGAATCCTAATAACTATTTGCAGGGGTTTTACTTTAATTACAAAGCTCATGAACCATAGCTTAGCAATTCTGCAGCAAGTAAGCAGTTGTTATGAAGTATTTGCAGAAGGGGGAAATAATAGAATTTGGGAAAGAAGAAAGGAAGATATGTAATTCAACCAATAGTTTATAGAGTTGGTCTCATACACATAGATTAAATAAACAAGTAGATCTCACAATATTCAGAAGTAAAGGAAAGAAAAATCTTCTAATCTAAATCTCAGACAACACAAATTTTATCTAAAGATCCACACAAAAGTAAGAAGCAAAACACCGTGGACACAAAGTTCTCCAGAAATCCACCTTTATTCAATTCCCTAGCTTTCACAAAAATGACATCAAGGGTTACAGATACAAAGTCTGGAACTCAAGAATGCTGATAAACAAATTGTGATTTTCTAACACGTAGGCTCTTCCTCTATTTATAGTGCATAGAGGGAAATTACAAAATAGGAAGCTTTCAATAAATTTTTGCATGTGGAAGATATGAAAAATGGAAGCGATTGGCGATATTCTCCCTAGACTTTCTTTTTGCATGACATGCATCTGAAGACTAAATCAAAGTTTTGCATGTCTGCCACCTATTCTTAATTAACGAACCTTTTCAAATAACTTAAAGTAATGGCTTTTAACCAATTACTTTAGTTTTACAATTTTGTCCAAGAAAATAAGAAAGAGAAGAAGAAAGAAGTAATTCTAGCTCTGACACTTCATAATTGCCCTTTGTTACGATCAATGTATTTGTCCAAAGATGCAATTCATTGTCTTTCCATCTGTCTTCCCTTATGCATCCCTAATTATTTTGGATAAGGACGGTAGAACTTTGTACACTCTATAACAAATTTTGGCAACTAGGCTACGAAATGTTGTTGCTTGTATAATTCCACTATTTCTCATAGCCCACGTGAGAGGTGTCTTGCCGGTTTCCCTGGATCTGTCAATCAAATTACTGATAGATTCAAAAATATTATTTTATTCACCTATGCACTCACATCAACATGCAGATAGCCAAAATAATAAAAAGAAATCTTTTCCAACCCTATACGCCAAAACTGGATGCTTCCCAATTAAAAATATTTTTTAATGCCCACAACTTCTCCCTTTGGCGCCAAACTTCTCCAGGGCAGCATGCTCCACACAAAATAATTAATTTCCCTTCACTTATGGCATCCACTTCTTATATAAGCAACTGCATGCTAATTTTATCAATTGCTTCTTCTTATTTTTAGTAATTTCCAATAATAAGTTGTGCTTTTTCTCCTTCTTTGGGCGCGAATTTGCTAAAAATAAATAAAATACATTACTTTTTAAGCATGAAGTCATGCTAACATGGGTCACACTTTTTAGCTAATGCTTGCGTGAAATACATGAAGGCGAGGCAACATTAAATTACAACCTACTGGTCAGCTCCTTATTTTACGTTTCTCACTTAAGTGATGCCATTAAACTCCATCCTATCGGGCAACTCCAAAAAGTGCGACTTGGTTAAGTGAATTGGCTAAATTTTACGTGGAAAACATGTTAGAGTAGGTATTTACCTTAGCTCATATTCACTAGGTACTTTATTTACCTTTATTGTATTTATCCTCACTCACTTATGTGTGTGGATATTTCTTTATCTTATTTAGATATTAGGAGGATATTATCTAGTTGTTAGGTATAGTTCTTTCATTGATCTATGGTATTGACTATATCTTTGATGACTAGTTCTTTCATTGATCTATGGTATTGACTAGATCTTTAATGACTAGTTCTTTTCTAAATCTATGGTCTTGACTAGTTCTTTCATTGATTTATGGCTTGGTTTATTGCCTTGACCGGTTCTTAGATTGATCTTTCTTTCCTATATAAGCAAGACCCATTCTCATTGTACTCATATATACGAGAGTTCCAGAATAATATATGATATTATTGCTCTTTGTTTGCAAATTATTTTGTAAAGTTATTCTGGTGAATTTCTTTCACTTATCAAATGTGGTGTCTTTATGATCATCCGAGATCTTCATGACTTAGAATGATCTTCTTATCGTTCCTTTCAAAACACGAAGGAAGGGTATCGTTAAACTTCAACCTTTCTGGAGGCTCCTTATTTTACATTTTTCACTTAAGTGGTGACATTAAACTCCATCTGTCGAAAGCGAGTTCCAAAAATTGTGACTTGGTTAAGTGAATTGGATAACTTTTGTGTGAAAAACATGAAGGAAGGACAACATTAAACTTGACTTTGTCAAGAAGCTCCTTATTTTACGTTTTTCACTTAAGTGGTGACGTTAAACTCCATCCTGTCGGGAAGCTCCAAAAATTATGAATGGCATGAAGAAATCATTTAATAATTGCATGAAAACTTGTCACTTAAGGCATCGTGGAAATTGGACGTGGAAGGGCTAAGCGGCATTTTATTTCCATTTTTGGATTTTCGGTGAAGAAAACACAAGGAAAGAATAAAATTTTCTATTTTTGGAAAGGGTCTAGGAAGATGTAGTAGTAAAATCTTGCAAGTGTCATAACTTTCACTTTGTGGCTCCGTTTTAGGTGTCATTTTTTCTAAAAGAGCATAACACAAGTCAAAAAGACCAAAATTTTAAAGGGGTGTCCCAAAATTTCCAAGTGAAATTTTGGGTACACCATATCATTTCTTTTCTAAGATATTTTTATTTTCAGTATAAGGAAAATTTCATGGATCTATTTGAGTGCAGCAATGAGGTTGGAAGATCGGAAAAAAAAATTGTCGAGTTTCAACAAGATATGGAGGCGTGGGGGGATAAAATGAAATGAAATTTGGTTAAGTCTGGTATTTATTCATTTCAAAAAGCAAGCTTAAGGGTTGGGTGCATTTTATGTCCCCTATGTCCCTTTTATAAAGGGACATTAGGGACATAAAATTCCCTCAGGCGCATGGTGTTGACATTTGGCGTGCTTCGATTCGATGAGCGTTTAAGTGAGGGGGTGGAAAAAAACACTTGGGAGCTGACTTTTGGGCGCATGAGGAACCACAGGGCTTAAGTGGGTTGGGAAAAAAAAATTTCCCTTACGTCCCTTTGGAAAAGGGACATCAGCGACTAGAAAATGTGCCCCACTCTGGTGTTGACACTTGTCAAACATGCGTGTTGGGAGAGGAAAGGCTCAAACTAGCTCCTGGGGCTTAATTAGCAAGCTAGAGGTCATATTGGTGTTATGGGGGATAAACATGGTTGGGCACATTTTCTTGTCCCTTACATCCCTTTTCAAAGGTAAATTATGGACATAAAATCCTGCCATGATCCCGGTGTCGACACGTGTCCACCCAGAGAAATGACTAACTGTGAGAGCTCTTACCTTAGGCCCAACTTGCAATGATGATAACTTGAGCTTCTAGATGAGTTCCGAGGTAAAATTTTATATGAAATTGACTAGAAACAACCCACTGAGTTGAATGGTGATGGTTTTAAGCTTCAATTATGACTATATCACCTCAAAATTACCCCTTATTTCTCGTGACCGCCAGTTGTGCGCCAAAAGAATGAGTTGCCTCAAAAAGTTTACAATATTTCATGATGTCTTGTTTTTTCCACCATTTATGGCATGGAAAATAATTTCCATATGTACTTTTTTGGGCTCTTTAATCTTCACGAATCTAACGAATCTTTTTTTTAAGTTCAAGCACTCCTTCGCGGTGTTTGCTCCTTTAGGCCCGAAAACCCACTTTTGTTGAATTAGCTCCAAAACCTCCAGATCTTTCCAAAATATTTTCACGGATGTTCTTGGCACTTTAATTCATCTCTATGTTGAATTTTTATCCTCCATTCCACTCTAGAGGGTGCATTAGTCTCGGAAGGCCAGTGGTAGCCCTTCCCAAAATTGCTCAAAAGTTGACATTCTCCAAAAAATCCTAAATCACCTAGGGGACTGAATTTGCTTTTATAAATCACCTAGGGGGATTGGATTGGCATCTAATTGAGGATCAATGCTAATTGGGTAAGGCTGGTGTTAAGAATAAGCTGACTTGGGGTGTCTTGGAAAGGTAAAACTTGAAAAAAATTGACACAAGGGTACGTTATCATACTTGAAAATTGGAAATTTTCTTGTTTCACATTTGCATGAGAACAAGAAGAAAGTTCACACTTTTATTTCCAATATCGCTTAAAAAGGCGCGAGGAAAGAGCATACATGTAAAACAATCTTTGATTAAAAAAGAAAAGAAATGTTGATTCCCAAAATAAAACAAAAAAGACAATAAACGACGGTAGATGTGAGTGAAAACAACTACAAAATGTTAGTGGTGGTGTAAAAACAAATGAGATGGTTAGAAAAATGTCGAAAATGCAATGAAAATTAAACCGGGGCGTCCAATAACCCTACAAAAATGAGTTTGACGATTAGTCTATTTTGGCGAAAATAGCGAAAAAGAAATGAAAAAGTGCCTAATTTTGTATTTAAAAGTCCTAAATTAATTAATTAAACTAAGGATTGACTAATTAAAACAAACTACTAAATATTAAAAATCTAACAAGGATATCCATTAAAAGAAAAGCTAATTAGAAAAAAAGTGAGGACCTAAATAAAGAAACTAAAGTTTTAAAAAAGATAATTAGAAAAAAAAATGAACCTAAAGTGCCAAAATTATAAATGAAAGTAAAAGAAATTAAACAAAAATAAAACCCAAAGTTCTAATAGTAAACCACGAGTGGAAAACTACTATATGTTAAACCTAGATTTCGCTATGTTTATTTCGGTGTGGTTTTGTTTATTGTTTGGCTTGTTCGAAAAAATTTGGTGCGGTATGGCGTGCTTGTGATGGTTCATGATGGAGTGGTGCTTTATGGATGTGTTTGCAGGAATGGATAACACTATGGAGGTCGACCAAGGTGCGCGATGGAGGTCGGCCGAGGAGTGTTGTGCAAATCGGGGGATGGGTGACGGGTTTGGGAGGCTCGGGTGAGTCATGATTGAGCTGGGGTGCGGGATTTGAGTTGAATTGAGGAGGGGTGTGGGTCATGGGTTTGGGGCTATGGTGGGTGGGGCGAGGCGTGGCTCACGGGGTAGGATTCTAGGTAGGGATCGGCGAGGAAGTTGGGCTCGTTGGGAGTAGTGTAGGGTTAAGAAGGGGGTAGGGTCATTTCTAATTTGAAATGGCCGAGAAATGGCCGGGGAGGGTTGGGGGAATGGGTAGGGATAGGGGGTAGTTTAGGGGTTAGATTTTTATTTTGTTGTTTTCAAAACTAAAAAAATCTGAATCTGTTTTCTTTGTTGAAAATAAAATCTAAAAAAAATTGAAACTATGTTTTTTTGTTTGTTGCTAAAAAAAATTGTTTGATAAAGTTTGGTTTTTTTGTTTTGTTTAATAAAATTTGACTTAATTTTTTTGCTTGATTACATTGTAGGTATTGCGGGTTTACAGTTAAAGGCCAAAAACAATTTTTTACCAAATATCGGATAATAAAAAATAATGAAAAACAACCACCTTGATTTCAAATTAAGAAGTCAAATTACTACAACAAGTACTTGTAAAACTGTCACACACAAATATTAAAAAGCAACAAAAACAATGTTTAATTTTGTGATTTGGGAAATGAAATTCTACTATCAAATTCTCCCACAATATACCCCGCACAATAAGGTAAAAAAGATGAAATTAAAGTAAATGAATATGGGGTGCGAGTCCCACCGAGGCGTGCAAAGTGTATACTATGAAAAATAATTGAAATGGAAGATAAACAAAGAAAGTGCAAACCTCTTGTAGTCCTCCAAAGCAAACCTCAAGTGAAGGTTGAGAGAGCTTTGAGTTGTAAAACCTTGTGGAATTTTGATTGATGCAGATTTGTAGGTGCTCTTGAATGGTCTCCAAATTTGGGATGCAAATTGCTACGAGTAGTTGGATTGGAAAGCTTCAGTATGCAAATTGTGAGTTTATTTGTAAACAATCCGGGAGGATTTAGAATAGGATAAGCCTGTATTTTACGAGAGGCATAAGTGGTTAAAAATTCGTTACGAATGGATGAATGCACATGTTATTTTTAGTATTTGAGGAAGTTGCGATAATTCCGGAAGTTAAATGTCATTTATGGGTAGTAATGGAATTAATTGGCAGAAGTTGCATCTGGAAAGGTGGTTGTACGTGCAATTGAATTTCCCCCACCTTTCTAGGATTCTAGAAGTGTAGTTGACTAGGATGAGGATGTGGAGTCCAAGTGGTTGTTGACTAAGAATTTGAGTGGTAGTTGACTAGGATGTGCACACTAATTAATTAATTAATCATTTAATTAATAAATGATAATTAAACTAGCAAAAGGGTACTAGGGATTAATTTAATTAATCCAAAGGGTGCAATGTGTATGATTTAATAAATTAATCAAAAATGGGAAAAATAGGATGTATTGTAATAGAATTAAGAACAAGTGTATAATTTAGGGTTTTACACTAAGTGATTGTTTAAGGTGACATCACCCCACAATTATGTCACCCAATTAAAATATGTATTTTTTAAAGCGACCTCATCCTAAAATAATGTCACCAAGTTAGTGTATGTATTTTTAAATGGTGACCTCACCCCACAATAATATTTTACCATTATGTAATAAGTACACCTTGAAATATGTAAGGCCATAATAGTTGAAATATCTGGATGGTACATTGTTTCATTTTAATGACCAAAAACATCATGCATGTATTTAATAAAAATTTTGACATCACAAGCACGGTTTCATTCATTTACTATCTAAGCCAATAAGGCTGCCTATTTACTACCTAAGAAAATAAGGATGCCCACTAATGGTCTACATTAAGTAGCCCCAACAATCAGATAAGTACAAACAAAATGACACAACTCCAAAATCAAAATGGTTAGGTGCAAACTTATATCCCTCTTGAATTTTCCAAAAGATCCAAGGAATATTTAAGTTGCGATGTAAAGATTGCCCTTAATACTAAATCTTACTAAATAAAGAAAACTTTAAATCGAAAAAGAATAGAATATAAAAATGATCAAGGCTAACAAAACATTACCATAGTCTTGAAACAAAGATAGTATTGTGATATAGACTAGAAAATTTGATCGTCACAACTAAGAAATAATAGTGTCGATTAATGACTTGTGTAAGAATAAATCTCCTTGGAGTACCATAAGTCATTTTGAAAGTCATGAATATAGAAATTTAAGGTATGAAGTCATAAAGCCCTCTAATATTACTTTTGGTCTTTCACAACTTCAAAAAAAAACCAAAAAACTAAAGTAGCACATCGGTTGTAGGATTAAATGTCATAAGAATTGACAATTTTTAGGAAATTAGATAGAGAGAACATACTGAGGGTAAGATTATATCAAAGATCATTCTCTTTGTTGGATACTAGAAATAATGTCCAATCAAGAGTGAAGCTAACTAGCTTTGTGTCAATATAAAAATTTTACAAATTTATCTCCATAGTATTGTGGACATATAATAACAAGAAAATGATTGATTAATTAGTCTAAAAATTCCAATAACAAAATTATGTGCGATTCACTTATTATTTATTGTGATCTTTCTTAAAAGGTGTTGTCGAGGTTTGCAATGTCATGTTAAATTTTATGACATCTGAAGCTTAAGAATTGACATTTGAATATTTTTAGAGGAGAGAGACTATGGCTTACCTTACATAATGAAGTAGTCGGATTGTAGAATGCATACTTATCTTCTTAAACCAAAAGAAATTAACCAATTATCTTTTATAGTTTATAGTCGTGCTCGAAATAAAAACCTTTATCTTAATTTAAACCCAAATGTTTTCTTGGCTAGTATAATTTTATTAGGTTCATTAAAGTTTATTCAAACAGAATGTATATAAGAATAAAAATATATGTATTCAAAGAATAGATAAGAGTGGCAAAGTTTTATATGGGGTTTTAAGGAAAAATGTGATAAATTCATGTGTTGGTCATCTTTATTTGTTTATTTATTTTAGTAAATTGTCTTTTTAGCATTGCTTTATTTGTTTTTATTGTATTATTATGCACTCTATGATCCTCGCACAATACATATGTTATATCAAAATGGGCTTTGATATCCTCTATCATTATATTTGGATGGTTTCATTTATAAGTTTTCTTCTTGCAAAATTCAATCATACTCTTCATATTCTTATAATCTAATGTTTATGTTTTTTCAACCTTTTCTTATATTTAAGAGTGTTTCAAACCACTTTGTGAATGTAATATATCCCTTTTTGGGACTGAAACTGAAAAAAAAAAAAAAAGGAAATCACAAAAAACCCAATATTATTAAACTTTGATTTTTGACTAGCAAACTAAAATTTATGACAGCTAGAAATCAGCAGTCTGATTTCTATAACAACAGTCCAAAAATGAAGGAAAATCACTTGAAACTCATAGAATCATCCAACCAAAATATAGATAGATATTTTAGGATGTATTTAAACCACTTTCCAACATGAAACTTGAATGAAAACACAAGCTGGAAAATTAATTAAATGCAGTAGAAGTACAACTCAAAGAAATTATGAAACAAAGGGTTTCCAAACCCCAAACTCCACAAAATATGATTGTTTCCAGCCTTATAAATTATGAGGAATCCAAATATGAAAGCAAATCTGATTTTTGTGCCCTAGAAGGCACCTAGATGCTAACAAACCCTAGTCGCTCCAACTAGGAAGGGCTCATAAATACATGCAAACACTTGTAGATATCTTCCTTTATCCTCCAATGCCCAAATCTGCAAAAGGTCTTCAAGATGACTTCACTTCAACCAAGAATGGAGGGTTTTTGTCCTCCAACCAGCCACAAGAAAGGTTTTCGTCCCTCTTGGAAAGAGCCACACAATTGGATTTTCACCCAAAAGTGGAAAGAACTAAGAGCAATCAGCCCAAAGATCAATATAGAATAAATTTACAAAGTAGATGATGAAAATGAAGTCATAAGTCTCCTTTTATATCCTTCCTTTGGTGCCAAAAGTCAATTAGAAGGACCGACCTCATAAAGCTTCCTTTATCTTCTAATTTTCCTTTAGGAACTCTCCAAACCCAGCCGACCTCCTTAGTAGCTTATTTCTTCATTTTGAGCTTATTAAAAGCTCTCCAACCCAGATCGACCAACTTAGGAAGGGAAATACAAAAATAAAATCATAAATATGAATGAAGAAAATTGAAATATAACCCAAGGTCTTTCCTTGTTCATCCTTTTCTTGCCTCCAGAAAGAAGAAAGGAAAGAAGTCTTCTATTTTGGATTAATTCGAAAAAGGGGACATTACGGTGAAGCATTGTCAAGGAGTAAAAACCTTTTTTAATTTATACTAAAATATTTACGCCGTATTAAAAGAGTTACTCATGGATTGGAAAATGTGCACATTCACATCAAAACTTTTGAGTTGCTAATTCAACATTCTAAACTACATGGTAATTTTTATTACATTTTTATGTTGGGTGTCGATTTCGATATGATGACACCACTTTTACATGCCATAATACATTAAATTTTTAATGTGTTGTGTGTGTGTGTTGAAATTTCACGTAAATACATAAAACATTTGTTATATACCTAGGGATATGATAGTATAATGTATATGGTTGATGGAGATGGAATCATGTGGCATACATCCCCATAAGTTATATGTTTATAATATATAGGGTCATATAAGAATTAGTTATATAGGGTAATGAGTCAACTTACATTGGGATTAGGTGTTACCCATCTATTAAGAGTAATGCATGTCTATATAAAGGAGATGAGTATCACTATGAGGCGTCATGTATGATTTGAGTCTTCTACTTAGTAGAGGTGTATCGGAGGTGTCCTCCTTGAAGTGAAATTCTAATATTGGGAGATTGTGTTCTTCCTTAGGTAATATCATATGGAATTACCCTACCTTACGGGTATTATTCTATTTTTAACTTGGCGCATCAATATCGCTTGTAGTGTGTTAACTTACATATTATTCAACTTATTCAATTATTATATGTATCTTATCAAGTGATATCATAGCAACCACCGGGTTCGAGTCACAAAGTAGGTGACAGGAGGTCTACTAGCCCAGAGTCTAGAGTCCAAAATCCAAAGTCTAGTTCTAGAGGGGGTTTACTGAGTGGAGAGGGTATGAAAGGAGGTTTGTCGGCCAGTCCTAATTGAGGAGTGTGGTGGGATGATATGTTCCTAGTGAGTGGACTTTATTAATGCCTTGATATTTTGGTGTAACTGTTCATTACATTTGCTATATACCTTTGTATATGATATTATAATGTATATGGTTGATGGAGATGCCAACATGTGGCACACATCCCCTTAAGTTATGTGTTTATAATATATGGGTCACATGGGAATTAGTTATGGGTAATGAGTTGTCTTACATTGGGATTAATTGTTACCCATCGATTAAAAGTAATGTATTCCTATATAAAGGAGGCAGAGTATCCCTATGAGATGTCATGTATGATTTGAATCTTCTACTTGGTAGAGGCATATTGGAGGTGTCCCCCTCGAAGTGGAATTCTCATATTGAGAGATTGTGGGGTTATTCCTTGCTTAAGGAGTATTTATGGTATTGTCGTACCTTACGGATATATTCTGAATATATTGAATACTTAGGCATCTTGGTACATCGATATCTCGTGTTGTGTTATCTTCTGCATATAATTTATTTTATTCATTTATTACATGCAAAGATCTTATCAAGTGGTATCAGAGCATTGATTTGGACAATTTGTGGGATGAACCCCTACTTTCATTGATTTGCCTATATTTTAAGGTTGACTCTGTTTTTTTCAAAAAAAAATTGCAAGAACTAGAAAACCATTCAAGGAAGCTACCCTCAAAATTGTAGGTTTTTGGACCTATTTTGAGAAAGATATTTCAATTTTAGGGTTGAAACCTAAGTTTAATGATTTGTCTATATATTCCACATTCTGACAAAAAAATAGTAATTTTTTTTGTGTGGTAAATGTGTTTCAGGAAAGAAACCCTCAAAGTTTCGAAATTTTTGATCTTTTTTAGAGATTTATTATAGTTTTATTATTTGAGAAATTTGCCCCACAAGCCGTAATTTTTTGAATGTTTTCGATTTTTTTACATTTTCAAAATTCTCACAAAAAATTGATTAGATGTGTTTTCTTTATTTTCTTATTTGAGGTCGACATCTAACCAAAATTGGTAAAACAAATATTGATCAAAAGGATCTGTTCTTGAAACCCTAATTTGTGTGCATCATCTAGATACGTTCTTTCTATAGAAGTGGCATGATTAATGCTAAATAATTGTGGATCCAATTTAAGGAACATTTTTTCAAAGGAAATCCCATGGTTTCTTTTTCATCTTTGGCTTCATGGTCCGGCAAGAACTTGGTGTTCTCAAGTGAAACAAGAGAGTCCAAATTGGTCTTGGGAGGAAATGGAATTGGTTTTCTTAGATCGATGGGTCAAAAAAGACGAAGAAAAAGAGGATGTAAATAATGATGTTGTTGCGAATAAGTATGAAAAATAAAAATAAAAATAATACAATATTTATGATGAATAGGCTATGCAAGATTTAGAAGAATAGACAATGGTTCAAGATAAGAGTTCAAATAGTGCATCTCCAAAGAAGGAAGCTTGATATTTCAATTTGAAGGGTGCATTCAATGGGAAAAGGTGTTTTTTTCATAAAACTTGGTAACATGTATAAGTTCATAAATATGGATGAAGCTCAACATCTACATGTTCAAGAAAATAATATCAAGGGAGCTCATGTGGATGGTAAGAAAATTCAAGTTTTGGAAGATGGTCTCTATGGATAAATATGGTTTGCATTCATATTGGTATGCTTTAGATAAATTGATATTATTCTTGGATATCCTTGGTTAGAGACCTTGGGAACAATTAATATTAATGTGCAAAATAAATTCATGAAGATATGGTACAAGAGAAATAAGGTTACCTTGCAGGATATCACACTTAGCAAGGAACAAAGAAATGTCAAGATGGAGCATGAGGATGAATTTGAAGATGGTGAAGAAGGGAATAAGGATTATTTTAAAAAAGAACATGAAGAATATGATGACAAAGAAGAGAATGATTATTCATTTACTCAAGAGAAAAAATAAATATCAAAAAACAAAGTGGAAGAAAAGAGGAAAAGAAAGTTGAGGAAAATGTTGATAAGGTTGCAGGCATATAGACACCCACATCATAATGAGATGCAAGAATCATGGAAGCATGTTAGGGAACATGAGAGAAGAAATTTATATAGATATACAGGGAATTGAAGGAACAATCACTATGGTTATACATGGAATCAATAAAACAACAATTATATGACATAGAATTACAAGAATAATTATTATGGCTATGTATGGATGCGAGGAGAGACAAATATGGACATGAATAGAATCATATTAGTACAGAAAATTATGGAACCAATTTTAACTAGGTATTACCCAATAAGATTTAATATGGGTGGTTGGATGATTGAGCATGGCGAAAAGTGTGTAATGATTTGAAGCACAATCATTACATTGTTTCCTCATGTTTCGGGAATGAAACATATCAAGGAGGGATGCCATGTTATGTACCTTGGGATATGATATTATAATGTATATGGTTGATGGAGATGAAGACATGTGGCACGCATCCCCTTAGTTTGTTATATGATTATTAAATATGGGATCACAAAGGAATTAGTTATATTAAGTAGTGAGTCAGCCTACATTGGGATTAGGTGTTACCCATCCATTAAGAGTGATGTGTACCTATATAAAGGAAATGAGTATCACTACGATACATCATGTATGGTTCAAGTCTTCTACTTGATAGAGGTATATTAGAGGCATCCCCTCGAAGTTGAAGTCATATATTGAGATGTTGTGGAGTTATTCCTTCATTAAGGAGTATTTATGGTGTTGCCCTACATTAAGGGTATATTCGAATATATTGAATATTTGGGTATCTTGGCCCACTAAGGTATATTGGAGATTTCCCCCTCGAAGTGGAATTCCTATATTGAGATACTCTGGAATTATTCCTTTGTTAAGGAGTATTTGTGGTGTTGCCTAACCTTAAGGGTATATTCTGAATATATTGAATATTTGGGTATCTTGGCCACCAATATCTCTTTTATTGTGTTATCTTTTGCATATTATTCAACTTATTCATTTATTATATACAAATATCTTATCAAATTTTGAGTGCATTTTTATGAGATGAAGAAATTCACATATGCCATCTACATCAAATATAAATAAGCAAACATGGCCATCATGGCCAATTTCTAATAATAGATATCACTTTTTCTATCATTGTGTTTTACATATTCTATGATTGTTCAACTACATGAATGTTGTAGGTTTTCAAATAATTTTCAATGTCCCTTTTTAGGGCTGAAACTAAAGAAATAAGGAAATAGTACAAATCAAACTGAAAGAAATCTTATTTTTATAACAACCAACTAAAAATTTAACAGTTAATAACTTGATCTGATTTTTTAGAACAACGTGTGAGGAAAAGGCAATAATTCATCAAAATTACACCCATTAACACCATTCAAAATATGTAGGGACACTTAAAAAATATTTTAGGGCCATGATAACTAAGAACGAAGCTTATAAACCCCTTACGGAAATTAAATAAATGACAACAGAGTACACCCTTACAAAATGGCTGGAAAATAATTATTCCAAGCCTAAAAAATGAAGTCTGATGTAGATTTTGGCTGCCAAAAATATAAACAATGCAATGATGGTTAAGTTGAGTTGATTCATGCCATAGAAGAACCACCCAACACTTCCTCGAGGTGGAAGAGGGGCTGAAAATCATATAGGATCAAACCCTAGCTGAAAATCTATAATATCCACCTTCTTGAAGCACTAGGAACAATCAATTGAAGATTTTTCGTTCTTGATTAGAGAGGAAATGTTTCTTCCTCCTTTTATAGCCACACCAAAGGATTTTTCCCCTTAGTGGAAGGAATTTAAGCAATCAACCCAAACCCAAGCAAAGTCAATTTTATGACAAAATATGATCCACAAATGAGTCTAAACGACACCTTTTATACCCTTTGACAACGCTAAAACCAATTCGGAGTTTTCCCCATGACCAACCTCATATTATTGATTTCTTTTGGCTTTTCCTCTTGAACCCATCTAACATGACTTATGAGAGAAACTATGAAATAAAAATGCAAATGCTCACAAAAATAACTAAAAATCATTACAAACACTTCCCTTCTTCACTTTCTCCTTTCCCACGGGAAGTGGAATGGGCTATAAGTTTCCAAAATGGACTATTTTTGAAAAGGGGACATTATGTAATATGCATCCCTTCTCTATTTCACTACTCTTTGTAATAAATATTACATTACGGGGTATGTACCTTACGTAATATTTTGTGGATGCTACATTAGGGTAAATACATCCATCAAAACATAATGGAAAGTGGATATTTGTAATGTTGTAGATACAAACACCCAAATAGACACCCCAAAAATGTGAAATCCTACACAAGGCACATGAAATGATTGAAAAAATGTGGACACATGGATTGTAATGATGGAAGGACATTTAATTTTTTTTTTGAAGAAACAAAGAACATATTATGATGGCTTGATAAGTTAATGACTTTAGTAGACATTGCTCCCATGCTTTCAAGTTGGTTATGAAATTGAGGGATTTTTTCAATTGTTGCATCAAATCATTAGTTTAGTTTTTCAAATTATTCACGTGCCTTCTCTAAGTGCCACATTTAGAAACTAAGATTGCATGACAATTAGTTCACTCATTGCATTGAGATATCATATAATTATTGTATTAGTTTTTCATACAATGCAAGGGTTGTTACATAAGGGTACATACATTCATCCAAGCAAAATCAATGATGGAATAAGGGGATTTACTTTTATATTGTGAATATGAAAGGATCGAGCATTATGGCCAAATATAATTGTAACTTTAGTATATGTAATTCTCAATCCAATGGTAAGTGAATATTGTAGTTTGTCAAACAATTTTCATGCCTTCTCTATATGCTTTACCACATTTTACGACCGAGATTGCATTAGTGGGTTTGTACCTTGCATAATATTTTGAGGTTCTTTACATAAGAGTACGTACATCCATCAAATCATAATCAAAAGCATATTTTTTCATATGGTGTAGTTTTAAGCACCTTAATAAACATGTACACAAATTGTGCCATGAGAAAGGCACGTGACCTATTTGAAAAATAACTCAAAAAATGTGTTCACATGGAATTTAATTATGGACTTGGAACATTTAATTACAATTTTGAGGGGAAAGGATCTTAACACTTTGGCCTGATATATTCTAGTGAATTTAGTCGATGTTTCTCCCATGCCTTTGTGTTGGTTTTGAAATTGACGGATATTTTTGCTCTTTGCATTAAAATATCATGTAATAATTGCTTAAGTTTGTCAAAAATTAATGTGTCTTGCCTATGCCACATTTTACAACTAATATTGATCCAGACAAAAAGACCCTGAGGGGCCATTATAGTGGAGCAACTTCTGCAAACTATAATTTTTGCACCGTAGCTCTAATTGACTCCATTCAAAATGCACCTTTCCATCATGTTCTGCATGTTCCAAGCTTTCTATTGCATTTTATTAACCCTTCTTGCACATTAGGGTTTCATATTTTTTATCTTAGTTTTCTTGGGTATATTTCAGTATTTTATTACTTCATTTATTCAGTTATTTTATTGCTCTATAGCATTAGATTACACTAGAATATTTATATTTTAGTTAATTCTTTTGGTGAACCCAATCTTCAAATACACTTTCTCTTTGGGACTTTTCTTCGTATGCTCGTCACTCATAGTGGTTGTTTTGGGTCTTTTCAATATTATGAGCTTCCTTCATTCACCCGTAGGATTTCCAAACCAATAGCTAATATCCCTACTTCTATAGCTATAACTGAGAATCCCTTGGATTCATCTCGCCAAGTTCCTCTTCACGAAATAGAATCCTTTGGTAGTGAAAAGTCCTACAATGAAGATACTAATGTTGACCAAGACCAATTAAATACACTTATTGATTTTCGACAATCTTTGTGTGATAATCCCACTCATCTTTCGTATGTCCTACATGCTTTGATTGCTGCTAAGAATGCTCGTGATGCTTCCACCTCTATAGTTTCTCATTCTTCAGCTCCCATGGTCTCCACCCCACCCATTTATGTCTCTGCTTCTATTCCTACCACTACCACTCCTTTCATTCACCCTAACACACCTAATATGCAGCTTGGCTCTTCTTGAATACTCCGATTTAAATTCGTTATATCATGACTTAGAAACCCAAATTTGCTAGCTCGCTCACTACTTCTCGTACCTCTCCTAGGGATAATTTTAGTGGCAAATATTTGTAATATGGTGAATATTCCATTTTAGGAAAATTTGAAAAGGTGATTTTTTTTGCGGGTCAGTGACCTATTCACCTAAAAATTACAGTTTAATTTTTTTAGGGGTCGGTTTGCCTACGCTTGAAATATATCCCCTATATAATCCTAGATTATTCACCAGGTAGAACACTTCTACTTCACTCATACCACCTGGGGGCATATCTATTATCAAGTACAATAAAATTGTGAAGCAACAGAGGCCAGTACACAAAGTGTAGTTTTATAGATATTCATCAAATTTGTAGTCAGGCAACAAGTATTATTCTCAGACGCACGACAAAAAAGTTCCACTGATGCCCGAAAAGGAGATTTCATTGACACACAACATGAGGGCGAGGTTGGAGACGCGTAACATGAGGGCGGTGTTGATGCGTGACGGGAGGCGGAGGCTGTAGGCGCACGACGAGGGGAGGTGGGTGTTGACATACGACGAGAGGCGGAGGCTGTAGAGACACGCAACGCAGGAGATTTGTTGGTGCGTGACATCAAATCTCCTATTGCATCTGCAGCCTTTACGTCGGTGAAACATTTGCACACAAACCCCAAAAAAATTTCCTTTCAGTGAAACCGGTTCCGAGGATATTCGCTAGGTATTTTCCACCTCTGATTTCCAAGAGGTCTCTTAAAATGAACCCTAACCTCGCCATCTTTAGACTCTACTTCACTATTGCATACTCCTTTTACACCTAATATATTTTCCTATCCATTGCCACCTAATTTCATCTCTCCCAAAATTTCCATCTTTAAAGGCCATGGTGACCCACAAGCGCATCTCTCGAGCTTTCCATGTAGCATTCCTAGACTATGCAGACAATCATACCATACTAGCTAATCTTTTTCCTTAGAGTGTTCAAGATTATGCGATGTGTTGGTTTTATGACCTACCTGTCCACTCAATAACATCTTTCACGCATCTATCGATGCTTTTCTCACCCACTTATCTATCAATATCGGCTCTAAGATCTCTTATGCTCAACTCATGCAACTTAAACATGGATCTAATGAACATTTAGCATATTATGTCTTGTGTTACAAAAAAACTTAGCTAAGATGTCAAATGTGCTTTCAATCACTAAGCTTCTAGACTTGTTCACTCAGATTCTCTTACCCCTCTCTAGGAGAGTGTTCTCTTTGAGACCTCTCCTTCTTTCGATCAAATTTTTCATACTCTTAAGCTTCGTGAAACCAAGATCTTAGTTATAGGAAAGCTTAAATACCAAGAGCAAGCATCGTCTTCTACGCATTTTCAAAATAAGTCAACATTTAAACCATCTACAACTAAACCAACAGATGTAAAAGTTACCATCAACGCAGTATCTACTACTAAGGAGCTTTAATCACAACCGCATCGGTATATCTTCACCAAGTTTAGTGTACCTCTGCATATTTTACTACCACAACTTTTCAATAATAACCTCATTACACTACCTTCTCTGCTACAAATAGATCCATCTCAACTAAAAGGACATAATTTCGATGAAAATTCCCATTGTGGATATCATCAGTGCATAGGACACTCCACTGATCATTGCTTCTGACTTCGATTTCTCATTTATGGTTTGATCGATAGTGGTAAAATTGAGCTTCCAAACCTATAATTTCTCCACCTGTCAATGAAAATCATAAGCTCAAAATATTTAATAACCCTCTACCCAAACATGACACAAAAATGGCTGAATCTTCAGCTAATTATGTACACCACGTCGTATCTCCTCTTGTATCGGGGGCTATTGACTTCCTTCTTGTGCATACTTGACACTTCTCCACTAATCATCTCTTTCTCTGATCATGATTACCATGCCACATTATCTTCTAATCACTTACACATTAGTGCATCTATCGGAGTGGTCCCCATCAATAATACTAAGGTTGATCCATCATGGCCTATTAGTGCATGTTCTATGCCACTTCTTGATGCTATCGATTATCTGCGTTCGCACATCTCATATCCGATGAACAATTCATATGGTGTCGTTAACCTTCATGTTACGGTAGGAACCCTTACTATGCTTGTACCCTTCCTTGTTGGACAAACAATCGATAGTTATGACATGCTCTTAGGTTTTAATTGGATTCATAGGTCTCGAGTCTATTATATCTATGAATCATTTGCAAATAAAATTCATTCATAGCAATCAAGTTGTTTCTATCGACATTATACCTCAATCTACTCCATGGTCATCATTTCCTCAAGCACTGGTCAATGCACCTCCTATGTCATCTAGTATACCATATTATATGTTACTTAAAGTGTAATCTACTCCTAGTCACCTACTCATGTATCATCTATATGGCCTCGCCACTCTACTAGTCCTACACATAGGCATAGGCCCATTCCTCACATAGTTATTACATCTCAACATAGGTCACCACCTCATTTTATTCCCGTAGGTGTCCATCACCTTCATGCTCGGATTCTCATCGATCTCCATCACCTACAAATTTTGTTGCACCTACACACTCATCATATACTCATCCATCACATGCACATAGACTTCACTCACCACGCAGCGATATTCCACAATTACTAAAGCATGGTCACACACTTTCATCACCACCAACATCGGATGAGGGACCTTCATCCTTCACTTTCATTGGATAGGTCATTCAATCACATGCACATGGGGGCATTATGCTTATCTATTCCTCCCCCCTCCTACTCATACATTTTTTATCCTAGCATATGCATATTCATCTACGCCTTAGAATCATCTTTTCCCTATGACACACTCTTGTGATTTGGTTCACACTTGACTATTGAGGAATTCTCTACACATGAACCTCACACACAGACACAATAGTCACTACACATTAGGCACCACATATCATCACATGATCATACATCATCTACACATTGTACACCACATTATAGGCTATAGACATTGCGCGTCTTCATACATTCTACATTTTGCATCCTACATCTTTTCCTACATACATCACCCCATAGCTATCACATATTGTGTGTTTTTACACCTCATACATGACATATACACATCTTAGGTCATCTACACATACTACATTACATATTGTTCATCCTACCACACATATGACACATTTTGCATAATCACTTCTACATGTTACACTCACTACCTGATGATGCACTCTAGTCTCACAATCCATACTGGATTAGTGAGGGTATATAACAAAAATGGACCTCACCACCCATACATGTTCATCATTTACTATTTTCTCATGTGACATACCTACATTAAGTGATATACGTTGTAGGCTATATAGTCACTTATTATAACATCATCTCGTAATAGGTTATATCATCATTTTTTCTTACATCATTTAGTAGTATATGATTTTGGATACATCACCACTCTTTTATATTCATCTTGTCATGATATACACTTAGGCTACAGGGTCATGCACAGTTCATCTCTATGTCACATTCCATCACTACCCACTCATCACAGTGTGCTACACACACCACATAGTTTGACCATTTCCCAATGATGCACTCTCGTTTACGGTTCATTATTGACTACTAAGGGGCATACTAAATGAACCTCACTACATACAACTTCATTCCTATTATCCACACTACATTTTGTTCCATCATCCATCAACATACTACATTTTATGGTTGCATTTACTCTTGTTTGCATTTACTTGTACATGTTCTCTTTATTACACATGCTAGATATATCTCTTATATGTCATTATATTTACCATACACACATACGCGTTCACGTCCTTTTCTAGTTGTGATTATAGATACAGAGCTTCTACATGTAACACCAATGTTTGACACACTACCTTCTAGGGTCATCCACATTCATACACTACAAGTGTTATTCTTTCATTTTTACTTATCACTTTCCATTATCAAGTTATACATGCTTTGACATACTTGTTATTTCTCTAACATGCTAACAGGGAGTTTCATGTGCAACATTTTTTTATGGAGGGGTATTTGTTTCCATACTTGTTTTTACATTGTATGTTATTATTTACTCTTGTTTGAGGGATTTTCCCTTTGTCTTGTGTGCACATTTGTTTGTTTGTGGCCATTGTGGCCTTGAGTTTCTTACGACATCGTGAGTGGTGTCCCATGTTTACAACCCATTTTTTGCGGCCTACATTGTCTTTTTGGGTGTTTACATTGTCTTCTTATGTTCTAGCTTACACATTGTTTGTCTGGATTACACTTGTTTTCTACATGCATGTTCGTACTTACACTTGTTTGTGTGTTCCTTAGTATTTACCAAACACATTCCCTTCCCCCTACAGGAAAGAGTTTCATTTTGCTTGGTTGGTCTTCTTTTGGGGTCACATTCTCCTATCCGTGACCTCACATGTCTTTCTAAAAGGGGGAATTTGTTGGGTTTACACACTACATAGTATAGTACCAAATACGATTAAGTTTTTAGTTTTTGTCCATGACACAGTGGGTTATACAACGAGTGAATTCATACCAGTCTACATAACTCCATACATAGAGGATTTTACAGGGAATATTTTCCTTAGCATTCTAGGGAGCGATTCATGTTGGAGGATACAATTGACTTTCCTCCCTACACTACTTCGTCCAACGGCGTTGGATCGCCCAAAAAAATAGGTAGTATAAGGATTTCTTCACATTTTCGGGAAACGATTCTGATAAGTCGGAGAATAACATAGCTTTATCCCTACACTTCATTGGCTACATTGGCATGAGATCACCCAAAAACTTGCACTTCATCGATAGTTATAGGATATCCTTTCTACACCCCTTTTGTCTCATCACGGATCAAGTGCACATGTTCCTTTTTCATTTTCATTTTCATACTATTTTTACATGTTTCTTTACATATATACATGCATTTTTACACATATACATGTGTATTTGACTACTTGATCATCTTCTCTTTTACAGGTCCATCCATATGGGAAGCAAGCAATCAACAACAACAACACATGGTAGGTACATCACACACATGATACTAACCATGTAGGTACACTACACACATTGGCATCTACACACACACTTTCACCCTAGGTTCACTTTCATCACTTTTTACACTTTTGCATCTTTAGTCTCCACACTCCATCTTTTTATCACTCCACGCTTTGTCTAGTCCTTCGGTGTGTTTGCTACATCACTCTACATGGATTATCAAGTACACATCTCTATATACTTTATGTTACTAATCTTTCCACTCACCAACATAAATTGGGGGCAAAATGTAGACACAAAATCACGCACTTTGAGTCATTATTTAGTCCCGGTCTCATATTACTATTCATATGGTTCTTAAGTGAAAAGAGTAATAATTAACCCATGTCTTTGGCCATTTTTACATTGTTTGTTGTCGTATTTTCGATCTTACACCTACACTTGCCCGTCTATATTGTCATTTTGCATTTTCCTATTTCTGACTAGGACGCCCAACTAGGATCTGGGGTGCCCCAAGTGCCCTAGTCCCCTCTAGGGCACCCTGATCCTCTTTGCACTTTACTCTCACCTTTTGGGCACTTTCTAGCTGTTTGAGATTTCTATATTTTTGGTGGTCAAACTTTTCAGGGTTAATTATGAAATTAGAACAAGAGAACCATATAAATATAAAGTTATGTGACCATAATGAGGGACCAAGCACTAAGCATCTACTATCACCATCTAGAGTTGCATCCATCAAAGGCATCTAAAGATACATTTGCATCCATCTAGCTCCATCACAAGGCACACATGGTGGTTCATCTACATCACACTTCATAGGATGGGATTCTATTGTTTCCATGCACACATTTACTACATTCTACATCTAGTTATTTGCTCACTACTTCACAAATTTTGATTGGCACAAGAGCAACATAGGGCATAACTATACACACACCTAGAACTACATTGGGTATGAGATGTAGAGAAATGCTTAGTGATAAGTCTATCAGTTTGGTAGCTGAGGACAGTCTGATCCCTTCATATGCATCTTTATTTTTAGGGTTTTGATGTTTTTCTGGGGTTTTGCAAGTGATTCTTCCATCTCCTATTCACAACGACATTAGTGTGACAAGAAGTGAACACATGCGAACATCTAGTGACACTTCAGAGGAGTTTTTGGTCATTTCCGCATACTAGGGTGCCCAAATATCGGACTGGGCACCCACAAAGCTTCATTTTCCCTTTCCAAATGCCCCAGTCTCATCGAGATAGCTCAAATATATTCTTTCTTAGGATTTTATGTGGTCGTTTCCTCCTCCTATTCACCTGTTCTATATTGTGACATAGTCATGTGACTTCGGTGAATAAGCTAAGGCTTTTCTTAACCCTTCTTACACATTAGGGTTTCATATTTTCTATCTTAGTTTTCTTGGGTGTATTTTAGTATTTTATTACTTCATTTATTCAGTTATTTTACTCTCTATAACATTAGATTACACTAGAACATTTCTATTTTAGTTAATCAACTTCCAAACCCGTCAAAATCTAAGTAAACTATTTATTATCTATCTATCTATATTTAGCACATGTTTTATTTGATCTATCTTGCAATATATATTATATGTATGTTCAAATATAAATGTTAATGTTTATTTAATAATCTAAATATACCTCTTATTTCTAACCTCAACTTGAATTTAAATAAAAAATCCTACATTCATTCTTTATTTATTTATTTTTAATGTAAACCAGATTTTCAAATAATTTAAGGTTGTTACATAAGTGTATGTACATTCATCCAAGCATAATCGAATGATGTGCTTTAGACATGTACTTTTGTTTTATAAGTGGGCAAAGTGGTCTTTGCATTATGGTTTGAAGTGTTAGTAAATTTAGTGTTTTTTTCTCTACATGCAACGACATACAAATGTTGTAGTTTGTCAAACAATTCATGGTCCATGTCACCACATTTTGGGATTGATATTGCATTAGAGGGTTTGTGCCTTACATAATATATCTAGCTTGTTATAGAAGGGTATTTACATCCAACAAATCATAATTGATAGTGGATATTTTTCATATTTTGTAGTTCAAACACCCTAATAGATATGTACACAAAATGTGGTAGCACACACAAAAGATATGTGAATTGTTTGATAAAATGACTAAATGAAATGTGGTCACATGGATAACAATTATTGGAACATGTGCATAAAATGTATTTTTACAAGCTTGCTCATGAGACTCTTCAAACTAATAAATCCCAATGGAACATATCCTAACCAATTATGTAATATAAAATAGATTTCAAATACCTTGATTATAATTTATGCAAAATGGAACATAATAGTGTATAAGATTGTGCAAACATGTAGCATGTTTCCTTATATCGTAACATTGTTTACCTTCTAGTTTTTATCCTTTTATAGAACTAGTGATGGGATTTTACGGAAAGTGAGAATCACTTTAGCGCTTTAGTGTGTGATGATTTTTTTATCCAACTATGTAGCTTCGAGCCAATCTATATTTACCCATGTTTCATGAGTAGTGCTTCACAAGAATCCATATCTTGTGAGCATTAATGGTCCACTTGGAACTTATTGCATTAAGTGACACTCTTAGGGGTGAAGAACCAAGGATTATTGGGAGCTCATACATCCTAATAGTACTCCAAATCACAATCAAACTTTCTTAGCTTGTTACCTCATTTACAAAACCTTGATAAAGTGTTGTGCCTTACAAACAATTCATTATGGATATTACTAGTTCATTTATTTGTACAAGTGGTGTTTCTATTGTGGATCAAATTGTGTGATGATTTTTCGGATTCAACTGATTATTTTTTATCTAATATACATTGACATACATGTCAAGAGTAGTGGTTCATAAGATCCCATCTCTCGCATGCATCAATGGTCCACTTGGAAATCTTTGCATCTAAGTAAAGGAATTAACTAGATTTCTTTTTGAGACTTCACCCATCCCACCACTACTCATGATCAAATATGTTGTATCACACTTTTGTTACAATTTATAGATTATAAGATACTAAACCTTGAGTGAGAACACGATAATTGTTTGAGATGTAGCTAAAGTTGTTTTTTTAATATTTCTCATATTATAGAAGCATACGATCCACCATGGGTCCCATGATGGCAACTCAAGTAAAACCCCATAACTTGGCTAGCACATTGTGGGTCGTATGCGACATGCAATGGAAAAATTACTAGTAGTAAACTAAAACACATTGGAATGTGGAACTTAGATAAGAATAATGTTAGTTATTTTCAATAGAGAAGAATAAGGTATCGTTTGTAGACACCCAATTTAGTCAAATCCTTGTAATTAAATTTTTATTAGTTGATTTTGTGTTGATGGGCCTTTGGTTCAAATTAAGATTATTTTAGTGATTTTTCTCATGTTTTTGTCTCGATTTTTACTTTTTGTGCATCCACACACTTCTCTATTTTCTCTTTTTGTTTTGTTATGATCCCAGGATATTTTGATATTTTTCTCCATTTCAGGTATTTTGACCATTATCATAATGTCTAATAGTGTTCTAACTACTATCATATTGTTCGATTACATCTTTTTCATACATTTTCTAGCTCCTTTGGTGTTTATCTTATTTTGATCATTGTTTATCTCTTTAGGAGACCTTTATATGTTTCATTGGGTTAACATGCATCCCCATAGGTCCCTAATTTGAATTTGAAAATTCAACATATAAACCATTCTAAGTCAATTTAATAAGGGTCCTAAGGAATAAGTAAGAGACAAGTAATCAAATAATATCAAGTGAATATCTATTTAACATTTCTACAATTATAAGGGGTTCTATTCTATATTATTGTATGGTTATTTCAAAGTTTGAATTCTAATAGAAATCATATGATTTATGGGGCAATAAGGAGAGGGTGGATATCTCTCTCACTCATTGGGATGGGACACATTTATATATGCATAGAAGTGGGTAAGTGCACCAAGTTGGGGGACAATTAAGTGGACATCAAATAATTTTACATTAAAAACAGCAAAACATCAAATTTAGTCTTCCGCGGACTTGAACCATGCCAAAAGTAAAAACTATGTCATAAAAATGGTACCATTGCGTAGGGGAGACTATTAACTTTGTAGAAATACTAATTTAAAGTGAATAGAAGAGGATAAATATCATTTTATAATTTTTTACTAATAGTAGGTCTTTAAGACACTTTTTCTTGAATTTTTATCTACATTTAAGACTACAAAATTTGTTTCACTTATCAGAATCTGATAAAACTTATACCATCCCAACCTTGGTGAAATTATATACATGTTCAAAAAAAAATTATTTGATTTCAATATTTTTGATGAAGTTATATGGCAAACGGAAAGTGCTTTGTTTTCTTTATGTTTTCATACCACTTTCACGGAAAAAATCAGAGATAGTGTCATATAACTTCTCACCAAAGATATCAATTTTTGGTCATCCAAATTGTGGGCAAACGGACTACTCTTATTAGCGTTTTTAAAAAAATACCAAGTCATTGAATTTTGATGTTTAATATAGAATCACCATTTATATATAGTATTTTAGAAACTAGATGATCTACAAATTTATATCTAATTTGATATGTATTGCTAATAATCCCTACAAGTTGATATTATGTTGTTATTTGCAATATGATGTGGTGACCCTATATTTGTCCATCAACTAACATCAACCCATATTTAAGAGTGGTTTGGGCTAATATATTATTTCCTTTTTTAGGTGGTTTGGCTAGTGATAATGATAATTTTTAAGGGGGAGACATTTTTACACCCTCATGCATCTATTTGGAAATCTAAACTTGTCAAACATTCATAGCTTTTATCACACTAAGTAATCCATTATGATGTCCATTATCAGTATTTAATACCATTTACAGACGATTGTTTTTGGCATTTTGTATCAAATCACTACCATTCCTTCAAATTTTCTCATTTACTACCTATACATAACTTGTTTTAAAATAGTAATAATTATTTCTCTTTATATGTTATCGGTGCATTGATCTCCATGAGTATGTGCCTTAAGGTTCATATGAGCGTGGTTGGGTTGGTTGGAAATACCTAGTGAGAAATGCATGACATCTCCATAACTTTTTATAATATGTAACCTTACTACCTTTTTACTATCTTTGTATGAATTATTCGTATCCTCTATATTATCACCTTAACATCTAACTATAACACCTTCATATCCCCTTCATATCTTCTCTAAGTGTTTTCTCTACTTCCATTCTCTCTTTCTCCTTACCTTTATATCATAATGTTTTGGTAGACAACCAATTGCATCGACTCACCGATTCACATTTATCTTCATATTTTATCTCCTATCATATCAACTTCTTATCATTATATTTCCTCATGGATCATAATATTTACCATCACATTCTTATGTATCATATGTATTCCTCCTTTTAAATCCCAAGCTTCTTATTGTTGCTTATTATCATGTCACCCTTTAGGGTTTTCCTAATGATTCCAAACCCATTCATGTTTTATATAGGTTGCATATTTATACCTTTATTTCCATTTAGGAAAACAACTCATGGTATATTTTTTCTCAATCTCAACCATCCAATGTAATATGGTTAATGATACACAAAATGATTTTCACATATTCAATGTGTATTTGAGCGAATTTCCAAATGGTGATCTTTTTGTTTTTAATGTAGATATGCATGATAATTTCCCATCTTTAATGAAGATCCAACTAATGATCTTCCCATAAATTCAACAAATATCCATAAGGTGGTCTTCCCACTCACTTCTACAATCCATTCCGTTATGAAATTACCAAATTTCCCTTTGATGTTAACAACACTTTGCCTCATTTAACCTTCTAGGATGACCTTTATTGAAAAACACCAAGTGGACCATTCATTGATCCATAAACTAACTATAGACAGCTATAACATATCCTATGAATAATGATAATGAATGTCCTTTCTTAGAGATTTCACGTTTTAATTTGAAAGTGCAACTTTAACACATAACTAGCTGAAAATTAACAAACAAGAGACAAGGAGAGAAGGAGTTATATTGGAGAAACCCAATTGTGAAAAACTCCATTGGGTAAGAAATTTCCCCCTTCCACTGTGTAATTCTTTCATAAAAATACAAGCTTACTTCAATTGTGTTGACTTTGTGAAAGGTTGATACCTCTTTTAGTTGCATTTACAACACTCGGACTTGGATTCACCCAAAACCACTAGATTGGACATGTTCTTCCACTTGTATTTAATGTTGATCTAATCAAGAAGGAATAAATAAGTGAAATGAACATTTTAGAGAAGAGAAAATATTTACAACTATTCACATTCACTTTTTAGGTAACTTCCACCAAAACTTCCTTCTCGAAAAGGACTTTCTGGCCTTGTCATTAAAAGGTGTTTGAATCACCTTCATACTGAATCAACCATTTTACATTACAATTTACATGAGAGAGAGGTAATATTACAAGTTAAGCTAGAGAATTACATAAATCAAGCACTTCCAAATCTAGTTTTTGGATCATGCCTCCCCAATTTGAGGCTTTTAAGTCCCTAAAATCTTTAGGAACTGATGAGGTGAGGAAATTTCTTCCCCACATATTCTCTATAATACCACTTGGCCTATTTTAGAAATTGACCTTTCAACCCAATCAACCATTGGTCTTGCACTCCTCGTTGTTTTTTCCTCTCTATTCACTTTGAATACTACATCTTCCTCTAATTCCACCTAATTTTCTTTGAGTAAGATCCTCAATGGATGGTAGCAATAACCCTTCTTCTCATGATCTAGCATAGAGGGCTCAAAAATACACAAGTTTTCAACACTAAAAACTAAATATATTCTCATATAAGGAGGAAAATCTAGTCTAAATGCATTCTTTCCCACTTGTTCCATAATTTCAAATGGGCCATATCTAAGAGGTTTGAGTTTCTTAGCTTTACCTTGGAGTCTCTATCTACTCAATTATAACTATACCTTGTCACCAACAAGGAAATAATGCACAGTTCTATGTTGATCATGTATTACTTTGTACTTGGCCTATGAATCTTGTAACCTCGCATGTACCTAGAGGTTTATTTGTTGAATCTTCTACATGAACTTCTCAACTTTGTGTACTTTTGGATCCATTCTCCCATTGTCACTACATGGTAGTCTCAAAACAACATCAAATGCACTCTTAGGAAAATAACCCAAACAAGTCTAAAAAGGAGTCTTACTAGTAAAAGCATGAACTTACTTGTTATAAGAATGTTGAATATACACCAAATTTTCATCCCAAGTCTTAAGATGTTTCTCGTTATATCCCCTCAAGATTTGAACTAATGTATGGTTTACTAGTTTGGTCTTCCCATCAATTTGTGCATGAAAAGTGGTAGACCTCTTCACTTGGTATCTATATTCTCCCACAAAGTAGACCAAAACTTCCCAATGAACTAGGAGTCCTTATTTGAAACACTAGAGTCAGAAAAACCAAAATGAACCCACACATTATCAAAAATAACTCATATGTATCATTGGCTTTGAGATTTTTCTTACAAGGAATAAGAATACTTATTTTATTGAACTAGTCCACAACCAAAAAGATATAATCATATCCTCTCTTGGAAATAGGTAAGCCAGCCACAAAATCCATGTATATGTTTTCCCATGGCCTTGATGGAATCGGTAATGGCATATATAAACCCAAATTTCTATTACTAGGCTTGTTTGTACTACATAAAACACATCCTTTGATAAACTTAGCAATTTCTACTTGCATATCTGGCCAATAAATGTACCTTTATAAGTGTGCAACAATCTTTGTAACAAAAAAGTGACCAAAAACCTTAAAAGTGTGTGCTTCTCTCATCAACTATACTCTTTCCCCCTTAGGCACACAAATTTTCTCATTCTTTTAGAGTAGCCCATCCTGGAAGTAATATTCTCCTTTAATCTCAAATCCATCACTTGGAGTCTTCTACTAAAATACCTCTTCAAAATCCAGATCCTACTCATAACCTTCCTTATATGTTTAACATACAAAAGTTTTAAGAAGATTTAAAGTTCCTATAGTTGAAAGAAAAGGATTCCTAGGCAACATATCAACTAATTTTTAGTCACACCTTTCTTATTTTTAATGATCAAATGAAATTGCTACAAGAAACCCATTCATTTATATTGTCTACCTTGTTGAAGTTTATTTAGAGATTGTAAATATTGAAGAGTTTGATAATTTTTGTGTATGATAGTTTCCTTACCCATCATATATTGTTTCCATTTATTTGCATCTTGAAAAAAATCATAAAGTTCCCGATCATGTGTACAATAATTTAGAATTGCACCGTGAAACAATTCATAATGGTAATATATGGGCCTACTTGCTTGAATTGGGACAACCCCCATAGCATAATGACTAGAATATTTTCTACTTCAAAAGGAAGTTACAAGTTAGGAAAATCTAAAATTGGATCATGACTAATCTTGTGTTTAAATGTCTCAAATGCATCTTGTTTCTTATTACCTCAAACAAAAACCCTACAACATACTATCACGAGAATGTAGAAGCATTATTATGGAGGAGAAGTTCTTGATGAACTTCCTCGATACTAACTTGTACCAATAAAACTCCTTGTCTTAGTCAAACTAGAAGGTATAGGCCTATTCAAAATGGCCTCTATCTTCACCGGATCAATTCTTAATTCTCCATCTCCAACAATGTGTCCCAAGAAGACAAGTGACTATTGAGAAAACTCACACCTCTTCTCATTCATTACTAGTCGGTTCTCCTTTAAAACTTTAAAAACTTGATGCAAATGGTTAATATTGTCATCCAAATTTCTACTATAAACTATAATGTCATCCAAATATACAATAACAAAGGAATTAATAAAAATAAAAAAGGAATTAATAAGTGGCCTCGTTACCTCATTCATCAACCTCGTGAAGGTAGCTAGCGCATTACATAGCTCGAATCAGTAAGAGAAACCATTCATACAACCCTTGCCTTGTCTTGAATGTTGTTTTCCAAATGCTCTATTCCTTAATATGCACTTGATGATACCCGGATTTCAAATCAAGTTTAGTAAAATATTTAGCATGCTTTAATTGATCCAACAAATCATCAATGCGAGGAAGAAGGTGCCTAGTCTTAATTGGTATTTTGTATAATTATCTATAATTAAAACACATACTCCATGAACCATCTTTATTTGCACTAAAATAATAGGAAAACCACACGGAGAATCACCAAGATATATTATACTTTGTTTAATCAAATAATGTGACTATTGTTTTACCTCGTTGGCATCCTTCAAGGACTACCTGTACAAACCAAGGTTTGGAAGTGGACTATCAGGTAGCAAATGTATCTCATGCTCAATAGGCCTAACTGGGGGTAGCCCCATAGGCTCTTGGAATACTTCTTTGAACTTTTGTACTAACTCTCTCATCTTATTTTTATCTTTGTTAGTAAACACGCTACAAATGGTTTTAGATGCAATAAATTTCTCTTCTTGAATATCTCTCAAAAGGAGAAAGGTAAATTTCCCACTAGCATTAATAAGCTTCTTAGCTTTAGAGGCACTTACCAAAGAGATATTTGAATCTCCCTTGTAGGATGAAATGATGTAGCTCTTACCATCCTTCACCAAGTGGTATTGGTTGGCTCTCCTTGTGAAGATGGAATCCCTGATATACAAGTATGGGTTGTCAAACACTACACCACACACATCAAGAGGAACAACATCCACAAGTAACTTCATCAATGAAATTTTTATTAACACTAAACATGATTTTGCATTACTTGGTAACCTTGATGTTTACACCCTTCTTCACCCAACCCAACACGTAAGGGCTTGGATGATATTAAGTCTCTATTTTCAGCTTATCAAATAACCCTTTACTTATCAAATTCTCTTCCAAACAAGTATAAAAAAAAAAAGCATCCAAATTTTTTTCTTCAAATGAATTTTAATATGAAAGAGGTTAGTAATTTTATTTTCTTAAACACCATTACTACAAGCCAAACATACCTCTTTATTGACAAAGGTGCAATAAATTGTCTCGTTCACCTTATCATTTCAATCTATTTTCTAAGCTTGGAGGAAGCCATTTCCTTATTCTTGTTCTTCTTTTTCTTGAAGGGGTGTAATTTTGAGTCAAGCTTCTAACATTTATCCTCATAATGAGTGTCAACATCACAATTACCACAATTAACTTTAGTATCTTTTTAGAAATGGAAGTAACATTCTTCTCACCTTTCCCTTTCCCTTTTTCCTTTTGTTTGGTGTCACTTTATTTTTGATTCACTTTGAGAGGTAGAGGAACTCTTCTTCTTATTCATCTCTAGGTAATGGGCTTGATAAAAAGCCTCATCTACGTACACCATTGGATAAGATACCTAGTCTTCTCAAGTGGATATGGAGTCCACCAATGTATTTCATCAAGATATCTCGGTCTGCTACATCTTTTCCCATTTGGATAGCCTTCTTTTGGAACTCATTGGTGTACTCTTGCACATTTTGGCCTTGCTTTTTCCTAAGATACTGCCAATACATGGACCTATCTTCCTCATAGAAAATAGGATAGAACTACTTCTTGATTAGCATCTTAAATTCATCCCACTTAGAAATAGGAGGAAGCTTCTTAACAACCAAAGTGTGAACATAACTTTCAAACCAAGTTAGAGCATGATTGGTTAATTTTAACCTTGCAAAATAAATCTTTTGACTCTCATTAATCTAATGCAAACTGAAATATACCTCTAATTGGGCTAGCCAATGGTCTAGCTTCTTATCATTTACATCTTTTTCATATGGTTGAATCTTTATCTTCCCCTCAACTTTGAATGGAGGAGGGGAAAGTTTGGCATAGGGTTGTTCTTCCTCATATTTAGGAGTGTCCTTCCTATGATATCCTAGTGCCTCGTTGGGGACACTAAGATTCTCCAAGAGAATTCCCATGATATAATCCAACTTTCCATAGACAAGGAAATGTTAACCATATTCTTTGATAGAAATGCCACATCTACCTCTAGCTTGCAAAAACATTCCTCTTCAATTTCACATGCATCTTCATCACTACTAGGAGCCATGCTTCAGATTCCTTGCTTCCACTTTCTTGTGGAAATATATTCTTCAAAATATATAAGGATACCTTCATCAATTTCAATACCTCTCCAAGTAAGGGCCATATAACTGCAATGTCAACACAAGTTAACCACACAAAGATAATTTGATTCTAACTACTCTGATACCAATCTGATATGTAAACTGACTATAGACAGCTATAACATATCATGTGAATAGTGATAATGAATGTCCTTTCTTAGAGAATTAAATTTTTAATATGAAAATGTAACTTCAACACACAACCAGGTTGGGAATCAATGCAAACAAGAGATAATGAGACAATGAATTATCTTGGAGAAACCCAATTGGAAAAAACTCCATGGGTGAGCAACTACCCCTTTCCAATATGAAATTCTCTTAAAAACACAAGCTTAGTGCCATTGTGTTTTCTTCATGAAAGGTTCAGACCTATCTTACTTGCATTTATTTGTTTACAACCCTCAAACTTGGATTCACCCGAAACCACTATTTTGGACATGTTTTTCCACTTGTATTTAATGTTTCTCTTCTCAAGAAGGAAGAAGGAATAAAAACAAACCGTTTAGAGAAGTGAAAACATTTACAACCGTTCACATTAACGTTTTAGGATCGGTTTTTCCTCTTTTGATATCTAGCTTTTGAGCCTTTTTGTACACAAGGTATAGTCCCTTCAAAACTATTTACCCATAATAAAAAAATGTTTTTGGGTAAGCTGTCATGAAATTGTTTTCAAAACTTCCTTCTCGGAACAAGACTTTTTCTCCTTGTCACTAGAAGGTGTTTGGATCACCTTCAAGTTGATTCAACCATTTTTACATTAGAGAGAGGAAATATTACAAGTTTAGAGAATTACATAAATTGGGCACTTCTAGATCCATTTTTGGATCATTTAGAAAAAAATAAAATTTTACCTCCCAAAATCATTCTTAAAACCCATACAAAACCAATTGTATCATCCATCTAATTAAAAATCCCAATGCATTTATAAATCATCCCAAAAAATCAACTATATCAACCAATCTACTGAAAATGTTGGTGTAATTTTAAATCATCCTGCTATTGAAAACTATATTGCACACATTTATTACATCATGTTCGATGAGATAGAAAATTTTGGTTTTCCATGATTCAATATCATCACACAACATCCTTGATTCTTGAATTATTGATTTTAGCCATATTTGTTCATTGAATCACCATGTTTATCTTAAATGTGTGGGTCTCATACTCAACATCACCTAAAATGGTACATTACCTCACATTTCCTCACACTTGGGGGCATATTTCAATTTCCATCCTCCTCTTTCCTAACACTTATGGGAATTTTGTATGTCGATCCTTCCCTTAAATCCCACTTTGGGAATATCTCAATACCCATTCCCCTCTTAGTCCACATTTTGGGGCATCTCCCAATGCATGTCCTTTACTCGCTTCACACTTTGGGAATTTTTTTATGCCTACATTTTATTTCTTCTAATCCTAGTAACATCATATTTTTAACATCCTCTTACCTTTGGGTCATCTTATAATTTTATTCCTCTTCAAGTTAGCACATCTTACTATGAATTTCATCTCTCAACATATCATGTTCCACTATCGAATCTAAATGTATCCATATATAATAAATATTTAAGGAACCAATGAAAGTTCAATTCTGAAGAAATAATATTCGTAAACCTTCCTTTACTACTCTTTTTGTACATAGTTTTAGTTTATTTTTTGTCCTCATATATATAAGCCATAATTTTATGTTTCCATGTTTTTATTATGATTTTATATACTAAAATGGTACTAGTATATTATGTTTACACTTAATAGTGTTTCCTACTTTACTATTTGTTTCTTGGATTTTTAGACTTTATATTTTGCATTCTTTACTACTTTTATTTATTTATTTTTTATCACATCCTAGATTTTCATACTTTACTACTTACATATTAGTTGTATACGCTTCATAGATTTGACATACTATTTTACACACTTCATAACTTTAACATCTTATTTTTCCACCTTTTGATTTGTGTATGCTTCATAGCATTTACAATGTGCTTTCTATTGAATATTACTCTTTACCGCAAACCCCAAGTTATTATCTCTTATGATATGTCATTAAGATTTATTTTTTTGATTTACATTGTAAGGCCTTGAATAATTAATCATGCATTCCTTAAAAATGACCATATTCATATATTACCAAATTGTTACCTTAGGCTCCCTCCCATAGCTAAGTATTTTCTTATAAACAAATAACGGTGGTCAAGAGTGTCATTTCATCTCTTGCGGTGAATTATATTTTTATAGTTCAATTATTATAATATATCTACTTATCTTTCATCCACTTATTTACAACATCCACATTCATCCAGGTGGCATACTAACAAAAACCACTATTTATTCTATATCTATAACTATGCCCAAATTATGCTTACGGGGCTAAATAGCAGAAATATTAATACCCATATTGGGTATGTCATGATCTAGCTCAAGCTTGACATCAAACTCACCCTTCACCAAGTTGTTATTAATCTAGCCACGCCAGAGGTAATCGAATGCATCACCCGTAGAGGAGTGCAAATCATTCCACCAAATCGGAACATGAACAAGCGGTGCCCCCAGGGCCTTGACGTTGGGCAACTGAATGTGAATATGCCCCACCTTTTTATCTTTTGCATAGGACGTGAGGGACTCAGCAAACTCCAGCATAACTTTGAAGTGGTGTTTGAGCAGGCTCTAGGAAGGCCGAGGCATCACCAACCGATGAGCCCGAGGTGACATTGTGAGCAGGCCATGAAGCCAGGTTGAAGTTGGCCACCTCCGATGCAAGGTTTCCGTAGAAGATGGGGCAAATCTAGTGAGCCACAACTTTAACAACCTCCACCTTCGAAGGATGCAGAACCAGTAAATTTTCCATGAAAATGGAGGCAATACCACTATTTACCCTTGGCCACCCCTCCAAATTTAGAAACTCCAGACCCAGAATCAATTTAACTACCTCCAGGTCCTCTGCACAGGAGATGAGGAAAATCTTCCGCAGCCTACCATCAGTAACCCTATTTCTGAAAGCCATTTCTCTCACGTCACAAGAAAGAGCTAGCACAAGAGCCCTAGGTGGAGCCATTTCGCAGAGCAAAGGGAAATGAAAGAGACAACCATCCATCCGGTCTTAAATAAGTGTCATAGGCTTCACACGTGGGGAAGCTATCATTTATTTCATGATGGGATGAGTCCTTCGAGGTAATCATTTGTAAGCCCTCCCATGCAAAAAATTTATTAGCCACCCTCTCCCCACAATCTTGCTCGATGCCTTTATTCGCTAACCAATCGCACACTGATTACCTTCTCAGTAAATGTGTTTAATACTCCATTTTTTGAATTTAGACAATGTCCATAAGACCTTCTAAACTTTGAGATCCAACTTCCATGACAAAGCTCTTTTTTTATGATGGTGTTAATGATTATCATGGAGTCCCCTTCAATTTCCAGATTTTCAATATTAAGGGAAGCAACGAGAAGCAAACCATTGCTAAGGGCTTGTATCTTGGTAGCATTACAAGTACCCTCCTTGAGTTTGTATGAAGCAGCTATAACCACCTCACCAGAGGAATTGTGAATGAGACATCCAACACCGAGGCCCCCAGATTACCCCTAGAAGCCCCATCAAAATTTAGTTTTAAAAACCCACTGGAAGGGGGAGCCCAAATTGTGTTTCTTCTAGCCATGGAGGAAGATGCGAAGACTTCATAGCACCATCCCTAGGCTTGATTATCATTGGCCAGCTTCTTTCAAGCAACCTATCATGGGAAGTAAAAGGACAAGATCTAGACCAGTTAGCAGACACAACTTCGGATATAGCCCTTTCCAGCCTAAGGAGAACTGATTCCACTGAGCCATATTCCTCCCTAAAAATCCTTTTATTTCTCTCCCACCATATGTGCCATAACGCAGAAGCACCAGACTACACAACCAAATAGAAGAAAAAGCCCCTGAATGAGAATTAATAGGCCAGGCTAGGATAACATCTGGGAGGGATTTAGGTTGGACCCACGGAAGGTTAAGCTTGGCGCATAACCAGTTCCAACATTCAACAATGAAGGGGCAATGTAGAAGCAAATGGTCTCTATCTTCCACATCCTTTTTACATAGAAGGCATCTGGTAGGACCTTGAATACCAAATTTTTCCTTCTTTCTTGAGTTAAAATCTTACCCTTAAAGGCCATCCAGGTGAAAAGACCAGCTTTAGGGGGGCATTGGGAGTCCCAACAATCCTTCCATATGGGTTTCTCGGGGGCAACATCCTCATGGAGCAGGAGGTAGCCAAGATGAGGGGAATAAGATCCCGAGGGAGATGCAGTCCAAACAATTTCATCCTACTTATTTGAGATCAAAATATTCCTTTCCTACAAAATAGATTAAAAAATTAGCTTTTAAATCAGGAGAGAGATTCAAATGGTCCACTTTTTTCCATTGCAACATGGAGGGAAGGGAATCATTCAGTTCCCCATAATTAGAAATGTAAGGACCCCATTCACCCAACAGTCTCCTCTTAATGTCTTCAAAAGCAGGAGAGTCCCCAAGGGTAGGGTATCCATTCCATGGATCATCCCAGAAGAGAGCTTTCTCTCCATTACCCACTCTCCAATCCACATAAAAGACAAACAGAGATCTACATTCAATCATGAAATTCCATATATGCGAGCCCTTAGGAGGGTTTGCCACCTAGAGGATGGACTCAGGAAGGGGAGCACCCAGATATTTCTTCTCAAAGACCAGGCTGAGAAGACTGTTGGGATTGGAGATAAGCTTCCAGACCAATTTAGCACCAAGTGCCACGTTTTGCAAACCCAAATTTAGGATGCCTGTGCCACCAAGATCTTTAGGATTTTCTAATGTATCCCAGCTGATCAGGGGAAGCTTCTTTTCCTCGGAGAGACCTTGCCATAGGATTTTCTCAAAATTCCCTTAATTTTATCAAGAACACCCTTAGGGATTTTAAGAACCGAAAGAAGATACAAAGGAGCAGCACATAGAACTGATTTAATCAACATAAGTCTCCCAGTGAGGGAGAGCCATTTACCTTTCCAAGCATTCAGTTTAACATCTAGAGAACTGAGTAAATCATTCCACAGGGAATTCTTACCTGCACCTTTAAACAAAGGAATACCAAGATATTTGACAGGTAGGAGTCCTTTTTTGAAATTGAAAATATTCAGAATTCTTGACTCCGTTTGCAAGGAAACATTGAAGAAGAAAATGCAGGATTTAGCCACACTAACATCTTGCCCTGCCACCTTAGAGTATCTGTCCAAAGAATCCTTTAACTCCTTAGCCTCCGGGTGGAGGCCCTACCGAACAGAAGGTGTCATCTATGAATTACTGGTGAGTAAGAGGAGGAATACCATCTGCAATCTTTAAGCCATTAATCTTACCTTCCCTAATTTGACTTTGATGGATCT